>CM030358.1:378461059-379779971 GCA_017893485.1 Hemerocallis citrina | reverse complement strand
TTCAAGTTGCTGCAACTAATCGCCCATCTATTGGCAGTAGCCAGTTCTTTTTGCTGTAAAAATATTGTTTATGTTCTTTTATGAAGCTTTGTCCTTCTTCTCTTTTGATAAGGAAAAACTTTAGATCTGTTGCTGCTATTAGATATATCTACAAAAAAATTAAAACACAGTAGTGTAAAAATTGTTTTTAGGTTTTGATATTTTTTATAGGGACTTTCATAATCGTGTTTCCAAGGTTATCAAAATCTTCTTTTAATTTAGTATCATATAGCTTTTCTATCATCTGAATAGTTGTTCCTTCAATAGGCTGAGTTTTTCTAAAGCTTAAGCTCTTTCTGTGTATATCTTTCAGTATATTAGTAATTAATAAAATAGAAGCTTCATTATCCAGAAGTAAGCTACTATATCTTCTAAAGGAACAAGAACTAGATCTACTAAGAGAAGGTGTTCGTTTTGAAGAAGAATTTTCTTCCTTTGTATTTTTGTATATAGTAGTAATTTTATTTCCTGAGACTATAAATGTCTCTTGTAGAATTTTTTCTTGTTTAGGCTTTAGTTCATTTATAAATAATGCCATGTCATTATTACAAGTAATATGTTTTTGTTCAATTATCTTATGTTGAATAACCTTTCCTGTTCCTACTTCGAGTAGTTGTATGTAATCTTTAGATGTTTTGCTTTGAAAGTAGCAACTTTGTTAAGGGCTATGCAACTTTCCCATTGAATACTTAGGATTTTTTATCCGGATTTTATTTCTATACCGTTCAAATTAATTAATAATGTACAAATATCAGTAATGTTTTCATCTGTTAATGCAACAGAAAAACTGGGATGTATATTGAAAGCGAATATTCTGTTTGTTAGATTTGATTTAGTTCCCCTAATTATAGAATTTAAAGGATCGTTAATCCTTTCGTCTCTTACTATCATCAAGATTGGTGTATGTATTCATCTTTGGATATCTTTATTTATATCAAGATTGGTGTATCCATTCGTCTCTTACGAAATTGTGCAATGATTTTTATTTGTATCAATCCTAGATGAAGATAATTCATCTTTGGATATATTTGTTTTATTCTTTTTACCTTCTCATCCCTTATAAGCTTTATTGATGATAGGTCTTGAATTCTTTGAATTCTATATGTCCTTGCATTTTTTCAAAAATGTAAGTACTTTTAGAACTAAACCTTGATATAAGAGATTAATTCGTTTTATACACATAATTTTTATCTGGATGAGGAATCATTTCTAATAGTTTTGTTAAGTCATCATCGGATATATCATAGACTTCTCCAATACTATTATCGATATCGATATTGGTGGTATCTTCTCTTAGAAAATTCATATTTACTCTATATTCAGTACTAGATATATGCATATTAGTACAACCAGTTTCTTCAGTTTCTCGAATTCTTCCTATCGGAAGTTCTTCATATTTGAGTATTAATAATTGTACAATAATATCGCCTTGATGTATTTGTATAGCAAAATGATTCAAACTTTTGAAGAAGATTGAAATTCTATTCCAATGTTCAGAAGTTATTATTCCATTTGTAACAAATAGTTGCTTTTTTGATACCGCAGTAGTGTTAATTATTTGCCCATAATATCCTTTAGGGATTATTATTCGTAAATCCAGTGGAACATCTAAAACTGAATATCTTTCTATTATCAAGTTTTCAGCTGCTCGTAAATTTAGGGCAAGAGAGCATGTATTATCACTTGTAGGTAAAGATGCCTTTGAAGAAAGAGTTTTACCCATATAGCATTAGCTATTTTATTAATCGTTATCATATTTATCTTTAATGATTCCATTTCCAAGGAGGAATCAGAGTTATAATTGCTTTCAATAACCGAAGATAATTCATAGACAGAAGTTTCTTCATCTATAGGACTTCCTCAAGGGTTTGGGTATGAATACCATACTCTTGTAGATTATTTATTATGACATTATGAATTTTTTTAGTGCATTCATTCGCGTAATGTCCTTCTTTTTCACATTTAAAGCATTTGCATCCCTTTCGGTATTTAGGAAATTTATTTTTTATAAACCTTTTGGGTTTAGAATAATTACTTTTTTGCCATTTTTTCTTGAATTCTGGTTTCCATCTTTTCCTTGTTATTTTAAATTTTTTGGAAGGTCTATTATAAGGTCCATATTTGGGTTCATACCCATATTCCAGATTTATATCTGGATCGTATATGGGACAACATTGTATCCCTAGCTTTGAGTTTTTAACTCTATTTTTATTTGTTTATGTGCTTTAGCACTTTGACAAAATGCTTTAATGGTTTTCATACAGGCTTGTTTTAAATATCCTATACTTTGACCTCTGAGTTTATCTCCAATAAGGCCAGCAGAATTAGCAGTCATTAATTTGTTATAATGATTTTTATCATGTCTCCCCATGGTTTTGGGATTTTTAGAATGAATCTTTCTAACCAAAATATTTTCTTATCAGGATCTTCGAGTTTGAAGATTTTCTCAATATAATCTGTGACAAATGTTTCTAATTCACATATATCACAAAATTTCATCATTTATAACTTGTTTTCTTCATCTATAGTCTTTTGTATTGTTTCTCCCGTTAGATCACTACAGAATGATGATAACAATCAAAAAATCATCTTATCAGTAGTTTCTTGAGATTCAATATTGGCTTTTAAAACCGTATTTCTAGCTTCTAAGCTTCTTAGCCAATCATCCGCGTATCCTTCCCATAAGAAACATGTATATTTGAAAAAGTCTCTGTTAGACATCCCCTTTAGGAGATATCTTATACCACGCATATGTTGGCCCCAATCTTTAAAAGAATTTTAAAGACATCTATGGGGTATTATATCAATATTGAAGTATGTACCCATTTGAGCTCTTCGTTTGTCATATGCTCCTTGTATTATTCTAGCATGATTATCCCACAAATTAAGGATATTATTATGGTAAAATAATCTTTCAAATGTTCTACCACATCGTAGAAATTCTTCCAGATTGGAAGGTTGAAAATCTGGTAATGGATTTTCTTCAGGTTCTAAAGATCATTTTCACCGACCTCTGTCATTTGTTGGTCGATCAAAGTTTCTTGATCAGCGTGTACTTTATAAAAGTTTTTTTGTTTTAACTCAATATTGTTTTGCTCAGTAGAGCTGGAAATTTCTAGCTCAGTAGAGCCGGAAATTTCTAGCTCAGTAGAGCCTTTTGAGTCAGTAGACTCTGATGATTCTTGCTCAATAGAGCTAATATAATTTGTTGATTCTATTTTTGAATTAGAATCCGATTCTTCTTTAGACATAAAATATATTATTGCATATTCATGTTTTTCAAAGTATGATTGAACATCATTACAAGGAATAGTTCTTTCTAGCTCTTTCTTTCTTAACTCAAGGGAACAATTATAATATGTTTTTTCTATTTCATCAACTGAAATAGTATTCTCTTCTAGAGAGGAATATTTAACCATATTATTCATAAAATGAAAATTAATTTAATCTTCCGTGGGAGGATAGTTCAACTTCTGGTCTAGTGATCAATTTTAAAAGCTGTTTAGATTGGCTATTGAGATCAACACTATCGAGTTCAGGAATTTTTATATTATCAATTATCTTTTCGATATTGCATTCTAAGCCAAGTAGGCTAAACTGAATATCTGACACCTTATCAACCAAAGTATTTAACATACCAATTATGTGATTGGAAATGGTAGTTTTCAAAGTGTTAGGGATATGCGTAAAATGACTATAATCACTAATTTTTAGTGCAAGTGCGCACTCTTCTTCTTCGTAGATATGATTTTGGCGATTATCCATGGAAGGAAGAATTCATGTTGGTTTTGGTTAAGCTATAATAAATGGTCTTCAAAAGATTTCTCATTTTAATAAAGCACTTACTGTAGTAATCATCTATGAGATTTCTGATATGGCTAAGCTCTTACCTGCAATAGGTATTTTAAAGATTTCTTTAACTCCTTTTCGGCTTTGAATATTTCTAACATCTCTAGCTCCATACTCCCACACCGTGGATTTATAGCGGGGTTCAGCATCGAGCTAAGCCTCAACGGGTAATAAGCAACACATAAGCAAACCCTACGGATAACTAGCACCACAAGCCTGTATGAATGCTTTAGAGATGAAGAGCACAACTCACAAAACTAATTAAAGTTGAAGAACATATACCTAAGACATGGCTTTTGCTCATACAGCCTAAAGATAAATTGTTTTTGTAGCGCCCCGAATTTCTAATATAAGAGCTTAGAAAATACGTGGCACAATCCCAGCAATCCACTTCAATTGTAATAACAACACATACAACACCACTAAAATTTTCAGCTTTATTACAACAAATATTACAAATCACAGTGGAATTCAAACAAACTCAACTCATAATTTCTTTATTTACAACACCAATTTGTCTCAACACTGCTAGTATAAATTTACACGAATCTCTTATGAGTCAAATATATCTCAAAACCAACTTAAGCATTCCATCTCCAACTCTAAGCAATAACCTGCAACATGTGAGGCTAGAGAGAGTCCCTAACCCCAAAACTAACGGGGTTAGCCATAAATGGTGTGAGTGACATAAAATCAAACAAGCAATATAAAGGAACATAAATCATGATATTCTCAACAAATGGTAATGCACCAAATATACCAAAATAAGAAGTAACAAGAAGTGAAAACAGGTGCTACGAAAACCAAATGTCAAGTGTGGCAATCAGCAAAACCAAATGCATGAAAATGAGTCAAGAAAACACAAATGCTATATGCAGACTACGATGATTACTAAGAGATAAAGGTAAACTATGAGGACTAGCCCATGCCCGATAATTCCGTGATTGATCCTACATCTCAAGTAACCACTTGGATAATTCCGGAGATCATCTCACATCTAGACGTAAACACATCATCACATGAATACCCCACAAGCATCGCCTCGACCTTGATCATTCCGGAGATCAATCCCACATCTCAAATAACTACCTGGATAATTCCGGAGAAATATCTCACATCTCAGGCAACCTACCTCGATAATTCCGGAGATAAGTCTCACATCTCAAGTAAATCACTTGGATAATTCAGGAGATTAAGTCTCGCATATAAAGTCATACTGAGGTGCATAACTCATGTTCCCATTCGTCATGACACTACTAATGCCTGTCCTTATTGTTTTGGGTTACAGAGTTACTCAACAAAATCTCCTAGAGTCGGTGTACCCTATCGGGATAACTCAAAACTGAATAACTGAATTGCCTCAACGGGCCTCAATAAATAACTCAACAAATATCTCAACACCGGTATACTAGGGTCACTTACCTCTAGAGACTCAAACTCAAAAGTCTAAACAAATTCCACTAACAAGAGTGGCTCAACTGAATATCTCAAAATCATATTCATAACTGAATAGCTCAAAATCAAACACTGAATCTCTCAAAATCAAATACTGAACCAAAGTTTAAATATAAACTGAATAATCTGAAAACCAATCATTCGAAATAACACTAAAGATTACAAAGATTCATCAGCGCCAGTCGGCTGTACAGTAGACCAGTCGACTGCCCAGAGATCAAATATCCAAAATTTTATGAAAATAAACTAAGTCATAACAGTCGACTTAAAAAAAGGTTAGTGGTCGACTGTCCCGAAAGGACTGAACAAAATACAACTCAGTGGACCAGTCGACTGACAGCAGTCTAAGTCGACTGTCCAGAACACATTTTACAAAAGTAATTCTCAGTGGATCAGTCGACTGCTAAGAGTCAAGTCGACTGTCCAGAACGCTTCTCCAAAGACTGAAGGTGCATCAGTAGAGTCGTACCAGTCGACTGCATAGTAGGCCAGTCGACTGTCGGCCTACAGTTTTCTTATTTTAAGTCTAAATACAAAATCCAAACTGGAGTTCTAAAGGTTCATTGTTCACAAAAGATAGTTTTACTCAGGCAAAATAATCAAACCTCAAATAATCTCCATAAAGGATACATTTCTCAATCACCCAAATGTCGAAATTCAATTCTCAAGATCCTTAATCACTTAGGGTTTCTCAAAACTAATCTCCTTTCACAACTAAGATCAAAATCTGATTTGTATACTCCAGATCCAGATATTCACCATCCGATCACAACCTTGATCAATTCTTAACATGCTTTCAAACAATATAATCTCATAACTCAAGATCTACTCAATATCCATAAGTTCCACAAACATGGTCCAACAATAACAATGGTTCATATGCATTCACATCGCAATACAAGGATCATATCATTCATATAACGAGATAAAGTTAAACGATGTCATTCACAAAAATCAAGACAAATAATGTCATATCATTCACAAAATCAAGCAACAACACAAACAAATGTCACTCACCTTGATTGAAGAAAATCCACAAAAAGCCTCCCTTTTGCTAGATCCAAAAATCCTCTTCTTGCTCCTCAAACAAATCTCAAAAAGTCTGTATATTTTGTGAATGATGGCTGGGAAAGAAATCCCTTAAATATCCGGGTTCAATATTAGGGTTTTACCCCATTTTGCAAAACAATCCTTTCCAAAAATACAATTTTGCATGTATAGACCATTCTTTGGAAATCTCGTCAAAACTCATTTAAATTAGGATTTAATAGAAAATATACTTCTAAATCCCCATTATTACTGTTCAAAACGTCCAGAAATTGTATTTGCACTTTAACTCTTAAAATTGTCAATTTTACAAAAAAGTCCTTCCTTTCTCAAAAATTGCAAATAGTTCCAATAAATTTCAGAAAAATCTGGAAAAATACTAAATAATTCCCAAATATTAAATAATGATTTTTCATAAAGAAAACTAAAATTTTCAAACTTCTAAAAGGTCATTTGCATGTGTTTTGCACGTGTTCAAAAGATAAATCCTTTTAGAAAATATCGATTAAATCTTCAAAAATCATTTAAATTCATTTTCAAATAATTAAAATAATATTTGAAAATATGGGGTTCTACATCACTCCCTCCTTAGAAAAGTTCTGTCCTCAGAACTTCTACTAATAAGTCCAAACACATGTCATCAAAAGAAATAATATTTCATAAATAGAACCTAGTCCAAACAATATATCAACAAGAAAATCAAATATCTCATAATGGAAACATAGTTCATACAATTGCATATGACAATTCAATCAAAATAAGAGAATACAACTCAACCATAGTACTATCATTCAAAAGAATTACAATCACATAATAGAAATACACTCATACAAACAGTTCAGGAAAATCCTTCTGCATGCGGTCCTCGGGCTCCCAAGTAGCCTTCTCGATCTGCTGATTCCTCCACAATACCTTGACCATAGGTATCACCTTGCCCCGAAGAACTTTCTCCTTACGATCAATGATCTCAACAGGCTGTTCCTTATAACTCAAGTTCACCTGCAATCCTTCAGGAACCTCTACTAACTGATGATTCTGATCTGGCACATACTTCCTCAACAATGACACGTGAAATACATCATGCACTTGTGCCAACTCCTCTGGAAGCTTCAATCTGTAAGCGGTCGTACCAATCCGCTCCACAATCCTATATGGCTCAATATACCTTGGCGCCAACTTGCCTCCCTTACCGAACCTGATCACTCCTTTGGTCGGAGAAACCTTGAGAAAAACTGCATCCCCAACCTCAAACTCTAAATCTCTTCGTCGGGTGTCCGCATAACTCTTCTGCCGACTCTGAGCTTCAACCAACCTCTTGCGAATCAGCTCAATCTGCTCTGACGTCTGCTGCACGATCTCGCGACCATACATCTGCCTCTCGCCGACCTCATACCAACAAACAGGTGTCCTGCACCTCCGCCCATACAAAGCCTCATATGGGGCCATCCAATACTCGCATGGTAACTGTTGTTATAAGCAAACTCAACCAATGCCAAGTATCTCTCCCAACTACCACCAAAGTCCATAACACAAGCCCTCAGCATATCTTCCAGCACTCGATTCACCCTTTCCGTCTGACCATCGGTCTGTAGATGAAAAGCTGTGCTGAAATCAGTCCTGGTGCCCAAAGCTGCTTGTAAGCTCCTCCAAAACCTTGAAGTAAACCTCGGATCTCTATCAGAAACAATTGACACAGGAACTCCATGAAGTCTCGCAATTTCCCCAATGTACAACTCAGCCAATTTCTCCATCGACCAAGTAATCTTCATGGCTAGAAAATGTGCCGACTTAGTCAAACGGTCTACAACAACCCAAATCGAGTCATTGCCCTTCGAACTCCTCGGTAAACCCGTGATAAAGTCCATACTGATATTCTCCCACTTCCACTCCGGAATGGGTAACGGCTGTAACAAACCTCCAGGTCTCTGATTCTCCGCTTTGATCTGCTGATAAGTCAGACACCTTGCCACAAATTCTGCTACATCCCGCTTCATACCAGACCACCAAAAGTGCAGTTTGATGTCCCTGTACATCTTTGTGCCTCCTGGATGAACTGACAACAAGGTACTGTGTGCTTCCTGCAAAATACTCTCTCTCAAATCTACATCATCTGGAATACACAACCTCTCACCCATCCAAAGAACTCCATCTTGGACACAAAATTCTGGTAGCTTGCCTTCTGAAACCTGCTGCAGCATCTTCTGAATCTCTGGATCTGATCTCTGACCTTCCACAATCCTCTCTCTCAAGGACGGCTGCAACCTCAACTGAGCCAAAGATGCCCCTAAACCTTGCAGTACCACCTCGATACCTGCCTGATCAATCTCTGCTGCCAACTCCTTTCGAGTAGTGATCAACCTTGATAAACTACTCTTCCTGCTAAGTCCATCAGCCACCACATTCGCTTTGCCCGGATGATACTTGATCTCGAGACGAATGTCTTCCAATACCTCCAACCACCTTCTCTGCCGAAGATTCAGATCCCTCTGCTGATAAATGTACTTCAGGCTCTTGTGGTCGGTGTACATGCTGACCTTCTCACCATAGACATAATGCCTCCACAGCTTCAAGGCATAAATGATAGCTGCTAGCTCCAAGTCATGCGTTGGGTAATTCTTCTAATGCGGACGCAACTGCCTCGAACCATAAGCAATGACCTTGCCTTCTTGCATCAAGACACATTCCAAACCTCTGAGAGATGCATCACTGTAGATATCATAATCCTTCCCTGCTTGCGGCAAAGCTAAGATAGGTGCAGTAGTCAATCTTTCCTTTAACTCAAGGAAACTCTCCTCGCACTTATCTGTCCACACAAATGCCACACTCTTCCGGGTCAAACCTGTCAATGGAACTGCAATCTGAGAATACCCCTGAATAAACCTCCTGTAGTATCCAGCCAAACCCAAGAAACTTCTGACTTCCTTCACCGACGTTGGCCTGGGCCAATCCTTCACTGCTGCAACTTTCTGGGGATCAGTAGCTACTCCCTCCTTAGAAAGAATATGTCCAAGGAAAGCTACCTCAGACTTCCAAAACTCACACTTCTACAATTTGGCATATAAGCTATGCTCCTGCAACTTCTGTAATACCGCTGTCAAGTGCGTAGAATGCTCCTCCTCCGACTTCGAATACACCAAAATGTCATCGATGAATACTACCACGAAGGAGTCAATAAATGGCCTCAAGACCCGATTCATCATATCCATGAAAACAGCTGGCGCATTCGTCAACCCGAAAGGCATCACCAAAAACTCATACAGCCCATGACGAGTCCTGAAAGCTGTCTTACTCACATCTTCTTCCTTGACTCGCACCTGATGATACCCTGACCTCAAGTCAATCTTCGGAAACACAGTTGCTCCTCGAAGCCTGTCGAACAAATCATCGATCCGCGGCAACGGATACTTGTTCTGAATAGTCACCCTATTCAACTCCCGATAGTCAATGCACATCCTCATCGACCCGTCCTTCTTCTTGACCAACAACACTGGCGCGCCCCACGGAGAAGAACTCGGCCTGATAAGCCCTTTGCTCAGGAGCTCTTCAATCTGCTTCTTCACTTCATCTTGCTCTACAGATGCCATCCTGTACGGAGCCTTGGAAATCGGCGCACTCCCCGGCTGAACATTGATGCCAAACTCTACATCTCTCTGCGGCGGTAATCCTGGAAAATCATCCAAGAACACCTGAGGAAAATTTCGAACAACCGGAATGCCCTTGACTTCATCTGAAACTGCCATCTTAGATACCATTGCAGTCACTTTCGGAATCTTCTTCTTCCCTTGGAAAGTTACTGCAGGTCCACCTGGTGCTTTCACCAACACCTCCTTCTGCTTGCAATCAATTGTGGCATCATATATTGCCATCCAATCGATGCCCACGATGACATCCACTCCCAACACTTGTAGCTTGATCAAGTCGATACCGAACATTCTTCCACCAATCTCGATATCACAGCCCTCGTAATATCGATCCGCGATCAGCTCTTCACCTGACGGCGTTGCCACCGAAAAAACCCTACCTGGAAACAATTTAGGTTCCAAACCTAAGATCCTTGCAAATTTTGGCGACACAAAAGTGTGCGATGAATCAGTGTCAAACAAAACCTTTGCTTTTATTCCATTTATCAAAACAACTCCTGTTACAATAAGAATGATACTCAATACTTAAATTGTTCTCAAATAAAGGTTTTATTCATTACATTGATTCAAATAAAATTCAAAATTCTTGCATACCCTGTATTACATTTTTCGAGTTACCCGCGTCCTCCTCGGTCAATGCAAATACTCGCCCTTGCCTCTGCGGAAATTTGCTTCCTCCAGAACCATCTTTCTTCAGTTGTGGACAACGGAGCTTGGAATGTCCAGTCTGCCCACACTGGGAACAAATATGCTCGGCCAACTTCGGACATGCTGACCTGTAATGTCCTGTCTCCTTGCAGTAGTAACAGGTCACGCCCTGAGCTGCAGATCCCTTCTGCACCGGTCCACTGAATTTTGCCTGCTTCGCGGGGAATCCCTTCCCACTCTGGCCTGATGCCGGCCTCTTGTTCCGGTTCCATATATCCTGCTTCTTCTGAAATTGGTCCATATCCTCCTCATTCATAGCTGCTCGCCTGACCAGCTTCTCGAATCTTCTGATACCCAACGGAACCATCCTTGACCTCAAGTTTGGCCTCAAGCCCTGCTCAAACTTTTTGGCCTTCTTTGCTTCATCCATGACCAACTCTGGTGCATACCTCGAAAGTTGAGCAAACTTGGTCTCATACTCCCGAACAGTCATGCTGCCCTGCTGAAGGTTCAGGAACTCGGTCGCCTTCTTCTCCTGAACATCTAGGGGAAAGAAGCGATCTCTGAACTCCTCCAGAAAAGCTTCCCATGTCAGCTGCTGATCTCCCAAATTCCTCTTCAGTGACTCCCACCAGACACCAGCATCTTTCTCTAGCTGCATAGAAGCTAACTTCACCTTGCTAGCTTCCGGAGTCTCTGACACCTCGAAGATCGTCTGCATCGTCCTAATCCAATCATCTGCTGCGGTTGGATCAGCTTGCCCCTCAAAGACTGGCGGCCTCATCCTCTTAAAGGATTCAATCTGCTTGATGGGGTCGGCATTCACCAATCCATGTCCAGCTCCATGATTTGGCTGCGGATTCTGCTGCTGCGCTTGCTGCTGCGCCACATTGAGTGCCATCAGCGTATTCAACGTCTGATATACTTTGGCAAACTCAGCTTCCAGGTTGATCCCATTTCCTCGGGAACTACCAGATCCATCCTCATTGTTGCCACCATTTCTGCCCCGGGGTGCAACCATTTTGAATACTGCAAAACGAGGGTAAAGTTAGAATAATACACACAATTCAATTCATGTCAATGCCCTATGGCAAAACCATAACCATATCTCAAACCAAACATCATATTTTAACTCTATGTGATACTCACACTCTGATGTCCACACCTAGGTACTCACTCTCAAGTGTCCACACCTAGGTACTCACTCTCTAGTGTCCACACCTAGGTTGGTTTTCATACTATGACTATTATTACCATTGAAGCAGAGCTCTGATACCAATCTCTATAGCGCCCCGAATTTCTAATATAAGAGCTTAGAAAATACGTGGCACAATCCCAGCAGTCCACTTCAATTGTAATAATAACACATACAACACCACTAAAATTTTCAGCTTTATTACAACAAATATTACAAATTACAGCGGAATTCAAACAAACTCAACTCATAATTTATTTATTTACAACACCAATTTGTCTCAACACTGCTACTATAAATTTACACGAATCTCTTATCAGTCAAATATAACTCAAAACCAACTTAAGCATTCCATCTCCAACTCTAAGCAATAACCTGCAACATGTGAGGCTAGAGAGAGTCCCTAACCCCAAAACTAATGGGGTTAGCCATAAATGGTGTGAGTGACATAAAATCAAACAAGCAATATAAATGAACATAAATCATGATATTCTCAACAAATGGTAGTGAACAAAATATACCAAAATAAGAAGTAACAAGAAGTGAAAACAGGTGCTACGAAAACCAAATGTCAAGTGTGGCAATCAGCAAAACCAAATGCATGAAAATGAGTCAAGAAAACACAAATGCTATATGCAGACTACGATGATTACTAAGAGATAAAGGTAAACTATGAGGACTAGCCCATGCCCGATAATTCCGTGATTGATCTCACATCTCAAGTAACCACTTGGATAATTCCGGAGATCATCTCACATCTAGACATAAACACATCATCACATGAATACCTCACAAGCGTCGCCTCGACCTTGATCATTCTGGAGATCAATCCCACATCTCAAATAACTACCTGGATAATTCCGGAGAAACATCTCACATCTCAGGCAACCTACCTGGATAATTCCGGAGATAAGTCTCACATCTCAAGTAAATCACTTGGATAATTCAAGAGATTAAGTCTCGCATCTAAAGCCATACTGAGGTGCATAACTCATGTTCCCATTCGTCATGACACTACTAATGCCTGTCCTTATTGTTTTGGGTTACAGAGTTACTCAACAAAATCTCCTAGAGTCGGTGTACCCTACCGGGATAACTCAAAACTGAATAATTGAATTGCCTCAACGGGCCTCAACAAATAACTCAACAAATATCTCAACACCGGTATACTAGGGTCACTTACCTCTAGAGACTCAAACTCAAAAGTCTAAACAAATTCCACTAACAAGAGTGGCTCAACTGAATATCTCAAAATCATATTCATAACTGAATAGCTCAAAATCAAACACTGAATCTCTCAAAATCAAATACTGAACCAAAGATTAAATATAAACTGAATAATCTGAAAACCAGTCATTCGAAATAACACTAAAGATTACAAAGATTCATCAGCGCCAGTCGGCTGTACAGTAGACCAGTCGACTGCCCAGAGATCAAATATCCAAAATTTTATGAAAATAAACTAAGTCATAACAGTCGACTTAAAAAAAGGTTAGTGGTCGACTGTCCCGAAAGGACTGAACAAAATACAACTCAGTGGACCAGTCGACTGACAGCAGTCTAAGTCGACTGTCCAGAACACATTTTACAAAAGTAATTCTCAGTGGATCAGTCGACTGCTAAGAGTCAAGTCGACTGTCCAGAACGCTTCTCCAAAGACTGAAGGTGCATCAGTAGAGTCGTACCAGTCGACTGCATAGTAGGCCAGTCGACTGTCGGCCTACAGTTTTCTTATTTTAAGTCTAAATACAAAATCCAAACTAGAGTTCTAAAGGTTCATTGTTCACAAAAGATAGTTGTACTCAGGCAAAATAATCAAACCTCAAATAATCTCCATAAAGGATACATTTCTCACAAATGTCGAAATTCAATTCTCAAGATCCTTAATCACTTAGGGTTTCTCAAAACTAATCTCCTTTCACAACTAAGATCAAAATCTGATTTGTATACTCCAGATCCAGATGTTCACCATCCGATCACAACCTTGATCAATTCTTAACATGCTTTCAAACAATATAATCTCATAACTCAAGATCTACTCAATATCCATAAGTTCCACAAACATGGTCCAACAATAACAATGGTTCATATGCATTCACATCGCAATACAAGGATCATATCATTCATATAACAAGATAAAGTTAAACAATGTCATTCACATAAATCAAAACAAATAATGTCATATCATTCACAAAATCAAGCAACAACACAAACAAATGTCACTCACCTTGATTGAAGAAAATCCACAAAAAGCCTCCCTTTTGCTAGATCCAAAAATCCTCTTCTTGCTCCTCAAACAAATCTCAAAAAGTCTGTATATTTTGTGAATGACGGCTGGGAAAGAAATCCCTTAAATATCCGGGTTCAATATTAGGATTTTACCCCATTTTGCAAAACAATCCTTTCCAAAAATACAATTTTGCATGTATAGACCATTCATTGGAAATCTCGTCAAAACTCATTTAAATTAGGATTTAATAGAAAATATACTTCTAAATCCCCATTATTACTGTTCAAAACGTCCACAAATTGTATTTGCACTTTAACTCTTAAAATTTTCAATTTTACAAAAAGGTCCTTCCTTTCTCAAAAATTGCAAATAGTTCCAATAAATTTCAGAAAAATCTTGAAAAATACTAAATAATTCCCAAATATTAAATAATGATTTTTCATAAAGAAAACTAAAATTTTCAAACTTCTCAAAGGTCATTTGCATGTGTTTTGCATGTGTTCAAAAGATAAATCCTTTTAGAAAATATCGATTAAATCTTCAAAAATCATTTAAATTCATTTTCAAATAATTAAAATAATATTTGAAAATATGGGGTTCTACAGTTTTACTACATAGCCAAATTAAAACAAGCTTAAGAACAAATGTTCATTTTCATAGCTAGCTTAACCAATATGAAAGAGATTACTCCTCCATCCTAGCCTAAACTATACAAAGAGTAGTTATTAGAGTACACCTGATTGAAAGAGAAGAACTGTGAATTACTTGCCAAGATCTGATACTAGTTTGATAGCGGATGCAGAAATTCAGAAGATTTACAAAAGATAGAGATGGAACGTAAACGGAAAATTTTTATTTATTAGAAAGTAGTAGTAGCACACATACACTCTTTCTTTTCTTGCTAGAAAGCTTATTCCTTAACACCAACCATGGCTTCTCCTTATATAGGGGGAGAAAGGCCTAGGATACTAAGGCTTAGGATACTAAAATACATACATACATAAAGCTTTCTTAGTAGGATACTTCCTTAGTAAGCATACATGCACACATTTACTTTACACATTATATATATATATATATATATATATATATATATATATATATATATATATATATATATATATATATATATATATATATATATATATATATAGTTAATAAGTTTGATGGGCCATAATAATTGGATTATGGGCCATATGAAGAATTAGTGGGGGCAGTTCGGTTTGGTGTGTGCATGCACACATGCTGTGGTGCACGTGAGGTAGAAGTGGAGTGAAACAGGTGAGAGAATAAGTGAACATAAATCCCATATCGGTGGAATTAAACAGAGAATTAAAGTATAAATAATATAGGCCTATGACAAAGGGTATCTAAAAGGTATATTATTTTTTTGTGAGACAAGTTGTGGTGAACTGTTGTTAGGATCTATTTTTCATATGTGTGCACGTGTAGTTGCGTGCGCAGCTGAGCGGGGCTTGTGGCGTTACAACTATATTATTCATTTAGAAACTACTTAATTTTGACACATAATCTCCTTCATCTTATAATAAGTGTCCAGAAATAATACGGGGTTTTTCCACACAGGTCCTAAACAAAATTTAACAGACTCCCAAAAGTGAAAAAAATTCATAAGTATAGAAGAGACTAAGTTCGTGAAGACAGAAAAACTAATTTAAGAGAATAAAACTGTACGCTTAAGTTTTTTTTTTCTTGAAGATAAGCTTAGCATATGCAATTGATGCTTTGGTTGATAAATTTCAGAGTTGAGTGAAATATTAATATAGAATTAGCAATTTATAGGAAACAAATACGGAAATTCAATATTTTATGTAACCTCTGTGAAAAATCCAAAATAATAAAAAATAATATTCATATAATATTTTTGCCCCTCTCCTACTCTCCATTCTACAAAAACCAAAGAAGAGTGCCACGCCCCGCTTCCCAAAAATACGAAATTCTAGTACATGACATTGACCCAGCGAATGACTAACATCATCCATAAGCTGTTTATCCGATCAACTCAACAATATAATCAATACAGAACAATTGCGCAGGAAATAATAATAATCTCATGAACAATAATACTTGGAATGAAGCAATATAAAATATCCAACATCTGGAAACAATAACAAAATCCGGGTTATAAGCCCAATATAATAATAATCGAATTACAAATAGATAATAAGTCTCAATACATTAAGTTTGATAAAACAATAAGCAATTAAAAGCATTAAAATCTTCAGAATCTTTGTTCTCCAATCCGAGCAGGGAATTCTCCTTCATTACATGTGAACATTTCATCTAAAAAGAGGAGAAAAATTGTCGTTAGACCAAGTCGTGGATAGCAAATAGAGAAAACAAAAAACAATGGAGTAACAGTATAACAATGAATTCAATAGATCAATAGGAATCAATAACACGGGACAATAGTAATAAGCAATATTATGATAATCGATGCAATTGGTATAAACAATGATTCAATACTCGATAACAATATTTAATGAACAATAACAATAATACTTAGCCAATATTCGATATCAATAAAACAATGATGAACAATATGCAATATCGATGTGGTGTCAATTTTTAAGTCTATTAATCATTTTAAATCCTAACTAATGTACGTACTACTCTGTCCCATATGTTCCATACCACAGGTTCGATGCATACAATCAATTTCGTTTAGACTAAGTGGTGAATTCTATAGATCATGTGTCGGTACGATAATCACTGATACGATAAAAATATTGTTACATGATTCATTATAATGATACATTGATACACCGATTCACTGATTCACGGATTCACGGATTCACAAGTTCACGGGTTTACGACACGAAAGATTGGGGTGCCGTAGTCAGCGCTCCACAATCAATCGATAAATATTGGCCGATACAGTCACTATATTATTCACTACTCAAGTCAATCCCTTAAACCCCGACTTGTTAATTATTTTATTAGTGCAACAATACGATAAGCAATTTGAGGCATGAGATGAACGATGGTAATAGGAAAACAATAGGATGATAACATGAATTAAGACAATTAGAATGATAATGATAACTCATTAGGATCATGCAATGCAACATACACACTTCGATTCATGCAATACAATGATATAGGATTAATTAATCTACTCAAAACTGAAAAGTAAAATTCTAGACAGCAAGAGTAGTCTGTACCAAAATGCAATTTCCTGTGGTTTCAGAACTCAAAAACTGAATCCGTCAGAAGTTCTAGAAACTAGACTTCCACACGGTTCCAACGCATATTTAATGTTCAAAATTTGACAATAGTACCTAGGTCAAACATACCTTTCTTTACAGATTTCATGTTCAGGCAGAATTTCAGCATCATGTTATTTTACTTTTTGAATCAGCAAAAACTCATTAATAAGTTCATTAAAAATATTTTCTAGACTCCCACATGTTAAGCAACGATCTGGAAATTTTCAGAACAAATTTTATCATTTGACCAGTCTTTTTACTGTTTAAACATGAAAGATATAAGAATCTAGAAATCTGGAAATAAAAATACAGCTGTAGTAAAACAAGCATAACTTTTGATACACAACTCGGAATTCAGAAATTCAAGATGTTCTGGAAACTAGAAAGATAAGGCTACAACTCTTACTCAGAAAGTAATTTATTTTGAGATCATTTACTGAGTCGAGAAAAGCAGACAACATACAGCCAGCAAGCAACAAACAGGTTCGTGGGTATTTTTCATGGAATAAATTTAATTAAACATGATGGGTATTAATTCTATTAGTCGATAAACTTCTCAATCAGCATGATGGTTGCAATAACATGATGAATAAAAATAAATCACATACATACACTAATTTAACATCAATCAACAACAATCGATCTATCAAATATATAACCTAGCAATTTTTTTTACAATAAATTAATTGTGTTGTGATTGTATGAATAACCCTATCATCAATTCTACATGAATGCATGAAAGATTCAATCTTTAGAGTCAAAAGTGGCACGATGTCAAGAATATCGGGGTTAGCTTGTGTAAACTATCAATAGTCCCAACGAAAGTTAATCAATACAATGATACAATAACGAATAGGATCTACTTGCTAGAATTTCAATAAAACTTGAATTTGACACGATGTTCAATTCAAGGGGAAAAGTGACTTGCCTTATAGACGGTGAAAACGAATACCAAGAATAATGGGATAAGGATCCCGGAGCAACGAACCCATGAACACACAAGATAACACGTACAACCACGTGCTCAAAAGACAAAGCAACAATAGCAAAGAAAGAGAGAGCAGTAGCAACAATAGTGGCAAGGGGTGACGGCAACGCTAGTGGTCATCGGCGTCGCAGGTAGCGGCGCGACGAGGACAGGAAGGCGGCTCTACGGTGCTGGTCGATGAAATTCCGAGCAAGGGGAGTGACAGTGCCGGGGGTTTGGCTTGGCACTGCTGTTGACGTTGAGGACAGAGAAGGAGGGCCGGAGCGTGGCTGGTGTCGACAAAGAGAGAAAAGAACACCAAGAATTTCCCATTTTTTAATGATGAATTCAACAAAAATATCCATTTTTAAACCCATTTCCCATTTATGTCAAAACTACGATTATGACTCGATCGAGCTCTCATTGCTCGAATCATCGCATAAAGATTCCACCGTTGTGAGGTTTTTGAATCTTAAAGCGGTTTGATGGTGAATTGATCCTGGGATTCTTCCGGAAGCTTTGATTGATGAACTTCGTAGGGTCGCTGCTAATTCGATGAGGAGGTGAAAATCTCATATTTTATTTTTTTTGTAGATTGCTTAATATCAATTCATCACAAAGATGAATCTGAAAATACTGAATATGGAAGTGACATTGTTGCAACGGCAAGGCAGAGCGACGGCATGGCGGTGCAGCGACGTGGTGGAGCGATGGCACGGTGGGGCAATGGAGCGACGATTCGTCGGCGCGGCAGTGCGGTGGAGTGGCAGGACGGCTGCACTGCAGCGTAGTGCTGTAGCGGCGTGAAGGAGCGATTCTGATGGTTCAGAAGATAGAGAGGGACATGAACATACAGGGGAAGAGTTTTGAGAGAGAGAGGGAGAGGAACAGGCGGATGGGTTGTAAGAGGGAGGGAAATTAATTTGAATGCACTGGGGGCAGTTTACGGGTTTTATGGATTTGTAATAGGGAGTTACTTTGTAC
The DNA here is from genome assembly GCA_017893485.1 of Hemerocallis citrina. Taxonomy (NCBI): domain Eukaryota; kingdom Viridiplantae; phylum Streptophyta; class Magnoliopsida; order Asparagales; family Asphodelaceae; genus Hemerocallis; species Hemerocallis citrina. The sequence continues at coordinate 379,760,689 of CM030358.1, read as the reverse complement.
GTGCAATGCACACACTGATAGATTTACAAATGACAAGTCCTCTTCCATTATAATATTAGAGACGTACATGTACAATGACTCTCCCAAGTACTCCTCTATCAAAAATATCTTTCTTAAACTCTTCAAGTTTAGAATGAAAAATTATGTTGTTAAATCTAGTCTGTCTTGTAGAAGCTGCCCAGGTAGTAATTCACTGGACATTTCAATCCATGTCGGATTGCAAGTCATAGTAATGAATAAGTCAGGTTTGCCATATTTTTGCAACAAAGCCATTGCATTTTGATCTCTGGTACATATCTCGGGGACTTCCGACATAAGATACAGGTAGCACAGTTGTACAACCCACATTTTCTACCAAATAATAAATAGTGCAAAATTTAGGTAGTTAATTTACTTAGAAAATATTTTTCATATCGTACGATTCATATACAAAGGATATAATTTACCAGCAATCTGCATCTTGTGCATCTTGTAACCCTTGGTATATTTCAACACGTATTTCATGTTGATGATCGTGAACCTAACGCAACCTCTGTGTGGCAATTTTTATATAGTTGTCTACTAAATACTATTGTAGTTATTGCCCACCAAGAAGAAAAAAAGATGTGTCATTTTCACAAATCTAGGAACAAATATATTAGAGCATTATTAATAGATAGATAGGCTGATTAATGATTAGGATCAAATATAATAAAATAAAATAAAATATCCAGCTATAGTCAATACCAGAAGTTTAAATCATAATATTCTCTACATGACACTTTTCGTTCGTTATTATGAATGTAGATATCCCAACCATTGCTCCCGTAAAGTAATAAAAGAGGATACTGATGGAATATTTTGCAAGCGAACAAAATCGCAACAAGTAGTATAGTTTAAATGAAGAGTGTCGAACCCACAAGGACTAATTATTTTATTGAGTACCAAAGTTCACTCGATTAACTACTATTTGGAAAATCAAAAATATGATAAAAATAGAAACTAAACTAATTTAAACTAAAGGAAAGAACTAAACTAATTAAAAAATAATGACATCTGAAATTTTGTGATTTGTTAGTAGCAAAACTAGTTCCAGGCCTTTTGATTTCACCTAGTTAATCCCACACAATGCATAATTCCATGTAACTAGAAATTCTATTTTTTCAAATTGTAGACCAAAATCCCCTAATTATTCAATGTTTTCTCTCGAACAACACCAGACATATTCCCAATTAATAATTCATCATATCTCTATGCAAATTTAATCAATTAAAGATTCATTAAGTTCTATGGATTTCTTTACAGTCACATTAATCGAGGTAAATCATCTCTAATTTTGCTCAATCAATGGTATTTAATTCTATAATTCTATGTCACAAGTTACCTCTCGGTCTCCCCATGATTCAATAAATCAAATAATAGTTGGCCAAACAATTATAATTATTCAGAACAAAAATAAAACACACAACGATGAAAAAATAGGCAAATCAAATAACATGAATTAAAATTGTGTTCTCAAAACTAGGCTACATCGAAGCCCTAGAAAAATAAAATTAGTTCATCATAAATTTGCAACAACTATACATCTTATTGGATTGCATAATGAAAAGTAGAAGAGAAGAAAGAACTCTGGACGATCTTGAAGAAAGCTATGGTTCTTGCTCTCCAATGGTGCGATGAGTCATCTCCTCATATTCTTTTAGCATCCAATATATTTATGATTCCCATAGAGTTCACATTAGCATCTATATATAGCCCTTAAAGAAAACACTAATAAGATATATAAAAATACAGCCCATTGTACCCAAAATCTGCACTCAAATTATATAATCAGCCCCATCACGGTCAACTGTGATTTTTGTTTTCCAAACAGTAAGTATGACGGTTGACTGCGACGGTCGACTGTTATACTTGCTGTATTCTGCGTGCAGGCTGTAGAAAAAATAATTTACTCGGAGCTACAAAACTCCGTTTGTGACACATTAGTACTCGTTTCGAAGGACTCAACGAATAACATCTTTGATTTAGAACACAAGTTCAGGTTCATCCATCTTTATGTTCAAAATAGCCATACAAGTTCTGGTTGCTGTTGTTATTCTTTTTTTGTATTGCTTTGTGTCTTCTTTTTCTCCAACTCCAAACCCCATGACTTTGTGTATTTGAGCCCATAATCCTAACAACCATCTCATTCATTCAAAAACAGACAAATAAATAAAATTAAGTAGAAAGAATTTGAAATTCAAATAAGTAAACATGAACTCACAATTTTTATGTGTAGAAAGAGTAATAAAATTAGGTATAAATTACACTCATTAGTTATTAAAGAGGATCATAATACGCAGCAGTATCTGAAACATTGTGAAGTTGGTTGGAATAAGTTTCCACAATAATTCCTCTTTTCTGGCAATCATAAGGAATATCCCCGAGAACCTACACTACAACAACTTGTGAAGAAGTAGGCAACTGATATTGTCCTTCATGGTTTGGTATTTCCTTAAGTATTTGCTTGCAATTGTCGAGATCAGAGCATCATAAAAGAAACCGCAAATTATGGATATATGGATTATGTGCATACAAAATTTGTTGAAGCTTTTCCATAATTGACCTACTCACCAAATTATTTTTCATTAATCTATTATCAAGTTCATACTCGGTATCATATATATACGATTTCATATTGATGTGAATTATTTGCAAGTGTACAAAATCGCAACAAGTAGTGTAGTTAAGTGAAAAGAGTGTCCAATCCACAAAGACTAATTATTTTACTGAGTACCGAAATTTACTAGATTAACTACTATTTGAAAAATCGAAATTCAATAAAGAATGCAACTAAATTAAATTAATCTAAAGAACTAACTAAATTAATTAAAAGGGACGGAATCTGAAATTTTGTTGTTTATTAATTGCAAAACTAATTTTAGGGCTTTTGATTTTACCTAGCTAATCCCACACAATTTATAACTCCATGTGAATAAAAATATTATTTTTCAAAGTTGTATACCAAAATCCCCTTAGTATTCAATGCTTTCTCTCGAACAACACCAGAAATATCTCCAACTAACTAATTGTCATATTTCTATGGAAATTTAATTAATTGAAGACTCATTAAATTCTATGGATTTCTTTTTAGTCACACCAATTGCAGTAAATCATCTCTAATTTTGCTCAGTCAATGGTATTTAATTCTATAATTCAAAATCACAAATTACCTCTCGGTCTCTCCATGATCCAATAAATCATACAAAAGTTGGGCAAACAATTGTAGCATTAAGAACAAAAATCAAACACACAACCATGGAAAAATAAAAAAATAATAATATGAAATTAAATTTGTGTTCTCAAAACTAGGCTACATCAAAGCCCTAGAAAAATAAAATTAGTTCATAATGGTTTTGTAACTAACAAACATAGAATTTGATTGCATAATAAAATTAGACAAAGAATAGAGAGACAGAAAGAACTCAGTTTTGTAAATTAAAAAAATCAAACCGAACACCTCGATTCCGCACCCAGCAGTCAGCACTGCACCTCGAACAAGCCATGTCAGCGTTGACGTCGCCTCGATTTCCACACCTCTGTTGTCTTGTAGCGCTGACGTGGCGCCTCTGTTTCCACGCCGCAACTACCCCCTCTTCTCTTCTTTTTTGTCTTTTTCTTTCTTCTTCATTTTGCGTGCGTCCAACTCAGAACCGCCCTCTCTTCTCTTCGTTTCTGTCTTTCTCTTTTACATTTTTTTTAATGTTGAGATCAGCCGTCGCTCTCTCTCTTTGTTCAGCGTGCCTTTGATTTGCTTTTGGTTGCTATATTTATAGGGATCCGACCCTGGGTTATTATGGTTTATTTTTACAGAAAACCCCACATCTTTTTTTATTTCTTTCCTTATTTTGATTTTCTCTTTATTTCTTGCTTCTTTTTCTTTTTTTTCTTGAAACACGTGCTGTACACAAAAATAAAATTAGAATTTAGGATTTAAAAATAAAAATAAAAATAATTAATTAAACTAACTAATAATCATATTAGCTCAATTAAACCCTTTTAAATTTGTTTATTTCATTTTAACCCTCTATTGCCAATTAAGATTTCTATTTTGCTTTCCACATGGCCAAATTATAAAATTCAAATATCAACAAATCAATAAAAATTAATCAATCATTCTCCTTGTTTTCTTTGTTAATTTACTGAAAACATTCACCTTTTGCATAAAAAAAATCTTATTCCTTAAAAATAATTAAGTAACTGAAATCTATGGAAATAAGATAAATTATTAACAAGATAGACGAATACAAGCAATATTTGTTGGTAAATGAGTGCAAATATTTATATAAAAATTAGACATATCAAATACCCCCAAACTTAAGATTTTGCTTGTCCTCGAGCAAAAAGTAAAACAAAAAATAAAGGAAAAGTAATCATAATTAGGCTTAACTCATCTCACCAAGAGATCTTATCATGTAAGCATCAAAATTTCAATTTAAAATATAAACAATAGCAAATAAAGTAAAACCAAACATACTCACTTTCTCCAGTGCAATTATGTATAATTCCCAACCCAATCATATTTGTCATGCGATTAATGTAATTATATCATGCAACAACTCTAGCTGTGATTACCCTTTCTCACTACTACAAACCGAGTATTAAACAAGAGAGTTTTTTTTTCCTTACTCTTCTCTAAGTTCTCACTCGCCTTTTGACGCAAATGCAAATATTTGTGATGAATTCACTCGGTTACTCAATAAGTCACAAACTTAGAGTGCTTTTGCATACTCATTTTTCAAGTTGCCATTTGGCATAAAAGTAAACATTGGTGATGAATACTCATAGTTACTAAGCAACTCAAAACATTGGAGTAGATAGAACTTTATTCATTCATTTTTTTCTAAAAAATATTACTCTATTTAATTAAACTTTGTTTAGGACTAGATCAAAGGAGATAATCACAAGAAAAATCATCACATTTTTCTTTTATGTATAATCACATAACTGTCACAATTGTGTAAGGAATTTAGAAATTCAATAATCCTAAAGTAAATAGGTATGCTTAATCTTGCTTTATAAGTAATTGTCTATCCTAAAAAAAATTATTTCAATACTTTAGCATAATAAAGAACTCAAAAGTATAATGATAAGTCTAATTGCAATACTTTGTTTTGTTTTTCTTTTCAAATATATATAAAAAAATTGTACCCTTCCCACAAACTTGTATATCACATTTTCCTCAATGGGTAAAGAGAAAGAAAAACAAGAATAATGAGAAAAGTTCAAAATTTCTCCCTTGATTCATGTTAAAGTTCTACACGCACGACATTCATTGTTGCAGCGATATCTGGAGCTGTAGATGTCCAAATTGCCTGATTCTTTTTTTTCTGAAAAGCTAAGACAGTTTCCTTTGATCGATCTTTATGACACTTTTCCAGATTCTGATTCCATCATGCTAAAAAACAGCCATTAATGTAGGTGTAGAAAACAGCTCCGCCTGTCGACTTCCAAACTCATGCAATCCTACAAAATAAAATCAAAAATTAAAATTAAAGTAAAGTAAAAAGAAAAAGAAAATCTAAATGCAGTAAAAGAAAACATGGGATGCCTCCCCAGAAGCGCTAAGTTTTATGTCTTCAGCCAGACATTCTCAATCTCTCACTGAGGGTTTGTTAGATCGATGATCAACTTTTGCTTACCAAATTTTCCATCCATATACGGCTTCAACCGCTGTCCATTTACCTTGAATGTCCTCTTTTTCTCATGATATATCACAATGGTTTCATATGGAGAAATTCGTGTCACAACAAATGGTCCCGACCACCTAGACCTCAATTTTCCTATAAAAAGTCTAAGTTTTGAATTGAATAACAACACATTCTCCCCTACATTAAATGTTCTTCTCAAAATATGCTTGTCATGCCATCGTTTAGTTTTCTCTTTATAGATCTTGGCATTTTCATAAGCATCATTGTGAAACTCGTCTATCTCATTTAGTCACATCATTCTCTTCTTGCCTGCATCCTTCATGTCAAAATTTAGTATCTTAATTGCCCAATAAGCACGATGCTCAAGTTCCACCGGTAAGTGACATGCTTTACCATACACCAATCTCTATGGGGACATTCCAATTGGTGTTTTAAAGGCCTTCCTATATGCCCCCAATGCATCATCTAATTTTCTTGCCCAATCCGTTCGTGACATATTCACCGTATTCTCAAGTATATGCTTCAACTCTCTATTTGAAATCTCCACTTGACAACTTTGTTTGAAGATGATATGGTGTCGCCACATGATGAGTAACTCCATACTTAGCATGTAAAGTATCAGACTGATGGTTGCAAAAATGTTTTCCTCCATCGCTAATAATTGTTCTTGGAGCTCTAAATCGTGAAAAGACATTTTTTCTAATAAAGTTCACCACTACTCTTGCATCATTGGTTGGTAAGGCAATAGCTTCCACCCACTTGGAGACATAATCTACAGCAACCAAAATATATTTATTAGAAAATGAAGATGGAAAAGGACCCATAAAATCTATTCCCCAAACATCAAATAATTCAATAACTAAAATATTATTTAGGGGCATCTCATGTTTCCTAGAAATATTTCTCACCCTTTGACAATGATCACATAATTTAACAAAATTAAAAGCATCCTTAAAAATTGAGGGCCAATAAAATCCTGATTGTAATATTTTTGTTGTTGTTTTTGCTTGACTAAAATGGCTTCCAACCTCCAATGTGTGGCAATATTTGAGTATGCTTTCCATCTCCTTTTCAAGTACACATCTCCTTATTACTTGATCTGCACAATGGCAAAATAGAAAAGGTTCCTCCCAAAAATAATATTTCAAGTCAGAAAAAATTTCTTCTTTTGTTGATAAGTAATTTCAAGAATTAGAAATTTTTATACCAAGTAGTTAACTATATCAGCATACCATGGAGAAGTTTGTATCATCATTAATTACTCATCTGGAAATTCTTCGTTGATTTGTGTAACCTGCTATTTGCTTGCATCTTTAGGCTCAATACGAGATAAATGATCGGCCACCACATTTTTCACACCTGTCTTGTCCTTGATTTCCACATAAAACTCTTGTAGGAGTAAAATCCAGGGAAGCAATCTTGGTTTGGCTTTCTTCTTTGCAAGCAATTATTTGAGAGCGGAATAATCCTTGTAAACAACCACCTTTGAACCTATCAAATAAGATCGAAATTTGTCAAAAGCAAATAAAACAGCTAATAATTCTTTTTCAGTAGTAGCATAATTAAGATGTGCTTCTGTCAAAGTTCTACTTGCATAATAAATGGTGTGAAATTTTTTTTTTCTTTGCCCTAAAACAGCACCTATTGCCGCATCACTAGTATCACACATTAATTCAAAAGGCAAATTCCAATCTGGTGCAATAATTATAGGTACTGAAATAGGCATGCAAGCAGTCATGAGAAAAATCAAAAAGTGTATCTTTATTGAAATGATTGCAAACAGGTTTAGTGATTAAAGAAAAATCTTTTATAAATCGTCGTTAAAATCCCGCATGACCCAAGAAAGTTCTCATTCCTTTGACATTGGTTGGTGGTGGTAATTTTTCAATGACATCAATTTTAGCACGATCCACTTCAATTCCTTTAAAGGAAACTCTATGGCCTAGCACAATCCCTTCTTCTACCATAAAGTGACATTTCTCCCAATTCAAGACTAGATTTTTTTCCTTACAACGCTGCAAAACCAAAGCTAAGTTAGATAAACAATTATCAAATGCATAACCAAAAAATGAATAGTCATCCATAAAAATTGCAATAAATTTCTCCACCATATCCGAAAAAATTGACATCATGCAGCGTTGAAATGTGGTGGGGGCATTGCAAAGACAAAAGGGCATCTTTTGATATCCAAAAGTTCCATAAAGGAAAGCAAAGGTGGTCTTCTCTTGATCTTCTGGTGCTATGGCGATTTGATTGTATCTCGAATACCCAACAAGAAAATAATAGTAGGCGTGGCCTGCAAGTCTTTCCAGCATTTGGTTAATGAAGTAATGGAAAATGATCATTTCTAGTTGCATCGTTTAGTCTTTGATAGTCTATGCACACTCGCCATCCTGTGACTATTCTTGTTGGTATAAGCTCATTATTGTCATTATTCACTACAATTATTCCCCCTTTCTTTGGCACAACATGTATAGGACTCACCCATGCACTATCTGAAATTGGATAAATGATTTCTGCATCTAAAAGCTTCAAAACTTCTTTATCCACCACTTCTTGCATTGATGGATTTAATCTTCGTTGTGGCTGAACTATAGGCTTGTAATTATCCTCCATCAAAAATTTTATGCATGCATATCGAAGGACTGATTCCCTTTATATCCAAAATTTTCCATCCCAATGCTGTCTTATGCTCTCTCAAAATTCTCAGCAACTTCTCTTCTTCAACATTATTCAAAGAATCATTAATAATAACTGGAAAAATGGAGTCTTGGCCTAAGATGGTATACCTCAAATTAGATGACAGTGTTTTTAGCTCGAGTTTAGGTGGTTTATCTGTTAATAATGATGTCTTTGATATCCCCACATCTTTGAATTTTTGCTGAGCTGAAGGATGAATAGATGATGTATCCTCCAAATACCGAACACATTCCAAAACAGGTTCATTTTCAGATTCTAAAGTTGCTGAATTTTTTAGGCACACTTCTAGAGGTAATTTTTCGACTTCATCCTTATGTGTTTTGCCGATGGCTAGAACAATTTCGCTGGCTTGAAAATATGAGTGAACTTCGGCAGGATACTCCATAGATTTAAGTACATCAAAAAGTCACTTGCTTGTTGTCAACCCTTAGAATAAGTTTTCCTTGATGCACATCAATTAATGTTCTCCATGTTGCAAGAAAAGGTATCCCCAAAATTAATGGGATTTGTTCATCTTCCTCCATGTCAAGCACAATAAAATCAACTGGAAATATGAACTTGTCTACTTTCACCAAAACATCTTCAATGATCCCTCTTAGGTACTCGATAGATTTGTGTGCCAATTATAATGAAATTGTTGTAGGTTTTACTTCTCCAATGCCTAATTTCCTGAAAACAGAATAAGACATAAGATTAATACTTGCTCCTAAATCACATATTGCTGTATGAAAAGAAGAATTTCCAATAATGCAAGGAATTGTAAAACTCCCTGGATCTTTAAGTTTAGGATGCAGCTTCTTTTGTAAAATTGCACTACTTTCTTCTGTTAGCATCACCATCTCATGCTCTTCCAGATTCCTCTTATTTGATAAAATAGCCTTAAAAATTTTAGCATATTTAGGGATTTATTCTAAAGCTTCAATAAGAGAAATGTTAATATGCAATTGCTTGAAAATATTTAAAAATTTTGAAAACTGTTCATTATTCTTTTTAAGTCTTTGTGGAAAAGGAATAGGTGTATCATAAGGTGAATTAGGATAAGTGTCAGAATTAAATTCCCCTGAAATTGTTTTGCTTGAAACTCCTTTATCCTTCTTAGAATGGTGATTGGCCACCTACTGCGTTTGTTCCTCCATAATTTGCTCTCTCTCACTTTGCTTTCAATCACTTTTTGCTGCTAGTGTTGTCCCACTTCTAAGTGTTATTGCTTTGACATGCTCCTTGGGATTAACCACTGTGTTACTAGGTAATGTTCCTGCCATTTTTTTTGTAAGAATATTTAAAATCTGATCAATCTGAGCCTCAAGGTTATGAATTGAAGCCGTATTATTTTGTATTGCCAAATCTGTCTTTTGCATGTATTGCTTTGTCTTTTGCATGTACTGCATGAACATATCTTCAAGTATCTGCTTCTTTTCTTGTTGTGGAGAATTTTGTTGTGGAGAATTTTGTTGTGGTCAAGCTCCTCCTTGATTGTTGCTCCAAGAAAAGTTTGGGTGATTTCTCAATCCTGGATTATATGTGTCTGCATAAGGATTGTTTTGTTTTTGAAAATTTGACACAAAGTTTGCTTGTTCGGCATTTGATTGAGCAAAAGGGTTCCCCACTTGGCAATATGCACTTGAATGATTTCTTGCACAAAGATCACAAATCATGTTAGTTTGAATAGCATTAACATTCGTATTACTTATCTGTTTAGATAAAATATCAATTTTTGTAGTTAAAGTAGTAATAGGATCAAGTTCAAAAACTCCCGCTACTTTTCTTGGCATTGTTCTCTCTGAAGACCACTGGTAATTATTAGATGTCATCTCCTCTAAAAGCTCATAGGCTGCTTCATAAGTTTTGCTCATAAGTTCAGCTCCAGCTGCTGCGCCAACTATCGATCGATTTGTGACTCCCAAACCATTATAGAATGTCTGCACTTGTAGTCACTTAGGTAGTTCATGCGGAGGAAATTTTCTCAATAGCTATTGTTACCTCTCCCATGCATCATATAATACTCGGTCTCGAATTGAGTGAATGTTGTGATGTCATTCCTTAGCTTTGCTGAGGACATTTTCTCAATAGCTCTTTGTACCTCTCCCATGCATCATATAATGACTCGATCTCGAATTGAGTGAATGTAGTGATGTCATTCCTTAGCTTTGCTGTTTTTGTTGGAGGAAAATACTTTGCCATAAATTTTTGTGCTAAGTCCTCCAAAGTTGTAATGACTCCTGGTGGTAAAGAATTCAACCAAGCCTTTGCCTTATCTCTGAGTGAAAAAGGAAAAAGTCTCAGTCGGATAGCATCGTTGGAGACTCCATTATGTTTGAAGGTATCACATATTTCGATAAAGTTTGCAATGTGAACATTTGGATCATCGTGCGCTAGGCCTCCAAATTGAACTGTCTGTTGAATCATTTGAAAAATTGCTTGTTTCATTTCAAAATTGTTTGCTTCAATCGCAGGCCTTTTGATGCTTAATGTTGCTCCATTGACTGAGGGCATTGCATAATCTCTCAAAACTTTGTTCTCCTCTTCGTTCGCCATGGATAAAGAGGATGTGGTGTTTACTTTCTTCTTCTTTCTAATCTGACGTAAGGTTCTCTCAATCTGTGGGTCAAAAAGTGTAGGCTCCAATGGTTTAAATCTGAGCATACACTTCTAAGTCCTGAAAAAATAAATAAAGAAAAATAAGTCAAAGAGAATAACGAGGTAAGATAACAATTAAATCTAAAATAAAAATAAAAATCCAAACTAGTAACAGTCTAGCAGTTTTCAATATCAATAAAAGAATAATTAATCCCCGGCAACGACACCACAAACTTGATGTGAATTATTTGCAAGTGTACAAAATCGCAACAAGTAGTATAGTTCAGTGAAAAGAGTGTCGAACCCACAAGGACAAATTATTTTACTGAGTACCGAAATTTACTAGATTAACTACTATTTGGAAAATCGAAATTCAATAAAGAAAGCAACTAAATTAAATTAATCTAAAGAACTATCTAAATTAATTAAAAGGGACGTAATCTGAAATTTTGTTGTTTATTAATTGCAAAACTAATTCTAGGGCTTTTGATTTCACCTATTTAATCCCACAATTTATAACTTCATGTGAATAAAAATAGTATTTTTCCAAGTTGCAGATCAAAATCCCCTAAGTATTCAATGCTTTCTCTCGAACAACACCAAAAATATCACCAACTAATAGTTTGTCTGATCTCTATGCAAATTTAATTAATTGAAGACTCATTAAGTTTTATGGATTTCTTTTTAGTCACACCAATTGCGGTAAATCATCTCTAATTTCGCTCAATCAATGGTGTTTAATTCTATAATTCAAAATCACAAATTACCTCTCGGTCTCTCCATGATCCAATAAATCATACAAAAGTTGGGCAAACAATTGTAGCATTAAGAACAAAAATCAAACACACAACTATGGAAAAATAGAAAAAAAAATGAAATTAAAATTGTTTTCTCAAAACTAGGCTATATCAAAGCCTTAGAAAAATAAAATTAGTTCATAATTGTTTTGCAACCAACAAACAAAAAATTTGATTGCATAAAAAAATTAGACAAAGAAAAGAGAGACAGAAAGAACTATGTTTTGTAAATAAAAAAAATTCAAACCGAACGCCTTGATTTCCGCACCCAGCAGTCAGAACTGCACCTCGATCAAGCCACGTCATCGCTGATGTCGCCTCGATTTCTGCCCTTCTATTGTCTTGTAGCACTGACGTGGCGCCTTTGTTGCCTTGTAGTGCTGACGTGGCACCTCTATTTTTGCGCCGCAACTACCTCCTCTTCTCTTCTTTTCTGTCTTTCTCTTTCTTCTTCATTTTGCATGCATCCAACTCAGAGTTGCCCTCTCTTCTTTTCATTTGTCTTTCTCTTTTACTTTTTTTTTATTTTTAAATGTTGAGATCAGCCGTCGCTCTCTCTCTTCGTTCAGCGTGCCTTTGATTTGCTTTTGGCCGCTGTATTTATAGGAATCCGACCCTAGGTTATTAGGGTTTATTTTTGCAGAAAACCCCACATCTTTCTTTATTTCTTTCCTTATTTTGATTTGCTCTTTATTTCTTACTTCTTTTTCTTCGCTTTCTCTTCTTGAAACACGTGCTGCACACACAAAAATAAAATCAAATTTAGGATTTAAAATAATAATAATAATAATAATTAATTAAACTAACTAATAATCATATTAGCTCAATTAAACACTTTTAAATTTGTTTATTTCATTTTCACCCTCTATTTCCAATGAAAATTTTTATTTTGCTTTCCACATGGGCAAATTATAAAAATCAAAATTCAATGAATCAATAAAAAGTTATCATTCATTCTCCTTGTTTTCTTTGTTAATTTTTACTGAAATATTCACCTTTTGCATCAAAAAAATCTTATTCCTTCAAAAAAAATTAATTAACTGAAATCTATGAAAATAAGATAAATTATTAACAAGATAGGCGAATACAAGCAATTTTTGTTGGTAAATGTGTACAAATATTTATATGAAAATTAGACACATCACATATGCCGAGGCCTAGAATTATTATGTGGAATAACACTACCAATTTTATGGTATATGGCACCTTGAGCACGAAAAGTGTAAACACCCATTCTACTATTTGAAAATTTGTCATCAAGGTTTATCCTGATGGAAGTAAATGCAAATATATGACTGTAAGTACATATATGTTGTCTAAAAGTTTTTTCTTCTTCAGACTGATCAAGATAAATGCTCATCTATTCAGGGGATACTGATATTCTCGGCAATTACACTTTACCTATTTGACAACATATATCATCAGATTCATGAAAAAAATATTTTTTCTGCATAGTGCGGGCACCTTCTTATAGGTGGTAGATAAAATTGTTGACAGCGAGATTAGTCCACATGGTTTCTTGCAGAACTATAGTGCCTCACGATAGTTCGAACTCTTCTCGGCATTTGATTGTTTCCAGTTATTCCTATGTTAATTTTTAGAAATGTGACATAATTAAGAAGAGAAAAATTGTAGTGGAAAAAAATGCGGTACGAATTCATACCTTCATTCATAACATAAGTCTCTTCATAGATGTTTGTATTAGCCACGAACACACCTAATTAAACAATAGTATTAATACAATAATTGAATGATCATAAACCTTCTAGTAGTTGTAGAAATTTTGCATGTTTGCTATTATTACGATTAAGAAAGCAAACTGTGGAGGCATGCGTTGTATGGTTAAAGTGCGTAAAACTCAGTAGTCATAGGAAAATAAAGTGCGGTGTTAAATCATACCTTCATTCATAACAAAATTATTTTCATTGTTGTATTTATTAGTTTCCTATAACACAGCACTATCCATATCATTATTGACAACCCTTCTTACTACTTCTACAACTCGATTATAATAATTTATTCCTTTCATAAGAAAAAAAATGTTATGAATAAAGATATGTGATAAGAAGAATAAGTGAAATATCTAAAATGTTTCTATAATTGATACATTCGCTTAATATAGAGTTTTCAGTAAGAATGGCTCGTCGATCCCTATAATATTGGTGAAGTCTCTCCCTACATTCAACTAGTTGTTGTCGTCCATTCTTGACATTCGATTTTGCATATTTTGTTGATTTATTGCTCTTTCATCAGCCAATTATTGCACATTCATATTAAAGCGCCGTTTTCTTTGATATTGTCTATGCATCTCTCTTTGCTCAGCTAATTGATCTTCATACATCGATAATCGTCGATTTCCAGCATATTCTTGTTGTCTTCTTCTAATCTCTTCCAATTGTATTGCACTCATATTAGCTCTTCTATTTAATTCATATTTTTCACGTCTCTCTTTGCGTTCATCAAGTTGTTGAGTTTCTGATAGTTGGGGTATTGCAGTTGATGATTCAATTTCCTAGTTATACTAAAATTCTCTTTTGTTTACTATTTTTATGTCATTACCCTGTCGTTTATTTGCCAGATACAATCTATCCATTTTCCTTGATAGAAACAATGTGAACTTAAAATTTTGCTTTCAGAACTTAAAATGAAAAAACCATGGGCTGGTATAAACAGAACTTTTAGAATGCAAAAAATTATTCTTTCAGAATGTAAAGTGGTTGTATGACTCGTAAATAGTAATATTTTAGAATGTGAACAAGTTCAACATATATTTAAGAAGTGATTGATAAATTTTAGAGTTGATTGAGAGATTAATATAGAATTGTCAATTTATGTGAAAAAAATATGAAAATTCAATATTTTTTTGGAACTTGTGTGAAAAAATCCAAAATAACATTCCACCATTCTACTGTCACCCCTCCTCCTCCTCCTCTCCATTCTGAAAAAACCAAAAGTGAAAAAAGAACCCCAAGCATTTCACAATTTTTGATGATGAATTCAAAAAAAAATCCAATCATTAAACCCATTTCGATTGCTGAACTCTGTTGGGTCACTGCAAATTCGAAGAGGAGGTGAAAAATTCCATCTTCCGTTTTTTTTTTTTTTTTTTTTTTGGGGGGGGGGGGGGGGGGGGGAGGAGGTGAAAAATTCCATATTCAACGTCTTCAACGTCTTCAACTCTCTTCAACCATCGACTCAAATCTACTTCAACTCTTCAATTGCGAAATCGGCAAAGCGCTCCTCCATCTTTTCTATTATATTCTAATTTTCACGGTTTTTTTTTATACGCGTATTCCACGGTGAACGGTATCAAAATATCTCTATCTCTCTTGTTTTTTTTTTTCGTTGTAGTTAAAATTATTGTTTGTTTTTTGAACTTCTCTATCTCAACCCTCTTGTTTTTTTGTTTTTTTTTGTATAATTCACCGCTTCTACATTGTAGATTTTATTTACATACCACATTGCTACACTATGTCTAGATCACGCGGTAGCGGTCGTAGCGGACAAGATTCTTCCTCATCTTCACGTAGGCCACCAATTGTCCCAATTATTGAGCCCGCCCAAGAATTTGATCCTACTATGGAACAATGGGGTACACACGATGATGTTGGACACGAACATTTAGAAGAAGAACAACAACAACAAACCGAAACCACACAACCCCGTAGTAGTAGGAAAAGTAGAGGAGAAACTAGCGATTGGCACAAGTTTTATGAGTATATTCCGGACGAAAATACTCCGGGTGTAGGTGTGAAAGTGTGTAAAGCATGTGGTAAACAATACAAATTCAAGAGGGGTGACGGAACCGGTACACTTAGTAGGCACATCCTAAATAATCATAAAGATCTTCTTGATCAAATACAAGGCCAACAAAGAATAAACCCTAGGACCGGTCAAGTAGATAGCCACCCTTATGATCCCGAACTTGTTCGTCGGGAAATGGCCCGATTAGTAATTAAGGAAAGAGTTACCATTTACCTATCCCGAGAGTAGGAACTTGGAAAATTTTAATCAAACGGCCTTAAACCCTCATTTTAAAAGAATTCCGAGAAATACTTGCAAATCGGATTGTTTTAAAGTGTACATGGAAATGAAGGACGCGTTGATTGCAATTTTATGGAGTTTAACTTGTAGGGTTAGTTTAACTTCGGATTGTTGGACGGGTGTCAACAATATTCCAACGATGGGAATAACCTGTCATTGGATCGACAATGATTGGATTCTTAATAAAAGAATCATATCACTTGCGTCGTTGCCGTATCCCCATAGTGGCGCTGAAATAGCAAACCGTATTTTAGAAATTTGTGATGTTTTTCATATTCGCGATAAAATTATGGCTATTAGTTTTGATAATGCATCTAACAACAATGTAGCAATTAATACTTTAAAAAGAATATTAAACCCTCCATCTGACAATATTTTTCATGTTAGGTGTGCATGTCATATTATAAATTTATGTGTTCAAGATGCATTAGGTATAGCTGATCCATATATAATTAAAATTAGAAATTGTGTACATTTCATTGCATTAAAACCAAGCATGCTACAAGAATGGAAAGCTTGGTGTAGAGCTAGAAATGTTCCTTTTAGAAAATTTCCAAAGGATGTTAGACACCGATGGAATTCTACTTTTGATTTACTAAGTGTTGTCACCGAATATAAAGCAGTTGTAAATGATTTTTGTATCGCACAAAATATGCCTAATTTTGAAATGACTCCCAATGATTGGTTTTTTGCTGAATCTTTGTTGAAATTTTTAGAACCTTTTAAAATCGCAACTTTAAAATTTTCAAAAACATATGAATCTACTTCTAGTTGCATTTTTATTGAATTAGTTAGCATGATGCAAACATTTAACGAAATGTTAAATGATACCCATATTAGTGACATTGTAAAACCTGCATTTACAAAATTTTTGAAGTATTATTTTCCTCCTCCTATATTGATTTGTGTTGCTACTGTTATGGATCCTCGTATCAAATTAGAAGGTACGAAGAATTTGATAGAAATATTTTTTGGATATTTAGATAACATTGTAGAATTAACAATTGATTGCGCTAGTTTTTTAGTTCAATTTGAATCTACGTTAAATAACTTGTATGATTATTATGATAGACGTTTTGCTTCTAGTAGTACAGCTTCTGTAGTTAGTTCTTCTTCTGGTAGTTCTAAAGGTAAAAGTAGAATTTGTGATAGAACATTTAGTTTACTTGAAAAAATTCAATCAAAAAAACCTAGGACTAATCAACCAAATGAATTAAATTGGTATAACCAACAAGATGCTGAGCCTTTTACTTCTGCACTAGACATTTTACAGTGGTGGAAAGAACACGAACACACTTTTAGTATTCTATCAATTATGGCTAAAGATTTGCTAACTCCTCCTGTCTCTACAGTTGCTTCTGAGAGTGCATTTTCTACAAGTGGCAGGGTTCTATCTGATTACAGGAATCGGTTGAAGCCCGAGACGTTAGAGATGCTCGTATGCACAGAAGACTGGCTGAAGGCTGAAGATAGGACGCAAGGGAAAGCGTTATCGAGTTCCACAAGTGGGAGCAACTCGCCTAAAGAACAACAACAACAACAACAACAACAACAACAACAATAGCTTTTCTTGTTATGTTAAATTAGAAAAATTGTAGTCAATTAAAATTGTGCATAAGAAATATGTTATTGTATAAAACTTATTTGTGAATTGAAATCTTCATTTCGTTATAAATTGTTCAAATTGTACAACTTAAATTCATATGAATAAAATTTCAAAAATTGTTGTCAATTTCACTCTGTCAATCTTATTATTATTATTACGATTTTTTTGTTTATTAGTATTATTACTTACTTAGTACTATAATTAAACATCATTTGGGCCTTGGGGATATTTGATTCTAATTTTAAGAATTGTAGTATTATTACTTATTAGTATTATTACTGAATTACATACTTAGTATTATAATTAAACATCATTTGGGGATATTTGAAGAATTGTAGTATTATTACTTATTTGTATTATAATTTTTTAAGAAATGTAATATTCATCAAACAAAATATGGTTGTTTGTATAATTGTATACATCATTTGTAAAATTATTATTATTATTAGTTCAATTTAAGCTACCCAAAAAAAAATAAATTATATATATTATTAAACGGGCCAACCCGCGGGTCGACCCGACCCAACCCGGGTTGAGCCCTAATGGGTTCACGGGTTGGGCGGGCCACCCAAATACAAAATTGACCCGGCCCGGCCCGGCCCGCATAACACCCCAACCCAGCCCGGCCCACCCACTCGTGCGTGCCAACCCGCACGGGTTGGGCCCGGACCGGCCCGGTCGACCCGTTCGCCATCGCTATTGAGATGGATGATTTCTAGGAGTTGAGCGAGGTCCGTAATGTCCGGCAATTTTGTTAAATGAGAATTTTGAAAGGGTCAATATGGACCTGAAATGTTGATGAGTAAGTTAAGTCGGGCAAGATAAGCTAGTTCTAGACCATGATAACTAAAATTTAATTAAGAACATACAATAGAAAAGAAGATGTAATAAAACCTGGGCAAACATAAGTGGGGCGTTTCTATATAGTCAGGCGGTGGATTCCGGGACTATAGACCCAGTCGGGCGGTGAATTCCGGGACTGTGGTTGCCTGCGGAGCGAGGCGAGCCTTAATTAAATCCGGGATTATGATTGATCGGGCGATGGATTCTAGGATCATTAATAGTAAGGCGGATAGGTGGAAGATCTCCAACATATTCTGGGGCTAGAGCGGCACTTGCGGGATGTTCGCACGTCGAGGATTCTGTACATTCGGGTGGTAGATTCTGGGACTGGAATCTGTACTCATGGAATGTGTCACGCCCCGCTACCCAAAAAGAGAATACGGAATACGGACACGTGACTAAGGCCAGCGAATTATTTTTATCATCCATAAGCTGTTCAGAATCTTTACAATATCTCACAGGAATAATCAGAGTTGGAAGCAAAAGAATCAACCAAGTATGCACAATCAGATCAAATATACCAACAGAAATTTACTTGAAACCAAAATATAATAATCTCAAATAAATCAAGTCTGGACAGTTAATAATATCCTGGATCACATTGCCCAAATACAAATAAATCCAAGTATCAAATACTATTGTTCAAAATAAGCAAGAAAAATAATAAATGCAAAACTCCATCAATTAGTATCGCATATCACCAACACCATCTAGTACATGTTTTCCAGAATCAGAAATTTAACAATTTGCAAGAAAGAGGAAAAGAAAAAACAAACTCCCGTCAATGCAAGTTACGGGCCGCTTGTAGTGCAGGATACAAGTACATGGGATAAATAACAAATATTAATAACAGAACAAACATGGCATGGTATAGACATATCAACAGAATATAATCTCTAACATGAATCAGGAAAACAGAATCAACTAGCATGGTATACTAACAGGTATAAGTTACATGTGTCAAGTGTCAACAGTTTGCAAACAGGTATACGGATAACAGTATTAGGTAACAGTATCAGATAACAGTCAGACGGTAACAGATAACAGTGATCAGTAGCATGTAACAGATAACAGTTAACAGATGTCAGTTCTGACAGTCTTTTGTTTATTACTATCTAGGTAACACTTCATGCACCCTAGTTTTTTTCACAAGGTTGCTACATTCAAACAGTTTCGTTTAGATTTCGTAGGGGATCATATAGGGCAGTGTACTCAGGTATCAGTAACAGTAACAGTAACAGTAGCAGTAACAGTAACAGTAACAGTAACAGTAGCAGTAACAGTAGCAGTAACAGTAACAGTAGAAAATTACTCAGTATGGAACAATGGTCCCCTTCCGAGTACACATTTCTATATCTTCCACTACTAGATCCTTTTCTTAAACCCCGGCTTGGTTATTTTATTATAATTATCAAACAGGCATGAATGGGTATGAAACAGTGCAAAACTAGCATGGTATAACAAACAACAGATTCAGGGTAACATATAAACATGCATAGATGGTAGACAGTAATATAAAAGAGTGAAACAGTGTAAGTTCTAATTCAGGATAGCAAGATAGTACAGTACTAAAACAGGGATTCCCATTTCTACAGAAAGGCAAATCTGAATCGGTCGAAGAATCTAGAAAACAGACTCTCTTCCGAATCCATCAAACTTATATATGTCATATAGTATTTCACAAAATCATAACTCAAAATAGGTTTGAATCAAGAAAACACGTTCAGTCAGAAATCAGATGATTGTATTCAAAGTCAGGAAAATAGCATGAAAACTATTTAATTAAATCCACGAAAAATGTGGGCCATTCCCTTATATGTGTAATATCAGAATAAAAAGTTTTAGAATTTTCCAATATAAATAGTTTAGTCAACGAAAATCAGAAAATATCAAAATGTAGTAGTTTTGTAAATCTGGAATTGTAAACACTGCAGTACGAAAACAACCATATCTCACAAACCATAAATTGAAATCCAAATCTTCCAAAATGGTAATAAAATAGATACAGTAAGCTAACTTTCCTATTCAGAAATATTTTAGAAATAGTAAGTAGAATTCGGACGAAAATCAAGTTCTTTACTGAACAGTAGTAAAATTCTGCATGTAAATTCTTTATTTGCGAGCCTGAAAAGGTTTGTAAAACTCTTCAAATAAATCCACCAAAATTTTGGGTAAACCCCAATCAAGTATAGAACTACTGAGAAAAATTTCAGATCAAAATAATAATTTTAACATGAGAATAAAAATAGATTACTCTTTAGAATTCATAGAAACGCAGTCTGGAAATCTTTCTACACTTCAGTAGTAAAATAGACATAACTCATAACTCGTAAATCGAAACTGAGATCTGTGAGAAAGGTTGGGAAATAGACTGAATCCTCTACAGTTCATGTTCACAAAATATTTTCAAATACTGACCTTAATAGGGTCTAAAATACTGCTCAACATCAGGGA
This sequence comes from Hemerocallis citrina, assembly GCA_017893485.1. Taxonomy (NCBI): domain Eukaryota; kingdom Viridiplantae; phylum Streptophyta; class Magnoliopsida; order Asparagales; family Asphodelaceae; genus Hemerocallis; species Hemerocallis citrina. Next base: position 379,739,999 of record CM030358.1, on the reverse strand, counting down.
AACTGAAAAATACAGATTTGTTCTTCATACCCAAATCAACATAGAACATACGAAATTCCTCCAAATCAACCCAAACATGAAATATAGTGTACTGGATGTCCAAACAACATGGTATAGGGTATTTTGCAAGTATTTGACAAGTATATCATGAATAACACATCAAGCACAGTTATCTCAAAGTAGCATGATCATATACATCAAAAGTGGTCAACCCTAGGTTAATTCATGTCATATATGTCGTGAGACAACTATGGTCAATCATCACTATGGAGACAATATCAACAAGTGAATTCACACAAAAATTGTCTCGAGAACCCAACTATACTACAGGCGGTATTTAGTGCTTGTATTTGCAAAGGAATTTAATACAAGTTACTTGCCTTAACAGACGACTAAAATGGCAAAAATCAAGAATAACGAGAACAGATTTCCGGCAACGAATACAACGAACTCCAACGAACCAAAAGCGAGAAAAACCCACGAACGAACAGAACACGAGCAACAAATTCGAATGAACGCAACCACGAGCCAAACTCACGAACAACGAAAACACCCGCACCACAAATACACTCGAACACGAGAGAGCGAGCGAGAGAGACGACGGACAACCCGCAAGGAACGGAATAGCGACACAGGCTGTCGCCATTGTTGCTGGTCGTCGACGTCGGAGTAGCGCCACCAGGATGATGTCGCGACGGCTGCAACCCGAACGGCGCAGGGGGAAGTTCGGGAGAGAGGTGGAGAGGTGGGTCACAGGATGCAGGCACAGAGGATGATCGGGAGAGGGAGAGAGAGGGAGAGAGAGGGAGTACAGAGTGAGAGCGGCAGATGGGGGGTACAGGTGCATGGATTCGATATTTATAGGTGGATTTTAGGGTTTCAGAAGGTGGGGATCGGTTGTGTGGGTGATTGGGTGGAGTATAGCTAATGGTTGGGGATCCAATGGGTGTTGGGTTAAATACACAGGGTAAAAGGTAATAGGTGATATGTGTTCAGTTTAATGGGTAATTAATGGGTTTGGGCTTTGGGGTAATGGTTAACTGGGTATTAGATTCAATAGGAAAGAGGGTAGGGTTAATAGATAGACTATAATGGATATATAAATGGGTTTGGGTAAAATAATTTTGATAATGGAGTTAAGTGGGTTAGCAACGATCCAAAAATTAGATAGAGCAAAAGAAAATAACGAGATGGAATAAAAATCAATTTAACAATGAGGATCAAAAATACTGACACGATCAAGCAGAAACGAACAAAAAGGAGACAACAAAATCAAGAAATCAAATAAAAGATGATAAAAACAATAAAATGAATGTACTGAAAACAAAAGGTCCAATACACAGTCCAAGAAAAGATTCAGAAATATGCAAAAATGAAAAATACACTTAAAAATACCCAAAATGAAAAACAGGGGTTATAATCCTACCCACCTAACAAGAAGAATTTCGTCATCGAAATTCAACAAGAAGGTACATAGGGTAACCCCAAAAACAAACAAAAAGAACAAAAACAAAAACTACTCAAACAAATGACGAAACTTTTGCTGAATCTCCTCCTCCAGCTCCCAAGTCGACTCACCGGGCGAGTGAGGATTTCAAGAAACCAGCTTGATGACCTTGTTCTTAAGCACTTTCTCCCGTTGATCCACAATAGCAACTAGCGGAATCTCACAAGTCAAATCCTGTCGAACGGTCAACTCAGAATAGTTGATCACGTGGCTTTCATCTCGAATATATCTCCTGAGTTATGAGACATGGAAAACATCGTGCACTCCTGATAAAGCTGGTGGCAATGCAAGACGATAGGTCACCTTGCCTACTCGCTCCACAATATCAAACGGTCCAATCAACCTAGGGATAAGCTTGCCCCCACCACCGAACCGAATGACACCCCGCCAAGGCGATACCTTTAGGAAAACATGGTTACCAACCCCAAACTCCAAAGCCCTCCGATAGACATCAGCCCATCGCCTCTGCCTATCCTGACCTGCCTGCTAGTGCTTCCTGATCTGAACCACCGCATCAACTGTCCTGGTGATTAACTCTGGACCCAACAACTTTCTTTCACCAATGTCATCCTAGCACACTGGCGATCTGCACTTCTGCCCATAAAGTGCTTCGAACGGTGCAACTTTAATACTTGCTTGAAAGCTGTTATTGTACGAGAACTCTAAGAGATGCAAATGTTCCTCCCATGATTCACCAAACTGAAGCATACAGGACCGCAACATGTGCTCAAGAATATGGATGGTCCTCTCTGACTATCCATTAGTCTGGGGATGAAAAGTTGTACTGTACTTTAATTTACTCCCCAAACTGCTCTGAAGACTCTCCCAGAACTAAGATTTAAATCTCGTATGCCTGTCGGATATAATACTTACTAGAACCCCATGAAGTTTGACAATCTCTTGCATGTACCTCTTAACTAGGCTCTCAGTAGACTGCCTGATACGAAAAGGAATAAAGTGAGCACTCTTCGTCAAACGGCCGACAATCACCCAAATGACATTATGACCCTTAGGACTCCTCGGCAAAGCGGTCACAAAATCCATAGTGATATGTTCCCACTTCTACTCTGGAATGGAAAGCGGTTGAAGAAGTCCAGCAGTCCTCTGATGCTCTGCCTTAACCTACTGGCAAATCAAACACAGAGCAACAAACCGAGCCACAGCCCTCTTCATACCATGCCACCAGAAATGAAGCTTTAAATTCTGATACATCTTAGTACCGCCAGGATGGATAGAATATGAAGACTGGTGTGCTTCCTCAAGCAGCCTCTGACGAACTTCACCCTTCGGGACACATAACCTGGACCCAAAACGAAGCGATCCATCAGCATGAATAACCATGTCCATCCTGGACCCAGACTCAACCTCAGCTCGAAAACCCTGCAACTGCGCATCACCAGCCCGTGCCTCTTTGATCTGATCAACAAGAGACGACTGAAGCTGGAGCGCCAAACAACTCTGACCAGAACTCGACAACAAAACATCCAACTCCAACTAGCGCATCTGCTCAATCAAATCCCTCTGCTGAGTCAAGAACATAACTTCTGCTATCCTACTCAAAGCATCTGGCACCAAGTTCACTTTACTAAGATGGTATTGCAAACTGATGTCATAATTGGCCATAAGTTCCGACGAACGCCTTTGCCTCATGTTTAACCTCTTCTGGGTAAATACGTACTTGAGACTTTTGTGGCATGTAAAGATCTCCACTCGGTCTCCTAGTAAATAATGTCTACACAGCTTCAAAATATAGATCACTGTCGCTAACATCAAATCATGAGTCGGATAGTTCTTCTCATGCGGCCTCAACTACCTCGATGCATACGCAACGACTTAGTCCTTCTGCATCAAAACTGCTCTAAAATCCTTACCCGAAGCATCACAGTGAATTACAAATCCACATGAACCATTTGGAATAGTCAACACAGGCGCTGATGTCAATCTGTTCTTCAATTCAACAGAAGCCTCACTTCAGTCATCAGACCAACAAAACTTCTAATCCTTCCCAGTCAACTTACTCAACGGTCCTGCTATCTTTGAAAAATCTTGGACAAATTTCCGATAATAGCCCGCTAAACCAAGAAAACTCCTGACCTCAGAAACTGATTTGGGAACAGGCCAATCCTTCACAGCCTCAACCTTGGTCGGATCCACAGAAATACCATCACCTGAGATAATGTGCCCCAAGAAAGAAACCCTGTCGAGCCAGAACTCACACTTGCTGAGTTTCCCATAAAGCTGATTCTCTCTCAAAATCTGCAGAACCACTCTATGATGCTCAGCATGATCTTCCCGATTCTGAGAATACACCAAAATATCATCAATAGAGACCACCACAAATCTATCCAAGAACTGAGAAAAGACCCGGTTCATAAGACTCATAAATATCGTAGGCACGTTCGTGACCTCGAACGACATTACAAGATACTCATAGTGGCTATATCTGGTCGAGAAAGTAGTCTTCTGTATATCAGTTGCCTTCACTTTGACCTGATGATACCCAGAACGAAGATCCAACTTCGAGAAAACAGCAGCCCCACTCAACTGGTCAAACAAATCATCGATCCTGGGCAACGGATACCGGTTCTTCACAGTAACACTGTTTAGTTCCCGATAATCCACACACAGTCAACGACTACCATCCTTCTTGTTGACAAAAAGGACTGGAGCACCCCAAGGCGACACACTAGGTCTGATGAACCCTAAATCAAGCAACTCCTGAATCTACACCTTAAGCTTTGCTAGCTCAATCGGTGCCATCCTATAGGGACTCTTTGATATAGGCGTCGTACCTGGCTGAATTTCAATACCGAACTCCACATCCCTATCAGAGGGTAAGCCAGGCAACTCCTCTGGAAAAACATCTAGGAAATCCCAAACCACTAGAGGTGCAGCCTCACAGCCTAAATGCAATTCCATCGCACAAACCTCTTGATCAACTGCAGCTCGGCCAAAGGAAGACTCCCCGGCATGGAACTCAAACTCTGCGCGATTTGGAATCCGAAACCCAACTTTCTTGGCACGGCAATCAATAATGGCATGGGTTTCACCCAACCAATCCATACCCAGAATAACGTTGAATCCTGAATTCCCAATTACAATCAGATTGGCTTTGAAATCTGCCCTACTAATAATTATGGGACACTGCCTGCACTCCCGGGAACAAATGACAACACCACCACCTGTCACAATGTTCCAAGCCTCCGACATGGTGCTGCACTCCAACTGATGGCGAGCCACAAATCGAGAGGAGACAAAAGAATGGGTTTCCCTGGAATAAAAAAGAATATGAGCAGGGAAAGAGCAAACAAGGATGATACCTAAGATAGAATCAAAAGACAAAAGGAAAAGAACGGTTGAATAGGGGTAAGGAAAACAAACACAGAAAGATAACATTAAAGAAACAAATGCAATAGGAAGAAAGGAAGCAAAAGAGAGACAATGAAACAACAAAACAATAAACAAAATATACCTGCAACAACTCCATCGGTTGATTCAGCCTCTGCAGCAGTCAGGTTGAAAGCCTAACCTTTCCTCGGAACAGCAGTCCTCTGACCGATAATCTGGCGTTGAGGTGGAAGCGGTGGCCTAAGTAGACCACGAGCTGGGATAACCTGCTGAACGGGACCCCTGGCTGAAAGAGCCAACTGCTGTTGCGGCTGCGGACAATCCTGCACAGAATGATCAGCAGTGCCACACCTAAAGCATCGGCGATTGACGCGCCAACAATTCCTGCGGTCATGCCCAGATATCTGGCAGAAGTCACAAAACCACCCTTCTGGGAACCAGCAGAAGGATAAGGAGCTGCCCTGATAGGACGGGCAGGAACTCGCTTCCGAATAGGCTCACTAGAAGGCCTAACAATAGCAGAGGAGTGTGGAACAGTCCGCTGAGAAAGAGACAAACTACCACGAGCCTGCTCCTGAGCACGAGCTGCCTCAAGAGCTTCTGCATAAGTTTGCAAGCGAAGGGAAACAAGATGCACCCTAATCTCGTGCTCAAGCCCAAAAATGAATCTACGAGCTCGGTCTTCTTCGTTCGCCACAAGAACGGCTGCGAAGTGACTGAGTCTAGTAAATTCAGCTGTGTACTCATTTACAGACTTGGAGCCCTGTTTCAAGAAAGTCTAATGTTACAACATTGCATGGACAATATGTAACAAAATTTAATTACTAGAAATAACGACCAACCTGTTTCAGGGCCAAGAATTGCTGCTCCATCTCCACTCTAGTGCTGCTAGGAAAGAACTTCTCAAAAAAGCCCCTAGTGAAAGTAGCCCAAGTGATCGGTCTTTCGAGCCTTTCGGACTCGGACCTCCTATGAGCCAAGTCCACCAACTGAATGGCAACCACATCCACTCAATCTGCATTTACAACTCTAACTGTCGAAAGCATTTGCTCTGTCCGAATCAACCCCTGTTTAGCCTCCAAAGGTGTCTCAGTGCCTGAAAACCTGTCGAGATGCAGCCTCATAAAGTTCGTGACTGTACCCGGACGGGGAGGAAGAGCTGCCTGCATCGGCACGGCGGGCAGCAAAACCTGAGCGGCTTCCAAAGCAGCCATCACCAAATCACTATGGTTCTGCTACATATTGATCAAGCGCTCAAGCACAGCGGTGACAACCTCAATTCCAGGTTGATCATCCTGGGGACAGGAAGAAGAACCTCTACGAGCCATAGTCTGCACAAAACCAAAAATAATTAGCATCTAGAACAAGGTTGATAATAATTAATTCATTTATACATGCATGGTTAGTCAAATGTTGAGCCGATCCCAATACGAGCCAAGATTGTCTAATATATCAGTAAAACTAATACATTAGCCAAATCAAGGCTCTGATACCACTAAAAACATTATCATGCCCCGCTTTCCAAAAAGAGAATATGGAAAACGGATACGTGACTAAGCCCAGCAAATGATTTTCATCATCCATAAGCTGTTCAGAATCTTTACAACATCTCACATGAATAATCAGAGTCGGAAGCAAAAGAATTAACCAAGTATGCACAATCGAATCAAATATACCAACAGAAATTTCTTGAAACCAAAATATAACAATCTCAAATAAATCAAGTGTGGACAGTTAATAATATCCAGGGTCACATTGCCCAAATACAAATAAATCCAAGTATCAAATACAATAGTTCAAATTAAGCAACAAAAATAGTTTAAATAAAACTCCATCAATTAGTATCTCATATGACCAACACCATCCGGTTCCTGTTCTCCAAAATCTGAAATTTAACAAATTGCAGGAAAGAGAAAAAGAGAAAATAAACTCCCGTCAATGCAAGTTACGGGCCGCTTGTAGTGCTGGATACAAGTACATAAGATAAATAACAAATATAAAGTAATAACATAACAAATAAGGCATGGTATAAACATATCAACTGAATATAATCTCTAACATGAATCTGGGAAACAGAATCAACTAGCATGATATACTAATAGGTATAAGTAACATGTGTCAAGTGTCAACAGTATGAAGACACGTATACGGATAACAGTATCAAGTAACAGTATCAGATAACAGTCAGACGGTAACAGATAACAGTGATCAGTAGCATGTAACAGATAACAGTTAACAGATGTCAGTTCTTACATTCTTGCATTTATTACTATCTTGGTAGTACTTCATGCACCCCAGCTTTTATCACATGGTTGCTACATTCAAACAGTTTTGTTTAGATTTCGTAGGGGATCATATAGGGCAGTGTCCTCAGGTATCAGTAACAGTAACAATAACAGTAACAGTAACAGTAGCTATAACAGTAACGTAGCAGTAACAGTAGCAGTAATAGTTACAGTAGCAAATTGCTCAGTATGGAACACTGGTCCCCTTCCGAGTACACATTTCTATATCTTCCACTACTAGATTTTTCCCTTAAACCCCGGCTTGGTCATTTTATTATAATTATCAAATAGGTATGAATGGGTATGAAACAGTGCCAAACTAGCTTTGTATAACAAACAACAGATTCAGGGTAATAGATAGACATGCATAGATGGTAGACAGTCATATAAAATAGTGAAATAGTGTAAGTTCTAATTCAGGACAGCAAGACAATACAGTACTAAAACAGGGATTCCTGTTGCTACAAAAATACAAATCTGAACCCGTTGAAGAATTTGGAAAATAGACTCCCTTCCGAATCCACAAAATCATAACTCAAAACAGGTTTGAATCCAGAAAACACATTCAGTCAGAAATTAGTGGATTGTATTCAAAGTCAGGAAAACAGTATGAAAACTCTTTAATTAAATCCACGAAAAATCTGGGGTATTTCCCTATATGTGTAATATTAGAATATAAAGTTTCAGAATTTTCTAATATAAATAGTTTAGTCAACGAAAATCAGAAAACATCAAAATGTAGTAGTTTTGTAAATCTGGAATTGTAAACATTTATGCAAAAACAGCCATATCTCACAAACCACAAATCAAAATCCAAATCCGCCAAAAGCATAATAAAATAGATACAGTAAGCTAACTTTCATATTCAGAAATATTTTAGAAATAGCAAGTAGAATTCGGACGAAAATCAAGTTCTTTACTGAATAGTAGTAAAATTCTGCATGTAAACTCTTTATTTGCGAGCATGAAAAGGTTTGTTAAACTCTTCAAATAAATCCACCAAAATTCTGGGTAAACCCCAATCAAGTCTAGAAGTACTGAGAAAAATTTCAGATCAAAATAATAATTTTAACATCAGAATAAAAATAGATTAGTTTTCAGAATTCATAGAAACGCAGTCTGGAAATCTTCTTACACCTCAGTAGGAAAATAGAAATAACTCACAACTCGTAAATCGAAACTGAGATCCGTCAAAAGGGTTGGAAAATAGACAGAATCCTCTATAGTTTATGTTCACAAAATATTTTCAAATACTGACCTTAATAGGGTCTAAAATTCTGATCAACATCAGCGAAACTGAAAAATACAGATTTGTTCTTCATACCTAAATCAACATAGATTAAACAAAATTCCTCCAAATCAACCCAAACATGAAATATAGTGTACTGGATGTCCAAACAACATGGTATAGGGTATTTTGCAAGTATTCGACAAGTATATCACGAATAACACATCAAGAACAGTTATCTCAAAGTAGCATGATCATATACATCAAAAGTGGTGAACCCTAGGTTAATTCATGTCATATATGTCGTGAGACAACTACGGTCAATCATCACTATAGAGACAATATCAACATGGTAATTCACACACAAATTTTCTCTAGAACCCAACTACACTACAGGCGGTATTTAGTACTTGTATTTGCAAAGCAATTTAATACAAGTTACTTGCCTTAACCGACGATGAAAATGGAAAAAAATCAAGATTAATGGGAAAGGATTCCCGGCAACGAACACAACAAACTCCAACGAACCAAAAGAGAGCAAAACCCACCAACGAACGGAACACGAGCAACAAAGTCTAACGAACACAACCACGAGCCAAACTCACGGACAACGAAAACACCAGCACCACAACTACACTCGCACACAAGAGAGATGACGGACAACTGGCGAGGAACAGAACAGCAGCACAGGCTGTCACCGTTGTTGCTGGTCGTCGGCGTCGGAGTAGCACCACCAGGATGATGTCGCGGCGGCTGCAACCCGAACGACGCAGGGGGAAGTCTGGGAGAGAGGTGGAGAGGTGGGTCGCGGGATGCAGGCAGAGAGGACGATCGGGAGAGGAAGAGAGGGGGAGTATAGGGTGAGAGCGGTGGATGGGGTGTACAGGTGCATGGGTAGATATTTATAGGTGGAGTTTAGGGTTTCAGAAGGTGGGGATCGGTTGTATGGGTGATCGGGTGGAGTATAGATAACAGTTAGGGATCCAATCGGTCTTGGGTTAAATACACAGGGTAATAGGTAATAGGTCATAGGTGTTAAGGTTAATGGGTAATTAACGGGTCTGGGCTTTCGAGAAATGGTTAACTGGGTATTACATTCAATAGGAAACACGATAGGGTTAATAGATAGAGTATAATGGATATGTAAATGGGTTTGGGTAAAATAATTTGGATAAATGGAGTTAAGTGGGTTACCAACGATCCAAAAATTAGACAGAGCAAAAGAAAATAACGAGATGGAATAAAAATCAATTTAATAATGAGGATAAAAAATACTAGCACGATCAAGCAGAAACAAACAAAAAGGAGACAACTGAATCAAGAACTCAAATAAAAAATGATAAAAACAATAAAATGAATATGTTGAAAACAAAAGGTTCAATACACGGTCCAAGAAAAGACACATAGAGAGAAATACGCCAAAACAAAAAATACACTCAAAAATACCCAAAACGAATAAACAGGGGTTACAGAATGTCTAAACCTTATTTTTGTTACCGAAGTATGATTTCATAACGAGGGATTGAACCCTATAATGAGATGTACATTAAGGGCTTGCCCTCAGACCTATGTAGTATGAGATGCATAGAATCCGAACAAGTGTGCATTAGTGCATCGTAAGTGTGAATGTTTGCATTAGGCATTAGGTCATATCATACACTGACATGTTTAGGATAGTCACTTTTCACACTTTGTTTTGTATTCAAGTCTGTGTTTTCTAAAGTAAAAGAATCTCTGTATTATAGTATTGCGTCAGTTGCAGCAACTGACGTGCCCACAGTTTTTAGTTGCAGGATTGGATTTAACTTGGACATGAAGTCACTATGAAGAATGTCACAAGATTTAAGCGTTTCATTTATCATGTGTTCATTTATTTCCGCTGTGATGTTGTAAAGAACATTGTTGTAATAAAAAGTTTTAAATTCCTTATAAATTTGTACGAAATTGAAGTAAAAAATCCTGTTGTGCTACGAATTACATATGTTTGGAATTCTGGGCGTTACACCTAAAGACTTCACCGAGCAAGAGAACGATGAACTAGAGAAGCTCTTTGTCGGGGGAGTGTGAGTTGGCCGAAGGTGTCGGAGAGGCATCTTGTTAGGATTGGACTTAGCCTCGCCAATTCTTGTTTTGATTTCTTTTCGAATTCAACTTTTTCCTTCGTCCTCACAACTTACTCTTTCTATTGCAGCGATGATCGACGACAAGGACATCGAGGCGAGGAGGGCAACCTTCGCGAAGAAGAAGGCTACGGAGTAGCCAAAGGGAAAGAAGAGGCTCACTGCCTCCACATCCGAACGGACCTCCGAGCGGATGTCCAAGAAATTGAGGGCCCTGACGGTCACCAGCTTACCCGACTCAGCGAAGGTGCCGGACTCTACGAAGGTGCTCCAAGCTCGGACAATCTCAAAGTGGCTGAGTTAACGAGGTCTAGGATCCTCCCATTCATTCTGAAACCAGAGTCATCTTTGGGAGGAGGGCATGGAGCCTTGGAGGCTCAATTGGGCTGTGAATGTGGTAGGTTCGATCCTGGAGTGTCCAGTTGCCATGGAGGTTTTGAACAACCTCGCAACACCTCGCGACAGAGAATGTCTCGAGACCGAATCATTCGACTTGAGCTACATCAAGTTGGCTCAGGCCGACATGGTGGTAAGTATTCCACATTGGATGTGTTACTTCCTCTCAATAAATAGAAGTTTCTGCCTTTTTCTAAGTATCTTTCCTTCGGTTCACAGGCAATTCTGTAGGGGGTAGAGATAAGGAGGCAATTCACCGGCAATCACGAGATCAAGCTCGCTGAGGGAGTGAAAGGACCCCAAGCTGAACTTTGACAACCTAGAGAAGATCGAGAAGGTTCTTAGGGCCGAGCTGACCTCCATGACTGCCAAGCAGGTCAAACTGGAGAAGGAGAAGACTTGCCTACAGGCGAAGGAGAAGATGCTGATGGGTGATGTTGAGCAGTCCATTGATAGGGTCATCCGCACCCAGGATGAAGGGTATGAATGGGCCATTAAGCACGTTCAGCGGAAGTACCCTGGCCTCATCCTCGAGGGCTTCTCCTCGAGGACACTCGGTCTCCTGTTGCAGTGGCTGATCCACTGGAGGTTCCTGGGGAGGTGGCAAAAACCTAGACTGCAGAGGTGCCTCCCTTTCCCAAGCAGTAGGTCTTTCATTTTTTTCGTCTTTCTGTTTTGTATTCGCCAACCGCGGACTGACCATTGCTTTTTTGTACAAAACATTTGAAGAATTTGAATGGAAGTTATTTTTTTGACCGAACGTCTCAACTTGAGAATTTTCATGGTTTTTAGAATTAGTCTTGTCATGCCCCGCTTCTCAAAAATATGAAATACGAGTACATCACATTGGCCCAGCGAATGACTATCGTCACCAATAAGTTGTTTATCTGATCAACACAACAATATAACCAACACAAAATAATTGTGCATGCAATAATAATTATATCATGAACAATAATACTTGGAATGAAGCAATATGAAATATCCAAATACAATAATCCAACGTCTGGAAACAAATAATAAAATCCGGGTCATAAGACCAATACAATAGTAATACGTCTTAATACAATCGTTCAATGAAATAACATTCATTTATAAAGCAATAGTTCTTTAGAAAGTTTGATCTCCAATCCTAGCAGAAAATTCTCCTTCATTACCTGTATACACTTCATCTAAAAATATAAGAAAAATTTTCTGTAGAGCAAGTCATGGACAGCAAGTAGAGAAAGCAAGGAACAACAGAATAACGATATAACAATGAATCAATGGATCAATAGGAATCAATAACCTGGACAATAACAATAATCAATATCATGATAATTGATGCAATGGTGTAACAATGATTCAATATTCGGTAACAAATAATCAATGATCAATATCAATAACACTTAGCCAATATTCGATATCAATAGAAACAATGATGAACAATATGCAATGTCGATATGTAATCCTTAAGTCTATTAATCATTTTAAATCCTAACTAATGCATGTACTACTGTGTTCCATATGTTTCATACCGCAGGTTCGATGCATACATAAATTTTTGTTTAGACTCAAGTGGTGTACTCTGTAAATCATGTACTTGGCAACGGTAAACAATATTCACCTTTCGGTGCACGATACGGTCTTCGACAATGATACGGTACACGATAGAATGGGTTACGGCCGTAATCCACAATCACACAATAAAATACTAGCCGGAACATTTTTTTGGGAAACACGGGTCCCTCCTCCTAGTACAGTCTCTACTTTATTCACTATTTAAATCACCCTTTAAACCCCGAACTGTTAATTATTTTATCGATGGAACAATACAATATGCAATTAAGGGACATTTCAATGAACGATTGTAACAATAGAGAATCAATGAGATGATAACTTGAATAGGACAATGAAAATGATGAATATAAGATACTAGGATCATGCAATACAATATACACACTCTAAATCATGCAAGACTAAAATATAGGAACAATTAATTCATGAAAACTGAAAAGTGAAATTCTGGACAACAAGAGTAGTCTGTACTAAAACGTAATTCCCTGCTGTTTTAGAACTCGAAACTGAATTCGTCAGAAATTCTAGAAACCAGACTTCCACACGGTTCCAATGCATATTTATTAGACTCCTAAACATGTTAAGTAACAATCTAAAAAATTTCAGAGCAATATTTTTTCATTTGATCAGCCTTTTCATAGTTTAAACATGAAAGATACAAGAATCTGAAAATCTGGAAATAAAAACACAGCTGTAGTAAAACGAGCATAACTTTTTCTACACAATTCGGAATTTAGAAATTCAAGATTTTGAAAACTAAAAAGATAATGCTACAATTCTTATTCAGAAAGTAATTTATTTTAAGATCATTTAGAGAATCGAAAATATGATACAATATACAGTCAGCAAGCAACATACAGGGTTTTGGGTAATTTTTATGAAATAAATTAATTAAACATGATGGGTATCAATTCTATAGTCAATAAATTATGTAATCAACATGAAAGGTGTAATAGCATGATAAATACAATTAAAAACACACAGATACACAATTCTAACAACATCCAACATCGATCGATCAATCAAACATACAACCTTGCAATTATCTCTAAAATATTTAATTTTGTTATGACTATATGTGTAACCCTATCATGAATACTACATGGATGCATAAAAGATTCGATCTTTCGAGTCAAAAGTGGCACGATATCAAGATTATTGCGGTTAGCTCGTGTAAACCCTCAATAGACCCAACGAAAGGTAATCAATACAACGATATGATAACGAATATGATCTACTTGCAAGAATTTTCATAAAACTTGAATTTGATATGATGTACAATTCAAGAGGAAAATGACTTACCTTTTGGACGACAAAATTTAATACCAAGAATAACGGGATAAGGATCCTGGAGTAACGAACCCACAAACACACAAATTAGCACGTGTGAATCACGTTCAGAAAGAGAACTCAGCAAATAACAAAGAGACAGCAACTGCAATAGTAGAGGGAGAGAGAGGGCACGGGCGGCGGACAGGCAACGGCGTCACCGACGGTTGACGGCGAAGGTCGAGCAGTAAGGGGGCTGAGTGGCGGCACATTAGCATCGGCGATTGGCTCGTCGACGGAAACAAAGGCAGGGGGGTACTCGACGGCCTGGAGATCGAGCAGGAAGGGAGGACGGATCTGGGTCGATCGGAGGTGGTCGACGAGGAGGTGGAAGGGCGGCGTGGTCAAAGGGTCTGCTGGGCATCGATGGGGGTCGTCGGCGGAAGGGTGGCCGAAGTTTGGCCGGGGAAGAAGCACAGGAAGTGGAGATTAGGGGTTGAGCTGGAAAAACGAGGAGAGAGAATAGACGGCTCTTAAGGTTTCAATTGTGCAATTTTTAGGGTTTGCTCAAGGATTGAAATTATAGATTGTAATTAGGATTCTGCGTTAGTGGTTTAGGATCCAATAATAGTGGTTTTGGGTCAAGCACAACTGAAATTGGGTTTTAGGGTTCAATAAGAGGTGGATCTAAAATAATAGGGTTCATACAAAAATACCCACAATTTAATAAAAGAAAATAGGATCAACAAAAATAGCTCAATCAAGAAGAACAAAGAATTTCTTGAATGATTTTAATTAAAATAATCAAGAAGGAAAAATAAAGTATTTTATTCAATTGCAATCAAAATATTACAAAAATGGGTAAAATGAAAAGAACAAAAATGGTAGTACAATCCTACCCACCTTACAATAAAATTTTGTTCTCGAAATTTGAGTAAGTGGTAGTAGGGTAACACCAAACAAAAGAAAAGAACAAGAGCTACTCAAGAAGATGGGGAAACCTCTTCCGAACCTCATCTTCAAGCTCCCAAGTCGACTCACCGAGCGAGTTAAGATTCCAAGCAACACGAACCTACTTGATAACCTTATTCTTCAAAATCTTCTCCTGTCGGTCCACAATCGAAACTAGATGAATCTCACATAACAAATCTGGTCAAACCAACAACTCCGAATAGTCAATAACATGACTATCATCCCGAACATACTCCCTGAGCTGAGAAACATGGAAGACATCATGCACTCCAGAATGAGCTGGTGGCAACGCGAGTCTATAGGCCACCTTGCCTACTTGCTCCACCACGTCGAACGGACCAATGAATCTAGGGCTCAACTTGCCCCCCTCCAAAACGAATCACACCTTTCCATGGAGACACCTTGAGGAACACATGATCACCCACTTCGAACTCTAACGGACTCTTGTGCATGTCTGCCCATTTCCTCTACCTGTCCTGTGCGGCTTGCAAATGCTTCCTGATCTGGGCCACTACATCAACAGTCCTCGTGATCAATTATGGCCCCAAAAGTTTCCTCTCACCAATGTCATCCCAACACACTGGTGATCTACACTTCTGACCCTACAAGACTTCATACGGAGCTGCCTTAAGACTAGCTTGGTAGCTATTATTGTAGGAAAACTCCACCAAGTGTAGATTGTCTTCCCAAGATCCTCCAAATTGAAGCACACAGGACCTCAACATATCCTCCAATGTCTGAATAGTCCTCTCCGATTGTCCATCTGTCTATGGATGGAATTCAGTACTAAACTTCAGCTTACTCCCAAGACTATTCTGAAGACTCTCCCAAAATTGAGATCTGAATCTAGTATCTTTATCTGATATAATACTGACAGAAACACCATTCAATCTCACAATCTCCTGCATATACTTCTCTGCAAGACTCTCTGTAGATTGACCAACTCTGAAAGGAATGAAATGGGAACTCTTCATCAAGCGATCCAAAACCACCCAGATGGCATCGTGACCCTTGGGACTCCTAGACAAAGAAGTCACGAAATCCATAGTGATATTCTTCCATTTCCATTCTGGAATAGGAACCGATTGAAGAAATCCAGCAGTCCTCTGATGTTCTGCTTTCACTTGCTGATAGATCAGACACCGAGAAACAAATCTTGCAATAACCTTCTTCATACCATGCCACTAGAAATGCATCTTCAAATCTCGATACATCTTTGTACCACCGGGATGAATAAAGTATGACGAGCAATGAGCTTCTTCGAGTAACATTTGCCTGAGTTCTCCCTTTGGAACACATAGACGGGTCCCAAAGCGGAGAGATCCATCCTCATGAATCACCATATCAGTTCTTGAACCAGCTTCAACCTTTGCTGCAACTACATATCACCAGACTGTGCCTCCTTAATCTGATCCACAAATGATGATTGCAACTGAAGCACCATACAGCTTTGTTCATGGTCAGGAAATACCACATCCAATTCCAATCTCCTTATAGCTTCCAAAAGTTCCTTCTGCTCAGTAAAAACCATAGCAACAGGTCTTCTGCTCAAAGCATCAGGTACCGAATTAATCTTGCCAGGGTGATACTGCAAACTAACATCATAATCTGCCATCAATTCCAACCATCGTCTCTGCCTCATATTCAGCTCCTTCTGAGTGAACACATACTTGAGACTTTTGTGGTCAGTGAAGATCTCCACTCGATCTCCAAGTAAATAATACCTCCAAAGCTTTAAGGCAAAATTCATAGCAGCAAGCTCCAAATCATGTGTAGGATAATTCTTCTCATGCGGCCTCAATTTCCTAGATGCATGTGCCACAACTTTGCCTCATTGCATCAAAACAGCACCTAAACCTCTACCTGAAGCATCACAGTAAATTACGAAACCTCCTGATCCATCTTGTATAGTCAACACAGGTGCTGATGTCAACCGATTCTTTAGTTCAATGAAGGCTTCTTCACAGGACTCATCCCACACAAACTTCTGATCCTTCCCAGTCAACTTGGTCAACGGCCCTACAATCTTCGAGAAATCCCAAACAAACTTCATTTAGTAACCCGCTAGACCAAGAAAACTATGAACTTCAGATACAGACTTTGGCATCAGCCAATCCTTAATTGTAGAAATCTAGGACGGATCGACAAAAACTCCATCACCAGAAATAATATGGCCCAAGAATGCCACACGATCCAACCAAAACTCACACTTGCTAAGCTTCCTATACAGCCGATTTTCCTTCAAAGTTTGCAAAACAACCTTCAAGTGCTCAGCAAGTTCATCATGGTTCCGAGAGTAGACAAGAATATCATCAATGAAAACCACCACGAACTTGTCTAGAAAGGGAGAGAAAACCCGATTCATCAAGCTTATAAATATAGCTGGAGCATTAGTAACTCCAAAAGGCATCACCAAGAATTCATAGTGCCCATATCTTGTACGAAAAGCAGTCTTCTATACATCCTCGGCTTTCACCTTAATCCTATGGTAACCACAACAAAGATCTAGCTTCGAAAATACAGAAGCGCCTCCCAATTGATCAAATAGGTCATCAATCCTTGGCAACGGATACCGATTCTTCACTATGGCAATATTGAGCTCGCGGTAGTCAATGCACAACCTGCGACTACCATCCTACTTATTGACAAACAGAACAGGGGCTCCCCATGGCGAAACACTTGGCCTGATAAAATCTCTATCCAATAACTCTTGAATCTGCTCCTTCAACTCTGCCAATTCAACAGGAGCGATTCTGTACGGATTCTTACAGATTAGAGCAGTTCCTAGATGAACATCAATACTGAACACCACTTCACGATCTGGCAGTAATCCTGGCAATTCCTCAGGGAAAACATCTAGAAAATCCTGCACAACCAACCGTGCGACAACAACTTCCTCCATAACTCCAACTTCCTGACTTGCCAACTTCTCCACACAAGCAAGCAGCGTTTCACCAGCACATAATTCAAATTCATGATGTTCTGGCATACGAAACACCACCTTCTGCTTGCGGCAGTCAATTACAGCATGAGTGGCACCCAGCCAATCCATCCCTAGAATAACATCAAAACCAGAATTATTGAAGACAATCAGATCGGCAACAAAATCCACACCACCCATAATCAAGGGACTCCGCTCACAAATTAAGAACACACAACAACACCTCCACCTGTAGTAATGTTCCAAGCTACAAACATAGCACTGCTAGCCAAGTGATGCAAATCGACGAAGCAGGAGGAAACAGAAGAATGAGTAGCACCAGAGTCAAAAAGAGCATGCGCAAGAAAGGAATGGACAAGGATAATGCCTAACAAAAAGTCAAAGTGAGAACACAAAGGCAGAAGCAAAATGCAAGAAATTGACATGAATAGAAGGCTAACATGAATAACGCAACAGAATAGAATGGAAAGATAGCAAGAAAAAAGGAAGCAAACAATGCAAGGAAGGAGAAGAAACATGAGAATCCTGGGATCTGTGGGTTATGGACCCACAACGATTCTGCTGCGCCACTCTGATGGTGGAGCTCCAAGATGTAGCCATGTCATTGTAGATCAAGCGATGCCGAAAGATGGACCAAGCAGGAAGAAGAAGAACGGATGACACCGGAATCAAAAGAATATGGGTATGAAAAGAATGAAATCATACCCAAAAGGAATCAAATAACAGGAATGTCCAGAAATATGTTGGTTATCAATAGTTCATGCGATTCTTGTATTACACATACTGTTGAGTTAAACCAGTTAAAATCCAAATCTGATTAACATATCAGTCAAAGCCAAACTTCCTTTCATTAGTCATGTTTGACTAATAAATTATCCAAATCCGGGTTCTGACACCACTAAAAATCTTGTCATGCCCCGCTTCCCAAAAATACGGAATACGGGTACATGACATTGGCCCAGCGAATGACTATCGTTACCCATAAGTTGTTTATCCGATCAACACAACAATATAATCAACACAAAACAATTGTGCAGGCAATAATAATAATCTCATGAACAATAATAGTTAGAATGAAGTAATATGAAATATCCAAATACAATAATTCAACGTCTGAAAACAAATAATAAAATCTGGGTCATAAGCCCATTACAATAATAAATCTCAAACAGAATAGTAATAAGTTTCAGTACAATAGTTCAATGAAATAACATTCAATTATAAAGCAATAGTTCTTTAGAAAGTTTGTTCTCCAATTCCAGCAGGCAATTCTCCTTCATTACCTATATTCACTTCACCTATAAAGAGAAGAAAAATTATTCTTAGAGCCATTTATGGACAGCAAGTAGAGAAAGCAAGGAACAACGGAATAACGATATAACAATGAATAGTTAGATCAATAGGAATCAATAACATGGGATAATAACAATAACCAATATCATGATAATCGATGGAATGGTGTAACAATGATTCAATATTCGGTAACAAATAATCAATGATCAATATCAATAACACTTAGCCAATATTCGATTTCAATAGAAACAATGATGAACAATATGCAATGTCGATGTGTAATCCTTAAGTCTATTAATCATTTTAAATCCTAACTAATGCACGTACTACTGTGTCCCATATATTTCATACTACAGGTTCGATGCATACATACAATTTTGTTTAGAATTAAGTGGTGTACTTTGTAGATCTTGTACTTGGCAACGATAAACATTATTCACCTTTCAATGCACGATACGGTCTTCGACAACGATACAGTACACGATAGATTGGGTTACGGGCGTAGTTCACAATCACACGATAAAACACTAGCCGGAACATTATTTTGGGAAACTTGGGCCCCTCCTCCAAGTACAGTCTCTACTTTTTTCACTACTTAAATCACCCTTTAAACCCCGGCTAGTTAATTATTTTATCGATACAACAATACAATATGCAATTAAGGGACATTTCGATGAACGATTGTAACAATAGAGAAACAATGAAATGATAACTTGAATAGGACCATGAAAATGATAACAATAGGATACTAGGATCATGCAATGCAATATACACACTCTAAATCATGCAAGACTACAATATAGGAACAATTAATTCATGAAAACTGAAATGTAAAATTCGGGACAACAAGAGTAGTCTGTACTTAAACGAAATTCCCCATTGTTTTAGAATTGAAGAGCAGAAACCGTTAAATTGAAAATTCTAGAAAATAGACTTCCACACGGTTCCAACCCATATTTAAAGTTCAAAATCCGACAACAGTAGCTAGGTCAAACAAAATATTATTTACAGATTTCATGTTCAGGCAGAATTTTGATATCATATTGTTAAATTTTAGAATTAGAAAAACTCGAAATAAAATTCATTAAAAATATTTATTAGACTTCTAAACATGTTAAGTAACAATCTGGTAATTTTTAGTGCAATATTTTATCATTTGATCAGCCTTTTTATAGTTTAAACATTAAAGATATAAGAATCTAAAAATCTAAAAATAAAAACACAGTTGTGGTAAAACAAGCATAACTTTTTCTACACAACTCGGAATTCAGAAATTCAAGATGTTCTGGAAACTAAAAAGATAAGTCTACAATTATTATTCAGAAAGTAATTTATTTTGAGATCATTTACTGAGTCGAAAATAACAGACAACATACAGCCCGCAAGCAACATACAGGATTTTGTGTATTTTTCATGAAATAAATTAATTAAACATGATGGGTATCAATTCTATAGTCAATAAATTATGTAATCAATATGAAAGGTGTAATAGCATGATAAATACAATTAAAACACACACATACACAATTCTAACAACATCCAACATCGATCGATCAATCAAACATACAACCTAGCAATTATCTCTACAATAATTAATTGTGTTATGATTATATGTGTAACCCTATCATGAATGTACTACATGGTGCATGAAAGATTCGATCTTTAGAGTCAAAAGTGGCATGATGTCAAGAATATTGGGGTTAGCTCGTGTAAACCCTCAATAGACCCAATGAAAGGTAATCAATACAATGATATGATAACAAATATGATCTACTTGCAAGAATTTCAATAGAAATTGAATTTGATATGATGTACAATTCAAGAAGAAAGTGACTTGCCTTTTGGACGATTAAAGTGAATACCAAGAATAACGGGATAAGAATCCCGAAGCAACGAATCAACGAACACACAAATTTGCACATGTGAATCATGTGCACAAAGAGAAATTAGCAAATAACAAAGAGTCAGCAACGGCAACAGTAAAGGGAGAGAGGGCATGGGCGGCGGACGGCGTCACCGACGGTCGACGGCGAGGGTCGAGCGGCAAGGGGGCTGAGTGGCGGCGTGTTAGCATCGGCGATTTGCTCATCGACGAAAACAGAGGTAGGGGGTACTCGACGGCCTGGAGATCGAGTAAGAAGGGAGGACGGATTTGGTTCGATCGGAGGTGGTCGACAAGGAGGTGGAAGGGCAGCGTGGTCGAGGGGTCTACTGAGCGTCGACGGGGGTCATCGACGGGAGGGTGGCCGGAGTTTGGTTGGGGAAGAAGCACAGGAAGTGGAGATTAGGGGTTCAGCGGGAAAAACGAGGAGAGAGAAAGTAGGATAGAGAATATACAGCTCTTAGGGTTTCAATTGTGCAATTTTTAGGGTTTGCACAAGGATTGAATTTATAGATTGTAATTAGGATGCTGAGTTAGTGGTTTAGGATCCAATAATAGTGGTATTGGGACAAGAACAATTGAAATTGGGTTTTAGGGTTCAATAAGAGATGGATCTAAAATAATAGGGTTCAAACAAAAATACCTACAATTTAATAAAAGAAAATAGGATCAATAAGAATAAGCTCAATCAAGAAGAACGAAGAATTTCATGAACGGTTTTAAATAAAATAATCAAGAAGGAAAAATAGAGTATTTTATTCAATTGCAATTAAAATATTACAAAAAAGGGAAAAATGAAAAAAAACAAAAAAACAAAAACAAAAAATCGGTAGTTACAAGTCAAGTCTTTAGTGCTTGACGTAATGTGGGATTTTCCGTTCTGTCTAGATTGTTGAATGTGCTTCTATCGACCCCCGCGATGCCGAGCTTGAGTTCCTTAGGAATAGATTACATGTCGTAGAGTCGAGTTTGTCTCGCCACCGTAAAGAAGAGAATGATAGGGAGTTGGTGTTTTCATACCACATCCGAAGGTTGCATCAGATGAGCTTGGAACTTGCTTGTCTAAAAAGGGTGATGGTCGACAGGAGTTTGGGCTACGCTGGGGCTCTAGTAGCTCTCTCTGGATGGTCATCCCGACCCCCTTCCTCGGAAGGTGCAATGCTTTCGACAGACACTTTTTCTGTTCGAGAGATGCTGATGGAGAAGGAGTTGGAGATATACAACATCCAAAGGTCGCATCAGATAAGCTTGGAACTTGCTCGTCTAAAAAAGGCAATGGTCGACATTAGTTTAGGTCATGTTAGGGGTATAGTTGCTCTCTCCGGTGGGTTATCACGACCCCCTTCCTCGAAAGGTGCTATGCTTTTGGTGGACTCTTTTCTTCGAGAGATGCTGATGGAGAAGGAGTTTGAGATATATAAGTTGAAGGTATAGTTCAGAATGGTGGCATCCCGAGCAACATCTTTTCATAGCAGCTGGACCTCCGTCTTGGGTCCCTCTCCGATGGAACGGTTAGAGCCTATAAACCCAGGAGACTTTCAATTAGGGTGGCCAAACTGTCTAGCATGGCTAGCTCTTGGGAGGGCCCGATCGACCCATTGAGATGCAGACCACATCGATTGGTCTAGTTGGTTTGTACGAGCCCGAGGGTATGCGCTCCCAACGAAGAGGTTCTGTATCCATTATTTACAGATTTTTGTAATTAATTGTATCTTGTTGTAATTCCTCGGCTGTGATGAATGTACCAGTATGTATTTACTCCTCGGCTGTGATGAATGTACCAATATCTATTTAATCCTCAGTTTCCCGAGTGTGTGACCATCTATTAATAATGAAGACTCTTTGCTTAGGACTTTCCTTTTTTTGCGTCAAATTTCTTGTATCTGAATTTCAAAGCTTGTGGGTGGCTTTAGCGAAACAGACTCGTTCCCTTTCTGAGGTTCTTAGAGCTTTGGAGGTTGTCACCTGAGTGATCATGTGGATTGGCTTACACCTTGGGAATTGAAAAAATTTTCAGTCGTGGGAGTTGAATCGCAGTTCAATCCCGGGGTAAATCTTCTTTAATATCGGGAGTTGAAACGTTCTTCTTTTGCGACCGTTAGATGGAGATGGAGGGTTTGCATCCGTCCACATCAGCTTCCCGAAAAATGAGGAGCTCCTTCTGCAAGAGCCTATAAAACACCCCACTTCCTTTAATTCTTTCAATACATTCTCTGAAGTTCTTGAGTATTCCTCTCCCTTGAATGATTGACCTCCTCTTAAACTTCTTGGTGATTATCTCGAATGGCAATCCGAGGGCCGAGACTAGATGGGATTAGAATCCCATGGTGGAACTCTCATGATTTAGGCAATATGAAATGTGGCCTGAGGGTGAATCTCCCGCGCTTGCGAAGTTCCTCAAGTTTTCTTCTAGAATCGGTTGGCCTTGCGAAATTCCTCAAGTTTTCTTCCAGAGTCGACCATCTTGGCGAAGTTCCTCAAGTTTTTTTCTACAATCTGCCGACTTTGCGATGTTCCTTAAGTTTTCTTCTAGAGTTAGTCGGTCTTTGGTGTACCATTTGCGTTCATCCCTTCTATTGTTGTACAGGCATTTAGTATAGTTTCTTTTTTGTTTTTGTGTTGTATTTGCTGACTGCGGACTGGCCACCGCTCACCTTGTACGTATCCCTTATTAATATATAAGCTTTTTGTAACCCCCATTCTCGACAATAAGTATTTTCCGTATATTTTCTACAATTATATAAGTCAAACGTGACTAACGTAAGAAAGTCTTGCTTTGATTAATATATTAATCAGATTTGGGTTTTTACCGGTTTGACTTAACAATATGTTCAATACAGGAATCACATGAACAATTGATAACCAACTTATGACCTGGAAACTAGTCTTATTTGATTTCTCTTTGATCCTTCATATTCATTGATTTCTTATTGGGTATGATTTCATTCTTTTCATACCCACATTATTTTGATTCCGGTGGCATCCGTTCTTCTTCTTCCTGCTTGGTCTTTCCCCTTTGAATTCCCACTCTATTCATGTCCATGTTCTTTCTCATTCTGGTGTTACCACCATTTGGTTTTTCCCCTTTGAATTCCCAATTTTGTTATTTCATCAGTTTGCTTTTGCTTTGTCCTATGTACCGCCTAAGCAAATTTCGAGGATGAAATTTTGTTGTAAGGTGGTAGGATTGTAACCCTCATTCCCGACAATAAGCATTTTTCCTGTATTTTCTACAATTTGATTTTTATAAATTATTTTATGCTAAATTCGTTTTAGATTTGTATTAAAGTGTTTTCTAATCGAAAATTTATTCATTTTGAATAATGGTGCATTTTAATCTTACTTCCCATTTCTTATTGATCGACTATTTATATTTGAGCCTAAAATCAAATATATTATTATAATTGGATTATTTTAATGAATTTGTCAAACCCGAATACTATTTCGTTATATGATTTTATGATTATTGTGATTATAATTATTAATTTTTATTTCTTGATATTTATTAAAGTTCATCTATTGAATTATTTTATTAATGTACTTGACCTAGATTTCTTGGCAAATCCTAATTTATTTTCGAGCCAAATTTATATTATTTATTAATATATTTGGATTTACAACCCAAACCCCAAGCCCATTCTTCTATTGGATCCTACCCGAAACCCAATATCCTTTTAAACCCTTATAAATACACTACTAAAACCCTAACCTACCTTATACCCAAACCCTAGCCGCCAAAACCCCAACTCTCTACTATTGAAACCCTTCCCCTACCCTTCATCCCCTACCTTTGAAACCTCCACCATCTACCTCTGTCGTATTTGAAACTCATCTCGATCACAACCGTCCCCTACTCCCACTCATCCTCTTCGACCCGTCTCCATCCTCGTCTTCCTCCGCCACCCCGTGAACCCATCGCCTCCCGAACCCATTACAGTTTTCTTCCATCTTCCTCCTCCCATCTGCCTAGTCACACCTTCACCATCCCCGCTCGCCCTACTGACTGCAGCATCGAAGTTGAAACCCAACAGCAGGCCCCTCCATTTTGTCGATTGCAGCCCCCGCGCGCCCCTGTTCCTCCTTCTTCCTCACCACTCTTCGTCGAACCCACCACCGCCCACTGACTACAACCTCCACCAATCGCCTTACTCCATCGGCTGCACCGTTCCATCGTCCCTGCCATCCACCGCAGATCCCCCGACCTTCCATCTTCCACCGCTTCGTCGCCAGCAGCTAGTCCAGCCGCCGAGTCTCTCCTTCCTATGTTTTTTGTCCAAAACAGAGAACCCCATCCTAGTCGCTACCAGACTTCGTGATCTGCATCCCCAGTCATCCCTCGTCGCTCCGCCAACCCCCGATCACCCCTCGAGTGCACCGCCGCCCGTCGACCAGTCCACTACTGCCGCTGATGTGAATATTTGCAAGTGTACAAAATCGTAACAAGTAGTATAGTTAAGTAAAAAAAGTGTCGAACCCACAAGGACTAATTATTTTACTGAGTACCAAAATTTACTAGATTAACTACTATTTAGAAAATCAAAATATAATAAAGAAAGCAACTAAATTAAATTAATCTAAAGAACTAACTAAATTAATTAACAGGGGCTGAATCTAAAATTTTGTTGTTTATTAATTGCAAAATTAATTCTAGGGCTTTTGATTTCACCTAATTAATCCCACATAATTTATAAATCCATATGAATAAAAAGATTATTTCTCCAAGTTGTAGACCAAAATCCCCAAATTATTTAATATTCTCTCTCTAGCAATATCAAAAATATTCTCAACTAATTATTTTTCATAGTTCATGCACAAATTACTAATTGAAAATTCATTAAGATCTATGGATTTCTTAACGGTCACATTAATCGTGGTAAATCATCTCTAATTTCGCTCAATCAATGGTGTTTAATTCTCTGATTGAAAATCAAAAATTACTTCTCGGTCTCTTCATGATCCAATAAATCATACAAAAGTTTGCCAAACAATTGTAAGCATTAAGGACAAAAATCAAACACACAACCACGGAAAAAAAGAAAAATAATATGGAAAAAAAATTGTGTTCTCAAAACTAGTCTACATCAAAGCCCTAGGAAAATAAAATTTAGTTCATAATAAAATTGCACTAACAAATACTGTCTTGGATTGCTTTATAGAATTAGACAAAGAGAAAAGAGAGATAGAAAGAAATGTTTTGTTAATTAAAAAAAAAATTGCAAACCGAAGCCTGGATTTCTGAGCTGCCAAAGTCAGAAACGTCAGCGACTGTTCCGAAGGCACTGTTCCCAAGGCGACGTCGGCGGAATTCCGACCTTCTTTCTCTGTTTCGTCTCTGTCTCGGAGTGCGTGCCAGCAAGGAGAATGCCAGCTGATGTGGCGCAGACGTCACACAGATGCCGCCCTTCTGTCTCTTTTGTCTTGTCTTGAACACCGCGCCAGAACCCCAGGCACTCTGTCTCGTTTCTCTCTCTCTCTGTCTTGTCTTGAACACCGCGCCCCACGTTAGCATGTGCCTCTTCGTCTTTGAGTTTTGAGTACCACAAGACAGAGCCCACACTCTGTTTGTTATTTTTTTTTAAAATTTTATTATTGAGAGGTCAGCCATCTTCTTGTTAAGCGAGCCCTCTCTTCTCCTCTTGATGTTGTATTTATAGGAGCATAGAAGTGAGAATTAGGGTTTATTTTTGCAGAAAACCCCCACATCTTTATTTATTTGTTTCCTTATTTGATTTGCTCTTTATTTCATGCTTCTTTTTCTTCTTTTTCTTTTTCTTGAAACACGTGCTGCACACAGAAAATAAAAACAGAATTTAAGATAAAATAAAATTAATTAGTTTAAATTAATAAAACTAACTAATAATCACATTCGCTCAATTAAAACCTTTTTAAATTTGTTTATTTCATTTTCACCCTCTATTGGCAATTAGAATTTATATTTTGCTTTTTCAAATGGCCAAATTGTAAAATTTAAAATTCAAAAAATCAATAAAAATTAATAAATCACTCTCCTTTTTTGTTTGTTAATTTTTACCAAAAATCTTTACCTTTTTGATCAAAAAAATCTTATTCTTTCAAAAATAATTAATTAATTGAAATCTATGGAAATAAGATAAATTATAAACAAGATAGACGAATACAAGTGATTTTTATGGGTAAATGAATACAAATATTTATATAAAAATTAGACACATCAAATACCCCCCCCCCCCAAAAAAAAACATAAGATTTTGCTTGTCCTCGAGCAAAAAGTAAAATCATGAATAAAGGAATAATAATCAATAATAGCTCAACTCATCACACTAAGATATCTCATCATGTAAGCATCAAAATTTCAATTTAGAATATAAACAATAGCAAATAAAGTAAAACCAAGCACACTCACTTTCTGCAGTGCAATTATTCATTCATAATTCCAAATCCAATCATATTTGTCATGCAATTAATGTAATTATAGTATGTAACAACTTTATCTGTGATTTCCCATTTTCCTTACTCCAAACCGAGTAGCAAACTAGTTTTTTTTTTTTTTGGTCTCTTCTCTTAGTTGTCACTTGCCTTTTGACGTAAATACAAACATTTGTGATGAATTCACCCAGTTACTGAATAATTCACAAACTTAGAGTGCTTTGCATACTCATATTTCAAGTTACCGTTTGACGTAAAGGTAAACATTGGTGATGAATACCCCTAGTTACTAAGCAACTCAAAATATTGGTGTAGATAGAATTTATTCATATTTTTTTCCACTATACTCTATTTAGGACTAGATCAAAGGGGATAATCTCAAGAAAAAGCATCACATTTTTCTTTTATGTATAATCACATGACTGTGACAAATTGTGTAAGGAATTTAGAAATTCAATAATCCTAAAGTAAATAAGTATGCTTAATCTTGCTTTATAAGATATTGTCTATCCTTTAAAAAAATTCAATGCTTTAGAACAATAAAGAAATAAAAAGTGTAATGGTGAGCCCAATTGAAACCCCTTTTGTTTTGTTTTTCTTTTCAAATATATATAAAAATATTTACCCTCACCCCCAAACTTGAATATCACATTTTTCTCAATGGGAAAGGAAAAGTAAAAACAAAAAGAATACAAAAAGTTCAGAATTTCTCCCCTGATTCGTGTTAAAATTCTACACGCGTGACATTCATTGTTTCAGTGATATGTGGAGCTGTAGGTGTCCAAATGGCTGGATTTTTGTTGTTCTAGAATTCTAAGACAATTGGCTACAATCACTCTTTGAAATACCTTTCCATATTCTGACTCCATCCCACTAAAAAACGACCATCAATGAAGGTATAGAAAACAGCTCCTCCTGGCGACTTCCAAACTTATGCAATCCTACAAAATAAAATCAGAAATTAAAATTAAAATAATGTAACCCCAGTTTTAGTAAATACGTATTTTCTGTGTATTTTTTATTTTTTAAATTTTTGTAAATTAGTTTTCCGCTTTCAAATTATTTTGTTAAAATGTATTGTTGGATCTCTTATTAAAGTTTATTTTTAATCAATAATTTTATTTTTAACTATTTACTATGATTTTTATATTGTAATACAAACCCTATTATTCTTGTTATTATTGTTTTTACTACTATTAGTATTATTATTTTTATTGTTATTACCTTTTGATTTTATATTAAAAATCCTATTTTTATTTATATATATTTCCTACCTCTTATTGGTTTTAAAACCAAAACCCGTTAAGCCCATTTTAAACCCTATATTCTATTTAACAAAACCCCAATCCTATTCATAACCCCATTGGATCTATTATAAGACCCACTACCCATTATTCTCCAAACCAATAAACCACTACCCATTTAAATCTATTCAGCCACCGAAACCCCAATACCCATTAACAATATACACCCGAAACCCAACTTACCCTTCAGCCATCACCACCTAACTCTAAACCCTAATATACCCTGCACCCCTATATATATGCAACCTGTCATCTATCCCCCTATCTTCATCTAAACCCTAGAGCCATTTCCTCTTCCCTCCTGCACCTTCCGAACCTCCCTCTGTCACCTTCTCTCTCTCCCGACCCATCGTCCTGATCTCTCTCCCACTCATTGCTCTCCCGCCTCCTCTTCCTTGTCGCAACCACCCAGTTGCCAGCCCCGTGCCAGAGTGATGTATAGCCCCTCTCCCTCTCTGGCGTACCCAGTGTCACGTCGCCCTCCTGTCGTGCCTCCGTGATGCAGCGCCTTAGCACCTAGCCACCCCGTGCCCTCTCCCGCATCCTCGCCATCCCCCTGCCGTCTTCAGCCCCCGACTGCACCCTATGCCCTCCTCTCCACTCAAAAGTGCCTGTGCTATTCCTTCCTGTCGAGCGACGCCAGCAGCCAGCCAGTGTGTCCCTTATCCTCTTGATGCGCCATAGCAGCAGCCCGCAGTCGCGAGTCCTCTCCACCACAGCAGCCCCGCCTAACCTCTACCTCGCCGCCATCTCTTGAGCTTCCTCCGATGACTTACAACCAGCGGCAGGCAGCCACTTCCTGGCTGCCGTCGTTTCCCTCCCTCGTGGTGCACCCGCCTCTTTTTTGCTTACCCCTTGTGTGCGAGTGTGTTTGGTGTGCGTGTGTCGGATCTTGGGAATTCGTGGTTCGTGTGTCTCTTCATTATTAGTGTGTTCGTGTTGGTTCGTGGGTTGTGCTCATTTTTGGGTCCGTGTGTTCGTGGCTCATGTGCTCGTATTCTTGATCGTTCGTTGTGTTCATGCCCGGGAATCCGTTCCCGTTATTCTTTTTCTTGCTTTTGTGTCGTTTCCGTCGTCATCTATACGGCCAGTAACTTGTATTCTTTTTTTTGTGTAATACAAGTACTAAATACCGCCTGTGGTGTAGTTGTGTTCTAGAGACAATTCTTGTCTGAAATCCCTATTGTATCTTGTCTCTATTGCATTGACCCACTCGTAGCTCTCACATGACATCCCTAACATGAAATAACCTAGGAATGACCACTTCTTGTTGTATACATGCATATTGTTCGTATGATATCGTGTGCTTGATTGTGTTCATTGTAGTATAACTTATTGTAGACGTGTTTAAATACCTTATATCATATTGTTTGGACATCTAGTATACCATGTTTCATGTTTGGTTATGATTTAGATGAGTTTCATATGAACTATGTTGATTTGTGCATGAAGGATTTTTCTGTTTTTACTAGTTTTCCATTTTTGTTCAGTATTTTAGATCCTATTAAGGTCGGTATATGAAAATTATTTATGAATATGAATTATAGAGGATTCTGTCTACTTTCCAGATTTTCTGACAGATCTCAGTTTCGATTTATGAGTTTCGTGTTATGACTATTTTATTTCAAATTTGTTTTAAAATTCCAGATCTAGTTTTATATGTATTCTGTATGGTAATTTATTTTTCTACTGATGCTAAAGATAATATTTTGATCCAATATTTTTCTAGTTACAACTAGACTTGATTGGAATTAACTCCTAATTTTTATGGATTTCATTGCTGACTTTTACAAACTATTTTATACTTGCAAACAACTACTATACTTGAAGAATTTTCCTAGTGTTCAGTAATGATACATAATTTCGACCTAATTCTACTTGTTGTCTATAAAAGCTTTGTGAATATCAATTATAGACTATTGTATCTATTTTATCAACCTTTTAACGGATCTAGATTTTGATTTATATTTTGTGAGATATTGTTGTTTTAGTACTGCAGTGTTTATGTTTCCAGATTTACAAAACTACTGTACCTTGCTGCTTTCTGATTTTACATGACTGTTCTATCTATGTTGGAAAATTATGAAACGTTATTTTCTGTTACTAATCATACTAGGGAATACCCCAGTTTTTTTGTTGATTTAATTAATGAGTTTTCATGCTATTTTTCTGTTCTTTAATACAAACTTTCAGGCTGAACGTGTTTTCTGGATACAAATCTGTTTTGAGGCTCGTTTTTGTGAAATACCATCTGACTTGTATATATTTGCTGGATTCGGCTGAGATTCTATTTTTCAGATTTACTGACGGATCCAGATTTGCATGTTTGTGGCAACGGGAATCCCAGGTTTGGTACAGTACTGTCTTGCTGTCCTGAACTATAATTTTCGTTGTCCTATCCTTTTATGTGTTGTCTTTCATCTGTGCATGTTTGTCTTCCAACCTGAAACTGTTACTTATTTATACCATGTTATTCTCGCCCTATTTTGTGGCATGTACATGTATGATTGATAATTATAACAAATAACCAAGTCGGGGTTAAGGAAAAGATCTAGTAATGGACAATATAGGAGCCTGTACTCGGAATGGGACTCGTGTTTCCCGTGTGACATGTTTACCGACCAAGTTACCGATCAAGTTTACCAACCAATTTACCGATCAATTTTACTGAGCAAGTTACCGATCAAGTTTACCGACCAAGTTACCGATCAAGTTTACCGACCAAGTTAATTTTCTGTTACTGATCAAGTTTCCCGACCAAGTTTTGTAATTCTATGAATCCCAGAGTACATGACCTATAGAATCCCCTATAAAATATAAAACGTAACTTGTTTGAATGTAGCAACCATGTGGTAAATGGATGGGAAGCATTAAGTACTACCTAGATAGTAATAAATACAAGACTTGACATGACATGCTTACCTGTTACTTAATACCTAATACATGATTACCTGTACATGTTACTTGACACCTGTTACATGTTTACATGCTTGCATGATACCTGTTACCTGTTACCTGTTATATGCACCTGTTATTACTTGATTCTGTTCATGATTCATGCTAGTTGTTCTATTTTGTTATCATGTCTATTCCATGCTATGTAATTTATCTCCCATGTACTTGTGCCTGCACTACAGGCGACACGTAACTTGCATTGATGGGCATTTTGTTTTCTTTTTTCTCTTTCTGCAATTTATTAAATTGCAGATTTTGGAGATCAGCAGCCCAATGGAGTTTGTGATATGAGATTCTAGATGCTGGAGTTTTGCTATTATTATTTCTTGTTGCTTATTTTGAATTAATGTATCTGTTACTTGGATTATTTTGTATTGGGCAATGTGACCCAGGATTATTAACTTGTTCAGATCTGGTTTATTTGAAATTTATTAAGTTTTGTTTCAAGTAAATTTCTGTTGGTATATTGATTCAATTATGCATGCTTGGTTAACTTTTCTTGCTTCCTACTCTGATTATTCTTGTGAAACGTTGTAATGATGGTGACAGCTTATGAATGATAAAAATCATTTGCTGGAATTAGTCATGTATCCGTATTCCGTAATCTCTTTTTGGAAAGCGGACCGTGACAAATAAACTAAAAGAAAAAATCAAATCTAATGCAGTAAAAAGAAAATATGGGTTGCCTCCTAAGAAGCGCTAAGTTTTTAGTCTTCAGCCAGACATTGTAGCTGAGATGGTTATGTAATGCAAAGATCCAACAACATACGAACCTCTTTTCCAATAATTCTCTTCATATATGGATTAGATTTTTTCTGTGCATCCGTCAAGCTTGATCGTAGCAGCTCGAATTTCAGTTGTTTCTTTCTTGAAGATAGAGTCTTTGATATCCTCACCACTTTGAATTTTTGCTGAGAAAATGGATGAATAGATGGTGCAGCATCCAAATACATAACATATTTCAAAATATTTTCTTTCTCAGATTCAAGACTTGCTGAATTTGTTGGATATACTTCGATTGGTAACTTTTCAACTTCAGCCTTATGCTTCTCGCCCACAATTAAATCAGTTTCACTTACTTGAAAAGATGACTGTTCTCCGGTAGGAAACTTCATGGATTTAAAGACATCAAAAGTTACTCGCTCATGCTGCATTTGTTTCTCCACAATTGGTTCGTACTCGTCTTCCTTTTCAACCACATTTTGTTTGCCATTTTCTTCTTGTGGTTGCTCAATTTTTCTCCCACTTCTTAGTGTTATTGCTTTGACATGCTCTTTAGAATTAGTCACTATGTTACTGGGTAAGGTTCCTGTTTTTCTCTCTGTAAGAATATTTGAAATATGACCAATCTGAGCCTCAAGGTTGTGAATTGAAGTCGTATTACTCTGTATCACCAAATTTGTCTTCTGCATGTATTGCTCTGTCTTCTGCATGTATTGCATAAACATCTCTTCTAGTGTCAGCTTCTTTTCTTGTTGTTGAAAATTCTGAGGTGGTCCAACTGCTCCTTGATTGTTGTTCCAGGAAAAGTTGGGGTGATTTCTCCATCCTGGATTGTATGTATTTGCATAAGGATTGTTTTGCCTTTGAAAGTTTGACACAAAATTTTCTTGTTCGGCATTTGATGGAGCAAAAGGGTTTCCCACTTGGCGATCTGCACATGAATGATTTCCTGCACCAAGATCAAAAATCATATTAGTTTGAATAGCATTAAAATTCATATTGCCTAATTGTTTAGATAAAGTTGCAATTTGTGCAGTTAAAGTAGTAATAGGATCAAGCTCAAAAACTCAAGCCACTTTTCTTGGCATTGTTCTCTCTGAACACCACTGGTAATTATTAGATGCCATCTCCTCTAAAAGTTCATAGGATGCTTCATGAGTTTTGCTCATAAGTGCACCTGCAGGTGCTGCATCAACTATAGATCGATTTGTAACTCCCAAACCACTATAGAATATTTAAATTTGTAGCCATTTCGGTAGTTCATGATGAGGAAACTTTCTCAATAACTTTTTGTACCTCTCCCATGCATCGTACAAAGACTCGGTCTCAAAATGAATGAAGGTGGTAATATCATTCCTTAGCTTCGCTGTCTTTGCCGGGCAGAAAATACTTAGCCAGACATTTTTGAGCAAGTCCCTCCCAAGTAGTAATACTACCGGGTGGTAGCAAAATTTAGCCAAGCCTTTGTCTTATCTCTTAGTGAAAAAGGAAAGAGTCTCAATCGAATTGCATCATTTGATACTCCGTTGTGCTTGAAAGTGTCAGAAATTTCTAGAAAGTTTGCAATGTGAATATAAGGATCCTCGTGCGATAGTCCCCAAAATTGAACAGTCTGTTGAATAATCGGAATAATTGTTGGTTTAATTTCAAAGTTGTTTGCTTCAATTGCAGACCTCTTTATGCTTGATGTTGCTCCATTAATTGAGGGCATAGCATAATCTCTCAGAGCCCTGTTTTCCTCATTGTTCACCATGATAATGTACTTGTTTGTCCTGAAATAAAAGTATTAAAAAAATAAAAAAACTAAGAAATAAAATAAAAAAATAAATAAATAAAAATAAAGTAAGTCAAAAGAAAATAAAGAGGTAAAATAATAATAAAACAAAAAATAAAAATAAAAATACAAACTAGTAATAATCTAGCAATTTTCAATATCAATAAAAGAATAACTAGTCCCGACAATGGTGCCAAAAACTTGATGTAAATATTTGCAAGTGTACAAAATCGCAACAAGTAGTATAGTTGAGTGAAAAAATGTGTCGAACACACATGGACTAATTATTTTATTGAGTACCAAAATTTACTAGATTAACTACTATTTGGAAAATCAAAATATAATAAAGAAAGCAACTAAATTAAATTAATCTAAAGAACTAACTAAATTAATTAAAAACGGCAGAATCTGAAAGTTCGTTGTTTATTAATTGCAAAATTAATTCTAGAGCTTTTGATTTCACCTAATTAATCCCACACAATTTATAAATCCATGTGAACAAAAAGATTACTTTTCCAAGTTGTAGACCAAAATCCCTAAATTATTCAATATTCTTTCTCAAGCAATATCAAAAATATTCTCAACTAATTATTTGTCACAGTTCATGCACAAATTACTAATTGAAAATTCATTAAGATCTATGGATTTCTTAACGATCACATTAATCGCGGTAAATCATCTCTAATTTTGCTCAATCAATGGTGTTTAATTCTCTGATTCAAAATCAAAAATTACCTCTCGGTCTCTCCCTGATCCAATAAATTATACAAAAGTTGGCAAAACAATTGTAAGCATTAAGAACAAAAATCAAATACACAACCATGGAAAAATAAAAAAATAATACGGAATTAAAATTGTGTTATCAAAACTATGGTTCATCAAAGCCCTAGAAAAATAAAATTTAGTTCATAATAAAATTGCAACTAACAAATACTATCTTAGATTGCATTATAGAATTAGACAAAGAGAAAAGAGAGACAGAAAGAACTATTTTGTTAAAAAAAATAAAAAATTGCAAACCGAAGTCTGGATTTCTGAGCCACCAAAGTCAGAAACATCAGCGAC
The DNA here is from genome assembly GCA_017893485.1 of Hemerocallis citrina. Classification (NCBI taxonomy): domain Eukaryota; kingdom Viridiplantae; phylum Streptophyta; class Magnoliopsida; order Asparagales; family Asphodelaceae; genus Hemerocallis; species Hemerocallis citrina. The sequence goes on along the minus strand of CM030358.1, from coordinate 379,704,975 downwards.
TGTTCCCAAGGCGACGTCGGTGGAATTCAGACCTTCTCTCTCTATGTTTCGTCTCTTTCATGGAGTGCGCACTAGCAAGGACAGCACCAGCTAACATGGCGCTGATGTCACACAGATGCCGCCCTGCTGTCTCTTTCGTCTTGCCTTGAACACCGCGCCCAGAACCCCAAGAACTCTATCCCATTTCTCTCTCTCTTTGTCTTGTCTTGAACACCGCGCCCTACGTCAGCATGTGCCTCTTCGTCTTTGAGTTTTGAGTACCAAAAGACAGAGCCCACACTCTGTTTGTTAAATTTTTTTAAAAAAATTTTATTATTGTGAGGCCAGTCGTCATCTTGTTAAGCGTGCCCTCTCTTCGCCCTCTCTTCTCCTCTTGCTGTTGTATTTATAGGAACAAGGACCTGAGAATTAAGGTTTATTTTTGCAGAAAACCCCCACATCTTCATTTATTTGTCTCCTTATTTGATTTGTTCTTTATTCTTACTTCTTTTTCTTTTTCTTGAAACACATGCTGCACACACAGAAAATAAAATCAGAATTTAAGATAAAATAAAATTAATTAGTTTACATTAATTAAACTAACTAATAATCACATTCGCTCAATTAAACCCTTTTAAATTTGTTTATTTCATTTTCACCCTCTATTGGCAATTAGAATTTATATTTTGCTTTTTAAATGGCCAAATTGTAAAATTTAAAATTCAACAAATCAATAAAAATTAATAAATCACTCTCCTTGTCTTGTTTGTTGATTTTTACCAAAAATCTTCACCTTTTCCATCAAAAAATCTTATTCCTTAAAAAATAATTAATTAATTGAAATTTATGGAAATAAGATAAATTACAAACAAGATAGACGAATACAAGCTATTTTTATGGGTAAATTAGTACAAATATTTATATAAAAGTTAAACACATCAGCCGCTGTCCTTACTGCCCGCTCTTTCTCTCTCTCTCTTTCTCTCTCTCTCTCTCTCTTTCTCTCTCTCTCTCTGGGAAAGATTGTTGTTATTTGTTCTGGGGGTAGGATAGTTGTTTGTTGTTTTGAGTTGTTGCTTGGATCTTGACCCTTGATCGCGATCGGGATTCATGATCTTGATCCTAGATCTCTCAATCTGAGTCATCGGTCGCTTGATCTTGAATCTTGATCTCGATATTTGATCTCGGTCGTTGGTTGCTTGATCTTGCACTTGATCATTGATCGTCATCGAGATCCGTACCCGATCGTGATCGTCACATCAATATTTGCTTGGTTTGCGATTGTTGTCGTTGCTCCGGGATTCTCATCCCGTTATTCTTGGTATTCAATTTCATCGTCAATAAGGAAAGTCACTTTTCTCTTGAATTGTTAATTGTATCAAATTCAAGTTTCATTGAAATTCTTGCAAGTTGATCCATTTGCTATCGTATTATACATTGTTCATCTCCTTCGTTGGGTCTATTGAGGGTTTACACGAGCTAACCCCAATATTCTTGATATTCTGCCACTTTGACTTCCAAAATATTGAATCTTGCATACATCATATAGTACTGATGATATGAAATTTTCATGCATCTCATAACACTAATAATTATTGTAGAGGCAATTGCTAGGTTATATGTTGTTTGATCGATTGATGGTTGATTGATGATAAATTAGTGTATGTATGTGTTCTAATTTTATTTATCATGTTTTGACACTCATCATGCTAGTTGAGAAGTTTATCGACTAGTAGAATTGATACCCATCATGTTTAATTAACTTATTTCATGAAAACTACCCAAAACCTGTATATTGCTTGCTGGTTGTAAGTTGACTGCTATTTTTGATCCACTAAATGATCTTAAAATGAATAATTTTCTGAATAAGAATTTTAGCCTTATTTTTCTATTTTCCAGAACATCTTGAATTTCTGAATTTCGAGTTGTGTAGCAAAAGTTATGCCCATTTTACAACAGCTGTGTTTTTATTTCCAGATTTTCAGATTCTTGTATATTTGATGTTTAAACTGTTAAAAGGCTGCTCAAATGATAAAATTTTGCTATGATAATTTCCAAATTTTTATTTAATATACCTAGGAGTCTAATAAATATTTTTAATGAATTTATTATCAAGATTTTGCATATTCTAAAATTATAACAAGCTGATATCAAAATTCTGCCTCAACATATAATCTGTAAAGAATGGTGTGTTTGACCTAGCTACTGTTGTCGGATTTTGTACTTTAAATATGCGTTGGAACCGTGTGGAAGTGTAGTTTCTAGAAATTCTGACGGATTCAGTTTTTGAGTTCTGAAACAATGGGAAACTAACTTTTTGTACAGACTACTCTTGCTGTCCAGAATCTTATATTCCAGATTTTAATAGATTAATTGTTCGATATCGTAGTATTGCATGAATTAAAGTGTGTATGTTGAATTGCATGGTCCTAATGTCCCATTGTCATCATTCTAATTGTCCTATCTAAGTTATCATCTTATTGCTCTCCTACTGATACCATTATTCATCTCATGTCTTAAATTGCATATTGTATTGTTGCATTAATAAAATAATTAACAAGCCGGAGTTTAAGGGTTGACTTTAGTAGTGGACAATATAAGGACTGTACTCGGAGGAGGGGCCCGTGTTTTCCTAAATATTGTATTGGCTATTGTTTTATCGGTTGATTGTGGCTTACGACGGTAACCCAATCTATCGTGTTATGTATCACGGCCAAATTATCGTATCGTGCACAAATACTGAATTGTAACTATTGAATATTGATTATCGTTGCCGAGTACATGACCTATAGAATCTTCCACTTAAGTCTAAAACAACATTGATTGTATGCATCGAACCTGTAGTATGGGATGCAGTAGTATGTGCATTAGTTAGGTTGAAATTAATAGACTTAAGAATTGACATAACACCGACATTGCATATTGTTCATCATTGTTCTATTGATATCGAATATTGGCTAAGTGTTATTGTTATTGATCATTGAATATTATTATCGAGTATTGAATCATTGTTACACCATTGCATCGATTACCGTGATATTGATTATTGTTATCATGCCTTGTTATTGATTCCTATGGATCCATTGAATTCATTGTTATACCATTATCCCATTGTTCTTTGCTTTCTCTACTTGTTGTCCATGAGTTGCTATAAGGACAAATTTTCTCATCTTTTTAGATGAAGTTTACACAGGTAATGAAGAAGAATTGCCTGCTGGGATTGGAGAACAAACTTTCTAAAGAACTACTGCTTAATTATTGAATGTTATTTTTAATAAACTTATTGTATTGAGACTTGTTACTATTGTGTTTGGGATTTATTATTGTATTGGGCTTATGTCCCAGATTTTATTTTTGTTTCCAGACATTGGTTTATTGTGTTTGGATATTTCATATTACTTCATTCCAAGTATTATTGTTCAGGAGATTATTATTATTCCCTGTGAAATTGTTCAGTACTGATTATATTGTTGAGTTGATCGGATGAACAACTTATGGGTGACGTTAGTCATTCGCTGGGCCAATGTCATGTACTCGTATTCCGTATTTTTGGGAAGTGGAACGTGACACTTTTTCTTCAATCCTTCTCTTTTGATCATGCATCTTTGAATGAGGTGGGTGTATTTCGGGCCTCCGGGTATTGAGATCCCATAGGTTTTAGTTGCACTTTCGAATGGTGAGTCTCGTTCGCACAGGAGCGATGAGTGTCTCAAACAATTGTGTGGATTCTCGAATTAGTTTGATAAATCTCTTTTCTTGTGACTTGCAGCCCATACCGAGGGTCGAGACCAAGCGATGAAGGATTCTCTTGTAAACTGAAGTCCACTCCGCTGGTCGAAGCAAAGTGGAGTGCCGCGGGATGAGGCCAAGCAAAGAAGGAGACTTCTTCACGCGTGGTTTGAAGGCCATGTCGAGGGCGGTACTCGAGCTAGTGGACTTGAATTTGGCAAATTCTGATAGAGAGGTGTATTCATTCAAATAAGATTTTATTCATTCGTGGCGGCCGATCAGTGAGTGCTTATTACATTCGAGGGATTTTTAGGGCCTTATTACAATTTACCGAGGGCATTGGAGTGTTATGCACTCTCATGAAACTTCATCAAGTATTATGCATTACAGGTTCTCTTGATCACTGTGCTCCCAGGTCTTCAAGTCGGTAAGTCCCGGGACGAACCACTTTGGTGACTTTGTAAGGGCCTTGCCATTTTGGGGCGAGTTTTCCATTCTTGCTAGGCCCGGACATCTCGAGCCTTTTTAGGACCAAGTCGCCATCCTTGATGTTCACTGATCAGACTCTTTTTGTAACCCTTGTTTCCCCAAATACGTATTTTTTGTTTATTTTCTGTATTTAAAATTTTTCGTAAATTATTTTTTTCGGTTTTCAAATCCTTTTGTCAAATGGTGTTATTGGATCTCCTATTAAAAATATGCTTTCGATCAATAATGTTATTTGTAACCATTTTCTATGATTTTATTTTTATTATTATTATTTTATTATTGCTATTACTGTTATCATTATTACCGTTTTTATTTTTTATCATTTTCTTATTATTATTATTGTTATTAGTATCATGGTTATTATTGATATTTTTGACTAGTTATTAAAAATCCACTTTTATTTATTAAATGTATTTGTAGTATTTTAAACGAATTATATTTTGTAAAGTAAATTACATTATTTTATAAATTATATTTTATTAGATATTTTTTTACTCTTCTTATTGGTTTTCTATTAAACCCATTTTAACCCAAACCCCTAACCCAAATATCCACAACCCGTTATAATTCCCTACACCCAATAGCCCTAATACCCTGTTTTAATTCCTAGCCCATACCCATTTAAATCCCTTACCCTATATCCACTTACTCTAATACCCTATTACACCAAACCCAATATCCGTTTAAAACCCCATCAACCCATTTACCTTGTTAACCCTACCCGTTATTAAAACTACCCGAATACCCCTACCCTTCAGCCGTCTTTCTGCTACCCCTTAACCCTAACAACCCATGCACATATATATATACCCGGGTGCCTTTTCACCTTCTTCATCAAACCCCAGCCGCCCCCTTCGTCTACCTCGTGCTCCTTCCATCCTTTCCCCCCTGTGCTCACTCCCGTCACCTCGACTGCATCCCCCGACTCTGGCTTGCACCCTCTTCCGCTCTCTGCCCCTGCATCTCCCTCTCCTGTTCATCCTCCGCACCACAGCTCAACACCCCCGTCTCCCTGTGCTTTCCTGTTTCGCTGCTACCCATCGGCGCCAGCTGCAGTAGTAGGCCAGCACCCTTCTCCCTTTGCGACGCCATACCAGTAGTCAGCAGACCCCGTCGTAGTGACTGCACCTCTCTGCAGTCCACCTCTCGCCTTCAGCCCGCAGCCCGACACCCCCGTTGCCCCCTCTTGGTGTACGGGTGTTTGTTATTGCTCGTGGTCTAGTTTGTCTATTGTGTTCGTGAGTCATCTTGTGTTGGTTGTTCGTTGCTCGAGTTCGTTATTGCGTTCGTGTTTGGTTCTCGTTCTTGGTTCGTGATTTATGTTCATTCGGTCATGTTCGTTGCCAGGAATCTGTTCCCGTTATTCTTGATTGGAGTCATTTTCATTTTCGGTTAAGGCAAGTAACTTGTATTAAATTCCTTTGTAAATACAAGTACTAAATACCGCTTGTAGTAGTTGGGTTCTAGAGACAATTTGTGTGTGAATTCTCTCGTTGATATTGTCTCTATCGTGATGATTGACTATATTCTCCTCACGACATATATGACATGATATAACATAGGGTTGACCACTTTTTATTGCATATATGCGTGTTATTCATATGTTATTTGTGCTCGTTCGTGTTATTCGTGATAGACTTGTCTTGGACTTGTGAAACACCCTATAACATGTTGCTTGGACATCTATTATACTCTATTTCATGTTTGGTTAAGTTTTGGATGAGTTCTATTTGAACTAGTGGATCATGTGCATGGAAGATATTTTCACTTTTGCCAATTTTTCCGTTTTGATCAGTATTTTAGACCTTATTAAGGTCAGTATTTGAAAATATTTTGTGAACATGATTTGTAGATAATTCTGTCTATTTTCCAACCCTTTTGACGGATTTTAGTTTCGATTTATAGTTTGTGAGTTATGCCTATTTTACTACAGTAGTGTCGAAAGATTTCTAGATTTTGTTTTCTATGAATTCTGAAGAGTAATATATTTTCATTCTGGTGTTAAAATTATTATTTTGATCTGAAATTTTGTCCAGTATTTCTAGACTTGATTGGGATTTACCCAGAATTTTTGTGTATTTATTTGAGGAGTTTTACAAACCTTTTCATGCTTGGAAATAAAGATTTTACATGCAGAATTTTACTACTGTTCAGTAAAAAACATGATTTTCAACCTATTTCTACTTGCTGTTTCTAAAATATTTCTGAATAAGAAAGTTAGCCTACTGTATCTGTTTTATTACCAACTAGCTATTTGCACGCGTGCGCTGCACGCCCTAGTATTTTTTTCTTTTTTATGTAAATACTACGTTTGTTGGAAAAAAGTGCGATAAAGTACATGTAAAGGGTTGGTGCATTTATTTTTCACTGCTGGAGAAGGCCAGACAGGTAAGCAAAATTATTTTGGCATAGAGTTTATTATGTTTCATTGCAACCTATATGTACAAATGTGATCTATTATTTGGGGGTGTTGTTTGGTAATGATAATTGTATCATATGGAATTAGGTATAAAGTGTATGGTGTTTGTAATTAGATTCAGCTATATACTATAGAGTCTGTGCACAATGACAGGCTGATATAGGTTTTTGATCGTATCAGTAAAACATTCCACTGGTATCAAATTTTTTTCGTAATCAGAAAAGGAACTACAAAAAACTAACCTTTAAGATAGCAATCTTCATAAACATCCAACTTGCATGGGCTCAACCAGGAATTGGGTCACCCACCTTGCATCTTTCCCGATCAAATGACAGTGATTAGAAACCCGATTAGCCAGTGTGTTGCCCTCACGGTATAATTGAGAAATTTTCACCTCCTACTAGTAATCTCCTGTATAAATATGTAATTACTCTTAACAAAATGGATAATTAATGTATCAAATTTTCTAGTATGTAATTACTCAAAAATCTAGTAGACCAATAATTTAGTAGACCAATAATCTCTAACAATTTTTAATTAAATAACCTGAAATTGAGCGACTTTTTTTCCCTTTTTTTTTTTGACCCAACATTAATTCGTAACATCAATTCAGTTTAATCAGAAGACTACAATGTGCACTAATTTCAAATCAAACACCAGAAATTACAAAACAACACAGCATTAATTTTATAAAAATTTCTACAAAAACAAAAAATCAAACACTTACTGGTCATCTTGTTTAGACTCAAACGACTCACAGCTGTACTTCACCATCGGAATCGCTACAACTGCAACCGCATCCAATACATCAAGCCTGTGTTCTTGCTACAAATGAATAAATTAACTCAATTAGAAATAAAACCCAATAATTTCCCCTATAAAAAAACCCCAATGAATAAATTAATTGCAGATGGATCAGTTGACCGAATCCGAGAGCCGGGGGGGGGGGGCGTTCCATACAGTCTCCCCACTATAGTTGCTGTTTGATTACTCCACTTTTACCCGACCATATTCACTAGTTTAGTAATATTCTCATATTTACATATCCTACATGAATCTAATTATTCAGAACTCGCCAAACCTCCCTTGGTAAGGGAAATTATTACCTACCAACAATCCCCTTGCAAGAAACTATACTTGACCCGTAGTGATTTCAAGAACTTTGTGTTAAATGCATATGCATGTGTCTAAGTGATATCTTTAAATTATGTGAGGGCGCAAACTGCACAACATGTTCTATGTAAATCACATTAAAGATCATACTACAGTACACAGATATAAAAAGTAAACAGCTTCATCAAACAACTAAAACGCTATAACTACGCTAAGCTTAATATTATCATTATCAAGAGAACATCTGATCAAAAGCGAAATATTGAATACCATGCTAAGCTTAATATGTAAACAGAATTTCTGCGTACACACTCTCCAAAAATTCTCTAAGTAAGTTATAACCAAGAAAAAAAACTTACTCCAGTCTTGTGGTTATCTGCACAATTCAAGATAGTAGTAATAATAGCCTAAAATCCCAACCTCGATCGATGTTTTCTTTTCCATTCCATGGGGTCAACTAAAACCCCATTTAGAAAAGGAGTGTTAGAAATGGTTGTGGTTGTTTCCCGGTAAACTAAAAGAAAATGTGAACAATTTGAGAAAGAAAGAAAGAAAGAGGACTACCTTGTCAAAATCGTATTTAGAAGAGGAGGAAATGATCATCTCAAATTCCTCATTTCTATTTGAGTTGGACTCGGAGGTGGTTTCATCAATAGAGGTGAAGATTTCTGTGGTGACTGCCTTTTAAGTCGCCATTGACGCCATAGACGATATTCTGCGCCTCATCCACCGATGAGGATGAGGCCGTGGGAGATGGATGGATAAATTGTATGATGAGGAATAAGGGGGAAAAGGAAGGCTTAGAAAGAATTCACTTTTTTTTTCTGAAGGTGAAGGATTAGATCGAATTAGGAGGGAGGAATTTCAGAGAGAGCGGAGAAAATAGACGACGGTGTTGTGGGTGAGATTAGAGGGTTTATTTTCCTTCTCCAATGTCAATGTTTGGAGAGGGGGGGAAGGGGGGTGTTTTTTGAAATAGAGAGAGTTTGATTTGAGTGAGAAAGAGATTGAAGTAAATGTGAAGTGAAAATTACGCTTGTCCCTCTAATTGTGTAGGGATTAGGGGTAAAATTTGACAGAATTAACCCTACATTATTTTTTTTAGCTTTTTATGTTTATGAGGACATGATAGTAAAAAGCCACCAAAATGGGGCTTTGCTTAATAATAGTATAGATTTGGCAGATTTGGATTTCGATTTATGGTTTGTGAGATATTGTTGTTTTTCGTACTGTAGCGTTTGTGATTTCAGATTTACAAAACTGTCGTGTCTTATTGTTTTCTGATTTTACTTGACTGCTCTATATTTATTGGAAAATTTTGAAACTTTATACTCTTATACTACACATATAGGGGAATACCCCAGACTTTTTGTGGATTTAATTAATGAGTTTTATGCTGTTTTTCTGACTTTGCATACAACATTCTGATTTCTGACTGAACACGTTTTCTGGATTCAAACCTGTTTTGAGACTTGATTGTGTAAAATACTATATGACTTATATATGTTTGCTGGATTCAGCCGGAAGTCTATTTTCTAGACCTTTCGATGGATTCACGTTTGCATGTTTGTAACAACGGGAATATCAGTTTTACTGCAGTTTGGTCTTGCTGTCCTGAACTAGAAATTTGGTTATTTTATTCTTTTGTGTGAAATCTTTCACCCGTACATGTTTATCTTGCCACTTGAACTTATTACTTGATCAAATCATGTTATTCTTGCCATGTTTGTACACATACATGCCTGTTTGATAATAATAACAAGTAATCAAGCCGGGGTTAAGGGAAAGACCTTAGTAGTGGACAATATAGGTATGTGTACTCAAAAGGGGGCCCGTGATCCCATTACTTGTTGCCATGTTTCATGCTCGCATGATTCATGCCTGTTATTATTATATTCTACCATGAACTCATGATTACATGATTCATGCATGTTATTATTATATTCTGCCATGAACTCATGATTACATGATTCATGCCTGTTATTATTATATGTTGCCATGTTTCATGATTACATGATTCATGCATGTTATTATTACCTGTTGCCATATTTCATGACTACTTGGTTCATGCCAGTTTCTGGTGCCACGATTTCACTACGTAATTCATGCCTGTTTACCTGTTACTTGTTATTTGACCTGACGCCTGAGCACACGGCCCTATAGAAACCCACCACTAGGCCTAAACGTAACTTGATTGTTGTAGCAACCATGTAGTGTGGGTTGCATGAAGTGCTACCTAGATAGTAATAACTAAAAGACTTGATACATGACACTTGAACATGATACATGCTTACTTGATTCTTGACTACATGATACTTGATACTTGATACTCGACACTTGATACTTGTTACTTGTTTACATGATACTTGATACTTGCTACTTGTGCTTGATACTCGATACTTGATACTTGTTGCTTGTTTACATGATACTTGTTTACTTGACACTTGATACATGCCACTTACACTTGTTCATCTTGCCACGCTAGTCGTTATATTTTGTTATCATGCCTATTTCATGTTATTAGTTTACCCTTTTCCATGTACTTATATCATGCACTACAAGCGGCCTTGCATTGACGGGAGTTTATTTTCTCTTTTCTTTTTTTTCTGCAATTTATAAAATTGCATATTTTGGAGATCAGCTGCCAGATGGAATAGGCGAGATGATATACTAGATGCTAGGGTTTTTACTATGATTTTTCTGCTATTATTATTATTTCCTGTTACTATTTGAATAATGTATCTTGTACTTGGATTTATTTGTATTTGGGCAATGTGACCCAGGATATTTGACTTATTCAGACCTGATTTATTTGAGATTAATATATATTGTTTCAAGTAAATTCTTGTTGGTATTTTGATTCATATATGCATGCTTGGTTGACTTTTCTTGCTTCTGACTCTAATTATTTTTGTGGAATGTTGTAAAAATCCTGACAGCTTATGGATAACAAAAATTATTCGCTGGGCTTAGTCATGTATCCGTATTTCGTATTTCCTTTTTGGGAAGCGGGGCGTGACACTTTTGTTATGGAAACGCTCTATTATCTACAGGTAGATTTTCCTTCTAACAACCAACTTTTCTAGCACATCCTCGAGGAGATCTAGGTTGGCCCTAAGGCCGTCCGAGTTGAGGTCCTCATTGAAGCTCATTGTCTAGGAAGAAGATAACCAGACCTCCACGGGGGATTACAGCTTCAGTTCTGAATGTGAGATTAAATGGTGATTCACCTGTGGGAATTCTTTTGGTCATCATGTACGACCATAGCACACTCGGAGTTCTTCGACCCACAATCCCTTGGGGGACTCATCCAGCCACTTCTTAAGGCTGTCAAGAATTTGGCAATCAATGTTCTCATCATGCCCATTACGGTGTGAGATAGATGGGAACCTCTGTTGGGTCCCTAGGTCTATACAGAACTTGCAGAACCCTTTGCCAGCAAACTGAGTATCATTTTCATTGATTAGGATTCGGGGGATCCCTAATCTGCATACAATGTGCTTCCACAAGAACAACTAGAATTGTTACTTTGTTATAAAGGCCTAGGGCTCGGCCTCAACCCACTTAGTGAAGTAGTCTATGGTGACAATGAGGAAGCATCGTTGACCTGTTGCATTAGGGAAGGGCTTCACTAGATCCATCCCCCACATAGCAAATGGAGCTAGACTCGCCAGTGATTTAAGCTCAGTTTGGGGGGGCATATTTGATGGAGGAGAACCTCTGGCATGGGCCACATTTTAGGATGAGCTCCTGAGCGTCATGCAATAGAGTTGGCCAATAGAATCTGTAGTTTAGGATGAGTGACCTACCACCCATGTGGCAACTACTATCTCCCTCGTGCATCTTTTCGAGGGCATAGTGGACTTTCTTAGGAGGTAGGCATTAGAGGTAGGGTCGTCCGTCGACCATGGTGTATGATCGCGTGAACAATACCCGTTCAATGAGCACAAATCTCTCTGCTATAGCTCAAATCTTCCATGCTTCTGATTTTTCCTGTGGTAAGTATCCCATTTGGAGAAAATTTAGAATCAGGTCCATCCTCGTGGCTGGGGTTTGACGCAAAAGACGTCAGCATTTCCCTTATTGATACTTGGTCGGATGAGGACCTCTACAAACAATCAAGACCTTCAAAGGAGGTGGATGCCAGTTTCGACAACGCATTGGCTGGTTGTTCTCTTCGCAAGGGATACATACGACTGAGGGTTCTTTGAAGTTTTCTAAGAGCCCTATGACATGGGCCAGGTCATGAATCATGCTAGTGTCTCAGGCTTCGTATTCTCCATATACCTGATTGACCACTAGTTGAGAGTCGCTAAAGGCCTTGACCCATCTCGCCCCAGCCTTGTGGGCTAAGAGCAGTCTGGTGATTAGCGACTCGTACTCGGCCTCGTTATTAGAGGAGGGGAAAGCCATCCAGGCCTTGTAGTATCACACCAGCTCCACTCCTGAACCTCGGGTCCCTCCGGGAAAGTGTACTCAGTGATGACCTCTGCTAACGCTTGACCCTTAGTAGCAGTCCTTGGCTTGTAACTGATGTCGTGTTGACACGGCTTGATGGACCATTTTCTCAGGCTTGTTAAGGATTTATTTCAGAGGCTGGTTCTGTCACGCCCCGCTTCTCAAAAAGAATATGGAATACAGATACGAGAAAAAAGCCCAGCGAATGATTTTCATCATCCAAAAGCTGTTCAGGAATCTTTACAATATTTCACAAGATAATCAGATTCGGAAGCAAAAGATACAACTAGGCATGCATAATTGAAACAAGATACCACAAAAATTACTTGAAACCAAATATATTAATCTTAAATAACCAAATTCTGAACAAGTCAAATGTCATGGGTCACATCGCCCAAATACAAGATAAATATCCAAGTAATCAAGTACATCTTATTCAAGTTCAAGAAACAATAATAATACTAATCATAAAGCAGAAAATCCAGCACTAATACATCATCTCGCCAATACCATCTGGCAACCGACCATCCTGATCTGCAATTAGTAAATTTGTAGGAGAAGGAAGAAGAGAAACAAGTACCCGTCAATTGCAAGTTTCGAGCCACTTATAATGTAGGATACAAGTACATGGGATAGGTAAATCTAAGTAATAAGCCTAGCATGGTATAATCATGATAACAGAAATATAAATCATAGCATGGCAAGATGAGCAAGTATAATAGCATGTGCCGAGTGTCAAGCAAACAAGTGTCATGCATCAAGTAACGAGTATCAAGAATCATGTAATCATGTAGCATATACCAAGTATCAAATTTCAGGTATCATGTAGTCAAGTGTCAAGTGGGCATGTATCATGTTTAAGTGTCATGTATCAAGTCTTGTAGTTACTATCTAGGTAGCACTTCATGCACCCCAAAAACATAACACATGGTTGCTACAACAAACAGTTTCGCTTTAAATTTTGTAGAGGACCATACAGGGCAGTGTACTCAGGGACAAGTTCCAAATATCATGTAATCATGTATCATGTAAACAAGCTCCAAAACCCACACAAGCTCCAATATCATGTGTGTACGTGTCATGTATATCGTGTCAAGCTCCACATGTAAACAAGCTCCAACAACCACTAGGTTCTTCTGAGTACACGTTTCTGCACTATCCACTACTAGATCTTTCCTTTAACCCCAGCTTGGTTATTTTATTATTAATGCCAAACAAGCATGGAGGTGAACAAAAATGTATCAATTATATCATGTCATGATCATATAACAATTTCAAGTTGCAAGATTAACATATACGTGTGCAAGATATCTCATAAAAGAACTAAAATAAACAAATCTCAAGTTTAGGACAGCAAGACCATACTGTAGTAAAATAGTGATTCCCAGTGTTACAAACATGTAAATCTAGATCCGTCGAAGGATCTGGAAAATAGACTTCCACACGAATCCAGAGAGTATAAATAAGTCATATATTAATTCACAAAAACATAGCTCAAGACTGGTTTGAATACAGAAAATAGGTTCAGTCAGAAATCAGGAAAATGAATTCAAGAACAAGAAAACAGCATGAAAACACATTAAATAAATCTACGAAAAATCTGGGGTATTCCCCTATATGTCCAGTATCTAAATAAAAAAATTCATAATTTTCCAGTAAAATTAGATTAGTCATCAAAAATAAGAAAGCATCAAGAAACCATAGTTTGGCAAATCTGGAATTCCCAACACTGCTATACGAAAACTATGATATCTCGCAACCAGTGAAACGAAATCCAATTCCTCCAAAGGGATATAAAAATAGATAAAATATACTAACTTTTATATTTCACAAACATTTTTCATACAGTAAAAGGAATCATAGTAAAATTAAGGTTCTTTACAGAACAGCGAGCAAAATACAGCAAGTATAGATTTCATAAATGAGCTTGAAACAACACATAAAACTCATCAATAAAATTCACTAAAATTCTAGGTAATTCTAACTAGATAAAGAAATACTGACCAAAGTTTTGGATGAAAATAATATATGTAGCACAGTTAATAAAATCATTTAGTCATCAAGAACATCGAAAAATAAAATCTAGAAAAGATCGACACCTCTGTAGTAAAACAGCCATAACTCACTCATACGAAAACGAAATCAAGAAAGGTCAGAGGGGTTCTAAAATAGACGAAATTCTCTAAAACTCATGTTTTATACCGAAATTAAGATACTGACTTCAAGACAGTCCAAAATGGCAAACAAAACAGATCAGCGACAAAATACAGATTTTTCCCTTTTACAACAACTCAACGTATATCATACAAAACTTGTTCAAAACACAACCAAACATGAAATTGGGTCTACCAAGTGTCTAAACATCATGAATTCGGGTATCTAGCATGTCCATACCAAGAATATCACATGGGTCTCAACCAAAACACGAGATCTCACAAAAGTCTCACATACATGATCAAAATCAAGAATGGGTAAATCCTAAGTTAATTCATGTCCATATTGTGTCGTGAGTCATCTATGGTCAAATCATCACAACAGAGACAAAACCCATCAAACATAACACAAACAAGAGTCATCTCTAGACCCAACTACACTATAGGTGATATTTTTGACTTGTATCAAACAAATGAATTGGAGTAAAAGTTACTTGCCTTAACCGAAGATGAAGAACAACGAAAACCAAGAGTAAAGAGCAAAACTCATGAACGAAAAACCGCGAATCAACGAATCCAAGCAACTAGAGTGAAAATCCCCACACGAACAAAACTCCACAAAGCGAGAGATGACGGCGATGACTTGCGGCCACGAGAGAAACACCAAGAAAGGGAGACGAGGGAGTACGAGGTGGTGAGAGTAGGTCGGGATGGCCAAGGGGAGATGGCTCGGGTTTTGGGGAGTTGCCGGGAGGTAAGCAGGCCTGGAAGGGGGTTCGGCTGGTCTGGGTGCTGGCGTCGGGATGCGCACCAGGCCGTAGAAGGGGGTTGGTCTGGGGGCTCAGATGTGCAGCCGCTAAGGGAGAGAGAGAGAGTGGGGGGAGGGTTTAGGTGTTAGGGTTAGGGTTTGAGTGAGGGAGGGTGTATTAATATATATAGAGGATTAGGGTAATTGGGTAATTGGGTAATTGGGTATTAGGAGTTATAATAGGTTATACCAATGGGTTGTAGATTTGGGTCAAATCAAATAGGAATACAAATTGGATTTTGGTTTAATTAGGCTTTGGTGAACAAATTGGGATAAAAATAATGAGATTGAAAAAGGGAA
This sequence comes from Hemerocallis citrina, assembly GCA_017893485.1. NCBI lineage: Eukaryota > Viridiplantae > Streptophyta > Magnoliopsida > Asparagales > Asphodelaceae > Hemerocallis > Hemerocallis citrina. The sequence goes on along the minus strand of CM030358.1, from coordinate 379,689,527 downwards.
TGATCCACCAACACACCAAATGCACCAAAAGACAACAATAAAGAGAACAAAATATAGTTGGAGAGCGAAACCACGACAATAATCAAGAACCAAATGAAAGAAGAACAAAATAATGAAGAACGAAACAAAAGAGACAATCAATCAAACACAAATAGCTCAAAAAGAAATAAAACGAATATATACTGAAAACAACTCCAATATACGGTTCCGAAAGAAAATACAAGAGAGAAAAATACACCAAACGAAAAAATTCTCCAAAAATACACAAAATGAAAAACAGGGGTTACAATTCTACCCACCTAACAAGAAGAATTTCGTCCTCGAAATTCAAAAAAAGATACATAGGGTAACCCCCAAAACAACCAAAAGAACAAAACAATAACTACTCAAACAAATGAGGAAACTTCTGCTGAATCTCCTCCTCCAGCTCCCAAGTCGACTCACCTGGCGAGTGAGGATTCCAAGCAACACGAACCAACTTGATGAGCTTGTTCTTAAGCACTTTCTCCCGCCGATCCACAATAACAACTGACGGAATCTCACAAGTCAAATCCGGCCGAACGGTCAACTCAGAATAGTCGATCACGTGGCTCTTATCTTGGATAGATCTCCTGTGTTGTGAGACATGGAAAACATCGTGCACACCTGATAACGCTGGCGGCAAAGCAAAATGATAGGCCACCTTGCCTACTCGCTCCAAAATCTCAAACGGTCCAATATACCTAGTGCTAAGCTTGCCCCCACCACCAAACCGAATGACACCTCGCCACGGCGATACCTTAAGGAAAACATGGTCACCAACACCAAACTCCAAAGCTCTTCGATGGACATCAGCCCATTGCTTCTGCCTGTCGTGAGCTGCCTGCAAATGTTTCCTGATCTGAACCACTACATCCACTGTCTTGGTGATCAACTCTGGACCCAACAACCTTCTCTCACCAATGTCATCCCAATACACTGGCGATCTGCACTTCCATCCATAGAGTGTTTCGAACGGAGCAGCTTTAATACTGGCTTGAAAGCTATTATTGTACGAGAACTCTACGAGATGCAAATGATCCTTCCAAGACCCACCAAACTGAAGCATACAGGACCTCAACATGTCCTCAAGAATATGAATAGTCCGCTCTGACTATCCATCGGTCTGGGAATGAAAAGTTGTACTGTAATTTAATTTACTCCCCAAACTGTTCTGAAGACTCTCCCAGAACTGAGATCTGAATCTCGTATCCTTGTCGGATATAATACTGACTGGAATCCCATGAAGTCTAACAATCTCTTGCATATACCTCTCAGCTAGGCTCTTAGTAGACTGACCGACGCGAAAGGGAATGAAGTGAACACTCTTCGTCAAACGGTCGACAATCACCTAAATAGCATTATGACTCTTAGGACTCCTCGGCAAAGCGGTCACAAAATCCATAGTGATATGTTCCCACTTCCACTCAGGGATAGGAAGCGGTTGAAGAAGTCCAGCAGTCCTCTGATGCTCTGCCTTAACCTGCTGGCAGACCAAACACTGAGAAACAAACCAAGCCACAGCCTGTTGATTCTTGATTTTGATGATCACAACACAGTGCAACATGTGTTTATATTATACAGCTAACAATGCAGTGTTCATATCAAAAGACAATTCTAGCTGAACAAATGCACAAGCTTTCAAGGATACAGCTCAAGCCAAGGATCAAGACTTTACTCAAAACAAGGATCAAAGATTCAACTCAAGACCCAAAGCTCAAATGTGTTATATTGTTGTGTCTTGTAAACATTGTAATGTACTTCCCTGTTGAGTCTTTAGTCTGATGTAAAGCCTTGTCAACACACACACACACACTTAACAATTTCATATTGTGTGTCTCTAAAAAACCCCTCAAAATAAGTCAAAACAGTTTGAAGAATTTTAGCTTTTAAGTACCAGTCGACTTAAGCCTATGCCAGTCGACTGATAAGTACGAAACTGTTTAAAATTATTCAAACTCTGATCAGTCGACTCATATGGCAACCCAGTCGACTGATCGAGAGCTTTTTGACCGTTTTCTGATTTTCAAAAACGAACTTTTTCAAATTCAAACGGTTTGATCCGTTGGTTGACAGTTATGTAACTGCTTTCCAACGTTCAGAAGTACAAAACTCTTTATATAGAGTTTCTTCTCAAACAGAAACACTTACTTGACTTACTTGATTTACTTGATTTTCTGACATAAACACCCGAGTACTCTTGAGAAAAATTTAAGTGATTTTCTGTGAAGAACAAAGCCTTCAAGTTCACATACTTTGGTTCTCTACACTCAGTCCAGTATAGCATTGAATTCGCTTTGGACTGAGTATAGAAGTCAACCTAATTCTTTAGCCACGTGCATCAACACATACAACAAGGCTATAGGTTGATTGTAAAATTCCTCTTGTACTCTTGCTCTCGGTTGGAGAGTGTTTTTGACTCTTGGTTGTAGAGTCGGTGTCTTTTCACTCTTGGTTGAAGAGTGGGTCTGCTTTCTCTGGTTGAGAGAAAGGACTACGGGTTAGACAAGGTTGTTGTCTTGAACGCCGTAGGGTATTCTTGTATTTATTTTTCAAGAATAGTGGAAATCTCAAGTGGGTTGCTTGGGGACTGGATGTAGGTCGGGAGGACCGAACCAGGATATATCTTGTGTACTCTGTGATTGGTTGTCTTGTTTTTGCACTTACTTTTATTTATTGAAGTTCTGCAAATCTAGTCTGTACAGTCGACTCAGCTTCGTATTAGTCGACTGATCAGTCTTGTATCTGTTACTCTTTGTTTCTTCAGTCGCCTGGCTTATCTATTAGTCGACTGAACCGAGTTATTATATTTTCTTTGTTTGATATTATCAGTCGACTGTCTTTCAGATAAGTCGACTGCATCGAGAGATTAAGTTTCTTTTAATTTGGCTATATCAGTCGACTGGTTCCCAACTAGGTCGACTGTGCCGAGAAAAATAATTTTATTCCGCAATTTATTTTCATTAACACTATTCACCCCCCCTCTAGTGTTTGTTGCTTAGCCTACAGGATCCAACACTTGGTATCAGAGCAAGGTTACAGGCAATGGCAACCACATCAAATACTAATCAGTACCATGAAGGACAATCTACACAACGACCACCACTATTTGATGGAACAAACTATAACTATTGGAAGTGCCGAATGCGAATCTATCTCCAATCAATCAACTACGAGATATGGCAAATGACAGAGACGGAACATACTGCTCCTACCATTCCATATGCACAATGGAATGATGATCAAAAGAGTCAGACTATGAACAATGCCAAAGCAATGAATGCTTTATTCTGTGCACTGACGAAGGAAGAATTCAACCGTGTATCCAATGCTACAACCGCATATCAAATTTGGCATACACTCGAGGTAACACATGAAGGAACGAATAAAGTAAAAGAATCTAAAATTTCTGTTCTTGTCCACAGGTTTGAAATGTTCAGAATGAAGGACAATGAGACTGTGTCTGAGATGATTACAAGATTCATAGACATTACCAACTCTCTTGTGGCGCTTGGAAAGACTTATACTCAAGCAGAGATGGTCAGAAAAGTTCTACGAGCACTCACTCCAGAGTGGGAAAAGAAAACCACAGCAATAGAAGAGGCAAATGACTTGTCAACACTTACTCTCGAGAATCTTGTTGGTAATCTCATGGCATATGAGGTTCAACTTGAAGATCGAAAGAAAGATACTGAATCACACCAAGCAAAGAAGAAATCATTGGCTTTTAAAGCCATGACTGACTCAGAAGATGAGGAAGAAGATGAAGAAGAAATAGCAATGTTCACTCGGAGATTCAAGAAGTTCTTAAAGAAGGGTAAGTTTCATTCTAAGAGTAAAGATTCTAATGACCCTCCTACATGTTTCAGGTGCAATAAAATAGGTCACATGAAGAAGGACTGTCCCTTAGAAAATGCAAAGAACAAGGGAAAAACATCCAACTTCAAGAAAGACAAATATTCAAAGAATAAATTTGCTAAGAACAAAAAGGCGTATCAAGCCACATGGGATGATAGCGATTCATCTTCCGAAGAAGAAACGGATGAAAATAACGAAGTGGCAAATATATGCTTTATGGCTGCACAAGAACATCTAAGTAATGATTATGATTCTGAAGATCTTCTTGATGCATTTAATGAAATATTCCAAGAATTAAAGAAAGAAAAGATTAGAGTTAAGAATCTTGAGAAAGTGAATCAAACACTTAATCAAGAAAATCTTAACCTTGATAAGGAAGTAAAATCCTTAAATTCTCGTCTTGCAAGTCTAGATACTGATCTTGAAACTCTCAAAAAGAATTATGAAGAGATTTCAAAGAATGTATCTAAGTTTAACAAAGGCAAAGAGAATTTAAATGATATGCTTCATCATCAAGTTGCATCTAGTCATAAATTTGGACTTGGTTTCAAGAAATCTTCTATAAAAGAATCTCCTGTTTTAAACACTTGTAAGACTAAGTCAGCATCTATTTCTAGTGTTACACACAAGTTATATGATTTCTTTGCAAAACCACAGGTTGTTAAATTCAGTGATAAAAGTGATACTAACGTTCGGTTAAGTCGACTGAACCATAGCACCAGTCGTCTGTCCAGAGAAAGTGGATCTCATTCCACGGGATCAAAACCTCTTATAAGTCGACCTAGTGCATCTACCAGTCGACTGATACATACCAACAGTCGACTGATAAACACTGGTAAGTCGACTGGACAGAACAAACTAGTATGGGTTCCAGTCAATATTAATCAGAATGATAGAATTGCTTATATCAATTCTTATATGCTGAATGTATGTACTTCTACCAATTATATTCCTGCTTATGGAGGAAGATCAAACTCTTCATGGGTTTGGTTTCCCCCAAACTAATATGTTTTGGACCCAATAAAAAGGGTACCATATTTACCTCCAATGTTTTATAGGTACCCAAGAAAGAACGTTGGATATTAGACAGCGGATGTTCAAAACACATGACAGGGCATGCCAACTTACTATCCACCATTCAGAATATAGATGGAGGAACCGTCACCTTTGGAGATAACAACAAAGGCAAAGTCATCGGTATTGGCATGGTCGGTAAAATATCTAACCCTATTATAGAAAATGTACTTTTAGTTAATGGTTTAAAGCATAATCTCTTAAGTATTAGTCAATTGTGTGATAAAGGTTATAAAATAGTTTTTGAAAAAGATGCATGCTTAATTTATGATTCTACTATGGAAAAAGTTATTTTTCAAGGTTGTCGCAAAAACAATATTTATGAATTATGTTTGAATGCAATTGATTTTTCAAATGATTTTTGTTTGATAGCCTCTAACAATGAATCTTGGTTATGGCATAGAAGATTTGGACATGTGAACATGAAAAATCTCTCAAAATTATCTAAATATAACCTAGTTAAAGGACTGCCAAAATTATCCTTTAAAAAGGATAAGTTATGTGATGCATGTCAACTAGGAAAACAAATCAAATCCACTTTTAAAACAAAAGATGTAATCTCTACAAGTAGGCCACTTGAATTAATTCATATGGATTTATTTGGTCCTACTAGAGTTGCTTCTTTAAATAAAAGTAGATATGTGTTTGTTTTAGTAGATGATTTTTCAAGATTTACTTGGACATTCTTTTTAAAACATAAAAATGATGCTTTTGAAGAATTTGCACATTTTTGTAAACGTGTTCAAAATCAAAGATCTCTAACCATAGTCACTATTAGAAGTGATCATGGTGGAGAATTTGAAAATGAAACATTTACAGAATATTGCAACAAGAATGGTATAACACACTCATTTGCATTTCCTAGAGCTTCACCACAAAATGGTGTGGTTGAAAGAAAGAATAGGACTTTGCAAGAATGCGCACGTACTATGCTTGTTGAAAGCAATCTACCAAAGCATTTTTGGGCTGAAGCTGTTGCTACAGCTTGTTATGTTTTGAATAGAATTCTTCTAAGACCTAAACTAAAGAAGACTTGTTACGAGTTATTTTTTAATAAAATTCCTAAAGTCTCTTACTTTAAAACATTTGGTTGTAAGTGTTTTATTCTAAACACAAAAGATAATCTAGACAAATTTGATCCTAGATCTAATGAGGGTATCTTTTTAGGATACTCAAATAGGAGTAAAGCATATAGAATTTTCAATAAGTCTACTATGACCATTGAAGAATCAATGCATGTTACATTCGATGAATCCTTACCTTCATCAACATTAAATAAGGATGATGAAACTGATTTATCACCTTTAGATAATGTGATTACATCCTTAGAGCAAACTAATCTATCTGATAAGTCGACTGATAAAGTCTCCAAGTCGACTGACTTAAACCAGTCGACTGAAGAACAAGTCAAGTCGACTGATCCGATTGTGATATCTTCAACTTTACCAAAGTCATTCGTTGAAGTTAAAGATCATCCTCATGACTTAATAATTGGTGACATCTCCCATGGTATTCAGACACGTTCGCATATTAATATGATCTCTCATACAGCATTCTTGTCAGATTTTGAACCAAAGAATATACAAGAAGCTTGTGAGAATGAATATTGGGTGAATGCCATGCAAGATGAACTAAACCAATTTGTAAGAAATGATGTATGGGATTTAGTTCCTAGACCTCCTGATCAGACTATCATTGGTACCAAATGGGTATTCAAGAATAAGTTAGATGAATCAGGACAAGTTGTAAGGAACAAGGCTAGATTAGTTGCCCAAGGATATAATCAAGAAGAAGGTATAGATTTTGATGAAACATATGCTCCTGTTGCTAGACTAGAATCTATTCGTATTTTATTATCTTTTGCTTGTTTTATGAATTTTATACTTTATCAAATGGATGTGAAAAGTGCCTTTCTTAATGGGTTCATTAAGGAAAATGTTTATGTTAAACAACCACCAGGTTTTGAACATGAACAATTTCCAGATCATGTTTATAAATTGAAAAAGGCTTTATACGGTCTTAAACAAGCACCTCGTGCTTGGTATGATCGTCTGAAAACTTTTCTTTTAGAAACAGGATTTGAAATAGGTAAAGTAGACACTACTTTGTTTATCAAAAGAGTTAAGAATGATATCTTAATCATACAAATATATGTTGATGATATAATTTTTGGTTCTACTAATAATAATCTATGTCAAGAATTTGCTAATACCATGAAAAATGAATTTGAGATGAGTCACATGGGTGAACTCAATTATTTCCTTGGATTGCAAATTAAACAATCTTCAAATGGCATATTTATCAATCAAGGCAAATATGCAAAGGAATTACTCAAACGTTTTCACATGGATAGTACTAGTAGTAAATCCACACCTATGGCTACTACTACTACTCTTGACAAAGATTTATTAGGTAAGAGTGTTGATCAAAAACTCTATCGAGGTATGATTGGTTCACTCTTATATATTACTGCAAGTAGACCAGATATTATGTTCAGCGTATGTTTATGTGCTAGATATCAATCTAGTCCTAAAGAATCTCATTTAAAAGCAGTGAAACGAATTTTAAGATATATTAAAGGCACATCTGAATATGGTTTATTTTATCCACGCACCGATATTTTTCAACTTTTGTCTTATAGCGATGCCGATTTTGCTGGAAGCAAAACTGATCGCAAGAGTACTAGTGGTACATGTCACTTTTTGGGACATTCCCTAGTATCTTGGTGCAGTAAAAAGCAAAATTCTGTATCCCTATCAACCACAGAAGCTGAATATATTGCTGCAAGTTTAGCATGCGCTCAAATTTTATGGATGAAACAAACTTTGTTAGATTATGGTATTTCATTTGAGAAACCCTCAATTATGTGTGATAATACCAGTGCAATTAATCTATCTAAAAATCCGATTCAACATTCACGTACAAAACATATTGATATTCGACATCATTTTCTACGTGATCATGTTTTAAAAGGAGATATATCTTTAGACTTTATCTCTACTGATCAACAAGTAGCAGATATATTTACCAAGCCCCTTAAAGAAGAAACTTTTATCAAGTTAAGAAGAGAACTTGGAATTTGTGATTTTATTGATATTTGTTGAAAATCACTCTGTTAAGTCGACTGTGTTTTGAATCAGTCGACTGCACTGAATTGTTATATATACGTATTTTGTTCTCGACTAAGTCGACTGATTATCAATTCAGTCGACTGGTCAGCAGATATAAGATGTTATTTTCTTCTCGACTCAGTCGACTGATATATCATACCAGTCGACTATCGCAAGATCAATCTGTCTTCAGCGACTATTCATCACAAATTTTGAGATAAAAACTTTTCACTATCTCACCCGTGACAACCCTATCTGACCGTTGATTTCCTTTTCTTTTAATCTGAGCCGTCTATTCACTGTTAAAAACCCCTTTTCCTGCCCCTCTTTCTTACCGATCTCCTATTTTGCCCCAATTTCAAAACCCTAGTTTTTTGAAGAAGGAGCAAGTCGACTCAAATTTGCTGCTGGTGCTCGCCTCTGTTCTGATCTTTCGTTTTTCTTTGGTATAATCTCTATCCCTGTCTCTCTCTCTCTAATGGCACCCAAAAGATCTAAGCGGACTCATGAGGGTAGCTCTTCTTCTCAAGACTACACTCAATATTTATTGAGTCCAGATCTTATTGACCAATGGTACCTCATTTGTACCATTTCCATCTTCCCTGGAAGATTTGTCAACTTTAATAATCTTGCCCCTTTCAATCTCATTCCTTTATTTCAAAATAGCAGTCTTTATGATTTTCTCTCTTTAGAAAACCAACCCAACTATTATCCTCAACTAATCTATTTGTTTTACACAAATATGATAGTTGTACAAAAACCCAATGGGAATGTTCTTATCCGTTCGTCTGTGAAGAATGTCAAAATGACACTCACACCGTCTAGGATAAATGAAATTTTAGGAATTGATGACGGAGGTATATTTCTTGATGACATTGTTTTAGATAATGCCTCAATTTTGTCTAAAATCTTTTTACCTCATCATGGTCCTCCAATGACAAGTAAAAATATTCAACCAATTGCAAAGCTTGTAGCTAGAATATTAACGTATAACATCCTTCCCAAAAAGGGTAGTTATGACCACTATTCTCTAGAACTACAAAAAGCTGTGTATGCAATTTTTGGTAAAATTGATATCAATTGGGGTCATGTCATTTTCTCTCAACTTCAGCATCACACTCACTTTCTACCTTTTGGTGGCTTTCTCACTAGAGTCTTTCTTGCTTTTAGCATTGATCTCGATTCCGAGACCAATGTTGTTTCTCATTATGATTGCTTCGATCGTGCTAGCCTCGCACGTATGAAGCTTGTTGATAACCCTCCTAGCTCTCCACCTCCTTCTCAAGCACCTTTAGGTTCGTCTGCTAGACCTTCTGCCTCGTCTAGTTCATCTCTTCCCAACGCCAACTATGATGATCCACGTACCATGTATGAATGTGTCAACTACCTTATGAAACATTCACAGACTGTGGATACACATCTTCACACCCTTGATTCCAGACTTGATTCTTTTGATTCCCAACTCCACCACATTGATACCAAGATTGACAACCTCACCAATCTCTTCACCTCTCAATTTCATCCTTCTTCTCATGGTGACGATGAAGACTCGGATGAAGACGATTGAAGATTTTATTTTTTTTCTCTTATGTACTTTTTAATGGACTTATTTCTGTATGCAACTTTCTATTAGTCTCCTTTCTATGAAAAAGATGGTTATTTTGTGTTTTTTGATGATTACAAAGGGGGAGAGATATCTGAGTTATATCTGAGTTATATTTATATCTGAGTTATATTTGCTTATAACTGCTTGTTATATTTATATCTGAGTTATATTTATGCTTGCTTATAACTGCTTGCTTATATTATCTGTGTTTTTATAATTATTATGTGTGTTATTTTTGGCTGTTGAAAATCTCTGGTCAGTCGACTGCTAAATCTCTGGTCGATCTAATGCTCAGTACTAATGCTACTAATGCTACTATATATGTACTTACCATTTTTTTTACTGATCAGTCGCCTGCCAGTTGACACAGTCGCCTGATATGTGTTTTAAAGAAAATGCATTCTGTGTTTTTAATAGGGGGAGCATATCCTTACTGTGCCTATATACATATTATCTGTTATTATCAGCTATTGTGTTGTCATCATCAAAAAGGGGGAGAATGTTGATTCTTGATTTTGATGATCACAACACAGTGCAACATGTGTTTATATTATACAGCTAACAATGCAGTGTTCATATCAAAAGACAATTCTAGCTGAACAAATGCACAAGCTTTCAAGGATACAGCTCAAGCCAAGGATCAAGACTTTACTCAAAACAAGGATCAAAGATTCAACTCAAGACCCAAAGCTCAAATGTGTTATATTGTTGTGTCTTGTAAACATTGTAATGTACTTCCCTGTTGAGTCTTTAGTCTGATGTAAAGCCTTGTCAACACACACACACACACTTAACAATTTCATATTGTGTGTCTCTAAAAAACCCCTCAAAATAAGTCAAAACAGTTTGAAGAATTTTAGCTTTTAAGTACCAGTCGACTTAAGCCTATGCCAGTCGACTGATAAGTACGAAACTGTTTAAAATTATTCAAACTCTGATCAGTCGACTCATATGGCAACCCAGTCGACTGATCGAGAGCTTTTTGACCGTTTTCTGATTTTCAAAAACGAACTTTTTCAAATTCAAACGGTTTGATCCGTTGGTTGACAGTTATGTAACTGCTTTCCAACGTTCAGAAGTACAAAACTCTTTATATAGAGTTTCTTCTCAAACAGAAACACTTACTTGACTTACTTGATTTACTTGATTTTCTGACATAAACACCCGAGTACTCTTGAGAAAAATTTAAGTGATTTTCTGTGAAGAACAAAGCCTTCAAGTTCACATACTTTGGTTCTCTACACTCAGTCCAGTATAGCATTGAATTCGCTTTGGACTGAGTATAGAAGTCAACCTAATTCTTTAGCCACGTGCATCAACACATACAACAAGGCTATAGGTTGATTGTAAAATTCCTCTTGTACTCTTGCTCTCGGTTGGAGAGTGTTTTTGACTCTTGGTTGTAGAGTCGGTGTCTTTTCACTCTTGGTTGAAGAGTGGGTCTGCTTTCTCTGGTTGAGAGAAAGGACTACGGGTTAGACAAGGTTGTTGTCTTGAACGCCGTAGGGTATTCTTGTATTCATTTTTCAAGAATAGTGGAAATCTCAAGTGGGTTGCTTGGGGACTGGATGTAGGTCGGGAGGACCGAACCAGGATATATCTTGTGTACTCTGTGATTGGTTGTCTTGTTTTTGCACTTACTTTTATTTATTGAAGTTCTGCAAATCTAGTCTGTACAGTCGACTCAGCTTCGTATTAGTCGACTGATCAGTCTTGTATCTGTTACTCTTTGTTTCTTCAGTCGCCTGGCTTATCTATTAGTCGACTGAACCGAGTTATTATATTTTCTTTGTTTGATATTATCAGTCGACTGTCTTTCAGATAAGTCGACTGCATCGAGAGATTAAGTTTCTTTTAATTTGGCTATATCAGTCGACTGGTTCCCAACTAGGTCGACTGTGCCGAGAAAAATAATTTTATTCCGCAATTTATTTTCATTAACACTATTCACCCCCCCTCTAGTGTTTGTTGCTTAGCCTACAGGATCCAACACTTGGTATCAGAGCAAGGTTACAGGCAATGGCAACTACATCAAATACTAATCAGTACCATGAAGGACAATCTACACAACGACCACCACTATTTGATGGAACAAACTATAACTATTGGAAGTGCCGAATGCGAATCTATCTCCAATCAATCAACTACGAGATATGGCAAATGACAGAGACGGAACATACTGCTCCTACCATTCCATATGCACAATGGAATGATGATCAAAAGAGTCAGACTATGAACAATGCCAAAGCAATGAATGCTTTATTCTGTGCACTGACGAAGGAAGAATTCAACCGTGTATCCAATGCTACAACCGCATATCAAATTTGGCATACACTCGAGGTAACACATGAAGGAACGAATAAAGTAAAAGAATCTAAAATTTCTGTTCTTGTCCACAGGTTTGAAATGTTCAGAATGAAGGACAATGAGACTGTGTCTGAGATGATTACAAGATTCACAGACATTACCAACTCTCTTGTGGCGCTTGGAAAGACTTATACTCAAGCAGAGATGGTCAGAAAAGTTCTACGAGCACTCACTCCAGAGTGGGAAAAGAAAACCACAGCAATAGAAGAGGCAAATGACTTGTCAACACTTACTCTCGAGAATCTTGTTGGTAATCTCATGGCATATGAGGTTCAACTTGAAGATCGAAAGAAAGATACTGAATCACACCAAGCAAAGAAGAAATCATTGGCTTTTAAAGCCATGACTGACTCAGAAGATGAGGAAGAAGATGAAGAAGAAATAGCAATGTTCACTCGGAGATTCAAGAAGTTCTTAAAGAAGGGTAAGTTTCATTCTAAGAGTAAAGATTCTAATGACCCTCCTACATGTTTCAGGTGCAATAAAATAGGTCACATGAAGAAGGACTGTCCCTTAGAAAATGCAAAGAACAAGGGAAAAACATCCAACTTCAAGAAAGACAAATATTCAAAGAATAAATTTGCTAAGAACAAAAAGGCGTATCAAGCCACATGGGATGATAGCGATTCATCTTCCGAAGAAGAAACGGATGAAAATAACGAAGTGGCAAATATATGCTTTATGGCTGCACAAGAACATCTAAGTAATGATTATGATTCTGAAGATCTTCTTGATGCATTTAATGAAATATTCCAAGAATTAAAGAAAGAAAAGATTAGAGTTAAGAATCTTGAGAAAGTGAATCAAACACTTAATCAAGAAAATCTTAACCTTGATAAGGAAGTAAAATCCTTAAATTCTCGTCTTGCAAGTCTAGATACTGATCTTGAAACTCTCAAAAAGAATTATGAAGAGATTTCAAAGAATGTATCTAAGTTTAACAAAGGCAAAGAGAATTTAAATGATATGCTTCATCATCAAGATACAGTCTTTGTTCGGCCAAGGAAAGACTCCCCGACATGGAACTCAAATTCTGCTCGATCTGGAATTTTGAAGACAACTTTCTTGGCACGGCAATCAATAATGGCATGGGTTTCACCCAACCAATCCATATCGAGAATAACGTCGAATCCCGAATTTCCAATTATGATCGGGTTGGCTTTGAAATCTGTATCCCCAATAACAACAGAACATTGCCTGCACTCAAGAGAACATATGATAACTCCACCACCTGTCACAATGTTCCAAGCCTCTGACATGTTGCTGCATTCCAATTGATGGCGAGCGACAAATCGAGAGGAGACAAAAGAATGGGTTGTCCCAGAATCAAAAAGAATATGAGCAGGAAAAGAGCACACAAGCACAACACCTAAGACAGAAAGCAAAAGAGACAAAGAAAAGAATGGTTGAACAGAGGTGAGGGAAAACAAACGCAGAAAGGACAAACGGAAAGAAATAAAACAAAGGAAAGAAGAAAAACAGCAAACAATAAAACAATAAAACAAAAGATACCTACAACCACACCTTCAGCTGACTCAGCATCTGCAGCAGTCAGGTTGAAAGCCTGACCTCTCCTTAGAACAACGGTCCTCTGACCGACAATCTGATGCTGGGGAGGAAGCAGTGGTCTAACTGGACCACGAGCTTGAACTGCCAGCTGGACAGGACCACGGACTAGAAGAGTCACCCTCTCCTGTGGATAATCCCGCAAAGTGTGGTCAGGAGCACCACAAGCAAAATAGCAGCGATTGGCCCGCCTACAGTCCTTGCGCTCATGCCCGGCAAGTCGGTAAAATTCGCAAAAACTACCCCTCTGGGAACCAGCAGAAGAGTAAGGGACTGCTCTAACTGGGTGGGCAGAAACAGGCCTCCGAATAGGCCCACTAGAAGGCCTAGCAACAGCAGTGGGAACAGTCCGCTGAGAAGAAGACGAACCACCATGAGCCTGCTCCTGAGCTCGGGCTGCCTCAAGAGCCTCAGTGTAGGTACGCAAGCGAAGAGAGACAAGATGCCTCTTGATATCCTGCTCAAGCCCATTTATGAATCTACTAGCCCTATCCTCCTCGGTTGCCACAAGAACGGCAACGAAGCAGCTAAGTCTACTAAACTCAGCTGCGTACTCATCCACTGAACTGGAACCTTGTTGCAAAAAAGTCCATGTTACAGCATTGCATGAACAATTATGTAACAAAATCCAAAATAGAATAATGACTTAACCTCTTTTAGGGCCAGGAATTGCTTTTCCATCTCAACTCAAGTACTACTAGGGAAGAATTTCTCTAAGAATCCTCGAGTAAAAGTAGCCCAAGCAATAGGCCTCTCAAGTTGCTCAGACTCGGCCATCCACCAGATATGGGTCAGATCCACCAGCTGGATGGAAACAACATCAACACGAGCCGCTAACAACAAACGCTCAGTCCAGATCAACCACTGTTCAGCCTCCAAAGGTATCTCAGTGCCGGAAAAACGGTCGGGATGCAACCTCATAAAATCTGTAACTGTCCCTGGACGAGGCGAAAGATTTGCCTGCACAGACACAACAGGAGGCAGAACCCGGGCAGCTTCAAGAGCAGTCATCACAATCTTATTGTGGTTTTGCTACTGATTAATCAGCCGCTCAAGCACAGTAGTGACAGCCTCAATCGGATCAACTTGTCACTGAGAAGTAGAACCTTTGTAAGCCATAGTCTGTACGAAACCAAAACAATTTGCATCCAGAATAAGTGTAGGTATACATTCATTTATGTATGCATGGTTGGTGAAATGTTGAGCAGATCCCAGTACGAGCCAAGCTTGTCTAATATATTAGGCAACTAATGCATTAGCCAAATCTGGTGCTCTGATACCACTGAAAATCCTGTCACGCCCCGCTTCCCAAAAAGAATACGGAATACGGATACGAGACAAAAGCCCAGCGAATGATTTTCATCATCCATAAGCTATTCAGGAATCGTTACAATATTTCACAAGAAAATTAGAGTCGGAAGCAAAAGATACAACCAGACATGCATAATTGAAACAAGATACCAGAGAAATTACTTGAAACCAAATATATTAATCTCAAATAACCAAATTCTGAACAAGTCAAATGTCCTGGGTCACATCGCCCAAATATAAGATAAATATCCAAGTAATCAAGTACATCTTATTCAAGTTCAAGCAACAATAATAATAATAATCATAAAGCAGAAAATCCAGCACTAATACACCATCTCGCCAATACCATCTGGCAGCCGACCATCCTGATCTGCTATTAATAAATTTGTAGGAGAAGGAAGAAGAAAAACAAGTACCCGTCATTTGCAAGTTACGGACCACTTATAATATAGGATACAAGTACATGGGATAGGTAAATCTAAGTAACAAGCCTAGCATGGTATAATAATGATAACAGAAATATAAATCATGGCATGGCAAGATGAGCAAGTATAATAGCATGTGTCAAGTGTCAAGAAAGCAAGTGTCATGCATCAAGTAACCAGTTACAAGAATCATATAATCATGTAGCATGTAGCAAGTATCAAATCTCATGTATCATGTAGTCAAGTGTCAAGTGGGCATGTATCATGTTCAAGTGTTATGTATTAAGTCTTGTAGTTATTACTATCTTGGCAGCACTTCATGCGCCCCAAAAACATAACGCATGGTTGCTACAAAAACAGTTTCGCTTTAGATTTCATAAGGGACCATACATGGCAGTGTACTCAGGGACAAGCTCCAAGTATCATATAATCATGTATCATGTAAACAAGCTCCAGTGTCATGTGTATACGTGTCATGTATATCGTGTCAAGCTCCACATGTAAACAAGCTCCAATAACCACTAGGTTCTTCTGAGTACATGTTTCTGTACTATCCATTACTAGAACTTTCCCTTAACCCCGGCTTGGTTATTTTATTATTAATGTTAAACAAGTGTGGAGGTGTGCAAAAATATATCAATTATATCATGTCATGATCATGTAACAAGTTCAGGTTGTAAGATAAATATATACGTGTACAAGATATCTCACAAAAGAACTAAAATAAACAAATCTCAAGTTCAGGACAGCAAGACCATACTGTAGTAAAACAGTGATTCCCAGCGTTACAAACATGCAAATCTGGATCCGTCAAAGGATATGGAAAATTGACTACCACAAAAATCTAGCGAGTATAAATAAGTCATATATTAATTCACAAAAACATAGCTCAAGACTGGTTTGAATACTGAAAATAGGTTTAGCCAGAAATCAAGAAAACGAATTCAAGAACAGGAAAACAGCATGAAAACACATTAAATAAATCCACGAAAAATCTGGGGTATTCTCCTATATGTCCAGTATCTAAATATAAAATTTTATAATTTTCTAGTGAAATTAGATCAATCATCAAAAATAAGAAAGCATCAAGAAACCATAGTTTGGCAAATCTGGAATTCCCAACACTGCTGTACGAAAACTATGATGTCTCACAACCAGTGAAATGAAATCCAATTCTACCAAAGGGATATTTAAATAGATAAAATATACTAACATTCATATTTCACAAACATTTTTTATACAGTAAAAGAAATCATAGTGAAAATAAGGTTCTTTACAGAACAGCAACCAAAATACAGTAAGTATAGATTTCATAAACGAGCATAAAACAACACATAAAACTCATCAATAAAATTCACCAAAATTCTGGGTAATCCCTAACTAGATAAAGAAAAACTGACCAAAGTTTTGGATGAAAATAATATATGTAGCACAGTTAATAAAATCATTTAGTCATCAAGAACATCGAAAAACAAAATCTAGAAAAGATCGACACCTCAGTGGTAAAACAGTCATAACTCACTTATACGTAAACGAAATCAAGCAGGTTATAGGGGTTTGAAAATATATGAAATTTTCTAAAACTCTTGTTTTATACCGAAATTAAGATACTGACTTCAAGACAGTCCAAAACAGCAAATAAAACAGATCAGCGACAAAATACAGATTTTTCCCTTTTACAACAACTCAACATATATCATAAAAAACTTGTTCAAAACACAACCAAACATGAAATCGGGTCTAACAAGTGTCTAAACATCATGAATTAGGGTATCTAGCATTTCCACACCAAGAATATCACATGGGTCTCAACCAAAACACGAGATCTCATGAAAGTCTCACATACATGATCAAAATCAAGAACGGGTAAATCCTATGTTAATTCATGTCCATATTGTGTCGTAATTCATCTATGGTCAAATCTTCACAATAGAGACAAAACCCATCAAACATAACACAAACAAGAGTCGTCTCTAGACCCAACTACACTATAGGTGGTATTTTTGACTTGTATCAAACAAATGAATTGGAGTACAAGTTACTTGCCTTAACCGAAGATGAAAAATAACGAAAACCAAGAGTAATGAGCAAAACCCACGAATGAAAATCTGCAAATCAATAAATCCAAGCAACTAGAGCGAAAATCCCCACACAAACAAAACTCCACAAAGCGAGAGATCAAGAGAGCAAGAGATGATGGCGATGACTTGCGGCCACGAGAGAAACACTAAGAAAGGGAGACGGGGGAGTATGAGGTGGTGTGAGGAGGTCGGGATCGCCAAGGGGAGATGGCTCGGGTGTTGGGGTGTTGCCGGGAGGTAAGCAGGCCTGGAAGGGGGTTC
The DNA here is from genome assembly GCA_017893485.1 of Hemerocallis citrina. Lineage (NCBI taxonomy): Eukaryota > Viridiplantae > Streptophyta > Magnoliopsida > Asparagales > Asphodelaceae > Hemerocallis > Hemerocallis citrina. The sequence goes on along the minus strand of CM030358.1, from coordinate 379,671,850 downwards.
GGCTAGCCTGGGTGCTGGCGTCGGGATGCGCACCAGGCCGGAGAAGGGGGTCGGTCTGGGGGCTCGGATGTGCAGCCGCCAAGGGAGAGAGAGAGAGATGGGAGGGTTTTGGTGTTAGGGTTAGGGTTTGAGTGAGGGAGGGTGTATTAATATATATAGAGGATTAGGGTTATTGGGTAATTGGGTTAATTGGTATTAGGAGTAATAATAGGTTATACCAATGGGTTGTGGATTTAGGTCAAATCAAATAGGAATACAAATAGGATTTTGGTTTAATTAGGCTTTGGTGAACAAATTGGGATAAAAATAATGGGATTGAAAAAGGGAATGAACCACCAACACACCATAAGCACCAAAAGACAACAATAAAGAGAACAAAACACAGTTGGAGAGCGAAACCACGATAATAATCAAGAACCAAATGAAAGAAGAACAAAATAATGAAGAACAAAACAAAAAGAGACAACCAATCAAACACAAAGAGTTCAAAAAGAAATAAACAAATATATATTGAAAACAACTCCAATATACGGTTTCGAAAAAAAATACAAGAGAGAAAAATACACCAAACGAAAAAATATACCAAAAATACACAAAATGAAAAACAGGGGTTACAGGTTTGTAAGGACTTGGATAGAGTGAGACTAGTAGTAAGGGCAGAGCTTTCACGCTACCATAGCTAAGGCGTAAGCTATCCTCTCCATTCTCCATCTTGGCATACAGATGCTCGGCATCATGGAGCACCTTGCTCACATAGTAGATGGGTTTCTGAACTCCATCTTCCTCCTGGACTAAGACATCACCGAGGGCATGCTCGGATGCTACCGGGTAGGGGTAGAGGACTTCGCCTGGTTCTGGTTTGCTTAGTAGAGGGGGATTGGTAAGGTATTCTTCAAGCCGGATGAGGGCTATTGCAAAGGCTTTTACCACTTGAAGTTCTTCGCCCCCGAATGGCTTTGGAGAAAGAAAGAGACTTTCCCCAAGCTTCGAGAGGAAGTGTCTGATTTTTGCAAGCCGGCCCATGAGCCTTTGAACTTCTTTGACGTTTGCAGGGCACGTCATGTCAAGGATAGCTTGATTCTTCTCTGGGTTCGCCTCCATCTCCCGTTGGTTAACCATGAAACCGAGGAATTTTCTGAGGTCACACCCAAGGCACACTTAGACAGGTTTAGCCTCATATTTTTCTTCCTCAAGACACCGAAGGCCTCCTCAAGGTCTCTTACATGATCTTCGCCTCCCAGAATTTTGACAAGCATGTCATCTACATTCACTTCCATATCTCTTTCGATTAGTTCTTTAAAAATTTTGTATACCAACCTTTGAAAGGTGGCTCCTACACTCTTCAGGCCGAAGAGCATTACCCAGTAGCAGTAGAGCCCTTGATCAGTGATGGAAGATGTATTGGAGATATCTTGGGGGAACATCTGAATTTGGTTGTACCCGGAGAAGGCATCCATTAAGCTCAGAAGTTCGAACTCAGATCTTGTATCAATTAGAGCGTCGATACTCGGAAGAGAGAAAATGTCCTTTGAGCATGCCTTGTTGAGGTCCATGAAGTCAATACATTATCTGCTCGCCTTCTTCACCGTCATGACATTAGCCAACTACTCCAGGTAGTTGACTTCCTAGATGATGCGAGCGGCAAGGAGTTTCACAACTTCCTTCTTCACAGCATGTTGCCACTCTGGGGCAAACTTTCTACTTTTTGGCTGCATCAGTTTCGTCTGGATTGATGCTCAATTTGTGCATAATTAGTTCTTCCAAGATGATTGGCATATCCGAGAGAGTCTAGGAAAACAGATCCTGGTTCCGCCAGATGCAGTTGATGATCCCTTCTTCGAGCTTAGGAAGCAGAACCTTGCTCACTAGGAACTGTCTGGTCCCATATTCCTCAGGAAAGGAGATTTCTTCTAGTTCATCGACTGTTTCAAAGCCAATTAAGCTTCTATCACTTGGGAGTTCAAATTCCTCAAGGGGGAGGACGGACCCTCCCACTGTCGCAGTATAGCAGGCTCGGGTGGCCTCTTGACTGGCCTTTACGACTCATCCCCCGGCACTTGTAGGGAATATCATTCTCATGTGGTATGCCAAGGCCATCACCTGCAGAGAAGTGAGGCCGGGTCACCAAAAAATGGCATTATAAGCGGCTTTGACATTAACCACCACGAAGTTCATCGGCTCAGTGTGAGTGGTAGGAAATTTTCTGGCAATCACATCCAGGGGGATGATTCCTTCGATTTGAACTGGAGCCACAGAGAAACCATGGAGAGTGTACCATGCCGGCTTCATCCTTTCTCGAGAGAGCTTTAGTCATTTGAAGGTGGCAAGAAATAAGATGTTTATGGAGCTACCGTTGTGTAGAAATAAGATCTTGTGGTTAGCCAAGGTGAGGCTGATTACCAACGCATCATAGTGGGGAGTGTGGATGCCCTCAAGGTCCTCATCAGAAAAAGAGACAGGTAGTCCTAGACTTCAGGGAGGGGGGCAGTTGTGGACCGAGTTCACTTATAGGACGAATGCCCTAAGGGGGTAGTTGGAATCACCCCCCATGGGCCCTCCATGTATGGAGTGGAGGATGGCCATCCTTTCGGACTCTTTAGGCTCGGAGTCCTTTTCCGGACGTTTGTTAGGAGGAGGGGATGTTGCTTGGTCATTCTAAGTGAATTTTGACAAGTAGCCTGTAACGCCCCAAATCTCAAATATAGGTAATTCATAGCACAACCAGGATTTTTACTTCAATTTCATACAAAATACAAGGAATTTAAAACTTTTTCATTGCAATGTTATTCTTTACGATATGTAGCAGAAATTTACATAAAGGAATACAATTTATAACGTCAAACATCATCGATCCTGCAACAGCCATCGACATTAAATTTATGTCCACGTCGTTCGCTAATTCGAGCAACTTGAAAACTGCGGGCACGTCATTTGCATACAACTGACGCAATGCTATAATACAACGATTCCTCTATTTTAACAATCAAAAACTTGAATGCAAAACAAAATGTGGAAAGTGACTATCATAGATATGTTAGTGTTTGATATGAACCTAACGACTAAAGTAGACACTCATACTTACGATACAATTCTAATGCACACTGATTCGGATTCAATGCATCACATACTATATAGGTCTGAGGGCAAGCCCTCAACGTACTCCTTATTAAAGGGTTCAAACCCTCGTTATGAAATCCTACTACGGTAATAAAAATAAGGCTTAGACATCCCACAAGTATGGATTCCAACCCTGGAGTACACCGCCCGACTATAGAAAATCCTCGTCATGCAAACATCCCGCAAGTGCCGCTCTTGCCCAGAAAATATTGGATATCCGCCTCCCATCCGCCCGACTATACATGATCCCGGAGTACACCGCCCGATCATTCATAATCCCAGATTTAATTAAGGCTCGTTTTGCTGTGCACAACAATTACAGTCCCGGAGTACACTGCCCGACTGAATCTATAGTCCCGGAATACACTGCTCGACAATATAGAGACGCCACACTTATGTTTTAACCAGGTCTCATCACATCTCCTTTTCTAGTCTCTGTCCTTAGTTCAGTTATAATTATCTTGACCTAGAGCTAGTTTACATTGTTGGACATAAAATTTCTCGTTTATTACAAATCATTTAATTATTTCATTCATTCTCTTTAAATTCACCAATCTCAAAGTAAATAAATAACTTCTTATCCCTTTATAACAACAATTCAATAACATTTCAACTTGATAAAATCCTTACAAATATCATACATCTAATGTTCCAAATTCCTCATTTAATTATCTCTTAATTTGTCATCTAGCACAATTTACATAAGTTTCAAATTTAAACCCATTTTCATTCGATATAAAATTCTAGAATAAATCTAGATTAAAACCATTATATTTCACTCTTTTAATCAAACTTAGTTTAATTTTAAAATGAAATAGTTCCAAAAATTAGTTTTTAAAGTAACTAGTGTTCAACGTAATTTGTCCACAAATTAAATCTTGATTAATATATATAATCTTAGCAAAATATTCCATTAATACCCCATATTTATTTTAAACTTTTTCTCAAGAAAAGAGTTTAAAAGAAATAGAATAATAATAAAAATCCAAACCCTTGCAAATATCATACATCTAATTTTTCCAATTCATCAATTGATTATCTCTGAATTCCTCATCTAGCACAATTTACATAAATTTCAAATTTAAACTCATTTTCATAGGATATAAAATTCTAGAATAAATCCAAATTAAAACCATCATATTTCACTTTTTAAATCAAACTTAGTTTAATTTTAATACAAAATAGTTCCAAAAAATTAATTTTTAAAGTAACTAGTGTACAACGTAATTTGTCCACAAATTAAATCTTGATTAATATATATAATTTTAGTAAAATATTCCATTAACACCTTATATTGATTTTAAACTTCTTCTCTGGAAAAGAGTTTAAAAGAAATATAATAATAAAAAAATCCAAATCCAACCACATCAGTGATCAAACCAATGAGTGCACCCCAGCTCTAAACCGCACCCAATCACCAAGAACTCCACTCACTATTGGTGTAGAAGTAACTCACAAAATTATCTATATATTTATGTCTACTGCTTGGTGAATAAGTTAAGTTTTAAAAAGGAACAGAGCCCCCAGGGACTCGAACCCGCAACCAGCCAAAGACCATTCGCACATGCACAGTGCACTAAACCACAACCAACAACCAGTAAGTCCAAGTGGACTTGCTGTCTACAATTGCACAAAAATTATTTTTGAACCAGAAACTCTCTTTTTCACATAGAAGATAATCATTTGGCCATAATTCAATTCTATAACCATTCTCACAAAATCTACACACTATACTATGATTCTAATGAATTTCCTGAGAAGAACTTATTTAATCCATTACATTTCGACATAAATTCATGCATGTGTCAATGTCACGCCCCGCTTCCCAAAATACGGAACACGAGTACGTAACGTAAGCCCAGTGAATGATATAAACACCATCCATAAGCTGTGCCAGACTAACTCAGCAATAAGATCAACAAATATACAACCACGCAAGAAATATAACCACATGAATTAATGATAAAGTTCCAATAATAATGAAATGAACCAACAGTATAAATATCCAACATTCGAGAAAACAAAACAAAACTACGGATCATAGAGCCCAAAACAAAAGTACAAGAGATAACAGTGTTCAGAGAATAAATCTAGCAACAATTAATAACTACGCATCGGAAAACTGGATCCATCACTAGAAATATTGCTTACCAATTCCTTCGGGAACAGATCCTTCAGTACCTGTAAATTCCTGGTCTAAAAGAAATAAAATAGTGCCCTTCGAGCAAGTCGTGGGCAGCAAGTAGAGAAAACAAAAGATAATAGGAAAAACATGGATATCAAAGGAAAGGAACATGGTCAAAGACAAAGAACAAAACAAAGAGTAGGCAATATCAAAAGGTTACAATAATCACACATGAAATGCATGATGTCAAGTCAATGTCAATACAGGATTGATTATGCAGGTTGTTAAGTATTTTATTAACCTATCTAGTGCACGTACTACTACATACCATACTACAGATTCCATGCAAGCACAGTGATCGTTTTAGACCGATGGTGAATTCACGGTTTGTATACATGGCATTGATAACAAAAATTTACAATCAAGAATCATTAATAAATCATTATAACCAATACAACTCCTTCCAAGATAATACAATATAACGATGAGGCCTTACCGAGTACATTTCCCGATTGTTCACTACCAAGTCTACCCATAATAACCCCGGCTTGTTAATAATTTATTTTCATCCTATGTGAGCATGCAAGAGAGTGTCAATGTTTTATATTACCATGTGTGACTAATTCTAAGCGCTACAAACAAAGCATGAAGCAAAATACATCATTTAACACATTTCATAAAACCAGGACAGCATGACCTTACTGTACAAAAACATAGATCATGGTCACTACACAATAGAAAAACTAAATCCGCCAAAAGATCTAGAAAATAGACTTCCATACGGTTCCAGCGAGTATAATTAAGGCATATAAAAGTCATAGGAACTAGGGTGAAAGTTCTAATCAAATAAGATTTTATGTTCAATTAGCATGCAGTAGGTTATGTTCCATTAATTATTTCGGGTCAGAAAACTCATTATTAAATTCTACAGAAATTCAGGGAAGTAGCTATACATGTCTAGGTCCAGCATGAATTATTTCATATTTTCTCTTTACTGATAACAGAGTCAAATAAAATAAACAACAGCAGGATACACATGAAATTATGGGTCTGAAATTGCTAACACAGTTGCAATAAAGTGATGATATCTAACAGGTGACAAATTGGAATGTAAATCCTGAGTAGGAAAAATTTATCTAGACATCAAGGGCTACATTTTATGTTTAGTAATTTCTTCCAAATTATTTCATTAACAGGTCTAAAAATCTAATTTAAAGTTAAATTACAGCAGTCCAGAAATCAAATTAATATAAGAAGACAACAAATAATTCATACAATCATAAATAGCATGCAAATTGGCAATCAAAGCAATCCTATGTGTCAACATACAAATTTCTAAGGTTTAAGATACATTTATCATGATCATGGTGTCAATTCATCAATTAGATTCAATTCTAGCATGATCAATTTCATTGTACAATCTATCAAATAGATCTAAGCATGAATCTAGTTGTTTAATGTGCAAATGCATGAAACATTGGGGACTAGGTTTAGATCGAAGAGAAGCACGCTGTTAAGAGTATGTCGGGTTAGCTCGTGTAAACCCTCGACAATCTTAACGGAATTGTCAAAATTAGTTTTTGATAAATAAAAGGACATGATCTACATGCAGGAGATCAAAAGAAATCTTGAACACAAATAAAAAGAAGGGTTCAAGAAGAGACTTTCCTGTATTTGCAGATATTTATAAAATAGAATAACGGGCTCAGAATCCTGGGCGAAAATCTCCCAAAAATGCACACAGAATCAACCATAATAGCAAGATCCTAGAGCAATTCCCACACACCAGAACAGGACAGAACGCAGAACACCAAGCTCGGATCTGGCGCACACAGAACACAGAACACCAAACGAACCAATCAATTCCACTACCTCACACCGGATCTGGCCCAAAACAGTGGACAACAACCTCAGATCTGGCGCGGCAAAATAGTGAACAACGGATCCAGCCAATCAGATCGCGACCACACACCGGATCCACACCGAACAGGGGACAGCGACTAGGGGATCCGGCGCGGCAAAATAGCGAACAGCGGTCTCGCCCATTCGCGTCGCGTCTTCTACCTCTCTACAGCGGGTTGAAGAGAGAGAGAGAGAGCGGCGGACTGGCGGCACGATGACTACGATGGCGACAACTGCGGTGGCAGAGTGGCGTCGTGACCACGGTCGGGAAGCGACGGTGGCAACACAACTCCGGCAAGGCTCTGTTTTCGCAGTTGAAAACAGGGGACGGCGACTGCGATGACTTAGGGGCTTGGACGGCGGCGCGACGGGGTGGACAGGCAAGGCGAGGGACGACGAAGACGATGGTGAGGTGCACGACGAGGAGTAGGGTGACGGCGATGAGTTATGGCAACGGGGAAAAACTGTGGTGGTTGGGTTCGAGGGGTAATGGCGTGGACGGGGGCGAACGATGGATATGGGGATGGAGAGGAGACGAAGACGGTGACGATGGCGACGACGAGGGTGAACGGAGGTCGAAGGATGGACGGGGGTTGAGGTGAGAAGGGGTTGGGTTTGGGGTGTTTAGAACTAGAGAAGAGAGAGAGAGATACGAGGGGAGAGAGTGCGGCGGAAAGAGAGAGAGAGAGAGATTAGATATTAATTAGGGTTAATTAATGAAGGTATAGGGATCAGGAGATTAGGGTTTTTTTTGTCAATATATTTGGTTCTGGGTATCGTTTTTGGCTCCAAAAAGAGACAAACCAAAGCAAAAAGATGAGATGAACACAAAGGAGAACAAATCGAATTCAAAATAGAAAAGAGCTAAATCCACAAAAGATGGAATCCAATCAAAAGAACACAAATTGATCCAAGGAGAACAAAAGAACACAAGAAAGACAAAAATACACCATAATAAATGAGTTCAAATACAATAATCAAAAGAATACAAAAATACAATAAAAATTGAAAATAGGGCTTACAGTCAATCTACTTGTATTTGATACGAAATTTAACATATAATACGCATGTATAAATTTTTTCACACTTATTGTTCAAATTCATAATAATAAATTAATTCACATGAGTAATATTCATTCAATATCTAAAATTTTAAAGAATGCAATCACATAAGACATTACTAATCATGAAATCTAATTACCTCTGCACATATTATTTAGAATAAAAATCTACTACATTAATTTAGACAAAATCTTGAGAACACTCGCATGCATAATCTCCAAAGCATTAGAAAATAGTAGAAACACCCACCTATTGATTGAAAGTCATTGCAATAGAAACTCGTAGAACAATCTCCAAGCCTCCTCCCTTTACAAAAGTTCTTAAAAGAATGCAACTCTTCTCTAAGACTGTTTGGCCGGGATTCTCTTGCTCTTTTTTTTTTCTTTTTTCAAATGAGAAGTGAGAATGAAGTGGGGGGTTTTATTTACAAAGATATTAATTAACTACCCATGATTTAAAGAGTAACCACCCAATACTCCACAACTTTGACAAGTCAAAAATTTTCCTTCCTTCCATTCTTTAGGCCGGCTAAATGTGTGGGAAAAGCACGTGTTTCAAATGGGTTTTTATGCACATGAATTACACACTACACTATTATTAATTATTACTTAATATAATCATATATTATACCCATGTTAATATAAATTTAATAAAACTAGTTTAAATTAATTATAATAAGAAAAGTTTCTTGCACATTTCGTTAATTCTATATATACAACAATATAATCAACACATGCACTAGAAGAAAACACGTGCCAACAAAATATTCTTATACAAAATAAATTCGAGAGAACAGAAAAATGTCCATAACAATCGAAATACAAAATACGTAAAATATTATATTAATAATGTTACAGATACATAACGGCACAAATACGCGTGTGTAATACATGTGCTACAAAATTGTAATAATTCAATTCTGTGGAGTGTTACATAGCCCCTACGAATAAGGGCTTCTGTCTCGTCCTTTAGAGCCCGACATTTATCGGTCTCATGATAGTGGTCTCGGTGAATTGGGCACTAGAACCTTCTATCTCTCTTCTTGTCGGTGGTATTCGACCGAGGAGGGTGTCGGATTAGTCCCTCTTATTCTACTTCCATGAGGATTGCAGAGACTCGTGTTGAGCGGAGTGAACTTTTTGAATTGAGGCGTCGAAGGAGGATGCCTTTGACCAGAGGTATCCTTTTAAGGCTTCTTGGTGGCCTCAGTGCTATCAATCTTCCTCTTCCCTATGGGAGCGGATTCTTTACGGCCCCCAGGATGTAAGGCTTTCTTGGCCCAAATGAAGTTCTCGCTTTGGAAGAGGAGATCAGAGAAGTTCGAGGGAGGCTTTTTTGCCAGTGAGGTCTTGAGAAGGTTGTGCCAAATGTTGGGCCTAAAGGTGGCCATTGCGACTCCGGCATCAAGAGAGGGGATGGACTTCCCTTCAGCTGTAAACCTCTGGACGAAGTCCCAGTGCGATTCTCCATCCTTCTGCTTCATATCTAGCAGGGAGGCACTTGTCTTTCCAGCCTTTTGGCTAGTTACGAAATGGGTGAGAAAACTCTCCTCGAGTTGGTTTAAGGAGTAGATCGAACCGGGGGCATGTCTGGAGTACCACTCCCTTGCAGAACCTCGCACCATTGCAGAGAAGGTCCTACAAAGAGGGCATCAGAGGCGGTGCTATGAATCATCATGCGAGTTTTAAAACTCTCGATGTGATTAGCTGGGCCAAACTTGTCTTTGTATGTTTCGAAGGCTGGGAGTTTAAAACTTCTTGGGACGGGGGATTCAAGGATGGAAGAGGATAAGAGGGGTTGGACAAGACGGTAGCCCCTGTTCAATTGCCTCCTATCTTCCCCTATTTTAGTTAGTCGGTCTTCCATTTCTTGAAGCTTATTCACCATCAAGTCTTCGCGTCCCTCGAATCTAGTGGACCTGTGGGACTTCTCATTGTCAACTAGAGCAAAGCACGGTTTGTCCTAGTGATAGTCATTCATTCTGCTCCCTTGAAGGGCTTGAACGACTTCATTGCAAAACTCTTGGAACTCGGCTCTGGTTATGTGTCCTCCCTCTTCCCAGTGATCGTTATGGGCTCGCCGATTCATTAGGGAGAGTCTTCAATCCTTGTTTCTCCTTCGGGGTGAACGACTGGCGCAGCTTCGCTGGCTGTCCAAATGCCCCCACATCATTTCTGTAGCGGTCGAGCCGCTGTTAATGAGATTTCAGAGGTCTGACTCCTCTGGTTGGTCGACCCTTCTTCCAGCTGAGCGAGAAGCATTGAGGATGATCTCCATTTTCTCTGGGACCCTTGAGTGATCACCTTACTGTGGGATGGATGTGTATGAGGAGGAGGAGGTTGTGGGTCTGCTTGGCAACTCACTGCTTTCATCCTCTTTATTTTCAGAGCCATGGCCGGACGGAATTTGAAATGTAGTGCTAATCGGAAGTCCAAATTTGTTTGGTTCCACAGACGAAGCCAATCTGATGCTGCTTGTTTTTGGTGTGGGAGCAACCGATGATGAGTTCTTGTATTTATATGGAAAGCTCGGATCACAACCGTCGATCTAATATGGATGAGATGTCAGTATTTAAGTGGATTTGTGGATCTGGTAGTGGTCGCAGTGGTTGCTAGGCCGTCGGAAACCTACAAGAAGTCTGAAACACCGAGAGTTTTCCCTGAGACAGGCCGTCCAACGATCAAGTCAGTAACTAGAAAATGAGATCTAGGGTTTAATGGCAAAAATGTTGATTACCTGGAAACTGAGGAGGGGTGTCTGTATTTATAGGCCTCTACAGAATCAGTTAGGACAATATTTCTTATGTAGCGCCCCAAATTTCTAATATGAGAGCTTAGAAAATAAGTGGCGAAATCCCAGTAATCCACTTCAATACAACAATAAACACCAACAACTCCACTAATATTTTTCTTTCTTTATTACAACAATTGTTACGATTACAGCGGAAGTCTAAACATCTCGACACAAATTAATCTTTTATTTACAACTCAAAAACAACTCAAATAAGTCTTTACAATTTTACACAAAACACTAAATAATCCAATTATCTCAAACTGCCCACTCAAGCATCCAACCTCCAACTAAGCAATAACCTGCAACAAGTGAGGCTAGAGTTGAACCCTAACCCCAAAACTACGGGGTCAGCCATAAAAGGTGTGAGTGGTAACAAATCAAACAAATAGCATAAATGAACTTAAAACATAAAATCCAACAAATAATAATCAAACACTAAAGTATGAAGTAACGACCAAAAGAATAAAGGGTGATATCAAATCCAAAAGTCAAGTGTGTAAAAACAGGAAATCCGAATGCATAAAAGTGATTCAAGAAAACATCATGACTACATGCTGACAACGATGACTACTAAGAGATGAAGATAAACTATGATAATTTGCCCATGCTTGATCATTCCGGAGATTGATCCCACATCACAGGTATTTTCCCTGGATAATTCAGGAGATCATCCCACATCTAAACATAGATTCCTTATCACAATAATATCCCAAAAGCGTCGCCTCGACTCCGATCATTCCGTAGTTCAATCCCACATCACAAGATAATTACTTGGATAATTCAGGAGAAATACCTCGCATCACAGGTTAACTGCCTGGATAATTCCGGAGATAAATCACACATCACAAGTTAACTACTTGGATAATTCAGGAGATTAAATCCTACATCAAAAGCCATACTGAGGTGCATAACTCAAGTTCCCATTCGTCATGACACTACTAATGCCTGTCCTTATTAGTTTGGGTTACTGAACAAGTCTCCTAGAGTAGTGCACCCTACCGGACTAAAAATCTGAATAACTGAAAGTTTGCCTCGATGGGCCTCAACAAATAACTGAACAAACACCGGTATACTAGGGTCACCTACCTCTAGAGACTCAAAAACAAATATCTGAACAAATACCACTTAACAGGTGGCTCAACAAAATATCTCAAAATCATGTTCTTAACTGAACATCTCAAAAACAAATACTTAACTAAACATCTTAAAATCAAACACTAAACAAAATATCTCACAATCAAATACAAAGATCCTTCAGGACCAGTCAACTGCATAAAGGACCAGTCGACTGTCCAGAGGACATATCCCAACATTTTACAAAAAAATAATCTAAGGCATGACCAGTCGACTTGACAAGTCATCAGTCGACTGCCCCGAGACGAATTCAAATAGTCCCCATCAAAATAATCTAAGTATTTGAGTCGACTGAAAGGTCATAGGTCGACTGCCCCGAAAGGACTGAACAAAATCACAAACAGAGGATCAGTCGACTGACCTCAGTCTAGGTCGACTGTCCCGAACAAAACTCAAAGACTGAAAATACACAATAGGCTCGTACCAGTCGACTGCTTCGCAGTCCAGTCGACTGTCGGCTACAGATTTACAAAAAGTATAGGTCTGAACACAAATCAAACGGGAGTATTCTAAAGATTCATCGTTCATAAAATTACTTTATATCCAGGCAAATAAACAATTCTCAATAATCTCCATCATGGTTACATTACTCAATCAATCAATTTCTCTAATCTCATTTTCTCATGATCTCAATTCTTAATTCTCCCATTAGGGTTTTTCTCAACAAAATGTCTTCCATAACTTAATCCAAATCTGATTTACAACCATGAGGTCCAGGTGTTTACCATCTAATCACAACAAAATTAATTCTTAATATGTCTCTCAACAATACGATCTCATAGATCAACATATCCTCAATAAATCTTAATATTTCTCATACATGATCCAAATATCAACAAAAGTTCTCATCCTCCATCTCGAATTAAAGATCCAAATCATATTTACAATGAGACTAACAAAATAATGGCATAATGATCACAACAAGCATAACAAAGATCTTACGTCATCTACCAATCAAAACAAACAAGCAAAGCAAAAACAAAGCAAACCAACTCACCTTGTTTTGAAGAAAATCCACGAAATAGCTCTTCTCCTTGCTAGATCCAAAAAGCCTCTTCTTGTTCCTCAAACAAATCTCAAAAGTCTCAATATTGTAAAATGACGGCTGGGAATAAGAAATCCCTTATATATGCCGGAGTAAAATATTAGGGTTTTTATTCCCTCTTTACAAAATACTTCTTTCGAAAGTACATTTTACATATATAATTCTTTTCTTGAAAAATAAACCAAATATCATTTAAATTAGGATCTAATAGAAAAGTATATTCTCAAACCTCAACAAGTACTGATCGGAAAGTCCAGCAAATACACTTTGCACTTCAACCCTCAAAATTGTCAATTTTGCAAATAAGTCCTTCTTTTCTCAAAAAATTGCAAATAGGCATAATTAATTTCTGAAAAATCTGGAAAAATATTAAATAATTCTCAAATAATAAACAATGATTTTTCATAAAGAAAACTTAATTTTCCAAACTTCTAAAAGTCATTTGCACGTGTTTTGCACGTGTACAAAAGATAACTTTTGGAAAGTATTTATTAAATACTCAAAATCATTTAAAATCATTTTCAAATAATTAAAATAATATTTGAAAATACGGGGTTCTACATCTTAACTGCCCAATCAAATCTCTTTGATTAAGGATCTACAACAACAAAAACAACAACAACAACAACAACAACAACAACAACAACAACAATAACAACAACAACAACAACAAAGCTTTTTTCCTAACTAGCTGGGGTCGGCTGCATGAATCATGGTTTTCCATTCTGTTCGGTTTAGCACAATATCTTTTGTAAGACCACAAGTTATCATATCTTTTCTTATCGTTTCCATCCAAGTAAGTTTAAGTCTTCCCCTACTCTAACTCTACCCTCAATACTTAATAAATCACTCTAGCTAATGGGGCACTACTAGGTCTACGTGTGACATGTCCAAACCACCTGAGGTAATTCTCTGTTAATTTATCCTGGATAGAAACTACTATTACCATGTCTCGTATATGCTCGTTTCTAATTCTATCCTTCCTAGTTTTACCATATATCTATCTTAACATCCTCATCTATGCTACACTCATTTTTTGGACATGGTGTTTCTTTGTTGCCCAACACTCTGCTCCATACATTATTAACTGTCAAACAGCCGTCCTAAAAATATTTTTCTTCAACTTCAAAGGTATACGTTTGTCACACAAAATACCACCGACACTTCTCCACTTAAGATACCCTGCTTGGGTCCTATATATAACATCTTCACAAATCTCCCCATCTCTTTATATAATCGAGCCGAAATATCGGAAACAATCTCTCTTGGTATCTCTTGACCATCAAGCTTCATTACTTCCTCATTTTTGTTCCAAATATCTCTAAAATTACACTCCATATACTATTTTCTAGTTCTGCTTATTCTAAAGCCTCTAGCTTCCATAGTTTCTCTCCACGATTCTAATTTAGCATTGATTTCTGATCAAGTCTCATCTACTAAGACGACGTCATTGGCAAAAAGCATACACCAGGCACCTCATCTTGTATTTATCACTTCAATTCATCCATAAGCATAGCAAAAAGGTAGGAGCTTAAAGCTGAACCTTGGAGTAAATCTACTATAATAGGAAAATGGTCTCTCATGTGCTAGTTCTAATTGTGGTCTTTGCCCCTTCATACATATCCTTAATTACCTCAATATACCGAATAGTTACTCTTTTATTTTTAACACCCACCATACTGTCTCTAGGGACTTTATCATATGACTTTTCTAGATTTATATACATCATATGTAGATCATTCTTATTCTCCCTATATTTTTTCATAAGTCTTCTCAGTATATGAATTGCTTCCATTGTTGACCTTTTAGGCATAAATTCAAACTGATTCTCAGACACTGTTGTTTATAGTCTCAGTCTATGTTTGATCACTCTCTCCCAAATTTTCATTGTTTGGCTTATTAATTTAATCCTTCGATAGTGGGAGCAACTTTGTATATCTGTTTATTTTTAAATATCGGTACTAAAATACTCTTCATTCATCGGACACCTTTTTAGTCCTCAAAATCTCATTAAATAATCTTATTAGCTAACCCACTCCTACATCCCTAAGACACTTCCAAACTTCAATGGGTTTACCATCTGGTCCTATTGCTTTTCCTATTTTCATCCTTCCTAGAGCATTTCGATCCTCAGAAATCCTAATTCTACTGAAAAACATAGACTCTCTCTCGAGTCCTCTATATTTAGGTTGCCCATAGCCTTTTTATTTAATAACTTTTCAAAGTAATTTTGCCACCTTTTTTTAATTTCCTCATCTTTTACTAAGACTCTTAAATTCTCGCTCTAAACACACCTAATTGTGTCCAAATCTTTTATTTTCCTATCTCGTTGTTTAACAAGCTTATAAATATTATTTTTTCATTCTTTTGTTCCTAATTTTGTATATAAATCATCATAAGATTTTCCTTTTGCATCTCTTACCGCTTTCTTAACTTCTTTTCTAATTGTCTTATATTTTTCCAAATCTTCTTTATTTCTACTCTTTTGTCATATTTTGAAGGTTGATCTTTTTTTCTCTCATAATATTTGGGATTTTTTCTTATCACCACCACATTTTTTTAGTTTGCAACCCTCTACCATTAGATTCTACAAGTACCTCCTTTGAGATTTCTCTTATGCACATAGCCATTTTAGTCCACATCATATTTGTCTCCCCTTCCCAATTTCATGTCGCTCCTTGAAGGACTTTATCTCCAAAAATCTATAGTTTCTCCCCCTTCAAGTTCCACCACCTAATTCTCGTGTTCCTAATCTCCATCCTCGCGCATATATATTTTCCAATCTTAACATCCAGCACCATTTAATCAATGTTGTGAGGTTAAACACTCTTCTAGTATAACTTTACAATCTATACATGTAAAACGATACGCCTTTCTAGTAATGAAAAAAAAACGATCTGTTTCTTATTTGCCACGCTTTTAAAGGTTATCAAATGTTCATCCCTCTTACTAAAATAAGTATTTAGAATAAGGATCTGATTGGTTAATTATCTTCCTTATTTTGGGGGATTCGATCACCAACCATAAATGTCTGGTCAACCTTCCCCAATTTGGCTACAATTTCTTAATGTAGACCTGAGTACGACCAATGTTTGGGATGTGGGCTTGCAGTCACTGTGAGATTACTGTATCACTCCTATGAGTCTTGAGATTCACGAAATGTTCAAACGACTCAGATTGACTAAGTTTTTTATCCATATCCATATCTCTATTCATGATTACTTAAACCAATGCTAAAAAATTATATCTCAACTGATGACAATGGAAGTTGTGATCGATAAAGAAGATATGACCTTGATTTTACTATTGTTTTTGCCTCAATCAAATGAGCACTTGGTTACTACACTCTATATGGAAAAATTATTTCAAAAACCATAAGTAAAGCTTGACTTATTTTTAAGACTCGCTAACTTTCATAAATACTACAAAATCCAGCACCATAAGGTCTAATTAATTTTAGACCAAATTCTTTTGTAATGTGCATATTAAATCACTTTTAACATATTTTTCTGTGTATTTCGTATTTTACCCTTGTCACAAAGCAATTGTTGGATCTGGTTTTGATTTTTCAAGCAATAGAAGTTACTTTATATTTATTTCATATTTCATTTTTTTTTTTTAATTACTTTTGGACCTCCAATTTGATTTGTCAAGGTTTCGATCAAATGACGTCTTACAGTTGTTGCATTTATACATGATTCTTGTTCAGTAATTTTTTTTGCTTCTCCAAGTTGAACTAATGTCTTTTGGTTGATTATGGCATTTGGACAGACACCTTGAGTGTAATGCAAGAAACTCACCTACATCTTGAATAAGTACCGCTGGATTGAATTCCTATATATAAATAATTGCATATCACCCGTTCTTTCAAGTTAACCACAGAATTCCAAACAAGTCCTCTGGATTGAAGACCTCTCTATAGATAATTGCATATCACCCGTTCTTTCAAGTAAACCATAGAATTCCAGTTCCAACTTGAAAGATTTTGATCAGTTCATACCCAATCTCATTGTGGATCTCAATCTTAACAAGTCATTCACTGTCCTCAGCCTTACAAGAATATATTCAAACAACAAAATATTCTTACAAATCACTAACAATTCTTCCTCATAGGGACCTGATCAATCATCCCCAGTTATTGGAATTGGTGTCGTCGTGAGCTTCAGCTCCGAAATGAGGACAATCCTTCATATTGTTTTCACTCGTGTGCAAAGCGGACAAAATAAAGGCAGAGTGGAACATGAAGAAAGAGAAAGAAGACACCGGTAAATAGGAAATGAAAGAGGACCCTTTCGTAGAGAATCTTACATGGTCTTTTTATCTGAGGAGTGCTTGGTTGGTTGTGATATATCCAATCCATGAAAATTACTTAGGAATTTTTTTTTTTTTTTTTTTTTTTGTGAAAATGAGTTCTAAAAAAGTGATTTGTTTGGATGTGGTTTTATTATAGTACTAGGTTTGCCCACTGACACGTGCCTACGACACGTCTTCGGAATGGTGCACCTGGTTTGATTATATGAAATAGTTTTGGAGGTCCAACAAATTAATTGAAGTAGCAAACATATTATATGAGAAAGCAGTATAGCTACCTTTAAGCTCAATCATCGCCTTCTTGATCATTAGCTTGAACTTACCTAGAATGCATATAGTTGGTTAGAAACACTGCATAGAGTTTTTTTTTTTAATTTCAGCATCACTTTTAGATGCTTGTAATCGTTATACAAGGACATTATCATATAGGTTTTATAGAGCTTACTCTAATCCCATAACCACTATGAGCATGTCTAAATACAATGGTAACACCAGTGTAGGTGTGAAGTTATCTACTGATGAACACATTATTATTCACTTTTTAGAGCAATAATCTTAATATAATTAGACATTTAAAAGCTCTATATATGGTATTTAACTCTTATTTTCTCTTTTCCATAGGAAACAGCTTATAACAGCAAAACGAAGCAGTTTCAGGACTTCAAGGATAATACACAAAGAACTGCAGAGGATAAGTCGACTGGTTCCCCAACACAGGCGACTGGACAAGAGAAGCTGATTTTCCACAACTCTCGACACAGTCGACTTATTCCCAAGAGCAGTCGACTGGCCTGATCAAAGAGGAAATCTACAGAAGTCTCGACTCAGTCGACTGGTCAGAGATAAGTCGACTGGTCTGCGGCGGAGTAAACAAATCAAATCTTCAAAGATACACCTGAATCTAATTTCAAATCTATTTGAATCAAGATTTTATGCAGCGAATCAAATCTAAAGACAGGGTATTTCCAAGAGGACGTGGTGAACAGATAAGGAAGGAAAGGAGAAAAGAGAAAGATATTAATCATCAAATCAAATAAAGAAGGATCTTCCTGAAAAAGTGGAAACCCTAATTCTCAGTCGTACTCTATAAATATCAGAAGAGATCGACTTAGAGAGGGGATCATCAGATATATCTCTGGGAAGCGGCTCAATCACCAAATTCCTGAAAAAAACATCGAGAGCATCACTCCATCAACATCGAAGAAGGAGAGAGAAGATCCCGCAACCAGAAGGCAGTCGACTGTGTGACAGCCAGTCGACCATATTGCCGGAATCCATTAGTTTATTTCTTCTTCTCTTTTTATTCTTTTATGTTGATCATGTATTCAAACTTGTTAAGCAATAAAGTTATTATTATGTGGAACTAATTTCATAGTTGGGTAGATCGAAACCGTAGTTATGTAATGCTATTTTCTTCTGAACTCTTCTATGTTACTTATTGATTGAATCTAATTGAATTGGTATAGGTTTATGATAGTCAAACTAGTTCTCAAGACTGAGAGCAGTCGACTGAGGTGAGAGCCAGTCGACTGACGTACAGAACTTGGGAAGCTCAAGTTTGGATGTCATTTATCTGAATCTGTTATATGAGCATATTGAGACGACCGAATCTCGTGCTCATAATTTGTAACAAAGGAATCTTTAGGGGTTCTTGGTTCAATCAACTTAGAGGATCTAGATCTGATACCAATTTCTAGAACTTTAAGTGTTTGTTCGTTTCCACTGTTCTTATGTTTTCTCTAAGTATAATTTAGTAGATACCATGCTAGATACTTACGGAAAGAAACGAATTAGAGTAGATACCATGCCTAATTCTTAGCTTAGGGAAACAATACTTTAAGGAGTAGATACCATGCCCTTGAAGTGAACAAACATGAGTAATTAGAAGTAAATTCAGAAGGCAACTTAGCATTATTAACTATTGGTGGAGATCAACAGCCCAACTATTCAAGAGATATTTGTGATTCAACACCTCTCATCTTAGTTTTAATCTTTTAGTTCTTTTAGAATATTATAAAAACTCTTATTCATTTTTATTATTAGTTTTATTGATTAGTAAGTTGAAGTCTACAATCTCTGTGGGATCGACCCTTGCTATTACTACGATTCGATTCGTGCACTTGCGAGGTTTTATAATTTGTGTCTAGTTTTATCTATTTATTTAGGTAACTAGATTTCCAACAACAAGTTTTGGCGCCGTTGCCGGGGATTGTTTAGTATTTTAACTTACAAGTCAGTAGAATTTTTATTAGTTTTTCTTTTCTTTTATTAATAATTTTTCTTTTAGGTTACAGAACTTCGGTGAATGCACGGTAGACGATCACTTCGACCAGAGCTACTACCTATTGACGCAGAAACAGAACGAACTTTGCACAGACTAGGTAAGCTAGTTGCAGCCAACCAGTCGACTGCTGTACGGACCCAGTCGACTGCACAGAGACAGATTTCATAGGGAAGAATGGCTGAAGAAATACAAAATCGAGTACCAATGCAGGACAAATTCACTCCTAAGAATATTGAGCAACCTTCCTGCATTGCTTTTCAACCTAATGCTACAGGGAACATGCACCTATCCCCTCATTTACTTAGTATGGTTCCCCACTTTAGTGGCAAACCAGATGAAGAGCCTCATCTTCATCTGCAAGACTTTTTCGATCTTTGCAGGACACAAAGCGTCCAAGGGCTTACCGCTGAACAAATCAGGTTAATCTTGTTTCCTTTTTCTTTAAAACTTAATGCTAAGTTGTGGTATAATTCTTTGGAACCAGGATCAATTAATTCATGGGAGCAATTGACAACGAAATTTTTGAAAGAGTTCTTTCCAGCCCAGAAAACCAAACAGCTAAAAAGGGAGATTCAACTCTTCCAGCAAAAAGATGGAGATCTATTCTTCGAAGCATGGAAGGACTTCAAGAGCAAGCTTCTCAAGTGTCCTACTCACAATCTGCCTAAGGATGATCAGGTACAAGCTTTTTATGAAGGTTTAAATGACACTAACAAAGCAATTGTTGATGCAGCTTGCAACGGAATTTTGATGAGGAAAAGTGGAGAAGAAGCCATTGAACTTTTTGAAGAACTTAGCGAGAACTCCCAACAATTCTCAACAAGAAGGGGACCTACGAAAAAACAGGGAGTTTACGAGATCTCTAATAATAATAACATTCAATTAGAAATGGCAAGCATGAATAAGAAAATTGATATGCTTGTTAATGCAATGTCGACGATGGGTGGAGTTAAAAATCAAACAAATGAAATGTGTGCAATTTGTTCTCATTTAGATCACACAACTGATACATGTCCCATGTCTACTTTCACAGATCAGGAGCATGCGAATTATGTGGGTCGAAGAGTATTTCCACCAAAGAACAATCTATACTCGAACACATATAACCCAGGATGGAGGAATCATCCAAACTTCTCATGGAGCAATAATCAAAATAATCAAGGGAATCAATTCACACAAGGACATACAAGAAACCCTCAGTTGGGAAGTGGGTTTGATCGACCAGCCCCAGAACAGAAGAAGTTGGATTTTGAATCCACTGTTCTTCAACTGCTCCAACAACAACATCAAACAAGCAACCAACAAGGGCAAGCAATTCAGAAGTTGGAAACCCAAATTGGTCAGATTGCAAAAGAGCTAAGCGAAAGAAAAGCAGGTGAACTCCCTTCACAAACCATACCAAACCCAGGAGGTCAAGAACAACTCCAAGCATTGACTACTTTAAGAAATGGTAAGGTAATTGATAACAAGGTTGGAACACACACAGACAAGCCAGTCGACTGTTTTTACAAACCAGTCGACTGCACAGACAAACCAGATACACAACCATCAAAAGCTTTGGGTTCAAGTAAGGTAAGTGAAAAAGTAGGGACAGTTCCACCACCATTCCCTCAAAGGTTAGTCAATAAAAAGAAAGAACAACATTTATTTGACGTCTTTGAAACTCTCAAAAATGTAGAAATTAATATTCCCCTACTTGATGCTATTAAACAAATTCCTTCGTATGCCAAATTTTTGAAAGATTGTTGTACTCACAAAAGAACATTTCAGGTTAAGGAGGATGTGGCCTTGACAGAAGAAGTGAGCGCCGTATTATTAAGAAAACTACCACCTAAACTGAAAGATCCAGGTAGTTTCACCATTCCTTGCAAAGTTGGTGAGCACTTCTTTGAAAAAGCACTGCTAGACTTGGGGGCAAGCATCAACCTTCTTCCTTATTCTGTTTACGAAAAGCTTGGATTGGGGGAACTCAAGCCAACATCCATCACTTTGCAATTGGCTGATCGCAGCATAAAAAGACCTAGAGGTATTTTAGAAGATGTCCTAGTTCAGGTAAATGATTTTATTTTGCCTGCTGATTTTGTTGTGTTAGATATGGAGGAATCTTCTATGTCATCATCTCTACCGATCATATTAGGTAGGCCCTTTATGAGTACAGCTGATATAAAATTTTGTGTTAAAAAGGGCATTATAAGTATGAAGATAAACGGAGAAAAAGTGGAATTTAAAATGTTTGATACACTGAAATTACCACAAGATGATCATGAATGCTATAATATTGATGTGGTGCAGGAGATTGTTGATCAAACATTTCAGGTACATAGCGTTGAACCACTACAAGCCACAATCACTCAATCTCTAACTTTATCTCATGTTGAACAGGAATACGATGACTGGGAGATTGCAGAGACAGTACATCACCTTGAAACTCCACAGTCATATTCAGGTAAGCCTGCACCTTTATTTGAAAAATTGGTGTCTGATAAAAATTGTTCTTCTATAGATCAGGTGACTGATGAACAGAGTAAGTCGACTGGTGTTCTAACCAGTCGACCAAACCCAGACACCCAGAACAAGTCGACTGCTGACATGGACCAGTCGACTGTACAGAAGCGTCCAGACATAGAACTCAAGCAGCTGCCCGATCATTTGAAACATGCATTTTTGGGCGAGAACCAGACACTGCCGGTGATAATTGCTGCAAACTTAAATGCACAGGAAGAAGAAAAGCTGCTGAAGGTATTGCGAGAACACAAAAATGCAATAGGATGGACCATTGCAGACATCAAGGGAATAAGTCCATCCAAATGCATGCATAGAATACTCCTTGAGAACGATGCAAAACCTAGCAGAGAGGCACAACGAAGGCTCAACCCCAACATGAAGGAAGTGGTAAGAGCAGAAATTTTGAAGCTACTAGATGTTGGCATCATCTATCCTATCTCAGACAGCAAATGGGTAAGTCCTATACATGTAGTACCTAAGAAAAGTGGAGTTACAGTGATAACAAATGAAGAGAATGAACTTATCCCAACAAGAGTAACCACAGGATGGAGGGTATGCATTGACTATAGGAAGTTGAATAATGAAACCAGGAAAGATCACTTCCCTCTCCCTTTTATTGATCAAATGTTAGAAAGATTAGCAGGGTATAGTCATTATTGTTTTCTAGATGGTTATAGTGGCTATAATCAAATTGCTATTGCTCCAGAAGATCAAGAAAAGACCACTTTTACATGCCCTTTTGGTACTTTTGCTTACAGGAGGATGCCTTTTGGATTGTGCAATGCTCCAGCTACATTTCAGAGATACATGATGAGCATATTTTCAGATATGGTGGAAAGGTTTATTGAGGTATTTATGGATGACTTTAGTATTTTTGGATCTTGTTTTGATGATTGCCTTAACCATTTGCAGCTTGTTCTTAAAAGATGTGAAGAATGCAATTTAGTGCTGAATTGGGAAAAGTGCCATTTCATGGTACAACAAGGTATTGTGTTGGGACATGTTGTGTCAAAAAGAGGCATAGAGGTAGACAAGGCAAAAATTGATATAATATCGAAACTACCCCCTCCCACTACAGTTAAGGGTGTTAGGAGTTTTCTAGGACATGCAGGGTTCTATAGAAGATTCATAAAAGATTTCTCAAAAATCTCCAAACCCCTTTGTGACTTGTTAGCTAAAGATGTTGAGTTTGTATGGACAGAAGAATGTACAAATGCTTTTAATACATTGAAAAACCTTCTCATTTCTGCACCTATTGTCATGGCACCAGATTGGAGCCATCCTTTCGAGCTTATGTGTGATGCAAGTGATTATGCTTTAGGGGCTGTTTTAGGTCAACGAATCAATAAGAAACCTCATGTTATTTACTATGCTTCTCAAACTTTAAACGATGCACAGCTAAATTATTCCACTACTGAAAAAGAAATGTTAGCTGTTATTTTTGCTATAGAGAAGTTTAGATCATACTTAATTGGGTCTAAAGTTATTGTTTTCACTGACCATGCTGCTTTGAGATATTTGTTGGCTAAAAAGGAAGCTAAGCCTAGGTTGATCAGATGGGTGCTGTTGCTTCAAGAATTCGATCTTGAGATTAGAGACAAGAAAGGAAGTGACAATGTTGTGGCAGATCACATGTCCAGATTATTGCAGGAGGAGGAGAGAATTGTGCCCCCGCTGAACGAAAATTTCCCAGATGAACAATTATTTGCAATAAATATTCACACTCTCGGGGCAGTCGACTGGTCCCTCAACCAGTCGACTTATCTCTCTGAACAACTCCCCTGGTTTGCTGATATTGTCAATTTTCTAACTGCTCATGTTTTTCCTCCATGTATGACACATCAGGAAAGGAAAAGATTGGTGGATCTGAGCAAACACTATTATTGGGATGATCCTTATTTATTCAAATTTTGCTCTGATCAAATTATAAGAAGATGTGTGGCAGACGAGGAACAAAGGAGTATTCTACAACATTGCCACCAATATGCAT
Source organism: Hemerocallis citrina (assembly GCA_017893485.1). Taxonomy (NCBI): domain Eukaryota; kingdom Viridiplantae; phylum Streptophyta; class Magnoliopsida; order Asparagales; family Asphodelaceae; genus Hemerocallis; species Hemerocallis citrina. The sequence continues at coordinate 379,647,582 of CM030358.1, read as the reverse complement.
GTGGAGGACATTTTGGGCCAAAGAGAACAGCACTTAAGGTATTGCAATCTGGTTTTTATTGGCCTAAAGTATTCAAAGATGCTTTTTCTTTTTGCAGGACTTGCGACAAATGCCAAAGGACAGGCAACATCTCTTCTAGAAATCAAATGCCACTACACAACATACAAGTAATCGAGCTTTTCGATGTTTGGAGAATCGACTTCATGGGTCCATTTCCTAACTCATTTGGTTATTTATATATACTTGTTGGTGTGGATTATGTGTCTAAATGGGTCGAGGCTGTCCCCTCACGAACTAATGATCACAAAGTTGTTGTCAAGTTTTTGCAGGAGAACATTTTCACTAGGTTTGGTACACCACGAGCAATAATAAGTGATGGAGGGAGCCACTTCAATAACTACCCATTTGCTTCTTTGATGAAGAAATATGGGATTACACATAGAGTGGGAACTCCATATCATCCTCAAACCAGTGGACAGGTGGAGATTAGCAACAGAGAGATCAAGAGCATCTTGGAAAAGACAGTCAACACAAGGAGGAAGGATTGGTCGCTACGCTTGAACGATGCCTTATGGGCCTACAGAACCGCTTTCAAGACACCCATTGGCATGTCACCATACCGTTTGGTCTTTGGAAAAGCATGTCATCTGCCGGTAGAGTTGGAACACAAGGCGTATTGGGCCATTAAAAAGTTCAATTTTGATATGAAACAAGCAGGTGACAAAAGAAGACTACAACTAAATGAGCTTGAAGAGTTGAGGCATGACGCTTATGAAAATGCAAAATTGTACAAGGAAAGAACCAAGTTGTACCATGACAAACAGCTAGCAAGGAAGGAGTTTTATGAAGGGCAGAAGGTATTGATATACAACTCAAGATTGAGACTTTTTCCAGGCAAGCTTATGTCAAGATGGTATGGTCCATATACTGTCACGAGAGTCTTTCCACATGGTGCTTTGGAGGTTCATAGCGAAGAACGAAAGCAAACATTCAAGGTGAACGGACACAGGGCGAAGCCATACATAGAGATGAGTCTAGAACCACAAGAGGAAGATGTGCATCTTCAAACCATTCAATACATTGCGTGAACTCATCATGTCTAGCTGAAGACATGAAACACAGCGCTTATTGGGAGGCAACCCAACTTTTTAGGGGAGTATTTACACTTTCCTTTACTTTCTTTCGTTATTCATTTTTATTTTTCCGTCTCTCCTTACTAGATGGTAACACATGCCTATATCTTATGTTTTGTGCGAACATTGAGGACAATGTTCCATCTAAGTGTGGGGGTATTAGTTAGTTATATTTGGAATTTTTTGAATTTTTTTAGGATAAACAATTTCTTATAAAGTAAGAGTAAGGATACTTATTTACTTTAGGATTGTTGAGTTTCATAATTCCCTACAAAATTGTGCGAGTCATGCGATTATACATAATAAACAAATGTGATGCTTTTTCTGATAATTATTCCCTTTAGATCTAGTCCTAAATCGAGTTTAAGTAAATAGAGTGATACAATATATGTATATATTTGAATAAAGTCAGTCTACTCCAATGTTTTGAGCGCTTAGTAACTAGGGGTATTCATCACCAATGTTTACCTTTACGTCAAACGGCAACTTGAAATATGAGTATGCAAAGCACTTTAATGTTTGTGACTTGTTGAGTAACCGGGTGGATACATCACAAATGTTTCGCATTCGCGTCAAAAGACAAGTGACAACTTTAAAGAAGAGACTATAAAAAATAAAAAAAAAAAAAAAAAAAAAAAAAAAACACCTCTAGTTTGCTACTGGATTTGTAGTAGAGAAAAGGGATAATCACAGACTGAGTAGTTGCATACTATAACTACATTAATCGCATGACAAATATGATTAAGTTTGGGGATTATGACTGAACAATTGCACTAGAGAAAGTGGGTATGTTCAATTTTACTTTATCTGAAATTGTTTGTAGTTTTATATTTTTCATTTTGATGTCCACATAATAAGAAATCTTGATGGTTGAGTTTATTCTGATTATTACTCCCTTGTTCGTAAATTCACTTTTTGCTTGAGGACAAGCAAAAGCTAAGTGTGGGGGTATTTGATGAACACATTATTATTCACTTTTTAGAGCAATAATCTTAATATAATTAGACATTTAAAAGCTCTATATATGGTATTTAACTCTTATTTTCTCTTTTCCATAGGAAACAGCTTATAACAGCAAAACGAAGCAGTTTCAGGACTTCAAGGATAATACACAAAGAACTGCAGAGGATAAGTCGACTGGTTCCCCAACACAGGCGACTGGACAAGAGAAGCTGATTTTCCACAACTCTCGACACAGTCGACTTATTCTCAAGAGCAGTCGACTGGCCTGATCAAAGAGGAAATCTACAGAAGTCTCGACTCAGTCGACTGGTCAGAGATAAGTCGACTGGTCTGCGGCGGAGTAAACAAATCAAATCTTCAAAGATACACCTGAATCTAATTTCAAATCTATTTGAATCAAGATTTTATGCAGCGAATCAAATCTAAAGACAGGGTATTTCCAAGAGGACGTGGTGAACAGATAAGGAAGGAAAGGAGAAAAGAGAAAGATATTAATCATCAAATCAAATAAAGAAGGATCTTCCTGAAAAAGTGGAAACCCTAATTCTCAGCCGTACTCTATAAATATCAGAAGAGATCGACTTAGAGAGGGGATCATCAGATATATCTCTGGGAAGCGGCTCAATCACCAAATTCCTGAAAAAAACATCGAGAGCATCACTCCATCAACATCGAAGAAGGAGAGAGAAGATCCCGCAACCAGAAGGCAGTCGACTGTGTGACAGCCAGTCGACCATATTGCCGGAATCCATTAGTTTATTTCTTCTTCTCTTTTTATTCTTTTATGTTGATCATGTATTCAAACTTGTTAAGCAATAAAGTTATTATTATGTGGAACTAATTTCATAGTTGGGTAGATCGAAACCGTAGTTATGTAATGCTATTTTCTTCTGAACTCTTCTATGTTACTTATTGATTAAATCTAATTGAATTGGTATAGGTTTATGATAGTCAAACTAGTTCTCAAGACTGAGAGCAGTCGACTGAGGTGAGAGCCAGTCGACTGACGTACAGAACTTGGGAAGCTCAAGTTTGGATGTCATTTATCTGAATCTGTTATATGAGCATATTGAGACGACCGAATCTCGTGCTCATAATTTGTAACAAAGGAATCTTTAGGGGTTCTTGGTTCAATCAACTTAGAGGATCTAGATCTGATACCAATTTCTAGAACTTTAAGTGTTTGTTCGTTTCCACTGTTCTTATGTTTTCTCTAAGTATAATTTAGTAGATACCATGCTAGATACTTACGGAAAGAAACGAATTAGAGTAGATACCATGCCTAATTCTTAGCTTAGGGAAACAATACTTTAAGGAGTAGATACCATGCCCTTGAAGTGAACAAACATGAGTAATTAGAAGTAAATTCAGAAGGCAACTTAGCATTATTAACTATTGGTGGAGATCAACAGCCCAACTATTCAAGAGATATTTGTGATTCAACACCTCTCATCTTAGTTTTAATCTTTTAGTTCTTTTAGAATATTATAAAAACTCTTATTCATTTTTATTATTAGTTTTATTGATTAGTAAGTTGAAGTCTACAATCTCTGTGGGATCGACCCTTGCTATTACTACGATTCGATTCGTGCACTTGCGAGGTTTTATAATTTGTGTCTAGTTTTATCTATTTATTTAGGTAACTAGATTTCCAACAACATCTACAATACCAATAATCTAAATATTTGTTTGTCTGAGACTCAGTTTGCAATTAAAATATCTCTGACTATTATTTCAACCAAAATGAAACACATGAAGTTCTCAAAACTCTAATTCAAGCTAATCATTTCTTTTACTCCACTTTGTGTCCCCATTGCACCTTTATAAGAAAAAATCAAAATGGATAAATAACAAATTCACTTTAGCTGTCTTTCTTGAGTAGAGAGTTTGCACCCCTTACTGGTAAACTCCAGTCATCCCAATCCTATTTATCCAAACATACACTAAAAGTTCTTATATGTTATATTATCCATGGTTTCTAATAACCAGTGAAGGGAACACTTCACGATAGTATTTTATCTTGAAGTAAAGAAATTAATATTGCATATTTGCCAAGTTATTTTAGGTTTTGGTCAGCTTAACTGTCCTGCTATGGTTTGGAAGCCCAAATTGAGGCCACCAAATAATCCATCTCACACTTCCATACACCTAAAATCAAAACTAATAAAAAACTCATCAAATAAATCACTAAATTAAAATTTTTTAGACCCAAAGATAAAATAATGATACCTCTCTGAACTTAGATCCCATGCACACACAAAATTCGAGTCAGTAAAAAACTGAGTAATTCCCTGCACACACAAAATTAAAAATTTGAATGAGAATTCAGTTAATGAGATGAAATTAAAGTCGTCGCATCGTACATAGAGGCTCTCGATTCGGTGGAGGGGAGTCGCCGATACGGAGTTGCATGATATTCGCGCTCGATTGGGTGGAGGAGAGTCACCGATACGGAATCTGCAGCGGATTAGATTTCGGCAACGACCTCTTGATTGGGGTTCGACATTGGATTTGGATTTGGATTTACTTTGCGATTTTCAAAATGTCAAAATTTCAAAATTTTAAATTTTATTTTTTTAAAAAAAAAGTTAAGTTTTTTTTATTTTAAAAATTTTACAAATTGAAATTTTTCAAAAATTATTTTAAATTATTTTTAAAAAATTATTTTAAAAAATTTTAATGTTTTTTTAATATTTTTAATATTTTAAAATTTTTACATTTTTTTATAAGTTTTTGATATTTTTGAATTTTTTGAATTTTTTTTAAATTTTAAATTTTTTAAGTTTTTTAGTTTTTAATTTTTAATTTTATTTTTTTTGGGGGGGGGATGTGTTTTGGGTTGGGGGGGGGGGGGGGGGGGTGGGGGAATGTGTTTTGTGAGGTTAGATTTGGGCCTATGATTTTGGGGGGATTGAAGGAGAGCCACTTGATAGCTTTCTTTGTGTTTTATTCTAGAGAGAGAGAGATGATTAAATAAATAAAGGAGTTGTTTCGGGGGGGATTTGAATTTGAGTTTTGGGAGGAAACTTTTAGAGGGAAAATTTTGTTTTGTGAGGTTAGATCTGGGCCTTTAATTTTGGGGGGATTGAAGGAGAGCCACTTGATAGCTTTCTTTGTATTTTATTATATGGATACAATATCGAGGAGAGATAAAGAAATTTAAAAAACTAGTAAAAAATAATGTAGAGGGGTATGTGGAATTATTTTATTGGATGGTGTAAAAAGAGGAGAGAGAAAAACAATAGAAAAAAAGACTACAATAACGCTACAGTGTTCCTCCACTGAATTCTGTGTGTTTTTTTCGGATATCAGATGCTCTACAATAGCGCTACAATAGGGAATCCAAATCCACTCCATATCCACCCAACCAAATCCGTGAACAGTGCACTTCCCATGGATTTCTTTTCCTACAAAATTTCTACAGCTAACCAAATAGGCCCTAAGGGCAGACTGGAAAATATAAATAAATAATATTAAATCACCAAATTTATATATTTAAAATAAATAAAAGGGTATGTATATGTAACCACCATTTTCGTAAATAAGTATTTTCCGTGTACTATCTATAATATAATTTTTTTAATATAAATTTTTTTTGTGCTAAATTCATTCCGGATTTTTATTAAAGTATTTTTTTTATCGAAAATTTATTCATTTCGAATAACGGTCTATTTTAATCATACTTTGTACATCCTATGGATTAGATATTTATATTTGAGCCCGAAAACAAATATATTATTATTATTGGATTATTTCTAATAAATTGTTAAACCCGAATACTAATTTCTCATGTAATTTTATATTTTTATTATGATTAAAATTATTAATTTTTGTTTCTTGATTATTCAATTAAAGTTCATTTATCGAATTATTTTATTTTCGTACTTGATCTAAGTTTCTTAGCGAATTCCAATTTATTTTCAAACCAATTTATATTCTTCTCATTGGTATTATTTATTTATTTATTTAGATTTAAATTGTTGTTCATGAAATTCTTCGTTCTTTTGATTGAGCTATTCTTGTTGAGCCTATGTTCTTTTATTTTATCGTGGTTATTTTTATTTAAACCCTATTGATTTAGATCTATCTTTTATTGAACCCTAAAGCTCAATTCCAATTGTTCTTGACCCAAAACCACTATTATTTGATCCTAAACCACTAACTGAATAAGCCTATAAATGCAACCCTAGTACAACCCCTAAAAATTGCACAAATTTGAAACCTTAGAGCCGTCTATTCTCTCTCATCTCTGTTTCTCTCTCCATATCATGGATTCCCGCCCAAACTCAGTAAACCCATACCCTTCTTCTCCGACCATCTCTCTGGCACCACCTTCGCCCACCCTGTCTTCCGGCGACCCCCATCGCCGCTCTCCCACACCTAACACTGCAGTCCCCCCTATCTTTCCTTGTTCCCCGTCAACCAGCCGAACCCCTTCTTGTTCGTCTTCTTCGGTGAGCTTCGTCTTCTCCGGCGAACTCCCCTCATCACCACCTCCCATCGATGCCCTCCTGTCGATGCCGCAGCACACCCCCCGAAACCCCTTCCTCCCCTGTACCTCGTCGACAACAGCCTAACCCAACTCTGACGCTGCTGTCTTGCTCCGTCGACAACTGCATGCCCAGTCACTGCTCCCCCTGAGCACCGCCGTGACCTCGCCATCCAAGAGCACCCCTTGCCATTGCTGACATTGGTGTTGTCCCTATTGTGCTATGTATTGTTGTTTTGATTTAAATCTCTTTTGCACGTATATTGCACGTGCTATCTTGTGGATTCGTGTGTTCGTGGTTTCATTGCTTTGGGATCCTTATCCCGTTATTCTTGGTATTCATTTTTACCATTTATAAGGCAAGTGACTTTTCCCTTGAATTTTACATTGTATCAAATTCAAGTTTCATTGAAATTCTTGCAAGTAGATCCTATTCGTTATCGTATCACTGTATTGCTTATCCTTCGTGGTCTATTGAGGGTTTACATGAGCTAATCCCAATATTCTTGACATCCTGCCACTTTGACTCTAAAAATATTGAATCTTGCATACATCATATAGTACTGATGATAGAAAATTTTCATGCATCTCATAACACGATTAATTATTATAGAGACAATTGTTAGGTTGTATGTTGTTTGATCGATTGATGGTTGATTGATGAAAAATTGATGTATGTATGTGCTGTTAACCTTATTTACCATGTTTCTATATCCCATCATGCTGATTGAGAAGTTTATCGACTAGTAGAATTGATATCCATCATGTTTAATTAACTTATTTCATGAAAATACCCAAAACCCTATATGTTGCTTGGTGGATGTATGTTGACTGCTATTTTTGATCCAGTAAATGATCTTAAAATAAATGACTTTTTGAATATGAATTTTAGCCTTACCTTTCTAGTTTCCAGAATATCTTGAACTTCCAAATTCCGAGTTGTGCAGCAAAAGTTATGCCCATTTTACTACAGCTGTGTTTTTAATTCAATATTTTTAGATTCTTATATCTTTCATGTTTAAAAAATAAAAAGGCTGATCAAATGATAAAATTTTGCAATGATAATTTTCAGATTGCGTGTAATCATGTTTAGGAGTCTAGAAAATATTTTTAATGAATTTTATTTTGAGTTTTTGCTGATTTTAAAAATAAAGTAATATGATGTCGAAATTCTGCCTGAACATGAAGTCTGTAATGAATGTTGTGTTTGACCTAGCTACTGTTGTCGGATTTTGAACTTTAAATATGTGTTGGAACCCTGTGTAAGTCTAGTTTCTAGAATTTATGACGGATTCAGTTTTCGATTTTTGAAACAACGGGAAACTATACTTTTGTACAGACTACTCTTGCTTTCCAGAATTACATAGTCCAGATTTTAATAGATTAATTATTTCTGTATCGTAGTATTGCATGAATCGAAGTGTGTATGTCGCATCGAATGATCCTAATACCCTATTGTCATTGTTCTCATTGTCCAATTCAAGTTATCATCTTATTATTTTCCTATTGTTACCATCATTCATCCCATGTTTCATATTTGCATATTGTATTGTTGCATTGATAAATAATTAATAAGCCGGGGTTTAAGGGTTGACTTCAGTAGCGGACAATATAGTGATTGCACTCGGAGGAGGGGGGCATATTTCCCTATTTATCAGTATATCGGTCTATCGTTCTATTGGTCTATTGGTCATGTTGGTCATATTAGTCATCGATTAATTATAGATTACTGACTACAATATCTCGATTGATTTGGTCATTGGCCATTATTGAGTATTGTTGCCGAGTACATGAACTATAAAATCCACTACTAAGTCTAAACGTAAGTTGTTTGTATGTAGCAACCATGTGGTAAATAAATGAGACGCATGAAGTGCTACATTAGTTAGGATTAAAAATATTAATAGACTTAAGGATTGACACCACATTGATATTGCATATTGTTCATCATTGTTCCTATTGATATCAAATATTGGCTAAGTGTTACTGTTATTGATCATTGATTATTGTTACCGAATATTGAATCATTGTTTATAGCCACTGCATCGATTATCATGATATTTATTATTGCTATTGTCCCATTTTATTGGTTCCTATTGATCCATTGAAATCTTTGTTATACTATTATTCCATTGTTCCCTGCTTTCTCTACTTGCTGTCTATGACTTGCTCTAAGAAAAATTTTCTCATCTTTTTAAATGAAGTGTTTACAGGTGTTGATGGCGAATTGCCTGATGGATTGGGAAAACAACATTTGTGAAGGAATTGATAGCATCGCCGCTTAATAAATAATAATTTTTTTTGTCATGAAGACTTAATTATTGAACCATCGTTATCTCATTGTATTGGGGGTTTTTGACCCAAATATTGCTATTATTTGTTTCCTGATATTGGATTATTATTGTATTTGAATATTTTATATTGCTTCATTCCATGTATTATTGTTCATGAGATTTTTATTATTGACTGCACAATTGTTCTGTATTGATTATAATGTTGAGATGATCAGATAAACAGCTTATGGGTGACGTTAGTCATTCGCTGGGCCAATGTCATATATTCGTATTTCGTATTTTTGGGAAGCGAGGCGTGATAAGGTTTTTAGTGGTATCAAAGCCTGGGTTTGGATAATATATCAGTCAAATGTGACTAACGAAAGGAAGTTTGGCTTTGATTGACATATTAATCAGATTTGGGTTTTATCGGGTTAACTCAACCATATGTGCAATACAGGAATCGCATGAACAATTGATATCCAACTTATGATCTGGATGCTAACCGTTTGATTTTTATTGTAGATCATGACTAGAAAAGGTATTTCTTCTTCCCGTGCTGGGGATGATCAGTCTGATCAACCCACTGTTGCACAGCTAATGTAAATGCAGCATGAGCACAACAAACTGATGATGCAGATGCAACGGAAACATAATGAACAGTTGAGTATGGCTTATGAAGCTGCTAACAGAGACCCCGTTGTGCATGTCCCTGGATTGCTGCCGTCGAGGTTTGGAAATGTGGCAGATTTCATGAAGCTCCATCCAGACAAATTCTCAGGCACTGAGGGTCCGCTTGAAGCCAAGCAGTGGCTTATTCAGACTGAGCAGTTGTTGACCGCAGTGCGAATTGCGGATGTGGATCGTGTGGATGTTGTGAGCATCCAACTTGTTGACCTTGCCCACATCTGGTAGCAAGCTGAGGCTGAGCAATTGAGCCGACCCATCCACTGGGCCACCTTCAGTGAGAGATTCCTCATGAAGTTCTTTCCTAATGTCATCAAGAATGAAATGGAACGAAAGTTTGTCTCATTAACTCAGGTTCATTAGATGGTGTTTAATAAAGTTTTTTCGTTGTTATTTCATAAAGTACAGACGTTAAACTAAATGCTGTCTTGAATTAGGGGAGTCAGACCGTGGATGAATATGCTGCGGTATTCACCCGACTAAGTTGTTTTGCTACTTCCATGGTGGGAAATGACAAGGATAGAGGCCGTCGTTTCTTTTTTAGCTTGGATATCGAGATTCAGGATCGTCTTGCCGCCATGCGACTTCGTTCTTATGTTGATATCCTGGATGCTGGTAGAATTCAGGAGTAGACTAGTACGAGGAAGTGTGCTATTTAGCATTCTTTCCCGCACCCTGTCGCTGTGAGGCCTTTTGGAGGGCCTATTCGGAGGCCAGTTCAGACCTAGATCGCTAGAGCTTTGCCCTACTCACCTGTTGCCCCGTGGGTGGACCAATCATGTATCTACTGCCACAGGGTTGGTCACTCACGCCAGGATTGTAGGGCAGCGAACTGCCAGTGCTTGCTGTGTGGAAGTGATGACCACATGGTTCGAGACTGCCTAAGGAACCGACACGATGTGCTGACAGAAGGACTAGCCCCCAATGGAGGACAGATTGTAGCTCGTGTTCAGGCTTACAACTTGATCACTGAAGGAGTGACTATAGGTATTTAGCAATAGGTTTGTTTTCTGTTCTTGCATTACTTATTCTCTCTTGCATCATTTATCCATTCCGCATCTTGCATTTACCTTCATTTATTGATTCATTATTGAGTATCATACTAGTTATTTCTTCCCTACCATACTCCTTTCAAATTTCAGTTGTACCACCCTAGTCATTTCTCTCCCTTCATATTCAATCATTCCATGCCTTATTCTCTTTCGCCCCTTGTAGTCATTCTTTTTCTAACTATATTATCTTTGATTCTAGTGTTATCCATTCTTTTATTCCTGCTTGGTTGTCGATCGACATCGCTCGATCTACAACGACATGTCTACAGCTTGGACTTCTGTGCAGTGGAAGCGTGGTGGGCCCATAACCCACAGGTCCTAGGATTCTCATGTTGTTTCTCATTCCTTGCATTGCTTGCTCCCTTACTCTTACATTTGCACTTGTCATTTTTCATTGAATCTTTATTCAACATCATTCTTGATCACTTCATTCATATCCATGTTCTTTCTAATTATGGTGTTGCCATCATTTTGTCTTTCCCTTTGAATTCCCAGTTTTGTTATTTTCCAATTTGCATTTGCTTTGTCCTACGTACCGCCTGAGCAAATTTCGAGAACAAAATTTTGTTGTAAGGTTGGTAGGATTGTAACCCCTATTTTTGCCAATAAGTATTTTCCGTGTATTATCTATAATTTGATTATTTATTTTTTTATATAAATTTATTTTGTGCTAAATTCTTTTCGGATTTTTATTAAAGTATTTTTTTAATAGAAAATTTATTCATTTCGAATAACGGTCTGTTTTAATCTTACTTTCTTCATCTTATGGATTGGATATTTATATTTAAGCCCGAAAATAAATATATTATTATTATTGGATTATTTCAAATAAATTGTTAAACTCGAATACTAATTTTTCATGTAATTTTATTTTTTATTATGATTAAAATTATTAATTGTTGTTTCTTGGTTATTCAATTAAAGTTCATTTATCGAATTATTTTATTTTCATACTTGATCTAAGTTTCTTGGCGAATTTTAATTTGTTTTCAAACCAATTTATATTCTTCTCATTGGTATTATTTATTTATTTATTTGGATTTAAATTATTGTTCATGAAATTCTTCGTTCTTTTGATTGAGCTATTCTTGTTGGGCCTATTTTTTTATATTTTATTGTGGGTATTTTTATTTAAACCTTATCGATTTAGATCTATATCTTATTGAACCCTAAAGCCTAATTCCAATTGTTCTTGACACAAAACCACTATTATTCGATCCTAAACCACTAACCTAATACCCTAATTGTACCCTATATATGCAACCCTAGTACAAACCCTAAAAATTGCACAAATTTGAAACACTAGAGCCGTCTATTCTCTCTCACTGTCGTGGATTCCCGCCCAAACTCAGTAAACCCATACCCTTCTTCTTCGACCATCTCTTTAGCGCCCCCTTCGTCCAACCTGTCTTTCGGTGATCCCCATCGTTGCTCTCCCACACCCAACACAGTAGCCCCCCTGTCTATCCCTTTTCCCCGTCAGCCAGCCGAACCCCTTCATGTTCGTCTTCTCCGGCGACCTCCCCTGGTCGCCACCTCTCGTCGACGCCCTCCTGTCGACGCCGCCAGCACACCCCCCAAAACCCCATCCTCCCATGTTCCTTGTCGACAGCAGCATAACCCAATGTAACGCCCCAGATCCCCGTTACCGGACATCCGTGACTCAACCAAAATCTTTGCTTTCAAATCCATCTCAACACAGTAAATAACACGAAAATTTAAAAAAATTTATTGCCATCAGAGATATTACATTATTAGTTACAAATATTATCTTGTCATTGAACAAGGAATACAAATTTCATGACTCATTACATCTTTTTACAAATATTCAGACTCCTCTTGCAAGGCTAATAGTGGTCTTCCAGACTAGTCACTGCCGAACTTTTGCTGGATGGTCGATCTACTTTCCTGGAACTTGCCCGTCGGCTTGAGGCTTTAGTCGCGTGACTCTTGTTATTTTTGCATCAGCTCGAAAGGAAGGTAAGTATACTCTTCCTCCACTTGTATGCCCTGCTGGTCTTAGTTCTCCTACACTTGCAACCTGGTATCCAGTACCTAAATGAGTGGGCATGTCATTAATTCTACTCACACAAAGCTGATAAGAAAACAACGATCTCTAACTTGCACACTCACAAATCAACTTGAAATGGAAAGAGAAACATGCATCCTAATCTCCTAGTGTTTGTGTAAGCCATGATCTGTAGTCTAATGCATAATGCAGAGTATAGACATGGATGCACTTAATCTAATGTTTGCAAGACTCTGGATACGCATGCATCTCATACTACATGTGTCCAGATCAAGCCATTCCTCCAGTTTGAGGGATTTGAACCCTCGCCAAGCAAACATTCCCCTATTGTACTCAACCTGTTCCTGATAGATACAATCGTGGCTGGTGAATCCTGCAGTTATTACTGCTAAATACAAAAATAGTGGTGTCTTGTTGCCACTAGTGCCCCAAATCAAATCATACCAAATGCCTGTGATGAACTTACAGATATACAATTTTATATCTATGGTACTGAAGATCCATGGGACAGTAGGTCCATGGTTTGTTCGTGTCCACACAACATAAGAACATGACAGACTCGATGTTCTAAAAACCCCCTATCCGACAGGAAGCTCCTATTCTTAGCATGACACTTCAGGAAGCAACAGTGCGAGATACGCACAGCAACACGTATCCCTAATGACAGGAAGAGACAACCTTGGTTAACACTGCCTAGTGCTACTCTTAGAACGAGTCGAATTATAGGGAATCATCCCTAACATCAATCCGGTCTTCAAGAGAACAGTAAAGGAAATTTAATAAAATATAGCTTACTGAAAATATCCTGACAACTCAAATCAGACACGATGTCGATCAAACAATGTCGAGCCTGACTGGTCTGTCAAAATAATACTTTATCACAGGAATCACATCCACCGATTTCCAATACCTTCACAGCTCATCGACCAATAACCCCGGCCCAAGACCCTCAGCGAGTAGTCCAACGGCACCCAATAGATGCATATAAATTGTGAATGAAGGTAAGCACACACACAACCACCAATACTCAACTATTGATAGACTCAGGCATCGAGACACCGGTCACCAATCGACCATACAGCTATCCTCTCAACTCACTCATGTCCACCATGAGTATTAAGGACAGGACACTTGTCCAAGTCCTAATGAAGTGCTAAACAACATCTTTAGAACTCAATAGCTCTCAATCCCATACGGCGGTATGTAGAGGATTCCTCATCAATCTTCAAATTATAAACAGTTACTGCGACTCAAGCTATGCTTATCGAAATCCAACAAAATCAGGTTTTCTAGGAGGGTAGGAGACTTTACTGCAATTTCCTAGTAAAAACTACCCTCAAATTCCTCATGGAACTCAAGTCCCCAAAGTTAACAATGCTTGAAGTCGATCAAGGCAACAGGTTGCCGTACTTGCAACATCCATATCTTCCACGATATAATTCAGAATTGCTTGATACTACCCATTCTAGGAAGCTAACACCTTGGCTAAAACTCTCCAGTTAACCATTTCCTCAAATTCAATCATCTTGATACTATAAAAAGCTCATGCACTCTCACCTGTACATTCCTTCATGCACTTGCTGTACTTCTCTAATAGCATAGAAACTTGCTCACTCATTGGAATTACTCGATTCCCAATTCTATGGAAAGGTGCAAGTGTCTACTACAACTCTCTAGTAGAATACATCCTTAAATTCCATCACAAAAGTCCTCAAAAACACAAAATTCCATCAGGTGCACAAACAGGGAAGAATTTGTTGTTCTAGCAAATACTGCCTTGATTAAGACTGGATCTGCCACAGTCTTAGAAAAATCATAACTTTCGACTTTCAAGCTGGAATTTCATAATTCCATATGTTTTGGAAAGATACGACTCTCCACTACAATTCTCTAGTTGATCAATCTCCCAAATTCTTAACCCATAATTCCATAATTACTCATCTTCACAGACTAGTCAATCTGAGTTAGGCTGAACCTGGTCTATTTTTAAATGCCATAACAAATCAACCCTAACTCCAAAGATCATAAAATTTTATATTCTTAATCCAAACATATACTACTTCTTTGTGTCCAAAACTCGCTTCCAGATTCATAATACACAAAGAATTATGACCCCTAAAATATAGCATAAAATTTCAACTGCTCTTTCAACAGGGTCTTTACTACTTCACACTATTTATTTTTGAAACCTCATCAAATAACATCTGAAAATTCAAAAATTTTATATTCAAGATTTAGACACATACCAAAAGCTACTGCAAAATTTTCATAGCAATATCATAAACACACAAGTAGTTATGACTCAATGAACTTCAATCAAGAACCGACAGCTTCAGCTTACAGCTTCCAGACCCATTTCCATCTACAAATTCTTTGATGTATCAAACGACCTCAGACAATTATGAAATTTAATACTATGGTTTTAGACACATACAAGAGTATCCAAAAAATAATTCAGCTCAAAATACCCAGCCAATATTGAGTTACAATTTCGGAGAGACACAACAGTAGCTCCTTCGGCTGCTCTCTGTCTAAAAGTTAGGCTGGTGTTTGGGTCACCAAATGGACTCCAAATATTATGAAAAAAATCATGGAAGCTCTAAATACATAGAAAAACAAGCCCTAAAAATTTGAGTACAAAAGTCATAACAATTTGAGGTCTAGAAATTCTCAAACTCACATGCTTATACTTGTGGCCTGAACAAAATTCATGAAAAGATATATTCTACCATACCAATTATTTTTCTTCCTTAGCATGTCAATAATTCATACATGATAATCGAGCTTCTCTTTGCTACTACCATACTCTAAAATTACATACACATAAAAAAAAAGTAATCTTTCGAGTTTAGAGAATCACCCACTTTTAGTAGTTGCAAGAAAACCTCGTTGTAGCTTTGGTTGCTCCTTGCTCACTTGATCCTCCACAGTTCAAGGTGTAGTTGTTGTTGCTAGCTCCTCTCTTTTCCTTCTTTTACCTTTTTTTTTCTCTCCTTTTCTTGTCATCTCTCTTTTTTTTTGAAGAACACAAGATGAGAAGAAGGGATGAGAAGTGAGTGGAGTGGAGTTTATATAGAAAAATGGAGAGTTAGGGTTTTGGGTGAGGTGGAGGGCTAGGATGAAGTAGGGTGAAGTATATGGAGATGTGTGGGTGAGATGAGTGCCAACACACACAAGTAGAAGCTTCGTGGAAGTTTCTCATTTCTTCAAAAGTCAACACACATGGTGAATTGTTTCCACCATTGGATCTTCATCAAGATCCAAGCCATGGTCACATGATGCTAGGGTTCCTAACCCTAGGTTTCATCAAGGAACCCTAGGTCACCATACCCTAACCCTAACCCTAGTGCACAATTTCAATCTATATCTAGTTCAAGCACTAGCTCAATTTAAAATAACCAATATATATATAATTTAAAATCTATAAAAATATGTGTTTTATAGAAATTATTATTTTCTCCCGAAAATTGTCTGGTCAAAACAATCGCAACAAATCTACAGTTTAATCGGGAAGATATCCCATGTTTATCTTATCAGGTTCAGAGTAGCTCATATATCTAAAATTTCTCAATTAAAACTGATAGTATTGGAAAAATACGTAATCTTGTGCAATACTCAATTATGCACGAATTACTATGCAAAAAATAGCTATATACTATTTTGTGGGGTATTACATTACTCCCTCCTTAGAATCGTTCTGTCCTCAGAACGATGCTAGGGGAGTAGACAAGCATCAATGAGCATAAGATACGTTCCTTGATCATCTCCAATACCTCGAGGAACATCCTCGATAGTTGACTCTCAAGTCCTCAATGCATCCTTCCATCATGGACATTAACCCCATCATGTGGATCATTCAGGGGCCTGCCTTATCTCACATCCACCGTACTGGGGATGAATCACCTTGGGGGATGTTGCTCTCGTCCTACACCACTGGAGATCAATCCTTCTCCACAGAACATTTTGGGGCGTATTTCATCCCGCGTTCTGGAATACTGGAAAATATCTCGCTCCACGGAATATTCTGGAGACTCCTTTATCATTGAATTTCCCCGTGGGTATTACTCTCGTCCTCAGAATACTGGAGATCAATCCCTCCTATTTCATCCACATGTCTGGAATACTGGAGAACATCTCACTCCTTGGATCATTCTGGAGTCAATGTTCCACTAGCCTGCTCGTGAATGTTGCTCTCGTCCCTGGAATACTGGAGACCAATCCCGCTCCACAGAACATTTTGCGGCCTATTTCATCCCACGTCACGAAGACTAGGGAATATCTCACTCCCTGGATCACTCTGGAGCCAACGTCACACAATCCTTCCCTATGAGTGTCACTCTCGTCCCTGGAATACTGAAGACCAATTCCTAGTCCACAGATCGTTCTGGGGGTCTATTTCATCCCTCGTCTGGAATGCTGAGGAATGTCTCACTCCATGGATCATTCTGGAGCCGACATCTTACTCTTTATACAAGATCTCCGTATGCCTCCCAGCTCCTAGTTGCTGCACTTGAGGGTCGGTGACCACTCCCTCCTTAGAAAAGAATGAGGTTTTATGAAAGAGAGGGCAAAAATTTCAACTTCATGCTTCCTCAAAAAAATGTGCACAATCCAAGAGATGAACAAATGCCAAAAACATCCATGTTCTATAAAAGTCATAGTATTTTGCTACAGAACATATTACAAGTTCATCATTCATAACTTGCAAAAATGCAACCAACAAAATATATTACTATTTCTGGACCATTAGAGCCCTCCCCACTTCATACTACTTTCCGATTAAGCTGAAGTTTGTCCCTGGCAAACAGGCTTCTTCCCTTTATTGACCACATTCCGTATCTGGTCATTGGGGTTCCCTTGTAGTCGTGGACAATTCGATTTCTTGTGTCCGGTTTCTCCGCAATTGTAGCAAGTGTTTGTCTGGGCTCTTTGTGGGCATTTACTTTTGAAATGACCTGGTTCCTTACAAAAGTAACAAACCACTGTCTGGTTAGTCTCCTTAAGCCTTCTAGACTTGTGAGTTGAGTTCTGCCTATCACTGTCAGAGGTGAGAATATACTTCTTCCTCTTTTTCCCCGTCTCCGCCGTGCCTCGATTTTGCTGGTCCTGGTTCATATCTAATTTAGTTGCGGCTATCCGTCGAACCAACTTTCGAACCTTCGAATGCATAATGGTACTAACTTGGTTCTACGTCCAGGCCTGAGTCCCTGTTCAAATCCCTTGGCTTTCTTTGTCTCCTCTTGAACCATATCAGGTGCATAACGCGAAAGCTGTGTGAACTTGGTCTCGTATTCTATTACTGACATGTTCCCTTGCTTCAAACTGTGGAATTCCATTGCTTTTTCCTCCTGCACGTCCAAGGGAAAGTAGTATTCCTTGAATTCCTCCAGGAATTGCTATTGGACCTTCTCCCCAGCCGCGCTTTACTGATTGCCACCACACCCCGGCATCCCCTTCTAGTAGAATTGTGGCTAGTCGGACCTTACTGTCGTCTAACTTCGAACACTATCTCTACTTGATGAATCCAATTGTCGGCCGCATCTGGATCAGCGTAGCCCTCAAAGACAGGTGGCTTCATCTTCTTAAAGGATTCTACCATCTTGACTGGGTCGGCTTTGTTATTCTCCTGGTTCCTTCCTTGAGCATCATGCAGTGGTATGGAGTTCCTACTTGCTTCGAAGGATTTTCTAATCATCTGGTATACACGGGTAAACTTTGCTTCAACATTGAAGTTGGTGTCGTTGGTCCTACTGCCCTCGCCCTCAGCCGTCCCACAGTGGCTGTTTCTGATTCTCCTGGACATTCTTCAAAGAAAGAAAACACACCAGGTTAGTTCTGGATGTATGGAAGATCATAAATGGAAAAAGGTGCAATAATTATGGTTTTGATCATCTTACAATCCAAACTAAGCTTAACTATATGGCATTTTAAGTTAAATTTCCTACTAGGTTAAACAACAATTTGAAGTTAGCGATGATACCAACTGTAATGCCCCGGAATTCCATTACCGGACATCCGTGACTCAACCAGAATATTTGCCTTCAAATGAAACTCAACACAGTAAACAATACAGAAATTTAAAAACTTTTATTGTCATTAGAGTTATTACATTATTAGTTACAAATATTATCTTGTCCTTGAACAAGGAATACAAATTACATGACTCATTACATCTTTTTACAAATAATTAGACTCCTCTTGCGAGGCAAATAGTGGTCTTCCAGACTGGTCACTGCCGAACTTCCGTTGGATGGTCGATCTACTTTCTTAGGACTTGCCTCTCGGCTGGAGCCTTCAGTCGTGCGACTCTTGTTATTTCTGCATCAGCTCGAAAGGTAGGTAAGTATATTGTTCCTCCACTTGGATTCCCTGCTGGTCTTGGTTCTCCTGCACTCACGACCTGGTATCCAATACCTAAATGAGTGGGCACGTCAGTAATTCTACTGACGCAAAGATGATAAGAAAACAACGATCTCCCACTTGCACACCCACATATCATCTTGAAATGGAAAGAGAAATGTGCATCCTAATCTCCTAGTGTTTGTGTAAGACATGACCTGTAGGCTAATGGATAATACAGATTACAGACATGGATGCACGTAATCTAATGTTAGAATGACTCTGGATAAGCATGCATCCCATACTACATGTGTCCAGATCAAGCCATTCCTCCAATTTCAGGGATTTGAACCCTTGCCAAGCAAACATTTCCCTATTGTACTAAACCTTTTCCTGATAGATACAATCGTGGCTGGTGAATCCTGCAGTTATTACTGCTAAATACTAATATAGTGGTTTCTTGTTGCCACTAGTGCCCCAAATCAAATCATACCAAATGCCTGTGATGAAATTACAGATATACAATTGTATACCTATGGTACCAAAGATCCATGGGACAGCAGCCCCATGGTCCGTTCGTGTCCACACAATATAAGAACATGATGGCCTCGAAGGTCTAAAATCCCCCTATCCGACGGGAAGCTCCTGTTCTTACCATGACACTTCAGGAATCAACAGTGCGAGAAACGCACAGCGGTGTAACGCCCCGAACTTCCTATATGGAGAATTCGAGACACGAGCTAGGACCTTTACATTCAATTAGTCACAATAAACAGAAAACATGAAAATTTTAAAATTTTTTATTAATACAATATTACAGGCTGAGTGTTTCCATTGATTCAACATATTACATCAGGGTATATATGTATGAAAATGATAAACATTGGGCTTTTCACTTGTAGACCATGCCTTGACTAGAGTCCTTCCGGTTCGTGATCTTGTATCCACAACCTATTAGAGTGGGGACATCAGTACATATACTAACGCTTAAAGGCTGATGACTAGCAGCGAATCTCCAAAAACAAACATATAAAATCATGGTAAAATATGTCGGTGTAGTTTAAGTGTTTGTGAGTGTAATGACTAGAATCTAATGCAATGTCAACTAAGGCTAGGATGCTCCTATTCTAATGCAAGCGAGAATCTCGAATCGTATGCATCCCATACTACATATGTCCATATCACGCCATTCTCCATATATAGGGATTTGAACCCGCGTTATGAATTTCTACTTGTACGCAACCTATTCCTGACAGATACAACGTGACTGATGAGGTTGCAGACGTGGTCAAGTCCCACCAATGCAGTACGCTCATGGTGTCTATATTTGCCACTACTACCTGGCTAACCGGACGTCACACAAAAACCAGACGAACCCTCGGAGTTACTGCAACACAGGTTAGCTTGAAGCACCCCTGCGGCCCCCTAACTCATAGACCATAGTCTATGGCCTGTTCGCTTCCCCGACATAGAACACGACGGAGTTCCGGGGTCCATCCCCTAGCTCTGCCCGCCCTTATCATTGCACTCCAGGAATTAACAGTGTGAGTATGCAACCCGTGTTCCCAACTCGTGAGAAGGCATCGTGCGTATCCCTTTGACGGGAAGGTACAACCCAATAACACCACCTAATGTTGGCCCAAGGGACGAGTTGGTCATAAGGTGTCACCCCTAATACCAACTCCTCTCTTTTGGCAAAACGGTTAATGAAAGATCTTTATGAGTCACAACCCTAATGATGTTACTAATCCTAAACAATCCTACAAGATTTTCCACTTAGGTTATCATGGTCCAACTCACGGTCCCTCAATCCAAGACACTAGTAACGAGATCTCCCTCACTCATCACCACCCCTAACTTGGATCCAATCAACACTCTTGGCCCACGATTAATCCACACCGGTTAAGATCCTTTGGTGCCCGAGGTGAGATCTATCCATAGTCTCTAAGGTGGTAGGATGCGGTCTTGATGGTCGATGACCCCTAGGGTAATTAGAAGACCCTAGACTAGTTTTTATCAAACTAACAATTATTAGTGACTTTCCCAACCCTTATTACCCATGAAGATGAAGAATGCTCACATGCTATGGTCCAAATTTAATTAGAACCTCCTACAACTAGAATCCATGGTTCTTTTTACCAAATTGAACTAGAATTACATGCAACTAGATTCTTGGGTTCTTTCTCAAGGTTGAACTAGAATCACCTAGAACTAAATGCATGGGTTCTCTTATCAATTGATCTAGAACTATCATGGTGTTAGTTTCATGGGTTTCTTTTTGAAGTTGACTAGAACAACATAGAACATATGTTCATTTCAATAGTTAACTAGAACACCTAGCTCAAGCATGGGTTCATGGGTACTTTTTAATCTTTCACTACCATATACTATTCAACATGGTTCTTTTAACTAGAATGCTACACTATACCATTCAAGAATGTATGGGCTCTTCACTAACACTAACTACAACAGGATAGTTAACACTACAACTACAACATGACTCTTTTACTATAACTTAACTACAACTTGAGTATCTACTATTACTTTGAGCATGGGTATTTACTACAACTTAAACATGAGCATTTACTACCACTCAAGCATGATTAACTACTACACTCTAAGCATGGATGTCTATTACAACCTTAAACATGGATATACAACTTCCCTACAACAATCTAAGCATGGTATACAACTTTCCTATAACAATCCAACCATGGTATACACCTTTCCTACAATAATCTAAGTATGGTATATAACTTTTCTACAATAATCCAAGCATGTTATATAACTTTCCCACAATAATCTAAGCATGGTATATAACTTTCCTACAGCAATCTAAGTATGGTATATAACTTTCCTACAACAATCTAAGCTAGGTATATAACTTTCCTACAACAATCTAAGCATGGCATATAACTTTCCTACAATAATCCAAGCATGGTATACAACTTTCCTATAACAATCTAAGCATGGAATAACTTTTCTACAATAATCTAAGCATGGTATATAATTTTCCTACAAAAATCCAAGCATGATATATAACTTTCCTACAATAATCTAAGCATGGTATACAACTTTCCTACAACAATCTAAGCATGGTATATAACTTTCCTACAATAATCCAAGCATGGTATATAACTTTCCTACAATAATCTAAGCATGGTATATAATTTTCCTACAACAATCTAAGCATGGTATATAATTTTCCTACAATAATCTAAGCATAGTATACAACTTTCCTATAATAATCTAAGCATGGTATATAACTTTCCTACATTAATCCAAGCATGGTATATAACTTTCCTACATTAATCCAAGCGTGGTACATAATTTTCCTACATTAATCCAAGCGTGGTACATAATTTTCCTACAATAATCTAAGCATGGTATATAACTTTCCTACAATAATCCAAGCATGGTATATAACTTTCCTACAATAATTACAAAGCTACTTCTCTTTAAAAAAATACAAGTCTTGAAATACAAAAAAAATCTAACTTTATGTGACAAAAATCTACTCTTTATAACTTACAAGTCCTACATATAACAAAAGTCTACTTCTTTTTGGATTAGAAGTTCTTCATACCACAAGTCTACCTTTTTTATAAACTAGGAGTTAGCAAGATTGATATTTTAACAAGTAAGGAGCAAAAACAATACAGTCGTTTTTTTTTTGGTTAAGATTATTAAGATCTATAACCCCAAAATGGGTAAGTAATTATTCTACTACACCACTCATATGCTTATGTCCATTGTTCTTGTTGAGTCCTACAACCCAAAAATGGGTGTGTAAACAAATCCTCATATGCTTATGTCCTTGGTTCCAAGTCAAGTTCTACAACCCAAAGATAGATATGTATACAAATCACCATATTCTTATGTTAATTTAGTCCAAATAACAACAACAAGAACAAAAGTTACAACAATTCAAGATTCAATCTTTATGTTCTTATTAAAGTTCTACCATTCACTTACTATTATTTATGCTTAGAACTTAGTTCATGTTATTTTAGCACACAACAAGAGAACAAAACACTCAACAACACACACAACAAAAAGAGAACAAGAAGAACAAGAATCAACAAAAAGATAATAAGAAAAGATGGATAAACCCCCACCTTGATTTTTCTTGAAGGAAGAACTTGCCTATGCACCTTCTCCTTTTTTGGTTCTTGTAAAATGAGACGAGAGAAGAGGGGAGGGGTATTTATAGGGTGAAGGAGAAGGGGGAAAGTGTAAAACACCAAGGGAGTTTTTCAAAAAACCCCTTGGGTACAAGTGGTCAGCCAGGCATGGTAAGGTGGGGATAAGGTGGAGGCTTGGTATTAGGGTGAGGTGGTAGCATGGTGAAAGGTGAGGTGGATGAGAGAGAGAGCTTCTGGAAGAACAACTCCTTAAACTCTTATGTGTTTTAATCCTAGGTTTAAACTCTTAACCAAAACTTAGCCATCTAAATTGGTTTGTCATGACAAAAGAGATAACTCAAATATGAAAAGAAATAAAATAATTAGATAGTTAAGTACTAAGAAAATAATATTATTAATAATTGATCGGGATATTAAAATACTCCCTCCTTGGAATTGTTCTGTCCTCAGAACTACACTAAGTAGGAGAAACAAAAAACAAACAACACTCAAAATAACTCGGGAAAAGAAAGCTTCATTTGGCTTTCTGATGAACCCAATAATATTCACATTTAGGAGCAATAATCTTAGTGCAATTAGACATTTAAATGCTCTATATGTGTTATTTTACTCTTCTTTTCTCTTTTCCATAGGAAACAACCAAAAACAGCAAAACGAAGTAGATTCCAGACTAATACAGACTGAGAGGACGATATACAGGGAACTGCAGAGCAACAGTCGACTGGTTCTTCAACAGTCGACTGGATAGAGAGGCTGAAGCTGCTCGGCACAGTCGACTTACCCCAACACCAGTCGACTGCATCCAGCGGAGTGAAAAGATAAGATAATTGACGATCCACCCTCATCTAAATCCAAATCAAAATTAAGTTATCCAAACCCAGGTTATATGCGAATAACAACTTCTCCAACAAATCAAAGCTAGAGATCGGGAATTGGCAAGAGCACGTGGTTAGCAGAAAAGGGAGAAAAGAAGAAAAGAGAAAGAAATAAAACGCCGATCAAATAAGGAAGGAAATAAATAAAAGAAGACGACTTTTCTGGAAAAAGTGCAAACCCTAATTCTCTTCCCGTGTTCTATAAATATCAACCAAGAGGCGTTATTCTAGGGGAGGAAGGAATCAAGGAATTTCTGAATCATCAAATCATCAACCAAGAGGATTATTCTATCAGCATCGAAGAAGATGGAGATCGAGTACACTGAAGCAACAAGCCAGTCGACTGAGTGACAGCAATCGACTTCTCAGACCAAACATCATCAGTTTATTTCTTCTCTTTCTAGTCTTTATTTTGATCATGTATTCGAAACTGTTAGTCAATAAAAGTTTTATTATGTGGAACTAATTTCATAGTTGGGTAGATGGAAACCGTAGTTATGTAGTGCTTATATTCTTCTGAATGCTATTCTGTTACTTATTGATTAAACCTGAGAGTATTGGTACAAATTTATAATATACAAACTTGTTCGGAAGTTCTAAAAGCAGTCGACTGAGAGTGACAGCAAGTCGACTGCCATACAGAACCTGAGATTATCAAGTTTGCATGTTATAAATCTGAATCTGTTATATGAGTATAGAGACGACCCGTATCTCGTTCTCATAACTTGTAACACAGGAATCTTTAGGGGTTCTTGGTTTAATCAACTTGAAGGATCTAGATCTGATACCAATTTCTAGAACTTCGAGTGTTTGTTCGTTTCCATTGTTCTTATGTTTTCTTTAAGTGCAACTTAGTAGATACCATGCAAAATACTTAAGGAAAGAAACGAATTAGAGTAGATACCATGCCTAATTCTTGGCTTAGGGAAACATTAACTTTAAGGAGTAGATACCATGCCCTTAAAGGAACGAACCTGAGTAATTAGAGTAGTGAAGAAGGCGACTTAGCATTATTGACTATAGGTGGAAATCAAAGCCCAACTACTTAATAAACATTGTGATTCAGAAGTACTTGATCGAGTCATTTCTTTTAGAACAACTCCTTAAGATTCTTATTTCTGTTTTATTGGTTAGTAAGTTAACTTCTACAATCTTTGTGAGATCGACCCTTGCTTGTCACTACGCTTCTATAAACGATTCGTACACTTGCGAGGTTTTTAATTTGTGTCTAGTTGATCTATATATTTAGATAGATAGATTTCACAACACTTTCCGTCTCCCAAGTGGCTTCCTCCACAAACTGGTTCTTCCAAAGAACCATGACCATCAGAATGGTCTTGTTCCTTAGCACCTTATCCCGACGATTGATAATTTTCACCGGCCGCTCCCTATATGTAAGATCCACTCGCAGGTCTTCGGGGACGTCTGGCAGCTGATGACTCGAATCTAGTACATATTTCCTCAGCATTGAAACGTGAAACACATCATGAACCTGGTAGCTCTAGTCTGTACGCCGTCTTTCTGATCCTCTTTAAAATCTGGTAGGGTCCAATAAACCTTGGTGCTAACTTGCCACCCTTTCCGAACTTGATCACTCCCTTTGTAGGTGAGACTTTCAGATATACCGAATCACCTTCTTCGAATTCCAAATCTCATCGGCGGTTGTCAGCATAGCTCTTCTGCCTGGTTTGTGCTACTTGCATCCAATTTCTGATTAGCTCAATCTTTTTGGATGTTTGTTGCACTATTTCAGGTCCGAACATCTGTCTTCCCCCTACTTCGAACCAGCACACAGGGGTCCTACACCTCCTTCCATACAAAGCTTTATATGGAGCCATCCCAATACTTGCTTGGTGGCTATTATTATATGCAAACTCTACCAATGCTAAGTGTCGTTCCTAGCTCCCTCCGAAGTCAATTATCCACGCTCTCAGCATATCCTCGAGAATTTTGTTAACTTTCTTTGTGTGCCCATCAGACTGCGGGTGGAAAGCTGTGCTAAAATCCGATCTCGTTCCCAAAGCTCCTTGCAGACTCTGCCAAAATCGGGACGTAAACCTTGCATCTTGGTCGGAAACAATCGACACTGGCACCCCATGTAGCTTTACAATGCCTTCAATGTAGACCTCTGCTAGCTTTTCCACCGACCAAGTCGTCTTCACTAGAAGAAAATGTGCGGACTTTGTCAAACGGTCCATTATTACTCAAATTGAGTCATTCCACTTTGAACTTCTGGGTAGTCCCGTGATGAAATCCATGCTGATGTTCTCCCATTTCTACTCTAGAATGGACAGTAGTTGCAGTAGACCTCCTGGTTTCTGGTTTTCTGCCTTAACATTCTGACATGTAAGGCATTTGGCCACAAATCCTGCCACATCTCGCTTCATTCCAGCCCACCAGAAATGTTGTTTTATGTCTTTATACATCTTTGTACTTCCTGGGTGAACTGTGAGTAAGGTGGAGTGTGCTTCTTTCATGATATCTTCCCGTAACTCATCAGTTTTAGGCACACACAACCTGCTCCCAAACCAAAGCGACCCCTCCTTTATACTGAACTCTGAGGCTTTTCCTTCATTGACTAGCCACTTTTGTGCTTCAATCCTGCATCACCCAATTGAGCCTTCTTGACTCGGTCATTCAGACTCGGTTACAATTCCAGATGTGCCAAAACGGTGCTCAAATCTTGAACAATTAGTTCAATACCTGCTTGTCTGATCTCGTCTTTTAGCTCTCTTCTCGTTGCAGTGAGCATGGCTACACTTCTTTTTCTACTGAGCGCATCTACCACGACATCGACTTTTCCTGGATGGTATAAAATTTCCGATCTTATGTCTTCCAGAACCTCCAACCATCGCCTATGCATGAGATTAAAATCCTTTTGCTGGTAGATATACTTCAGGCTTTTATGGTTAGTAAACATTTCTACCTTTGACCCATAGACATAATGCCGCCACAATTTCAGAGCAAAGATTATCGCGGCCAATTCCAAGTCGTGTGTCAGGTAATTCTTCTCATGTGGTTGAAGTTGTCTCGATCCGTATGCTATGACTTTTCCTTCTTGCATCAGAACACACCCGAATCCCAAGAACGAAGCATCACTAAAGATTACATATCCCTTATCTGGTTG
The DNA here is from genome assembly GCA_017893485.1 of Hemerocallis citrina. Taxonomy (NCBI): domain Eukaryota; kingdom Viridiplantae; phylum Streptophyta; class Magnoliopsida; order Asparagales; family Asphodelaceae; genus Hemerocallis; species Hemerocallis citrina. The sequence continues at coordinate 379,620,470 of CM030358.1, read as the reverse complement.
AGGCAGAACCAAAATCGGTGCAGAAATCAATTTGTTCTTCAGCTCTTGGAAACTCTCTTCACACTTCTCGGTCCAATCAAAACTTATGTTTTTCTTGGTTAGTGTAGTAAGTGGTACAGCAATTCTGGCATAGTTCTGGATGAACTTCTTGTAGTACCCTATCATGCCTAAGAAGCTTCTGACCTCCCTTCACAGTTCTCGGCTGAGGCCAACTTTTTTCTGCCTTAGTCTTCTGCAGGTTTGTAGTCACTCCCTCCTTAGAAAGGACATGGCCCAAGAATGCCACTTCTAACTTCCAGAATTCACACTTCGACAGTTTGGCATACAGCTGATGCTCTCGTAGCTTGATCAATATTGCAGTTAGATACTCAGAATGTTCCTCTTCTGTTTTTGAATATACCAAGATATTGTCTAGAAAGACAACCATGAATGAATCTATGAATGGCCGCAAGATGCGGTTCATCATGTACATGAAGATCGCTGGAGCATTAGTCACCCCGAATGGCATCACTAAAAACTCGTAATGACCGTGCCGAGTTCGGAATGCAGTCTTGGGTATATCTTCTTCTCTGACCCGAACTTGATGACAGCCTGAACGCAAATCAATCTTTGAGAATACAGCCTCTTCCTGGAGCTGATCAAACAAGTCATCGATTCTAGGAATGGGCTACCGGTTCCGAACAGTAACCTTGTTCAACTCCCGGTAATCAATGCACATTCTCGAGGTTCCATCCTTCTTCTTTACAAGTAGCACGGGCGCTCCCCAGGATGAGGCACTTGGCCTGATGAATCCCTTCTGTAGTAGTTTTTCAATTTGCTCCTTCACTTCTTTTTGCTCTACTGGTGCCATCCGATATGGTGTCTTAGACACTGGTGCGTTGCCTGGCTAGATAGTAATGCTGAACTCAACATCCCTATGTGGTGGGAGTCTAGGTAATTCTTCCAAAAATACGAGAGTAATTTTCGTATAATTGGTATCACCTTGACTTCGCTTGGAACTCGAACTCCAGTTGCAACTGCAAGAATTTCCTCACTCTGCTTCTTCTTTCCTTGGAATGCAAGCTCTGGTCCTCCGGATGGGGTAATAGCTACCCTTTTCTCCTTGAAATTGATGCTAGCCTTATGCCTAGACATCCAATCCATCCCAATAATCACGTCTGTCCCTACAAATCCTAGCTCTAGGAAATCTATACTCAGGGTCTCTTCACCAATCAGTAGATTGCATCCCTTGTCGCACGAATTTGCAGGGAGAGTTGCTCCAGATGGAGTACCGACCAACAATACCGATTCCGGAATTGCCTCCTGGGTGCATTTCAACTTCTTAAAGAATGCTTCAGACATAAAAGAATGTGTTGACCCACTATCAAATAAAATAGTTGCCTGGATTTCATTTATATTAACCCAACTTGTTTACAAAAGTGGTTACATCAATATTATCTTATGCCAAAATATTCAAAATACTATAATAAATTAGCCATAATTCTTCACCAACCGGTGATGACTCCCTCGTCTTCATCGGCGTCCTCCTCCGTGAGTGCAAATACTCGCCACTGGCAGGCAATTCCCTTCCCTTTGCTATTTGCCCTAGGAGTTGGCCTACCGTTGCCCCTCCGAAGGTGGGGACAGTCTGGCCGAACATGGCCAACCTTCCCGCAATTGTAACAGGTGCGGGTATCATTCTGAGGAATCTTCTTTGGGCATTGGCTCTTGAAATGCCCTGGCTCACCGCATAGGAAACAACCCCCTGTCTTGGCACCACTGGAGTTGCTAACAGTCTTCTGAAATTTTTGATTCCCACCCTGGTTCCTGAATCCTGACGCTGGTGCAGGCCTCTTTCCTTTGTTCCATCCTCCGGTGTTTGCAGTTCAGTCCCTCTATTCATATCCAACTCCGTCGTAGCTGCCCGGCAGACCAGCTTCTCGAACCTTCGGATGCAAAAAGGTATCATTTTGGTCCTAAGTGTGGGCCTAAGCCCCTGCTCAAACCTCTTGGTCTTCTTGACCTCGTCCTGTACCATTTCAGGAGCATAGCGGGAAAGCTTGATGAACTTGGTTTCATATTCTCGAACCGTCATGCTTCCCTGTTTTAGGTTGAGGAACTCCATGGCCTTCTCTTCTTGCACGTCCAGCGGGAAATAGTTCTGCCTAAACTCTGCTCGGAAATCCTCCCAGGTAATGGGCCCTTCGCCCATGCCTCTCTTCACCGACTGCCACCAGACCCCGACGTCTTTTTCTAGCAGAATGCTGGCCAACCTGACCTTGTTGTCCTCCAGTGTCAACATCACCTCAAAAACTGTTCCGACTTGACGAATCCAGTTGTTAGCCACTGTCGGGTCTGGCTTGCCCTAAAAAATAGGCGGCCTCATCATTCGGAACGATTTGACCATCATAATGGGCTCGGTAGCTGCTGCTCCCCGTTTACCTCTGGGTGCTCCCTGTTGCTGCACATTGTTTCGGCTTGCCTCTGCTAGGTCACCCAAAGCCTGGTACATACGAGCCAATTCTGCCCCTATATCTAGACCTGTGCCATTGCCTCCACTACCTTCGCCCTCAAAATTGTCGATCCTACCGCTTCTCGTCCTACGAGGCATCTAGTAGAAAAGAATAATGAAATACATAGAGCATCATATGGTGATATAAAAATAATAATAATAACATCCATCCAACCTCAACATGCATATAAGACTTGTAGAAAACATAAAGCTAAACTTCATTTCATCATAACCCCATATCTTACATAAGCATTATCTTCCTTACATTTATATCATACAAGTAGGAAGCAAAATATCAAAACAACAAAATAGCCTATGGGCCCTAATTGCCTAGTCGGTACTACTAGTGTCTCCTGCTGGGTCTCCTCCAGCAGGCGGTGGTGCCAGCAGTGCCTGTAACTGCGAGATCTGTGCCTGAAGCTCCGCACAACTACGTTGTAGGCGCTCAAATTGCACACAGTGGGTGTGCCTCAGGATCACCATCTTGCGGTCTGCCCTCACCTTCGCCCTCCACAACTCTGCCACTTCCTTCTCATTGTTGAGGGCCACGAACTCACACGAGTCCATCCTGTTCTCAAGGCAGACATGGCACCATCCCCATGTCGTGATATCACGGAAGACCTGGTCGAAGGCCTGCTCTACTGGGGTAAACTAGGGGGGGTACTGGGATCTGGCCATTTGCAGGGGCACCCCTTGCTGCGGCAGCTGCGATGGCCCCATTGGCCAATCCGGCCCCAACCGGTGACGCGTCTCCATCCGTGATAGGCTCCAAGTCCAAGTCCACCTCGAATGCAACCCCATGTGCCCATCCATTCCCTAAGGGAACTGCTCCGTTCAACATCCTGCAAGGAGTGGACACAGGGATTAGCATAGATATAGAAATATCATAAAACATAAGTTGAAGGATCAATAGTATGAATTATAATTATCTACAACTAGCTAAGAGAAAATCTAACTCCTACAAGGCATCTAAGTCTATTTTCCTTCTATATTGGACTATAAATTGAAGTCGGCTCTGATACTACTCTGTAACGCCCCGAACTTCCTATATGGAGAATTCGAGACACGAGCCAGGACCATTACATTCATTTAGTCACAATACATAGAAAACAGGAAAATTTTAAATCTTTTTATTAATACAATATTACAGGCCGAGTGTTTCCATTGATTCAATATATTACATCAGAGTATACATGTGTCATGCCCCGCTTCCCAAAAAGAATATGGAATACGGGTACGAGATAAAAGTTCAGCGAATGGTTTTCATCATCCATAAGCTGTTCAAGAATCTTTACAATATCTCACGAAATAATGAGAGTCGGAAGCAAAAGTATCAACCAATCATGCACATATGAACCAAAATCCCAACAGGAATAATTAAAACCAAATACATTAATCTCAAATAGTCATGAACTGAATAAGTCAAATATCTTGGGTCACATTGCCCAAATACAAGAATAAATCAAAGTATCAAAAAGACAATATTGTTCAAGCAAACTACAAGAAATAATAATAATAAGATCTAGCACTAAGACTTCATGTTACCAATACCATCTGGAACCTGTTCTCCGAAATCTGCAATTTAACAATTGCATGGAAAAGGAAAAAAGAAAACAAGTACCCATCAATTGCATGTTACGGGCCGCTTGTAATGCAGGATACAAGTACATGGAGAAAACTAACTAATAGCATGGGATAAGCATGATATCAAAATAAACAACTAGCATGGCAAGGTGATCAAGTGTAAATGGCATGAATCAAGTGTCAAGTAAACTAGTATCGTGTAAACAAGCATCAAGTGTCAAGTATCATGTATCAAGTATTAGGTATCATGTAGTCAAGTATCATGTAGTCATGTATCATGTTCAAGTAATCAAGTATTAGGAATCAAGTGATCAAGTATCATGTATAGGTATCAGGTAACAGGTATCATGTAACAGGTATCATGTATGTCAAGTCTTGTATTATTACTACCTAGGTAGCACTTCATGTGCCCCATATTATAACACATGGATGCTACATTCAAACAGTTTCGTCTAGATTTTGTAGTGGACCATAGAAGGCAGTGTACTCAGGGATCAGAACAGAAACAGGTAACAGGTTCATGAAGCAACTGGTACACGAATCATCTGATTCATGCAGCAACAGGTTCATGAACCAATAGGTACACGACCAACAGGTCCGTGCAGCAACAAGTAACAGGTACATGAACCAACAGGTCCATGCAGCAATAGGTATAGGTACATGAACCAACAGGTCCATGCAGCAATAAGTAACAGGTACATGAACCAACAGGTCCATGCAGCAACAAGTAACAGGTTCATGTATCAACATGAATCAAAATGGAAAACACGGGTCTCCTTCCGAGTACACGTTTCTAAATTATCCACTATTAAATCTTTCCCTTAAATCCCGGCTTGATTATTTTATTATTAGTGTCAACAAGCAAGTATGTGTCACGAAACAAGCAATTATAACATGGCATGATCAAGTAACAAGTTCAAGTTGCAAGATAAACACGTACGTGTGCAAGATAGTTCATAAAAGAATAAAATAAACAAATCTCAAGTTCAGGACAGCAAGACCACAATGCAGTACAACATTGATTTTCAGTGTTATAAGCATGAAAATCTGAATCCGTCGAGACGTATAGAAAATAGACTTCCAATCAAATCCAGCGAGTATAAATAAGTCATATAGTAATTCAAAAAATCATAACTCAAAACTGATTTGAATCCAGAAAACACGTTCAGATAGAAATCAGTAAAACCAATTCTCAGTCAGGAAAACAGGATCAAAACTTAATAAATAAATCCACAAAAAATTTGGGGTATTCCCCTATCTGTGTATTATCAGAATTTAATGTTTCAGAATTTTCCAGTAAAATTAGTTCAGTCATCAAAAATCATAAAACATCAATAAACGATAGTTTGGCAAATCTGGAATTCCCAACACTGTTGTACGAAAACTGTAATATCTCGCAACCAGTGAAACGAAATCCAAATCCGCAAAAAGGAGATGAAAATAGATAAAATAAGATAACTTTTATATTTCACAAATATTTCCCATACAGTAAAAGAAATCAGGGTGAAAATACGATTCTTTACAGATCAGCAAGCAAAATACAGCAAGTATAGTTTTTATAAACGAGCATGCAACGGCATATAAAACTCATCAATAAAATCCACCAAAATTCTGGATAATCCCTAAATAAATGTAGAAATACTGACCAAAATTTTGGATCAAAATAATATGTATAGCACAAATATAAAAATGATTTAGTCATCAAAATCACCAAGAACGAAATCTGAAAACTATATAACACCTATGTAGTAAAATAGCTATATCTCACTCATACGTAAACGAAATTGAGAAAAATCGGAGGGGTTGGAAAGCAGACGAATTTATCTACAAATCATGTTTTATACTGAAATTAAGATACTGAACTTAATATGGTCTAAATTACTGATCAAGACAGATTATCGGCAAAATACAGAATTTCCTCAAAAAACCAAAATCAACATAGATCCAATGAAACTTGATCCAAACACAACCAAATATAAAATCGAGTCTACCAAGTGTCCAAACAACATGAAATAGGGTATAAAACATGTCCACAATAAGTATCTCACATGGTTCTCACAAGCACTCGAGTTCTCATAATTATTTCACATATACATCATATCAAGAACGGGCGAAACCTAGGGTTGTTTCATGTCAAATTTATTGTCGTGAGTCAACTATGGTCAAGACACTATAGAGACTATATTCATCAAACATACATCACACACACGAGTTGTTTCTAGAACCCAACTACACTACAAGCGGTATTTATGACTTGTATCATACAAAGGAATTGAGTACAAGTTACTTGCCTTAACCGAAGACGAAAACGAATTCAAGCAAGAATAACGAGAACGGATTCCCGGTAACAAACACAAACCCAAAAAATGGATCACGAACCAATCACGAACACAAGCACGGATCTCGATGATCAAGAGGATGATCAAGATCAGATCAAACGGATGGCTGAGATTAAGAATGATGAAGATCAAGGGATCCAATGGCTAGATCCAAGAGAATATCAAGATCAAGATCGGATGGCCAAGATCCACTAGATGATGATGATCGGATGATTAAGATCTTGATAATCAAATCGATCGAACGACCCACGATCAAAGGTGATCACAACCCAACAAATAGAACAACGAACAATCCCACACACCCAACATCGAGAGAACGATGCAGGCACACCAAGAGACACGTGCACAGGAAAGCGCGCACACACCACGACGAGAACAACCGGTAAGAGCTTCGGCCAAATATACGTTGCGGCAACGGTAGCAAGGATGCTTGCTGTTGCTGTCTGCTGTGAGATGATGCCGGACGGAGGGAGGACTGCAGATGGCTGGGGCACGGTTGCTGCTGTAGTCGGCAACGCGACTGGCTGACGGGAGGAGCAGCACAGGGTAGCTGTGCTGGCCGCTGGGATGTGCTGGTCGGCGACTGGAGCGACAGAAGGAAGGCGTCGCAGTTGTCGGCGGTTGTTGGAGCGTCAGAAAGGGGAACCGGGGAGAGAGGGACGAGCGGGAGGGATGCCGTGGCGCACAGGCAACTGGGGAGCACAGGGGGGAGCACTGGTCGGCTGTGTGTCAGGAACAGCACAGGGGACAGCAACGGGGCAGGCTGCGGAGCCGGCAGCAAGGCGGAGAAGAAGCACAGCACTGTGGTGGTGTGCTGCTGCAGGGTGGAGTCGCGGCGGCAGGGTGGCTGCTTCGCAGGAGGAGCACAACGGGAAAGAGAGGAGGACAGAGGGAGGAAGGACGGAAGACGAGGGCGGCCATGGTGCACAGGGGATGGATGGGAGAACAGGGATGCCACCTAGGGAGTGGATGAGGAGGGATAAGACAAAGGTGGTGAGGTGGGTCGTGGCGACGCGACACAGGAGGGTGGACGATGGGTTGAAAGATGAGAGAGAGGATGCTGGGCGGTAAGGAAGTTGAAGGGACAGGTTGGGTTAATATATAGGAGAGAGAGGGTGACGGGAATTAGGGTTTAGGCTGAGTAAGGTAATCGGGTTTGGGGTCTTAACAGGTAGGGGATTAAGTTAACGGGTAGGGGGGGGTTAGGTAATATAATCATATGGGTATTAGGTTGGGCTATTGGGTTCAAATGTAGGGGTAAAGGCTGTTAACCGGTTTAGGTGGTAAACAGGGTAGGGTTTTGGTTATATAGGATTTTAGATAATGGGTAATGGGTTTTTATAATGGGTTTGGGTTTTAAAAACTAATAGGAAAATAAATAACCAATAAAATGTAGGTTTATATACAAAATATAATTTGTACAACAATATGAAAATTATTTGAAATAACCACAACTACAATTATAAATAGAACTAGATTTTTAAATAAACAATCAAAGTTATAATAATAACAATAATAACAATAATCATAATAATAAAAATAAAAATAAAAATAACCGTAGTAACAATAATACTAATAACAATAACAATAATAAGGAAATGATAAAAATAATAATAGTAATAATAATAACAGTAATAGTAACAATAATAGAAATCAAAGTAGTACTAACAATAATAAGAATAATAAAAAAATAGTTACAATAAAATTGTAGATCGAAAATAGATTTTCTTATAAGATCCAACAATACGATTTGACAAAAGAATTTGGAAACCGAAAAAATAATTTACGAAAATTTTAAATAAAGAAAATACACAAAATTACATTTTTGGGAAAACAGGGTTACAACATGAATGAAAATGATAAACATTGGGCTTTTCACTTGTAGACCATGCCTTGACTAGAGTCCTCCCGGTTCGTGATCTTGTATCCACAACCTATTAGAGTGGGGACGTCAGTACATATATTGATGCTTAAAAGCTGATGACAAGCAGCGAATCTCCAAAAATAAACATATAAAAACATGGTAAAATATGTCAGTGTAGTTTAAGTATTCGTGAGTGCAATGACTAAAATCTAATGCAATGTCAACTAAGGCTAGGATGCTCCTATTCTAATGTAAGCGAGAATCTGGAATCATATGCATCCCATATTACATACGTCCATATCAAGCCGTTCTCCATATATAGGGATTTGAACCCGCGTTATGAACTTCTACTTATACACAAACTGTTCCTGACAGATACAACATGACTGATGAGGTTGCAGACGTGATCAAGTCCCACCAATGCAGTACGTGCATGGTGTCTACGTTTGCCACTACTACCCCGCTAATCGGACCTCACTCAAAAACCAGACGAACCCTCGGAGTTAACGCAACACAGGTTAGCTCGAAGCATCCCCTGCAGCACCCTAACTCATAGACCGTAGTCTTATGCCTGTTCGCTTCCCCGGCATAGAACACGACAGAGTTTTGGGATCCATCCCCTAGCTCCACCCGCCCTTATCATGACACTTCAGGAATTAACAGTGAGAGCTACACAATCCGTGCTCCCAACCCGTGAGAAGGCACCGTGCGTATCCCTTTGACGGGAAGGTACAACCCAATAACACAACCTAATGTCGGCACAAGGGACGAGTTGGTCATAAGGTGTCACCCCTAATACCAACTCCGCTCTTTTGGCAAAAATGTTAATTAAAGATCTTTATGAGTCACTACCCTAATGATGTCACTAATCCTAAACAATCCTACAAGATTTTCAACTTAGGTTATCATGGTCCAACTCACGGTCCCTCGATCCAAGACACTAGTAACGAGATCTCCCTCACTCATCACTACCCCTAACTTGGATCCTATCAACACTCTTGGCCCACGGTCAACCCACACTGGTTAAGATCCGTTGGTGCCCGAGGTGAGATCTATCCATAGTCTCTAAGGTAGTAGGATGCGGTCTTGATGGTCGATGACCCCTAAGGTAATTAGAAAACCCTAGACTAGCTTTTATCAAACTAACAATTATTAGTGACTTTTCCAACCCTTATTACCCATGAAGATGAAGAATGCTCACATGCTATGGTCCAATTTCAATTAGAACCTCATACAACTAGAATCCATGGTTCTTTTTCCCAAATTGAACTAGAATTACATGCAACTAGATTCTTGGGTTCTTTCTCAAGGTTGAGCTAGAATCACCTAGAACTAAATGCATGGGTTCTCTTATCAATTAAGCTAGAACTATCATGGTTCTAGTTTTATGAATTTCTTTTTAAAGTTGACTAGAACAACATTGAACATAGGTTCATTTCAATAGTTAACTAGAACACCTAGCTCAAGCATGGGTTCATGGGTTCTTTTTAATCATTCACTACCATATAAAATTCAAGCATGGTTCTTTTAACTAGAATGCTACACTATACCATTCAAGCATGTATGGGCTCTTCACTAACACTAACTACAACAAGATAGTTAACACTACAACTACAACATGATTCTTTTACTACATCTTAACTACAACATGAGTATCTACTACTACTTTAAGCATGGGTATTTTCTACAACTTAAACATGAGCATTTACTACCACACAAGCATGAGTAACTACTACACTCTAAGCATGGATGTCTATTACAACCTTAAGCATGGATATACAACTTCCCTACAACAATCTAAGCATGGTATATAACTTTCCAACAATAATCCAAGCATGGTATATAACTTTCCTACAATAATTTAAGCATGGTATACAACTTTCCTACAACAATCTAAGCATGGTATACAACTTTCCTACAACATTCTAAGCATGGTATACAACTTTCCTACAATAATCTAAGCATGGTATACAACTTTGCTACAACAATCTAAGCATGGTATATAACTTTCCTATAATAATCCAAGCATGGTCTATAACTTTCCTACAATAATCCAAGCTTGGTATACAACTTTCCTACAATAATCTAAGCGTGGTATATAATTTTCCTACAATAATCCAAGCATGGTATATAACTTTCCTACAATAATCCAAGCATGGTATATAACTTTCCTACAATAATCCAAGCATGGTATACAACTTTCCTACAACAATGTAAGCATGGTATATAACTTTCCTACAACAATGTAAGCATGGTATATAACTTTCCTACAATAATCTAAGCATGGTATATAATTTTCCTACAACAATCTAAGCATGGTATACAACTTTCCTACAACAATCTAAGCATGGTATATAACTTTCCTACAATAATCTAAGCATGATATATAACTTTCCTACAATAATCGAAGCATGGTATGTGATTTTCCTACAATAATCTAAGCATGGTATATAACTTTCCTATAATAATCCAAGCATGGTCTATAACTTTCCTACAATAATCCAAGCTTGGTATACAACTTTCCTAAAATAATTACAAAGCTACTACAAGTTTTGAAATACAAAAAAAGTCTAACTTTATGATACAAAAATCTACTCTTTATAACCTACAAGTCCTACATATAACAAAAGTCTACTTCTTTTTGAATTAGAAGTTCTTCATACCACAAGTCTACCTTTTTATAGACTAGGAGTTAGCAAGATTGATATTTTAACAATTAAGGAGCAAAAACAATAAAGACTTATTAATTTTCTTTAGTTAAGATTATTAAGATCTATAGCCTCAAAATGGGTAAGTAATTATTCTACTACACCACTCATATGCTTATAGTCCTTGTTGAGTCCTACAACCCAAAAATGGGTGTGTAAACAAATCCTCATATGCTTATGTCCTTGGTTCCAAGTCAAGTTCTACAACCCAAAGATGGGTATGTATACAAACCACCATATGCTTATGTTCATTTAGTCCAAATAACAACAACAAGAATAAAAGTTACAACAATCCAAGATTCAATCTTTATATTCTTATTAAAGTTCTACCATTCACTTACTATTATAGTATTATTTATGCTTAGAACTTAGTTCGTGTTATTTTAGAACACAAAAAGAGAACAACAACACAACCCCACAAAGAGAACAAAACACTCAACAACACACACAACAAAAAGAGAACAAGAAGAACAATAATCAACAAAAAGATAATAAGAAAAGATGGAGAAACCCCCACCTTGATTTTCCTTGAAGGAAGAACTTGCCTATGCACCTTCTCCTTTTTTGGTTCTTGTAAAATGAGACAAGAGAAGAGGGGAGGGGGTATTTATAGGATGAAGGAGAAGGGGGAAAGTGTAAAACACCAAGGGAGTTTATCAAAAACCCCCCTTGGGTACAAGTGGTCGGCCTAGCCTGGTAAGGTGGGGATGAGGTGGAAGCATGGTGTTAGGGTGAGGTGGAAGCATGGTAAAGGGTGAGGTGGATGAGAGAGAGAGCTTCTAGAAGAACAACTCCTTAAACTCTTATGTCTTTTAATCCTAGGTTTAAACCCTTAACCAAAACTTAGCCATCTAAATTGGTTTGTCATGACAAAAGAGATAACTCAAATATGAAAAGAAATAAAATAATTAGATAGTTAAGTACTAAAAAAATAATATTATTAATAATTGATCGTGATATTACAAGCAGCACGTATCTCTAATGATAGGAAGAGACAACCTAGGAAAACACCGCCTAGTTCTACTCTTAGAACGAGTCAGATTATAGGGAATCACCCCTACATCAATCTGGTCTTCATGAGAACAGTAAAGGAAACTTAATAAAATACAGCTTACTGAAAATATGCTAACAACTCGAATCAAACACGATTTCGACGAAACAATGTCGAGCCTGACTGGTCTGTCAAAATAACAATTTATCACGGGGATCACATCCACCGATTCCCGATACCTTCACAGGTCATCGGCCAATAACGCCGACCAGTGACCCTCAGCGAGTAGTCCAACGGCGTCCAAAAGATGCATATAAATTGTGAATGAAGGTAAGCACACACACAACCACCAATACTCAACAATTGACAGACTCAGGCATCGAGACACCGCTCACCAATCAACCATACAGCTATCCTCTCAACTCACTTATGTCCACTATGAGTATTAAGCACAGGACACTTGTCTGAGTCTGAAGGAAGTGCCAAACAACATATTTAGAACTCAATGTTCGATCATGTATGCAAGGCAAAAAACACTAGAGGGGGGTGAATAGTGTTGTATAAAAATTAATCAATAAATTAAACTTTTCACGTAGTTAAGTCAACAGAAAAGATAGGGTAATCGACTGAAGCGTCAGATAAGAAGAGTAATTTAACTTAAGAGTTACAAGTCTGTTAAGTCGACTTAGAGAGTAAGGCAGTCGACTGGCCAGACTCGATTTACACAAGAAACAGAAAAAGTAAAAATGCAAGTTTAGAGAATACAACCAAAGAGAGTCAACACAGCAAACACCACGATGTATCCTCGTTCGGTTCTCCCGACCTACATCCAGTCTCCAAGCAACCCACTTGAGATTTTTCACTATTCTTGAAAAAGTTACAAGAATACTCAAGGGCCATTGACAATAACTATGTCAAATCCGTAGACCTCTCTCACCACTAGAGAGAGCACAACCCACACTACACCCTAGAGTGAAACCGGCTCTAAACCAACAGTCCTACTCTCCAACCGAGAGGACCACTCTCACAACCCGAGAGTGAAACAACAATAAGAAGAGATTTACAACAACCTAAAGCCTTGTATGTGAAAGTGCTTTTAGTATAGTGGCTATTAGGCCGACTTCTGACTTCAGTCTAGAATGAATTCAATATTATACTAGATTGAAAATTAGAGAACCAGGTCTTAAAGAAATTGAATGCTTTGAACAACTTGTTCTTTTCTTTTTTCAAAAGCAAAAGACTTGAAATCAAAAATGTAAGAGTTTTGTAACCTTTGTCAAATGAATTCTATACTCTTTTTATAGAGTTAGAAACGTTTGGATGTTGAGAAATAGAATCTCAACTGCCATACAACGGCAGTAAAAAATGTTTGAATTCGAAAACAAGTTTTAAATTTAGAAAACTGTCAAAAATGGCTCGAACAGTCGATTGGGTTGCCATAAGAGTCGACTGGTCAGAGCTTGAATGAGTTCAGTCAGTTTTGTACTCAACAGTCGACTACTTCCAAGAGTAAGTCGAGTGGTACTCAATCAGCTGAACTTATATAAGCTTTGTTTTGACATTTTAATTTTGTAAAACATTTTCTTTACTTAAGGAATGTGTGAGTGTGTGTGTGACAAGGCTTTTACAAGATTTCTAAGACTAAAAAATAATACAAACAATATTACAAGTCATTTGTTCAAATGTAGCTCTTGAAAGTCTTGAACTTGAAACTTGAATGCTCTTGAAAATCTTGAACTTGAAACTTGAATGCTCTTGAAAGTCTTGAACTTGAACTCGAGTCTTAGTGGCTTAATCGTGTCTTTGTGGCTTGAGCAAATACTTTTGAAAGCTTCATCACATTGTATCAGGATGCTTCATCATGGTATTGACCTTGACCACTTTTGATACACACTGCAAATGATATGTAATATAGAACAATTGTGTATTGTGTTGTAGCCATCAAAATCAAGAATCTACATTCTCCCCCTTTTTTATGATGACAACACAATAACTTAAAATAATATAGACATTACATTTACACATCATGCTACTCACACAAAGCTTGAAAAGATAAACAATTGTTACAAGCTCCCCCTGAGTACAGTACAATATGCATACTAAAAAAAATATAACATAACATGCACCAAAATTCTCCCCCATTGTCATTAACAAAAAATAAGAAGGAAAGACAAACCATAGAAAAAAAAGAAACATGGCATAAATATTAAACATGGATACATGATAAGTCAAAGACATTGTTCAGAAAGTGAAGATAGAACATCAGGAGAAAACATAATTTCAAAATGACAAAAAAAAACAAAAGAAGAAAACATTAATGGTCGTCTTCGTCTTCATCATCACTGTTTGAGGCAGGAGTTTAGGGTTTTTACTTGAAGTGAAAGGCTGAGACTGAAAGAGGGTTTGAATGAAGGGGCGAGATCGAAAAGCGGGTTAAAAAAAAACCTCATACTGTGACGATTCACAGTCAGAAAGTCAATTTGATGTCACGACAGTCGACTAGGTTTTATATCAGTCGACTGTGTCGAGAGCAAATAAAATCAAACATAAGTAAGTAAAGCAACTGGCAGTCGACTGAGTTTTTAAGATAGTCGACTGGGCAGAACACAAAATTCAGTCAAAAATATAGATAACGGAAATACTGTATAAGTCGACTGGAGATCAATTATAAGTCAACTTAAACATAAAAAAATTTCAAGAAATGTCATGAAATGAGAAAATGCCTAATTCTCTTATAAAGTTGTTAAAAGTGTCTTCTTTAAGTGGTTTGGTAAATATATCTGCTACTTGTTTATCAGTAGAAATAAAATCCAATATGATATCTCCCTTTAACACATGATTACGTAGGAAATGATGTCGAATATCAACATGTTCGTACGTGAATGTTGAACCGGATTTTTAGATAAATTAATAGCACTGGTATTATCACACATAATAGCGGGTTTTGAAAAAGAAATGCCATAATCTAATAAAGTTTGTTTCATCCACAAAATATGTGCACAAGCCAAACTTGTAGCAATATATTCAGCTTCTGTAGTAGATAGGGATACCGAATATTGCTTTTTACTACACCAAGATACTAGTAAGTGTTCCAAAAAGTGACAACTTCCACTAGTACTTTTACGATCAGTTTTACTACCAGCAAAATCAGCATCACTATATGGCAAAAGTTGAAAGTTATTGGTGCGTGGACAAAACAAACCATATTCAGATGTTCCTTAATGTATCTTAAAATATGTTTCGATGCTTTTAAGTGAGATTCTTTTGGATTAGACTGATATTTAGCACATAAACATACACTAAACATAATATCTGGTCTACTAGCAGTTATATATAAGAGTGAGCAAATCATACCTCGATAGAGCTTTTGATCGACACTCTTACCTAATTCATCTGTGTCAAGTGTAGTAGTAGTAGCCATAGGTGTGGACTTACTACTAGTGCTATCCATGACAAATCGTTTAAGTAATTCCTTAGCATATTTTTCTTGATTAATAAATATGCCATTTTGAGACTGTTTTATTTGTAGTCCAAGGAAATAATTGAGTTCACCCATGCGACTCATTTCAAACTCATTTTTCATGATATTAGCAAACTCTTGACATAGATTACTATTAGTAGATCCAAAAATTATGTCATCTACATATATTTGTATGATTAAAATATTGGTCTTTATTTTCCTAATAAACAAGGTAGTTTCTACTTTACCAATTTCAAAACCAGTTTTTAAGAGAAGTTTTTTAGGCGATCATACCAAGCACGAGGTGCTTGTTTAAGACCATATACAGCATTTTTCAATTTAAAAACATGGTTTGAGAATTGTTCATGTTCGAAACCGGGTGTTTGCTTAACATAAACATCTTCCTTAATAAAACCATTCAAAAAAACACTTTTAACATCCATTTTGAAGAGTGTGAAATTCATAAAACACGCAAAAGATAATAAAATTCTAATTGATTCTAGTCTAGCAACGGAGCATATATTTCATCAAAATCAATTCCTTCTTCTTTATTATATCCATGAGCAACTAATCTAGCCTTGTTCTTAACAACTTGTCCTGATTCATCTAACTTGTTTTTAAATACCCATTTGGTACCAATTATAGTATAATCATGAGGTCGTGGAACTAAATCCATACATCATTTCTTATAAATTGGTTAAGTTCATCTTGCATGGCATTCAACCAAACTTCATTCTCATGTACTTCTTGTATATTTTTCGATTCAAAATTTGACAATAAAGCAGTATGAGAAATCATGTTAAAATAAAACCTTGTTTGAATACTATGTGAAATGTCACTGATTATTAAGTCATGAGGATGATCTCGAACTTCAACAAATGACTTTGGAAAAGTTTGAGTTATCACAACAGGATCAGTCGACTTAACAAGTCTATCAGCCGACTGATTCATATCAGTCGACTTAGGAATCCTATCAGTCGACTTGTCTAGGGTAGTTTGCTCTAGTGATTTAATAACGTTATCTAGTGGTGATGATTCAATTTTATCAAAATCTTCAATAACATTAGACGAAGGTAAAGATTCATCAAATGAAACATGTATTGATTCTTCAATAGTCAAAGTTGACTTATTGAAAATTCTATATGCCTTACTCCTATTTGAGTATCCAATGAAGATACCTTCATTAGGTATGGTATCAAATTTATCTAAATTATCTTTTGTGTTTAATATGAAACACTTACAACCAAATACTTTAAAATATGATACTTTAGGAATTCGTTTATAAAAAGTTCATAACAAGTTTTCTTAAGCTTTGGCCTAATCAATATTCTATTTAAAACATAACATATTGTAGAAACAGCTTCAGCCCAGAAGTACTTAGGCAAATTCCTTTCAACAAGCATAGTACATGCACATTCTTGCAATGTCCTATTCTTTCTTTCAACCACTCTATTTTGTGGTGAAGTTCTAGGAAATGCAAATGAGTGTGTTATACCGTTCTTGTTGCAGTATTCTGAAAACTTTTTATTCTCAAATTCTCCACCATGATCACTTCTAGTAGTGAATATGGTTAGAGATTTTTGATTTTGAATTCGTTTGCAAAAATTTGCAAATTCTTCAATAGCTTCATTTTTATGTTTTAAAAGAATACCCATATAAATCTTGAAAAATCATCTACTAAAATAAATACATATCTACTTTTATTTAAAAAAGCGACTCTAGTAGGACCAAATAAATCTATATGGATTAATTCGAGAGGCCTACTAGTAGAAATCATTTCTTTTGTTTAAAAATTAGATTTTACTTGTTTTCTTAGTTGACATGCATCACACATCTTATCCTTTTTGAAAGATAATTTTGGCAATCCTTTAACTATGTTATTCTTAGATAATTTAGCAATGTTTGTCATATTTACATGGCCAAATCACTTATGCCAAAGCCAAGAATCATTGTTAAAAGCAACTAAACAAAAACCATTTGAAAATTCTTTTGTTTTTAAACATAATTCATATATATTATTTTTCCTAAAACCTTGAAAGATCACATTTTTCATAGATGAATTATAGATTAAGCATGCATCTTTTTCAAATACAATTTTATAACCCTTATCACAAAGTTGACTAATACTTAACAGATTATGCTTTAAACCACTAACTAGAAATACATCTTCAATAGTAGGGGTAGTGTTCTTACCAACCATGCCTATTCCAATGACCTTTCCTATGTTATTGTCACCTAACGTAACAGTTCTTCCATCTATCTCCTGTATGGAAGAAAGTAGGTTTGCTTGGCCAGTCATATGTTTAGAGCATCCGCTGTCAAGTATCCAACGTTCCCTTTTTGGTACCTAGAAAATAAAAATTGTGAATATGGTAGCCTTTTCATTGGGTCCGAAAGAGATTAGTGTTTGGAAAACTAAACCCAAAGTGAGTTTGATTTACCACCAAAAGCAGGTATATAATTTACAGAATTATACACATTATGAATAAAAAAATTTATATAAGTAATCCTATCATTTAGACTTAGGTTGACTGGAACCCAAATGTTTTTAGTTTGTCCAGTCGACTTTATTGTACCCTTCAGTCGACTTTATTGTGAAGTCAGTCGAATGGGAGGTGAACAAGTCGACCTATATGAGGTTTTCAACTTTTTGAATAAGACTCCAAACCTCTGGGCTGATGAATGAATTTTTTGGTCAGTTGACTGGTCTGAACAGAAGGATTACTCTTTTCATGATCAAAAATAATTTTTGGTTTTTCAAAATAATTATATAACTTCTTTTTCATACTAGAAACAGAATCAATCTTATTACTACTAGTATTATTAGAAGAATGATGTTTTTCAAGAGTTTTTTGAAAACTTAGTCCAAACTTTTTATTAGATTGAATGTGGTTTTGGAGAACTTCATTTAAATTCTCTTTTCCTTTATTGAACTTAGATACATTCTTGGATATCTCTTCATAATTTTTTTTAAGAGATACAAGATCTATATCTAAGTTTGAAATACGTGAATTTAAAGACTTGACTTCAACATTTAAGTCAAGATTTTCTTGAGAAAGTGTTTGACTAACTTTCTCTAGATTTTTAACTCTTATCTTCTCCTTTTTTAGTTCTTGAAAAACCTCATTAAATGTTTCTAATAAATCATTTGAATCAAAATTGTCACTTACATCATTTTGAGTAGCCACGAAGCACACATTTGCAACTTCATTTAATATTTCATTCTCTTCTGCGGATGATAAATCGCTATCATCCCAAGTTGCTTGATATGCCTTCTTGTTCTTCATGTACTTGTTCTTTGTGTACTTTTCCTTCTTGAAGTTAGGAACTTTCCCTTTTGATTTTGCATTTTCTAACGGACAGTCCTTCTTCATATGACCTGTCTTGTTACACTTGAAACAAGTGGGAAGATCATTAGTATCTTTAAACTTAAAATTGAATTTACCCTTTCGAAGAAATTTCTTGAATTTTCTAGTGAACATGGCTATTTCTTCTTCATCTTCTTCTTCATCTTCTAAATCGGATATGGCCTTGAAAGCAAGAGTCTTCTTCTTGGCTTATTGAGATTCTAGATCCTTTTTACGTTCTTCTACTTGTACTTCATATGCCATTAGATTTCCCACAAGATTCTCAAGAAAGAGTTGTGTTAAATCGTTGGCTTCTTTTATAGCAGTTGTAACGCCCCAAAAAAAAATTTTTTGACTCCAAACTCAATTTTTTCAATTTCTATGTTACTTTAAACATAAACTAAGAAAGTTATATTTCAAGAAAAATTTCGGCAGAGTTTCCCCTATAAATTTTGCCCCGAAACACAGATAGCTTACGGAATTCTGCTCAAAATTCCGTAGCTCACAATATAGACAATCATTTCATGAGCTCCCCAGGCCAAAATGAGCAGAAACATACAGGCAATATAATATAATGCTCTGGGGTCCAAACTCATTACGGATTATCAAATATCAAATAAAAACGATAAATTTCTTTGAAAAACCAGGTAAAATTTTAGAAAAATCTTTGTAAAACCTACCACAGAGCCCGGTACATCACAACAAGATGGGTACGGGTCACAACCACCACATACTACTCCATACTATACTCACCATCATCATTTACATACTTATACATCCATAATACAATTTAAATCATAAAATTACCTCTCATCCTAACTAATTAATACAAAAATTTTAAAATAAATCCTCACCCTACAATCTACGCCTCCTCTCTGCACTGATGGGAACCTGTAACAGTAGGGGATCTAGGGTAGTCCTCGGACTCCCCTAACCCCCCAAACACTAAGGGGTTAGCCATTTCTGGTGTGAGTATAATTTACTAAACTCATAATTCAAGTAAATTATAAAAAGAAAACAACTTAAACTTACGAATATCAATATAAGAAATTCAACCTTAAATTCGCACATAAAACACCATACATACGAATTTATAACAAAGTATTCTGCCAAACTGTATCCATATGTATAAAGCCATAACTTCACTATATGCATCATATTAACAGGTAACTGTGTATATATATAAATATATATACATACAACTCCTTCAATTCACACACTCAATCACATAGCAACATATTAATTCACACTCCATTACTTTTTATTTTGAACTCTCCAACACTAATACTCTATCTTTTCACAATTTCCACCACCTCGTCATTTCTTTATTTCCACAACTACTCTCATAATGTCACTACCACTTTTCTTCATACCTATTTAGCTACGTCCTTCATTTGCCATATATTAGCATCTACGAACTCATAACTTGTAATCTTTCATACTCAGTTTCACATCACACCCCACCACATTCATTTATTTCGTATAACACCTATCATCACATCTCGCAATACCACACCTTTACTCTTATCATACATTATCATACTCATCATCAATTCATCATGGTTATACTGACTTTCATTTTCCCTCGCAACACATATTTCAATTTACTTCTCTTTTATTTCCAACCTGAAATATCGGCATCATATCAACAACTCGCCTACTTATCCTGAAAATTGTGCCTAGGCAAGTAGTTCCCACTAATTCCTCCGAAATAGCAGGCGGGTAGTTCCTAGTCACAATTTCCAGGCACTCAACTTATAACACAACATACTTTCTAAAATAACCATTTCCATAACCAAACTCATAATACAGGTATTTTTCTTCTTGTATTATATCACGTATCACATCATAAGCATAAGCATCTCTTCTCATAATATCATATTAACTCATATCTTATAACACAACCATAACATCTCAGTACACATGGCAATTTACTTACATTTCATCACATCATTAATATATCTTTTATAACACAAAATGTCATTAGCTTCACTTTCATTCTCATCACAAGATACTCCATATCCCAACATAGTTTGGGCAATCACATATCACACCCCCAAAGCCGATAGCTTGGGTAATACTCACCGCACCCCAAACACATAGTCTGGGTAATATCACATCACATCTCAAGCCAAATATCAATATATCTATATAATAAATTACAAAGAAAGCTATCCAGTGGCTCACAATCAATTCCCCCCAAAATCAAAGGCCCATATCAAACTTCGCAAAACACATTTTCCCTCCAAAATTTCAAACCCCAAAACCAAATTTTTCCCCCTAAAAAACTCATTACTTTATTACTATCTCTCTCTTCTCTCTTTACTTTTTCATATTTCTCTCTTTCCCTCTCTCTCTCTCTCATTCTTTCTTTATTTACTTAGAAATTTTGATTTTAAGATTTCGGTTTTGTAAAATTTCAGAATTTTTAATAGCAAATATCTCTTCAACAATTAAATTTCATTATTTTCCACACTTAAAGTTCTAAGAAGTTAGATTTTATACCCCCGTTTATAATTATTTTTCAACATATACTAATGGAAACATAGACTTTTATTTATAACTAATTATTGTCATACTATTCAAACTTGAGGTACATAATTATTGTTTTACTATTTACATGGCTTTTCGTGTTTTGTATCGTTCCGAAGACGTGCCGTAGGCACGTGCCCACGGGCAAATCTAGTACATATATGTCTTTCGTAGTATATTCACATCTCCCATAATATAAATAATCTCTGAAATATATCATATCATTAATATCTTTATACATTCATACATTCTTTCAATACACATATACACCTTTATATTTTCTCCTTTTCAGTGCCCACACAACTGACCTCCTCGTATAACACAGGGATCTCTGTGCCTCCCTTCCCATACATTTCAATCCCGCTAACCAACCATTTCACCCAGATCCAGGTGTCCTAAGCATCTATCATTTGTGGGTTGGATTGAAAGTACAGTTGCGCGCTTGTCCAGCCAAGACTAAAGCCAAAAGGCTAGTAAAAAGTAAAATATAACACGCGGATCGATGCTCACACAGAGTCTTACACGTCCGAGGCTACGTCTTCCTCCTGGCCCTATACCAGCGAGGGAAACTCCTGATCCCCAAATATAATTTGGGGCAATATATAACTCCTGATCCCAAAATATAAAATTTGGAGCAATATAAATATAACACTTGTTCCCGGGTGTATCCCAGGCCTGTGGGGTCTAGCCCAAACCTCGGGAGATTGTGCGGCACTGCAATATTTAATTCTCCTTTATATACATATACATATCTCCTTTATTATATACTCCTTCACAATATAACTCCTGTTGCCCAAATATAAAATTTGGGGCAATATCATTATATATATAACTCCTGTTCCCCAAATATAATTTGGGGCAATATATAACTCCTTTATAAAATAACTCCTTTAATACAATAACTCCTTTAATATAACTCCTTTATAATAGGACTCCTTTATAATAACTCCTTTATAAAATAACTCCTTATATTCATTTAAAATATGACTTCTTTATAAGACAACTCATTTACAACATAACTCCTTTATAATAACTCCTTTAATAAAATATCTCCATATATTCATTTATAATATATCTCCTTTATAATATTTCTCCATATATATATATATATATATATATATATCTCCTTTATAATATAACTCCATATATAAAGATATCTCCTTTAAATTATAACGTCTTAAGAATATAACTCCTTTATAATACAATTTTGCCATTATAACATACCATGAAAGCGTATATCTCCATTAAATTCATAAGCATACGCAAACCATTAGTCTCAGCAATTATCGTATCAAATTCTCATTTACGACCCACACGTCACACATACATCATATCAATTTCGCATCACTCTATCACATAACATTTTCCAATTCATCACCCACATAACACACCTAGTACACATACACCACATCATTCACTTCATCTTATTATCGCATCACAATATCACATCATACACACCATACTTTCCATCTTATCACATGAGTCATAAGATCACACATCACACATACACACACATATCTCTGATCATTACAAACCCGAAGCATATAACTATTTATCTACAAACATCAACACACGACAACCTTAATTTAAAATTTGCATGGCACATTAGATACATTGAATAAAACAATCATACTCACATAGCATCCCGCGAAGACTCGGAGCACCCTGCCACGCATCCGAAATCGCTAACATCACCTATTATCAAATTTCAACACCATTAAGACTCAAATCATCCAAATCAATCACAGAAAATAATAACACTATTTCTAATATCACTCAGGCATTTTATCGAACGTCTGGGATGCACACGTGTATTGCACGTAATATTTAAATTCCTACGGAATGTTTTTCCCCAAACAATTACCAAAATCACCCCCAACTTATTATAATAGTACTACTAAAATTCTACTACTATAAAGGAGATAACATATAAAATTTTCTTTTACAAACCCAAAACCCTAATTTATTAACAACATGCAAACTCTCTAATAATATGCTAATTTCTCGCATCTACTATCCCTAACATCTTCTAATCTCCCTACCATAATACTCTTACTCAAAATAAATTAACCACACTAAATTTTATACAATAATAAAATCTAGGGTTTACCTTTTCGAAATCCTTTTGAAAAATGGACTCCGCCACGATGTAGAGGACCCTTCAATTAGCTATCCCTCCAAATTAATTTAAAAACAATGAAAGGTTGGGGTGGATTTGGGTGGGGAGAACGCCGGCCGATTGGGTTGCTACTACGATCAGGATACAAACGGAGAAGAAAGAAAGAAAAGGAGGAAGGAATAGGAATGGGGGGTTTTGGAAATAAATAAATATAATAATAAATATAATAATTTATAAAGTATATTTACACATATATCCCCAATCTCCAAAATATTTCAAATAAACCCCAACCATATACTTTAATAATATCAACAATACAAAATACACTAAATTCATCGCATACTACTCCTCCAAAATTATAAAATAAAATAAAAATAAACAATACCTCTTCACATAAAACTTCAACTCGTAGCTCCAATATATCAATAATACCAATCAACCACATATCCATACCAGTGTCAATATTTAAATAAAATACATCAAAAATAATTTTCACCATTGAAAATCTATAAAGACAGACATTTTCGGTATTTAAAAATTCGAGGTGTTACAGCAGTGGTCTTCTTCTCCCATTCGGGGGTTAGGCACGTAGGACCTTCCTCACCATCTCTGTTTGCGAATATGTCTTTTCAAGAGCTACAAGAGAGTTTGTGATGTCCGTGAACCTTGTTACCATGTCCGACACATTTTCGTTCTCCTTCATACGGAACATTTCGAACCTGTGAACAAAAACAGAGATTTTAGATTCTTTGAACTTATTTATACCTTCATGTGTTACCTCAAGAGTGTGCCATATTTGATGAGCCGTTGTTGCGTTTGACACACGATTGAACTCTTCTTTGGTAAGTACACAAAAGAGAGCATTTATCGCTTTTGCATTGTTCATGGTGTTGTTCTTCATGTCATCGTTCTATTGTGCATAGGAAATTGTAGGTACGGTATATTCTGTCTCGGCCATGTTCCAAATCTCATAGTTGATCGACTGTAGGTAGATCTTCATTCTACACTTCCAATAGCTGTAGTTTGTTCCATCAAGGAGAGATGGCCTTTGTGTGGATTGGCCTTCATGGTATTGACTTGCATTTGAAGTAGATGCAATTGCACTCAACCAGGCTCTGATACCAAGTGTTGGATCTTGTATGCAAGGCAAACAATACTATAGGGGGGTGAATAGTGTTGTATAAAAATTAATCAATAAATTAAACTTTTCGCACTTTTAAAGCAAACTGAAAAGATAAGGCAGTTGATTGAAGCGTCAGATAAGAAGAGTAATTTAACTGAAGAGTTACAAGTCTGTTAAGTCGACTTAGAGAGTAAGACAGTCGACTGACTAGACTCGATTTACACAAGAAACAGAAAAATTAAAAATGCAAGTTTAGAGAATACAACCAAAAAGAGTCAACACAGCAAACACCATGATGTATCCTGGTTTGGTCCTCCCGACCTACATCCAGTTCCCAAACAACCCACTTGAGATTTTTTACTATTCTTGAAAAAGTTACAAGAATACTCTACGGCCTTTGACAATAATTATGTCAAATCCGTAGACCTCACTTACCACTAGAGAGAGCACAACCCACTCTTCACCCTAGAGTGAAACCGACTCTAAACCAAGAGTCCTACACTCCAACCGAAAAGACCACTCTCACAACCCGAGAGTGAAACAATAACAAGAAGAGATTTACAACAACCTAAAGCCTTGTATGTGAAAGTACTTTTAGTATAGTGGCTATTAGGTTGACTTCTGACTTCAGTCTAGAACGAACTCAATGTTATACTAGATTGAAAATCAGAGAACCAAGTCTTAAAGAAATTGAATGCTTTGAACAACTTGTTCTTTTCTTTTCTCAAAAGCAAAAGACTTGAAATCTAAAATGTAGGACTTTTGTAACCTTTGTCAAATAAATTCTATAGTCTTTTTATAGAGTTAGATACGTTTGGACGTTGAGAGATAGAATCCCAACTGCCATACAACGGCAGTAAAAAAAAGTTTGAATTTGAAAAACAAGTTTTAAATCCAGAAAACTGTCAAAAACGGCTCGAATACTCGACTGGGTTGCCACAAGATTCGACTGGTCAGAGCTTGAATGAGTTCAGTCAGTTTTTTACTCAACAGTCGACTACTTCCAAAAGTAAGACGACTGGTACTCAATCAGCTGAACTTATACAAACTTTGTTTTGACATTTGATTTTGTAAAACATTTTCTTTACTTAGGGAATGTGTGAGTGTGTGTATGACAAGGATTTTACAAGATTTCTAAGACTCAAAAATAATACAAACAATATTACAAGTCATTTGTTCAAATGTAACTCTTGAAAGTCTTGAACTTGAAACTTGAAAGCTCTTGAAAGTCTTGAACTTGAACTCGAGTCTTAGTGGCTTAATCGTTTCTTTGTGGCTTGAGCAAATAATTTTGAAAGCTTCATCACATTGTATTGGGATGCTTCATCATGGTATTGACCTTGACCACTTTTGATACACACTGTAAAAGATATGTAATATAGAACGATTGTGTATTGTGTTGTAGCCATCAAAATCAAAAATCTACACTCAATAGCTCACAATCCCATACGGCGGTATGTAGAGGATTCCTCATCAATCTTCAAATTATAAACAGTTACTGCGACTCAAGCTACGCTCATTGAAATCCAACAAAATCAGGTTTTCTAGGAGGGTAGGAGACTCTACTACAATCCCCTAGTTGACACTACCCTCAAATTCCCCATGGAACTCAAGTCCCCAAAGTTAACAATGCTTGAAGTCGATCAAGGCAACTGATTGTCGAACTTGCAACATCCATATCTACCACGATATAATTCAGAGTTGATTGATACTACCCATTCTGGGAAACTAAGACCCTAGGCTACAACTCTCCAGTTAACCATTTTCTCAAACTCAATCATCTTGATACTATAAAAAGCTCATGCACTCTCAGTTATACATTCCTTCATGCACTGCTGTACTTCTCTAATAGCATAGAAACTTGCTCACTCATCGGACTTACTCGATTCTGGATTCTATGGAAAGGTGGGAGTGTCTACTACAATTCTCCAGTAGAATACATCCTCAGATTCCATCACTAATGTCCTCAAAAATACAAAATTCCATCAGGGTGCACAAACAGGGAAGAATTTGTTCTTATAGCAAACACTCCCTTAACTAAGACTAGATCTACCCTAGTCTTAGAAAAATCATAACTTTCGACCTTCAAGCTGGAATTTCTTAATTCCATATGTTTTGGAAAGATATGACTCTCCACTACAATTCCACTAGCTCAATTTAAAATAACCAATATATATATAATTTTTTTTAAAAAATGTGTTTTATAGAAATTATTATTTTCTCTCAAAAATTGCCTGGTCAAAATAATCGGGACAAATCTACAGTTTAATCGAGAAGATATCCCGAGTTTATCTTATCGGGTTCAGAGTAGCTCATATATCTGAAATTTCTCAATTAAAACTGATAGTTGTTGGAAAAATACGTAATCTTGTGCAATACTCAACGGTGCATAGATTACTATGCAAAAAATAGCTATATGCTATTTTGTGGGGTATTACACCCAACTCCGACGCTGTTGTCTTGCTCGGTCGACAACTGCACGCCCAGTCGCCGCTCCCTATGAGTGCCGCTGCTACCTCACCGTCCGAATCACCCCTTGCCAATGCTGACATTGCTATTGTCTCTATTGTGCTGTGTATTGCTGTTTTGATTTAGATCTCTTTTTCACGTATATTGCACCGCTATCTTGTCGATTCGTGTGTTCGTGGGTTTGTTGCTTCAGGATCCTTATCCCATTATTCTTGGTATTCATTTTCACCGTTTATAAGGCAAGTCACTTTCCCATTTGATTTTACATTGTATCAAATTCATGTTTCACTAAAATTCTTGCAAGTAGATCTTATTCATTATCGTATCACTATATTGATTATCCTTCGTTGGGTCTATTGAGGGTTTACACGAGCTAACTCCAATATTCTTGACATCATTCCACTTTGACTCTAAAAATATTGAATCTTGCATACATCATATAGTACTGATGATAGGAAATTTTCATGCATCTCATAACATGATTAATTCTTGTAGAGACAATTGTTAGGTTGTATGTTGTTTGAACGATTGATTGTTGATTGATGATAAACTGATGTATGTATGTGATCTTAACCTTATTTACCATGTTTTTATATCCCATCATGCTGATTGAGAAGTTTATCTACTAGTAGAATTGATACCCATCATGTCTAATCAACTTATTTCATAAAAATACCCAAAACCCTATATGTTGCTTTCTGGTTGTATGTTGACTGCTATTTTTGATCTAGTAAATGATCTGAAAATAAATGACTTTCTGAATATAAATTGTAGCCTTATCTTTCTAGTTTCCAGAACATCTTCAATTTCTAAATTCTGAGTTGTGTAGCAAAAGTTATGCCTGTTTTACTACAACTGTGTTTTTAATTCCAGATTTTTATATTCTTGTATCTTTCATGTTTAAATAGTGAAAAGGCTGATCAAATGATAAATTTTTTCTATGATAATTTCCAGATTGCGAGCAATCATGTTTAGAAGTCTAGAAAATATTTTTAATGAATTTTATTTCGAGTTTTTGCTGATTCTAAAAATAAAGTAACATGATGTCGAAATTCTGCCTGAACATGGAGTCTGTAATGAATGTTGTGTTTGACCTCGCTACCGTTGTCGGATTTTGAACTTTAAATGTGCGTTGGAACCCTGTGTAAGTCTAGTTTCTAGAATTTATGAAGGATTCAGTTTTTGATTTCTGAAACAACAGGAAACTACACTTTTGTACAGACTACTCTTGCTTTCCAGAATTATATATATTGTCCAGATTTTAGTAGATTAATTATTCCTGTATCGTAGTATTGCATGAATCGAAGTGTGTATGTCGCATCGCTTGATCATAATACCCTATTGTCATTGTTCTAATTGTCCAATTCAAGTTATCATCCTATTATTTTCCTATTGTTACCATCGTTCATCCCATGTCTCATATTTGCATATTGTATTGTTGCATTGATAAATAATTAATAAGCCGGGGTTTAAGGGTTGACTTTAGTAGTGGACAATATAGGGACTGCACTCGGAGGACGGGCCCGTGTTTCCCTATTTATCTGTCTATCGGTCTATCGTTCTATTGGTCTATTGGTCATATTGGTCATATCGGTCATCGATTAATTGTAGATTACTGACTACAGTATCTCGATTGATTCGGTCATCGGTCATTATTGAATATTGTTGCCGAGTACATGAACTATAAAATCTACCACTAAGTCTAAACGTAACTTGTTTGTATGTAGCAACCATATGGTAAATAAATGAGACGCATGAAGTGCTACATTAGTTAGAATTAAAATAGTTAATAGACTTAAGTATTAACACTACATCGACATTGCATATTGTTCATTATTGTTTCTATTGATATCGAATATTGGCTAAGTGTTATTTTTATAGCCACTGCATCGATTATCATGATATGGATTATTGCTATTGTCCCATGTTATTGGTTTCTATTGATCCATTGAAATCATTGGTATACTGTTATTTCATTGTTCCCTGCTTTCTCTACTTGCTATCCATGACTTGCTTTAAGGACAATTTTCTCCTCTTTCTAGATGAAGTGTTTACAGGTGTTGATGGAGAATTGCCTGATGGATTGGGAGAACAACATTGGTGAAAAAATTGATAGCATCGCCGCTTAATAAATAATTTTTTTTGTCATGAAGACTTAATTATTGAACCATCGTTACCTCATTGTATTGTGGGCTTTTGACCCGAATATTGTTATTATTTATTTCCAGATGTTGGATTATTATTGTATTTGGATATTTTATATTGCCTCATTCAAGTATTATTATTCATGAGATTTTTATTATTACTTGCGCAATTGTTCTGTGTTGATTATATTGTTGAGTTGATCAGATAAACAACTTATGGGTGACGTTAGTCATTCACTGGGCCAATATCAAGTACTCATATTCCGTATTTTTGGGAAGCAGGGCGTGACAGTATATTAGTTGTCGGGTTTTATAATATTTGTGGAACCTACTGGGTTTGAAAATAAATCAAGTTACAATTTTGGGGCTAAAAATAAAATTTCAAAAAATATATCAATTTGGAGGAGGTCACAACTGTATTAAAGAACTGTGAGATTCGTTAGCAACGGTAAGAGGAGTCTATCAGTTGATGACAAAAGTGGAAAGAAAGGTGGTTGAAATAATAAGAGTGGGATTCGATGCCGCTACTATAAGAAAAGATGTCTAAAAAGGGATTATTGGGAATTATAAAAGCAAGACGCACATGGAAGTTCAAAGAAACATGTCTCAAGAGATATGCACCAATAAAATGTAGTTATTTCATAATTTGGAAAGAAGCTGAAATGCCCTAGATCTTAGATTCGAGGAGTTCCTATCATGGTTTTAATGTTCTGTCGATCCAGATTGTTTTTCAAGGGACCAATCTGATACAATCCCAAAATCCCGGGATCGACAAGATAACTCGAGGATTGGCCGAATGAGCAATTAATTGGATTTGATGGATCGGCCCGATCCCAACCCGAAACCATTTATCCTGACCATAAAAATCCAAAAATTTGAATTTTTGGTTCATGTGAATTATTTTATCCAAACAATGAATATGTAAATGTGTAATGAACGTCATTTCATGTCTGGTGTATATATATATTTTTTCTTGTATGCAAATAAATGTGTTATTTGGTCTACCTATTTTGAATCTTCTAGTTTTATTCAACATTATAATTCTTTAAAACTAGCTAAAATGTTCAAGTCTATAATTGAAAATAATAACTTTGTTAAAAGTCATCAATTCAATTTTTTTGAAATTAATTATTATTTTCAAAATAATTTAATTATAGAAACACATTAGATAATTTTATTTAATTTTAAAAAAAGTTCTCATCGATAAAACTCGATACACTGATCCGATACTACCGATCCCCGATCCAGCCGATATCAATTCCGATCCAAACATTTGGGAAAACCCAATCCCACTTCTAATCCCGAGTATTAAAACACTAGTTCTTATAATGTTTATCCCAATAGGGACCCCTTTACTACCATCAGAGCTTCAGAAGGTTGTTCAGTTCGAACATGTATATGTGTGGTTTGCAAGACGGTACATGAGGGAGCAGTTAAGTTCAGAATGTGCTTTGGCACTATACGTGTTTTTTAGATGTTCAACACATCCCAAATTTCGTAAATAACCTCACATCCTTGAGCACTTTCGGCTCCAAGAGCTGTCAGAACTTGGCTCTCGGTGGAGTCTTAAGGTTGTTCAATGGTGTTTGCACGGTCACTATAGGAAAGGCTCATCACAACCAATACAGACTTTGAGAGAGCGTGATACAAAGTAGGCCTACTTTTTTTAAGTGTGTGTAACACCCCGCAAAATTGAGTAATGACAATTTTGTCCTCGCGTGTTACGCACGTATATTTTGTACCGTTACAAGTAATATTTGTAACATATTTTTATATAAATGTCATATTCTAATTATTTGTATGTTTTCCGTTTTCTCAAAAATCCTATTTTTAGCCAACTCAAACATTTATTTTAATCCTTGTGTTTTTATGTACATTACACTTGTTTTCAATACACGTGTTGATTACGTATATTTTTCATTAGATGAAATATTCGTAACATATTTTTATATAAATTTCATATTTTGATTATTTATATGTTTTCCGTTTTCTCAAAAATCCTATTTTTAGCCAACTCAAACATTTATTTTAATCCTTGTGTTTTTATGTACATTTCACGTGTTTTCAATATACGTGTCGATTACGTATATTTTTCGTTACGTGAAATATCCGTAATATTATTGTTCTACGTATTTTGTATTTTGACTACTTTTCTCTCAATTTAATTTTTATATTATTTTACGTGCATTGCATGCTTAAATTTTAAGCAATTTAGTCCATAAAGAATTTTCTGAGAATTATATATATTCTCATTTTATCTAAGTTATTTATTTTTATTTTAAATCCATAGGTCTTAATCTATTTTACAAGCCCAAAAGAAACTAATTGTAAAATAAAAGCCCATGATAAACTTCTTTATTAAATACACTTTTAAAATTGTCACCACACTTGTCATGTAACAAATATATACATTTGAACTATAAACAAAAAAATGAGAAGTGTGCACATGTGGAAAATTCAAAGGATTTTGGCCATGCATACGAAGGGAAGAGGTGGGGGTTGGTGTACTAATGGTGAGTGGGTGATTAATTTTGTTAATGATCATTTAATTTTGGATAATAGGTGTCTCTTCATTCACCAATTTGGCCCTATAAATACCACCTTCTGTTCATGAACAATGTACACTCAAAAGAAAAACAAAAAAAGAAGAAAAATAAGAGATGAAAAGAAAGAGAGAAAGAGAGAAATGAGAGCGCTCAGATTTCTTCAAGAAGGAAGGAGCTCGACTTTGCTAGGAGGAGAAGGAAGAGCTTTTGTGCTAGGAGCCACTTTCTAGGAGTTGTCTTCTACTTGTTCTTCCAATAAGGTGGGTGATTCTTGAACTTTCTAAAATGTAGTAGTATGTATGCATGTGTAGGAAAATTGATGCATGAAATTGATAATTCATATGAGTTGTAGTTAATTTTTGTGATGATGTTATTTGAAATGTTTGATAGATATAAGTATAAAAAAATGCATGCTAATTGAAAGATTGTTACGAAGAAAAGTTGAAATGATGTTGTTGGGTGCATGGTAATACATCACGATTAGATTGAATAAATTAGGGCATAAATTCATACACAAAGTTGTTAATCTATATAAAGAAAGTTGTTATTTTGAGTTTTGTTTGCACTTTAGAAAATCATGTTTAATAAAATAGTTGGAATCTAGAACTAAAACTTCTATGGAAGCATCTTGTATATGTCTGGAACAAGCCTTTAAAATTTCATAAGATTTGGAGGTCATTTACTATTTTAATAAAATCAAAACTTAGGACTGGTTGGCAGTCGACTAGTTGCTGGAAATTTGTACACATTTCAGATTTTGATCATTTCAACATCTTAGATGAAGTAATTTGAGAAAAGTCAAAACTAAGAACTTGAAGTAGACCCGTTAAAATTTCTTTAAAGTCTAAGAAATCAAATTTTCACAAAGAATTGAATTTATAATGAATTTTACAGGACTGTACAAGTGGCAGTATTTCAATAATTCGACCCTACTGTAGATTTCGAAGAATTCAGGGTTATAGATACAATATTTTGGAGAAACTTACAGCTAAAAAATTGTAGTAGACTTGTATACCTTTATTTTTATCTAAAGAACACAAAGTTTCATGAAGCATATAATTTTCTATGATTTTTACAAGTAGCATGAACTGCAGTTTTCTAGTTTTGAGCTTACTATTTTACAAATGAATTTAGACGAAGTAATTGAGGATGATTCTAAGTGTTTTAACTACAAAGTTATAGTAGAATCTTTTATGATAATAATGAATCTATCTTTTGAATAGAATTGAGATATATAATTGTATTATAGACGAATATGAAAAGGGTCTACTTAATCAAAGAAACTTGTAGCTTATTAAAGTAATTGTTGATTGTGTGATCAACCAAGAAATGGTTACTTCATAGTTGGTAAATGAGAAAGAATGAAAAGATTAGAATAAAATATGAATACATGAAATTAAGGATATAAGTTATAAGGTTACGAGTACCCCAATTGTTGAACATGAAAGATGTTAATCTATAGGCAATGCGAGACCCTAGTAACCAGTATTATGAATAATAGAAATTTGAGAAACTAACCAGCATGGGTTAAGTATCCCTTGAGAAGTTGCCAGTTTGGGCTGACTTTCTCTCATGTTGATTTAAGTCTGGTAAGGTAAGAAGATCTGGGTTGTGTTGATTTTAAAACTAAAACTTAAGGACATGCACTAAGGGGAGATGTGATGAAGTATGGGCAAACATGAGTATGAGGGCCAAGATAGCACGGTGGGAGGTGTCTCCAGAATTACCGAGGTTGAGGCTCGCGGTGGGGGATATCCTTTAGAATTACTGGGATCTAAGTGACGCTCATAGGGTATTTGTGTGATGGGGTATCGATTACAGCGCGGTGTGAGTTTCGTCTTCAGAGTTATCGGGGTGTGAGGCGTGATGGCCGTAAATCACTCGCAATGGGAGGAAAACTCCCAAGAATTACCGAGGTCATAGCTCGTGGTGTGGGTATTCTCCTCCAGAATTACTAGGTGTGAGGCAGTGTGTCCAAAATCACTTAAAGTGGGAGTGTGATACTCAAGAATGTTTGGGGTGGTACTAGATACTCACAGGATATCTAAAACATACACTAGTCATCGTAGTAATAATTCATAGAGAGGGATTAAACCCTTTAATGTGGAGTACGTAGGTGCTTGCCCTTGGACATATAGGATGGGATGAATAGAATCCGAACAAGTATGCATTAGTGTCATTGTAGTATAAACATCTGCATTAGGCATTAAGTCATATCATACACTGACATGTTTAGGATAGTCACTCTTTTACACTTTATTATGCATTCAAGTCTGTGGTTGTTAAAGTAAGAAAATCGTTATATTACGGCATAGTGAGGATCACTGTTTTATAATATTGCGTCGGTTGTAAGCAAACGACGTGCCCACAGACTTTCAGTGCAGGGCTTGGATTGGATTGGCAAGGACATAGAGGCTGTTGATGATATAGATTATATTTATGATTAAAGCTGCTGATGTTAGAGTTGTATTTCATGTTATATTTTATTTTACTTCCACTGTGTAACTCTGTAATAAACATTGTTGTGTAATAAAAAATTTTAATTTCCTTATAAAATTGTACGAATTCAAGTAAAAGATCATGTTGTACTACGAATTATATATAAATGGAATTCGGGGTGTTGCAGTGCAACATTCCTAAAGCTAGTGTGCCTCCACTTAGATGCAAAGTGTGACATTATGAAGACCGACATGTACTTCGATTCGAAGACTAGCTGCAAGTGGAGGTCAACTGAAGATTGACAATCATATGAGGCACGCATGTTTTATATATATATACTAGGTTTGCCCGTTGACACGTGCCTACGGCACGTCTTCGAAACGGTGCACCTTGTTTGATCATATAAAACAGTTTTGAAGGTCCAATAAATTAATTGAAGTAGCAAACATATTATATGAGAAACTTTTTGGGGTCCAGAAAAAAACATATTATATGATTTTTTAAATTATTTTTAAAATTTTAAAATTTTAAATTCTTTTTTTTTATAAATTTTTTTAAAAAATTTAAAAATTTTATTTTCTTAAATTTTTGAATAGAAGAGGAAGGGAGAGAGAGAGGAAAAAAAATAAATAAATATCGAAGTTGTTTTTTGTGGGAGATTTGAATTTGAGTTTTGTTGAGTTTTGGGGGAAAACTTTTGGGGGGGAAAATATATTTTGTGAGGTTAGATATGGGCCTTTGATTTTTTGGAAAATTGAAGTAGAGTCACTTGATAGCTTTCTTTGTGTTTTATTATATAGATATATATATATGTATATGTATATGTATGTGTGTGTGTGTGTGTGTGTGTGTGTGTGTGTGTGTAAACAACGAAAATAGTAATAGACACAACATCAAGGAGGATGTGCTAAACAACAAAGCAACATCTTCCCCCACACCTTAAATAAGAACAAAATAAGAACACAATAAGAAGTACACATAACGCTTCAGCCAGAACACAGGCCAACATCTAGTAAAGATAGAAACTGCAAAAGAACAAGCATACATAGAAGAACAAAAGACAGTTAGGCAGCAGCTCAAAACAGGCAGGAGAGAAGGAGACAATAGAAGCAAATAGTATCCATCCTCCATGCCCAGAATGTAGAGCAGCAGAAACTATCAAACTGAACAGAATGGGAACCCCCGTTAAAGGCCAAGAAGTTGTCTCGATCAACTCTGCACAAAACACGCAAGTTATTAGCAAATATTAAATGCTAAGAAAAATTATTAATACCTTGAAGAATGAGGGAGTCCACATAAGCATCAACAACTGATAACCTAAGCTCAGCAAGATTAGAAGAGGAAATGATAGTTAACCAAAGATGAGTGAAATAAAGGAGGTCTTCGATCAACTTATCGGTAGAACGAAGTTTATTAGTAAAGATTCTATTATTGTGCTCTGACCAAATAATCCAAATCATAGCCATCATAGTAAAGTCCCAAGTTAATCTAAGAGAATGTTCAATTCTTTTATCGCGCTAAGAACTCCACCCGATGGACATTGAATCTAACTTACTTCTAACAGACCAAGCGCCTTTACAAATAAACTACATAGGTTATATAAAGAATAATGAATAAATAAGTGATTATCAGTTTCATTATGAGAGTGGAAGATAACACATTTTTGGCAAAAGACAAGGTTCCTCTTTGATATGGCTAAAAATGGGGTTAAATCGGAGCCATTCAAAGTGGGCACGAATCTTAAAGTCACAAGGGCAAGATGGTAATTTCACCTACAGACGGGTCCAAATTGAAAAACCGGGTCTCTCCTCTTAGGCCCGCCAACCCATGAACAGACCTGTTCAGCTGCGAATGGATCTCAACCCGTTAGGGACCAGGTCAACAGGATAGGAGGAAATCCTGGCTCGTCCTTATCCTGAGGAGGTGGTTGTAACCACCTCTATCCAGCCACACCAGGAAGTAGGGATCCTTTCTGATCTTGAAACAGATCCCTAGGGCGATTATAAATACCCCCTACCTCCTACTGTCACGGGTGATCACTCTTTGTGCACTTAAGCTTTTTCCCTTTACTTTTTTTGGTAATGACTAGAGCGTCGGAGGGTTCGTCGCCGAGATCCATCCCGGTATTTCGAACGTTTGTGCAGGTTCGCGGGAGCACCAAGGAGTCAACTTGTCAACGACGAAGAAGTAGGGTTCAGCCTGTTCAAGTTCCTACGAACTTACAAATTCTGTCTATTGCCCCCACACCAGATCCAGCGATAACAGATTGGCGCCGTCTGCGGGAACTACTCGACAAGCAACCCCACCTTCCTCCTTCAGCCAAAGCTACTCTTGGCCATGCCTCCCAAGAGGAAGCCCGCAAACACCAACCGAAGAACAACATCTTCTCATCCTCCTCCTCCTCCTCCGGAGGATCTCCTTTCACCCGTCCAGCAGACCCTGCAGCTCGAGCAATAGGCTCCTCAGCTTATAGAGCCCAAACTGCTGAGGCCAGATCCATCGCCTCCTTGGAACCTTCAGTGGCCACGGTCGCCTTCTCATTCTACGTCCTCAATACGGATCTCAGGGCATCCCTCACCAAGAAGCCCCCTCGGGACTTCTCAGAGCTTCTACTCCAAAGCAAGAAGTACATCCGAGCAAAAGAAGCTCTCCACCACCCCACCTTTGAGGCGTCGACTTCCGGGAATAAGAAGAAGGGTGCAGAAGAAGAAGGAGCTAAGAAGCTCCAAAAAGACAATGGGGGTCAGCGCCGTCCTCTCCCTCAGGTTCGAGAAATTCACGCTGCTTGACGTGAGTGTATCCACCTCCAAAGATGAACACCCCCGGGAAAAGAAACCGGGACAAGTGGTGCTGTTTCCACCGAAACCACGGGCACAACACTGATAATTTTCGGGCCTTGAAGGATGAGATCGAGGCCCTCATTTAGAGAGGGCAGCTCACTCGGTTTGTGAGAAGGGACCGAGCCGATCTGCCTCCACGGCCTAGGGTGTAACATCCGAATTCCAAAATACAACTGAATTCGAGTTCCACAGGATCATTACATTTCTTTCATACAATTTTACAAGGAAATATAAACTTTTCTTTTATTAGAGTTACATTACACTTGTACATTATCACAGTGAAAGCAATATTACAATAAATTACATGAAACAACATTTAAAATAGTCTTGCGCAACATGCATACTTCAATTGTGTCAATCATCTTTACCCTGTATATAAAACTATGGGTGCGTCAGTTCATCCAACTGACGAAATATTATACACAGCCATCCTCTCTATGCTGGAAACAGTATAACGATTCTCATTTCTTAACAAACACAAACTTGTCACAAACAAAGCTAAATGGGACAATCCTATTGATGTCGTGTTATGAATGTGCACTTAGTCCTTAATGCATTTATTTATATTATATGACACTAATGTGCACTTGTTCAGAGTCTATGCAGCCCATACTGCATAGGTCCGAGGGCAAGCCCTTAATCGTTCTTCATCTTGTAGAGTCCAATCCCTCGCCATGACTTAATCTACTACTGTAACTACGATAAGTATCCTAGATATTTTCTGACCTACGAACTCATGTTTGGGCGTCCTGGAGGGAATCCCAACGCACTATCACATGACTCATCATGCAGGCATCCTGTGGTAATTCAGCTCCTACCATAGGCATGACACCACCCGCAGTTGTCAAACACCCCACGAGCGTCGCTATCGGGACGGTACTCTGGAGCAGTATCCACGCCCTATCATGAATCATCATGGGACATCCTATGAATACTCTCACGCCGCCAATCCAATGGCCCTCAAACTCAATGTTTTTCTCTTACTTTCATCACATCTTCACTATGTATCTAATCCTTAATTTAACTGAATCATGAATAAAATCAATCTCTTAGAATGTAGCACTTCCACTATACTGGTCTTATTCATTTAATTTCACACGACCCAACCTTGGTCTTCTCATTTCAAAATATCATTTCATAATTTTTTCTTTGCCGGTATAAGGCTTGGCTATATCCTGATTCTCAATTTCAACTTATAATTACAATGTCATACTCATAAGATCTTTTCATGATTAATCACAGTTCATGTTTCAAAAGCATAGTACTCATGTATTCATATCTTTCATAATTCATCACAATCTATAATTCACTTACACGTGCAATCCATATGCAAGAGTCAATTTCAATTAATAATCACCAATAATTTATGTGTTCCACACATCTATTATTCACATATCAAATCTTACTACAAACACATTTTTATAATTCCCTTTAATCACATGCGTCACAACTTTCAAAAAAATTCCTCTTTTATAACCCAAAATCTTCATTTAGTTTTCTTTGTTTAAAAAGTAATTCAATTTCAAAAATGAGTCCTTTTATTGCAAAAACTCCAATTTCTTATTCACACTTCTTCAAAAGTTGTATAAATATTTCCTAATAAGTTCCAATAATTTTTCAGATTTAATCCATAATTTTTCTGATTTTTATTCTATTTTAAAAGTCCATTTTAATTCAAAATCTCAAAAAAAACATTTTTTTCCTATACTCCAAACCCACCAAGATTCGAACTAGCGACCAGCGGTGAGGCAGACAGTGCACAAGACCAAAGTGCCAAAGCCGCCCATCGATTTAATTAGGGATTATAAACCCTATGTGTTCTGTTCTCGGTGATTTGGATTTTTTAACAAAACAACAAAATAAAACCCAGCTTCGGGGTATCGAACTCGAGACCTCCGACTACTGTAGCGAACCCAAGTCTCTTCCGACCAGTTGGGCTAAGTGGACATATCGATTGGAAGGTATAAAAAATAAGTTTTGATCTTAATTCTCTGTTCAAGCTATACTTTAAAAA
This sequence comes from Hemerocallis citrina, assembly GCA_017893485.1. Classification (NCBI taxonomy): domain Eukaryota; kingdom Viridiplantae; phylum Streptophyta; class Magnoliopsida; order Asparagales; family Asphodelaceae; genus Hemerocallis; species Hemerocallis citrina. Next base: position 379,581,460 of record CM030358.1, on the reverse strand, counting down.
TTTCTCAAAAAAGAGTTTTTCTCTTTTTCTCCTCTTTTGAAAACAAAAATGTCCATAAATAAAATACATTTAATTTAACAATAGCCAGTATATCTAAAGGTATTTTTTCTACTTTTAAAACATGTATTTAGCCTTTCTTTGCATTTTATGAACACCATTTCGACATTTGAAAACTAATACGTAATTGTTCATAATTAAAGATGATTTCACACATAATTTACTACTATGATGCTTGCTTACACATTGATAGCTAAAATATTTTTAGAACACAAAAATTAACTTTATAAGTGAGTAAAGACTTCCATTTTTATTAATTAGTCTACACATAATACATTCATTTATTCGTATGAAAAAGGACATTCTTTTTCATTTATTCAAATCTTTCACATGATAAATATCGCAATAGGGAATTTCATTACATCTATTAACAATCAATTCAATCAATTCAACTTTAACACACTATTCGACTTTGGCATTTTTTTAATCAATAAACATGGTTCAATTTCTTACTAGTGAATTTCACATAATTGCAATTTAAACATAATCAACATGCATTCTAATGTTTATAACAATGAGAATATATACTTTTACTCATAGTTAATAAATTTAGTAATCAAACAACATGCATTTTCTAATTATCAATTCTCTTCTAATTAGGCGAGCATACATTTCATTTCAACTAGTAGCTTATAATAACAATTCAATTTCATTCTTGTCATGCCCCGCTTCCCAAAAATAAGGAATACGAGTACGTAACAAAAGCTCAGCGAATGATTTTCATCATCCATAAGCTGTTTAAGGAATTTTTGCAACACATCACAGGAATAATCAGAGTCAAAAGCAAAAAAGGCACAACCATTCATGAATACTTGCAACAAATTACCAACAGAAATTTACTTGAATCCAAATACAATATTCTCAAATAAATCAGAGTCTGGAGAAAACAATATCCTGGGTTACATCGCCCAAATACAAATAATATCCGAATAAACCAAATACACTTTATTCCAGTTTAAGCAACAATGAAAATAATAATAATAAAGCAGAGTTTCCAGCATTTAAAATATCATCTCGCCAATACCTTCAGGCAGCTGACCATCCTGATCTGCAATAGTAAATTTGCAGGAAAAAAGGAGAAAAGAAGAAAACAAGTACCCGTCAATTGCAAGTCGCGGGTCACAAATAATGTAGGATACAAGCACATGGAAAAATTATACAAAAATAGGCCTAGCATGGTATGGCAGAATCAACTAGCATGGTATACTAACATATGTCAAGTGTTAAGTAAACAGGTAACAGGTAAACAGGTAATCAAGTATCAAGTATCAGGATAATCAGGTAAACAGGTAAACATGTAATCAGGTGACAGGATAATTAGGTAACAGATAATCATGTATCAGGTAAATACGTATCAGGTTATGCTATGTCAAATCTTGTTATTTACTATCTAGGTAGCACTTCATGCGCCCTAACTTTTATCACATGGTTGCTACAACAAAACAGTTTCGCTTAGTAAGATTTCATAGTGGAGTCCATAGGGCAGTGTACTTAGGTATAGGAAACAGGAACAGGTAGAACCTAGTGGTTCTCTTCCGAGTACACCTTCCTAAGGTAAGTAATGCAGTCAGGTACAGGAAACAGGTATAACCTAGTGGTTATCTTCCGAGAACACCTTGCCTATAGGGAAGCATGCAATCAGCTACAGGTAACAGGATCGTGAATCATGTAGTCATGAACACGTAACAGGCAGGCAGGACACAGGTCCTCTTCCAAGTACACGTTTCTATATTTTTCATTACTAGATCTTTCCCTTAAACCCCGGCTTAGTTACTTTTATTATTATGGTCATCAACAGGCATGAGTGGGTACGAAATAATTTCAAACTAACATGGTGTAATCAGGTTTAGGTTTAGAGAAACAAACCAACATGCATGGATAATATACATTCATATATACGAGCAAAATAGTCTATGTTCATAATCAAGACAGCAAGACCAATCAGTACTAAAACAGTGATTCTGAACTCTACAGAAATGCAAACCTAGATCCGTCGAAGGATCTGGAAACTAGACATCCACACAAATTCAACGAGTATAATTAAGTCATATAGTACTTCACAAAATCTTAACTCAAAATAGGTTTGAAGACAGAAAACTTGTTCAGGTAGAAATCAGGAATACGAATACAAAAGCATGAAAACAGCATGAAAACACATTAAATAAATCCAAGAAAAATCTGGGGTAATACCCTATAAGTCTAGAATCAAAATAACAAGTTTCATAATATTCCAGTATGTATAGGTCAGTCATCAAAAATACCAAAGCAACAAGAAAACAGAGTTTAACAAATCTGGAAATCTCAACACAACTGTACGAAAACTAAGATATCTCGCAACCAATAAATCGAAATTCAATTCCGCCAAAGGGATATGAAAATAGATAGATTTTACTGATTTTCATATTTCACAAAGAATTTTCATACAGTATAAAGATTTATAGTGAAAACAGAGTTCTTTACTGAACAGCACGCAATTTACAACATGAGATGATTTTAGAAAAGAGCGTGAAACACCACATAAAACTTATCTTTAAAATTCAAAAAATATCTGGGTAGTCCCTAACATCATAAAGAAACACTGACCAAAATATTAGATCAAGATAATATGTATAGAATAGTTCTTGAAAATAATTTGCTAACAAAATTCACCCAAAACAGAATCTGAAATTGATCGATACATCTGTACCAAAACATTCATAACTCAGTCATACAAAATCTAAATCAAGCAAAACCAGTGGGGTTTGAAAATAGACAAAATTATCTAAAATTCATCTTCCAATTTGGAATCAGAATACTGACTGTAGTATGGACGAAAACAGCAATCAAAACAGAACAAGCAGCAAATAAAGATTTCACACCTCTAATCAAGAACATCATAAATTTCACAATATTGATCCAAACACCTCCAAACTTGAAATACAACCTACCAAATATCTAAACATCATGATTTAGGATTACTAACGTGTCCATCATATTATTTCACATGGGCATTCAATCAAACACAATTCATACATTCACATATATGACTAAAAATCAAGTTTTGGGTAAATCCTATGTTATCTCCTATCAAAATTGGTGTCATAAGTCATCTATGGCCAAATTAATACAATAGAGACAAAATCCATCAAGGAAAAACATATTTTTGGTTGTCTCTAGACCCAACTACACTAGATATGAACTTTTTGACTTGTATCAACCTAATGAATTGTAGTAGAAGTTACTTGCCTTGTTATGGAGACGAAATTGATCCTAATGCGAAGAGAAGAGAAACCCACGAACAAAATCCTTTCCAAGCACGAATCCAAGTGACAACGAACAAGAACTCACAAACAATCTCCATGATGCAACGCACAAAGTGGAGATACCCACTTCAAGAATCCACAAAGAGAAGAGGTTTGTGATGATGTTGATGTTGATGGTGGTGCTAGGTGGTTGCCAGCCAATAAGGAGGTGTAGGGTTTAGTGGTGGCCGGTATAGGGTTGAAGGTGGTCGGCTATGGAGTAGGAGGGTGGTCGGTTGAGGTGTGGATGGAGGGCTCGGCTGTGTGGGAGGATGCAGGCCGGGAGTACATAGATTTAGGGGAGAGAGAGGTCAGGATTACTTAGGAGGAAAGATAATAGGGATTAGGGTTAGGTTTTTGGGGATTTAGGGATTTATATAAAGGGGTTAATGTGGGTTAATGGGTTGTAGGTATTAGTATGTAGTAATAGGTATACAAATGGGTATTGGGTAGATTTCAAATGGGGATACAATTTAGTGTGAAATCTGTGGCTCCTGAAAAATCTAATTAGGTGTCAAAAATCATAGGTTCGAAAAAACCACCACCAAAATTCCATCACATCACAAAAATATGAAATAATGTGGACGAGGCCACGAAAATGAGAAAAGAACCCAAAATGATGAAAACGACAAAAGCGACAAACAAACTACAGGAGGAGCTCAAAAATGAAATAAAAAGCATATATACTGAAAACAAATCCAATACACGGTTCCGAAAAAATACAAGAGAGATAAAAATACACAAAAAAAAAATACACTTCAAAATACATAAAATGAAAAATAGGGGTCACAATTCCCTAGCATGATTTCTACTCTAGAAGTCATGAGAAACACCCACATTTTGAAGAAAACCAATTAAGAAAAACCCCTAGAGCCTTCTAGAATGCGAGAGAGTGCCTCCTCCTCCTAGGTCGCGGTGCAACGAACTCCTTCCCTTGTTCCTTGCCAACAAACCGAGAGCTCCAAGTAGAGAATGGTCGGCCTCCAATGGGGGGTACACACATACGCTCACACTCACACACTAAAATATATCTCCTATATAATGTTCTCTTCTTTCAATAGATTATTAATGTAGAAAACAAGTATGAAGGGGGGGGGGTATTTATACTAATTTTAGAATAGATTGGAGGGCTAGGATTGGTTGGACAGTTACAGAATGGAGGGCTAGGATAGGAGAGGAAGTTGCAACAACTACCCATGCACACACACCCACACTCTCCATCTCTCCTAGCACATCCCAGCCCCAAAGAGTGTGCATTGCACACTACGTGCATTGCACGTGCCTCCTAGTACCCCTATTTAGAAGTTTGTACCATTTAATTAATCAAAATATTCACCATTTGTCTCTACATGACAAGTGTGACTATTTAATTGATTTATTAAATTTGTAGGCTTCACAATTTAGTGGGCTTAGGTTTGTGGGCCAAGACAATAAATTAATAATTTATTTAAGTGGGCAAAAACAAATAAAATAGAGTTTTAGGCTTTAGAAATAGGCTTTTAGAAAAATAAAGGAAAGGAAAAATAACTGTTCATACTAAAAATGAATTTTTATACATAAAATAAATAAATAATATACACATGAAATTTGCACGTGCACAACACGTGAACAACAATATTTTTATTAAAATGAAAGTTTAGGGTATTACAACACTCCTTCCTTAGAATAGTTCCATCCCCAGAACTACAATTAAAGAGCGAGAAAAACAAAACACAATAAGAAAATACAATCAAGCAAAAAGCTCAGGATGATCTTTCATCATCCTCTCATCAGATTCCCAAGTAGTCTCTTCAACCAACTGGTTTCTCCAGACTACCTTGACCATCGGTATCATCTTATTCCTCAAGACTTTCTCCCGACAATCAACAATCTCAACTGGAAGCTCAATGTAACTCAGATCCAACTGCAAACCCTCTGGCACTTCGAGCAAATGATGACTTGGATCTGGAATGTAACCTCTCAGCATAGACGCATGAAAGACATTGTGCACCTGAGACAACTCTTCTGGTAACTCAAGCTGGTAAGCAGTTTTCCCGATCCTTTTCAATATCTTATACGGGCCTATGAACCTCGGGGCTAACTTTCCACTCTTGCCATAACGGATCACACCTTTACTAGGTGATACCTTTAGAAAGACAAAGTCGCCAACCTCAAACTCAAGGTCCCTTCTCCGGTTGTCTGCATAGCTCTTCTGCCTACTCTGAGCATCCACCAACCACTTCCTGATCAAATCAATCTTTTCAGAGGTCTGTTGCACAATCTCAAGCCCAAATATCTGATGCTCCCCAACTTCAAACAAACAGAGAGACGTCCTGCACTTCCTGCCATACAGAGCTTCGTACGGCGCCATCCTAATGCTAGTCTGAAAACTGTTGTTGTAGGAAAACTCCACCAAAGGTAAATGCCTTTCCCAATTGCCTCCAAAGTCTAGTACACAATACCGAATTATATCCTCAAGAATACGGTTGACTCTATCGGTCTGCCCATCGGTCTAGAGATGAAAAGCAGTGCTGAAATCTGTCTTGGTACCCAAAGCTGTCTAAAGACTCCTCCAGAAATGCGAAATAAACCGCGCATCTCGATCAGACACAATGGTCAACGGAACACCATGAAGCCTGACGATCTCACCAACATACATCTCAGCCAACTTGTCCATCGAAGCGGTGAGTTTCATTGCCAAGAAGTGAGCGGACTTGGTCAGTCTATCGACTATGACCCAAATCGTATCATTGCCTTTAGAACTCTTAGGAAAACCCGTGATGAAATCCATACTGATGTTATCCCGCTTCCATTCCGAAATAGGTAGCGATTGCAATAGACCTCCGGGTTTCTGATTCTCGGCTTTGACTTGTTGATAAATCTCACACCTCGACACAAATTTAGCAACATCCCGCTTCAAACCTAAGCACCAAAAATGTTGTTTAATGTCCTTGTACATCTTGGTACTCCCAGGATGTACTGACAAAAGAATAGCATGTGCCTCCTGAAGAATACTTTCTTTCAAGTCTGACTGATCCGGAACACACAGGCTCTCTCCAAACCACAGCACTTCGTCCCTGATTTGAAATCTGGGCAACTTGCCAGCACCAACCTACTCCATCATCTTCTGAATCTCTGCATCTTCCTTCTGACTTACAATAATCCTTCCATTCAGTGTCGGTAGAAGCCTCAACTGAGCTAAAGATGATCTCAAGCCTTGCAGAACAACTTCAATACCAGCCCAATCCAACTCCTCTGCCAGCTGCCTCTGAGTCATAATCAAACTCGCCAGACTGCTCTTGCGGCTAAGTGCATCAGCAATAACATTAGCCTTCCCAGGGTGATACTTAATCTCCGGAAGAATGTCCTCAAGTACCTCCAGCCATCTCCTTTGCCTCAGATTCAGATCCTTCCGCCGATAGATGTACTTCAAGCTTTTATGGTCTGTGTATATGTTCAGCTTTTCACCATACACATAGTGTCTCCATTGCTTTAAAACGAAGATAATCGCAGCCAACTCTAGATCATGAGTCGGATAATTCTTCTCATACTGTCTTAGTTGCCTAGACCCATAAGCGATTACTTTTCCTTTGTACATTAAGACACAACCAAGCCCACGATGTGAAGCATCGCTATAGACATCATATTGAACACCTGCTCTAGGCAAAGCCAAAATGGACGCAGTAGTCAGCCTCTCTTTCAACTCCTGAAAGCTTACCTCACACTGTTCAGTTCACTTGAAGTTCACATTCTTCTTAGTCAGACCAGTGAGCGGCACAGCTATCTGAGCGTAGCCCTGGATAAATCTTCTGTAATATCCAGTTAGCCCAAGAAAACTCCTGATTTCCTTCACTGTAGTAGGTCATGCCCAATCTCTTACTGTCTCTATCTTCTGAGGATCAGTTGCCACTCCCACCTTAGAAAAGATGTGACCTAGGAATGCCACTTCAGATTTCCAGAAATCACACTTGGATAACTTGGCATACAACTCATGCTCGAACTTACGAGCCTTTTTCAACTCATCCATTACCAATTCGGGAGCATACCTTGAGAACTGAGTGAATCATATTTCATACTCCCTAACCGACATGCCACCCTACTGCAGCGACAGAAACTCTATGGCCTTCTTCTCCTGGATGTCTGAAGGAAAAATAATGACTGCGGAATTCCTCCAAGAATTCCTCCCAGCCAAGAACCAAGCCTTCCATCGTCCGATTCATCGACTGCCACCATACAGCCGCATCCTTCTAGAATTGCAGAGTCGCCAACTTCACCTTGCTGCCCTCTGGGGTCTCCAAGACTTCGAAGATAGTCTCTACCTGCCGGATCCAATTGTCAGCCGTGTCAGGGTCTGACTTCTCCTCAAAACTGGTGGTTTCATCCATTTAATTGATTCCACGAGTGATATTGCTTCTGGTACTGCATTCGCAGGCACCTTTCACTGATTCTGATTTATGGCAACGGCATTGAGTGTCTGATAGACCCTCGCTAGCTCCGTTTCCAAGTCCAGACCTTCACCATTTCGAGCTCGTCTTCCAGCCATATTCTGATGCAAAAGATCCATAAAATTCGAAGTATAAAATATAAATTTTAAATCAACTTTTCATTTCATTGAATTTCAAACATTATACATTCGAATTTAAAATATTTCTGACATCAAAATGAAAGCAGTAGATGATACAACGGTCTAACTCCTACGGATCCTCTTGGCTTCACGAAGCTCTCCCCGTAGTTCCTCCACTCCACCTTCAGTACATCGGTTATGTTTTTCCTCTTCTCAAGTTCCCAAACACGATGACTGAGAACTGCAAAATCATCTTTGCGCTTCGCCAACTGAGCCTCCAATAGTCTGACTCTCTCCTGCAGAGTCTCTACATGCCTCTGAAGAGACACAATAAGATTTTCCGGAACTGGTTCTTCTTCGTCAGAAGAATCATCAGGTGAATCCGAAGGTGGAGTGATCTCTCGGGACTGAGGCCATTCCACTTCCACTTCTTCGGGATCTTCCTTATCTGAATCAGCTTGCCCGGGGTAGCAATCTTCCTCAATGATGTGCCAATTGTCATCTTCAGCTGGGTAGAAGTGGTTCGCCATCTGAAAGATAGAGAAGAAGAAGCATAAATCATAGAGCAATGCAAATGTAAGTGACTTACATTTAAATCTCTAGACTCAACACACACTCTAATGTCCACTTCTAGGGTGTCGTTCCTTATAAATTTGTACTACTTAGAAGCGTGCTCTGATACCACTCTGTAACACCCCGAATTCTAAAATACAACTGAATTCGAGTTTCACATGATCTTTACACTTCCTTTGTACAATTTTACAAGGAAATAAAAACTTTTCTTTTATCAGAGTTATATTACACTTGTACATTATCACAGCGGAAGCAATATTACAATAAATTATATTAAACAACATTTAAAATAGTCTAGTGCAGCATGCATACTTCAATTGTATCAATCATCTTTACCCTGCATATAAAACTATGGGCCCGTCAGTTCATTCAACTGGCGAAATATTATATACGGCCATCCTCTCTATACCGGAAACAGTATAATGAGTCTCATTTCTTAACAAACACAAACTTGTCACAAATAGAGCTAAAGGGGACTATCCTATTGATGTCGTGTTGTGAATATGCACTTAATCCTTAATGCATTTATTTATATTATATGACACTAATGCGCACTTTTTCAGAGTCTATGCAGTCCATACTATATAGGTCCGAGGGCAAACCCTTAATCGTTCTTCATCTTGTAGGGTTCAATCCCTCGCCATGACTTAATCTATTACTGTAACTACGATAAGTATCCAACATAATTTCTGACCTACGAACTCATGTCTTGGCATCCTGGAGGGAATCCCAACGCACTGTCACATGACTCATCATGCAGGCATCCTGTGCTAATTCCGCTCCTACCATAGACATGACACCACCGACAGTTGTCAAACACCCCACGAGCGTCGCCACCGGGACGGTACTGTAGAGCAGTATCCACCCCCTATCATGACTCATCATGGGACATCCAGTGAATACTCTCACGCCGCCAATCCAATGGCCCTCATACTCAATATTTTTCTCTTACTTTCATCACGTCTTCACTATGCATCTAATCCTTAATTTAATTGAATCATGAATAAAATCAATCTCTTAGAAAGTAGCACTTCCACTATACCGGTCTTATTCATTTAATTTCACATGACCCAACCCTTGGTCTTCTCATTTCAAAATATCATTTCACAATTCTTTCTTTGCCGGTATAAGGCATGGCTATAACCTAATTCTCAATTTCAACTCATAATTACAATGTCATACTTATAAGATCTTTTCATGATTAATCACAGTTCATGTTTCAAAAGCATACTACTCATGTATTCATATCTTTCATAGTTCATCACAATCTATAATTCACTTTCACGTGCAATCCATATGCAAGAGTCAATTCCAATTAATAATCACCAATAATTTATGTGTTCCACACATCTAATATTCACATATCAAATCTTACTACAAACACGTTTTTATAATTCCCTTTAATCACACGCGTCACAACTTTCAAAAAAATTCCTCTTTTATAACCCAAAATCTTCATTTACTTTTCTTTGTTTAAAAAGTAATTCAATCTCAAAAATGAGTCCTTTTATTGCAAAAACCCCAATTTCTTATTCACACTTCTTCAAAAGTTGTATAAATATTTCCTAATAAGTTCCAATAAATTTTTTAGAATTTAATCAATAATTTTTCTGATTTTTATTCTATTTTAAAAGTCCATTTTAATTCAAAATTTCAAAAAAAAACATTTTTTTCCTAAACTCCAAACCCACCAAGATTCAAACCAGCGACCAGCAGTGAGGCAGACAGCACACAAGACCAAAGCGCCAGATCAGCCCATCTATTCAACTAGGGATTATAAACCCTTTGTGTTCTGTTCTCGGTGATTTGGATTTTTTAACAAAACAACAAAATAAAACGCAGCTTCGGGGTATCGAACTCGAGACCTCCGACTACTGTAGCGAACCAAGTCTCTTCCGACCAGTTGGCCTATGTGGAAATATCGATTGGAAGGTATAAAAAATAAGTTTTGATCTTAATTCTCTGTTCAAGATATACTTTAAAAATTTCTCAAAAACGAGTTTGTCTCTTTTTCTCCTCTTTTGAAAACAAAAAAGTCCAGAAATAAAATACATTTTATTTAATAATAGCCAGTATATTTACAGGTATTTTTTCCTCTTTTAAAACTTGTATTTTGCCTTAGTTTGCATTTTATGAACACTATTTCGACATTTGAAAACCAATACGTAATTGTTCATAATTAAAGATGATTTCACACATAATTTACTACTACGATGCTTGCTTACACATTGATAGCTAAAATATTTTTAGAGCACAAAAATTAACTTTATAAGTGAGTAAAGACTTTCATTTTTATTAATTAGTCTACACATAATACATTCATTTATTCGTATGAAAAAGGACATTCTTTTTCATTTATTCAAATCTTTCACATGATAAATATCACCATAGGGTTTCATTGCATCTATTAACAATCAATTCAACTTTAACACACTATTCTACTTTGGCATTTTTTTAATCAATAAGCATGGTTCAATTTCTTACTAGCAAATTTCACATAATTGCAATTTAAACATAATCAACATGCATTCCAATGTTTATAACAATGAGAACATATGCTTTTACTCATAGTTAATAAATTTTGTAATCAAACAACACGCATTTTCTAATTATCAATTCTCTTCTAATTAGGCGAGCATGCATTTCATTTCGACGAGTAGCTCATAATAACAATTCAATTTCATTTCCTATCATGATTTCTACTCTAGAAGTCATGAGAAACACCCACCTTTTGAAGAAAATCAATTAAGAAAAATCCTTAGAGCCTCCTAGAATGCGAGAGAGTGCCTCCTCCTCCTAGGTCGCGGTGCAACGAACTCCTTCCCTTGCTCCTTGCCAAAAAACCGAGAGCTGCAAGTAGAGAATGGCCGGCCTCCAATGGGGGTACACACATACACTCACACTCACACACTAATATATATCTCCTATATAATGTTCTCTTCTTTCAATAGATTGTTAATGTAGAAAACAAGTATGAAGGGGGGGTATTTATACTAATTTTAGAATAGATTGAAGGGCTAGGATTGGTTGGATAGTTATAGAATGGAGGGATAGGATAGGAGAGTAAGTCGTAGCAACTACCCATGCACAAAGTAACCACCCATGCACACACAGTCACACTCTCCATCTCTCCTAGCACATCCCGGCCCCAAAGAGTGTGCATTGCACGTGCCTCCTAGTACCCCTATTTAGAAGTTTGTACAATTTAATTAATCAAAATATTCACCATTTGTCTCTACATGACAAGTGTGACTATTTAATTGATTTATTAAATTTGTAGGCTTCACAATTTAGTAGGCTTAGGTTTGTGGGCCAAGACAATAAATTAATAATTTATTAAAGTGGGCAAAAACAAATAAAATAGTGTTTTAGGCTTTAGAAATAGGCTTTTAGAAAAATAAAGGGAAGGAAAAATAACTGTTCATACTAAAAATGAATTTTTATACATAAAATAAATAAATAATATACACATGAAATTTGCACGTGCACAACACGTGAACAACAATATTTTTATTAAAATGAAAGTTTAGGGTATTACAACACTCCTTCCTTAGAATAGTTCCATCCCCAGAACTACAATTAAAGAGCGAGAAAAACAAAACACAATAAGAAAATACAATCAAGCAAAAAACTCAGGATGATCTTTCATCATCCTCTCATCAGATTCCCAAGTAGCCTCTTCAACCAACTGGTTTCTCCAGACTACCTTGACCATCGGTATCATCTTATTCCTCAAGACTTTCTCCCGACGATCAACAATCTCAACTGGAAGCTCAATGTAACTCAGATCCAACTGCAAACCCTCTGGCACTTCGGGCAAATGATGACTTGGATCTGGAATGTAACCTCTCAGCATAGACACATGAAAGACATTGTGCACCTGAGACAACTCTTCTGGTAACTCAAGCTGGTAAGCAGTTTTCCCTATCCTTTTCAATATCTTATACGGGCCTATGAACCTCGGGGCTAACTTTCCACTCTTGCCAAAACGGATCACACCTTTACTAGGTGATACCTTTAGAAAGACAAAGTCGCCAACCTCAAACTCAAGGTCCCTTCTCCGGTTGTCTGCATAGTATTTCTGCCTACTCTCAGCATCCACCAACCACTTCCTGATCAAATCAATCTTTCAGAGGTCTGTTGCACAATCTCAAGCCCAAATATCTGATGCTCCCCAACTTCAAACAAACAGAGAGACGTCCTGCACTTCCTGCCATACAGAGCTTCGTACGGCGCCATCCTAATGCTAGTCTGAAAACTGTTGTTGTAGGAAAACTCCACCAAAGGTAAATGCCTTTCCCAATTGCCTCCAAAGTCTAGTACACAATACCGAAGCATATCCTCAAGAATATGGTTGACTCTATCGGTCTGCCCATCGGTCTAGAGATGAAAAGCAGTGCTGAAATCTGTCTTGGTACCCAAAGCTGTCTAAAGACTCCTCCAGAAATGCGAAATAAACCGTGCATCTCGATCAGACACAATGGTCAACGGAACACCATGAAGCCTGACGATCTCACCAACATACATCTCAGCCAACTTGTCCATCGAAGCGGTGAGTTTCATTGCCAAGAAGTGAGCGGACTTGGTCAGTCTATCGACTATGACCCAAATCGTATCATTGCCTTTAGAACTCTTAGGAAAACCCGTGATGAAATCCATACTGATGTTATCCCGCTTCCATTCCGGAATAGGTAGCGATTGTAATAGACCTCCGGGTTTCTGATTCTCGGCTTTGACTTGTTGATAAATCTCACACCTCGACACAAATTTAGCGACATCCCGCTTCAAACCTAACCACCAGAAATGTTTTTTAATGTCCTTGTACATCTTGGTACTCCCAGGATGTACTGACAAAAGAATAGCATGTGCCTCCTGAAGAATACTTTCTTTCAAGTCTGACTGATCCGGAACACACAGGCTCTCTCCAAACCACAGCACTTCGTCCCTGATTTGAAATCTGGGCAACTTGCCAGCACCAACCTACTCCATCATCTTCTGAATCTCTGCAGCTTCCTTCTGACTTACAATAATCCTTCCATTCAGTGTCGGTAGAAGCCTCAACTAAGATAAAGATGATCTCAAGCCTTGCAGAACAACTTCAATACCAGCCCAATCCAACTCCTCTGCCAGCTGCCTCTGAGTCATAATCAAACTCGCCAGACTGCTCTTGCGGCTAAGTGCATCAGCAATAACATTAGCCTTCCCAGGGTGATACTTAATCTCCGGAAGAATGTCCTCAAGTACCTCCAGCCATCTCCTTTGCCTCAGATTCAGATCCTTCCGCCGATAGATGTACTTCAAGCTTTTATGGTCTGTGTATATGTTCAGCTTTTCACCATACACATAGTGTCTCCATTGCTTTAAAACGAAGATAATCGCAGCCAACTCTAGATCATGAGTCGGATAATTCTTCTCATGCTGTCTTAGTTGCCTAGACCCATAAGCGATTACTTTTCCTTTGTACATTAAGACACAACCAAGCCCACGATGTGAAGCATTGCGATAGACATCATATTGAACACCTGCTCTAGGCAAAGCCAAAATGGGCGCAGTATTCAGCCTCTCTTTCAACTCCTGAAAGCTTACCTCACACTGTTCAGTTCACTTGAAGTTCACATTCTTCTTAGTCAGACCAGTGAGCGGCACAGCTATCTGAGCGTAGCCCTGGATAAATCTTCTGTAATATCCAGTTAGCCCAAGAAAACTCCTGATTTCCTTCACTGTAGTAGGTCTTGCCCAATCTCTTACTGTCTCTATCTTCTGAGGATCAGTTGCCACTCCCACCTTAGAAAAGATGTGACCTAGGAATGCCACTTCAGATTTCCAGAAATCACACTTGGATAACTTGGCATACAACTCATGCTCGAACTTACGAGCCTTTTTCAACTCATCCATTACCAATTCAGGAGCATACCTTGAGAACTGAGTGAATCTTATTTCATACTCCCTAACCGACATGCCACCCTGATAGAAACTCTATGGCCTTCTTCTTCTGGACGTCTGAGGGAAAAATAATGACTGCGAAATTCCTCCAAGAATTCCTCCCAGCCAAGAACCAAGCCTTCCATCGTCCGATTCATCGACTGCCACCATACAGCCGCATCCTTCTAGAATTGCAGAGTCGCCAACTTCACCTTGCTGCCCTCCGGGGTCTCCAAGACTTCGAAGATAGTCTCTACCTGCCGGATCCAATTGTCAGCCGTGTCAGGGTCTGACTTCTCCTCAAAACTGGTGGTTTCATCCATTTAAATGATTCCACGAGTGATATTGCTTCTGGTACTGCATTCGCAGGCACCTTTCACTGATTCTAATTTATGGTAACGGCATTGAGTGTCTGATAGACCCTCGCTAGCTCCGTTTCCAAGTCCAGACCTTCACCATTTCGAGCTCGTCTTCCAGCCATATTCTGATGCGAAAGATCCATAAAATTCGAAGTATAAAATATGAATTTTAAATCAACTTTTCATTTCATTGAATTTCAAACTTTATACATTCGAATTTAAAATATTTCTGACATCAAAACGAAAGCAATAGATGATACAACGGTCTAACTCCTACGGATCCTCTTGGCTTCACGAAGCTCTCCCCGTAGTTCCTCCACTCCACCTTCAGTACATCGGTCATGTTTTTCCTCTTCTCAAGTTCCCAAACACGATGACTGAGAACTGCAAAATCATCCTTGCGCTTCGCCAACTGAGCCTCTAATAGTCTGACTCTCTCCTGCAGAATCTCTACCTGCCTCTGAAGAGACACAATAAGATTTCCCGGAACTGGTTCTTCTTCGTCAGAAGAATCATCAGGTGAATCCAGAGGTGGAGTGATCTCTCGGAACTCAGGCCATTCCACTTCCACTTCTTCGGGATCTTCCTCATCTGAATCAGCTTGCCCGGGGTAGCAATCTTCCTCAATGATGTGCCAATTGTCATCTTCAGCTGGGTCGAAGTGGTCAGCCATCTGATAGATAGAGAAGAAGCAGTATAAACCATAGAGCAACGCAAATGTAAGTGACTTACATTTAAATCTCTAGACTCAACACACACTCTAATGTCCACTTCTAGGGTGTCGTTCCTTATAAATTTGTACTACTTAGAAGCGTGCTCTGATACCACTCTGTAACACCCCGAATTCTAAAATACAACTGAATTCGAGTTCCACAGGATCTTTACACTTCTTTTGTAAAATTTTACAAGGAAATAAAAACTTTTCTTTTATCAGAGTTATATTACACTTGTACATTATCACAGCGGAAGCAATATTACAATAAATTACATGAAACAACATTTAAAATAGTCTAGCGCAGCATGCATACTTCAATTGTGTCAATCATCTTTACCCTGCATATAAAACTATGGGCGCGTCAGTTCAATCAACTGGCAAAATATTATACACGGCCTTCCTCTCTATACCGGAAACAGTATAATGAGTCTCATTTCTTTACAAACACAAACTTATCACAAACAGAACTAAATGGGACTATCCTATTGATGTCGTGTTGTGAATATGCACTTAATCCTTAATGCAATTATTTATATTATATGACACTAATGCGCACTTGTTCAGAGTCTATGCAGTCCATACTACATAGGTCCGAGGGCAAGCCCTTAATCGTTCTTCATCTTGTAGGGTTCAATCTCTCGCCATGACTTAATCTATTACTGTAACTACGATAAGTATCCAACATAATTTCTGACCTACGAACTCATGTCTTGGCGTCCTGGAGGGAATCCCAACGCACTGTCACATGACTCATCATGCAGGCATCCTATGGTAATTCAGCCCCTACCATAGACATGACACCACCGACAGTTGTCAAACACCCCACGAGTGTCGCCACCAGGACGGTACTCTAGAGCAGTATCCACCCCCTATCATGACTCATCATGGGACATCCTGTGAATACTCTCACGCCGCCACTCCAATGGCCCTCATACTCAATATTTTTCTCTTACTTTCATCACGTCTTCACTATGCATCTAATCCTTAATTTAATTGAATCATGAATAAAATCAATCTCTTAGAAAGTAGCACTTCCACTATACCGGTCTTATTCATTTAATTTCACAAGACCCAACCTTGGTCTTCTCATTTCAAAATATCATTTCACAATTCTTTCTTTGCCGGTATAAGGCTTGGCTATAACCTAATTCTCAATTTCAACTCATAATTACAATGTCATACTTATAAGATCTTTTCATGATTAATCACAGTTCATATTTCAAAAGCATACTACTCATGTATTCATATCTTTCATAGTTCATCACAATCTATAATTCACTTTCACGTGCAATCCATATGCAAGAGTCAATTCCAATTAATAATCACCAATAATTTATGTGTTCCACACATCTATTATTCACATATCAAATCTTACTACAAACACGTTTTTATAATTCCCTTTAATCACACGCGTCACAACTTTCAAAAAAATTCCTCTTTTATAACCCAAAATCTTCATTTACTTTTCTTTGTTTAAAAAGTAATTCAATTTCAAAAATGAGTCCTTTTATTGCAAAAACCCCAATTTCTTATTCACACTTCTTCAAAAGTTGTATAAATATTTCCTAATAAGTTTCAATAATTTTTTTAGAATTTAATCAATAATTTTTCTGATTTTTATTCTATTTTAAAAGTCCATTTTAATTCAAAATTTCAAAAAAAAAACATTTTTTTTTCTAAACTCCAAACCCACCAAGATTCAAACCAGCGACCAGCAGTGAGGCAGACAGCGCACAAGACCAAAGCGCCAGATCCGCCCATCTATTCAACTAGGGATTATAAACCCTATGTGTTCTGTTCTCGGTGATTTGGATTTTTTAACAAAACAACAAAATAAAACGCAGCTTCGGGGTATCGAACTCGAGACCTCCGACTACTGTAGCGAACCAAGTCTCTTCCGACCAGTTGGCCTATGTGGAAATATCGATTGGAAGGTATAAAAAATAAGTTTTGATCTTAATTCTCTGTTCAAGCTATACTTTAAAAATTTCTCAAAAACGAGTTTGTCTCTTTTTCTCTTCTTTTGAAAACAAAAATGTCCAGAAATAAAATACATTTAATTTAACAATAGTCAGTACATTTACAGGTATTTTTTCCTCTTTTAAAACATGTATTTTGCCTTAGTTTGCATTTTATAAACACTATTTCGACATTTGAAAACTAATACGTAATTGTTCATAATTAAAGATGATTTCACACATAATTTACTACTATGATGCTTGCTTACACATTGATAGCTAAAATATTTTTAGAGCACAAAAATTAACTTTATAAGTGAGTAAAGACTTTCATTTTTATTAATTAGGCTACACATAATACATTCATTTATTCGTATGAAAAAGGACATTCTTTTTCAATTATTCAAATCTTTCACATGATAAATATCACCATAGGGAATTTCATTGCATCTATTAACAATCAATTCAATCAATTCAACTTTAACACACTATTCTACTTTGGCATTTTTTTAATCAATAAGCATGGTTTAATTTCTTACTAGCAAATTTCACATAATTCCAATTTAAACATAATCAACATGCATTCCAAAGTTTATAACAATGAGAACATAGACTTTTACTCATAGTTAATAAATTTTGTAATCAAACAACACGCATTTTCTAATTATCAATTCTCTTCTAATTAGGCGAGCATGCATTTCATTTCGACGAGTAGCTCATAATAACAATTCAATTTCATTTCCTATCATGATTTCTACTCTAGAAGTCATGAGAAACACCCACCTTTTGAAGAAAATCAATTAAGAAAAATCCTTAGAGCCTCCTAGAATGCGAGAGAGTGCCTCCTCCTCCTAGGTCGCGGTGCAACGAACTCCTTCCCTTGCTCCTTGCCAAAAAACCGAGAGCTCCAAGTAGAGAATGGCCGGCCTCCAATGGGGGTACACACATACACTCACACTCACACACTAATATATATCTCCTATATAATGTTCTCTTCTTTCAATAGATTGTTAATGTAGAAAACAAGTATGAAGGGGGGGTATTTATACTAATTTTAGAATAGATTGAAGGGCTAGGATTGGTTGGATAGTTATAGAATGGAGGGATAGGATAGGAGAGTAAGTTGTAGCAACTACCCATGCACAAAGTAACCACCCATGCACACACAGCCACACTCTCCATCTCTCCTAGCACATCCCGGCCCCAAAAAGTGTGCATTGCACACTACGTGCATTGTACGTGCCTCCTAGTACCCCTATTTAGAAGTTTGTACAATTTAATTAATCAAAATATTCACCATTTGTCTCTACATGACAAGTGTGACTATTTAATTGATTTATTAAATTTGTGGGCTTCACAATTTAGTGAGCTTAGGTTTGTGGGCCAAGACAATAAATTAATAATTTATTAAAGTGGACTCAAACAAATAAAATAGTGTTCTAGGCTTTAGAAATAGGCTTTTAGAAAAATAAAGGAAAGGAAAAATAACTGTTCATACTAAAAATAAAATTTTATACATAAAATAAATAAATAATATACACATGAAATTTGCACGTGCACAACACGTGAAAAACAATATTTTTATTAAAATGAAAGTTTAGGGTATTACACAGGTGGGCTAATAGGCGAACGGAGCAGCGCACGGAGACTCCTGAGGCCGAGGTAGAGGCCATCCTGCACCTGATACATGGAGGCGCAATGTGGGGAGATTCTAACTCCTCCCGAAAAGTCTTTGTTAGGGAAGTCAACTTCGTGCAGAGCCATTCTCCCCCAAAGGGCTTAGGAGCCCCTGTGACATTCTCCGATAGGGACTTGGAAGGCATCCGAATGCACCACTGAGACGCCCTCGTCATCAACCTTAAAATGGCCAACTTCGACGTCCACCGGGTGCTAGTGGGCAATGAAAGTTCGGTCAACATCCTCTTCTTGGAGGCGTTCAAAGGCCTCCAACTATCAACAGACCTGCTCAAGCCAGCCGGCTACACCCTTCATGGGTTCACTGTGGTTCTGGTGACGTTCGAGGGAGTTATAACTCTCGACGTCACTGCTGGCAAAGCTCCAGTCACTCGCACAGAGCCGATGAACTTCTTGGTGGTGGACGTGAAGGCTGCCTACAACGTGATCCTGGGTCGACCAGGCATTGCCACGCTCCAAGCCATCCCTTCCGCCTACCACATGAAAATGAAGTTCCCCACCCCCGCAGGGGTAGGAGAAGTAAGAGGGAGTCAAGAGGTGGCTCGTAAGTGTTATATGACCTCAATGGGAGGTCCGGTCCTTTCCCTAGAAACCCTCGAGCTCCCACCAGAGAGTAGCCAAACCATCTCAGAACCGGTGGATGAACTAGAAGAAGTGGCCTTCTCAGAGGAAGACGCCACCAAGACGTTCAGGGTCAGCAAGGCACTTTCCCCCTCCATCAAAGAAGACATCTCCCGCTGCATAAGGGAGAACCATGATCTCTTCGCCTGGACCACAGCCGACATGCCGGGGATCTCCGAGGAGCTTCTAATGCACCATCTCATTGTCGCCCCGGGTGTGAAACCCAATTAGCAGAAGCGCCGCAAGTTTGCTCCCAAGCATCAACAGGCAATTAAGGAAGAAGTCGAAAAGCTCCTCAACGCTCGGTTCATCCAGGAGGTGAATTATCCCGAGTGGCTATCCAATGTAGTGATGGTCAAGAAAGCCAACGGGAGTTGAAGGATATGCATCGACTTCGCCGATCTCGATAAGGCGTGCCCGAAGGACCCCTTTCCCCTTCCAAGTATCGACGTCCTGATCGATGTGACTTCCGGACACGAGCTCCTCAGTTTCATGGACGCTTTCTCGGGGTACAACCAGATTCGGATGTTCCCTTCCGACATCCCGAAGACCGCCTTCGTGACGGACCAGGGCCTGTACTGCTACAGGTTAATGCCGTTCGGTTTAAAGAACGTGGGAGCCACTTATCAGTGCCTCGTGAACAGGGTTTTCCGAGACCAGATTGGCCGAAACATGGAAGTCTACGTCGACGATATGTTGGTCAAGAGCACCTGAGGGCAAGAACATGTCCTCGATCTTCAAGAAGCCTTCGAGGTGCTCAGGAGAAACAATATGAGGCTAAATCCGAACAAGTGTGCATTCGGAGTCTCATCCGACAAGTTCTTGGGGTTTATTGTCAGCCAGAGGGGCATAGAGGCCAACTCCGAGAAGATCCAGGCCATTCTCAAAATGGCTCCTCCCTCCAACGTCAAAGAGGTACAGAGTCTCACGGGACGCCTCGCAACAATTAGGCGGTTCGTCTCCAAGTCTGGGGAAAAGTGCCTCCCCTTCTTCAAGGCCTTCAGGGGGGCTAAAGGCATCGAATGGGAGGAACAGCAACAGAAGTCCTTCGACCAGCTCAAGGCGTACTTAGCTAATCCCCCGCTCTTGAACAAGCCAACGCCTGCAGAGGTCCTCTACCTATATCTCGCCGCTTCGAAGCAAACCCTCAGCGCAGTCCTTGTAAGAGAAGAGGATAGAACACAGAGGTGAGTAAGGTCCTACAGGATGCCGAACTCCGTTATCCGAAGCTAGAGAAGATGGCTCTTGCCTTGGTCATGGTGGCCCGAAAGCTCCACCCTTACTTCCAATCTCATTCGGTGGTTGTCCTTACCGACCAGCCGCTCAAGCAAGTTCTCCACAAGCCCGAGACCTCTGGGCGCCTGATGAAGTGGTCCATCAAGCTAAGCTAACATGACATCAGCTACCAGCCAAGAACGGCGATCAAGGCTCAAGCTCTAGCCGAATTCATTGTGTAGAACACTATCCCCGACCCTTGTGAGTCATCTGTCGACCCCTTCATCTGGACCGTTTATATGGATGGGTCTTCTTGCGCCGACAGAAGTGGGGCTAGAGTCATCTTGGCCGGCCCGGACGCTTTCGTCCTCCAATACCCCCTCTGCTTAAACTTCCCAACATCAAACAACGAAATGGAGTATGAGGCCCTCATAGTGGGGCTCTGCCTGGCTTGCAAAGTCGGGGCCAAGCAGGTTAGAGTCTTCAGTGATTCGCAATTGGTTGTCAACAAAGTGTCGGGGGAGTACGAGGCAAGGGACAAGCGTATGGCCAAGTACTTGACAAAGGTTAGGTAGCTTCTAACCTTATTCGAAGATGTTCAACTCCAGCGGGTTCCTACGGAGGAAAATGCTCAGGCGGACGCTCTCTCTAAACTCACCTCCTCGTCCCTCCAAGGTCTAGAGCAGACCGTCGTGATAGAAGTCCTTCTCAGACCAAGTATTGATGAAGACGGCCCGGAGCCAATGGAATCCTACCCCTTTAACACTTGGGGAGAACTGGATGAAGCCCCTCCTCGATTACCTCAGAGACGGAGTCCTTCCCGAAGACCCGAAAGAGGCTAGGAGGATCAGGACACAAGTCGAGCAGTACACACTCCTTGACGGAGTCATGTACAAATGCTCCTTCACCCAGATCAACGGTCGACCCTATCTGAGGTGCCTCTCCCCGGAGGAAGCACTCTATGCCCTAAAGAAGGCCTATGATGGTCTGTGTGGCGCGCACTTGGGAGAGAGATCCCTCGCCTGGAAACTCTTAAACTACGGCTACTTCTGGCCCACGCTACTGAGTGACTTCGAGGAGTACGTCCGCCAGTACGACTCTTGTCAGAAATTTGCCCTGATCCGTCGCCTGCCCCAAGCACAAATCGCCTCCTTGGTGAGTCCAATCCCCTTTGCAATGTGGGGGATGGATTTGCTCGGACCGTTCCCCCCAACGCTGGGCCAGCTGAAGGTCTTAGTAGTAGCAATAGACTACTTCTCAAAATGGATCAAAGCTGAACCTCTCTCGACAATCACCGAGCACAAGGTCCAGAAGTTCTTCTGGAAGAACATCGTTTGTCGGTTCGGAGTACCCCGCATCCTAGTAACCGACAACAGAACTAAATTTACGGGAGCGACCTTTCGCAACTTTTGTGCCAACCTCGGCATTCAGCAGCGGTTCTCCTCAGTAGCTCACCCTCAATCCAATGGCCAAGCAGAGAACACAAATTGCCAAATCCACTATGGCTTGAAGAAGAGACTCGACCGATCCACTAAGGGGCTGTGGGTTGAACAACTCCCGAACGTGCTGTGGAGTT
Organism: Hemerocallis citrina; assembly: GCA_017893485.1. Classification (NCBI taxonomy): domain Eukaryota; kingdom Viridiplantae; phylum Streptophyta; class Magnoliopsida; order Asparagales; family Asphodelaceae; genus Hemerocallis; species Hemerocallis citrina. Next base: position 379,558,945 of record CM030358.1, on the reverse strand, counting down.
ATCGCACCACCAAAAGAACTCCAACGGGGGAGTCCCCCTTCAACCTCACATATGGCTCCGAAGCTCTCATCCCTTAGAGGTGGGTCTGCCTTCACCCCGACTCATAGCCTACAGTGAAGCACAAAATGCGAACCAGCTTCGCAACTGCCTAGACCTCAAAGACGAGGTCCGCGAGAGAGCCGCAATTCGGCAAGAGACCTACCGCCGTAGGGTCACTAGTCTTACAATAAGAGGGTACGGCCAGCCAACCTAAAAGAAGGATACCTGGTGCTCAAAAAGTTATCGATCTCCGATCCAAGCAAAAGAAGTAAGTTGGCACCCAATTGGGAAGGACCATATAGGATCTCCAGAATTATTCGCCCAGGCGCGTATCAACTCGAAGACCCGAGGGGCAAGAGAATACCGAGGACATGGAACGAGGAGTATTTGATGAAGTACCAAGAGGGTGTATAAACACCGCTCCAAGCAACTTTCCCAAGAGCGCTCCAGAAGACATGTCTAAAGTTTTTACTTATATTTTCTTTTTATCAAAGTGTAAAGGCGGTTCGCAACTTAGGAGCGGCCGCCTAGTTGTTCTCAATAAAAGTAATCTTTCCCCGCAAGTTTTATGTTCTTGAGTAGTCTAACTCTACTTAGCAAGTTCTCTATTTTTGGGTAGTCTAACTCTCCTTACAAAAAAATTTCGTTTCATTAAAATGACAAGCTTGGAGTCTAACACTTGGTTCGACTCCGCTTCAACTACTTGCTTTTAAGCAAGTACGAAGCGGATCACCATTCGGAATTGCTCCTACAACTGTTGATACTCTCAAAACGACACGCTTGGAGTCCAACATTTGGTTCGACTCCGCATCAACTACTTGTGTAGTATCCCGTATTTTTAAATATTATTTCAAAGATTAATAAATGAATTATGAATTTTGGAGATTTAATAAATATTTTTTCTAAAGATTTACTTTCTTACACGTGCAAAACACGTGCAAATATTTTCTTAGAAAGTTCAAAAGCCAAAATTATTTTGTGGAAGATCATTATTTATTATTTGAGATTATTTTTTATTTTTCTGGATTTTTCTGATATTTATTGACCTATTCGCAAATATTACAAAAAGAAGGACTTTTGTGCAAGATTACCAAATGGAGTGAAAACTCCAGATTTTCGGATTTTTGGGCTAGGTATGATGCCTACTCAACTCAAGGTTTAAAAATTTATTTTTTGTTTTAATAAATTTGGTTTATTTTGCAAGTTTTGATATTTAAAAAAAAATGATCTTTTTGCAAAATTGTCATTTTGAGGGGTAAAAATGCAAATTCATTTTTCTAGGTTTTCCCTACAGTGCCGGCTGGTTATAGGATGTTTCTTTTTTATTTTTGAACTCAATTAATATGATTTTATCAAGTTTCCAAGTATATGTATCTATATATGTAAAGTTATATTTAAAAGGACTATATTTGCAAATGTATTCAAAACCCTAATTCTCTTATTCCGGCCTATTTAAAAGGTGGAGTGCAGCCATCTTTTGCTCCACAACACAAATATTTTATTATTTTTATTTTCTTGGAAATTTAAAGAGGAGATCTTGGATTTCTTGCGAAGAAGAGGCTTTTTCCTGTTTTCTTTTTGTCTTCGTTTGACCTCTTCAACAAGGTGAGTGATATAATTTGTTTTGTTTTGTTCTTTGAATGTTGTATGTGGTGTTTCATCTATTAGAAAGCAAGCTAGGGTTTTGATATGAATAGAAATGGTGAATTGGATGAATTGATAAGTTAAAAATTGGATCTTTTGTGAAAACCCTGATTATTTGTGAGTAGAATTGCATGTAGATGATTTTAGATTGTATGAGAACCCAATATAAATTGTGAGTAGGCTAATTCTGTTGGATTATTGCTGATTTGATTGGATATGATGAATGTTATGCATTAACTAAATAAAGATGAGATTTTTGGACTATTGGTGAGTTGGATGAATGTAACTTGGTTATGTTAATGATAAATTTGTTTTTGTTCATGAATCAACTAATGAGAATAGTTGAGTTTGAGTTTGAGGAATTTTGAGGAGTAATGCATTAAAAGACCATGTCTTGAGGATTTGAGTTGTGATGACCAGATTTGGGTTTGATACATTTTGACTAAATTTGGGGATTCGTGATTTTGTGAAAGATATTACTTGAATTTGAATTTCTCAAAATACTAAGATTAAATCTGAATATTTAGTTATTTTAATTTATGGATTTGTGAAGTTCTTTTGGTGCACAAGCATGTACAAACATTTTTCATGGATATCGTATTTTTGTTATTTTAGAAGAAATTGAGTTTTATGTATTTTCGAAGGATTTGACTATATCTCAACTTATTTTGGTATTGATATGGTTTAAAATATAAAATAAAGTTATTTTGATGTATGATTGATTCTTAAAAACTCTAGTTTTGATATATGCACACATTCATGTTTTATTTTGAAGAAATTTATCAAAAAACTATTTTTATCAATTCAACGTGATTTTGATTGGTTTTATGGACTCTTATATACTCTACAAGTCGTATTTGAACATATCAGAATTTACCTTTTAAAGATTTTTTTTTTATAAAGTAAAACTTCGTATCAGTTGAAATATGCACAACCCAAACTGCAGTCTTTAGGTGTGACAGTCGACTGGTATGTTTCGACAGTCGACCGTCGCTACCTGGCTGCTTTGTTTTCTCGTTTTCTTGAAATCTCGTGCGGAACAGTCGACTGACCCATTTCTCTAGTCGACTGTCCCTGCTCTGTATTGATATTTTCTCGAAGTGTTGGATTTTCGATCTGGACAGTCGACTGATGACTTTTACAGCCGACCGTCAATACTTAAAATTATTTTTCTTAAAAATGTTGGATTTTCGCTCTGGACAGTCGACCGATGACTTTTTGCAGTCGAGTGCTGCTACTTAGATTTTTATTTCTTGAAGTGCTGGTTTTTCGCTCTGGACAGTCGACTAATGACTTTTTATAGTCGATTGTTGCTGATGTTTTCTTGAGTTTTCAGATGTTCTTTAAACAATTGATTCTTTAAATATTTTTGGATCTATAACTTACTATTCTAAATATTATCTTTTCTACAGAACATATGTTTTCAAGATGTTTTATTGTTGGGTTTGATTCTGGAATTTTATAGAAGATTTGGTTTTGTTGAGTTGAGAAGTTTCTCCATATGATCGTTTAGACGATGGATTTGTAAGTTTTTGGTCTTGATGATGTCTCTAGGAGTTGAGTGGGAGTCTTGTAAACTAGTAGTTGAGATTTGTTGATTTAGACCTGGGGGTCTTGGTTTGGTTGTTATTGAGTATTTAAGTCCGGCAGGATACACTAACTCTAGAGATGGGAATTCTTGTGTTTTAATAATAACCAACTTATGGACAGGCACTAGTGGAGATGTGATGGAACTTGAAAAACGCAAGTATAGGCTCATGGTTTTGTTAGTCCAACGTATGTGTTCCAGGACTATTTGTTGTGTTCTGTCTCAAGAGGACATTTGTATGTTCACGTGTCAAGAGTCTGCATGTCTATTCATGGAGCATGCAGGGTGCATTCGCGTGACGGGGGTCGGCAGGTCTATTCACCGAATGTACCTAATGTATCTGTATGCCGAGGGCCTTGCAAGCCTATTCGTGGGGTACACGGCAGAGAGATGATTCTCCAGTTTTTTAGCTATCTTACATGATGCTTGCGCGTCGATGGCTGTGGTGCCTATTCGCGGAGTATACTGGATCTTGTTTTCCATCACCGTAGTAGGATTAGTTGCATAACGAGGGGTTATCCCTATAAAGTGGAGATCATTAAGGGCTTGCACCAGACCTATGTACTATGGAATACATAGAATCCGACAAGTATGCATTAGAGGGTCAGCATATAGAGATTGTGTTTTCTTGACTTGGTTTTATGCTTGTGTTTTCCTGTTTTTTCCTACACTTGACACTTAGTCTAGATTCACTTGATGTTTCTGTGTATTACTATTTACTATCTTATATTCCTTGATGTTTTCATGTTTTACTTATTGTATTTCTCATTTCATTTACTTTCGTCTTTATTACATATTATTTATGATTCCATGTTTCATGTTTTACTTTTGTTGTTTTGTATTTATGTCACTCACACCGTTATGGTTGACCCCTGTAGTTTTGGGGGTTAGGGTTATCTCTAGCCTCATGTTTTACAGGTAGGTGCTTCTAGCTTGGGATTTGGATGCTTGTGCTAGAAAGATAATAAAGCTTGTGTAAATTGTAAAAGATGTGTTGTAAAAGAAAAGTTTGTAATTCAAGGTGTTGTATTCCGCTGTGTTTTGTAAATAAGTGTTGTAATAAAAGTTGAAATAAAAATTATCTGTGTTTTTGGCTATGTTTACTATTGCAATTGATGTTGATGTTGGGATTTGTGCCACGTATTTCTAAGATATCTTATTAGAAATTCGGGGCGCTACAACTTGCTTCTAAGCGAGTATGAAGCGGATCACCATTCAGAATTGCTCCTATAGCTGTTGATATCTTCTAAATGACGTGCTTGGAGTCCAACACTTGGTTCGAATCTGCTTCAACTACTTGCTTCTAAGTGAGTAGGAAGCGAATCACCATGCGGAATTGCTCCTACAGCTGTTAGTATTCTCTAAACAACAAGTTCGGAGTCCAACACTTGGTTCGACGTGACTCTTGCTGCTCGCAAACGAGTAAGTATAAAGCGTCCCAACACTCGGAGTTGCTCCTACAACTATTGAAGACTAGAATTGCTAGCAAAGCACATAAGTTCACAAAGCAAATGTTATTTCATTAAAGTTGGAGAGACAAGTCTAGTTACAGACAACCGACTCAACTTTACATCGAGATACAAAACTTGTGAAACCAAAAGTACAAGACTACAGAGAACTACTTCAATGCCTCTTAGGGGCAGGGATACTTCGGTTGAGAGACACCCGGGGGCGACGAATGTTGTAATGCCGACGCCCCACCTCGGTGCTCGTCGCTAGGCCGGCGAACCGAGAGGCATCGTCCGCACCCGTTCTAACGGTGGCCCCAACAGATGCTCCGCTCGACAAAGCTGCCACCCCACTTTGTGCATCACCCAGGCTTCGATGTATAGGGGCGAGCGATGCACGAGCTCGTAAAAAGTTATCTCTCTATCACGCTCCTCCTGTGTGCAAGAATGTGGATCTGACATTGCTTCGCTCAGATCGTGGTTGAAGACAAGCGACATCTACCTCGAGCTTGACAATTCGCTCTTTAAGCGAGTCGACTTTCACCTTTATCTTCAGACGAGGCAGTCGCATCGAGCCTACCCCTCGAGAGCCATAGGTGATCGTTCGCCGAAGGTGAGCAACCTCCATGCTCTTATAGAGGGTCACCTTCTTCAGCTTGTCCCTCTCCGCTGTCACCTTAGATAGAGAGTGACGAAGGCGTTTCAGCTTCAGACCGAGGTTGGCTTCCGCCGACGAGCCCACGTCATCACCTTCGGGGGTCTTCTCATTGATCAGCTCCTCTAATCACCTTCTCTCTATGTCTCGGCAAACTAGGGTTGATCTCAGGTGATTCAGTTCATATTTCGCTTTACGGACATACGACTCCACTTCGCGTAGCCGCTCTTGGTTCCTCGCGAGCCCCAATTTTCGTCGCCCCTAGACCGGCCTTGAGACGTGCCACTTTGGCCACCCGAGACACATCGATGAGTGATAGCGCTTCGACAATCTGAAAAAAGTCCACAACAGCAAGTAAATTATCCACGGCTAAGAACACTATGTGGTAGAGCCAAAACTAAGCAAGTCGACAACAAGACGACTTAGGAGTGGGGCAGACCTAAGCAATGCCGAGTGCCAACACTTGTTCAAAAAAGTGTTTCAACACTTATTCAAGAAAGTGTTTCAGAGCAGTTCCAAACTCCAACACTTGTTCAAAAAAGTGTTTCAACACTTGTTCAAGAGAGTGTTTCAAAGCAGTTTCGAACTCCAATACTTGTTCAAAAAAGTGTTTCAACACTTGTTCAAAAGAGTGCTTCAAAGCAATGCCGAGCACCAACACTTGTTCAAAAAAAAAAAAAGGAAGTTATTTCACTCAATTCCAAGCTTCAACACTTGTTCAAAAATTTTCATTGAAATTTCAAGATTACAAGCAGTGGCCAGTCCGCAGTTTGGCACTACATGGTCAAAATCAAAAGAAAGAGAAAGAAGCAAGGTACGGGACGGATCAACGACCTCTGTCGAGTGGTGCTCTGCTGAAGATGCCTCCTCAAAGACCACGATGACCAGGGGCGTGGCCTCCGACGGAGCAACCCCTTGGCCTTAACATCTCCTCCCTTGACCCCCTCGGCCTCCTCTTCTTCTTCGCCTTCTTCGTCACCTTCGGAGACATCGTCGAACCTGGGGATAGGGTCCGGAAAGAGGCGCCACCCGGCGCAATCCACTTCGGGGAATTTCTCCCTCACCTCGTCTATGGCTCGAGCATACGCCTTCGCCATGTTCAGAATGAGGAACCCCTTTGCCTTCTCGATGGCCTCCTTCGCTGCCTCTAGCCTAGCCGCGGCGAGCTCGTCGGACTTCTCTTTTGCCGCCTGCTCGGCAGATTGGAGGAGCCGGGCGTTGTCCGCCTCCAGCTTGGCGACCACAGTTTTGAGTTACACCAACCTCGAGTTCTTCGACTCGGCCTCAACCTTCGCCTTCTCGAGATCCTTGGCGATCTGGGCCTTCTCCCCTCGAGCCTTTTCTGCCTCGGACATCAGCTTTTTTTCTTGTTCAGCTATCTTCTTCATCAGGTGGCCAAAGTGGTAAGTAATCTGCGAGGAGTAAGACTTAGGTTATTTCAAAAGAAAAAAAAACTCTCTAAACGCTCGGTAGAAAGAGAACTCGGGCTCCAAAACTTACCGACATCGCCAAGCATGCGACCTCGAGCGCGTTGTCCCCCACACTACCCGCTTCCATCGCCGCCTCGTCCTTCAGCGTGGCCAGGTACTGAACCGCCTGCATGCACGCCGACGAGTCGCCAAGGAACCCGTCAAGCTTGCGAACCTACCAGTCCGGGACGAAGATCATCTTGTGGTCCTCAGTTAGGAACACCTCGGCTTCGGCAGTTAACGGTGGAGATGCGAGCCCCAAGGCTATCGATAGCGGAAAGGCCCCCGTGCCCATAGGAGCTGAAGCCAACATTGCAGTTGGAGGCTTCAGAGGCGGTCTTCGAGGCGACCCTCTTCCTCTTCTTCGGGGCCTTGCTGCTCAGAGCCCTGCGCTTCCCCACAAAGTCGTTGAAGTCCATCGATTCTGCAAAGAAGATGGTGGAGAGTTAGAAAAAAATTGCATACTTATCGAGCAATGCGAAAGAAAAAGCTATCGCCCACCTCAACCACAAAAAAAAAAAAAAAAAAAAAAAAAAAAAAAAAAAACGAACCAAAACCGTAATAGGGTTTATCGAGCTAAGGACCCACCGGAAGAGCGCCTCCTCGGTCAAGTCCTTCCAATCGAATTTCGGGCCAAGAAGTACTTATCCCTCCAATTCTTTATCGAGTCCGGGCAGCTGACCAGCTTCGTCCCGAACCTCGGAGCCAAATACCAATGGTAAACGTTCTTATGCTGCTGATGCATTCGGTACACAGTCCAGAGCACACTCAACCTCGGCTCGAAGCCCGACGCCTGACAGTGGAGGACGAATCCGTTTATCAGCCTCCACACGCTCGGCATGGAACCACCTCAGCACTTCGGCGACGAAGGGGTGAAGTGGGAGTCAAACTCAAGCCAAGAATGCGTCGACCGGCCAGAAGCATACGACAACGGGCATTGGCGAGTTGGCACTCACCTTCGGTCCAGGGAGCATTAAGTCGAACTCCCTAGGGATTTGGAAGCTCTCCTGAACCCTTACCAAGTCCGCGGTAAGGATAGAGATTGTCTCGTCTGCTTCCGACGTCTCCCTGGCATCGTTTTCCTCGAAGTTTCGGCCCATCCCGTACATTATCCGCTCCGCCTGGTCCTCCTGGAGCTCTTAAACCCTCGGTAGTCTGGTCAGAACCCCAAGCAACCTCCTGAACTCTCCTAACCTCCGATGCTCTTCGATCCTCGTCTCAACGACCACCGAAGTCTGCCCTACTACGGCTTTGCCTTTGTCGATTTGGGGACCTGACTGGAGGAAGCCTCGGGGGCAGGAAAAGGGGAGGTCTCCTTCGAAGGGTCGATAGACATACTCAAAAGGGAAAATAAACTAAGTATGAAGTTACCTTAATTTGACAGCTATGGTCGGAAAACACACCGGAAGACGTTGAAAACTTGTCGAAAGCTCTCGCAGAGTAAAAATCTCGCCTGAGTAAAGAACGAGAATAATAAGCAAATGAGAGGGGGAGTGGAGATTTATAGAGTTGGGGGTTGGCGGCGCAGTTACCATGGTTAAAAGGCCTGGCCCATTTAGTCGAAGACACGGGAAATTGCGTTGACCGGTCAAACAGCCTAGGGACCCACATGCCACGTGACGCTCTCCTATTTGTCCCCGAAGTCGATTGCCACATACGTCGAAACGCAGGAAAATGCGTTGACCAGTCAACGGTGGCTGGGACCCACAGGCCATGTGGTGTTATCCTATTCATCCCCAAAGTCGATTGCCACCGATGTCGAAACGCAAGAAAATACATTGACAAGTCAACGGTGGCCGGGACCCACAAGCCACGTGGCGGCCCCCTATTCGTCCTCGAAGTCGATTTCCATAGGCGTCGAAACGCAAGAAAATGCGTTGACCAGTCAAATGTGGCTGGGACCCACAGGCCACGTAGCGCTCTCCTATTCGTCCCGGAAGTTGATTGCCACAGACGTCGAAACGCAAGAAAATGCATTGACCAGTCAACGGTAGCTGGGACCCACAGGCCACGTGGCGCTCTCCTATTTGTCCCCAAATTCGATTGCCACCGACGTCGAAACGCAAGAAAATGTATTGACCAGTCAACGGTGGCTGGGACCCACAGGCCACATGGCGCTCTCCTATTCGTCTCCGATGTCGATTGCCACCGACGTCGAAACACAAGAAAATGCTTTGACTAGTCAATGGTGCCTGGGGCACATGGGCTACGTGGCGCTATCCTATTTGTCCCCGAAGTCGATTGCCACCGACGTCGAAATGCAAGAAAATGCGCTGACCAGTCAATGGTGGCCGGGACCCACAGGCCACGTGGCGGCCCCCTATTCGTCCCCGAAGTCGATTGCCACCAGCGTCGAAATGCAAGAAAATGCGTTGACCAGTCAACGGTGGCTGGGACCCACAGGCCACGTGGCGCTCTCCTATTCGTCCTCGAAGTCGATTGCCACCGACGTCGAAATGCAAGAAAATGCGTTGACCAGTCAACGGTGGCTGGGGCCCACAGGCCACGTGGCGCTCTCCTATTCGTCCCCGAAGTCGATTGCCACCAACGTCGAAACGCAAGAAATTTCACTGACCAGTCAACGGTGGCTAGGACCCACAGGCCACGTGGCGCTCTCCTATTCGTCCCCGAGGTCGATTGCCACCGACGTCGAAACGCAATAAAATGTGTTGACTAGTCAATGGTGGTTGGGGCCCGCAGGGCACGTGGCGCCCTCCTGTTCGTAACACTTATGGAAAATTGGATGAAGCCCCTCCTCGATTACCTCCGAGATGGAGTCCTTCCCGAAGATCCAAAAGAAGCAAGGAGGATCAGGACACGAGCAGAGCGGTACACACTCCTGGACGGGATCATGTACAAACGCTCCTACATCCAGGTCAATGGTCGGCCCTATCTAAGATGCCTCTCCCCAAAAGAAGCGCTCTACGCCCTAAGGGAAGCCCATGATGGTCTAGGTGGTGCGCACTTGGGAGCGAAATCCCTTGCCCGGAAGCTTTTGAACTATGGGTACTTCTGGCCCACACTACTAAGTGATTCTGAGGAATACGTCTGCCAGTGCAACTCCTGCCAAAAGTTTTTCCCAATCTGTCGCCGCCCCAAGCACAACTTACCTCCTTGACAAGCCCAATCCCGTTCACAATGGGGGGGATGGATTTGCTCGGATCTTTCCCTCCGGTACCAGGCCAACTAAAATTCTTGGTGGTAGAAATAGACTACTTCTCCAAGTGGATAGAGGCCGAACATCTCTCAACGATCACTGAGAACAAGGTGCAAAAGTTCTTTTGGAAGAACATTGTCTGTCAGTTCGGGGTACCTCGCATTCTCGTAACCGACAACGGGACCCAATTTACGGGAGCGGCCTTCCATGACTTTTGCACCAACCTCGGGATTCAACAACAGTTCTCTTCAGTAGCGCACCCCCAGTCCAACGGCCAAGCGGAGAATGCGAATAGACAAATCCTCTCAGGTTTGAAGAAGAGGCTCGACAAGTCCACCAAAGGGCTATGGGCCGAACAACTCCCCAATGTGCTTTGGAGCTATCGCACCACCAAAAGAACTCTGACAGGAGAGTCCCCTTTCAACCTTACATACGGTTCAGAAGCTCTTATCCCTTTGGAGGTGGGTCTGCCTTCACCTCGACTCATAGCTTACAACGAGGCGCAGAACGTGAACCAGCTTCGCAACTGCCTAAACCTCGTTAACGAGATCCGCAAGAGAGCCGCAATCCGCCAGGAGACCTACCGTCGTAGGATCACTCAAGCATACAACAAGAGGGTACGACCGACCAACCTAAAGGAAGGGAACTTAGTGCTGAGAAAGTTATCAATTTCGGATCCAAGCAAAAGAGGCAAGCTGATACCCAATTGGGAAGGACCATATAAGGTCTCCAGAGTTATACGCCTGGGCACGTATCAACTCGAAGATGCCAAGGACTTGGAATGTCGAGCACCTGATGAAGTATCGAGAGGAAGTCTAAATGCCGCTCTAAGCAACTTCCTCTGGATTGCATAAACCTTGTATCTTCTTTTTAATCAAAATGTAAAGGCGGTCTGCAACTTAGAAGCGACTGCCCGACTATTTCCAATCAAGAGAAACTTCTCCTCACAACTTTCCTATCTTTTGAGTAAACTAACTCTACCTAGCAAATTCTCTATTTTTGGGGTAGTCTAACTATACTTGCAAAAAAAAAATTCTTGTAAACGACGAAGTTCGGAGTCCAACACTTGGCTCGATTCCTCTCCTACTACTCGCTCATAAGCGAGTAGGAAGTGGTTTGCCATTCGGAATCGCTCCCACAACCATTGACTCCCTCTTTTAAACGATGAGTTCGGAGTCCAATACTTGGTTCGACTCCGTTTCTACTACTCGCTCATAAGCGAGTAAGAAGTGGTTCGCCAGTCGGAATTGCTCCCACAACCATTGACTCTCTTTTTTAAATGACGTGTTCGGATTCCAACACTTGGCTCGACTCCGCTTCTACTACTCACTCATATGCGAGTAAGAAGTGGTTCGCCACTCGGAATTGCTCCCACAACCGTTGACTCTCTCTTTTAAATGACGAAGTTCGGAGTCCAACACTTGGCTCGATTCCGCTTCTACTACTCGCTCATAAGCGAGTAAGAAGTGGTTCACATTCGGAATTGCTCCCACAACCGTTGACTCTCTCTTTTAAACGACGAGTTCGGAGTCCAACACTTGGCTCGATTCCGCTTCTACTACTCGCTCATAAGCGAGTAAGAAGTGGTTTGCCATTCGGAATTGCTCCCACAACCGTTGACTCTCTCTTTTAAACGACGACTTCGAAGTCCACCACTTGGCTCGACTCCGCTTCTACTACTCGCTCATAAGCAATTAACAAGTGGTTCACCATTCAGGAGTGCTCCTACAACTATCGACAACCATAGATGCTAACAAAACACACAAGTGCGAAAAACAAATATCATTTCTGTAAAGTTTGAGGAACAAGTCAAATTACAAGACCAACTTCTCATCTTTACGACAAATTACAAAACTTGAGAAGCCAAAAGTACAAGACTACTTCAACGCCTCCTAGGAAGTGGGACACTCCTCTTGAGCAACAAACGAGGACGGCGAACATTTTGTCGCTGCGACCCCGCACCCGTTGAGGTCCCCAAGTGGGCGAGCCTAGTTGTGTCTCTAAGCGTTGCGCCGGCTGAGGCTCCACTCGACGAATCAGCAACTCCGCTTTGAGCGTCCCCGGGATGCCCTAGGATGGGAGGCGAACGTAATGCTAACTCGTGGAACGATCGTCCCTGTGAGTACTCGTCTCGAGAGCAAGATGTGGTCCTGACGTTGCTCCCCTTCGAAAAACGTCGTAGTCGGTGAACCTCCGCCTCTAACTCAACGACACACTCCTTCAGCGAATCATTCGTTACCTTGACTTGTAAGAGAGGAATTCTGCTCGTACCACCCACACGAGCAGCTTCAATGAGAGTTCTCCAAAGCTGCGCCGTCTCCATGCTCTTCTCGAGCACCACGTTCTTCAGACCATCTCTCTCCGCACTGACGTCGAATAGGGTCTGGCAAAGTGACTCCACCTCTCCCTCAGGGGGCACTTCTCGAGTTCATTTCTTTAGTCGCTTCAACTCGGAGTTGTGCAGCACCAGCGTTAGTTTGTGATAACCTAGTTCTGCCTCGCTCTTGAAAAGCCTCTCTCGACTACGAGAGAGGGCCAACCTCGTCGCTCCTATGTCAATCCGAAGACGAGAGGCCTCAGCCGCTACCATCTTCAGCGATGCCTCGACCCTTTGACACAACTCGGCGATCTGAAAGGCAAGAACACAACAACGCTGAGCTCGAGAAACTCCCATAGTAATGGCTCACATACAAAACAACTCAAGCCCCAACACTTAGTCGATTTTCACCAAAAGTCAGTCTTTCATTAAAAAACTCAAGTACAAAGAGCGGTGGCCAATCCGCTATTAGGCATCAGTACAAAAGACCCTAGATGAAGAACCACGACTAAAACATAGAAAAGTTACTAAAGGAGTTGAGTGTCCACCTCGGCGGATGGAACCACGAGCGCTAAGTCGCCATCGCCGCCCTCAGCTGTCTCTGACGCCGGCACCATCGCCAACGAAGGCTCGGTCACTACGTCCTCCTCATCGGCAGCATCGTCTCCTTCTTCAGCCTCTGCCCCTTCCTCGTCGGGGAACAAGAAATACCCTGAACAATCAAAGTCGGGGATACGCTCGCCGACATCCTTCAGCCCCTTGGCATAGGCCTTTCGCATGTTCTGCTCCAAATAGCCGATCGCCTCCTTCTCCGCCGCAGCCTTGGCCTCCTTCACCGCCATGTCCATCTTGAGCACAGCCTTCTCCCTCTCGACAGTCCTCTCCCGAGCCATCTCCATCTTCTCCGCAGCAGCGGAGTCCTTCGCCTTCGCCAGGGCCTCCTCCAGAAGCCTGATTTTGGTGGCTTGCGTTTCTGCCTTGATAACGGCCGCCTCTAGCTCTCTCTTGGCCTTCGAGCGTTCCACCCTCTCCCGATCCTACAGAGCCTTCAGCTCTTTCTCCTGCTCCGCCACTTGTTTCATCAGGTGACTGAAATGACAGATTGCCTGCGAGAAGAGCAGTGGTTCAAGAGAAGGGCGAATAAAGAAGACAAAGGTCGAGCAGGAGATTGAGGCTTACCGTCATCTACGCCTTGGCGATCTCCAAGGCCGAGTCGCCCACTGTCCCATGCTCCATCGCCGCCTTATCCTTGGGCGTGGCGAGGCTGCGGACGGCATCCATGCAACTCGTCGAGTCTCCGAGGAAACCGTCGTGCCTAAGAACCTGCCAATCCGACACGAAGATTCTCTTCAGCTCGTCCGTCAGTATCACCTCGGCCGCCACCGTGCGAGGTGGAGCTGTCAGGGCGAGCGTAGCCAAACAGTCAAGTTCCTTCGCCGACGTAGCAACAGGACTGGGGACGGCTTCCAAGTCCACAATGGGGGCGGCAGTACTCTCAACTGGTGCTACCTTCCACGGAGTAGGTCGGGAAACGGCGTGCTTTCTCTTTTTCTCCTCAACTTGCTTGCCATTCAGCGCCGATCGCCTATTTATAATATCCTCAAAGTCCATGGCAGTAGATCCTGCAAAAAGAGAAAAAAACGGGGGGGGACAAGATTAGAATTTTGTTACTACTAAAATACTTGGAAGTATGATCGATGAAAGAGAATTCGTACTAGAGTTCATCAGGCTAAAGCCTCCCCCAAAGAGGCTCTCCTCGGAGATCTCCTTCCAATGCATAGTAGGCCGGTCCAAGAGGATGCCGACCATTCCGTCCTCCTTGGGACTCAAGGTTGGCTCCATCTTCGCCCTCTTCGGCACATCCTCCCTCCACACCATGGGAATGTCCCACAGCTTTTTACCCCGAACAAGGAAGTATTTATCTCTCCAATACTTCACGGAGTCAGGATTGTCGACCAACTTAACGCCCTTCCGAGCGGTAAGATAGAAGCGGTACTCCGTCCTTGTCTTTTGATGGATCTTGTACAATTGGCAAAGCACGCTGAGCCTAGGTTCAATCCTTGCAGCCTGGCAATGAAGGACGAACCCGTGATGTGCCTCCAAATGTTCGGCATCAGCTGAATGGGGGGGTACCCCATACCATTGCAGCACCGCCCTTATGAAAGGGTGTAGAGGGAGGCGTAGCCCCGCATGGAAAGCATCGAAGGGAAAAATACAAGTATCGGAGGGGAGCGAAGAGCAAGACCTGATCCCTGGCCCAGGGACGACGAGATCAAACTCCGGAGGGATCATGAAGCACATCCGGATGATTCGCAGGTCTGACTCCTTCAGGATACTAACGATTTCGTTCGCCTCAGTGTGGTCCCTAGGAGTGTTCGCCTCATAAAATGGTGCCAACCCTTGCTCCGCCCTCCGTAACTCCTCCATACTATACTGCCGGGTCCCCCCAAGGGTGGACACGAATGTCTCCCGAACGCGCCCATCCTCCGATCTTTCTCCACTATTGATTCCACTACCGACGAAGAGAGAGCCGCCTCGCCGACTTCGCCTTCGACGTCGAGATCTTCTTCTACTTCCGGAGAGGACAGGACAATGGGGGCCTTCCCCTTATCGACCGAAGAAGGAGTAGATCGGGGGGCTACTTCGGGCTAACTCGAGGAGGAGGCCTCTTCGCCGGAAGACACCCTAGGCATCTCCTAAAACAAAAATAAGTTACCTGAGAAGTGACAACCGCGGTCAGAATACTCGTCGGAGAACGGAAAAGACCACCGGAAACTCTGCTCAAAGCTACGAAGAGAAGAAATCTCAGGTGAAGTGAAAGTGAGAAATTGAGGTAAAAAAGAGAAGGGATGGGGATTTATGGTAAAATTTGATGGGCCTGGGCCGCATAGCTTTGATGGGCCTGGGCGGTCAGAATACGAAACGAAAAAAAAGAAGCAACCAGAAGCAGCACGAATCCGTTGACCAGTCATTGCCTTTCGAGCTCGCCGCTTCGTCTGAATCGCTCGACACACCGTTCGCCAAGCTCGCCGTCACATCCGAGCAGACGTGTTTCCGAGCTGAAAATACCAAAAAATGCATTGACCAATCAACGCCCTTCATGCTCGCTGCTTCGTCTGAATCGCTCGACACACTATTCGCCAAGCTCACTGTCACATCCGAGCAGACGTGTTTTAGAGCTGAAAACACCAAAAAATGCGTTGACCAGTCAATGCCCTTCCAGCTAGCCACTTTGTCTGAATCGCTCGACACACTGTTCGCCAAGTTTGCCGCCAGATCCGAGCAGACGTGTTTCCGAGCTGAAAACACCAAAAAAATATCCGAGCATACGTGTTTCCGAGCTGAAAACACCAAAAAATGTGTTGACCAGTCAACGCCCTTCCAGCTCGCCGCTTTGTCTGAATCGCTCGACACACTGTTCGCCAGGTTTGCCGCCACATCCGAGCAGACGTGTTTCCGAGCTGAAAACACCAAAAAATGCGTTGACCAGTCAACGCCCTTCCAGCTCGCCGCTTCGTCTGAAACGCTCGACACGCTGTTCGCCAAGCTCGCCGTCACATCCGAGCAGACGTGTTTCCGAGCTGAAAAAATCAAAAAATGCATTGACCAGTCAATGCCCTTCCAGCTCGCCGTTTCGTCTAAATCGCTCGACACGTTGTTCGCCAAGCTCGCCGTCACATCCGGGCAGATGTGTTTCCAAGCTGAAAGCACCAAAAAATGCGTTGACCGGTCAATGCCCTTCCAGCTCGCCGCTTCATCTGAATCGCCCGACACGCTGTTCGCCAAGCTCGCCGTCACATCCGAGTAGACGTGTTTCTGAGTTGAAAACACCAAAAAATGCGTTGACCAGTCAACGCCCTTCCAGCTTGCCGTTTCGTTCGCTAAACTCGGCACCCCGTTCGGCAAGCTCGCCGTCATATCCGAGCCGACATGTTCCCGAGCTGAAAACACCACAAAATGCGTTGACCAGTCAACTCCCTTCCAGTTCGCCGTTTCATCTGAATCGCTCGACACACTGTTCGCCAAGCTCGCCATCACATCCGAGCAGACGTGTTTCCGAGCTGAAAATACCAAAAAATGCGTTGACCAGTCAACGCCCTTCCAGCTCGCCGCTTCGTCTGAATCGCTCGACACACTGTTCGCCAAGCTCGCCGTCATATCCGAGCAGATACGTTTCCGAGCTGAAAACACCTAAGGAAGTGTTAACCAGTCAACGTTCTTCGTGTTCGCCGTTTCGTTCGCCAAACTCGACAGCCCGTTCGCCAAGCTCGCCATCATATTCGAGCAGACGTGTTTCCGAGCTGAAAACACCCACAAAAAAAAGTGTTGACTAGTCAACGTTCTTCGAGCTCGCTGTTTCATTCGCCAAGCTCGATGCCCCGTTCGCCAGGCTTACCGTCACATCCGAGCAGACGTGTTTCTGGGCCGAAAACACCAAAGAAAGCATTGACCAGTCAACACCTTCCCATTATTCGGCAAACTCCACATAACGTTCGCTGTGTTCGATGCACCGTCCTCCAAGCTTAGCACCCCCGTTCGGTGCGTTCGCCTTACCGTACGCCCAGATCGCCGTACAGGCATAGTTCCGAACTGAAGACGCGAGAAGTCCCTTTTCTCCTGGCCGTCCGATCACCTAGAATTCCTCGCCGGCGCATGATCAAGGGCTTAGATTTGGCCATGTCATAAATACGGCGATTAATCCCTTTTTTCTATTTTATTAATTCGGATTATTTATTTAAAAATTGCGAAAAATGATCAAAAATTCTGAAAAGTTAATTAAAAATTCTGAAAAATAATTATAAATCTAGGGGAATTTTTTTAAGTCCCGAGATAAATAATTCTTGCCCAGAATGATTAATTAGTGCTCCCGGAGAGTAAATCGTTGCCTTGCAAAATTGAATAAATAGTTCGAACAAATGATATAAAAATTAAGAAAAAATCACCAAAGACCCAGAGCAACCTAGAAGCCACTCTGAGCATGCTACCAGCTCAGAAGAGCAACATCACCCCTCAGACAAGATTCGAACACCCGTTGAGAACTCCAATAAAGCCCTCTACGCCATTAAAACAACAAAACTACTCCCACAAGGCTGAAATACACAGTCTTTGGGAGTGAGGAGCTCGTGATATGGCTAAAAATGGGGGTAAATCGGAACCATTCAAAGTGGGCACGAATCTTAAAGTCGTAGGGGCAGGATGGTAATTTCATCTACAGACGGGTCCGAATCGGGCACCGGGCCTCTTCTCTTGGACCCGCTAGCCCATGGACGGATCTTGTAGACAGAAAACGGATCTCAACCCGCTAGGGACCAGTCCAACAAGATAGGAACAAATCCTAGTTTGTCCCTATCTTATGGGGATGGTTGTAACCAACCCCAACCAACCACACTGGGAAGTAGGGATCTACCCTTATCCTGAAAAGAATCCTCATGGCGACTATAAAACCCCCCTTACCTCCTACCTTTAAAGGTGATCACACTTTGCACACTTGAGCTTTTTTCCCTTGACTTTTTCTGTGTATTGACTTGATCGTCGGAGAGATCGTCGCAGGGATCCATCCCGGTGTCTCGAACATTTGTGCAGGTTGCAAGGGAGCACCAACGAGCCAACAAATCACCAAGGAAGAAGAAGGGGTCAACCTGTGTGAGTTCCTCACGAACCTACAAATCTCATCTATTGCCCCCACACCCGGATTCAGCAGCAACATCAGTCGATCCCTTAACCCCAGCATAATAATTATTTTATTAATGCAACAATACAATATACAATCAATGGACATTTTGATGAATGATAGTATCAATAGGGAAACAATAGGATGATAAATTGAATTGGACAATTAGAACAATGAAAATAGGGTATTAGGATCATGCAATGCAACACACATACGTTAATTCATACAATACTACGATATAGGAATAATTAATCTATTAAAATCTGAAATACAAAATTCTGGATAGCAAGAATAGTCTGTACAAAAATGCAGTTTTCCGCTGTGTTAGAAATCAAAAATTGCATCTGTCATAAATTCTAGAAACTAGACTTCCATACAGTTTCAAAGCATATTTAAAGTTTAAAATCTGACAACAGTAGCTAGGTCAATCACATTGTTCTCTACAGATTTAATGTTTAGGCAGAATTTCGACATCATTTTATTATTATAATTTTAAAAATGGCAAAAAAAACAATAATAAATTCGTTAAAAATATTTTATAACTCCAAAACATGATTACTAACAATTTGAAAATTATAAGAGTAAAATTTGAACATTTGAACAGCCTTTGTACTGTTTGAGCATGGAAAATACAAGAATCTGAAAAACTGAAAGTAAAAACACAGCCGTAGTAAAACGGGCATAAATTTTGCTACACAACTTGAAATTCAAAAATTCAAAATGTTCTGAAAATTAGAAAGATAAGGCTACAATTCTTAATCAGGAAGTTATTCATCTTAAGACCATTTACTGGTTTAAAAATAGCAGTCAACATACAGGTCAGCAAGCATTATACATGTTTTAAGGTATTATTCATAAAATAATTCAATTAAACATGATGGGTATCAATTCTATTAGTCAATAGACTATATAATCAGCATGATGAGTACCAAAACATGATGAATAAAATTAGAATATACTCATATGTCAATTTATCATCAATCAACCATCAATCGATCAAACAATATACAACCTAGCAATTATCTTTACAATAATTTATGTGTGTGATAATTATATGAACAAACCTCTTATCAATTCAATATGCACTCATGAAAGATTCAATCTTTGGATTCAAAAGTGGCACAATGTCAAAAATATTGGCGTTAGCTCGTGTAAACCCTCAATAGACCAAACGAAGAGATGAACATAGTATAATACGATAAACAAGGGATTTACTTGCAAGAATTTCAACAAAACTTGAATTTGATACAATTAAAAATTCAAGAGGATGGTGACCTGCCTTATAACGACGAAAACAGATACCAAAAATAACGGGATAAAGATCCCGAAGCAACGAACTCACGAACTAGCAATTTAACACGCGCAATATACGTGCAATAACATCCTTAAACGCAATAACAGCAAGAGTACACAGCAATGGCAGCAACAAGATAGCAGCAAGGTCAGCAATGGCCAACGCAAGGGTGACGGCGGCGGCACTGGTGTCTCAGACGTCGGCAAGGTGGGAGGTGGGTCGACGGTGGCGTCGACGGAGACTGGAGAAGGAGGGGTCGGGATTTGGGGGGTTTTGATCGTCGTTAATGACGAGGACAGGGAAGAGGGAGCCAGAGTTCGGGTTTTGAGCGACTGGGCATCGAGGACTGGGGTGGGGCGATGCTCAGGGGGGTGTCGATGGGGTGGTGCCGACGAGGAGGTGGCTGGAGGTGGGAATTTGGTCAGAAAAGGAGATGCTATAGTGATGGGTATTTGGTTTTTGGCAGGATTTCGATCGAGAGAGAGAACGACGAGGAGAGAGAGTAAGAGAGAGAAAGAGAGGAGAGAGGAGAGAGAATAAGCAGCGAAGGTTCAATAATGTGGAATTTTTAGGATTTGCATTAGAGTTGAATTTATAGGTTACAATTAGGGTACTGGATTGGTGATTTAGGGTCCAATAATAGTGGTTTTGGGTCAAGAACAATTGGAATTGGGTTTTAGGGTTCAATAAGAGATAGATCTAAATCAATAGGATTCAAATAAAAATGTCCACAATTAAATAGAAGAAAATAGAGTCAATAAGAATAGCTCAACAAGAAGAACGGAGAATTTCATGAACAAGATTAAATTAAAATAATCAAGAAATGCAAAATAGAGTATTTTATTCAATTATAAATAAAATATTACAAGAGGGGGGAAAAATTAAAACAGCGGGAACGATAGTTACAATCCTACCCACCTTACAATAAAATTTCGTCATCGAAATCTCAGCAAGTGGTAGTAGGGTAACCCCGAAAAAAGAAAAGAACAAGAACTAATCAAAAAGATAGGAAAATCTCTTCCGAATCACACTTTCAAGCTCCCAAGTCGACTCACTAGGAAAGTGAGGATTCCAAGCAACATGAACCAACTTGATAAACTTATTCTTCAAAATCTTCTCTCGCCAGTCCACAATCGACACTGGATGAATCTTACAAGACAAATCTGGTCGAACAGACAACTCTGAATAGTCAATAACATGACTATCATCCCTGACATACTTCTTGAGCTGAGAAACATGGAAGACGTCATGCACTCCAGAAAGAACTGGCAGCAATGCGAGTCTATATGCCACCTTGCCTACTCGCTCCACCACATCGAACAGACTAATGAATCTAGGGCTCAACTTGCCCCCACCACCAAAACGAATCACACCCTTCCATGGAGACACCTTGAGGAACACATGATCACCCCCTTCGAACTCTAACGGTCTCCTGTGCATGTCTTCCCATTTCCTCTGCCTGTCCTATGTGGCTTACAAATGCTTCCTGATCTGGGCCACTACATCAACAGTCCTTGTGATCAATTCTAGCCCCAAAAGCTTCCTCTCACCAATGTCATCCCAGCACACTAGTGATCTACACTTCCGACTATACAAGACTGCATACGGAGCTACCTGAAGACTATTTTGGTAGCTATTATTGTACGAAAACTCCACCAAGTGTAGATGATCTTCCCAAGATCCTCCAAACTGAAGCACACATGACCTCAACATATTCTCCAATGTTTGAATAGTCATCTCTGATTAACCAACTGTCTGCGGATGGAATGCAGTACTGAACTTCAGCTTACTCCCAAGACTATTCTGAAGAGTCTCCCAAAATTGAGATCAGAATCTAGTATATCTATCTGATATAATACTGATAGGAACACCATGCAACCTCACAATCTCCTGCATATACCTTTCTGCTAGGCTCTCTGTAGACTAACCAACTTTGAAAGGAATGAAATGAGCACTCATCGTCAAGTGATCTACAATCACCCAGATAGCATTGTGACCCTTGGGACTTCTAGGCAAAGCAGTCACGAAATCCATAGTGATATTCTCCCACTTCCACTCGGAATTGAAAGCGGTTGAAGAAGTCCAGCAGTCCTCTGATGTTCTGCTTTCACTTGCTGACAGATCAGACACCGAGAAACAAATCTTGCAACAGCCCTCTTTATATCATGACACTAGAAATGCAACTTCAAATCCCGATACATCTTCGTACCACCGGGATGAATAGAGTATGATGAGCAATGAGCTTCTTCAAGTAACCTCTGCCTAACTTCTCCTTTCGAAACACATAGACGAGTCCTAAAGCGGAGAGATCCATCCTCATGAATCACCATATCAGTCCGGAGATCAACTTCAACCTCAGCTCGAAATTGCTGCAACTGCACATCACCAGACTGTGCCTCCTTATTCTGATTCACCAAAGATGATTGCAACTGAAGCACCATACAACTCTACTCAGAACCAGGAAATATCACATCCAATTCCAATCTCCTCATAGCTTCCACAAGCTCCTTCTGCTCAGTAAGAACCACAGCAAAAGGTCTTCTGCTCAAAGCATCAGACACTAAATTAATCTTGCCAGGGTGATAATGCAAACTGATATCATAATCTGTCATCAATTCCAACCATTGCCTTTGCCTCATATTCAGTTCATTCTGAGTGAACACATACTTGAGACTTTTTTGGTCAGTGAAAATTCCATTCGGTCTCCAAGAAAATAATGCCTTCAAAGTTTCAAGGAAAAAATCACAGTAGCAAGCTCCAAATCATGTGTAGGATAATTCTTTTCATGCGGCCTCAATTGTCTAGATGCATATGCGAAAACCTTGTTTCGTTGCATCAAAACAACACCCAAACCTCTACCTGAAGAATCACAGTGAATTACGAAACCTCCAGACCCATCCGGTATAGTCAACACAGGTGCTGATGTCAACCGATTCTTCAATTCAACAAAGGCTTCTTCACAGAACTCATCCCACACAAACTTCTGATCCTTCCCAATCAACTTGGTCAATGGCCCAATAATCTTCGAGAAATCTCGAACAAACTTCCGTAGTAACCCGCTAGACCAAGAAAACTCCGAACTTTCGATACAGACTCCGGCGTCGGCCAATCCTTAACCTAGAAATCTTGGACGGATCGAAAGAAACTCCATCACCAGAAAAAATATGACCCAAGAAGGCCACATGATCCAGCCAAAACTCGCACTTGCTAAGCTTCCAATGCAACTGATGATCCCTCAAAGTTTGCAAACAACCTTCAAGTACTCAGCATGCTTATCCCGGTTCCGAGAATAGACAAGAATATCATCAATGAACAGCACCACAAACTTGTATAGAAAGGGAGAGAAAACCCGATTCATCAAGCTCATAAACACAGTTGGAGCATTAGTAACTCCGAAAGGCATCACCAAGAATTCATAGTGTCCATATCTTGTACGAAAAGCAGTCTTCTATACATTCTTCGGCTTTCACCTTAACCTGATGGTAACCACAACAAAGATCTAGCTTCGAAAATATAGAAGCACCTCCCAATTGATCAAATAGGTCATCAATCCTTGGCTACAGATACCGATTCTTCACTATGGCATTATTGAGCTCGTGGTAGTCAATACACAACTTGCGACTACCATCCTTCTTATTGATGAACAGTACAGGAGCTCCCCAAGGCGAAACACTTGGCCTCATAAAACCTCTATCCAACAACTCCTAAATCTGCTCCTTCAACTCAGCCAACTCAACATGAGCCATTCTGTACGGACTCTTAGAGATTGGAACTGTACCTGGCTGAACATCAATACTGAGCACCACTTCATGATCTAGCAGTAATCCCGACAATTTCTCAAGAAAAACATCCAGAAAATCCCGTACAACCAATGGTGCAAAAACATCATCAGCATATACTTCCTCCATAACTCTAACTTCCTGACTAGCCAACTTCTACACATAAGCCAGCGGCATTTCACCTGCACAGAATTCAAATTCCTGGTGTTCTGGCATACGAAACAGCACCTTCTTCTTGTGGCAGTCAATCACAGCATGAGTGGCACTAAGTCAATCCATCCCTATAATAACATCAAATCCAGAATTATTGATGACAATCAGATCGACAATAAAATCAACACCACCAATAACCAAGGGACTCTGCTCACAAATCTGAGAACACACGACAACACCTCCACCTGTAGAAATGTTCCAAGCTACTGGTATAGCGTTGCTAGCCAAGTGATGCAGATCGACGAAACAGGAAGAAAGAATGAATGAGTAGTACCAGAATCAAAAAGAGCATGAGCAGGAAATGAATGGACAAGGATAATGCCTAACAAGAAGTCAAAGTAAGAACACAAAAGGCAGAAAAAAGATGCAAGAAATAGACATGAATGAGCAACAGGATAGAAGAATAAAATAGCAAAGGAAGACTAAAGCAAATAATGCAAGGAAGGAGGAGCAACATGAGAATCCTAGGATCTGTGGGTTATGGGCCTACCACGCTTCCGCTGTGCTACTCTGATGGTGAAGTTCCAAGCTGTAGACATGTCGTTATAGATCAAGCAATGCTGATCGAAGGACCAAGCAGGAAGAAGAAGAACGGATGTCAAGAAGTCAAAAGTGGCACGATGTCAAGAATATTGGGGTTAGCTCGTGTAAACTCTCAATAAACACAACGAAGAGATGAACAAAGTATAATACGATTAACAAGGGGTCTACTTGCAAGAATTTCAATAAAACTTGAATTTGATACAATTAACAATTCAAGAGGACGGTAACTTGCCTTATAACGATGAAAATGAATACCAAGAATAACGGGATAAGGATCCCGAAGCAACAAACCCACAAACTAGCAATTTAACACGTGCACTATACGTGCAATAAAATCCCCAAAAGCAATAACAACAAGAGTACACAGCAACGGCAGCAATAAGACAGCAGTAAGGTCAGCAATGGCCAATGCAAGGGCGATGGCGGCAGCGCTGGCATCTCCAACGTCGACGAGGTTGGAGGTGGGTCGACGGCGGCATCGACGGAGACTGGAGAAGGAGGGGTCGGGATTTGGGGGTTTTGATCGCCGTTAATGACGAGGACAGGGAAGAGGGAGCCGAAGTTAGGGTTTTGAGCGACTGGGCGTCGAGGCCAGGGGTGGGGCGATGCTCGGGGGGTGTCGACGGGGTGGCACCGACGAGGAGGTGGCCGGAGGTGGGGATTTGGTCGGAGAAGGAGATGCTACAGTGATGGGTATTTGGGTTTTGGCGGGATTTCGGTTGGGAGAGAGAACGACGAGGAGAGTGAGAAAGAGAGGAGAGAGAGAATAAGCGGCTAGAGTTCAATAATGTGCAATTTTTAGGGTTTACAGTAGAGTTGTATTTATAGGGTACAATTAGGACACAGAGTTGGTGATTTGGGATCCAATAATAGCAGATTTGGGTCAAGAACAATTGGAATTGGGTTTTAGGATTCAATAAAAGATAGATCCAAATCAATAAGGTTCAAATAAAAATGTCTACAATTAAATAGAAGAAAATAGAATCAATAAGAACAGCTCAACTAGAAGAACGGAGAATTTCATGAACATAATTAAATTAAAATAATCAAGAATTGCAAAATAGAGTATTTTATTCAATTATAAATAAAATCTAACTAGAGGGGGAAAAATGAAAACAGCGGGAAAGGTAGTTACAGTTACATTGAGCTACCATACTTTGAAAGCTTTGGTTTATATGCCCCAGCTTTAATGTAAGCCCTTCGAATCTCATCATGAATCTCATCATGTTGATCTATCGAAAACTCCCAAATTTGTTTTCACTTTTCTGGATCATGATCAATAGGTGGATGAGGATTCTCAACTTCTTCATCTTGATTTCTCAAACATTTATGGGAACGATCCTCAAAATTTTCTGGCAACTCAACATTAGAAAAAGGTGGAAGTGACTCAGGCTTCAGAGTTGGCGGAAGTTTTTTTGAAGAATGACCACAAACTTTTTTGCATGCTCATATTTTTGGCTAAATTGCAATAAAGAAAATAAATAATTTTGAAGAATGACCACAAACTTTTTTGCATGCTCATATTTTTGGCTAAATTGCAATAAAGAAAATAAATAATTTGGAACTATGTAGATAAGTTCAACCAGAAAACTTAAACAAAAGAGCTAAGAAGTAAAAATGATCCTGGTTAGTAGTTACTTGAATTGTTGCATGGTGAGCTTCTTCTTAATGACACATGTCTTATTGCTACTTAGGCATCATTAATAGCACTACACATTGAAGTTGATGTAAAGATGAATTGAATTGACTTCAACTAAAATTTATTGTCTATACTTGCTTATTTAAAAAGCTTATGTATTAATATTAATTGACACATTCTTTCAAACACTTGGTGTATTTAAACTTAAATAAAAAAAATCTCGGGCATGAAGTTTCTTGTAAAAAATGTATTACAAATGTTTTATGTAATAAAACAAGTGAGACATTCTCTCAAACACCCTGTGTGCCAATTCTTAAATCTAAATTTCTGAAACATAAAGTATCATGTGTAAAAATATTTTACAAATTTAAAATATGCTTTTAAGACAAATCCTCAGTTAACTAGTGAGCAATCTTAATTTCTTATCTAAACATAATCCAACTAACTTTCAAAATAAGAGAAGACACTGAAGAAAGAGTGAAAACTAGAGTGGAAGAGAGATACCTTAAAGAAGTTGTAAGTTTCACTTATGAGAGAATTAAACTATCAAAAAGGGATTAATTTTTTCCTTTGAAGAACTGAACACATTTATAAGAGAAGATGGAAAATGGTTTCTTTTCATTGAAATGAGTATAAGAAGTTTTTTGGTGGGTGGGTAACATGGTATGAGTACAGGGTGTTACTAGAATTGGTTATTGGATTTAGATCCAATCCAAATGGGGTGTGTATATACGGTAGTTGGGTTATTAGATTGGGATTCTGGAGAAAAAAGTAAATAAATAAAGTGGAAGATATGCTCTCCATTCAGGTCTATTTCTCGTATGGTCAAACACCCCACAACTAGTATGAGTCAGTTAGGAGGACGTAGATGGTGAGTTTTAGAGCAACAAATTGGGAGTACCCTAATATAAGAGTCTGAGCAGGAGATGTTAGTCGGTTTGGGCCTATTGGAGCCCAACTATTTTCTTCCCCTAAATGGAAAGCCAACCAAATCCCTGATTTGGGTAATGCTACATATGAAAAAGTCTCCCAATCAAGTGGATTCTTGATTGATTCTTCATAATTAGGCAGATGATTTCCTCTTATGATGGAATGAAGGAGAGGCGTAGGATCTATTTGGAATAGATCCTAGTCATTGGATGAGATATAGATCTTGCCTCCATCTATATGTAGAGGTGGATGCTAGGGTTTCTCATACACTTGGATAAGACAAGATCAATGACATTATTCATATTCCCCATACTCTAGAGAAGAAGAACCCCTCCTCCTGTACTTCCATTTAGAGTTCTTTCCCAATTACTACTCCCTCCCAATCCCAAGATTTTGATGGTGTGACTAGTGTTGTGATATTCTCTAGTAGTAGTCACCACATGCGATGCTTGTTTGTGAGGATGACGTCGGCTACACATTATCTTGCTGCATTCTGCTTCCGCATCCAATCAATGTAAGATAACTTATCCATTAGTACCATGCTAGGTTGTTTACTTGATTTTTTACATCATGCTTTAGGTCTAGACTTGTTCATGCAGATGCCATGCATACCATGATTTAGTTGATGATATAGTTATTCATGTTGGGATCGTAACCGCCCAACAATAATATCAAAACTTCGGCGTGATTCTAGAAATTTTAGTTGTTTAATTGTATTAAACTGTGTTGGATAAATCCCGAAAATTTGAGTAATGGTTAATTTGTACAATTGTTTGATCTTAAATAGGATTGTAAGCTGAAACTTCAAATCAATGGAGATTTTCGACTTTAAACCCTTCATCAAAGAACTCGTAATTTTCTAGATTAATCATTGAAGTTTTTTGTCGGATGATCTGTTCATGTTTATCATTTGTTTTAAAATTTTGGAATTAAAAGTAATTTAAAAATCATATTTTTAATATTATGTGAGAAAAACTCTTAATTTAGAAAACCCTAACTTTCGATTCTCTTTCCCAACCACTGAATTCATCATCGACCACCTCAAGGAGTGGAGGCAGTTGATGAAACCAGGCCCCATCATCACTGATATGGGTAAAAATCGCAATAAATCAGAGGCTTCTCAGGGATAGAATGGTAATTTCAGTAACTACAGGCCTGTAAAAGGAACTAGGGCCACTTCCATGCCCATCAACTCAATCCGGCTTACAAAATTGGGTTGCCATACAGCCCAACAACATGAGTCTCAGCTAATTAAAAGTTATTGATCAAATCCTCTATCTATAATATGGTTATCAACTAACTATATCCCATCACCAAGGGAATCTGGAGTTTAATCCCAAAAAGATACTCATTTAAGTTTATCTTGTGGAACCAACTCCTGGGAAATAAGTACCCTCCACCTTCATCAAAGTCAGGTAATCAATCTTTTGCCACAAAAAACTTTCCTTTATTTCATAATTACTGACTTAAGCGTCAGAAGGTATATCGTCTGTGCCAACCCCAGTGTTTTATACTTGTTGTAGGTTTGCCACCAACATATCAGCCATCGAATCTAGATATAGACTCTTTCAACGGTTCAAATTCAGATCAAGGAGTTATTAATCATATTTCCCAGCCAAGATCGATGGTTAGATCTATAGTTTCTCCTTCAAAATCCGAATTCATCATCTAATTGCTCCCACACCAAAAAAGCAGCAACAGATTGACACCGTCTGTGGGAAACTATAGATCTACTACTAATCAGACCTGCTGGTAGAATACAACTTTTTCCAGCAATGCCTTCTAAGGGGAGAAAGGTGGCGGCAGCAGCAAGAGATTAACCCGAAGTTCCTCTTCTAACTCCTCCTCCTAGGCAGCCTCCACACCCATCATCGCAGGCTCTCCATCTGCCATCGCATCCTCCCTTCAACAAGCTACGTTGGTGGGATCCCAATGATGTTGCTTCGAACACCACTGTGAACCTAGCCCCAAACCTCCCTCGATTGAGGACTAGTTCTCCATACATACAACCTCCTATCCTACAGTGCTCCTGACTCCACCTGATCTCCGCATCATCATCAACAACCGGCAGCAAGGGAAATACCTCCATCAACGCTTAGAAGAAAAGTGTATTCAAGATGAGGTCCCCCGCTCAGGGCACCAAGGAAGTAGGAGAAGTCTTTCTCCCCATCGATAGAAATCCTGACGATCGCCCTCACCACGGGGCTAAAGAAACCATAGGAGCCGAACTCTAGTCAGTCGATCGGCTCCCAAGCACCGCAGAGAAGAGGAGGCATCCATCACTAGGGCCAAGTTCCAAGACTTCAAGGATGAAATCCTTCAAGCCCTCCAAGTCGCCCCAAACAGGGGCTTGCAAATAAGAAATTACCAACCTAGAACTGTGCAAAGAGAAGAGTCTCACAGATTAACCTGGTCCGAGGGATGGGAAGACCTAGTCCTGCCTCGTCTCCAGTAGATGGAGGACCGCCTAGCCCGAATCAATCAAGAGTAGGATTGCCACGGTAGAGCATATCGCCCCTCCTGACCTCCCTTCAGCAAGTCCATTTTGGAAGCCCATGTACCAGAGAATTTCAAAGCTCCTCACTTGGACTCATATAGTGGTGACTCCGATCCAGCGACCACATCGAGAGTTAAAACTCTCATAATGATCTACCAAGCCTACAACTTGCTTCTCTGTAAGACATTCCCAAAAACCTTGAAAGGATTAGCTCGGGATGGTACTTCCGACTCTCTCTAAGGTCAATCTTCTCCTTCGATTAGCTTGAGGAGATCTTCCTATCCCACTTCATCACTAGTCACAAGACTGAAAAGATAAGTGCTTACATACATGAAATGAAGCAGAAGGAAAGAGTCACTTAAAGACTTTGTCAAGCACTTCACAGCCGAGGCAAGATCCATCTCCTCCCTTGATTTAGCTGTAGCGACAGTTTCCTTCCAGTATAATGTCACCCACAAAGAGCTCAAAGCATCCCTCGCCAAGAATCCCCTCGAGACTTCTCCAACCTCCTGCAAAGGAGTGATAAGTACATCCAAGCTGAAAAGGCTCTTCATCCCGAAAGCAAGAAGGAGTCCCCATCGGGGAAAAAACAGAGGAACACGAATGAAGAGGGACCCAAAAAATCCCAGACGGATAATCTGGCCAACGCTGTGCTCCTTCAACTCCTCGCTTTGACAAGTTCACTCCCCTCAGTGCCTGCATGCCAGCATCCTTATGGAGATTGAGAAAGAAGGATTACTCTGCCCTCCTCCTAAAATCAGATGCCAAGTAGAAGAAGGAACATGAACTTGTGGTGCTGATTCTACGGGGACCATGGCCATAACACCGATGATTGCTAAGCCCTCAAAGAGGAGATTGAGGCCCTGATCTGCCGAGCTTACCTAACCAAGTTCACCTAGAAAGACAATATCACCCTCCTCCCACTCGGGGGGCTAACAAGCGCCCAGAGAAAGAACCCGAGTCCCAGGCTCAGATCACATGGCGGTCTTGCATTGTATCCATGGGGGACCTATGTGTGGAAAGTCTAACTCCTCCAGAAAGGTGTTGGTTCGGGAAATAAACTCGGTGCATAACTTCTCTCATGCCAAAGGCTCGGAAGCTTAGGTAACTTTCTCCGACAAGGATCTCAGAGGTGTCAGAACACCTCATTACGATGCTCTAGTGATCAACCTCACCATTGAAAAGCACGAAGTTCGCCGCATTCTGAACTCGGTAAACATTCTCTTCTTGGAGGCATTTGAGGGGCTTAAGCTCTCTTAGGACCGTCTCAAGCTGACCGGGTACACATTCCATGGTTCTCTGGGGTTCCAGTCTAAATCAAAGGAATAGTGACCCTCAATGTAACTACAGGAAGAGCCACAGCCACTCGAACAAAATCCATAGACTTCCTGGTCATCAATGTGAAGACAACTTACAATGCCATCCTTGGCCGTGCTCTCGGCCTTCAACATGAAGATCAAGTTCCCCACAACAAAAAGGGAATGAGAAGTTAAATGGAGCCAAGAAGCAGCTCGGGCTTGTCATAGGACCACAATGAGGGGCACGTTCCTTTCCCTTGATGCCATAGAGCTCCCTAAAGATAGGAGCCAAATTAACTCCGAGCCCGTAGATGAACTAGAAGAAATTCCCTTCTCCCAAGAAGATAAGACGAAGTGCTTCCGAGTAAACTCTCTTCCGCTGAGTAAAAAAGAAAATCGTCCATTGCATAAGGAGGAACCAAGACTTGTTCGCATCGACTACCACAGACATGCCTGACATCTCTGAAGAGTGAATCATGCACCGTTTGAGTGTGAATCCAGACATCAAGCCTGTTTAACAAAAGCGTCGCTAGTTTTCCATAGACAGATAACAAGCAGTCAAGGAAGAAGTTAACAAGCTCCTAGCCACCCGCTTCATTTGAGTGGCTAGCAATGTGGTCATGGTAAAGAAGGCCAATGCGAACTGGAGAATATGCATAGACTTCATCGACTTTAATAAAGCATGTCCGGAAGACCCTATCGATCTCCCCAGCATTGATAACTTAATCGAAGCCATATCCGGGCACGAGCTCTTTTATTTTATGGATGCCTTCTAGGGATACAATCTGATCTGAATGTTTTCCCCAAGCATCCTCAAGACATTACAGATCAAGGCCTCTACTGTTATCGGGTCATGCCCTTCGGGCTAAAGAACGCTGAAGTCACCTACTAGTGCTTGGGGAAAAAATTCTTAAGGAGAAAATCGGGAAAAACATGCAAGTCTATGTAGATGACATGCTTGTTAAGATCCTTAAGAAAGAAGAACATATATGTGACCTCCAAGAAGCATTTGATGTGTTGTGAAGATATAACATGAGATTGAATCTTTTGAAGTGCACCTTCAGGGTCTCCTTGGTGGAAGTTATTGGGATTCATGGTCAATCAAAGAGGAATTCAAGCCAACCCTGAGAAGGTTCAAGCCATAATTAACATGGCTCCCTCGACCACTATCAAGGAAGTTTAGAAGCTTAAATGACATCCTGCTACCATTGGTCACTTCCTCTCCAAGTCTAGAGAGAAGTTCATTCCATTCTTCAAAGCCCAGCAAGGGGCAGAAGGTTTTGAGTAGGAAGAAGAACAGCAAGTAGCCTTTGAATAACACAAGGTACATTTCGTCAATCCTCCTCTTCTTAGCAAGCTAGAGCCGGGGGAGGTTCTCTACCTCAACCTAGACACCTCCGATCAAACCCTTAGTGCTGACTAGGTAAGGGCAGAGGACAGGAAACAAAAACCAATCTATTATGTGAGCAAAGTCCTCCACGACACCGAGCTCCGCCATTCTAAGATGGAGAATATGGCCTACACTCTTATCACAATAGCTCATAAGTTTTGCCACTAATTTGAAGCACATTCCATTTCAGTCTTCACCGACCAACCTCTTAAGCAAGTATTCCATTAGCCAGAAAACTCTTGGCGACTCATGAAGTTGTCCATCGAGTTGAGCCAACACGACATCAACTACCGACTAAGGAATTGGTATCAAATCCTAAGCCTTAGTTGACTTCATAGTCCAAAACACAATCCCCAATCCCCCCCCCCCCCGAGGAAGCCAGTGATCCCCGAGTTTGGAATGTCTGTGTTGATGGGTCCTCTTGCCTCGAAGGGAGTGGGACCAGAGTCATCTTAGTCAACCCTAATGAGTTCAGTCTCCAGTACTTGCTACGCCTTAACTTTCCAGCCTCCAACAACAAAGCCAAATATGATGCACTGATTACCGGCCTCCTCTTAGCTTGAAAGGCAGGGGCACAATGGGTCGGGGTGTTTAGTGACTCCCAGTTGGTAGAGAACCAAATTCGAGGAGACTATAAGGCCAGAGATGACCGCATGGGCAGGTACCTAACTTTTGTGAATGTGTATGTTGATAGTGTTGGTGTATGCCCTACAGGCCAGTTGTATATTGACATTACTTACATTGCATCATAACTTTTATTTCATATATGAGGCATTTTATTTATTGTGTTATTTATTGTGATTAGATAAACATAATAAAATCCTTAGAATAGTAGGTTCAATACCATGGGACATCAAGTGCATGACTTGACTGTGAGATCCTATTGGTTATAATCAGAACACTATTCTTAAATTTCCTAGTCAAGTATTATTGTGAATTAGGAAAACAACAATACATAGAGACTAGTATGTGCATAGACTGATGACCATATCTCACGGGTCATGGATATAAGATATCAAGTCTTCACATGTGTATATATTAGGGTAATAATGTACGGACTGACCCACCATGAGAATACTGTATGGATCGTTACATGAGTGTCATAAGTGATTCTCACAGTGACCATGATGTACGTAGTCCTTTAACTTGAACTCACTACGGTTCCCCACATGAGAAGTTAGATATTTTAATGTCGTCAAACGTTTCCTGTAATAAGGTGATTATAAATTTGACTGTTGAATATATTACAAATCATGCTGAGGGATGTAAGTGACTTAGATAGGATTTATCCCTCCTACATAACAGGAGCGATATCTACGGGCCCCTTGATTGAGTGAAACTGCAAAATGCATAGCTATGCTCAAATAAGTCAATATGAGATATTGAGCTCATTTATTTTAGTAAGTCTACTCGGACATCAAGAAATATCACGCCCCGCTTTCCAAAAATACGGAATGCAAGTACGTGACATGGCCCAGCGAATACCTGCGTCATTCATAGGCTGTCATCGATTTAACTCAACAATATAAAACAGGAAGTAAAACAACCACGCATGCAATAAAATAAGTAATCACATAAATAAGTATACTTGAAATTTTAAGCATAAAATAACCAATATAATATAAATCCAATATTTGGAATCAACAATAACAATATTCAGGTCAAATGCCCACAAATACAACCATGTTCAATTATTAAAGTTAAAAAAAAAGAAACAATAATTATTCAACGGCACAGTAACACAAGTCTTTTACCATTGTTGTTCTCCTAGTCCATCAGCCAAATCTCCCTGATTACCTGTAAGCTGAGCAAGTCGCGGACAACAAGTAGAGAAGTAGAGGAACAATGACAATAACGGTATAACGATGAATTTAATGAACAATGAAATCAATAGTATCGAACAGTGACAAAGCGATAATAGTACAATGTTCAATAACGATGATTTATACGATAACAATAAACAATAGCAATAACAGTAAGCAATAACGATAACACTGTTCAATAACGATGGCAAAATGCAATGACAATGCGATGAAGTCTTAAGTCTATTATTCATTTTAATCCTAACTAATGCACGTACTACTGCATCCTATACTACAGGTTCGGTGCATACAATCAATTTTGTTTAGACGTAGGTGGTAGATTCTATAGGTCATGTACTCGATACGATATAACATTTCAAAAATAACACAATAATGTAATGGATTCTAGAGGTGGCCCTCATAAATTTTAGAGGTGTCCCCCGTCAACCCCTGATGTGGTACTTAGTTCAACGTGGCACTTAGTTTCACATAACTTGAATTCATGTAATGGATTTTAGAGGGACCCCCGTAAATTACAGAGGTGGCCCCGTCAATCCTGACGTGACACTTAGTTCCATGTGACTTGAAATCATGGGAAATATGGGCCCCACACTTTCGAGTACAGTCACTATATCATCAACTACCCTAGCCAACCCTTAATCCCAGCTTGCTTAACATTCTATATTCAATTAATATGCAATACTAATAGGAAACAATAGGAACAGAAATATCAATGGGAAACGATAAGGTGATTAATAAGGGACATTAGAAAGATGACAAAACAATTCTAAGATCATGAAATGTACTCTATACAATTAAATGCACCAATACAACATTATAGATTCAATTGTATATTATTAAACATAGAAACTCAATTCTGGAGAGCAGTAGGTTGTTGTAACAAAATCAGAATTTTCGTTGTTATAGGATAGCAAATGTGGATCCGTCAGAAGGTATAGAAACTAGACTCCTGCCCAGTTCCAATGCATATAAATAAGATACGTAAAAGTTTTGGCATCAGGTGTCAAAACAACAAACTACGCAGGATTTGTGTTCAATCAGAACCTGTAAAATTGTGTTTATACATATGAAACAGGTCTAAAACTTCAGTAATTAATTCTAGGAAATTAGAGAATGTTCTCTAGTGTGTCTAGTATCAGCATGCAAAATTTCAAGTCATTATCTTACAAGTTGAATGTTTAAATTAATTGTAAATCAGAGTGTTGCAGTAGTTTTTAGAATCTGGAATTGTACGACACCGCAGCAGTAAAACTGTGATAACTCACAAACCATAACTCGGAATTCAATTCTATCAAAAGGGTAGTAAACTAGACATCTGGGGATACATTTTATATTCATCAAGTTATTGATTTTGATGACATTATCTAGGTCAAAACAGCATGGTAATGTTCAGGTTGGCAGTAAATTTCAGGGTCTCAATATATTTTTCCATGCATAAAGGATTAAAACGTTATGAACGATGAGTTGGGAGTCGACAACATAAATCATAGCAAGATACATCTATGTGAGCATGGTATTAAGATGTATAATGTCCATAATCTTACTAATCACAATCAACTAACACACTAACATCAATCATATAAGCCATCAATACTAGTATGCATCTACAATTACTGTGAGATAACATGACATGAAATACAATAATAATCTATATTCCTATATTCAATAATTAACTACATGAATGTATGTAAGATCTCAATAAGTCGGAGGCAAAAAGACGACACAAAGTTAAGACTACTACTTGGATTCGCTCCTGTAAATCCGTAGCATCCCAACGATAGATAACAATAACAATATACGATAATAAATAGGGATCTACTTGCGGGATTCAATAAACAATTTTGAATACGATTCAATATAATTCGAAACTGAGATGACTTGCCTTTAGAATGATGATTAGTTTAATCCGAATAAGCGAAGAATAATGGGATCGGAATCCCATCGACACAGCAAAGTCAGTAGATCCTTTCTCCAAACAGCAAAACACAAGCAGCAAATCAGCCACACAACAGAACATCAACTCCACACTTCTACACCTAAAACAGTGAAACACGGATCGGGATCTGCTACACGCCAAAACAGCACACACCAAAAGCAGCCAAGATCAACACCGGATCCCCTCTCAAACACCAAACACCAAACACCAAACACCAAACACCAAGACAGATCCCTACTCCCAAAATAGCATACACCAATACCCTCCAATCCCAACTCTTCTTCTTCCTCAACTCAACAGAGAGAGAGAGAAAGTTGGCGGGAGAGGGGACGGCGACAACTTGGGCGACAGCTGGCGAAGAGGGTGGCGACGATGAGCGGTGGCACTGCGGTCGATGAGCGATGACAACGGCGAGACGGCGCGTTGACCGACTCTGTTTCGCCCCGAAAACATGGGAGATGAAACGGGGGTACTCGGGCTCGATGATGATGACAAGGCAACGAGGGGGGTCTGCGGTGGTTTCTGGGGTGATCGGAGAGGTGAAGACGAGGCGGTGACGATGAGTGGTGATGATTAATGGCGAAGGCGAAGTTGGGTTCGAAGGGAGTTGGGACGACGGGCGAAGACAGCTTGGGTGGGTTCGGTTGGAAGCAAAATAGAGAGAGAGATGAGAGCAGTTAGAACAGGAAGAAAGAGTTTGAGAAAGGTACGGTAGAGGGGAGGTTTGCACAGTATGGGGATTAGGGTCTTTTCTTTAGGTAATGGCGGCTGTGTATTAGGGGGTAATAGGTTAGGGTTTATTAAAATAGTAATGGCATTATATTAACCACAATAATGGGGAGAATTGTTGGGCTGATTATTAGGGATTCAAATTTGGGGGGTTATAGGATGTGGGGATGATTAGGAGGGATTTTTGGGAATTTGGCTGTTAGTGGAGATATGGGGGATTTGGGTTAGTGGGCTTGAGGGTAGGATCCAATAGGGGTGGATATTGGGCTTTGGGTACAATATGGGTCAAATAGAAGGACAATTCACAACCCAACATGTAATACCCCGATTTTCATTTATGAAAATTATTAATTTTTTTGCACGTAGTGTGCACGTGCAATTTTTGTAGTATGAAATCTTATAATTATTTTCATTATGGATGATGAGTATATGTATATATATATATATGTATATGTGTTCTTTAATTATTTTTATAAAGGCCCATTTTTTTTAAATAAACATAAGCCTTTCTTTTTAGCCCAAATCTAATTTATTTTTATAAAACTATTATTTGGCCCATTAATTAAAGCCCATGAGTTATTTCTCTTTTAATTACAACTTGTAATGTAGGATATTTTTATAGGATTATTTTTATAGAAAATATAATGTACAACTTTTTTTAATGGAGGACTAATGAATACACGTGCATTGCACGTACATGTGCAAAAGCACACTAGGAGGCCGGTTTGGATTGGAGGGAAAATGAAAAAAAAAGAGTGGAGTTATGGGTGATAGTTGTTTGATCATGGTTGGTTACTACAACTTCCGCTTGAATCCTAGCCTTTTATTTTTAACTCCTAGATTGATCATAACCCTTCATTTGCTCCCAATTTTAGTATAAATCCCCCCCTAGCCTAGTTATTTTTGTACTCTTCATTTCTCCAAAACCTATAGTGGAAAATACAAATTGTTAGTAAGTGAGATAAAAAGATTGAGAGTTGTGTGTGAGTTGTGTGTGCATTCAAAGAAGGCCGGCATCACTAGGAAGTT
This sequence comes from Hemerocallis citrina, assembly GCA_017893485.1. NCBI lineage: Eukaryota > Viridiplantae > Streptophyta > Magnoliopsida > Asparagales > Asphodelaceae > Hemerocallis > Hemerocallis citrina. Next base: position 379,521,857 of record CM030358.1, on the reverse strand, counting down.
CTCGGGATTGGCATCTTTGAGGCTCGGTTGTGCGCATCAAGGAGGAGGAGGAACGCTCTTTTGGCAAGGACTCTTGTGTTTAGGAGGTGTTGCAATTTTATTCTCTCCAAATAAGGTGGGTTATTTTCCATGTTTCTAATTAGATAGCATGCTAAAATTGAATTTAAATGATAGTGCACGAAAAAAATTAATAAGAGTACATTTAATTGGAAAAACGGCTTATTAGTTGATTGGAATGTTGCTAAATGGATTGTATGTGATTCCATCATCAAACTTAAGTTGTGTGTGAATTATTTATAGCTATGGATTGCTTGAAGTAAAATTCGTTGTTAGCATAAAAAACTAAATGCAAATATTAGTAGATGAAAATGTTGTTTTATGAACCTTTTTGTGATAATGTTGTAACGAATAACTTAAAATATAATTTGTGGGTTTGTGAAAGGAATATAAACAGGGAATTGATATAGGGAATATTGATGTTAAGTTGTATAAGAAATGTCGAAATGAGATGTGGTAGTAGTAGTATACAATTTAAACTAATTGTATGAAAAATATGCGTTTAATTACTGGAAAAATTATTTTTAAATTACTGGAGTATCAAATATTATTTGAATAATTATTCTGGAGATTTACAGTAAATTTAGTAAATGCAAAACTCAAATGAGAGCCTTTGAAACATCGAAATGTTCGATTAAACAGAGAATTGATTTAATTAAAATATATGTTGTATTCAAGATAACTTGAGCCTAAGCTCAAGTGGTCGGGAGGCTTTTAAATGCTACAGTGTGTGCGGTTGGGTTCTCACAGATCGATGGTTCGAAACATGATGACACCATATTTTTGTGTGTGTTTAAAAAAATTAATCAAGCTTCAGTCCGAGAGTATATAACTCTCTAATCCCGCTTTATATCGATGAGCGTGTGGTTGGGTTCTCTTTGGTCGCTGGCTCGAATCCCAGTCTCGGCCAGAATTAAACTTTGTCGAAAAATAATTTTTTTTGGTGGATTTTGATGTCTAAAAATTATGAGAAAAATACTATTATTATTCTAAAATTATGTGTTACTTGTGAAAAATAAATTGGGAGTTATTGAAATGAAATAGAGTATATTTTGGGAATAAAAGTGTGGTTAGAACTATGGTTCTACACTTGTATATTTTTGTGAAAAATGTGTTTTGCAAGAAAATTGAAATAAGTGCTAGAAAAAAAAAACAATTAAAGAAAATATATAAGGTGAAGTGGTGTGAATTATTCTTGTTAAAGAATAGTGTGACAATAATGAGTTGTGAATATTCATTTTGACCATATACTTGGTGATATGATTTTTAATGTGGAAATAAATATTGGATGAAATACATGATGAATGATTGAACTCCATGTATGGTTATTGACTCATGAATAATTTTGAAATCATGTGATTGGAAAAGAGAAATATTATTGAGTATGAAAACTTAAACATATGAATTTGTGAATCGAAATTGAAAATTAGGGTGTAGCCAAACCTCACACCGGCAAGTGAAAAGTGATGAAGTAAGATTATTGATATTGAAAAGACCAAGGTTGGTCATGTGAAATTGAAGAAATAAGACCGGTAGTAGTGAGAGGGCTAACTCTAAGAGATTAATTTTGTTCATGATTTCATTAAATTAAGAATTTAGTACATAGTGAAGAGGTGATGAAAGTGAGAGAAAAACAGAAGTATGAAGGCCTCGAGTCTACGATGTGAGAGTGATCCACAGAATGCATGCTTGATGCGTCAGGACATGATGTGGGCACTACTCCAGAATTATCGGGATCTTGGCGACGCTTGTGGAATGTTTGGTGACTGCAAGAGGATCATGTGCCATGAAGGAGGCAGAATTGCCACAGAATGCATGCTTGATGCGTCAAGACATGGCGTGGAATTCCCCTCCAGGTTTTCTGTACATGAGCTTGTACTCATAGATCATCTGGGATACTTACCGTAGTTATAGTAGTAAATTAAATCATGACGAGGGATTGAACCCTACAAGATGAAGAACGATTAAGAGGCTTGCCCTCAGACCTATGTAGTATGGGATGCATAGAATCCGAATAAGTGTGCATTAGTGTCATGTATTGTAAATGATTGCATTAAGGACTAAGTGCACAATCGCAACACGACATCAATCGAGTATTCCCTTTAATTTGATATGTGACAAGTTGTGTTTGTTAAATATGGAAAATCAGTTATACTATTTCCGACATAGAGAGGATGACCGTGTATAATGTTTGTCGGTTGAATAAACTGACGTACCCACAGTTTTGTATGCAGGGTAAATGACATGATAAAGATTAAAGAAGCACAGATGCTTAGAGATTATTTAAATATTGGTGTACATTTATTTAAATGTTGTAAATTTGCTTCCGTTATAAAATGTAAAGTGTAAAGTTTTTATGTAACTCTGATGTACAGTGAAAAGTTTTAATTTCCTTGTAAAACTGTACGAAAGAAGTGTAAAGATCCTGTGGATTCTCGAATTTAGTTGTGTTTTGGAATTCGGGGCGTTCCAGAGTGGTATCAGAGCCACGCTTCACACTGAAACAAATTTATAAGGAACGATACCCTAGAAGTGGACATTAGAGTGTGTGTTTGAGTCTAGAGATTTAAATGTAAGTTACTTACATTTGTGTTGCTCTATGACTTATGCTTCTTCCTCCCTATTTCTAAGATGGCTGATCACTTTGACCCTGCTGGAGACGACAATTGGCATATCATCGAGGAAGATTACTATCCTGGACAAGCAGATTCCGAAGAAGAGTACTACCCAGGGCAAGCAGACGCTGACAGAGACGAATGGCCTGAGTCCCGAGAGATTATCCCACCTCCGGACTCATCTGATGACTCTTCTGACGAAGAAGAAAAACCAGTTCCAAATAGTCTTGTGATATCTCTTCAGAGGCAGGTAGAAACACTACGGGAGAGAGTCAGATTATTGGAGGCTCAGTTGGCAAAGTGCAAGGATGATTTCGCGGTTCTCAGTCATCGTGTATGGGAACTCGAGAAGAGGAAAAATATGACCAATGTGCTGAAGGAAGAAGTCGATGAACTACGGGGAGAACTTCGTGAAGCAAAGAGGAACCGTAGAAGTTAGACCGTTGTAGCTTCTACTGTTTTCATTCTGATATCAAGAAATGTTTTCAATTCGAATGTATAAAATTTGAAATTCAATGAAATGCAAAGTTGATTTAAAATTCATGTCTTATACTTCGAATTTAATGGATCTTTTGCATCAGAATAAGGCTAGAAGAGGAGTTAGAAATGGTGAAGGTCTGGACTTGGAAACGGAACTTGCGAGGGTCTATCAGACACACAACACCATGGCCATGAATCAGAACCAAGGAAGGGTACCTGCGAATCCGGTGCCCGAAGCAATCAAATTCATTGAATCGTTCAAGCGAATGAAACCACCGGTGTTTTATGGGAAGTCAGACCCTGATGTGGCTGACAACTGGATCAGGCAGGTAGAGACTATATTCGAAGTCTTGGAGATCCCTGATGGCAGCAAGGTGAAGTTGGCGACTCTGCAACTCAAGAAGGATGTGGCTGTGTGGTGGCAGTCGATGAAGCGGACAATGGGAGTATTGTTCTTGGATGGGAGGAATTTTTGGAAGAATTCCGCAATCATTACTTTTCTTCAGATGTCCAGAAGAAGAAGGCTATGGAGTTTCTATCACTACAGCAAGGTGGCATGTCAGTTAGAGAGTACGAGACCAAATTTACTCAGCTCTCTAGGTATGCTCCTGAATTAGTGATGGATGAGGCGAAGAAGGCTCGTAAGTTCGAGCATGGATTGAGGCCGAGCTTGAGGTCCCGAATGATACCTCTTGGTATCAGAAGATTCGACAAATTGGTCAAGCGCGCGGCAGCCACGGAAGCAGACATGGAGCAGTATCATGTTGTTCAGAATCGGAGGAACAACTGGCAGTCTGGGAAAAGGCCCGCAAATTCTGGGAATTTCAAGGGACAACTATCTACACAAAGATTCAAACCGACAGGGCGAACACTATTAATGTGGTTGGAGGACCCGGGAACAATGTGGTGAGACCTCCTGCGGTAAATTGCTTCAACTGTGGTGAGACGGGACATTACCAATCCCAATGCCTCAAGCCACGGAATGGTAATCGCAATGTACCAATGCAGCAAACTGGGAAGAGACCGTACCAACAAGGGCGAGTATTTACCTTGACCGAAGCTGATGCCGATGAGGTGGATCATGTCATCATTGGTGTAACGCCCCGATCTCCCCGTTGCTGGGAAACCGTGACACATGCCAAGATCTTTCCTTCAATTAGTCTCGAGACACAGAAAAAACTGGAAAATTTAAAAACTTTTCTTCAACACCGAGTTACTACGCAGTAATTACAATCATTAGTTTGTAATACCAAACTGTACTGCCTGCCCCTTTTCTTTTCCTTTTTGACTCCAAAATCAATTCTTCCAATTTCTGTATCACTTTAAACATAAACTAAAATAGTTATGTTTCAAAGAAAATTTGGGCAGAGTCTCCCTTGTATTTTTTGCCCAAAACACAGAAAAAGCTTACGGAATTTTGCTTTAAATCCCGTAGCTTACATCACAGGCAATAATAATATGGGCTCCCCAGGCCAAAATGAGCATCATCACACAGGCAATATATATATATGCTCTGGGGGCCAAACTCATAACGGTTTAACAAATATCAATTAAAAAGCATAAATTCTTTTGAAAACGTAGTAAGTTTTTAGAAAATAACCTGTAAAAACCTACCACGACGCCCGGCACTCCACAACGAAATGGGTACGGGCCCAAACCATATCCTGCTGCCTCACACTATACTCTTCATCATCATCCTCATACTTATACATCAAAAATACAATTTAAAGCATGAATCTTTACTATTTACAATTAAGACATAATAATGAATTATAACCGGAACTCCACTCCACGGAACCTGTACCTACACCTCACCTCTGCACTGCTGAGGACCTGTAACAGTAGGGACCTAGGGTAGTCCAGGGACTCCCTAACTCCCAAACACTAAGGGGTTAGCCATTTCTGGTGTGAGTATAATTTATTAAATAAGTAAATAAATTAAACTTACAAGTAAAAACATAACGAACTCACAATTTCCAAGATAAACAAATCTTACTTGACATCTGAATATGTAAACATCATAAATGAGATTTTACATCAAATACTCTCCGAGTCATCACCTGTATGCATATCTATACCCGCTCATAACATACTTATATTTAGTAACCATTTGAATAACCACTCATAATACAATATTGATTTTATTTCCTTATATCACGCATCACATCATAAACATATGCCTTCATCCTCATACTACCACATTCATTCATGTCCAACCTAACATCTCATTTCACCTTACCATTTACTTGCATTTTATCACAATACACCCCATATCCCAACATCGTTTTGGCAATAACATATCACACGCCAAGCCGATAGCTTGGGTAATAATCACCGCACATCCCCAGGCCCAACTTGGGTAATATCACATCACATCCCAAGCCCATAGCTTGGTTATTAATTTACTTCAACTATCACACTCGCAATTCATCTCGAATGGAAAAGACACGTGTACATATAATTTGTGCCCGTGTACCTTATGACTTAAACTCTAATGCAAAATTACCAATACAACGATGCTCTTATTCTAATGCAAGATTACTAATGCGATGATGCTCTTATTCTAATGCCAGCAAGTCTCCGAAGCAACATGCAGCCCATACTACATGCGCCCATCTCTAGCCGTTTCTCCATATATAGGGATTTGAACCCGCGTTATGAATTTCTAATTGTACGCAACCTGTTCCTGACAATACCACGTGACTAGTGAGGTTGCAGACGTGGTCAGTGCTACCAAGGCAGTACGCTCATGGTGTCTATGTTGCCACTACCACCCTGCTAACCAAACCTCATTCCAAAATCCAAAATCATAGGGTCTCGCAAGCGCAGGGTAGCGCGAAGCCTACTCTGTGGCACCCCCGGGGTCTCGCAAGCGCAGGACTGCACATTGCATCCTGTGGCACCCCAAGCCACGGTATTTCAGGAATTAACAGACGAGATACGCAACCCGTGCTCCCAACTCGTGAGACGGCACCGTACGTATCCCTTTGACGGGAAGGTACAACCCAATATCACCACCTAAGGCCTGCCTCGAGGGACAAGTTGGTCGTAAGGCGCCCCCTACAACCAACTCCTCTCTTTTCGGCAAAGGGTCGAAGTAAAATGATCTTTATAAGTCACTACCTTAATGATGTTCCCAACCCTGAACAATCCTAGGAATGACAACATTACACAACATGCTAGGTCTTAAATTAGACTTCGCAAGATAACTCTATTAGGCTGCTCAACCTAAATTCACCAGAATCCCTCAGGATCTGGTTCATGGCCTATCGATCCAAGACCCCGACAATACGAACGCATTCGCATGCTATTACCCTGAACTTGGATTTCGTCACACTCCGGTCCGTAATCAACCAACGGTTAAGATCTGACGGCACCCGCGAAGTGACTCGTCCACAGTCCCTTAGGAGTAAGCTAAACACACGTCTTGATGGTCGATAGCCCTAGGGCAATGATATCACCCTAGACAAGCACAACAAACTGCGTATTAGCTAAGAAGCTACATACGAGTAACCAAAAATACCTACGAGCTAAACAGCTACGTATGGGACCAACAGCTACATACGGGCCAGTCGAGCCGCGTATGAGACAACAACATGCATATGAGCTAAATAAGCTCCGTATGAGACCAACCTCTACATACGGGCCAGTCGAGCCGCATATGAGACAACAACATGCATACGAGCCAAATAAGCTCCGTATGAGACCAACATCTACATACGGGCCAGTCGAGCCGCGTATGAGACAACAACACACATACGAGCCAAATAAGCTGCGTATGAGACCCACAGCTATCTACGGGCTAGTCGAGCCACGTACGCGCAAAACCACATACAAACAACCATACAGGTAATCAAACCTAGAAGCAACCAACTGTGCTTACTAGCAAACTTGATCTTCTATAATTAGAAGCAACAAAAGAATCTACTATAATTAACTTAAGCATGGTATCCTTCTAAAATCAACTCATCATGGCATACCTACTATAATCAACTCAAACATGAGTTTCTTTCTAAAATCGACCCAAACATGATATTCTACTACAACTTAACCATGGGTTTCTTTGAACCTTAGAACAACTACTCATCTTAGCATGGGTTCTTCTCTTAGAATCATTAACTACAACAATCTTTAAGCATGGTAGTTCTCTTTTTGACATAGCACACCAACTCAAGCATGCTATTCTACTATAACTCAAGCATGGTAGTCCTACTTACTAACTCAAGCATGAAAAGTCAACTAGAATGTCACATAGCATGAATGGGTTCTCTTTTTTTTTGACATAGACAACACTCATCTTTATGTTATTTTCTCAAGTTCTACCATTCATACTTTTCATAGGATCCTTTTGATCCATAAATTTATATCAATACTTTAGTTTATTCGAACTTATTCAAAAACATCAAAATACGTATATAAACCATACACACCATATTTTGATATCATCATCTAAATATAACTCATCCATTATATAGGTTTTTATATACTCAAAATAGTTAATTTCACCATATTTTTACAATCACAAAAATACGTAAATAAATCCGATACTTACTTATTTCTTTAAACCACAAAATACATAAATGAATTAACACTCACATATTTTTCAAACCACAAAAATATATAAATAAATTAACTCACATATTCATCAATCCACAAACTATATAAATATACTAACTCACATATATTTTTAAACCACAAAAATACACAAATATATAAACAAACTAACTCACATATTTCTTAAACCACAAAAATACGTAGATAAATTAACTCCCATATATCTTTAAACCACGAAAATATACAACTAATATAACTCACATATTCTTCAAACCACAAAATATATAATAAACCAACTCACATATTTCTAAAATCACAGAAATACATATAATAAAATAGTACTCACAAATTTGCGAAGGTCCAAAGCGTCACCAAGCCATCTCGCGTCCCAAGTCGCAATATACATCCTAACATCAATTTCAAGCAATTAAAACTCAAATAATTCAAACCAATTATAAAAGCTAATAACACTATCCCCAAATATCACACAAGCGTTTACTGAACGCTTGGGATATACATGTGCGATGCACGTGATAATCTAATGCTTACGGTATTTTTATTCCCAATTAATTACTAAAACCACCCCCAAATAATATAATAGTCCAACTACCATTTCTATTACTATACGAGAATTAATCCATACCCATATAGTTCTCTTTTTCAAACCCAAAACCTTATTTTACTAACAACTCACAATCTCTCTAATAACCTACTAATCCTTCACATCTACAATTTCCAATATCTCTAAATCTCCCTACCAAACTAATTCTACTCAATAAAAATTTACCTAACTAAATTTTATACAATAAAATTGTTAGGGCTTTACCTTCCCGAATCCAATCGAAAATCCAATGCTACTACGATGTCGAGAATCCCTCCATTAGCCTACCCCTAATTTTAATTTGGAATCCATGGAGAATCGGAGGAGTTTGGAGGTGGGGAAGTCTTGCCGATCGATGGGTTCTTTTTGGGTTCGGGATCGAACAGGAAGGGAAGAAGGGAAGGAGAAGAAGGAGATGGCGGAGGTGTGGGTTTCCCATCGGTTGGGTGTGACTCAGAGAAGGAGAAGGGAGGAGGGAAGCCGGGGGCTTTCTTTTGGGTTCTTTCCGATTGGGATGGAAACGGGAGAAGGGGAAGAAGGAGGAAGGGGGAATGGGGGATCGGGGCTTCGTTTCCTTCGGTCTGGGCTGGCGTGCGAACGAGAGGAGGAGGGGAGGAGGCCGGGGGGGCTTCCATGGGGTTCGGGATGGGGAATGGAACGGGGAGAAGGAGAAGGGAGAAGAAGAGAAGGTGGGAGAGAGAGGAGGGGGGGTTTTCTTTTGGGCTGGAAGTGAACGAAGGAGAAGGGAGAAGTAGGGGAAGGAGATGGAGTGGGGGACCGGGGGAGGTGGGTTCTGGGTTGGGGTGGAACTGGACGGGAAGAGAAAGAGAAGGAAGAAGAAGGAGAAGGAGAAAGAAGGGGGTTTTTTTTGTAAAAATGTGAATAAATAATAGTAGATAGGTAAATATCTAAGGGAATGTTTCGTATAAGCCCCCTAGCCTTAATACATTTCAAATAAAGCCCAACTCTCTACTCTTAATAATTCCAAACAATACAAAATACATTAAAGCGACTTTGTAATAATCCGTATCAAAATAACTTAATTTCGAAAGTAATAATAAAATAAACTAGGCAATAACCGCTAATTCTTAATTAAAAATAATTGTTATCAACAATAACATACTCGCGTGCAATTTTCAATTGCGCCCACATTTCGATGCAAAATAGCCATATGCTATTTTTCGGGTCGTTACAATTGGTACAAGGGCAGATGTTTAGAGGTTTATGTCGTTTCTATTTCCCGCTTATTTTTTGAACTGTTACGTAATGGGTGTGTATTATGTAACAGGAGAACTTTATTTGAATGGAATGAAAGCTGTTGTTTTGTTCGATACTGGATCCTCTCATACTTTTGTGTCTCCTAAATTTGCTAAAATGTTGGGAGCTGAACCGAAGATTTTTCCAGGCAAGATCTTAGCAGTAGCTACTCCATCAGGAAAACTTTGACCACTGATCGGTACTATGCGAATTGCGAGAATATGATTGGGGACAGAATCTTCGGAATTGATCTGATCGAGCTGACTATCTTGAGAGTCGATGTTATCATTGGCATTGTTTGGATGTCGGTGTACAGTGCAAGCATCGAGTGCAAGAATAAGACGGTAACAGTGAAGGCTCCAGGTGGACCTGAGTCACTTTCCAAAGGAAGAAGAAGTGTTCTAGGCTGGTGGCAGCTATCCGCAAGGAAGAGATTCCTGTGGAAGTGTAAAGGATTCATGTGGTTCGGAACTATCTGACTGTGTTCTTGGATGATTTTCCTGGGTTACCCCCGCAACGTGATGTAGAGTTCAGCATCACCCTTCAATCGGGAAGTGCACCCATTTCTAAGGCACCGTATAGGATGGCTCCAGTAGAACAGGATGAGGTGAAACGATAGATTAAGGAACTGTTGGATAAAGGCTTTATTCAACCTAGTGCGTCACCTTGGGGAGCACCAGTGCTTTTGGTAAAGAAGAAGGATGGTTCGATGAGGATGTGCATCGATTACCGAGAGCTGAATAAGGTCACTATTCAGAATAAGTATCCTATTCCCCGAATTGATGACTTGTTCGATCGTCTACAAGGAGCAGCTGTTTTTTCCAAAATAGATCTTCGATCAGAATATCACCAAGTTCGAGTGAAAGCTGAAGATGTGCACAAAACTGCATTTAGAACTCGACATGGGCATTACGAATTCTTAGTTATGCCATTTGGAGTGACGAATGCACCCGCAATCTTCATGGATTTAATGAACAGAGTTCTGGGGCCGTTCATTAATTCTTTCGTTGTGGTGTTTATCGATGATATCCTCGTGTACTCCAAGTCAGAAGAGGAGCACACCGAGCATCTGGTAGCAGTTTTGAGGAAGCTGGAAGAGCAGGAGTTGTATGCCAAGTTGTCCAAGTGCGATTTCTGGAAATCTGAAGTGGCATTCCTAGGTTACATCCTTTCTAAGGAGGGAGTGGCAACTGATCCTCAGAAGATAGAGGCAGTGAGAGATTGGGCTAGGCCTACTACAGTGAAGGAAGTCAAAAGTTTTCTTGGATTGCCTGGATACTACAGGAGATTCATTCATGGTTATGCTCAGTTAGCCATACCACTCACTGGTTTGACCAAGAAGAATGTGAACTTTAAGTGGACTGAGCAATGTGAGGCAAGCTTTCAGGAGTTGAAAGAGAAGCTGACTACTGCACCTATTTTGGGTTTGCCTAGAGCAGGTGTTGAGTATGATGTTTACAGCGATGCTTCACATCGTGGGCTTGGTTGTGTCTTAATGCAAGAAGGAAGAGTAATTGCTTATGGGTCTAGGCAACCACGACCGCATGAGAAGAATTACCCGACTCATGATCTGGAGTTGGCTGCGATTATCTTTGCCCTGAAGCAATGGAGACACTACGTGTACAGTGAGAAATTGAATATGTACACGGACCACAAGAGTTTGAAGTACATATACCAGTAGAAGGATCTGAATTTGAGGCAGCGGAGATGGTTGGAAGTGCTTGAGGACATGCGACTTGAGATCAAATATCATCCTGGGAAAGCTAATGTTGTTGCTGATGCACTTAGTCGCAAGAGCAGTTTATCCAGTTTGATTACAACTCAGAAGCATCTGATGGAAGAATTGGATCGAGTAGGTATTGAAGTTGTCTTGCAAGGATTGGGAGCAACTTTAGCTCAGTTGAGGCTTCAGCCTACATTGAATGGAAGGATCATTGTAAGTCAGGAGGTTGATGCAGATATCTTGGAGATGAAGGAGCAGGTTGGTGCTGGCAGGTTGCCTGGATTTCAAATCAGGGATAGAGTACTGTGGTTCGGAGATAGACTATGTGTTCTAAATCAGGCGGACCTGAAAGAGAGTATTCTTCAGGAGGCGCATGCTACTCTTTTGTCGGTACATCCTGGAAGTACTAAGATGTACAAAGACATCAAACAGCATTTCTGGTGGTCAGGTTTGAAGCGGGATGTGGCTGAATTTGTGGCGAAGTGTGAGGTTTGTCAGCAAGTCAAAGCCGAGAATCAGAAACCCGGATGTCTATTACAGCCGTTACCTATTCCGGAATGGACGTGGGATAACATCAGTATGGATTTCATTACGGGATTGCCCAAGAGTCCTAAAGGCAATGATGTGATTTGGGTTATAGTCGATCGACTAACCAAGTCCGCTCACTTCTTGGCAATGAAACTCACTGCTTCGATGGACAAGTTAGCTGAGTTGTATGTTGGCGAGGTCGTCAGGCTTCATGGTGTTCCGTCAACTATTGTGTCTGATCGAGATGCACGGTTTACTTCGTATTTCTGGAGGAGTCTTCAGACAGCTTTGGGTACCAAGACGGATTTCAGCACTGCTTTTTATCCGCAAATCGATGGGCAGACCGATAGAGTCAACTGTATTCTTGATGATATGCTTCGATGTTGTATACTAGACTTTGGAGGCAGTTGGGAAAGGCATTTACCTTTGGTAGAGTTTGCCTACAATAACAGTTTTCACACTAGCATCGGGATGGCGCCGTACGAAGCTCTGTATGGTAGGAAGTGCAGGACACTTGGTTATTGGTTTGAAGTTGGAGAGCGTCAATTGTTTGGGCCTGAGCTTGTGCAGCAAATCTCTGAAAAGATTGATCTGATCAGGAAAAGGTTGGTAGAAGCTCAGAGCAGGCAGAAAAGCTATGCAGACAACCGAAGAAGGGACCTTGAGTTTGAGGAAGGTGACTTCGTCTTTCTGAAAGTATCGCCCAGTAAAGGTGTGATTCGATTTGGCAAAAGGCGGGAAGTTAGCCCCGAGATTTATAGGACCGTACAAGATATTGAAAAGGATCGGAAAAACTGCTTACCGGCTTGAATTACCGGAAGAGTTATCTCAGGTGCACAATGTCTTTCATGTGTCGATGCTAAAAGGTTATTTTCCAGATCCGAGTCATCATTTGCCTGAAGTGCCGGAAGGTTTGCATTTGGATCTCAACTACATCGAGTTTCCTGTCGAGATTGTTGATCGTTGAGAGAAAGTCTTGAGGAATAAGACGATACCGATGGTCAAGGTAGTCTGGAGAAACCATTTGGTTGAAGAGGCTACTTGGGAGTCTGATGAGAGGATGTTGAAGGATTATCCTGAGCTTTTTGCTTGATTTGTATTTTATAATTTTTTTTCTTGTGCTTGTTGGGAGTGTTTTGTTTCTCGCTCTTGACTGTAGTTCCGGGGACGGAACTATTCTAAGGAGGGAGTATTGTAATACCCCAATTTTCATTTATGAAAATTATTAATTTTTTTGCACGTAGTGTGCACGTGCAATTTTTGTAGTGTGAAATCTTATAGTTATTTTCATTATGGATGATGAGTATATGTATATATATATATATATATATGTATATGTGTTCTTTAATTATTTTTATAAAGGCCCATTTTCTTCAAATAAACATAAGCCTTTCTTTTTAGCCCAAATCTAATCTATTTTTATAAAACTATTATTTGGCCTATTAATTAAAGCCCATGAGTTATTTCTCTTTTAATTACAACTTGTAATGTAGGATATTTTTATAAGATTATTTTTATAGAAAATATAATGTACAACTTTTTTTAATGGAGAACTAATGAATGCACGTGCATTGCACGTACACGTGCAAAAGCACACTAGGAGGCCGGTTTGGATTGGAGGGAAAATGAAAAAAAAAGAGTGGAGTTATGGGTGGTAGTTGTTTGATCATGGTTGGTTACTACAACTTCCGCTTGAATCCTAGCCATTTATTTTTAACTCCTAGATTGATCATAACCCTTCATTTGCTCCCAATTTTAGTATAAATACCCCCCTAGCCTAGTTATTTTTGTACTCTTCATTTCTCCAAAACCTATAGTGGAAAATACAAATTGTTAGTAAGTGAGATAAAAAGATTGAGAGTTGTGTGTGAGTTGTGTGTGCATTCAAAGAAGGCCGGCATCACTAGGAAGTTCTCGGGATTGGCATCTTTGAGGCTCGGTTGTGCGCATCAAGGAGGAGGAGGAACGCTCTTTTGGCAAGTACTCTTGTGTTTAGGAGGTGTTGCAATTTTATTCTCTCCAAATAAGGTGGGTTATTTTCCATGTTTCTAATTAGATAGTATGCTAAAATTGAATTGAAATGATAATGCACGAAAAAGATTAATAAGAGTACATTTAATTGGAAAAATGGCTTATTAGTTGATTGGAATGTTGCTAAATAGATTGTATGTGATTCCATCATCAAACTTAAGTTGTGTGTGAATTATTTATAGCTATGGATTGCTTGAAGTAAAATTCGTTGTTAGCATCAAAAACTAAATGCAAATGTTAGTAGATGAAAATGTTGTTTTATGAACCTTTTTGTGATAATGTTGTAACGAATAACTTAAAATATAATTTGTGGGTTTGTGAAAGGAATATAAATAGGGAATTGATATAGGAAATATTGATGTTAAGTTGGATAAGAAATGTCGAAATGAGATGTGGTAGTAGTAGTATACAATTTAAACTAATTGTATGGAAAAATATGCGTTTAATTACTGGAAAAATTATTTTTAAATTACTGAAGTATCAAATATTATTTGAATAATTATTCTGGAGATTTACAGTAAATTTAGTAAATGCAAAACTCAAATGAGAGCCTTTGAAACATCAAAATGTTCGATTAAACAGAGAATTGATTTAATTAAAATATATGTTGTATTCAAGACAACTTGAGCCTATAGCTCAAGTGGTCGGGAGGCTTTTAAATGCTACAGTGTGTGCGGTTGGGTTCTGTAACACCTCGGATTTTAAAAACCGAAAATATTCGTTTTTATATTTTGTAAGGGTGAGAATTATTTTTAAGTGATATCTTATTTTATTATTTTCAATATTGATATTGGTATGAATATTTGTGGTAGATTGGTATTATTGTTATATTAGAGTTAAGGGTTGAGATTTTATGTGAGGAAATATAATTTATTTTATTTTATAATTTTGGGGAATTATTATAAGAGAATTTAATATATTTGTCTTGTTCGTATTATTATTATAGAAAAGAGTTGGAGTTTAGTTGTAATATTTTGGATTTGGAGGGCTTATGTGAAAATATGCCTTATTATTATTATTATTATTATTATTATTATCTTTTTTTTTTAACCCCCTCCTTTTCCTCTTCCTTCTCCCTTTCCTGACTTCGTTCACGCCCAAAAGAAAACCGAGCCCCATTACCGGCCCTCTCCTAGCTCGAAATCCCAACTCCTTTCTCCATAAAATTTTGATTAAATTAGGGGGCAAGCTAATTGATGGGTTCTCTACATCGTGGAAGTGTCGGATTTTCGAAAGGATTTTAAAAAGGTAAACCCTAACTATTTTATTGTATAAAATTTAGTTGGGTTAATTTTTATGGAGTAGAATTATTATGGTAGAGAGATTTGGAGATGTTGGAAGTGGTAGATTTGAGGAATTAGTAGATTGTTAGATAAATTACAAGTTGTTAGTAAATTAGGGTTTTGGGTTTGTAAAATAGAGATATATATATATAAGAATTATCTCTTGTATGGTGATAAAAATTGTAGTGAGCCATTAGAATAAAATGGGGAGTAGTGATTTTGGCATAAACTCGAACTATAGGGTTTATGAAATCGGGTAGAAAACTCGATCCAAATAATTGTAGAAAATGCATATGAGGGTGTAGAGTATTATGCAAGGATTAATATAAATTTAGGATGATTTTTATAGGGTTAAGCTCAATTAAATTGAGTAAAATAGACTATAGGGAAAAGTGCGTGCCGGGTGTTCGGTGAAACGCCCGCGCGATATATAGGTGAGAATTTGATGAATTCGGAGGTGTAGATGAGTCTCATTATTGTTGTTAACCCTAATTTGAGATATTAGGACAAAGGGATTGAAGAAATTAGGAAATAGGAAATTTTTCTATTAGAAAGCCTCCGATCAATAGGTAAGTTCTTGTATTGGGGTTCGAATTTGAAATCCGTTGATGTAGCTCGCCTACGTATGTTATTTGTGACATGTGGGTGAAGACGGATTTGAATTTGGAGATCCATAGGTCGAGTTTTGAGTTTCATGCTAATCGATCCTATAATTTCCTATTTAGGTGGAAAAAGTCGAACTTCGACTGGCTACAGGGCGGACGTGGAACATCGTTTGCTCGATCCGTCAGGTGAGTATGTTGTATTTATAAATATTTTATATTGTGGCCGAATTTCGTGGCCTTTTGATATATTTTATGGGAGTTATGCCAAAAGTAGATTTTTATTGAAAATACGGATTTTTAAGGATCCAAAATGGGTTTTTGAGATATGTGGTGAAAGTGACTATTTTAAGTAAATAAAATCTATAGTATGGGTTATTTTGATGTGTTGAAGTATAAAAACTAAACGTATTAAATTGTTTATGCATACTTTTATCGAGTGCGTGTTTTGTGCATGTTTTGGGGCATATAGGCCCTTATAGGTAATTATCATTACATGGAGCATGGTATATGAGCTAGTATGCTTTAATTAGATATGATAAGATTTAATTAGAGGAATTAAGTGATTTTGGCCACTTTTCTGGGAAACCCGCATGTGTGGTGTATATTTGTGATATATATATAGATGATTATGACGTGTGATGCAATAGTTGATGAAATTAATAATTGGGTACATGTTTACATTTTAATTATGTTTGAAGTGAAATAATGGGCAATAATATGATATTATTCTCTGATGATTTATATATTTTGATACGCTTACGATACAGACTAACATCTTATAATTCTTTTATTTACGATATAACTTGGTGTATGTTTATAGGTAATTTAATGAAGTAGTAAATAGCATAGTATTCATAATGGGGGACGTTATGGCAAATTTAATAATATGGTGCATTTATGATGTGTAATACTGTGACATGATGGTTTCTATGTTAAATGACATGGTGTATGTATATATGTGATACAATGGGATGATAATTAATATCGTGGACGCCGGATATGCATCAAATGGTAAGATAAAAGATAAGATGGTAAGTGTTAATAAAATGTGTTATTATTCACATGATTAAAGTCAAGGATATGACAATTGTTTAATTAAAAGCTGTGATGCTTTATGTTGATTTAATAAGTTGAAAAGATGAAATGATTAATGCTAATAACAGATGGTTTTGTTGACCAGTACCTACAGCAATCCTAGGGGTTTGGGCTAGACCTTCTAACGCCCAAGGATCGACTTGGAAATAGTGGACCCAAACTATGTTTGGGGTAAGTGGATTTTATCGTCCAATCTATCTGCTTGAGGCCCGATTTTCCCTCGATGACAGCTGTCGCGAGGAAGCACCCTAGTGGGACAAGTGGTGAGTGTTTGCCTCGCTGGCTTTGGCTGAGAGGAAGTACCCTAGTGGGACTGGGGGTTAGTGGTTTTTCCCTCGATGACAGCTGTCGCGAGGAAGCACCCTAGTGGGACTAGTGGTGAGTGTTTGCCTCGCTAGCTTCAGCTGGAAGGAGTACCCTAGTGGGGCTAGGGGTTAGTGGGTTTTCCCTCGATGACAGTTGTCACGAGGAAGCACCCTAGTGGGACTAGTGGTGAGTGTTTGCCTCGCTGCCTTTGGCTGGGAGGAAGTACCCTAGTGGGACTAGGGGTTAGTGGTTCCCTCGCTAGTTCGGCTAGGAGGAAGACGTAGCCTCGGACGAGTAAGACTCTGAGAGAGCATCAGACCACGTGTTTACTGGGCTGTCGGCTTTCAGTATT
This sequence comes from Hemerocallis citrina, assembly GCA_017893485.1. Taxonomy (NCBI): domain Eukaryota; kingdom Viridiplantae; phylum Streptophyta; class Magnoliopsida; order Asparagales; family Asphodelaceae; genus Hemerocallis; species Hemerocallis citrina. The sequence continues at coordinate 379,504,370 of CM030358.1, read as the reverse complement.
TTGGGATACTGTGGCTCACTGGTCGACAAACTAATAAAATAACTAAGTGTTAATAAAAATGTGAAAGTACAGAAAGTGAATTGTGAATTGTGGATGAGAAAGGAAGTGGTTGTAAATGAAGTAAATGTGAAGGAAAACGAGTTATGAGTTAGTGTATGAAAAGAAGTGATAAATGCAGTATGTGGTTAATTTAAAATGGAATAATAAAAGAGACATGTGTTAATATGAATAGTACGAAGTAATTGTATTATGTATGTGATCATTAAAGTAAAATACAGTTGATATGAATTGTACCTTGGAATTGTGTCAAGGAACTACCTGCCCGCTGTTTCTGTGGAAATGGTGGGAACTACCTGCCTTGGCATAATTCGCAAGGTGAGTTGGTATAATAGTGGTAATGATTAATGGAAATGAAGAATTAAGTAAAGTAAAGATGATAAGTGATTGAATTGAATTAATAACCAAGCTATCGGCTAGAGATGTGATGTGATATTATCCAAACTGTGTGTTTGAGGTGCAGTGATTATTACCCAAGCTATCAGCTATGGGGTGTGATATGTTGTGGCCCCAAATTGTGTTTGGGGATTAAGTGAAAATGATAATAATAAGATATATTACTTATAAGAATGAGAATTACTAAAGTGGTATAATGAGATGGGAATTAGCTATAAAACCTGTTTTCGATGTAATGAGTATAAGCATTCTATTAGTGATGTGTTAACGATGTGATGAAATGTGGGAGCATTGCAATAAGCAATAAGATGTTATAATTGCGTCATAAGACTTGAATGAATGTGGCATTGTGAGAATAGAAGCATATATGCAAGAAGTGGTACTTGTTGTATTACCATAAAATAAATACCCGTATTTGGAGAATGGTTACGAAAATGGTTAATGCAGAAAGTATGTTGTGTTATGAGTTTGTATTCATATAAATGGTTATTAAAGAAAGATGTAATAGCATCATGTAAGTGATATTTATATAAATAGCGAAATGCTAATATGATGATAATTGAAAAGGAATGAATATTCGGGTTAGGGAATTTAAATTGAAAAGGAATGGATTGTATGGAAATTTGTCTTGTGCGAATATATAATACGGCTAAATATGACGGTGATGTGAAGTATAGTAGAATGTGTAAATTATGGGTAATTTTATAATTCGATGCTAATTTGAAGAGTATTTTGATATAAATCGTATTGATGATGTTTTTAAGTTCAGAGGTTCAAGGTGTATCTTCTTACTTGATGTTTGTAAGTTTAAATTATTTTCTTTATACAATTTTATTCATTTGTTAGATTTTTAAAATTATACTCACACCAGAAATGACTAACCCCTGATGTTTTCTGGGAGTTAGGGGGGTCCCTCCCTGAGAGTGGACAACCCTAACTCTCTTGTAGGTTGGTAGTAGCATGGCGAGGTAGTGATAGAGTTAGGAATTTTATTTTATCGAGATGTTAGATTATTTATGTATTTAGTATAAGTAGAAGAGTGAATAGTTGATGTATTATTTTGTATTATGGTAAAGGTATATGTATATAGTGCTGTGATGAGGTGAGAAAGCCCGTACCCACCTCGTTGTGGAGTATTGGGTTCTGTGGTTGGTTTTTAAAAAGGTTTTTCTAAATTTTTACAAAAATCCATTATGTTTTCAAAGGAATTTATGGGTTTTATTGAATATTTGATAATCCGTTATGAGTTTGGCCCCCAGAGCATTATATTATATTGCCTGTGTGTTTTAACTCATTTTGGCCTGGGGAGCCCGTGAAATTATTGTATGTATTGTGAGTTACAAAATTTTAAGCAGAATTTCGTAAGGTATTTGTGTTTCGGGGCAAAATTTACAGGGGAAACTCTGCCAAAATTTTCTATGAAATATAACTTTCTTAGTTTATGTTTAAAGCGATATAGAAATTGAAAGAATTGAATTTGGAGGAAAAAAAAAGAAATTTTTTTTTTTTTGGGGTGTTACAGGTTCTCACAGATCGATGGTTCGAAACTTGATGACACCATATTTTTGTGTGCATTTAAAAAAATTAATCAAGCTTCAGTCCGAGAGTATATAACTCTCTAATCCCCCTTTATATCGATGAGCACAAGTGGCCAAATGGCCAGAGCGTGCGGTTGGGTTCTCTTTGGTCGTTGGTTCGAATCCTGGTCTCGGCCAGAATTAAACTTTGTCGAAAAATGATTTTTTTTGTGGATTTTGATGTCTAAAAATTATGAGAAAAATACTATTATTATTCTAAAATTATGTGTGACTTGTGAAAAATAAATTGGGAGTTATTGAAATGAAATAGAGTATATTTTGGGAATAAAAGTGTGGTTAGAACTATGGTTCTACACTTGTATATTTTTGTGAAAAATGTGTTTTGCAAAAAAATTGAAATAAGTGCTAAAAAAAAAACAATTAAAGAAAATATATAAGGTGAAGTGGTGTGAATTATTCTTGTTAAAGAATAGTGTGACAATAATGAGTTGTGAATATTCATTTTGACCATATACTTGGTGATATGATTTTTAATGTGGAAATAAATATTGGATGAAATACATGATGAATGATTGAACTCCATGTATGGTTATTGACTCATGAATAATTTTGAAATCATGTGATTGGAAAAGAGAAATGTTATTGAGTATAAAAACTCAAACATATGAATTTGTGAATTGAAATTGAAAATTAGGGTGTAGCCAAAACTCACACCGGCAAGTGAAAAGTGATGAAGTAAGATTATTGATATTGAAAAGACCAAGGTTGGTCATGTGAAATTGAAGAAATAAGACCGGTCGTAGTGAGAGGGCTAACTCTAAGAGATTAATTTTGTTCATGATTTTATTAAATTAAAAATTTAGTACATAGTGAAGAGGTGATGATAGTGAGAGAAAAATACAAGTATGAGGGTCTCAAGTCTACGATGTGAGAGAGATCCACAGAATGCATGCTTGATGCGTCAGGACATGGCATGGGCACTACTCCAGAATTATCAGGGATCTTGGCGACGCTTGTGGGATGTTTGGTGACTGCAAGAGGATCGTGTGCCATGAAGGAGGCTGAATTGCCACAGAATGCATGCTTGATGCGTCAAGACATGGCGTGGAATTCCCCTCCAGATTTTCTATACATGAGCTTGTACTCATAGATCATCTAGGATACCTACCGTAGTTACAGTAGTAGATTAAATCATGACGATTGATTGAACCCTACAAGATGAAGAACGATTAAGAGGCTGGCCCTCGGACCTATGTAGTATGGGATGCATAGAATCCGAACAAGTGTGCATTAGTGTCATGTAATGTAAATGATTGCATTAAGAACTAAGTGCACAATCACAATACGACATCAATAGGGTATTCCCTTTAATTTGATATGTTACAAGTTTGTGTTTGTTAAATATGGAAAATTAGTTATACTATTTCCGGCATAGAGAGGATGGCCATGTATAATATTTGTCGGTTGAATAAACTGACGTACCCACAGTTTTGTATGCAGGGTAAATGACATGATAAAGATTAAAGAAGCACAGATGCTTAGAGATTATTCAAATGTTGGTGTACATTTATTTAAACGTTGTAAATTTCCTTCCGCTGTAAAATGTAAAGTGTAAAGTTTTCATGTAACTCTGATGTAAAATGAAAAGTTTTAATTTCCTTGTAAAATTGTACGAAAGAAGTGTAAATATCCTGTGGATTCTCGAATTCAGTTGTGTTTTGGAATTCGGGGCATTACACAACAAGAAAAAAAGGCAATTTATGAAATTAAATCTAAATTAGGAACGCAAGGAGTTGATTTAAATAATCAAACTGAGATCAGGAATAAATTATGAATAACATTAGATTTAATATTATTCAATACAATAATTGAAACTGAATAAAAAGTTGTAGAATTACAAAAGAGATTACAATGGAGATTTAACTAATAATAATAATAATAATAATAATAATAATAATAATAATAATAATAATAATAATAATAATAATAATGAAACGGGTGTTACAAGAAACAAAAAATTGAACTATACAAGGGTGGCACGCTCTATACCTTGTGGTCAATTATGTTATCTGGAAAGGGACTAGACTATATGGTAACATTAGTCACGGATAGGTTATGTCAAATCACTGACATTCATGTTACTTGAGTAGCAGTGATGTATTGCTAGATACCGCTCACTATTTGTAATACTAGAATATGACTTTAGTATTACTGTCAACGTAATGGGAACATACAGGATCACACACTTAGAATGGATCAAAATTTAGATTTAAATTCATACGATGAATTTAATTGGGGATCCAAGTAAGACTTGGACTCCTGACAGTGGTTGGAAATTTAATTAGATTAAATGTGTCGACTAGAATTCAAAGACTTACACACGAATCTGACCCAAGTCAGATTGTGAGCTCAACAATCTCATTACTCTCTTAGGGTTGATTTTCTGTACCTATATGTATGATATGTATCTGTGGAAAAGACATACGTGAAAAACCCTAGCCGTCACAGAAAGTGAGAGAGAGAAATCGTGAAGAACATGCTCTTCCCGCAGCTAGCACCGCGGTCTGAGGGAGAACCATTTTTCATTCCGTTCGTGTGGATACCATAGAGGCACCACAATATTAAAGTTATGTGATTGGCATGTTATGGAGTCACCAGATCCATCTTTAAGTATAACTTCTAAACACGGTTTATGGTTTTTGAATGGATTCATAGCAATGTTCAGATATTTTTTTGTAGTTTTTTCACTGTATATTTAATCTGTGATTACCTTCGTAACCAAACAGTGGTATCAGAACCACTTGCGAAACCTTAATTCGGTTATGTATGATATGTGATTATTCATGATATGTTCGTACTTTTGGAAGAAATATTCATATGTGATATAATTTTTGCAACGATTGCAATATAAGGATTCGTTCATGTGTTAGTTGTTAACATAGATGTCATACCAGGGTTGCCCTCGGTTTGGAACCATTAAAAACTCTGGAGTAGCAAGATGTGATTTGCAGTGACGTTAGGGTTTCTTAAAGCATGAAGATTTCATACACCTATGTCGTTTGCAATGACGTTAGGATTTCTCAAAACATAAAGAGTTCATGCTCTGGCAGTGGCATGTAACACCCCGCAAAATTGAAAATAACAATTTTGCCCATTGCGTGTTACGCACGTGTATTTTGTACCATCACGGGTAATATCCGTACTGTGTTTTCAGTATGTATTTTGATTTCCGACTATTTATGTATTTCTCGTATATTTTATCCTATTTGAGTCAACTAAAATATAAAATTTCAATCTCGGTATTTTTACGTGTTTTTTACATATTTTCGATTCACGTACCGACTATGTATTTTTCCACCTCTACGTGGGACATTTCTGTGTTTCAATTATTTATTTTATGTATTCAAATCCATTTTATAAAACGGAAATTTATTTTCTCGCATTTTGATCTAAATACTTTTGTACGTGTAATGCACGTGTTTTCCATGTACGTGACGATTACATCATAGAATATATAAAAAAAATCAATAAATATATTTTCTTATATTGTATTTTTATTATCTTTAACATTTTTTTGTTGATAACGTCGAATTTCGTATTTTAGATATTTTACGTGCGACGCGCGTGTTTATTTCGGTGCGCGTATTTAAGCGTATTTGTTTTCAAAATATATTTTGGAGTGTTATATATTTTATTTGTAAATGAAACATTATAAATTTTAATTAAACTAATTTTTACATACATATTTTGTATATATATAATTTATGTTTTAAATAATTAATTTGAGAAGTGTGTGCTAGTGCACGCACGTGCATGTGTAACATGGGTAATAGGTGGCCGGGCTATTTTGTGATGGAGGGAGAAACAAGTTGTGAAATTTTGGAGAGTGGAGATAATGGATTAGTGCGAGGTGTTTAGTGGGCAAGTGATTATTGTAACTACCCAATTAAATCCTATAAAAATACCCTCACTCCACATTCTCTTCATCTTTTCCTCTTTCTTCTTCCTCTGCCGTAAGCCATCCCAACCGGTACATGTCCTTGCTTTTCTCCATTCATCTCACCTTCAACATGGATGTGTATGCATATATATATTATATGTGTGTATATATATACAAATGCCCCAACCTTCACACCTTTTCCTTTCTTTCTTTCCTTCCCTGTCTTTTATGAACCATCATCCAGAGCATGCCCCACTATTGCCTTCTCCACCTAACACACATATACACCTATATCATGTTTCATCATGTGTATACATATATATATATATAATATATATATTTATGTATATGAATATGGTGAGAAGGAGTTGTTCCACTGTGCTCTGCCGAAAAAGGGGAGATGCTTCCTGTGCTTGGTTGCCAAAATGAAGATGAAGTTGGGCTCTTGCTGTTGCTTGGCTGAATGGAGGATTTGGGGAGTTTGCTTACGTGCGAAATTCGAGGAGGAGACGTGGAGATTTTAGGAGCTCTCATTCTAGGAGTGCAATTGCTAGAAATTAAATTTCCTTGGGTGGGTGTTTCTTAAATCCTTTCTAATGTAGGAGTAGATTTGCATGCTAGATAAAATATAATTTAGTTGTTAAATTTTCATTGGTGTGTTAATTTGTAGATTGCATGATCTTGATTAAATTGTGCTATGATGTGTGGAAATATTATTGTGAATCTTATACTCTAGAACTCTTATTGAGTTAGAAAGAAAATACTCATCGTTGAAATGAAGAAGAAATTATGCATGGTAGAATGTTTTTTTTTTTGTTGCAAGGGTCAAAACTATGTGATATGTATGAAAAATGACTTTTAATACTAATGTGATAAAGAAAGGCGGATTTTGTCTTATTAGTTTATTTTATGAGTATAAGAAATTTTATATTGAAGTTTTGATGAAAGACAACATTTTGTTTGGAAAATTGATTATATGTGTTTTTATGCAATTTTGAAGAAAGATTTTATTATATTGCAAAAATGAGAAACTTATGAATTTGAGAACATGTACGATATTGTTTTTCAAAGAAACACATTCTGAAAAATTATTTATATTTTTTGTAGAAGTACAAATCCATTAAAAGATCGAGTTTTTTTAATAAAACATCCTTTTGTGGAAGTGTGTTGTCAAATTGTGAAGAAATCAACGTTGCTTTTCAATGTCGAAAATATATTCATAATCCACTTTAACTGCAACCTAGTACAATCGACAGTTGACAGTCGACTGTTAGGTATTAAATTTTGGATTTTGTCAGCATGATAGTCGACTGTTTACTTTTCTACAGTCGACTGTTACTATCTTGGCTATTGGTTCTTGAGTTTTGTAGTCTCACAGGACAGTTAACTGACCCTTTGTCAACAGTCGACTGAACTGACTGTGTTCTTGAGTTTCAAAGTTTTGCAGGATGGTCGACTGGACCATTTTCCACAGTCGGCTGAACTGGCTTTTGGTTCTTGAGTTTTGAGGTCTCGCAGAATAGCCGACTGGCCACTTTTTAACAGCCGACTGCCACTGTCTTGGCTGATGGATTTTCTTGAGTTCGGATTTGATTTCTGACATGTGAAAGTCGAGTAAGATTAAATATGAGATTTTATGATTATTAATACGTGATTGAGGTTATTGATATTACATACAACATTATAAGTGATAAAATTTATAAAGAGGTTGAATTGAATTGTTCTCATATTATGAGATTATAAAAGAAATATTTTTGAGAAAGAGATATGAATAAAGAAAATGAAAGATTAAATTGAGATTGATTATGACTTATTGTTGATATCTAGAAAGAGATAGTTGTTGGAATCTAGAGGCTATGCGAGACCCTAATGACCGGCAGTTTTTTTTAATAGATTTGAGAGCTAACCAGTGTGGGTTGAGTATATCTTGAGAAGTAGCCAGGTAGGCGGACTGTCTCTTTTGTTTGATTTAAGTCCGGTAGGGTAAGCTAGCTCTAGGTTGTGATGATTTTCTTTTAAAACAAACAAAATTGTAAGGATTAGATACATAGTGGAGATGTGACGAAAGTAAGAGAAAATCACGAGTAAGAGGGCCATCGGATTGGCGGTGTGAGAGTGATTCACAGACTGCCTGCTTGTTGTGTCATGTCATGGCGTGAGCACTACTACAGAATTATTGTCCCGGTGGCGACGCTTGTGGGGGTGTTTGGTGACTACGGGTGGTGCCATCGTTCCATGATGGCGGTTGAATTATCTATAGTCTGCCTGCATGATGCATCATGTCAGTGCGTAGGATTCCCCTCCAGGCTGTCTCGACATGGGCTCGTAACTCATAGAACATCTAGGATACTTACCGTAGTTACCGTAGTAGTTTAAGTCATGGCGAGGGATTGAACCCTACAAGATGAAGGACGATTAAGGGCTTGCCCTCGGACCTATGTAGTATGGGATGCATAGAATCCGAACAAGTGCGCATTAGTATCATGTAATATAAATAACTGTATTAAGGACTAAGTTCACAGCACAACACGAGATAGTCCCTTTGTAGCTATGTTTTGTGATCAAGTTTGTGGTTTGCTAAAGTATTTAAGAATCGTTATACTGTTCGGTATAGCGAGAATGGCCGTGTATAATATTTTGTCGGTTGTAAGAAATTGACGTGCCTACAGTTTTACATGCAGGACTTGGAGTTTACAAGAAGATATAAAAATGATATTGTTGTTGATGATTATTCAAATGTTCAAGTTATTACAGTTGTACATTTATTATTATTGTATTTTATTTATTTCGCTGCATGTTGATATAAAAGAATCTGATGTAATCATTGTTATATAAAAGTTTTAAATTCCTTGTAAAATTGTACGAAATGAAGTGTAAAGATCCTGTAGAACTTCGAATTTAGTCTTATTTGGAATTCGGGGTGTTACATGGCAAGGGATGATGAGGCTCAATTTTGCTCCGGGGGGCAGCCCCACATCCCGCAAGGGGCAGGCGTCCCCTTGACCCCTGCTAGCTGATCGAGCAGTCGAACCCCCGTACCAACTCTGTGTAGGGCAATATTGATTCCCCCCAAACCAATTCTTTTTAAATAAACTAAATAGAATCATAACAATATATTATTTGTTTATTATATTATGTGATGCATAGTGCATGGTTGTGGCCTTAGTTCTGTGATGCATGGTTTATGTTCTGTGATGTATTGTTTATATTTTGGTATTTTGAATACGACCTGTGTGTCGTGCCTTTATATCTACATTCTCAATGTAATCATTTCTTTCTACACTTCGATTGTATATTCTTTCTTTATATGTAAATGTAATCTCACTGAGGAGGTAAGGAATTGGCAACCATACGAGGACAAGAATGAGAAGCTGCTTGGAGAAGACGGTATAATCCCTTTGTTCAGTTTTTGATACTCTCATTGGCTAGGGAGAATCAATGTGTTAGGGCCACAACCATGTCATATATATTTTATGCCTTTAATTTTGTATGATATATATTGTTTTAGTTGTATGCTGATGTGACATGTAGTTTAGTTCCTTTGTCCAGATATCTTAATTGACCATAAGGCATAGAGCTTGTCACCCTTGTATAGTTCAACCTTTGGTGTCTTGATGTCGGAATAGACTTACCAAAACAAACGGGCTCAATATCTCATATTGAATCATTTGAGCATAACCATATTTTTTGCAGTCTCACTCAATCAAGGGGCCTGTAGATATCGCTCCTGTTATGTAGGAGGGACAAATCCTATTTAAGTCACTCACATCCCTTTGCATGATTTGTAGTATATCCAATAGTCGACTATATAATCACCTTATTACAGGAAACATTTGACGACATTAAAACATATAACTTCTCATGTAGGGAACTGTAGTGACTGCAAGTCAAAGGACTACGTACACCATGGTCACTGTGAGAACAGCTTATAACACTCATGTAACGTTCTATGCAGTGTTCTCATGGTGGATCAGTCCAGCACATTATTACTCTATATACCCATGTGAAAACTTGATATCTCATATCCATAACCCGTGAGATATGGTCATCATCAGTCTACGCACATACTAAAATCTATGTATTGTTGTTGTCCTAATACTTGACTAGGGACATTTAATAATAGTGTTTTGATTACAACCAATAGGATCTCACAATCAAGTCATGCACTTGATATCCCATGGTATTGAACCTTCTATTCTGTTATGTTTAATTAATCACAATAATTAACACAATAAATAAAATGCCTTATATATGAAATAAATGTCATGATGCAATGTAAACTAGTAATGTCAATACACAACTGGCCTTTAGGGCATACAACAATCTCCCACTTGCACTAGAACCAATCAAACATACATCTAATGCCTATAAACCTAGTGTGACCTTTATGCTTTCGCTGTGCAAGAGGCTTTGTCAGTGGGTCAGCGATGTTATCATCTGTCGGTATTCTGCATATCTTCACATCTCTTGTATCGATGATGTGTCGAATACGATGGACACGCCTAAGTATATGTTTGGATCGCTGGTGAGATCCAGGCTCCTTAACTTATGCAATGGCCCCATTGTTATCACAATAGAGCTCCACTGGATCTACAATGCTAGGAACCACGTCAAGTTCGGTGATGAACTTTCTGATCCAAACAGCCTGCTTTGCAGCATTGGAGGCAGAAAAATACTCAGCCTCTATGATAGAATCGGCTATTATCTCTTGCTTCGAACTCTTCCAGCTCACAGCTCCACCATTTAGGAAAAAAAAAACAGAACCCAATTGCGATTTGGAGTCGTCCTTATCGGACCGAAAGCTAGCATCAGTGTAACTTTTTACAACAAGCTCTTTCTTGACTCCATATACCATGAATGAATCCTTAGTCCTTCTTATGTACTTAAGGATGTTCTTGATAACAGTCCAGTGACTCTCACAGGGATCTGACTGGTACCTTCTCTTCATGCTCAAAGCATATAAGACATATGGACGAGCACATAACATGGCATACATGACAGATCCAATTGCAGATGCATACGAAGTCTTAGTCATGAGGTCTCTTTCATCTTGAGTGGAAGGACATTATGCCTTAGACAGGCTTACACCATGCGACATAAGGAGGAATCCTTTCTTGGACACTTGCATATTGAAGCATTTCAATACTTTGTCTGTGTATGTACTCTGACTCAGGTCAACCATTCTCCTTGATCTATCTCTATAGATCTTAATACCTAATACATAGGTAGCTTCACCCAAGTCCTTCATGGAAAAGTATTTCCCTATCCAATTCAATAGAGACTGTAAGGTAGTGATGTCATTCCCGATGAGCAGTGTGTCATCTACATACAACACCAGAAATACAACTGTGCTCCCACTAACCTTCTTGTAGACACAAGGTTCATCTTCATTTTTGATGAAACCAAACTCTTTGATTGCGTCATTGACATGAAGATTCCAGCATCAAGAAGCTTGGTTTAATCCATAAATGGATCGTTGCAGTTTACATACCTTTCCAGCATCCTTTGAAGTAACAAAATCCTAAGGATGTGTCATAATCCTTGAGAAGATTTCCATTTAGGAAAGCAGTTTTGACATCCATATACCAGATTTCATAATCGTGATATGCTGTAGTGGTAAGCAAGATTCGAATGAATTTAACCATGGCAACTGGGGAAAAAGTCTCATCATAGTCTACACCATGAACTTGCTTGAAACCTTTATCCACCAACCGCCTCCTAAAGGTATGCACGTTACTATCCATGTCAGTTCTTTTCTTGAAAATCCATTTACACCTAATAGGTTTTACTTCTTCAGGTGGGTTTACCAAGGTCCATACATGGTTAGATGGATTCCGTCTTAGATCCCAAGGCCTCAAGCCATTTCTCAGAGTCTGGGCCTTTTACAGTTTCCTCATAAGTTGTAGGCTCATCTTGATCCATGAGTTATACATCACCATGTTGAGTCACTAGAAATTCATATCTCTTGGGTTGATGAGTTATCCTACTAGACTTACGTAGGCCTTGTGCTACTTGAGCAGGTGGTTGTTCCACAACAATTTGTGGAGTCTGCTCCTTTTCCACCATTGGTTTGCTGCTACTTTATGAAGTTTGAATTTCTTCAAGTTCTCTTATTGGTTCTTTTGGAGACAAATTCTTTCTTTAGGAACACAGCAGTCTGTGCAAAAAATACTTTGCCTTCGGTCGGATTATAGAAATATTATCTCTTGGTTTTCTTGGGGTATCCTACAAAGAAGCACTTATCAGATTTGGGATCAAGTTTATCCGGGACTTGGCGCCTTACATAGGCTTCACAACCCTAAATTTTCATAAAAGACACACTATGAAGCCTCCCATTCTATATCTCATATGGTGTCTCTTGAACCATTTTAGATGGAACATGGTTAAATGTGAAAGTAGCTGTTAATAGAGCATGTTCCCAGAAGAAGCTTAGAATATCTGCATGACTCATCATGGATCGGACCATGTCCAAGAAGGTTTGATTCCTCCTCTCAGATATACCATTCCATTGCAGTGTTCCAAAGGGAGTGAGTTGAAATATTATCTGACACACTTTAGATGGTCATTAAAATCTTAGCTTAAGTACTCACCACCTCGATCTAATCGAAGGGCTTTAATATTTTTATCAAGTTGGTTTTGTACCTCATTCTTGAATTCTTTGAACTTTTCAAATGACTCTGATTTGTGTTTCATTAGATACATAAACCCATATCTACTGAAATCATCAGTAAATGTAATAAAGTACTAAAAACCTCCTTCAGCCAATGTATTGAAAGGTCCGCAGACATCACTATGTATGAGACCTAAAAGATCACTAGCCGTTTCACCTTTTCCAGTGAATGGTGCTTTTGACATCTTGCCCAACAAACAAGGTTCACATACCTCATATGAGTCAAAATCAAATGAGTCCAAGAATCCATCTTTATGAAGTTTGGATATGTGGTTCTCATTTATGTGGTCCAAATGACAATGCCAGAGGTAAGTTGGGTTCGTATCATTTGACTTGAACCTCTTAGTATTTATATTATAGACGAGAATTCCGAGGTCGAGAAAATAAAGTCCATTACTCAATTATGCACAACCATAACAGATATCAAAATAAATAAAACAACTTTTGTCCTTCATTGTAAATGAAAAACCTTCCTTGTCCAAACAAGAAATAGAAATAATATTCCCACTAATAGCAAGCACAAACTAATAGTTCTCTAATTTAATGATAATCCCAGTGGGCAATGATAAATGGAAAGTCCCTATAGCTAAAGCAGCAACTTTTGCTCCATTTCCAGCTCGTATGTCAACTTCGCCCTTAGCCAATGGTCTACTTTTTTTGAGATCATGCACATTTACACAAATGTGAGAACAAATCCAGTATCTAATACCCAAGATGAAGAAGTAGATAAGTTTACTTCTATAATAAAAATACCTGTAGTGGAAGTCTCACTTCCCATATTCTTCTTAAGCTCCTCCAGGTACTTATGGCAGTTTCTCTTCCAATGCCTAGTCTCACCACAGTGGAAGCATGTGTCCTCCTTGGCCACCCCACCCTTAGGTTTCAGGGCAGAAGTGTTGGGCTTGAAATTTTCTTTGCCCTTCCCCTTGCCCTTTGGTTTCTTAATCTACTTTTTTCCCTTGCCCTTACCCTTGGCCTGTTGGACCATTACAATGGTCTTTCCCTTACAAATATTTTGCTCAGCAGTTTTCAACATACTTAGCAGTTCTGACAGAGGTTTGTCAATTTCATTCATGTTGTAATTCATGACAAATTGACTATAACTTTTCGGTAACGGTTGCATGACCAAGTCAGTGGCCAACTCTTGGCCCAAAGGAAAACCAAGTCTTTCAAGGTTCTCTATATACCCAATCATCATGAGCACATGAGTTCCAACAGGGCTTCCTTGTCACGCCCCGCTTTCACAAAATACAAAATACGAGTACATGACATTGGCCCAGTGAATGACTAACATCACCCATAAGCTGTTTATCTGATCAACTCAATAATATAATCAATACAGAACAAATGCACATGCAATAATAATAATCTCATGAACAATAATACTTGGAATGAAGCAATATAAAATATCCTAATACAATAATAATCCAACATATGAAAACAATAATAGCAATATTCGGGTAAAAACCCACAATACAATGAAATAATAATAGTTCAATAATTAAATCTCCATGATAAAACTATAATTTATTAAGCGGCGATGCAATCAATTTGTTCACCAATGTTGTTGTCCTAATCCATCAAGCAATTCTCCATCAACACCTGTAAACACTTCATCTAAAAAGAGGAGAAAATTTGTCCTTGGAGCAAGTCGTGGACAGCAAGTAGAGAAAGCAGGGAACAATAGAATAATGGTATAACCGTGATTTTAATGGATCAATAGGAGTCAATAACATGACACGATAACAATAATCAATATCATGATAATCTATGCAATGGATATAAACAATGATTCATTATTCAGTAACAATAATCAATGATCAATAACAATAACACTTAGCCAATATTCGATATCAATAGGAACAATGATGTACAATATGCAATGTCGATGATGTGTCGATCCTTATGTCAATTAATCATTTTAATCCTAACTAATGCATGTACTACTGCATCCCATTCTACAAGTTCGATGCATACAATCAATTTCGTTTAGACTAGGTGGTGAATTCTATAGATCATGTGTCGGTATGGTAATCACTGATACGATACAATATTGTTGCACAATTCATTATAATGATACACTGATACAGTGATTCACTGATTCACGAGTTCACGAGTTTATGAGTTCACAGGTTCATGGGTTCACGAGTTCACGACACGAAAGATTGGGGTGCCGTAGTCAGCACTCCACAATCAATCGATAAATACTAGCCGACACAATCACTATATTATTCACTACTCAAGTCATTCCCTTAAACCCCGGCTTGTTAATTATTATTAATGCAACAATACAATATGCAATTTGAGATATTAGGTGGACGATAGTAACAATAGGAGAACAAATAGGATGGTAACATGAATAGGATAATTAGAATGGTAACAATAACTCATTGGGATCATGCAATACAACAAACATACATTAATTCATACAGTAGTACGATATAGGATAATTAATCTATTAAAAACTGAAATATAAAATTCTGGACAGCAAGAGCAGTTTGTACAAAAACGCAGTTTCCTGCTGTTTCAGAACTCAAAAACTAAATCCGTCAGAAATTCTAGAAACTGGACTTACACACAGTTCCAACACATATTTAAAGTTCAAAATCCGACAACAGGAGCTAGGTCAAACACACAATTCTTTACAAATTTTATGTTCAGGTAGAAATTCGACATAATGTTATTATAATTTTGGGATCAGCAAAAACTCAATATTAAATTCAGTAAAAATATTTTCTAGACTCCTGAACATGATCACTAACAATCTGAAAATTATCAGAGCAAAATTTTATCATTTGATCAGCCTTTTTACTTTTTAAGCATGCAAGATAGAAGAATCTGAAAATCTGAAAGTAAAAACACAGCTGTAGTAAAACGAGCATAACTTTTGCTACACAACTCAGAATTCAAAAATTCAAGTCGTTATGGAAACTAGAGAGATAAGGCTACAATTCTCATTCAGAAAGTAATTTATTTTAAGGTCATTTACTGGGTTGAAAATAACAGTCAACATACAGGCCATCCAGCAATATACAAGTTTTGTGTAGTTTCATGAAAATAAATTAATTAAACATGAGGGTATCAATTCTTCACTTAATAAATTGTGTAATCAAAATGATTGGTGCAATAATATGATAAATAAAAATAAAATCATATACGTACACTAAATTATCATCGATCAAACAACAAACAATCAACCTAACATACAACCTAGTAGTTGTTTCTACAATAATTAACATACAACCTAGTAGTTGTTTCTACAACAAACGATCAACCTAACAGTTCCCTATTATCAATTCTACATGAATGCATAAAAGATCAAATCTTTAGATTCAAAAGTGGCACGATGTCAAGAATATTGGGGTTAGCTCGTGTAAACCCTCAATAGACCCAACGAAGAGATGAACAAAGTATAATATGATAAACAAGGGATCTACTTGCAAGAGTTTCAACAAAACTTGAATTTGATACAATTAATAATTCAAGAGGATGATGACTTCCTGTTAGATGGTTAATTCGAATATACAGAATAACGGGAAGAGAATCCCAGGCGACGAACCACGATCACGGAACACATGCGAGCTACATGCAACGGCAAACAGCGAATCCAAGACCAAACAACAAAACAGCAACACAACACTGGATCCTCTACACAACACCAAACATCGGATCCAAATCCCACACACAAAACAGCGCACACCAAAACCAACTCCATTCCTCCTTCACACAAAATAGCAAGATCAACACCAGATCTCGACTCCTTCTCCTCCCAAACAGCTAACAGCAAGTCGACAGAGCGGTGCACAGCGATAGCGGCGAGGTGCATCACTGGCTGAGGGGGGAGCAAGGGGGGTTGGTTGCTGTCTTCGAGCTGGGCGTCTCCGGGAAGGAGTAGTAGCAGTGGTTCGGCTGCTCTGTTTTGGGCAGGAAAATAGAGAGCAGCAGCAGCGACGAAAGGGGAAGGTGCTGTGGCGGCGCTGGGGGCTGGCATTGGCAGGGGTGTCGACGGAAGGTGGCGATGGGGTTGGGTGACGAGGGGGGTGGCCGTAAAGTGGCCGAGGAAGACGAACTCAGTAATGGGTTCGACGAGGCAGAGGAGCTCCGAAGGTGGTCGAGCTCAGGGGATAAGGGTTTAAGAGGAATATGAGGATGACTGGGCGGTCGCGAGGCAGGGCAGAGTACAGCGGGACGACACTGTGCTGGGTGGAGGCGATGGATGGGCTCTCGGTGGTGGGGTTACAGATGCAAGGAGATGGAAGCGATGGTATTGCGGTGGACGACGATCGTGGGGAACAGGGGAGCGACAACGGACGGTGATGAGGGCGGTGCTTGGAGGAGACGACAAGGATGAGTGGTTGAAGAAGACGATGGGAGGAGCGGACGGCAATGGGGCAGATTGGGTTTGAAGTTAAAGGAGTGAATAGGACGGGGGTGGGGGGGTAGCACAGTAGGGGGATGGTTGAACAGTAAAGGGGAAAGGGGTTTTGGCGGCTGGGGGTTAGCTAGGGTTAGGTTAGGGGTAGGGTTTTAGGATAGAATATATATATAAGAAAAAGTGTGGGTAATTGGGTATTGGGTTCCAATAAGAAGAAGTGGTTATAGGATTGTTGGTTTAAATCCAATAAGGGAAAGAATAATCAAACAAAAATATAGGATTATATAACAAAGTATGATTTGTATTACAATATATAAATAATTTGAAATAACTACAAATACAATCAATAAATAGAAATAAATTTTTAATAAACAATCAAAAGTAGTAATAGCAATAATAATAAATAATAACAATAATAATAACAAATAATAATATTAATAACAATGAGAATAACAATAATAATAACAACAATAATAGCAATAATAATAATCACAAGAATAAAAATAACAATACTGATAATAATAATAATAATAATAATAATAATAATAATAATAATAATAATAATAATAATAATAATAATAATAATAATAATAATAAGATTATATAACAAAATATAAATTTATTAAAATAACCCAAATAGCAATAATACTTTTAAATTGAGCTCGAATACAAATAGCCGATCAATTAGGAAGAGAAAATAAAATTAAAATATGCCATTATTCGAAATAAATATAGTTTTCGATTAGAAAACGCTTTAATAAAATATCCGAAACAAATTCAAACATAAATGAATTTATAAATAATCAAAATAAAGAAATATTTAGAAAATATGTATTTACAGGAATGGGGGTTACATTCCTTCTGCTAGTTTCCACTGAAATAATGCCTTTGAGACTTCAAACCTTTCATGCCTAGCCTACTCTTGACATAGCCCCTTGAGGTGTACGATCATATTGTAGGCATCCATGTTCTCTTGTTGCTTCTGAAGCTCAGAGTTCATGGTGACTAGCATGAAACAACCAATGTCCAAGACGTCATCTTGATGCTTCTTATCACCATCCTTTACAGTGCGAGGGGCACTTGCAGCAGGTGCCTCAGGAACATGATGCTCTAGAACAAACAACTTTTTCTCATGCCTGAGGACTATCCTCAGATTCCTGAACCTGTCTAGGAAATTTGTCCCAGATAGTTTGTTATTCTCAAGGACAGATCACAATGATACGTTATTTGATGTGTTGGATGTCAAAGTAATCTATCAACAGAAATATGCAAAATAAAAATCATTTCATTGAAATATTTAAAAGAAATATGCAAATAAACAAATATTTAA
This sequence comes from Hemerocallis citrina, assembly GCA_017893485.1. Classification (NCBI taxonomy): domain Eukaryota; kingdom Viridiplantae; phylum Streptophyta; class Magnoliopsida; order Asparagales; family Asphodelaceae; genus Hemerocallis; species Hemerocallis citrina. The sequence goes on along the minus strand of CM030358.1, from coordinate 379,486,064 downwards.
CAATCAACAGAAATATGCAGAGTATTTATCATGACAATGAAATACTTAATAAGGTCTTTTATTAAATGTACTTCCTATTATTTTTATTCAAAACAACGACCCTCATCATTAACTCAGAAAATCCCAAATTTTCTAGTAGGCCAAGATCCCTATTTCACCTAGTTTTGAGTCAGCTTTGGCTGATCACCCAAAATTCAGTTATTTAGGTAGGAAACATTTTCCAATTACATCATATGCAACTCTTGGATTGTTAGGTGAATAAAACTTACTCTAATCTATCTCATAGACTAATGCCCAACTCTATTCCTATGAACCTTGAATCCTATTGAAATAGTCTAGTTAAGTCAGACCCAAAGGTTGGCAATTGAATATTACTTTTTATCACATTGCGTCTCACTAGGATAAATAAAGGCACCCTACTTTGGTAGACCTACACTTAATCGATCCTAGCCTAGACGAGTGCCACGCATTGGAATGCATCTTATTGCGACTTAATATTTACATTGAAGGGTTTTGTTATTTAATTAATTGATCTCACCATTTAGTAACATTGGTCACGGATAGGTTATATCAAATCACTGATGTTCCCGTTACTTGAGTAGCAGTGATGTATTGTAATACTAGAATATGATTTAAGTATTACTGTCATCGTAATGGGAAACTACAGGGTCACACACTTAGAATGGATCAAAATTCGGATTTAAATTCATAAAATGAATTTAATTGGGGATCCAAGTATGGACTCCGGACATTGGTTAGACATTTAATTAGATTAAACAGGCCGACTAGAGTTCAAAGGCCCACACATGAATCTCACCCAGGTCAGATTGTGAGCCCAACAGTCTCATTACTCTCTTAGGGTTGATTTTCTGCACCTATATATATGATATGTATCTGTGAAAAAGACATGTGAAAACCCTAGCCATCATAGAAAGTGAGAGAGAGAAATTGTGAGGAACATCCGCTTCCCGCAGCTAGTATTGCGGTCTGGGAGAGAGCCACTTTTTTGTTCTGTTCGTGTGGATATGGTAGAGGCACCGCAATATTGTAGTGTTTTGTTCGATATGCTGTGGAGACAAAAAATCTATCTTTAAGATATAACTCCAAAACACGGTTTATGGTTTTTGTATGGATCCATGGCTAGGTTTCGATATTTTTTTTGTAATTCTTTCACTGTGTATTTAATCTGTGATTGACTTCGAAATCTAAAAGATAGGTCCTTCTGCCTCTAAGGGAGTGGGGCCAGAGTCATCCTGCTCAAACCCGATGAGTTTACTTTCCAATACTCACTATGTCTCGACTTTCCATCATCCAACAATGAAGCAGAATATGAGGCACTGATTTCCAGCCTTGTCCTAGCTTGGAAGACAGGGGCACAAAGTGTCAGGGTGTTTAGCGTCTCCTAGCTAGTAGTGAACCAAATTTGAGGAAATTATGAGGTCATAGATGATCACATGGTTAGGTACCTAACTTAGGTGAAGAAACTCTTAACCGCATTCAAAGAAGCCAAAGTCACTTGCATTCCTCGTGAGGAATACAGCCAAACAAATGCCCTAAGTTAGACTCTTCTTCTTTCGATGGACTCGATCACATACTGCTACTCATTGAAGTTGTATTCAACTAAGCATCAAAGAGGGAGCATTAGAGCACATGTTCGTGACCCCCCAAACACCCGGAGATTATTAGAAGAAAACCTTGATCAATTTCCTCGACAAGGAATCCTCCCGGTGAATCCCGAAGAAGCAAGAATGATCCGGGTGAGGTGTCAAAGATATACACTTGTGGAAGGAATCCTCTACAAACGTTCCTACACTCTGGTAGATGGAAGGCCTTAATTGAGATGCCTCTCCCCCGAAGAGGCAAACTATGCCCTTAAAGAGGTACATGAAGGAACCGGTGGTGGCAACCAGGGTGTGAAGTCCCTTACACGGAAGATACTCAATCATGGGTACTATTAGCCCACACTCCTCGACGATGCCCAAAGGTACATTCGCCGATGCACCGCTTGCCAGATGTACTCCTCTATCAAGCAGGTGCCCCAAGCAAACCTCATCTCCATGTTAGGCCCTATTTGCCAAGTAGGAATGGACTTACTCGAACTATTTCCCTGGCTACTAGGAAAAGGAACTGCCTCATCGTAGCCAACAACTACTTCACAAAGTGGATCGAGGCAGAACCGCTATCTTTCATCACCGAACACTAAGTTCATCAATTCTTTTGGAGAAACATCGTGTGCAGGTTCGAGATCCTCATCACTGACAATGGAACACATTTGCTGGCAAAGGATTCCATAAGTTTTGCACTAAACTGGGGATTGAACAGTGCTTTTCTTTCATTTCACACTCCCAGACCAATAGGCAAGTCGAGAATGGCAACCGACATGTTCTTGATGGCCTCAAGTATAGGTTAAACAAAGTTCACAAGAGACAATGAGATGAAGAGCTCGCAAGTGTACTTTGTTCCTACATGATTTCAAAAGAGACCCTCAATAGGAAAGTCCCCATTTAACCTCACCTTTTGCTCTGAAGCATTGATCCCCGTCGAGGTTGAACATCTGTCCCTCCACCTTCTATATTTAAATGAAGAACAAAACTCAAATGATCTCCGAGGCAACCTCGATCTCATTGAAGAGGTTCATGAGAAATCTGCCCTACAACGAAGTATGTCCAGCAATGGGTGGAGATGTACTACAACAAGAAGGTTGAGGGACCTGGCCCTCCAAAAGCTTGAAATCTCTGATCCGTGCAAGAACAGAAAGCTCGCTCCAAACTGGGAAGGACTATACAAGGTCTCCTAAGTCGTCTGCCCCTGGGCTTGCATTCTTGAAGATCGGGAAGGGCAAGAAGATATAAAGGACTTGGAACGTCGAGCACCTTATGAAATACAATGAGGACTTGAAATACAATTTGTAATAAGGTCAACTCTGATAACTGCCAGAGCATGTAATAAGGGCGAACCATCAAAGCAGCCACTTAGGTTTATTTTTTCAATAAAAACTTAGTATTTTATTGTGCAAAATTTTTGTACAACTCTATGGATGTGAACAATGAGTTAGGTAATACCCCGCTCTCTCGAGCTATGCTAACAACTCATTAACTCCTCAAATAGCAAGTTCTGAGTCCAGCTCTTTCCTAGAGTTTCTCCCACAACTACCTAACTTTTTACAACAAGTTCAAAGTCCAAGCTCGTGGCTTGAAGCTATTCCTGCTAACAAGCAAGTTCAGAGTTGGGCTCGCCACTCGAAAATGCTCGCACCACTCGTTGACCCCCCCCCAGATAATAAGTTCGGAGTCCAAAACATGTGGCTCATAGTCGCTCTCGCAACTCGCAAACAAGTAAGTTCAGAACTCGAGTCGCCACTCGAACTGCTCCCACAACTTGTTAAAATATTTGAACAACAGATTTAGTATCCAACATCGTGATTCGATGCTGCTCTCATAGCTCGCAAATGTGCAAGTTCGGAGCTCGGGTCGTCGCTTGAAACTGCTCTTGTAACCCGTTGATTTGCTATAGAGGCATGTTCAGAATCTATCCACTCTTGGAGGCTACCCCCACAACTTTCTAGATTAAAACAAGCTGGGTCTAGAACCCTGCTCCCCTCCAGAGCTACTCCCATGACTCGATAATATTAGACAAAATGTCACAATGCAAAGAACGCGAGACAATACACAAACACTTATAAGATTTTTTTATTTGATGATAACATCTCATTACAAGTTCAAAAATACAAAAGGACAACTCTATAAGTCCACTCTAGCATAAGCCTAAGATATGAAATACATGGACCACTTTATGAGTCCCATCACTCCCGACAGCGAGGAAGAGGGGAGCTTAGGTTCAAAGACATGGTCTGCTTGTGACGACTCCGAACCACCGTGGCCATCCGATCCATTCAATAAGGTTGCCAACCCCAAAGATTTGGTCTTGGCCTAACGAACACCAGTTCTCTCGACTATCCTGATAGGAGTCATGTTTGAAGTCCCGGCCACTCCACTTTGAGAATTCTCAGGGTTCCTCTGAGCCACTCGAGCATCCGAGATTATTCCTCTAGACATTGCTTCAGTGGTGGTATCACTAGGATGAGGAATACTTTGTGTCTGCAATCCTACGAGTTTCTCCTCCAAGCGGTAGATTTGGACATTCTTCTCGATAATCAACTCCCTGAGTTGGACCTTTTCACCAGGAGTTCGTTCCCCCGGTATCCTTTGCTCTGACGCACAGAGTTATTTCGAACCAATGAGATAAGCCTCCCTTAGACGGGCAAACTCCAAGTCTTTCTTGACTAGAACTGCCTTCAGATGAGCAAGCTCTAGCTCCGACTCACGTGACTTATCACGTGAACGGATAAGTCCTAACTCTATCACATGCAACCTATTACGAAGGTAAGCTATGTCGATGTCCCGAGAGTCCCCTCCATTGTACACGACAATAAGCTAATAACGAATGACAAGGGGTTACTACAACAGATAGCAAGACATAGCTCCGATGACAGGGAAGTTCGAAGCCATGTCCAAAATTATCACTCACAAAGGAGACACAAGCTTTCGACACCGAAAAATTACTTTGAATTAATCGAAAGTAGAAGATACATCAGCGATGACCAGTTCACTATTAGGCATTCTTGCAAGGTCAAAGTAATGGAAAAATACAGAAACATCAGGAGAAGGATCAAGGGTCCACTTCGGTCGATGTAGATGCTTAGGAATAAGTATCAACAACTTCCTTCTCCTTCTCCCCGACTTCCTCCCTCGAGCTCTCTACCTCCTCGCCCATGGGATCCTTCGGCTCCTGCCCTCCTTCCTCTCCATCCTCTGACGCTAGCCTCACCCATGACAGGTACTTTCCTAGGCAGAAGAGCAATGTGATATCCTTTCCTAGTGAAACCCAAGACTCGCTCGACCATGTCCCGTATCGCCTTGACATACATCTTGTCCATCACACTTTGTACCTTGTTCTTTGCCTTGGCCTCAACCTTGGTCACCTTCTTGGCCATTGCAGCTTGCATCTTCACGGTCTCTGCCTCCCACTTTGTGTCCTCTCGCTCAGCCCTCTAGTGAGGAGACCAACTTTCGGGACTCTTCAAGCTCCAGATGAAGCTCCTCCTTCCTCCCCAAAGTCGTATCATCTCCATGGCTATTTTTTACTTCTCCTACTCTGTGTGACCGGCCTGTTCCTTCAACAGCTTTCCTTCACCCTTGTGCTGCACAAGTAGGTTCTCAAATTGACCAAATGACCACATGCACTACAATAGAGTTGTGAGGTTTCTAACGACATCTAGGGAAGCGACCGAGTTGCCCAGAAAACTGTTCTAACACTTTACTTTCCAGTAAGGAATGTAGATCTTCTTCTCATTTGTAAGGAGTGCCTCAGCCTCGACTGTCAGGGGGAGGCACTGCACCGACAACTATCGCAACCTGGAGGAGCCCTTCACAATAGGACTCATCACCCCCTCCCGAGGCAACTCCAAGGGGGTCATTGGGGTGGAAGTCAAGGAACTCTTTGACTTTGAAGAAGGCAACTTGGTTGATGTCCTCTTCCTTTTCTTTGACTCCTCAGGGGCCTTGTTGCAGAGGGAAACCTGATCAGCAAAGAGATCCTCAAGGTCCATGCCTTACTTATCTGCAAAAATGACAAGAAAAAGAAGTATGAGAAAACAATGGAACCGAACAACTAGATAATTCGATAGGAAACTGAACGTCAATAAAAATATAGCAAGAATCATACTAGAGTCCATCGGGCTCAGACCCCCTCAAGCAGGACCTCCTCGGTCATATCTCTCCACATCAGTGCCTTCCACTTAAGGACAACATCATTTGCTCGTTGCTATTCCTCGGTCACCTCAACATCGGCCTTCACCACTGAAGGCATAGTCTCCCTCCACTTCATTGGTATACCCCACAGCCTTGGATTGCATATTATGAAGAACTTATTTTCCCAATGTTTGATGGAGTTAGGGTTCTCGATCACTCCCATCTCTGGGTGAGGGGAGAGGTAAAATCACTCAGAAGTACCTCTGCTAGAGAGATAGACTTGGCACGATGCCCATACTTTGACAATGAAGAAAAAAACCGATCAAGTGCCTCCACCCTTTTGGCATAAGTTGCATCGGACACATCCTATACCAATTAAGAACCTCTCTAAAAAATGGATGGATAGGTAGGCACAACCCGACGTAGAAGGCGTCGAAAGGGAAGAAGAAAATTTTGGGGTGCAAACCATAACAAGCTCTGACTCTTGAGCCAGGAAGGAATAACTCATACTCAGGAGGATCCCGAAGGCAACCCTAATCTTCACCAAATCGTCCTTTGTCAAAATAGTCTTGGCAAAGTCCGCCTTGGTAGTATGGATGTAATCCAACCCCTCATGACGCCGACCATGCCGAATGAGTCTCCTAGGTCTTTAGGATATTGGCGGATACAAAAGGGACTTGAGAGGATGGGGTCAATCAAACAAATTTCTTGAAGACTACCTATTTGGCTCGACTATCATTCATACGAAGATGTCCTAACTATCTCTTTTCCCATCTCCTCCCTAGAAGGATGAGAAGAAGTCACACTTCTACTATGCAACATAAGGAGGATGAGGAGTCTCATGATGAAGCCCTAGACATATCTTATAAGAAACTGCAATAGGTTTCCTTGCCCAACGATAGTGAACTTCAACAATACTGAAGCTAAAAAACCTACCAAAGTCAAAAACCTAAAGAGAGAAGCTCTCTCCTAGAGAGAGAGAGTGAAAATTGAGAAAATGAGAAGGAGTGAAAAGGAGTGGAGGGGGAGTGAATACATAAAGGGGGAATGGCAATAGTCGGGAAACGTGGCGACATCAGTGCGGTCCATGTGGCATCATTGTACCATTCAAAACACATGACCGAGGTGGCCATCACGGGAGCTCCAGCTTAGCAAAAGGCAGGACCCAAGTCCCACATGGCCGCTAGCTCAGCCAAAGGTAGGACTGCAAGTTCCACGTGGTAACCAGCTCAGCGAGCAGCTTGAAAAATTCGCTATCGGAGATGCTCGTGCATTCTTGCTACCCAATAGACAAGCTAATGTTCACATCATGCATGACATCAGCAGTAGCTCGGAGGCACGCTGAGCTAGTGAGCAGCTCGAAAATTTCATCAGTCGAGCAGCATGCACATTTTATCTACCCGATAGGCTAGCTGACATCACATATGACATCCGCAGTAGCTTGGAGCCACGCCGAGCTAGCGAGCAGCTCAAGAAATTCGTCATCATAGTTGCTCCCACGTTGCAACTGATTTGGGGTAGTATTTCTCCTCGAAATTCACACCAGCAACATATTTATGATTTAAAAGTTCCTTTTAATAATTATTAATCCAGATAAATTAATTACAAATTCCAAAAAGTTATCAAAATTATGAAAAAATAATTTAAAATTCTAAAAAAATAGTTGTAATTTCATAAAAGTAATTAAAAATCCACAAATTAATTATAACATTCTGGAAATTGATTTAAAAAGTCTGAAAGAAATAAAAATGGGAAAAACCTGGAAAATTCCAAAAAATTCCATAAAATTTCAGGAACACCATTACTGCCCCTAGAAGCTCTGAACAAGGCTCTTAGCACCTCCAATCATCCCTGAAAATTATGCTGGCTGTCCAGACCATGCAAAATAAGGTAAACTACTCCTCGAAGGCTAAGAAATCCAGCCTTCGGGAATAGCGGGCCTTATGATGTGGTTAAAAATCATAATGAATCAGGGACTTACAATTCACGAACGCATCTTAAAGCTTCTCAGGGCTAGAACGGTAATTTTAGCAACTACAGGCTCATAAGAGGAACTTGGACCACATTTAGGCTCATCAACTCAATCAGACTTACAAAATTGGATTGCCATATAGCCCAACAAGAGGAGTCCCAGCTAATTAAAAGTTGTAAACCAAATCTTTTTTCTTTAATAGGGTTATTAACTAGCTCTATCTCATCACCATGGAAATCTGGAGTGTAATCACAAAAGATACTCTTTTAAGTCGATCTTGTGGAACTAACTCCTAGACTATAAATACCCTCCACCTTCATCAAAGTTAGGTAATCAATCTTTTACCACGAAAAAAACTCACCTTTATTTCTTGAGTTACTTACTTGAGCGTCAAAGGGTCTATCGTCATGGCCAACCCCAGTGTTTTAGACTTGTTACAAGTTCGTCGGTGACATCTTGGCTTTCTAATCTAGATCCAGACGCTCTCAGCAGTTTATATCCATATCAAGGTGTAATACCCTAAACTTTCTTTTTAATAAAATATTGATTTTCACGTGTTGTGCACGTGCAAAATTCATATGTATATTTATTTATTTATTTTTATATATATAATTTCTTTTTTGTAGTATGAACAATTATTTTCTTCCTTTCCTTTATTTTTTCTAAAAGTCTATTTTGTAAAGCCTAAAACATTGTTTTCTTATTTTGAGCCCACTTTAATAATTTATTATTTTATTATTTTTGGCCCACAAGTCTAAGCCCAATATTTGTGAAGCCCACAAATTTAATTAATCATTTTTGTCACACTCGTCATGTAGACACAATTTGTGAACAATTGATTAATTAAAAATTGTACAAATTTCAAATAGGGGGGTACTAGAGGGCACGTGCATGCACGTAGTGTGCATTGCACACCTTTGGAGGCCGAATGTGCTTGTGGTGATGGAAGAGTGGGTGTGTGTGTGCATGCGTGGTTATTTGATTATGGGTGGTTGCTACAACTTCCCCTCCTATCCTAGCCATCCATCTCTAACCATCTAGTGAAATCCTAGCCCTCCAATCCATCCTACAACTAGTATAAATACCCCCTACCCTCATGTATTCTACACTAAGAAATTATTGAAAGAAAGAATTTATATAGGAGAAATACATAAGAGAGTATATAGTTTGAGTGTCAATTGGTGTGTCCAAACATTGGAGGCCGGCCCCATCCCCACACAAGGAGAGCTCTCAGTTTTGGCACAAGGAGCAAGAACGCGGACTTTTGCAACACAATTTAGGAGGAGAAGGCTACTCTCTCGTATTCTAGGAGACTCTAGGAGCTTTTATTTGGTTTTCTCCAAAGAGGTGGGTGTTTCTCATTGCTTCTAAAAGTAGAAATCATGCTAGGAATGAATTGAATAGTCATTAAAAAGCAACTAGTCGGAATTAAATTCATGTTTGCCTAATTAGAGAAGAATTGATAATCTAGTAGATGTGTGTTATTTTGTTTGCAAGATTAATTAATTATGAATGAAAGTGGATGTTTTTCGTACTCCTAGAATTAGATATCATGCTTGATATGTTTAACGAAATTATGTGAATTAACTAGTAAGAGATTGGAACCATGCTTGTTTAATTAAAATATTAGAGTAGAGTGGTAATATTAGAGATAAATTGATGGAATGATTACTAAGAGATAATTGTTAATTTTTGTATTAGAATTCTCCATTTTGTATGTACCACATGAATGTTAGAATAAATGAAGGAAATTGTATTTGCAAATAAAAGATTGAATGCATCATCTGTAAGTTAGTAGATAAAAATAGAAATTTTATTCTTTAGAAAAGATGATCTTTGTGTTCTAAAAATATGGTAGATTGACAATAAGAAAGAGAGCAATAACGTAGTGATTTTTTTTGTGGGAACCTATCTTTAATTATGAAGAGTTATGCTATAGCTCTCAAATGTCGAAATTGTGGACATGAAACACAAATTAGGACTAAAATATATGTTTTATAGAACTAAAAATGCTTTTAAAAATACTGGTTGGTGTGGATTTATGTGTATTTTAATTCTGGAAAATTTTGTTTTCAAAAGAGGAGAAAAAGAGACAATTTTGTTTTGAGAGTTCATGAATTTATAGATATGAATAGAGAGCAGAATCAAAACTCAATTTAATTACTTTCAAAATGATATGGCCACTTAGACCAATTGGTCGGTAGAGCTTTCGGTTGCTAAAGTAGCAAGGCGGTCTCGGCTTCGATACTGAGGCTTTTGTTTTTATTTTTCTGTTAAAAATCCGAATTGCCAAGAATTGATACATAGGGCTTATAACCCCTAGTCATATTGCTCGGTGGCTTTGGCGCAGTGGTCTTGTGTGCTGTCTATTGGGCCGCTGGTTGTGGGTTCGAATTCGGTTGGTGGTTTGGATTTAAAAAATTATTTTTTTGTGGGATTTTAATTAAATTGAGTTTTTAAAATAGATTAAAAATTGGGAAAAATATGGAATAATTACTGAAATTATTTGGACTTTATGAGAAAAATTTATATAACTTTTTATAAAGTGTAATCAAGAAATCGAGGCTATTTTGCAAGAAAGGACTTCTTTTCAAAATTAAATTATCTTTTAGATAAAGGAAAAATAAATGAGATTTTTTTCAGTTATAAAGATGAGAATTAGTAAGAAGGAAATTTTTTAAGTGTGATTTGTGTAATTAATTGGATTTATAAATTGTGCTTGTAGTATGAATTGAAATGAGGATAATAGATTCGTGGAATAAATGAATTATTGATTACTACTAGTTGAAATTTATTCTTACGCATAAATTGTACATGAAATTGAATTATTGACTGTGATGAGTTATGAAAGATGTGAATACATGAATACTATGCTTATAAAAATATAAATTGTGATTAATCATGAAAAGACCTTATGAGTTGAAAAGCTCGATGTTGTAATTTTGAGTTGAAATTGAGAATTATGGTATAGCCAAGCCTTTTACCGGCAATAAAAGAGATGTGGAAATGATATTTTAAAATGAGAAGACCAGGATTTGGGTCATGTGAAATAAATGAATAAGACTGGTATAGTGGGAGTGCTAAACTCTAAGGGTTTGATTTTATTCATGATTCAATTAAACTAAGGATTAGATACATAGTGAAGATGTGATGAAAGTAAGAGAAAAACATTGAGTATGAGGGCCATTGGATTGGCAGCATGGGAGTATTCACAGGATGTCCCATGATGCGTCATGATAGGGCGTGGATACTGCTTCAGAGTACCGTCCCGGTGGCGACGCTCGTGGGGTGTTTGACGACTGCGGGTGGTGTCATGTCTATGGTAGGAGCTGAATTACCACAGGATGCCTGCGTGATGAGTCATGTGACAGTGCATTGGGATTCCCTCCAGGGTGCCTAGACATGAGTTCGTAGGTCAGAAAATATCTAGGATACTTAGCGTAATTACAGTAGTAGATTAAGTCATGGCGAAAGATTGAACCCTACAAGATGAAGAACGGTTAAGGGCTTGCCCTCGGATCTATGTAGTATGGACTGCATAGACTCTGAACAAGTGCGCATTAGTGTCATATAATACAATCAATTGCATTAAGGACTAAATACACATTCACAACACGACATCAATAGGATAGTCCCTTTAGCTTTGTTTTGTGACAAGTTTGTGGTTTGCTAAGTATTGAGAATCGTTATACTGTTTCCAGAATAGAGATGATGGTCGTGTATAATATTTTGTCAGTTGAATAAACTAACGCGCCCATAGTTTTACATGCAGGGTAAAGATGCTTGACAAATTGAAGTATACATGCTGCTCAAGGAATGATTCAATTGTTGTTTTATGTAATTACTGTATAATTGCTTCCGCTGTATTAATGTAAATGTGTAATGTAACTCTGATGTAAGAAATATTTTTATTTCCTTGTAAAATTGTACGAAAGAAGTGTAAAGATCTTGTGGAACTTCGAATTCAGTTGTATTTTGGAATTCGGGGTGTTACACAAGGTGTTATCTACCATATTTTTCAGCTAAGATCGACAGCTAGACCTATAGTTTCTTCTTTAAAAACTGAATTCATCATCTGATTGCTACCACAATGAAAAAACCAGCAACAGCCGCGTTCAAACGATGGGGATCATCTCGATTGGAAACCCTTCGAAGATTAAGCTTCATTTGATGGGTTTTCTTGATAATGGAGGTGATTGATGTAAAGGAGATGGAAAGGAAAGGATTGGACAAACGAGGGGAGATGCCATCAGTAACCTCCCTTAGCCTTGCTGTTGAATGTTGTTGCCAAAGCATCAAAAAGGGGTGAACCCATTAAAACCGATGTGGAGGTGTTGGTTTTGGATTTGGAAGGCAAAAGAAAAGAGACACTGGAGTTTGACTGGAGTGCCATTGCCATCGACCGTTGCCTTCGCAGTCCTCACCCCGTCATTGCAGCTAATGTCACCGGCATGGGGTCTCATCTTGGGCTGGGGTGTGTTTCATGTTGTAATCAGATGGAAGCAGGGAGGGAGAAGGCATGAGCGGTTTTGGTTTCGGTTTGGATTGGAGTGGGATTTTTATCCAGATCAGCCCCACCTAGCACATGTGAGGCATGTGCATGGGCTCAAGGGTGATCCAAGTCAGGGTTGCGCATTTGGGTATGCTATAGACCATACCCATTATGAATAAGGATATGGGTTTTCGTGTTTTTAGGAGATCCAAAACTAGGGATTTAAAATTGGTCGGGCTGGGCTGATCCTATAACGCCCCTGCCCCCTAGCTCAGATAATTTATACAATTTATAAGATAAATTAGATACTATGTAGTACAACTGCCCACTACAGGCTGCCTCTCAAAAGGTGGTTAACCGGATTGGTGACTCTTGATCATAGGCTTTACTATTTATTATTATATTATTTTATAGGAATTACCGATATGGGATTATACACTTACAATTTCCCTTACCTCTCCACGTGAAGGTGGGCCCCGTGAATGAAGAAGCCATGTCACTTGCTTTCATATATATATATATATATATATATATATATATATATATATATTATACTCTTTTGAAAATTACGGGGTGTTACACACACCCCCCCTTCAGAAATCAGCGTCCTCACTGAGCACAGGCATGCACAATCTAGTGCAGGATCTCCTTTCTAGCCGATGTGGAGCATCTCTATCCGCCCTCTCTGGGCAACCATAGTCACAGAGATCCACCGCCGACTAGGTATGTTTTCTAAGGGACAATCCTTCTTCGTGTGACCTATTTTATTGCACCTGAAACATGTAGGAGGGTCATTAGAATCTCTAACTTTAGAATGAAACTTACCCTTCTTTAAGAACTTCTTGAATCTCCGAGTGAACATTGCTATTTCTTCTTCATCTTCTTCCTCATCTTCTGAGTCTGTCATGGCTTTAAAAGCCAATGATTTCTTCTTTGCTTGGTGTGATTCTGTATCTTTCTTTCGATCTTCAATTTGGACCTCATATGCCATGAGATTGCCAACAAGATTCTCGAGAGTAAGTGTTGACAAGTCATTCGCTTCCTCTATTGCTGTGATTTTCTTCTCCCATTCTGGAGTGAGTGCACGTAGGACTTTTCTAACCATCTCTGCTTGAGTATAAGTCTTTCCAAGCACCACAAGAGAGTTTGTGATGTCTGTGAATCTGGTAATCATCTCGGACACAGTCTCACTGTCCTTCATTCTGAACATCTCAAACCTGTGGACAAGAATAGAAATTTTAGACTCTTTTACTTTATTCGTTCCTTCATGTGTTACCTCAAGTGTATGCCAAATTTGATGTACGGTTGTAGCATTTGATACACGGTTGAATTCTTCTTTTGTAAGTGCACAAAATAAGGTATTCATTGCTTTGGCATAGTTCATAGTCTGATTCTTTTGATCATCATTCCATTGTGCATATGGAATGGTAGGGGCAGTGTATTCCGTCTCTGTCATTTGCCATATCTCATAGTTGATTGATTGAAGATAGATTCTCATTCGGCACTTCCAATAATTGTAGTTCGTTCCATCAAATAGTGGTGGCCGTTGTGTAGATTGGCCTTCATGGTACTGATTTGTATTTGAAGTAGTTGCCATAGCCTGTAACCTTGCTCTGATACCAAGTGTTGGATCCTGTAGGCAAGACAACAAACACTAGAGGGGGGGGTGAATAGTGTTTAATAAAAACTGCGGAAATTTTCTCGATGCTGTCGACTTGGTTATGAACCAGTCGACTGATATGTCCAAGATAATTTAAAAACAACAACTCTGTGCAGTCGACTGATGAATGAAACAGACGACTGAAAGCACAATGAAACTACAACTACAAACGGCACTGACCAGTCGACTGATAGTGCAAGGAGTCGACTGTCCAGAAGCTTTTTGCAGAACTTAAATAAACAAGAGTGAATGCAAACACAAGATAATCAATCACAGAGTACACAAGATATATCCTGGTTCGGTCCTCCCGACCTACATCCAGTCCCCAAGCAACCCACTTGAGATTTCCACTATTCTTGAAAAATTACAAGAATACCCTACGGCGTTACGACAACAACCTTGTCTAACCCGTAGTCCTTTCTCTCAACCAGAGAAAGCAGACCCACTCTACTACCAAGAGTGAAACAGAACCGACTCTACAACCTAGAGTCAAAAACACTCTCCAACCAAGACCTAGAGAACAAGAATACTTTACAGTCAACCTATAGCCTTGTTGGTGTATGTGTTGATGCACGTGGCTAAAAGAACAGGTCGACTTCTATACTCAGTCCAGAGCGAATTCAATGCTATACTGGACTGAATGTAGAGAACCAAAGAGTATGAACTTGAAAGCTTTGTTTCTCAAAAATGTCACTGAATTTTTTCTCAAGAGTGCTCGGATTGCAAAAGTAAAATCTGTTGGTCTTTTCAGTGAGATCTGAACTCTACTTAAAGAGTTTGATCTGCTGAACGTTGGGAAACAGTTACTCAACTGTCAACCAACGGATCTAAGCTTTTGAGTTTGAAAAAATTCGATTTTGAAAAACAGAAAAAGGTCAAAAGCTCTCGAACAGTCGACTGGGTTGCCATATGAGTCGACTGATCAGAGTTTGAATAATTTTAAACAGTTTTGTACTATCAGTCGACTGGCAGAAGCTTAAGTCGACTGGTACTTAAAAGTTAAAATTCTTCAAACTGTTTTGACTTCTATTTGGGGGTTTTTAAGAGACACACATTATGAAATTTTGAGTGTGTGTGTGTGAGACAAGGCTTTACATCAGACTAAGACTCAACAGAAAGTAAAATACAATTGTTTTTACAAGACATTATAATTTGACACATTTGAGCTTGAAGTCTTGAGTCTTGAGTCTTGAATTGAGTCTTGTCTTGAGTGAAGTCTTCATCTGTATCCTTTTGAGCTTGTTCATTTGTTCAGCTAGAATTGTCTTTGGTATGTACACTGCAATGTTAGCTGTATAACATAGACACATGTTGCACTGTGTTGTGATCATCAAAATCAAGAATCAACATTCTCCCCCTTTTTGATGATGACAATACAATAGCTGATAATAAGAGATAATATAGTGAAGACATGCTCCCCCTTATAAAAACACAAAGTGCATTGTCTTAAAAAATGTAATATATATATCAGTCGACTTATCAACAATGGAAGGCGACTGACTAGTAAACATACTTTAGAAAAAAACATAAGCAGAATATACAGATGCAGTAGCTAGCAGCAGTCGACTGTATCCCGTGGGGAAGTCGACTGACCAGAGATATTTCAATACCCAGAACAATGTTAACAAATCAAAACATAAGCAACACATAACACAGATAGATAAAATATAACTCAGATATTTCTCTCCACCTTTGGAATCATCAAAAAGCAGAAAAGAACATTCTTTTGCATTAAGAATGAAACTAAGATAAAGTCTGATACATAAAACAAATGCATTAAAAAAAGAAAATTACATAATAGAAAAGAAAATACAAATTTTATGTCTACTAATCAGTCGACTGGTATAGGTACCAGGCGACTGGTCAGATAAAAAATTGGTATGTTTTAAAAAGCCAGTACAGTCGACTTACTCAAGAATACAGTCGACTTAACAGTAACAATTTTTAGCAAATATCAACAAAATCACAAATTCCAAGTTCTCTTCTTAAATTAATGAAAGTATCTTCTTTAAGGGGCTTGGTAAATATATCTGCTACTTGTTTATCAGTAGAGATAAAGTCTAAAGATATATCTCCTTTTAAAACATGATCACGTAGAAAATGATGTCGAATATCAATATGTTTCGTACGTGAATGTTGAATCGTATTTTAGATAGATTAATTGCACTGGTATTATCACACATAATTGAGGGTTTCTCAAATGAAATACCATAATCTAATAAGGTTTGTTTCATCCATAAAATTTGTGCACATGCCGACCTACATCCTCACGACTTGCTTATACTTGCAGCGATATACTCAGCTTCTGTAGTTGATAGGGATACGGAGTTTTGCTTTTTACTGCACCAAGATACTAGGGAATGTCCCAAAAAGTGACATGTACCACTAGTACTCTTGCGATCAGTTTTGCTTCCAGCAAAATCGGCATCGCTATATGACAAAAGTTGAAAATTAACGGTGCGTGGATAAAATAAACCATATTCAGATGTGCCTTTAATATATCTTAAAATTCGTTTCACTGCTTTTAAATGAGACTCTTTAGGACTAGATTGATATCTAGCACATAAACATACGCTGAACATAATATCTGGTCTACTTGCAGTAATATATAAGAGTGAACCAATCATACCTCGATAGAGTTTTTGATCAACACTCTTACCTAATAAATCTTTGTCAAGAGTAGTAGTAGTAGCCATAGGTGTGGATTTACTACTAGTACTATCCATGTTAAAACGTTTGAATAGTTCCTTTGCATATTTGCCTTGATTGATAAATATGCCATTTGAGGACTGTTTAATTTGAAGTCCAAGGAAATAATTGAGTTCACCCATGTGACTCATCTCAAATTCATTTTTCATGGTATTAGCAAATTCTTGACATAGATTATTATTAGTAGAACCAAAAATTATATCATCAACATATATTTGTATGATTAAGATATCATTCTTAACTCTTTTGATAAACAAAGTAGTGTCTACTTTACCTATTTCAAATCCTGTTTCTAAAAGAAAAGTTTTCAGACGATCATACCAAGCACGAGGTGCTTGTTTAAGACCGTATAAAGCCTTTTTCAATTTATAAACATGATCTGAAAATTGTTCATGTTCAAAACCTGGTGGTTGTTTAACATAAACATTTTCCTTAATAAACCCATTAAGAAAAGCATTTTTCACATCCATTTGATAGAGTATAAAATTTATAAAACAAGCAAAAGATAATAAAATACGAATAGATTCTAGTCTAGCAACAGGAGCATATGTTTCATCAAAATCTATACCTTTTTCTTGATTATATCCTTGAGCAACTAATCTAGCCTTGTTCCTTACAACTTGTCCTGATTCATCTAACTTATTTTTGAATACCCATTTGGTACCAATAATAGTCTGATCAGGAGGTCTAGGAACTAAATCCCATACATCATTCCTTATAAATTGGTTTAGTTCATCTTGCATGGCATTCATCCAATATTCATTCTCACAAGCTTCTTGTATATTTTTCGGTTCAAAATCCGACAAGAATGTTGTATGAGAGATCATATTAACATGTGAACGTGTCTGAATACCATGAGAGATGTCACCAATTATTAAGTCGTGAGGATGATCTTTAACTTCAACAAATGACTTTGGTAAAGTTGAAGATATCATAATCGGATCAGTCGACTTGACTTGTTCTTCAGTCGACTGCTTTACGTCAGTCGACTGGGAGACCTTATCAGTCGACTTATCAGACAGATTAGTTTGCTCTAAGGATTTAATCACATTATCTATTATTTAAGGTTGATGAAGGTAAGGATTCATCGAATGTAACATGCATTGATTCTTCAATAGTCATTGTAGACTTATTGAAAATTCTATATGCTTTACTCCTATTTGAGTATCCTAAAAAGATACCCTCATTAGATCTAGGATCAAATTTGTCTAAATTATCTTTTGTGTTTAGAATAAAACACTTACAACAAAATGTCTTAAAGTAAGAGACTTTAGGAATTTTATTAAAAAATAACTCATAACAAGTCTTCTTTAGTTTAGGTCTTAGAAGGATTCTATTTAAAACATAACAAGCTGTAGCAACAGCTTCAGCCCAAAAATGCTTTGGTAGATTGCTTTCAACAAGCATAGTACGTGCGCATTCTTGCAAAGTCCTATTTTTTCTTTCAACCACTCCATTTTGTGGTGAAGCTCTAGGAAATGCAAATGAATGTGTTATACCATTCTTGTTGCAATATTCTGTAAATGTTTCATTTTCAAATTCTCCACCATGATCACTTCTAATAGTGACTATGGTTAGAGATCTTTGATTTTGAACACGTTTACAAAAATGTGCAAATTCCTCAAAAGCATCATTTTTATGTTTTAAAAAGAATGTCCAAGTGAATCTTGAAAAATCATCTACTAAAACAAACACATATCTACTTTTATTTAAAGAAGCAACTCTAGTAGGGCCAAATAAATCCATATGAATTAATTCAAGTGGCCTACTAGTAGAGATTACTTCTTTTGTTTTAAAAGTGGATTTGATTTGTTTTCCTAGTTGACATGCATCACATAACTTATCCTTTTTAAAGGATAGTTTTGGCAGTCCTTTAACTAGGTTATATTTAGATAATTTTGAGAGATTTTTCATATTCACATGTCCAAATCTTCTTTGCCATAGCCAAGATTCATTGTTAGAGGCTATTAAACAAAAGTCATTTGAAAGATCAATTGCATTCAAACACAATTCATGAATATTATTTTCACGAAAACCTTGAAAAATAATATTTTGCATAGTAGAGTCATAAATCAAACATGCATCTTTTTCAAAAACTATTTTATATCCTTTATCACACAATTGACTAATGCTTAAAAGATTATGCTTTAAACCATTAACCAATAACACATTTTCTATAGTCGGGTTAGAAGTTTTACTGACCATGCCAATGCCTATGACTTTGCCTTTGTTGTTATCTCCAAAGGTGACGGTTCCTCCATCTATGCTTTGAATGGTGGACAGTAGGTTGGCATGTCCTGTCATGTGTTTTGAACATCCGCTGTCTAATATCCAGCGTTCTTTCTTGGGTACCTATAAAAAAATTAAGGTAAATATGGTACCCTTTTT
This sequence comes from Hemerocallis citrina, assembly GCA_017893485.1. NCBI lineage: Eukaryota > Viridiplantae > Streptophyta > Magnoliopsida > Asparagales > Asphodelaceae > Hemerocallis > Hemerocallis citrina. The sequence goes on along the minus strand of CM030358.1, from coordinate 379,467,093 downwards.
ATTGGATCCAAAACACATTAGTTTGGGGGAAACCAAACCCATGAAGAGTTTGATCTTCCTCCATAAGCAGGAATATAATAAGTAGAATTACACACATTTAACATATATGAGTTAATATAAGCAATTCTATCATTCTGATTTAGACTGACTGGAACCCATACTAACTTGTTCTGTCCAGTCGACTTACCAGTGTTTTTCAGTCGACTGTTGGTGTATATCAGTCGACTGGTTGGTACACTAGGTCGACTTATAAGAGGTTTTGATCTCGTTGAATAAGATCCAATTTCTCTGGACAGACGACTGGTTGTATGGTTCAGTCGACTTAACCGAACGGTAGTCTTGATTTTATCACTAGAATTAACAATCTTAGGTTTTTCAAAGAAATCATACAACTTGTGTGTAACAATAGAAATAGATGCTGATTTATTCTTACTAGTGTTTACAACAGGAGATTCTTTAACAGATGATTTTTTAAAACCAAGTCCATATTTTTGACTAGATGTAACTTGATGATGAAGCATATCATTTAAATTCTCTTTGCCTTTGTTAAACTTAGATACTTTCTTTGAAATCTCTTCATAATTCTTTTTGAGAGTGTCAAGATCAGTATCTAAACTTGCAATGCGAGAATTTAAGGATTTTACTTCCTTATCAAGGTTAAGATTTTCTTGATTAAGTGTTTGATTCACTTTCTCAAGATTCTTAACTCTAATCTTTTCTTTCTTTAACTCTTGGAATATTTCATTAAAAGCATCAAGAAGATCTTCGGAATCATAATCATTACATACATGTTCTTGTGCAGCCATGAAACACACATTTGCCACTTCGTTATTTTCATCCATTTCTTCTTCGGAAGATGAATCACTATCATCCCTTGTAGCTTGATAAGCCTTCTTGTTCTTGGCAAATTTGTTCTTTGGATATTTGTCTTTCTTGAAGTTGGATGATTTTTCCTTGTTCTTTGCATTTTCTAAGGGACAATCCTTCTTCATGTGACCTATTTTATTGCACCTGAAACATGTAGGAGGGTCATTAGAATCTCTAACTTTAGAATGAAACTTACCCTTCTTTAAGAACTTCTTGAATCTCCGAGTGAACATTGCTATTTCTTCTTCATCTTCTTCCTCATCTTCTGAGTCTGTCATGGCTTTAAAAGCCAATGATTTCTTCTTTGCTTGGTGTGATTCTGTATCTTTCTTTCGATCTTCAAGTTGGACCTCATATGCCATGAGATTGCCAACAAGATTCTCGAGAGTAAGTGTTGACAAGTCATTCGCTTCCTCTATTGCTGTGATTTTCTTCTCCCATTCTGGAGTGAGTGCACGTAGGACTTTTCTAACCATCTCTGCTTGAGTATAAGTCTTTCCAAGCGCCACAAGAGAGTTTGTGATGTCTGTGAATCTGGTAATCATCTCGGACACAGTCTCACTGTCCTTCATTCTGAACATCTCAAACCTGTGGACAAGAACAGAAATTTTAGACTCTTTTACTTTATTCGTTCCTTCATGTGTTACCTCAAGTGTATGCCAAATTTGATGTACGGTTGTAGCATTTGATACACGGTTGAATTCTTCTTTTGTAAGTGCACAAAATAAGGCATTCATTGCTTTGGCATAGTTCATAGTCTGATTCTTTTGATCATCATTCCATTGTGCATATGGAATGGTAGGGGCAGTGTATTCCGTCTCTGTCATTTGCCATATCTCATAGTTGATTGATTGAAGATAGATTCTCATTCGGCACTTCCAATAATTGTAGTTCGTTCCATCAAATAGTGGTGGCCGTTGTGTAGATTGGCCTTCATGGTACTGATTTGTATTTGAAGTAGTTGCCATAGCCTGTAACCTTGCTCTGATACCAAGTGTTGGATCCTGTAGGCAAGACAACAAACACTAGAGGGGGGTGAATAGTGTTTAATAAAAACTGCGGAAATTTTCTCGGTGTTGTCGACTTGGTTATGAACCAGTCGACTGATATGTCCAAGATAATTTAAAAACAACAACTCTGTGCAGTCGACTGATGAATGAAACAGACGACTGAAAGCACAATGAAACTACAACTACAAACGGCACTGACCAGTCGACTGATAGTGCAAGGAGTCGACTGTCCAGAAGCTTTTTGCAGAACTTAAATAAACAAGAGTGAATGCAAACACAAGATAATCAATCACAGAGTACACAAGATATATCCTGGTTCGGTCCTCCCGACCTACATCCAGTCCCCAAGCAACCCACTTGAGATTTCCACTATTCTTGAAAAATTACAAGAATACCCTACGGCGTTACGACAACAACCTTGTCTAACCCGTAGTCCTTTCTCTCAACCAGAGAAAGCAGACCCACTCTACTACCAAGAGTGAAACAGAACCGACTCTACAACCTAGAGTCAAAAATACTCTCCAACCGAGAGCAAGAGAACAAGAATACTTTACAGTCAACCTATAGCCTTGTTGGTGTATGTGTTGATGCACGTGGCTAAAAGAACAGGTCGACTTCTATACTCAGTCCAGAGCGAATTCAATGCTATACTGGACTGAATGTAGAGAACCAAAGAGTATGAACTTGAAAGCTTTGTTTCTCAAAAATGTCACTGAATTTTTTCTCAAGAGTGCTCGGATTGCAAAAGTAAAATCTGTTGGTCTTTTCAGTGAGATCTGAACTCTACTTAAAGAGTTTGATCTGCTGAACGTTGGGAAACAGTTACTCAACTGTCAACCAACGGATCTAAGCTTTTGAGTTTGAAAAAATTCGATTTTGAAAAACAGAAAAAGGTCAAAAGCTCTCGAACAGTCGACTGGGTTGCCATATGAGTCGACTGATCAGAGTTTGAATAATTTTAAACAGTTTTGTACTATCAGTCGACTGGCAGAAGCTTAAGTCGACTGGTACTTAAAAGTTAAAATTCTTCAAACTGTTTTGACTTCTATTTGGGGGTTTTTAAGAGACACACATTATGAAATTTTGAGTGTGTGTGTGTGAGACAAGGCTTTACATCAGACTAAGACTCAACAGAAAGTAAAATACAATTGTTTTTACAAGACATTATAATTTGACACATTTGAGCTTGAAGTCTTGAGTTTTGAGTCTTGAATTGAGTCTTGTCTTGAGTGAAGTCTTCATCTGTATCCTTTTGAGCTTGTTCATTTGTTCAGCTAGAATTGTCTTTGGTATGTACACTGCAATGTTAGCTGTATAACATAGACACATGTTGCACTGTGTTGTGATCATCAAAATCAAGAATCAACAATAAATCCTCAGAAGACTGTTCTCCAAGTCCTACAGGTAACTCTTCTTGATCACCTGTTGTTGCCGCTAATTTCGGTGTGGGGGCAAACAGATAGTATTTGTGGATTCTTAGGGAAACTGAATAGTAAACCTGTATACCTGTTCCGCCTGAGTCTGATCGACGCTCCCGCCGTACACCTGCAAAAAGTGTGAGACACCGGGGTTGTTCCCGGCGAAGCACCCTCCGACGCTCAAGTCAGTAATCTGGAAGACTATGAAAGAGCGCAAAAACTGGTGAAAGATTGATTACCTCTTAATGGAGATGGATGGGGGGTATTTATAGGCGTCTTAGGGAACGGATTAGGAATGTAATCCCCGTGGTCTGATAAGGAATATTCTTCTTGTAAACAGATTAGGAATGTAATCCCTAATTCCAGTGGGGGGATAGGCATGAATTAGGGCCGTTGATTAAGATCTGATCAGGGGCCCTAATTCTATCCCTCTGATCGGGCTTTATCGCTAGTTGAAACTCGCGCCCGATTGAAGCGGGTCCGTTTGTGGGTTATTGGGTCTTTATCGGAGAGACCCAGTACCCATCTCAGACACTATTTGTGGGTGAAATCACCGTTTTACCCCTGGGCTTCAAGATTCGTGCCCGATTTGGAAGGTTCCGATTAACCCCCATTTTTAGCCATATCACGAGCCCCCCACTCCTAAAGGCTGAGATTGATCGGCCTTTGAGGAGTAGTTTTAATTGTTTTAATGGCTAACGGAGTTGTATCAGAGCTCACCTGGAAGGTTTTGAATCTTGAAGGAGGTAGTTTGGTGATTTTTCAAGTGGATTGAACTCTGAGTCGCTCCTGAGCTCTTATGATCGTGTGGTGTTCTTGCAGAGATATCCTTCTGACTTAAGAAAGTGTTGATTTGTCGTCTTGGGTTCTTGGAAGATTGTTTTTGGGCAACAATTGTTTGTTTGGGGGTGAGAAGGTACTCCCCCACTTTATAATTGCTCCCCAGGGATTCTTCCTTACCTTTTCGAATTTTTTAATTGTGTTTTGGCGCAATGGCTTGGCCATTATCCTTCGTTGAGGGGTATTTACATTCGTACCATGCTTCTGACTACCTCTAGAGCTCGCTGGCTAGAGGGCCGAGGTCCGTATGCGATTCGGCGCATTTTTCCGAAGAGGAGAGCGAGTTCGGTGTAGCTACGAGTACTAGGAGGGAGTCCGGCATAGTGCGAGGTCCAATTCTTCCTCGTAACGAGGTCGGTGTCAAGAACGCTCGGCAGTGGGTGCCGAACTTGATTTTTTCCCCGTAACGAGGTCGGTGTCAAGAACGCTCGGCAGTGGGTGCCGAACTTGATTTTTTCCCCGTAACGAGGTCGGTGTCACGGACGCTCGGCAGTGGGTGCCGAACTTGATTTTTCCCCGTAACGAGGTCGGTGTTACGAACGCTCGGCAGTGGGTGCCGAACTTGAATTTTTTCCCGTAACGAGGTCGGTTCCACGAACACTCGGCAGTGGGTGCCGAACTTGATTTTTCCCCCGTAACGCGGTCGGTTCCACGAATGCTCGGCAGTGGGTGTCGAACTTGATTTTTCCCCCGTAGCGAGGTCGGTTCCACGAACGCTCGGCAGTGGGTGCCGAACTTGACTTTTCCCCCGTAACGAGGTCGGTTCCACGAACGCTCGGCAGTGGGTGCCGAACTTGATTTTTCCCCGTAACGAGGTCGGTGTCACGAACGCTCGGCAATGGGTGCCGAACTTGATTTTTTCCCCGTAACGAGGTCGGTGTCACGAACGCTCGGCAGTGGGTGCCGAACTTGATTTTTCCTCCGTAACTATGTCGGTTCCACGAACGCTCGGCAGTGGGTGCCGAACTTGATTTTTTCCCCGTAACGAGGTCGGTTCCACGAACGCTCGGCAGTGGGTGCCGAACTTGATTTTTCGCCCGTAACGAGGTCGGTTCCACGAACGCTCGGCAGTGGGTGCCGAACTTGACTTTTCCCTCGTAACGAGGTCGGTTCCACGAACGCTCGGCAGTGGGTGCCGAACTTGATTTTTCCCCGTAACGAGGTCGGTGTCACGAACGCTCTGCAGTGGGTGCCGAACTTGATTTTTTCCCCGTAACGAGGTCGGTGTCACGAACACTCGGCAGTGGGTGCCGAACTTGATTTTTCCCCGTAACGAGGTTGGTTCTACGAACGCTCGGCAGTGGGTGCCGAACTTGATTTTTCCCCTGTAACGAGGTCGGTTCCACGAACGCTCGACAGTGGGTGCCGAACTTGATTTTTTCCCCCGTAACGAGGTCGGTTCCACGAACGCTCAGAAGTGGGTGCCGAACTTGATTTTTCCCCCGTTACTAGGTTGGTTCCACGAACGCTCGGCAGTGGGTGCCGAACTTGACTTTTCCCCCGTAACGAGGTCGGTTCCACGAACGCTCGGCAGTGGGTGCCGAACTTGAATTTTTCCCCGTAACGAGGTCGATTCCACGAACGCTCGGCAGTGGGTGCCGAACTTGAATTTTTCCCCGTAACGAGGTCGGTTCCACGAACGCTCGGCAGTGGGTGCCGAACTTGAATTTTTCCCCGTAACGAGTTCGATTCCACGAACGCTCGGCAGTGGGTGCCGAACTTGAATTTTTCTCCGTAACGAGGTCGGTTCCACGAACGCTCGGTAGTGGGTGCCGAACTTGACTTTTCCCCCATAACGAGGTCGGTTCCACGAACGCTCGGCAGTGGGTGCCGAACTTGATTTTTTCCCGTAACGAGGTCGGTGTCACGAACGCTCGGCAGTGGGTGCCGAACTTGATTTTTTCCCCGTAACGAGGTCGGTTCCACGAACGCTCGGCAGTGGGTGCCGAACTTGATTTTTCCCCCGTAACGAGGTCGGTTCCACGAACGCTCGGCAGTGGGTGCCGAACTTGATTTTTTCCCACGTAACGAGGTCGGTTCCACGAACGCTCGGCAGTGGGTGCCGAACTTCTAAACTTGTTGTTTTTCTTTATAGGAGTTTGTATCTGCTGTGCGCCTTCTGAGCTTCTAACAGCTTCTGACAATTCTGACACCTCTTACCGATAGGACGTTTATTAATTGCAGTGACCTCTGGGCTTCCATCAGACGGGACGCGCATTAAATTCGACTCATGATTTGGCGTGGTTAGCAAGGCGACGATTGGGGTTGCTCCGTCGTTTCGTCTAAATGGGCCGGTCGTACGAGCCCATTAACCTTGTTTGGAGCGCCCCTCTTTATAAATCCTCACCCCCTCTCTCATTTCTCATTTCTCCTCTCTTTTGCTCAGACGGTTTCTTGTGCTCAGGCGAATTCTTCCGGTGGTCGGCGTTTGATTCAGGCGAAGTTTTCCGGCGGCTATTTCTCTTAAGGTAATTTATCATCAATTATGTCTGTAGCTTCTGATTCCGAAGAAATCTCTTGGTCCGAGCCCTCCCTTGAAGTCGTCGAGGATTCGACTCCGACCCCGACCAAAGGCAAGAAGGTGTACGGTAAGGATTCGATCGTAGTGGATCCGAAGAGGATGGGGGAGTTCGGACAACTGCCAGGGCCGTTGACGGGGCTCCACAGAGTCAGGCAGCTCCCGGAGGATCAGGCCGAGCGGATTGTTCATGGGAGGGGGAGGTCCTTCGAGGAGAATGCCGCTAGGGAGACGACAGAGGCGGACGATGCGGCGTCGATCCTGCGCGAGGAGGATCTGGCAGTGATCCGGGATTCTTTTCTCATCCCGGAGGAGTACGAAATTATGCTGTCGGACCCCGGGGTTAGGGCAAACTCGCCGCTGCCAGTGACCATGTGTTGCTGGCCGGTCGATGCCTTTATCGCCGGTGCTCGGCTACCTCTCCACGCGTTCACCGTTACCGTGGTGAGTTGGTTCGGGGTCAGCCCCATCCAACTCATGCCGAACGCGTGGCGAGTGATAAATGGTTTTGTACTCCACTGCCAGGCCGCAGGGATCGAGCCGCAGCTGAACGTGCTTCGGACGCTATACCGGCTCCATCAAGGGAATAAGTCGGAGTACCGGTATTACTTGACTCCGAGGCACGGTGGCAGTCTCGTCATATGCCCCGACTCCATTAAGCACTAGGCGAGAGAAGTGGTTGGTTGTGCGGAGTCGAGAGGCATGGCCGATCCCCTCTGACTGGGTGGAAGGGGTACCGAAGAGGGCGAAGGCGATACCGAAGCTCTCAGTGGAAGAAGAAGAGGCGGTCCAGATTCTCCTTGACCGGCCGAAGTACGATTGGAGGGAGCTGACGGAGGACGTCCTCTACAAGGGAGGGCTCTGCCGCGTAGATCCCAGTACGCAGCTCTCGTCAAGTTCTTTTTTCCCGTACTCTCTTCCGTGTTGTTTTCTATGTGCTAACCACTTTTTGCTTTTGATGCAGAAACCATGGACTACGACGCAGTATTGGTGCTCAGGGCAGGGCTCGCAAGCAAGGCGCCGAAGAAGCGCAAGAGGGTTGCATCCAAGCTGCCCTCGACCTCGAAGGCTCCGAGGATTGCAGCCCCTGTCGAGGAGGTGGAGGTCCTCGGCAGTCCGGCTGTCACTGTGGCGGGGACTTCGGCTCCCACATCTGTGGGCGAGTTCCCCATTGCTGCCGCCCTCGCCATGCCAGCGCCGCCGCTGACTGTGGCAGGCGAGGAGCTCCTGACGGAGGAGCATAAGCGGATTCACATCCCGGACTGGCAAGTCCGAAGGCATGATGGGTTCCTCAGGAACTCGCTGGCGAGCATGCAGGCCGTCAAGCACCTCGCCACCCCGAAAGACCGAGCCGCCATGGAGGCAGGGAGAGAGGGCGACGACGTGATCGAGATCGCTCGTTCGGCGGTGTCGGTAAGCTTCGAGTTTCCTTCGTTTGTTGCACTTCTTGAATCACAAAAATTTTTCTAACTCTTTTAGCTCTTCTTTGCTGCAGATCATCGTCCACTTCGGCCACCTCACCGAGAGGTTGACAGCTCTGGAGAAAGAGCTGAAGCAAGAGTCCGACCAAGCTCGGAACGAAAAAGCCCGGATGTCGAACGAGCTCGACAAGCTCCGTGTCGAGCATGAAGGCCGGTCGGCGAGGATCCAGCACCTCGAGGCCGAGGTGACGAGGCTGGAGGGTGAGCTCCTTCGTCAGAAGGAGGGGTCGGCCAAGCAGCTGGCCGAGGTCGAGGCTGCCATTGCTGCGGCTGTGAAGGCGGCGGAGGACGCAACCCTGGAGAAGGCGCAGGGGTTCCTCTCCCAGAACATGGCGAAGGCCTTCGCCGCAGCCCTCGAACGGGTGTAGAAGGAGTACCCCGACGTGGACGTTTCGGGGTGGAGGCTGTTCCCCGGCCACGTCGAGGGTTTCGACCCTGAATCCAAGGGGGAGGAGGATGAAGGGGACGACAAAGCTGATGCCGGGGATGGGGTCACTGGCGAGGTCCCTAGCACTGCAGTCACTCCCCTGTTGGTGGCGTCCCCTTCGGCGAAGTCAACCCCTACCCTGCCTCGTCGCCCGGGGAAAGAGGTCGCACCTTGACTCCGCTCCTCTTTTTTTTTGTTTTGTTTTTCGTTATGTTTCTTTTCACTCATTGTAACGCCTAATAGCGGACTGGCCACCGCTACTTTTTGAAATGAATGAAATGAAAATTTTTGCAAGTGTTGGTGTTCGGATCTTTGTCTTTCGCCCCTTTTTCTGCTAAACGTTCTCTTCTTGTTTCGAGAGTTCCTTGTTTTTAGAAAATTTTTTCCAAGTGTGGTACTCCGGCAGTGTTCGACCTTTTTGCTGATTACTTTGACCTTTTTGTAGCTTATGGTGGTTACCCAAGATGCCGAGCTCACGCGTTCGGACGAGGAAGCTCGAGCCGAGGCTGGCCTAGGGGCGACGAGGCTGTGTCTGGCGAGGTGCCGAGAGCGGCTCTACGAAGTCAAGCTCGGATTGTGCCGAGCTGAAAGCGAGAGGAACCATCTCCAGCTCGTCCTCGGCCGGCGAGATATCGAGATTCGCCGTTTGGAAAGCAGGATCGAAGAGCTTACCCCCGCGGGTGAAGGTGAATATTCGCCAACTGCTTTCAGTAATGAGATTCGGATTCAGTGCATCCGTCATAACTTGTCCAAAATAACAGAGGAGAGGGACGACTTGCTCACCGAGATACAGCATCTGCAGTCCGTAGAGACGAAGCTTCGGAGTGAGGGCGAGGGACTGACAGCCGAAGTGGCCAAGTTGACGACCGAGCGGGTCCAATTGACTGCCGAGGTCGATGCGCTGAAGAGAGCGACGGTGGATAAGAGCATCGAGGTCACCCATCTTCGGCGCCTCATTGTCAGCCGATCAGGAGTTCCGGACTCTGCGATACCACCTCGTTTCAAAGTTAACGTGAAGGACGACTCATTGCGTGATCGGATCTCGGAGTTGGAGGCGGAAGTTGCTCGCCTCAAGCCGCATTCGGGGCCTATCAACGTTCGAAGCACCTCGTGTACTCGCACGGAGAGCGATCGGGGCATTACCTTCTACGAGATGGCGACCCGTCAGCGGATCGGCCAACCTAGTCCAGGGGACGCGCAGAGCTCGGTGGCAATTTCGTCGAGCGGAGCATCCGTCGGAGTAGCCACTAGAAGTGGTGCCGAGGATACATCTCAATTCACCGGCTTGGGGTCGCGCTCTGGAGACAAGCGTCGTCATTCTCGAGTGTCTCTGAAGCGGAATGCACCGGCTCCAAAAAAGCGCTGAAGTCGTCGACTCCGCGAGCTTTTGTGTATTTTTCTCTTTTTTTTTTTTTTGGCTAAGTGTAATAAGTCGGCATTGTAACTTTTTCTTTGATGAGTTGTAATCCTGCTGTGTTTGTCTTTGTACCGCATCTGTTTCATCAATAAAAGTGTTGTTGCCGAACTTGTGTGTTTTTTACTTTCACGACTGTTGTCTGCTGCGCCGAGGCTTCTAAGTCGGCCGCGTACTTGTCTGTCGATCGGCGAGGGGAATGTTCGGCCAGTGGTGCCGAGCCTTGTCTCTACTGCCCAATCGTGCAGTCTTGTGAGGCAAGTTCAGCGGCTACCTCTCAAACTGCGTCAAAGCGCAAGTGCCGGGCCTCGGATCGTTGCTAGAGTAGTTCGGTAGCTATGATCGCGACCCTGAATGGCGAACTACTCCTAGCTCGCTTAGAAGCGGACTTGCGAAGTAGATTCGAACCAAGTGTTGGACTCCTGAACCATCGTTAGATTAGTTTAAGGGTTGTAGGAGCATTTCCGAATGGCGAACTACCCCTAGCTCGCTTAGAAGCGAACTTGCGAAGTAGAATCGAACCAAGTGTTGGACTCCGAACCATTCAACGACTGTGGGAGCAATTCCGAATGGCGAGCTACTTCTAGCCCGCTTAGGAGCGAACTTGCGAAGTAGAATCGAGCCAAGTGTTGGACTCCGGAACCATTGTTAGATTAGTTTAAGGGTTGTGGGAGCATTTCCGAATGGCGATCTACCCCTAGCTCGCTTAGAAGCGAACTTGCGAAGTAGAATCGAACCAAGTGTTGGACTCGGAACCATTCAACAGCTGTGGGAGCAATTCCGAATGGCGAGCTACTTCTAGCTCGCTTAGGAGCGAACTTGCGAAGTAGAATCGAGCCAAGTGTTGGACTCCGGAACCAGAGCTAAAAGCAGAGAGATGTAATAGCAGCGAAAATATGAAAAACTTTATTTATTAATATCTAATGATCGGCTGCTTCTAAAGTTGCTAGCCGTTATTACAATGAAAATAAAAGAAAACTACTACAAGTGATAGGAAAAGAATGGCTCGACATCCCGGACTACTTAGAGAGGCGTTGCCGCTTTCTCTTGGTATTTTAAGAGATGGTCGGCATTCTAAGCCCTGGGAATCTCCCTGCCTTCGAGATCTTCTAGTCGGAATGTGCCGGGGCGGATTACTTTTCAGATCTTGTAAGCCCCTCCCAGTTGGGGCCAATTTGCTTTTTTGACCAGGGAACGAGACGGCCAATTTTCGAAGGACCAGGTCCCCTTCTTTGAGGTCCGTTGGGCAGGACCCTTTTGTTGTATGCTAGCTCGATCCTCCTTCGGTAAGCTTGTTGGCGTATGGCAGCTCTCTCTCGGATTTCATCTATAAGATCTAGGCTTGCTCTGAGTTCTCTAGCGTTCTGCTCTTCTTCATAAGCTATCAGACGAGGAGAGGGTATCCCGACTTCTAGGGGGATGATGGCCTCGGCCCCATAGGTGAGATTAAATGGGCTCTCACCTGTTGGGGTCCGCTTGGTGGTGCGGTGATTTCAGGGCACGTTTGGCAGCTGATCGACCCACAGTCCTTTGGAACACATGTCTAACCTCTTCTTGATGCCTGAAAGGATCTGTCGGTTGGCATTCTAGGCCTGGCCATTCGACTGAGGATGGGAGACAGAGGAGAATCGGTGTTGTATGGCGAGGTCCTCACATAAGGCTCGGAAGGTGGTCCCAGTGAACTGTGTTCCATTATCCGTGACTATGACCCGGGGAACGCCGAATCGGCAAATCACATTTTTTCAGAAGAATTGAACGACCCTATGCTCGGTGATTGTAGCCAGGGGCTCGGCCTCTATCCATTTCGAGAAATAGTCGACTGCCACGACTAGGAACTTTAACTATCCGGGGGTTGGTGGAAATGACCCTAGTAAATCCATCTCCCACATAGCGAAGGGGATCGGACTTGATAGGGAGGTGAGCGGTGCTTGTGGAAGGCGTCGGATGTCAGAATACTTTTGACAGGAGCTGCATTGCCGAACGTGTCGTTCAGCATCCCGTAGGAGAGTGGGCCAGTAATACCCGTAGTTCAACACTTTGCGCGCTAGAGCCCTGGACCCAGAATGGGCCCCACCGATGCCCTCGTGGAGTTCTTGCAGGGCGTAGTCGGCTTGCCCGGGGGAAAGACACCTCAGGTAAGGCCGACCGTCCACCTGGGTGAAGGAGCGTTTATATAGGATACCTTCGATTAATGTATAGCGCTCGGCTCGGGTCCTGATTCTTCTTGCTTCCCTCGGATCTTCGGGGAGGAGTCCGTCCCTTAAGAACTCGACGAGGGGTTTCGTCCAGTTGTCTTCGAGGAGGACGGGCAATGTTTCAACGGAGTCAGGTGTTTCGTCCTCTATGCTCGGCTTCAGGAGGACTTCTATCAATACGGTCTGCTCCAGACCTTGAAGGGAAGAGGAGGCTAATTTGGATAGGGCGTCAGCCTGAGCATTTTCTTCTCGGGGGATCCTTTGGATGAGGGCCTCTTCAAACAGCGCCATGAGGCTCTATACCTTGGCCAAGTATTTAACCATTCTATCATCGCGGGCTTCATACTCGCCGAGGACCTGGTTGACGACCAACTGAGAGTCGCTGAAGATCTGCAGCCGCTGTGCCCCTGCATTTCGGGCCATTCGAAGACCGGCTATTAGCGCCTCGTATTCGGCCTCGTTGTTCGAGGCTTTGAAATTTATACGGAGGGAGTATTGGAGGATAAAGTCATCTGGACCTGCCAGAATGACTCCTGCCCCGCTTCCTTCATTGCAAGAGGATCCATCAACATAAATCGACCAGACCGGCGGTCCCTTCACTGTCTGGCTGGGCTCGGGGATGGTACTCTCAACTATGAATTCGGCCAGCGTCTGAGCCTTGATCGCGGTCCGAGGCTGATATGATATGTCATGTTGGCTTAGTTCAATCGACCATTTCATAAGGCGTCCCGAAGTCTCGGGCTTGTGAAGAACCTGTTTCAGCGGCTGGTCGGTAAGAACGACCACCGAATGGGACTGGAAGTACGGGCGAAGCTTTCTCGCGGCCATCACCAGGGCATAAGCCATCTTTTCAATCTTCGCGTATCTTAGCTCAGCGTCCCGAAGCACTTTGCTGACATAGTGGATGGGCTTCTGGGCCGGTCTTCTTCCCTCACTAGGACCGCACTTAGGGTCTGCTCAGAGGCTGCCAGGTAGAGGTATAGGGGCTCACCAGGGATCGGCTTGCTGAGGAGAGAGGGATTGACGAGGTAGGCCTTGAGCTGGTCGAAGGACTCCTGTTGCTGCTGCCCCCATTCGAATCCTTTAGCCCCCCTGAGGGCTTTGAAGAAGGGGAGGCATTTTTCCCCAAACTTTGACAGAAAGCGCCCTATGGCAGTTAGGCGACCAGTTAATCTCTAAACTTCTTTAACATTTCTAGGAGGGGCCATGTCCAATATGGCCTTGATCTTCTCCGGATTTGCTTCAATTCCTCGTTGGCTAACCATGAAGCCGAGGAACTTCCCTGATGAGATGCCAAACACACACTTGTTCGGGTTGAGTCTCATATTGTGCTTTCTTAAAACGTCAAATGCTTCTTGGAGGTCGGCCACGTGATCAGTGCCTCGGATGCTTTTCACAAGCATGTCATCAACGTACACCTCCATGTTTCGGCCGATCTGAGCCTGGAAAACCTTGTTGACGAGGTGCTGGTACGTTGCCCCCGCATTCTTTATACCGAACGGCATGACTCTGTAGCAATAGAGCCCCTGGTCGGTCACGAACGAGGTCTTCGGGATATCAGGGGGAACATTCTTATTTGATTGTAACCTGAGAAGGCATCCATAAAGCTGAGGAGCTCATGTCCCGAGGTTGCGTCAATCAGAGTGTCAATACTCGGCAGAGGAAAGGGATCTTTGGGGCAGGCCTTGTTGAGGTCGGTAAAATCAATGCAAATCCTCCAAGTCCCATTGAACTTCTTTACCATTACTACATTCGATAACCACTCCGGATAGTTCACTTCCTGTATGAACCGGGCCTTCAAGAGTTTGTCTACCTCCTCTTTGATAGCGAGCTGACGCTCAGGGGCGAACTTGTGCCTCTTCTGCTGAACCGGTTTGGACCCCGGATCAACGCTCAGGCGGTGGACCAAGAGTTCTTCGGAGATACCGGGCATATCTGCTGCTGACCAGGCGAAGAGGTCTTGATTGGTTCGGATGCATTTTACAATATCCGAGTAGAGGGCGGACGAGAGGGTCTTGCTAACAAAGAACTTGTGGGTCGGCTCCTGCTCAGAGAAAAGTACCTCTTCCAATTCGTCCACCGGCTCGGAAGTCGGCCGAGCAGCGTCTTGGGGGAGTTCCAGTGTTTCTAAGGAGAGGATGGGTCCGATGGTAGAGGTCATATAGCACTTGCGGGCCTGCTCCTGATTGCCTCTTACTTCCCCTACTCCGGACCGAGTGGGGAACTTCATTTTGAGATGATAGGCTGAAGGGACGGCCTCAAGGGCGGCCAAGCCGGGCCGACCCAAAATAACATTGTAGGCTGCAGGGACATCTACGACCATGAAGTCCATCGACTCCGTTCAGGTAGTAGGAGTTTTGCCAGCGGTTACGTCGAGGGTAATCACTCCTTCAATAGTCACTGGCACTCCTGTGAACCCGTGGAGCATGTAACCGGCGGGTTTGAGTCTGTCCCGAGAGAGCTTTAGGCCTTTAAAAGCGGCGAGGAAGAGGATGTTGACGGAGCTGCCGTTGTCCACTAAGATCCTCTCCACTTTGAAGTTCGCCAAGTGAAGACTGATGACGAGCGCGTCACAATGAGGGGTGCGGACACCTTCAAGATCTTCGTCGGAGAATGTGATGGGCACTCCGAGGCCTTTGGGAGGAGGGGTGGTTCGGACCGAATTGACTTCCCTTATGAATGCCTTCCGAGAGGAGTTGGAGGAGCCCCCCATTGGGCCCCCGTGGATGAGGTGGAGGACTCGTTCTTCTTCAAAGTCAGGCGTCTCTTTTCGTTCCGGACGCTTGTTAGCCCCTCGAGGCGGGGTAGGGAGTTCGGCTCGGTCCTTTCTTACAAACCTGGTCAGCTGCCCTCTCTGGATAAGGGCTTCGATCTCGTTCTTCAGGGCACGACAATCGTTGGTGTCATGCCCATGGTCCCAGTGATAACGGCACCATTTTTTTTATCTCTTCTCTTGGCGGGGGTGTTCATCCTGGGAGCAGGGGGTAAGACCCCTTCTTTCTCAACTTCCATCAAAATAGTTGCGACGTTAGTGGTGAGGGGAGTGAACTTCTCGAACCTAGGGGGAGTTCGGCGCTGGCCGGCATTGTCCTTTTGGAGCTTCTTGGCTCCTTCCTCCTCTATTCCCTTTCTCTTAAACCCGGAGGAAGACCCTTCCCAGTTTGGTCGCTGCTCGGCCTCTTCGGCCCAGATATACTTTTCACTGCGAAGGAGGAGGTCGGAAAAGTTCTGTGGAGGCTTCTTGGCAAGGGAGGAGCGGAGGTTGGAATTGAGGACATTAGATTGAAATGCTGCCGTAGCTACCGACTGGTCGAGGGATGCTATGGACCTGGCTTCAGCTGTGAACCTCTTCACATAGTCTCTCAGTTTCTCCCCCTTCTTTTGGTGGAGGTGCAATAGGGAGATGCTGGTTTTCTCGGCTCTGCGGCTGCTTACGAAATGTGTGACGAAGAGGGTTTCGAACTGCTCGAAGGAGAATATTGAGGAGGGGGCAAGGCGAGAATACCACTCTCGAGCTGGTCCCTTAAGAGTTGCGGGGAAGGTTTTGCAGAGGAGGGCATCGGAAGCTTGATGGAGGAGCATCAAAGTCTTAAAGCTTTCGATGTGATCAACTGGGTCGGTCTCCCCGGTGTAAGTCTCAAATTGGGGAGGTTTGAAACCGAACGGCACAGGTGCATCCACTATGGTTCGGGATAAAGGGGGTCGGCTAGGATGTAGGGTCCTCCCCCTAAGCTCCTCTTCTCGGTCTATCTGGCCCAGGCGCCTCTCTACTTCATGAAGGCGACGGTACATAGTGTCATCCCTCCGACAGTAATCAGCCGAGCCCCTAGACTCGTCTTCGTATGAGGGAGAGCGGGGGCTACGGCGATGGTAACTTCGGGAGCGACGAGGACTTGGGGTACGCCGGGAGTTGCTAGGAGCAGGACGAGGAGATAGGGACCGTCGGCGAGGGCTTCGGACCGGATGAGGAGATCGGCGAGGGCTTTGGACTGGAGGAGTGGACGGGGCCTTCGGCTCATTAGGGTTTTGACGGAGGTTGAGAGCCTGCAGGACGGTCGCTTGGAACTGCGGGAACTCGGCACGGGTGATTGGTGCCTCATTGTTCCGGGGCTGTTGCCGACCCGCGGGGGAGTGCCTTCTTCGGTAATGCTCGGGGGACTCTTTCCTTCCTCTACGGACGGGAGACCTGTAGTGCCGGTGGCGAGCAGACCGCTCGCCCGGATGGTGTTGGCGGGAGGTTCCCTCTCGGGCCCGCTTTTCATCCAGATGGCGGTGGAGATCATCATCTTTCTGGCGATTGATGGCGGTATTATGGCAACCGGAGGCTTGGGGGTGATGGGAGGCCATAGAGTCCGTGGAGGCGTTGTGGATGGAGACATGCTCTTGATGAAGAGGTTGTTTCTGGGGGTTAGGGCCCTTTGGATGCTGATCGGGAGGGGGAAGGCCCTGTTGGAGCGGATCTTCCGCTGTAGGGGGAAGCTGTCCTTGTTGTTGAGCAGGATTGTGGGGGACTTCTTGCTGCTGATCAGGGTTGGGTCCTCGGTTGGACCCCCTTGACCTGACTTTCCAGGGTGGCATGGCTGGAGAAGACCTGTATTCGGGGAAAAGGAGAGGTCTCTATTCGTTAGTTTCCTACAGACGGCGCCAATCTGTTGCCGCTAATTTCGGTGTGGGGGCAAACAGGTAGTATTTGTGGATTCTTAGGGAAACTGAATAGTAAACCAGTATACCTGTTCCGCCTGAGTCTGATCGACGCTCCCGCCGTACACCTGTAAAAAGTGCGAGACATCGGGGTTGTTCTCGGCGACGCACCCTCCGATGCTCAAGTCAGTAATCTGGAAGACTATGAAAGAGCGCAAAAACTGGTGAAAGATTGATTACCTCTTAATGGAGATGGATGGGAGGTATTTATAGGCGTCTTAGGGAACGGATTAGGAATGTAATCCCCGTGGTCTGATAAGGAATATTCTTCTTGTAAACAGATTAGGAATGTAATCCCTAATTTCCAGTGGGGGGATAGGCATGAATTAGGGCCGTTGATTAAGATCTGATCAGGGGCCCTAATTCTATCCCTCTGATCGGGCTTTATCGCTAGTTGAAACCCGCGCCCAATTGAAGCGGGTCCGTTTGTGGGTTATTGGGTCTTTATCGGAGAGACCCAGTACCCATCTCAGACCCTATTTATGGGTGAAATCACCGTTTTACCCCTGGGCTTCAAGATTCATGCCCGATTTGGAAGGTTCCGATTAACCCCCATTTTTAGCCATATCACCTGTGAATACCTCATCTAAAAAGATGAGAAAATTGTCCTTAGAGCAAGTCATGTACAGCAAGTAGAGAAAGCAATGATCAATGGAAATATAGTATAACAAAGAATTCAATAAAACAATAGAAATCAATAACAATGGACGATAGCAATAGTCAATATCAATGGTAACAATGCGATGAGTATAACAATAAACCATTTTCAGTATTCGATGTCAAGACTCAATGGTCGATGTCAATATCAATAACAATTTTCAATATCAATAGCAATGATGATGTTCAACATGCAGTGTCAATATTGTGTCAATTTCTAAGTCGATTAGCTTTTAGCCTAACTAATACACGTATTACTGCGTCCCATACCACAGGTTCCGTATATATAATCAATGTCTTTTAGACCCAAGTGGTGTACTTTATAGATCATGTACTCAGTAACGGTAATCAATATTCAATAATCACGATTCAATATTCAATGCACGATATGATAATTCGACAATGTTACAATACACGATAAATTGAGTTACTGTCTTAAGCCACAATCAATCGATAAAACAATAGTTGATAACAATATTTAGGAAAACATGGGCCCCTCCTCCCAGTACAGTCTCTACATTGTCTACTACTTAAGTCACCATTAAACCCCGGCTGGTTAAACATTTCATCGATGCAATCAATTATATTATGCAATCAGAGAAATTCGATAAATGATGGTATCAATAGAAATCAAGAGTACAGTCAATAGGAGCGATGCAATAAGAGAATATCAAAAGTGCAATAGATCATGTAATGCATTTATCACAATCCAATTCAGCAATTATAATGATATATAGAAAATCATATTAAGTAAACATAGGTAACATAATTTTGGACAGCATTAGACTATTGTACCAAAATCAAGTTTCCCGCTGTTACAGAAATCCAAAACTAGACCCGTCAGAATTTCTAGAAATTAGACTTCCCAACGATTCCAATGCATACTCATAATATAGATTCAGATAACAGTATATAGGTGAATTACATCATTCTTTACTGATTATAAGTTCTGACTGAAAATTGACATTTAGCTGTTACATTAGTAAAACCAGTAAAAATCCAAAATTTAAATCATCAAAAATATCCATTAAGTTCCTAATCATGTTAACTAATAATATGGAGTTTATTATGACAATATTCTAACATTAACTTAGCTTTTTAATAACTTAGACATGAAAAAATGCATGAATCAGGAATTCTGGAAGTAAAAAGGCAGTAGTAGTAAAAACACCATAACTCTTGCAATAAAACTTGGAATTCAAATATTTTAGATGTTCTAGAAACTAGAAACACAGGGCTACAATTTTCGTTTCTAAAGCTATAAATTTTTATATCAAATACTGGGTCAAAAAGGTCTCACAAGTTTCAGGTAGACAGTGAAATCAGGGTTTGACATATCGCATAAAATAAAACCGATTTAAACATGATAGACTTCAACTCGATATTTAACAAATCTTAGATTCAATATGGTAAACACAATGAAGAATACATCCATACACTAGTTTAACATCAAACAAGGCATCAATCAGTCATTCAAGCACAACAACCTAACAATAAATTCTACGATAGTTTATTTGTGCGGTGTCATGCATAAATAACTTCTGTTATCAATACTATGTAAGTGCATGAAAGATTCAATATTTTAGAGTCAACAATGGCACGAAGTCAAGAATATCTTCGGTTAGCTCGTGTAAACCCTCAATATACTCAACGGAAGATAAACAGTATAACAATGCGATAAACAATCAGGATCTACTTACGGAATTTCAATGAAAAGCTCGAATGCGATACAATAATGATTCGAGAGTGAAAAGTGACTTGCATTGTATATGATTAATCTGACTATAATAGAATAACGGGATTAGGATCCCGGGGGCAACGATGCACAATGGCAATACGTGCAATCGCACAAGCATAACAACATGTGCACACTACGTGCAACACAGCAGTAACAACGGCACGGGCAAACAGTAGCACGTGCAACATGTGCACACCGAAACAACAGCAAAAGCAGCACTTACAAAAGCAGCAGCAACGGGGACTATGACTTCGGCAGTGATTGGCGGCGTATAGGGGCAGCCGGGTGGTCTTTGGCGTAAGGGGTGCTCTGCAGTGGCGGAGGTCGACGACGTAGGGGATGCGATGGTGTTTAAGGAGGGAGCAGAGGATGGGTTTCGGTGCCAAAACAGAGGAAGAAGAAGTTCGGGGTAGGGTGGCGGTGTTGGTGCTGGCAAGGCAGCGAGCAGTAGTGCGAAGGTCGACGAGGTGCAACAATGGAGGGGGATGGCGATGGGTTCGGTGGGCAGTGAAGGCGAAGAGGCAGTGTATAACGGGGCTCGGGATCGCAAGGAGGAAGGTGAGGGGGTTGAACAGTGAAGGGTTGGGTTTAGGGTTGAACAGTGGGGAAGATGAAGAGGTTGGGGTTGTCTGGCTGTGTATTAAGGAGAGAGAGAGAGAAAGAGACAGGGGAAGTTGGAGATACGGAAAATCGTGGGGAGAAAATATGGGATTTACTGTTAGTGGGATGAGGGTATTGGGCTAGCAGGTTTGTGGGTCAAGATCCAGAAGGAGTGGGTTATTGGGTTGCGGATTAGTGGGTTAATGGTCCAATAAGGAGATCGGTTTGGGTTTAAAAATTCAATAGGAAAATAAGTAGGAATATATCAGATAAATTAGAGTATTCGACACAGAAAATTTAAATAGGTTGTACCAAAATTTTAGGGTTCAACAGAAATAAAATGGATTGGAAGAATACAATTGGATTAAGATTTATGGACCTTCACAAATTAATAAACAATTAAAGAAAGAATAATAATAAGATTAGGCAAAAATATAATAAATAGCAATATAGCAGTAAATATTAATTAATTAAATCAGAAAGGATACATAAAATTCATACTCCAATAATAATAAAATATAGATTAAGATCTATAGGACTTCACAAATTAATAAATAATAACAGATGAATTTTAATAAATAATCAAAAAATAATAATTATAATATATATCAAAATGGGATTTGAGTTTAACAAATTTATTAAAAATAAAATAGTAATAATACATTTGATTTGGGATAAAATATAAATAGTCGATCAATTAGGAATAGAAAATAAAGTTAAAATATATCATCATTCGAAATAAATATAATTGTCTAATAGAAAAGACTTTGATAGAAGATCCAAAATGAATTGATAAATAATCAAAATGCAGAAAATACTCAGGAATATGTATTTTCTGGAACGGGAGTTACAATCAAGATTAGCAATGTCTTCATCAAGTAAAGGATGATCAATATATCATTCGAGCTCCAAG
Organism: Hemerocallis citrina; assembly: GCA_017893485.1. NCBI lineage: Eukaryota > Viridiplantae > Streptophyta > Magnoliopsida > Asparagales > Asphodelaceae > Hemerocallis > Hemerocallis citrina. The sequence goes on along the minus strand of CM030358.1, from coordinate 379,446,314 downwards.
TCTATATTAGACACTTGGCTCAAACTAGATGATAAATTTCTACTCTTAAACACTTCAAAACTATTTTTTTTAAATGAAGTAGAAGAAGGATGTTCTTCTTGCCTTTGTGCATATGTATGTGTATCTAAAACTACATTATTACTATATTCATTGAAAAGAAATTTTAAATTTCTTTAAAATATTGTATTCTAGTATTATAAAAAATATCCAAAATACGCTCTAAATTCTTGAGCTTGTGTCCAGGATAAAAAACAATAGCTAATCCACTAACAGTAAGAATTATTCCCCAAAATGAATCATATTTTTCATTCATCTGTAACTATTATAATGGGAGAGATGGGGTTGAAAATAAATAAACAATTTTTTATTCCTTAGTGTGTGTGTGTGTGTCAACACGTGCAGCGCACGTATTGGTAGAATTTTTTTTTAATCCTTTTCATTCCCCTCCCCATTTTCCCCACGTGCATCGCACGTGCATTACACTAATAACTTTTATGATAGGCCGATGTTCTATTTTTCTGCCATACTCTTAAAAAAGCAAATGTATATCAACTAGCTCATCTAGAATTAACACCACATAATGTTTTTGTTGCAACATTAAATACTTTCAAAAAGACTTTTAACAATTCCGCATTTTTCCACTTACTAGATGTGGGGCAGTAATTTTCTATTTCTCTTCTACTATTTCTCACCGTTAGAAAAAACCTTTCAATACCGGGTCTATATTTCAAAGCTACTTTTCACAAATTGTATGTTGCATTCCATCTAGTACTAATATCAATTGGAAGACCATTATATTTCATATTAAGTGTTCGACATGCTTTACTATATATATATATCACTAGTCAAAGAAGAATGATGAATGGTACGTGCGGTAACTTTAATATGACCAAATGCATCACTAGTGCATTTAAAACATTCTTGAACAATCAAATTTAAAATATGAGCACAACAACGATTATGAAATAAAACTCCACCAAAGGGTAATTATAGAATATTTTTAAAATATTCTACTAAATCATCATTGTAACTAGCATTATCTAAAGTAATTGCCAAATTTTGATTATTAATGCCCCATTGCAAAAGGCTATTAAAAATTGTTCTCCAAGTGTTAGTCTTGCATTTGGAAATTCTACTGTCAAAAATGATTATTATCTTTTGTAAAATCCAATCATGTCAAAATGTAATGCGCAATTAACCATATATACTCAAGATGTTGTGTTGATCGCTACAAATCGCTAGTTAAAGAAAACTTTCTATCAAAGTTTGCAAAAAAAACTTTTCAAAGCATATTTATTTTCTTTAAAATCTTTTAAAATATCATTTTGCATGTGTTCCTTGAAAACTTTTTGAATTTTGGTTGCAAAGAACTTGTACATAATTATCGTAATCTTCTTTTTCAACTAAAGTAAACGGATGATTATTCTTAACAACAAACTCAACTAATTCTTGATGTGCACGAGATTGATAAAAAAAATAAAAGTAGAGACTACCACTCTCACTACAAGTAATTTGAGGTTGATATTTATCAATAGTGGGTTACTTTTTTTTGCCTTTCATGAATTTTCATGTCTATTTAGATGTGTAATTCTTGAATCGGCTGATAGTAACACGTACACTACATATAGCTTTCGAAATTTGAACTCCATTTTCCATTACTTCAACTATAGAAAATACATCTAATGCCTTAGAATTGTCATGATGTATGTTAGTTGGTGTCGCTTAAGCTTTCCTATCATTCTTTGGTCTCAAATTGAAAGTTGAGACGTTGAAAGAAATTTTAATGAGAGCAGTAAGTTACTTCACCTGTACAATTTGTATAAAAGAATAAGAGTGTTTTATGAGTATATGAAAAAAGAGAGTTGAGGTGTGTGAAAAACAAAAGAAAATGAAGGGGTATTTATAAATTTTTTAGAGGTTATGTTTTAAATGTAATTTTTTGTAATTAAATGTAATTAATTGAAAAACGAAGAAAAGGCTCAAAACCTTTTGGAAAATTGCATTTTTTGCATACTAGTTAATGTTGTCATTTAGTTAATTAAACTTAATATCAATAGGAGAGGAAAACCCTCCATAAGTTTGAACTCTGAAGCATCTTCCCGGAGAGTACAACCATGCATGTAGTAGATACGAGATAGGATAGAATCATAGAATTAATTTGAACTACTAAATAACTAATGCATGCAGAAATTAGTAGGTAAGATAAAATTAATTTGAAATATTAAACAACTATAATAGTAGGTACAGACTAGATATGTTAGAATTAATTTGTGCTATAATAGAACTAAATTAAATGGGCTAATGAACATGCTAAAGCTCGGGCTTTATGAATGAGCCTATGGACGGGCTAAAGCACGGGCATTACGGACAGGCCAAGCTTGGCTTTTTAGAGGGCCAGATCAACGGACCTATGGATAGGCTTGGACTTTTTTGCTATTCTTACATCCTTAATCCAAACAAATTATTTTTGGTTCTGTTTGACTTTTGGTCAAACTAGGTCCATTCCAATAAGGCCTATGGGCCTATTTGGACTCATCTAGAATTGACTTGGTCAAACAACCCCAAAACGGGTCCAGATTCAGTCCAAAAGAGACTCGATAAGCTTTAGGGGCTATTTTAAAAGCCATTTTAAGTGATTTCAAATTCGTCTTCTCACCATATTTGAACCTAGTGATCTTTTATAAATTGTCACCATGACGATGCACAAATTTTCACTAGAAGAGAGCGTAGTAGATGCGGTCTTTAAAACATTTTTGTTGGTCTAAGACCTAGACATTGCCCTAGTTAATTCTAAATTTTTGCCCACATTAACTAGAAATGATTTTCTCATTATTATCTACTAGTAGTTTACACGTGCGATGCACGTCTTAATAAATATAGTTTTTTTAAAAGTAAAAATTCAGACGTAGTCTGGATTTGATCTAAAACTTTATTTACAATAGTTAGGCACGTACGTTGCACGGGTTGGTAGATGGACAAATTACACTAAGGCCTTCTCCCATTATAGTAGTAGAGATTGTTTATTGAGCCAATTTTGATGGGTCGAATGGTTTAATGTCCATTCAGCGACACACTGCATGAGTTTTTTTGTAGGGATTGGAGTCCAAGGCAGAAGACATGCAAATAAATTATGTTTTATACTGTTATAATATTGTTTCTGCAAGTTTGCAAGTTCTACAAATAAAATGAACGCTCAAAATCTATGTTCTGTGATTTGTTAATTTTATGTCAATGAACAGATAACCCCTTGGAAAGAACTATTTGTATATTATTTATGACTAATTTTATGTTGAGCAAAGGAGTCGGGCTCTCCATTACAGATAAAGACTTGAGTTTGCGGTTGCATATGGTTTTGAGCTAAGTGGGCACTCAATACGCTTTATATAATTTTATTTATTATATGAGGGACCTACTAAGGCATTTCTAATGGTAGCAAATAAAGAAAAGAGAGAAAATGTTTTATTTTTTTCTAACTGTTTTTGCTCCTAGTTAATTTGTAAAGTACTCCACTTGCACCACTTGCAAGCTTGCAAACTCCCTTGGCCGAAAAAATAATTAGTCCTTATTTATATTTTTTATTTATATTTTTTTTTGACTATTTTTCAATATAAAAATAATTGAATATAAGAGTTGCCACTAGGGATAACAAATGGGCATGTTTAGGCTGAAACTGGATCAGATCGGCCCGTTTTGTAGCTCAGACCGGACCATGCCGAACTGTAGCAGTCCGACCATGGGCCGTTCCTAGTTAATCGTGGTCCGGTTGGAAATGGATCGCTTTGGCCTATGACTTGCCAGGTCATTAATCGTACTAGCACAGAACCGTAACCGTGAGGTCCAACCCGGTGGGCTAGCAACGATCGGCTCGGCGACAGACCATTATACATCTTTTATATTTTTTTTAAATATTTAGCCCAAATAAATGTCTAAAAAATCCTTCCCAACAGCTATAAACGGCTAGTTCCTGGGGATAAATTAAGAAACACAAAAAAAATATGAATTTCTATAAATAAAGAAGCATTGCAAACCATTTTCTTTACACCGAAACTTCCAACCAATTCTCTCAATTCTCTCTATTTATTCTTACTAGTTATATACTTACATTATATACAAAAATTCATGCAGTTTGTGGAATCTCAAAGTTTGAAGAAGTACAATCTTGAAGTTCTTTTGGAATCAATCAACATTCAAGAAGCACTCATGACACAACTTTGAAAATTTTTCTAGTGTGGTAACTTTTTTATAATTCAATATTTGTTCCTTGTTTAATATTAATTTCATATTTTGCATACAATTATGGCATCATCACGTAGTCAAAGTGCACAAGAATCATCATGTAATGCCCTAAATTTTCATTTAAATAAGAAATGTTGATTTTCACGTGTTGTGCACGTGCAAAATTTCGTATGCATATTTATTTTTATAAAATTTCCTTTTGTAACATGAACAATTATTTCTTTCTTTCTCTTTATCTTTCTAAAAAGCCTATTTTATAAAGCCTAAACATTATTTTCTTATTTTGAGCCCACTCTAATAATTAAATATTTTTATTAATTAGCCCATAAGTCTAAGCCTACTATTTTGAAGCCCACAAACTTAATCAATTTTTTTAAATTGTCACAACTTATCATGTAGACACAATTAATGAACAACTGATTGATTAAATTTGTACAAACTTTAAATGGGGGGTACTAGAAGGGCACCTGCATGCACGTAGTGTGCTTTGCACACCCTTGGAGGCCGGATTGCATAAGAGAAGAGTGGGAGAGTGGGTGTGTGTGCATGGGTGGTTATTTGCTTATGGGTGGTTGCTACAACTTCCCATCTTATCCTAGCTATTCACCTACAACCATCTAATGAAATCCTAGCCCTGAAATCTATCCTAGAACTAGTATAAATACCCCCTACCTTCATGTATACAACACTAAGAAAAAAATAATTGAAAGGAAGAAACTATATAGGTGAGTAATATATTAGGGAGTAAAAGTTTGAGTGTGCATTTGTGTGTGTGTCCCAACCAAAGGAGGCTGGGCCCATCCCCAAGCACAAGTGAAGCATCGGGTTGCACCAAGGAACAAGAAGGAGAGCTTCTTGCAACACAAACTAGGAAGAGAATGCTACTCTCTTGCATTCTAGGAGACTCTAGGGGCTTTCATTTCATTTTTCTCCAAAGATATGGGTATTTCTCATTACTTCTAGAATTAGATACCATGCTAGGAATGATTTTAATGAAATTATTATGAATCAACTAGTTAAACATTGGAACCATGCTTGTTTAATTAAAAGTAGAGTGGTAATTTAGAGAATAATTGATGGATTGATAGCTAAGGAATAATTGTCGATTAATGTATTGGAAATCTCCATATTGTTGTGCTACATGAACGGTATGGTAAAAAAAAAATTGTGATTGAATGCAGCATGTGTAGTTAATTGCCAAAAATAGATTTTTATTTTTTTAGAAAGATGAGATTTTTGTGTCCTAAAAATGTAGTAGGATGTTAATAAGAAAGAGAACAAAATAACATAGTAGTTGTGGAATTCTAACTCTAAATTATGAAGAAATGTGTTATTGTTCTCAATGTCAAAATTATGGACATGGAATACAAATTAGGACTAAAATACATGTTTTATAAAGCGAATAATATTTATAAAAATACTGGTTTACTGTAGATTTATGCATATTATAATCTGGAAAATTTTGCTTTCAAAAGAGAAGAAAAAGAAACAAAATTATTTTTGAGAATCATGAAATATAGATATGAACAGAGAACTAGTTCAAACCTAATTAAATCCTTTTCAAAACAATCTGGTCGCTTAGACCAATTGGTCAGAAGGGTTTCAGTCGCTACAGTAGTGGGGGCTTAGTCGCTGGTCTCGGGTTCGATACTGAGAAGAAGCTTTTCATTTTTTTTTTGTTGAAAACCCCAAACACCGAAAGCCAATACATAGGGATAATAAACCCCTATTATATCACCTCGGTGGCTTGGCACAGTGGTCTTGGGCGCTGTCCTTTGGGCTGCTGGTTGTGGGTTCGAATCCTGGTGTGGGCTTTGGTTTAAAAAGTTTTTTTTGTGGAGAAATTAAGAGTTTTTGAGTTTTTAAAATAAATTAAAATTCAAGAAAAATATGAAAAAATTACTGAAATTATTTGGACTTCATGAGAGAAATTTTTATAACTTTTGGTAATGTGTAATTGAGAAATTGAGGCTATTTTGCAAGAAAGGACTTATTTTTAGTTAAATTATCTTTTGGGATAAAGGAAAAATAAATGAGTTTTTTTAAGAGTTTTAAAATAAGAATTAATAATGAGAAATTTGAAATTGTGATTTGTGTAATTAATTGAAATTATAAATTGTGATTTTTAGTACGGATTGAAAATAAGAATAAGAGATTGGTGGAATGAATGAACTAATGAATATGACTAGTTGAAATTTAGTATTATTTTTCGCATGAGATTGTGTATGAAATTGAAATATTGAATATGATGAGTCTGAAGGATATGGATACATGAATACTATGATTATGAAATGTAAATTGTGATTAATCATGAAAAGACTTTATGAGCATGAAATGCTTGATTTTGTAATTGTGAGTTGAAATTGAGAACTAGGGTGTAGCTAAGCCTTATACCGGCAATAAAAGAAATGCAGAAATAATATTTGAAATGAAAAGACCAAGGTTTGGATCATGTGAAATAAATGAATAAGATCGTTATAGTGGGAGTGCTAAACTCTAAGGGATTGATTTTATTCATGATTCAATTAGACTAAGAATTAGACAAATAATGAAGATGTGATGAAAGTAAGAGAAAAACATTGAGTATGAGGGCCATTGGATTGGCGGCGTGAGAGTATTCACAGGATTATCCATGATGCGTCATGAGTAGGACGTGGATACTGCTCCAGAGTACCGTCCCGGTGGCGACGCTCGTGAGGTATTTGACGACTGTAGGTGGTGTCATGTCTATGGTAGGAGCTGAATTACCACAGATGCCTGCGTGATGAGTCATTTGTCAGTGCGTTGGGATTTCCTCAAGGCACCTAGACATGAGTTCGTAGATCATAAAACATTTAGGATACTTACCGTAGTTACAGTAGTAGATTAAGTCATGACGAGGGATTGAACCCTACAAGGTGAAGAACGGTTAAGGGCTTGCCTTCGGACCTATGTAGTATGGGCTGCATAGACTCTGAACAAGTGCACATTAGTGTCATATAAACAGAAATAATTGCATTAGGGGCTAAGTGCACATTCAAAACATGATATCAATAGGATAGTCCCTTTAGCTTTTTTTGTGAAGAAGTTTGTGGTTTGTTAAGTATTGAGAATCGTTATACTCTTTCCGGCATAGAAAGGATGGCCGTGTATAATATTTTGTTAGTTAAATGAACTGACGCGCCTACAGTTTTACATGCAGGGTAAAGATGCTTGACAAATTGAAGTATACATGCTGCTCAAAGATTAATTTAAATGTTGTTTCATGTAATTACTGTAAAATTGCTTCCACTGTAATAATGTAAAGGTATAATGTAACTCTGATGTAAGAAATGTTTCAATTTTCTTGTAAAATTGTACGAAAGAAGTGTAAAGATCCTATGAAACTTCGAATTCGATTGTATTTTGGAATTCGAGGTGTTACACATCGAATGCATCTCACCATGTTTATGTTACACATTTAGATATTCAGTAGGTTAGAGAGTTAAATACCAAATACCACGAACATTCCTGATTTTGGTTTTTCTGGTCTTCCTGACAATGATGATGAAACTCTAGACGATAGCGAGACCGCATCTTCTTCTCGAAAAGCTAGAGAAAAAAAATTCGATGTGTACACATTTGTTAAAGTTTTTCCATATTCGTCGAATCTGAAAAAGGGAAACATGGTATGTAGCGTTTGTCAAATGAATTACAAATGAAAAGTGTGTGGCTGGACAGGTACATTTAAGCGCCACTTGAAACAAAAGCAAAAAGAAACACAACAAGATTTTACCAACAAAAAAAACCACTAGACCAGTCAAGTAGATAATTTTAGTTATGATCATGAAATTGTACGTAGGAAAATAGCTAAACTTGTTATTAAGGATGATTTGCCATTTACTTATTCCAAAAGTAAGAACCTAGAAATGTTTACCCAACTCACTATAACCCCTATTTCAAAAGAATTCCTAGAAATACCATTAAATCTTATTGTTTCAAAATACATTATGAGCTTAAAGATACTTTAGTAACTATTTTGTCTTCTTAATCTTCTAAAGTTACATTAACTTATGATTGTTGGAAAGGTTGTAATGCTATTACTGTTACGTGCACTACTTGTCATTGGATTCAAATATTTTATAGTTTGGTTGAAGAATTAGATTATGATTATGATAAATATATTTTAAATTTTGAGTCAGTATTAGACACTTTATAAGATACTTATGATATAAAATTTGCATCTAGTGGTAAAAATGCAACAACATCATCTTCATTCAAAAGTAATGTCATTGCATATGGAGTTGTATTACATCTTAAAACTCTAAACAAATGCACTAAATAAATTAAATTGTCTAATGCACAACCTACAATGCTAGTGATAACAACATTGATGTTTTAACATGGTGAAAAAATAATGATGGTTCATATCATATTCTTTCTTAGCATGACACGTGATCTACTACCCCCCCCCCCCTGCAGTGTCCACCATCGTATTGAATTGTGATTCTTCTTCTGGTGACAAGATATTAAACAAGAAAAGTAATAGTTTGTTACCGGAGACTTTGCAAATTCTAGTGTGCTTGCATGATTGAATGAAAGCAGATATTAGGACTCAAAAATTACAAAAAGGAACAAGTGGTAGCGACACTCTTGAAGAATGAAAACAAAATCTCAAAAACTCCAAGGAATGAAGCACTCACCCAGTATGAAGATAAATCTCACTAACTCCAGAAGATTAAATATCAACTGTGAACTTTAAATTTATTGTGAACTAACTCAAACTTTAAATTTCTATAAACAACAATTATAACATTTTGCAAAAATAATAGTTACCGAGGTATTTTTCAATATTACATGTTTTTTATTTTATATGTTAAGAGAAAGAAAAAAATTCAAAAAAACAGGCTCGGACTGGCCAATCTCAGCCCAGAACCTAGGGGACCTAGCTAGGAGGCCAGTCCGGGCTCACCTCCTTCCCCCTGAAACCGGACCGACCCAGATCGGTTCTGACACAAACCGAAACTGGAACCGGCCTAGTACAGTGATGGCCCGATGGGCTGTGAACCAAACCGGCCCTCCAGGCCCGTTTTCTATCCCTAGTTGCAATGTAGAATCTTGTAGTTGTGTTGTTTCCTTACGAGGGTTTTTATGAGGTTGAGTTGTTACATCGTATTAACGAAAGCAGTACTAAATGCAATGTCTTGAGTTGTATTCTCACCCGTGTACTGAATCTGATACATCCACTCTCTGTGTTGAAATTTATTTTGTTGCCTCTTTTTTTATTACCTTGTAGTGCTAGAGATTTCTCAAACTTTTATTGATCTCAACAAGAGAGAAAGTTGGGTATGGAGGATTACGGCTTTTAATGTCGAATCCAATTTCCTATTATGATTGAGGATGTTTTTATGATTATTTTGTCATCACTACCACTACAACTAATACTCCTAAATGCGGTATTGATTTGTATTTTTTCGAAATATTGAAAAAAAATGTGTGAGAGCAGTGAGATCACGATGCAAGTTGCAATAATGAGCATTGTGCATAAACAATCTCCTCCAAAATCATGGGAATTCCCTACTGCCAAAGAAAGTTTCAGAAATCGTTCTCTTCTTATTCTCTTTTAAGGTTCTTCATTTTGATGGCGAAATACAATCGCCTTAAACTACAGGGAGTGGAGCCGATTGGTGAAACCGGACCTTAACATCGTGTCTGAATGTTAGGGTCTATCTTGAAGCTAAAAGTCCCACTGATGTATTCGTCAGGTTTGTCGGTTTTTGTAATTATTCGAGATAGTCGAAGAAGGTGGTAGAAAAAGAGAATCGCTAGAGAAGGGGGACTTTGCCAGCTATTGTTGACCTTCACTACTGGATAATGAGCTCTCATTGTCGGATTTGAGAGATAATCTAGTCGGGCCGTGCCATATTTTGTTAGCAGCATGTTCAAATGGGTAAGAGTGGCAATTGAGCCCTACTTCAAGAGAGCACCTGCGAGTGTTTCCAACTCAACAATTTGAACATTGTGCCTTGGGTAAGGGAAAGAAGCGTAGTGGTACATGTGAACAAGAAGAGAGATAAATTCAAGGTTGAGCACCTTGAACTAAAGAGTGATGTCACTTTGTTCATTAGTGGACTGAGACAAAGGGGGGCTACATCTTTCCCCTCAATTTCTTGTATTTTCAGTGTGTGCCAAATTACTACTCGTCGACACATGAACAACAACAGATATAAAGTGTGAGATTCTACACAATATTTCATGTGGGACATGTTAAAAGAGATTGTACTAGGTGCAGACTCTTGTTAGCTAGACCACATCTATTCCTACATGACATTTTGTATGGACCTAGATATGCAAATCTCACATTTGGTATTAAGACTCCCTAAGATCATTTTCTACTTTGACGAATTCAAAAACTCATTTTGGCATTGGTTACCTTCCATGAGAATTCTCAATTATCAAAATTAGTTAGTGGAGAGCTTTAAGTCAACTCGCTAGAATCATCTGTGCAGTATGTATACTAGTCTAACTGTAACAACCCGAAAAATAGCATATGGCTATTTTGCATCGTAATCTGTATGCAATTGAGAATTGCACGTGATTATGTATTTTCTGATAACAATTATTTTTATCTGAGAAATATCAGTTATTGTCTACCTTATTTTATAATTTTGAAGGATTATTACGAGGTAGTTTTAATGTATTTTGTATTATTTGGATTATTAAAATAAAGAGTTGGATTTTATTTGGAATGTATTTGAGATTGGAGGGCTTATAGACAATTATCCCTTACTAAATACATTATTAATTATCTATCTATTATTTATTATTTATTTACTTTACAAACCCCCCCCCCCTCCTCTATCCTTCCTTCTCCCTTCTCCTTCTCCTTCCCGTTTCTTTCCCCAAACCGAAGAAGAAGAAACCCACCCCCCCGGCCCTTCTTCTTCATCCTCCCGTTCACTCCCAGCCGATGGAGAAACCCCACCCCCTCCATCTTCTTCCTTCTCCATCTTCTTCCTTCCCTCCCATTTCCATCCCGACCCCACACCGAGAACCCATCGCCGATCACTTCCCCCGCTCAAATCCGCACCGATTCTTCATTGATTTCAAATTAAATCGAGGGGTAGACTAATAGAGGGGTTCTCTACATCGTGGTAGCGTCAGATTTTTGATAGGACTTCGGGAAGGTAAACCCGAACTTATTTTTTTGTATAAAATTGAGTTGGGTTAATTTCTATTGAGTAGGAACATTATGGTAGAGAGATTTAGAGATGTTGGAAGTGGTAGATGTAAGAAATTCGTAGGTTATTAGAGAGATTGTAAGTTATTAGTAAATTAGGGTTTTGGGTTTGAAAAAGGGAATTATATATGTATGAACTATTGCTCTTATAATAGTGGAGAGTATAGTTTGACTATTAGAATATTTTGGGGGCGATTTTAGTAATTATTGGGGATGAAAATACCATAGGCATTAGATTATCACGTGCATCGCACGTGTATATCCCAAGCGTTCAATAAACGCTTGTGAGATATTTGGAATAGCGATTATTTGCCCTTGTGATTGGTTTGAATGAATTGAGTTTTAATTGCTTTGAAATTGGTGATAGGATATATTCGTGACTTTGGATGCGGGGTGGCATGGTGGCGCTTCGGATCTTCGCAGAATAAGTGAGTACTAATTTATTTATATATTTTGTGTGTTAAGAAATATGTGAGTATCAATTTATTTACGTATTTTTGTGATTGTAGAAATATGTGAGTATGAATTTAACTACGTATATATGTATGTGGGGATGAGTTATATCTATATGATGATATCAAAATATGGTGAGTATGGTTTTATATACGTATTTGATATTTTAAAGAAGTTTGAATAAACTGAAGTGTTGATATGATTTATGGATGAGGCGTATGGGGAAATTAACTATTTTGAGCATATAAAACCTATATAATGGATTAGTTATGGATGTGGGGATTCTCTACTTCTAATTTAGTTGCTTGCTCTCTTTATTTGTTTATGTATGTGTAGAAATAACCATCTTTAGGGTTACTACTTGTGTAGGTGAAGAAAAGAACCCATTTTGAGGGTTGAGTAAATTGTGGATGCTAAAAGAACCCATCTCTTGGGTATGAGTTGTTGTAGGTTGAGAAAGAACCCATTTTGAGGGTTGAGTAAATTGTGGACGCTAAAAGAACCCATCTTTTGGGTATGAGTTGTTGTAGGTTGAGAAAGAATCCATTCCTATGGCTATATTATTTGTGCATGCGAAAAAGAACCCATTTTAGTTATTAGTAGTGGTGAGTAAAAAAGAACTCATCCTATGGATTTGGATTGTTGTAAAGAAAGAACCCACGCTTGTGATATAGTAAGAATCCATGCTTGAATTGTTGTAGAAAGAAACCCATGGTTAAGTTGTAGTAGAACATCATGCTTGAGTTGTGTGAAGAACCCATTCATGCCTATGTGACATTCCAGTAAAACCTACCATGCTCGAGTTGATTTTAAAAAGATACCATGCTTGAGTTGTTGTAGGTTGACTATAGTGAGAAACTCATGTTTGAGTCGATTATAGTAGGTATGTCATGATGAGTTGATTTTAGAAGGATATCATGCTTGAGTTGATTTTAGAAAGATAACATGCTTGAGTTGTTGTAGGTTGATTATAGCGGGAAACCCATGCTTGAGTTTATGTACCATGTTTAAGTTGTAGTAGAACATCATGCTTGAGTCTGTGTACCATGCTTAAGTTTATATACCATGCTTGAGTGGTAGTAGAACATCATGGTTAAGTTGCTAACGGTTCTAGTACAGAACCCATCATGCTTGAGTTTTATTGTTCTATGTTGAAATGAACCCATCCATGCCTATGTGATATTCTAGTGAAGAATCATGCTTGTGCTGTATGTAGAAACCCATGCTTAGGATGAGTAGTTGTTTTATGTAGGTTGTTGTCTCATACGCGGCTTGCCTGGCCCGTATGTAGCTGTGGTCTCATACGAAGCTCATTGGGCTCATATGTAGGTATTGCCTTGAATAGGTAGGTTGTGAGTGGATCCGAGGAGATCTTGAGAAAAGTTAAGACTTGGTTAATTGTGTCGACGAATAGTTACACTCTCTTAAAGATGGATATGTACGGTGCCTTTCATGTCAAGTTAGAAGTACAGTGCATGCCTCGCTTGTTTAGTTAGAAGAGGGACATGTACGGTGCTTTTCATGCCAAGTTGGGAGCACAGTAGTATGTCTCGCTTGTTTAGTTAGAAGAAGGACACGTACAGTGCTTTTCATGTCTAGTTGGAAGCACAGTAGTATGTCTCGCTTGTTTAGTTAGAAGAGGAACACATACGGTGCTTTTCATGCCGAGTTGGAAGTACAGTAGTATGTATCGCTTGTTTAGATAGAAGAGGGACACGTACGGTGCTTTTCATGCCGAGTTGGAAGCACAGTAGTATGTCTCGCTTGTTGGGTTAGAAGAGGGACAGGTACAGTTGCATGTCTCGCTTGTTGGTTAGGGTTAGTGACATCGTTAGGGTAGTAACAGTTACTTAACCATTTTTGTCTATAAATTGCCAAAGGGCGAGAGTTGGTGTTAGGAGTGATACCCTATAATCCAACCTCTCCTATAGGCTGACACTAGAAGGTGTTATCAGGATGTATTCCCCTATCAAAGGGATATGGGCGGTGCTTTTCATGACAAGTTGGGAGCACAGGTTCCGTATCTTGATTGTTAATTCCTGAATGTGCCATGATAAGAACGAAAGGGTTCCTAAGGAAATAGACCCTACGATTCCGGTAGGTTCTATGCTTTCTCATGACAAGTTGAGAGCACGGAAGAAGGTTGACAAGTATCTTGTAGTTCGTGTTGGCTTTTGGTGTGAGGTCCGGTACGCCGGACAATAGTCACCAGTCATGTAGTATTATGTTAGGAACAGGATGGGTACAAAAGTAGAATTCATGGCGTGGGTTCAAATTCCTATATGGAGAAAACGGCTTGAGATGGGGCATATGTAGTATGGGATGCATACTGTTCCGGAGACTTGCTTGCATTAGAATAAGGGCATCATTGTATTGGTAATCTTGCATTAGAGTTAAGTCATAACATACACTGGCACATCAATTATATGTACACGTTTCTTTTCCATTCAAGATAAATTGCGAGTGTGATAGTTGAAGTAAATTAATAACCAAGCTATGGGCTTGGGATGTGATGTGATATTAGCCAAGTTCGGCTTGGAGTGCGGTGATCATCACCCAAGCTATCGGCTTTGGGGTGTGATATGTTATTACCCAAACTATGGTTGGGATATGGAGTATATTGTGATGAAATGCAAGTAAATGGTAATGTGCAATGAGATGTTAGGTTGGACATGAATGAATGTGGTAGTATGAGAATAAATGCATATATTTATGACGTGATACGTGATATAATGCAATAAGATCAATATCTGTATTATGAGAGTAGTTATATAAATGGTTAATAAAGATAACTATGTTATGAGCGGGTATGGATATACATACAGGTGATGACTCAGAGAGTATCTGATGTGAAATCCTATTTATGATGTTTACATGTTCAGATGTCAAGTAAGATTTGTTTATCTTGGTAATTGTGAGTTCGTTATGTTTTTACTTGTAAGTTTAAATTATTTACTTATTTAATAAATTATACTCACACAGAAATGGCTAACCCCTTAGTGTTTGGGGGTTAGGGAGTCCCAGGACTATCCTAGATCCCCTACTATTACAGGTCTTCAGCAGTGCAGAGGTGAGGTGTAGGTACAGGTTTCTGTGGAGTGGAGCTTCAATTTATAAATTGTTGGTTAAGGTTTAATTATGTAAATGGTGAAATTTATGCTTTAAATTGTATTTTCGATGTATAAGTATGTGGATGATGATGATGAGTATAGTGAGGAGTGACATGGTATGGTTTTGACTCGTACCCATCTCGTTGTGGAGTACCGGACGTTGTGGTATGTTTTTACAAGTTATTTTTTAAAAACTTACTACATTTTCAAGGGAATTTATGGTTTTTATTTGATAATTGATATTCTATTATGAGTTTGGCCCCCAGAGCATATATATATATTGCCTGTGTGATTCTGCTCGTTTTGGCCTGGGGAGCCCGTGATATTATTGCCTGTGATGTGAGCTACGGAATTTAGAGCAGAATTCCGTAAGCTTTTTGTGTTTTGGGGCAGAAATTACATGTTTTGGGGCAGAAATTACAAGGGAGACTCTGCCTAAATTTTCTTTGAAACATAACTATTTTAGTTTATGTTTAAAGTGATATAGAAATTGGAAGAATTGATTTTGGAGTCAAAAAGAAAAGAAAAGGGGCAGGCGTTACAGTTTGGTATTACAAACTGATATTTGTAATTACTGCGTAGTAACTCTGTGTTGAAGAAAAGTTTTTAAATTTTCCAGTTTTTTCTGTGTATCGTGACTAATTGAAGGAAAGATCTTGGTATGTGTCACGGTTTCCCAGTTACGTGGAAATCGGGGCGTTACACTAACACACAAAGTAGCTTGGGTACCGCTTAAGAAGCAGTGCACGCCTATAGCCCTTTAGTATATTAAGTACAATTGAATGTTCATGGTCGCATAAGCACTCAGTCACGCAAAGTATACTCTTATTTTAGTGACATTTATAAATGAGTACACTAGATATGGTTAATTTTATTTGATTTCTCAGAAGTCCGATGCACTAGAATGTTTTCGTCACTTCATTCTTGAAGTTGAGAATCAACTAGACCAAAAAGTGAAAGTTCTTAAAACTGATCGCAGACATGTGTGTTTATTTAAGTAGTTCAAGGAATTCTATGTAAATAAGGGTATCAAGAGATAGCTGACGACACCTCATACTCTACAATACAATGGTGTTGCAAAGAGAAGGAATAAAAAGTAGTTAGAAATGGTTAGGCCGATGATGTTTTGTGCTAATTTGCCCTTTTTTGGAGACACATTTATCGCTACCTACATCATTAATCGTGTGTAGAGAATGTCACTCGTCATGATTTGGGAAAGCCAAGCTTAGTCCATCTGCGCTTGTTAGGAGCTGTAAGGATTTGTGTGATGGCATGAGAACAACTGAATGGCAGTCTGGCAGAGATTGTGTGACAGATTGACATGTTTATCAAGGATGAATATCTTCGTAGTCGAATGTGGGGAAAGTATGTAGGCTCTTGGCGAAAGGGGCCTATGGGCCTAGTTGATGATCACAAAGAACCTTGCATTTTATCGCAATTGAAGCGATTCTCCATTTTGCAATATAGGGAAGTTGCTCCGAACAGTGGGTGCACTCCTATAAAGATTGAGGATGAGTAAGCTAGTCTAATTAATTGGGAGCACTCTTGCAAGTAACATTATAGGAAATTCTCTCTGGGAGAATGATCCTATGGTTCTTACTCCTAGTGGCTGCACAACCCTAATGGATAAAAATAGCTAAAAAGCAAACGTAACTCTCCTAAGGATAATACCACGTCTATAATCATCCCTGCACTACAGTGAAGCCAATAAAGACTAATGCCTCGTGAATGGTAGGCTATCAAGGAGAAAGCTTTCGTATGTGCTCCACAAGAAGACAATGAGCTGGAATATTGATTTTGGAATGCTCTTGCTTCTCCTGCTACGAAAAAGTTACTGTGAAGGAAGAGATAAATTCTGTGGCAAAGAATCACACTTATGAGTTGATTAATATTTCCTCTTAACGCAAGAACATTGGGAACATGGTTCTCAAGATCATGCATAGAGCAGATGGTTCGATCAACTAGTATGAGGCTTGACTCATGGTGACATAGTTCATCCTATGAGAGGTTGTGAACCATGATGATATGCTCCCTGGGTGGGGAGAATTGCACTAACTTGCATAAACTTAGTTTTTGTTGCACATTTCAGTTTGGAATTCCATTATATGCTCCTTATATTGGGATCACTATTATAGAGAGTCGGGATGAATAAACTGCTCCATTTAGTGGGAGCACTCCTGCACTAGCTCATAGATATTTAGGGTACATTTCTCAAATGAGAACTAAACAAATTAACCCATGGGTTCAACCCGTAGTCTTTGAGGTAGACAAGCTTGAGCGCAAACTGTGCTAGCTTAAGCAATGAATCTATCACCTTAGACAACAATCTAGGTAATAGCAATCATTTTGCATCAATTTGGAATTGGTTTTGCGATTGTTAGACACGCCATCTTGGAGATTGTCTTGTTTCATTCGCCACGCCACAATTGGGTTTGGCTTTGCGATGACCATGAAAACCACTTCAAGTGCAGGAGAATGTCCTACCTTGATTTTGTGTGACAAATTGGACTTGGAACAAAAGGATTGTCACCACTACGGTATGGTAGTCTTTCATCTTTTGATATTGAAGACAATGGAAAAGCATGTCTATATAGGGAGAAGGAGCATGTCTACATAGAGAGAAGGCAAAGCCATTGGACACCCTTTTCAAGAAAAGTCACCCTAAGTTATGATAATTACTTAAGGAATAGAATGATCTAGTAAGGAGATAGCTAGATTCCATGTGCTAAAGGAGTGATTAAAACCTCCAGTGTTTGCCTTGTTGCACACTTGGCCAGATATTTGCTTGCAGCAGTGGGAGTTGTGGGTAGATATCAAAGGGCTGTATTGCCTGGGCACTAGAGCTATGAAGCACAAATCGAGGTATTTGGAAGAGATTACGCACTACCACCTGTGCTCCCAAAGAGGGTACTACACCCTGCGAGGGTATGGAAATTCTAACTGAAATGTGACTTAGATGAACATAACTCCACTTAGGGATATGTGATGATCCTTGCTAAATATGCCATTCTTGGTATAGCAATCTACATCGCAAGGTTTTCCGCAAAGGAAAAAATGCATAGTTTGTGAGGCTAGAACTATAGAAACCATCTGGGTTGGAGATTATGTTGAGCGCTTAGATAATACAGGATGGTTCATGCCCTTGATACCTCAATTGAGAGGGCTTGACAGTATAGCGCTTTAGAACTCCAAGAACCAGCTCAAGTCAACGCTTGTTAAGGCATCACTAGAAGGACCCTCCGTGAAAATTAGAAGATGGATCCAGTTTACTTATTGACTAAGGTCGTGGTTACACTAATGAAGCTGTTAGATTGGACTACGTTTGAGCACCACTCAGAGCAATGGGGCTCCGTGGGGTGATACTAGATCTAAGTTTAACCGTGACTATATGTTTAGTGCACGTTGGGTACATTGATCTCTTCTAGGAACAAATTTGAGTTTGGGATATATGTTTAGTTTTTCATATATGTTTTTTCCTCTGCCGTTCTGATTTTTGGGTATTTTCGGTGCATTGGAAATATATGAACTAGTGAACTATACACATAGATTCTTGTTGCGAGGTGTATTGTATGTCTTACCCTCGAGCATAACTCCTTGGCACTCTCAGTGGAGAGTGAGCAAGTAGAGATCTAGTCTACTTTGTGTCAATAAATCCACTTGAAACGCGAATACGATCGTAGGACTAACGGATCACCTTGGACCAGGTCCAGGAAGAGGTCGCATTGTGAGATCATGCTCGGATGAGATCTAAATCTGATGCACTCGTACATTGATAAGAGCCGTATGTGAACTCCAAATCGGTTTTGCGTTGGGAGCAATACGATTGTGGATGTGCAGGACAGACCCCCAATGAAGGTGGACTGTTCTAAGTCTGTATGTAGAAGTTGAGCTAACATGTATTCACCATTCAGTGTGGGTTTTGTATGCTCCTCCATAGCACCCTAGGATCATTCAAGCGTGTGCTAATAATTAACCCAATAGGGACAGTCAACCTTCCTGAAAGGATGTGGTAGGGGATAGAGGAGCTCTACGTGACTAGTTATTTCAACTGAAACTTTGTCATAATCCTTTCGTAGAAGTACATTGTATTTCGACTCGAGTGTTTGCTACTTTGGCAATTTTTATTAAAGGCTGCAAATACATAAGCTTACGTCAGTGGTGCTAGTCAGGAAAGCGACAAAAGAATGAATATAGTGGTACTTGCTCGGGGATATGTATCTCTGTAATACAACCTGAGAATACGACGCATGCTGTCACCGCAGGCAATTTTGGTGCAAACGACGTAGTAGGTTTTGGAACGTCTCTCGTGGGTCATGGAACCATACACGGGGTATAGAGAGAGTGCTCAACCTGATGTGGCACAGAAGACACCGAAAAACGACAATGAGGATCACCCTTTTTCCTACATTTGGTGGTGTGGCTTTCTTCTCGCCCTTAACTGGAAAGTCAAAGTTATGCTCTCCATTCAAGTCAATCTCTCGTATGGTCAAATGCCCTATAACCAGTATGAGTAGGTTAGGAGGATGTGGCTAGTGAGTATTAGAGTAACGGATTGAGAGTACCCAAAGATAAGAGTCTGAGTGGGAGATGTTAGTCGGTTTGGGCCTATTGGGGCCCAACTGTTTCCATCCCATAAATGGAAGCCGGCCAAATCTCCGATTTGTAAGTCTCCCAATCAAGTGGATTATTGATTGATTCTTCATAATTAGGGAGATGACGCTCTTATGATGGGTTGAAGGAGAAGCGTTGAATCTGTAGGAAAAGATCCTAGTCATCGGATGAGATCTAGCTCTTACCTCCCTTTTATATTTACAGGTGGAGGCTAGGGTTTCTCAGACACTTGGATGAGACAAGATCCATGACATTAGTCATATTCTCCATACTCTAGAGAAGAAGAACCCAAATTCTACCTTCTATGCTTCAATTATAGCTCATTCCCAACCACTACTTCCTCCCAGTCCCGAGGTTGTAATGGTGTGACTAGCATTGTGATATCCTCTAGTAGGAGTCCCCAACATACGAGACTTGTTCATGAGGAGGACATCGACTACACATTCTGCTTCTGCTTCCGCATCCGACCAACGTAAGAAGACTTAACCAATAGTACCATGCTAAGTTGTTTACTTGATTCTGTATAACATGCTTTAGGTCTAGACTTGTTCATGTCAATGCCATGCATGTAATGATTTAGTTGATGATGTAGTTATTCATGTTGGGATCGTAGCCGAAGAATAATTTTAGTAAACAGATTGAAGGATTCCCAAGAAATAAGAATTGCACGATTATGTTTTGTAGAGCACTTTACATCCACGAGAATTCTCATTTATTAAATTTTTGTCATGAATTACCTACAAATATGCTTGAGTTGGTAGGATTAATCCACAAACCCCATGTGAATCCAATAGTCCTTTCAAAACTGTGGATGTTTACTAATTCATATGGGTATCTCAGAATTACTAGCTCATTAATTGTGTATCGAACACCACATAAGGAAATTTTATGCAACACATTGTAGATTTCATTTTAGAAATGACTAGTTTAAAACAATTAACAACAACCACCTAGACACTTGGCTTTCTGGTTTGACAAGTGTAAGCACCGTCAAAGAAAAATCTTGGTTTGCATTAAATAATAGCCTTTTTGGAAATAACGAGTCTCCTCTGTTTATATTTGGAATTCCTATGCATCTATCAGTAGTAGTGAATATACATATATTTTAGATTGGTTTCATTTTCGATTTTTTTAGATTTACTTATTTTTTTATGGAATGAAGTACAACAATGGTTGATTAATCAAACTTCACTTCAAATGCCTCATCTTCAGTAGAGTGGAATTCCGATGTTCTGCCAGGTGCGCGACCAACGGTTGCATTGTTGATGTAAGTGAAAGGTTTTTTTAGAAAGTTTTTATAAAAAAAAAACCATCTTATCACATACCTTAAAGAAGTTGTATGTTTCACTTGTGGTATAATAAAAAAATTTCCCCTGATCGATAAAATTAACGTAACATAAAATAAATAGAAAAATGTGTAACCCTCATTTCTCTAAATACGTATTTTCATGAGTATTTTTTCTCTATTTTGATATTTATAACTTCATTATTTGTAAAATTCGTTTTGACTTTTATGTTAAGCATTTTCTAAACAATAGTTAGAATTATTTTGAATAAACTTTTGTTTCCATTTCTACTTGATCAACTATTCACATTTTAACCCTCGGAGATATTGATATTGTTATTGTTTCGACTATTTCAACAAATTCCTATTTTTATATAATTGCTCTGATCATTTCTATTATTGTTTTTAGTATTTTTATTCTAATTGTTATTTTTAGCATTAATTGATATCATTAGTATTATTATTTTTATTGACATGGTTATTTTTGTTATTCTTATTGTTTTGGAATTATTTATTATTACTATTGTTAATATTATTTTCTCCGTCAGTTGATTCTTAAGACAAATTCGTTCTTATTTAATAATTGTATTTTTCTTTTTCAAATAATTTATGTAATACATGTTATATTTTACCAGATATCCTATTATTTTGTATTTGGGTTTATATTGATCAATTATGTTCATAAACAATCTATTTTTATTTATTGGGTATAATACCCAATTACCCATAGCCCAATATCTCCTTTTCCCCTATAAATACTCTAATCTTCTAATTAAAACCCTAATCCTATTTTTAATTCCCTAACCCTAGTCGCGACCCTAACACCCTCTACTGTGAAACCCTTTACCCCTCTCTCCCTGTGCATCCCAGTCTCCCGCTCTCTCCCTCCCTCTCCGTTTCGTCATCGCCCCACCACCTTGACCTCCGCCACCGCCCATCTCCCCGTCACCATCCTTCACCATTGTAACCCCCATTTCCGTCAATACGTATTTTTTGGGTACTTTTCCGTATTTTGATATTTATAAATTCGCTATTTGTAAAATACAATTTGGATTTAATGTTAAAGCATTTTGTAACAATAGTTATAATTATTTTGAATAAACCTTGTCTCTATTTGTACTTGATCAACTTTTTTTTTTTAACTCAAATAAAATAAATATTGTTATTACTGTTTGGGCTATTCCAACAAATTACTATTTTTATATACAGATATTATTCTAACGATTGATGTTACTATTGTTAGTACTTTTATTCATATTGTCTTTATTATTACTAATTGTTATTATTGGTATTATTATTCTTACTTACGTGGTTATTTCAATTCTTATTGTTACTATGATTATTTATTGTTATTATTGATTATTAAAACAAATCGATTCTTATTTAATATTTATGTTTATAATTGTTTCAAATACAATACGTGATACGAATTGTATTTTTGTTATGAATCATATTTTATCGGATAGCTTACTCTTTTGTATTTGGATTTATATTAATTCATTATATTCATGTACAATCTATTTTAATTATTGGATCTAATACCCAATTGTCCAATTACCCAATATCTTACTTTTGCCTATAAATACTAATCATCCCTTAACTAAACCCTAACCCTAATCTTATTCATTAACCCTAGCTGTCACTGTTTAAACCCCAACCTCTTCCTGTTCATTCCCCCTCTCATCTTTTGCTCTCTGTCCGTCTTCACGCACAGCCGAAACCACCCAACTCCCATTGCCAACCTCGTCCATTGCCTCCATCATCGCCCTCATCGCCACCCTTTCCTCATCGTCGCCATCCCATTCTCATCTCATCCCCATCGCCTTCATCAAACCGCTCAAACCTAATCCACCAAACCCACTTCGCCTACACCTCTCATCCGCTCGTCGCCACCGCTGTGCCATCTGTCTTCGTCCCCTCATTCACCCCGCATCCATCGAAGATCCCCTCCGTCCTCTTCGTCGACATCCAAACCCAGGGCACACCCCGACATCGTCTCCCCTGTTTCGAGCGAGAATAGAGTTGCCGTCAGCCGTCGTTGCGTCGCTTCCTGACCGCAGCGACATCCCCCATCGTTGTCTTCGCCGTGGTGTCATCGCGCCGCTCCGTCGTAGTCGTCGCATCGCAGTCGCAGCCGTGCTCCCTCTCTCTCCTTGCCGAGGTTGAAGAAGATCACCCATTACTTGATTTTGGTGTCCTGTGTTTTGGCACATCGGATCCAAGTTTGCTGTTCCGTGTTCTGTCCAGATCCGGTGTGGGGATTTTTGGCTGAGTTGTTGTTGCTTCGTTTGCTGTTGGTTTCTTCGCACGTTTTTCGTGCGTGTCTTTGGGATTTTCACTCGGGATTCTGATTCTGTTATTCTTATTATTTGAATCTTCAAAATAACAAGCAAGTCTCTTCTTAAACTAGCATTTTATTCTGTTCTAGTTTATTTGATCTCCCGCAAGTAGATCCAGTCCCATTCGTTATCATACTGCTTTTGACAATTTCGTTAGGTTTATCGAGGATTTAGACGAGCTAACCCGACATACTCTTAACATCGTACTGTCTCTTTGATTTAAAACCTAGTCCTCATTGTTTCATACATATGCACATTTAAATAACTAGATTCATGCAAATGACTACTTAATAAGTTGGACATGTTAAATTGTATGTGCTATATTGAAGTTGATCGTTGAATTGATACCATGCCTGTGATAATTGTATTTTAAACCTTAGAAATTTGCATGTTAACACCTAGGATCACTTTGATTGCCAATTTGCATGGAATATATGATGTATGATTTAATTATTGCTTATTCATGTTAAGACAATTTTCTGAATTGCCAGTTGTTTACTTTGAATCAAATTTTCACCCATGATAATGTCATAATTTGAATTTCCTTCACAAACATGTTTTTTTAGCCTCTGATGTCTAGTTTAACATCCTTTTGACAGATCTATGTTCCGGAGTGCCATTTGCTAGATATCAATATTTTAGTATAGCCATGTTAGAAATTCCAAACTCACAATTGCATGTGTATCCTGTTGTTCCATAATTTATTTGCCCCAGTTAATAATAAGATAAAAATCTGAAATAAATTAGGCTGGACCTAGACATGTATAGGTACTTCCCTAAATTTTTATAGATTTTATTAATGAGTTATCTGACATGAAATAATTAGTTGAACACAACTTACTTCATGCTGCCTAAACATAAAACCTGAATAGAATAGAGTTTTCACCCTAGTTCCTGTATCTTTTATATGCCTTAATTATATTTGATGGAACCGTATAGAAGTCTACTTTCCAGGCCTTCCTACGGATTTAGGTTTGCTATTTTGTAGTGGTTGTAATCCGTATTTTAGTACAGAAAGGTCATGCTAACCTGATTATGTGAATTGTGCTTATATGATGTGGTTGCCTCATGCTTTGTCTGTAACGCATAGAATTAGACACACGTAGTATTATACAACATTAACACCCTCTTGCATGCTTACATAGAATGAAAATAAACTAATAACAAGTCGGGGTATTATGGGTAGACTTGGTAGTGAATGAACGGAAAATGTACTCGGTAAAGGCCTTCTCGTTATCTCGTTATCGCGTTATCTCGTTATCGTGTTATCTCATTATCTTGTTATCACGCTATCTAGTTACGCCGAGTACACGATCCGTGAATTCACCATCAGTCTAAAATGTTCACTGTATGTTTGCGCTGAACCTGTGAAATGGGACGCAGTAGTATGTGCACTAGATAGATTAATAAAATAATTAATAACGTGCATCTCATGCTTGATCTTGACTTGACATCACTCATTACATGCGTGATTATTATACACCTTTGATATTATTGCTTGCTCTTTGCTTTGTTCTTTGACTTTGATCCTGTTCTTTTTCTTTGATATTCATGCTTTCCTTTATCCTTTGTTTTTTCTCTACTTGCTGCCCACGACTTGCTCTAAGATCACTTTTTTCTTTCTTTTTAGATCAAGTATTAACAGGTACCGGAGGAGCAATAATAGAAGAAATTGGTGAGCAAACTATTTGAAGATCGAAGCTGGACTATTAGACTACCTTAGCCTTCTTTTGTTATTTGCTTATTGTATTTCTTTTATCATACTTTGTATTCTTGGGCTTTATGACCCGAAGTTTGTTTTATCCTAGATGTTGGATTATTATTTGGTGAAATTACTTCATGATTATCTTTGAGTTTATTCATTGTTTATGTGATTATGTTGTTTGCCTGCGTGATTGTTTCTCTTGTATATTGTTGAGTTAGACTGGTACAGCTTATAGATGATGCATAATCATTCGCTGGGCCTACGTTATGTGCTCGTATTCCCTATTTTGGAAAGCGGGGCGTGACAGAGTTTTTAGTGGTATCAGAGCCAGGTTGAGTAATATATCAATCAAACATAACTATCTTTACGGAGGTCTGGCTTTGATTGATATATTAGTCAAGTTTGGCTCAAGCCAGATTAACTCAATAATATGCGTGCCACATTGATCACATGAACATGTAATAACTTTAATATAATCTGGATATTAATCCTATTCGATCCACATCTGACTCCTTTGAATTCAATCCTTTGATTCCTTGTATCCTTCTGTCCCTTGCATTCATTATCATTTGTCAATCTACCAACATATGTCTAGGTACTCACCAACTGGATGGTTTTGCAAACTATGGCTCGTGAAGATTCTTCGACTCCTCCGCCTAAGGCTGAAACATCAGAGAATGCCGCCATTCTCCAGGTGATGCAACGAATGATGGACCTATAACGAGAGCATAATGAGCTGATGAGAGCTAGGCTGGAAAGAGCCCAGGAGAATGCACAGCTCACCCGACTGTGTGTATTTGTGCCCTAGCATCATGCCTTCGCTATCATGGAACAGACCCATAGAAGGAAGGGCCCGACATGTAACTTTTTTCGCAAGATTGGTCATATACGCAAGGATGCTGGAAGGCCAACCGTCGATGTCTTGTGTGCGGAGCGAATGATCACAGGGTTCGGGACTGCCCAAGGAACAGGAGAAATGCACCAACTGGAGGATCAGCTCCCAGTGGAGGACATGCTGAAGAATGTAGTCAGACCCACAACCAGATTGCAGAGGAAGCAGCGACTGCCAAAGGTGCGATTGTAGGTATTTGCTATTTTGTTGCATTCCAGTTCTTGCGTCATTTATTCTTCTGTTCTTGCATCCATCATATTTGTCAATTCAATATTGAGCATCATGTTAGTTATTCCTTTCCTGCCACTCTCTCTTTGATTCCGATTTTGCCTCATCGTTCCTCTTCCTTCGTATTCAATTCCTTGATTTTCTTTTGTCCCTTCTAGTCATCCTCTTCTTTGAGTCTTTATTGGGTATAGATTCATTCTCCTACCTATTTTTATCTTTATAAAAAATTTTTCGAATATTTCCTGTATTGTGATTATTATATGTATATTTATTTTGGATCTTCATTGACAAGTTAGAGGCTTGTTTTATACCTATGTTACTATATATTCTATGATATATTTATTGTGTAAATTTGCTACACTATATATTTATTTTCTCATTCACATTTGCATTGTGCTTATGCATGTATTTCATTCTGTTTTTCTCCTTACTTTTATAATCAATTTCACTACTACTATTTTGTACTATTGTGTTTGATATTGATAATCTGTACATCTATTTTGATATTCCATTGTGTGACTTCCAACTCGCTTTCTTACCTTTCTACTATATTCATATCACGAATTTCAAAACATAACATCACACTTAAATTAAATGTCTCATATCCCTGTGCATATGGAAGGTTACATCTTCCATTTCACCATTTCGATGTAACCTAATGTCGAGATGGCAAATATGCAACTCGATGTCAATGGAGGCAAATTGCAACTAGATATCGGGCAGGCAAAATGAGCAACCGGATATCCAGACGGCAACCTGCAACCTGATGTCGTGAAGGCAAACATGCAACTTGATGTTAAGGAGGCAAGATTTTCTACCTATTTGCTAATTGATATTTCAAGACTTTATACTTATATAATGAAACAAATGGTAAAGAAATATTTTCTTTATGACATTTTGTTTATACAATTACGCTTTATATTTCCATACAATTTGAACTAGTGTAGTTGATTTATTTATAGAGTTGATAAGCCAAATTCTTCCTTTGTTTTATAATACTATTTTTATTATTCCTATTGTTTTTGTTATTATTTTTGGTATTATTATTATTAGCGTCATTTCTATTGCTGCTATTATTATTGTTTTCATTATCTTTATTGCTGTTATAATTTTTATTTTTATTATCATTATTACTGTTACTTTATTATTATCGATATTATTATTATTATTGCTATTATCATTATTATTATTATCATTATTGTTATTATTTTTAATGCTATTATTATTATTATTATTGCATTATTTTCATGAATGTATTGAATTCTATTCTGTCATGTATGTATTATCATTATTATCAGTATTGTTGATATTTTTATTTTATTATATTATTATTACCTGTATGATTATGATCATTTTGATTACTGTTATTATTTTGTTAATATTGTTTTATTATTATGGTTATTATTACTTGTATCATTGTTGTTATTAATATTTTTAATATTATTGTTATTATTATTACTATTTTTATTATTATAACTGTTATATTTATTTTTATTATTGTTATTATTATTCTATTACTATTGATATTATTATCATTAATATTTGTTGTTATTATTATTTCTGTTAAAGGCATTAGTTTTGATCTATATTATATCTTTTAATTATTTAAATTGAAGCTCAATTTTATATCCTTTTGCATTATTTGCTTATATCTATCTTGAGCCCATACTCTCTTTCATCCTGGTGTCTCATTCTTGTCTTCCTGCTCGGTTCGTCGATTGGTGTCATATAGCGACATGTATGTTGCTTGGAACATCACCATCGGAGTAGCGCAGCGGAAGCGTGGTGGGCCCATGATCCACAGGTCCTAGGATTCTCCAATTATTTCTCCTTCCCTGAATTGTTTGTTTTACTCTATCCCTTGCATTCATCCTCACCTGTTGACTCATTTGCTTGGTCTAACTATTCCTTGACCAACCTTTCTTCGATTCCAGCTCTATCTATTTCTACATCTCTTTGCCTGCTATCTTGCATGTCTCGTGTTGTTCTTGTTCATTTTTATACCAGTCACTTCTTTTGTTGCATTCCATTTGACCTCATTGTTAACCACTTCTTTTTTTTGGTATTGCCACTGCTTTGTTCCTTTCTCTTTAACACTCTGTTTTGTTACCCTAGCTTGTTTTGCCTTGTCCTATGTATCGCTAAAGAAAATTTCAAGGCGAAATTTTGTTATAGGGTGGTTAGGATTTGTAACCCCCATTTCTGCCCATACGTATTTCCTGGATATTTTTCTGTATTTTGATATTTATAAATTCGTTATTTGTAAAATCTGTTTTGAAATTAATTTTGAAGCATTTTGTAAATAATAGTTATAATTATTTTGAATAAACCTTGTCTCTATTTCTACTTGATCAACTATTTTCATTTTAAACTTAAATAAAATAAATATTGTTATTACTGTTTGGGCTATTCCAACAAATTACTATTTTTATATACATATATTATTCTGACGATTGCTGTTACTATAGTTAGTACTTTTATTCATATTGTCATTATTATTACTAATTGTTATTATTAGTATTATTATTCTTACTTACGTGGTTATTTCTATTCTTATTGTTACTATGATTATTTATTGTTACTATTGATTATTAAAAAAATCGATTCTTATTTAATAATTGTGTTTATAATTGTTTCAAATACATTACGTGATACGATTTGTATTTTTGTTATGAATCAGATTTTATCGGATAGCTTACTCTTTTGTATTTGGGTTTATATTAATCCATTATATTCATGTACAATATATTTCAATTATTGGATCTAATACCCAATTGCCCAATTACCCAATATCTTACTTTTGCCTATAAATACTAATCATCTTTCAACTAAACACTAACCCTAATCTTAATTATTAACCCTAGTCGTCACTGTTTAAACCCCAACCTCTTCCTGTTCATTCCCCCTCTCATCTCCCGCTTTCTGTCCATCTTCACCCACAGCCGAAACCACCAAACTCCCATCGCCAACTCCCATCGCCAACCTTGTCCATTGCCTCCATCATCGCCTTCATCATCACCCTCTCCTCATCGTCACCATCCCATTTTCATCTCATCCCCGTTGCCTTCATCAAACCGCTCAAACCCAATCCACCGAACCCACTTCGCCTACACCTCTCATCCGCTCGTCGCCACCGCCGCGCCGTCTCATCTTCGTTCCCCCCGTTCACCGCATCCACCGAAGATCCCTTCCGTCCGCTTTGTCGACATCCAAGCCCTGGGCACACCCCGACGTAGTCTCCCCTGTTTCGAGCGAGAATAGAGTCGCCGTTAGCCGTCGTTGCGTCGCTTCTCGACCGCAGCGACATCCCCCATCATTGTCTTCCCCGTGGTGTAATCGCACCGCTCCGCCGCAGTCGTCGCATCACAGTCGCAACCGTGCTCTCTCTCTCCTTGCCGAGGTTGAAGAAGATCACCCATTGGTTGATTTTGGTGTCCCGTGTTTTGGCACATCGGATCCAAGTTCGCTGTCCCGTGTTCTGTCCAGTTCCGGTGTGGGGATTTTTGGCTGAGTTGCTGTTGCTTCGTTTGCAGTTGGTTTCTTCGCACGTATTTCTCGCATGTCTTTGGGACTTTCGCCCGGGATTCTGATCCCGTTATTCATATTATTTGAATCTACAAAATAACAGGCATGTCTTTTCTTGAACTAGCATTTTATTCTGTTCAAGTTTATTTGATCTTCCGCAAGTAGATCCAGTCCCAATCGTTATCATACTGCTTTTGACAATTCCGTGAAGTTTATCTAGGGTTTACACGAGCTAACCCGATATACTCTTAACATCGTGCTGTCTCTTTGATCTAAAATCTAGTTTCCATTGTTTCATGCATATATACATTTAAATAACTAGATTCATGCATAGGACTACTTGATAAGTTAGACATGTTAAATTGTATGTGCTAGATTGAAGTTGATCGATGAATTAATACCATGCCTGTGATAATTGTATCTTAAACTATAGAAATTTGCATGTTAACACCTAGGATCACTTTGATTGCCAATTTGCATGGAATATATGATGTATGATTTAATTATTGCCTATTCATGTTAAGACAATTTTCTGAATTGCCAGTTGTTTACTTTGAATCAAATTTTCACCCATGATGATGTCATAATTTGAATTTTCTTTACAGACATGAATTTTTAGCCTCTGATATCTAGTTTAACATCCTTTTGATGAATCTAAGTTCCAGTGTGTCATTTGCTAGATATCAGCATTTTAGTACAACCATGTTAAAAATTCCAGACTCACAATTGCATGCGTATCCTGCTGTTCCATAATTTATTTGGCCCTGTTAATAATAAGATAAAAATCTGAAATAAATTAAGCTAGATCTAGACATGTATAGGTACTTCCCTGAATTTTTATAGATTTTATTAATGAGTTATCTGAACTGAAATAATTAGTTTTACACAATTTACTGCATGCTGCCTGAACATAAAACCTAAATAGAATAGAGTTTTCACCCTAGTTCCTGTATCTTTTATATGTCTTAATTATATTTGCTGGAACCGTATGGAAGTATACTTTCCAGGCATTCCAACGGATTCTGGTTTGCTATTTTTTCGTGGCTGTAATCCATATTTTAGTACAGTAAGGTCATGTTGTCCTGATTATGTGAATTGTGCTTATATAATTTGGTTGCCTCATGCTTTGTCTGTAACGCATAGAATTAGACACACTTAATATTATACAACATTGACACCCTCTTGCATTCTCACATAGGATGAAAATAAACTAATAACATGCCGGGGTATTATGGGTAGACTTGGTAATAAAAGAACGGAAAATGTACTCGGTAAAGGCCTTCTTGTTGTCTCGTTATCTCGTTATCTCGTTATCTCATTATATCTTTATCATGTTATCTTTTTATCTTGTTATCATGTTATCTAGTTACGTCGAGTACACGATCCGTGAATTTACCATCAATCTAAAATGTTCACTGTGTGTTTGCACCGAACCTGTGAAATGGGACGCAGTAGTACGTGCACTGGATAGATTAATAAAATAATTAATAACGTGCATCTCATGCTTGATCTTGACTTGACATCATGCGTGATTATTGTACACCTTTGATGTTATTGCCTACTCTTTGCTTTGTTCTTTGACTTTGACCCTGTTCCTTTTCTTTGAAATTCATGCTTTCCTTTATCCTCTGTTTTTTCTCTACTTGCTGCCCACAACTTGCTCTAAGAGCACTATTTTCTTTATTTTTAGATCAAGTATTAACAGGTACCGAATGAGCGATACTAGAAGAAATTGGTGAGTAAACTCTTTGAAGATCAGAGCTAGACTATTAGACTACCTTAGCTATCTTTTGTTATTTGCTTATTGTATTTCTTTTATCATACTTTGTATTCTTGGGCTTTATGACCTGAAGTTTGTTTTATCCCAAATGTTGGATTATTATTTACTAAAATTACTTCATGATTATCTTTAAGTTTATTCATTGTTTATGTGATTATGTTCTTTACCTGCGTGGTTGTTTTTCTTGTATATTGTTGAGTTAGACTGGTACAGCTTATGGATGATGCATAATCATTCACTGGGCCTATGTTACGTACTCGTATTCTCATATTTTAGGAAGCGGGGCATGACATCTTCCCCGTCGTCACCCCTGTTCCCATTCACCCATCTTCGTCTTCGCTGAACCCATCTCATCGTCACCTCATCGCCATCGTCTTTCCCTCTCCGTGAACCCACGCATCCACCGCAGACCCTCTCGCCTCGTCGTCGTCATCATTGTCCATTGCCTCGCCAATCCCTCTCTGTTCACCCCCGCAACCACCGAAGATCCCTCGCGTCGTCATCATCGTCGCCCAGCCCCGATCACCCCCTGTCTCGTCTCCCCTATTTTCAAGTGAAGTAGAGCTCACTCGTCGCGCCGCCCCTGGTCATTGTGTCTCTTCCCGACCACAGTGCCATCGTCGCCGTCTTTGCCATGGTCGCCGCTGCCGTCTCCAGCCGCCCCTGTGATTGCCATCCCCTCTCCCGCTGTCTTTCTCTCTATCGAAGTCGAGAAGGAAGACAGTGGGCTGTTTTTGGTGTGTGCTATTTCGGTGTAGGGATCCAAGGATCGGGTGTTTGGTGTTTGTTGGGTAGTGGATCCGCTGTGGGTTGCTGTTGTGTGCTTGCTGATCTGCTGTCTTGGTGTTTTGCCGTCATGCTGTTTGGTATTTTGCACATGGCTCGCACGTGTGAATCGTGGTTCGCCGCCCAGGATTCTAATCCCGTTATTCTAGTTATTCGAATCAACCGTCTAACAGGCAAGTCTCTTCTTAAACTAGTATTTTATTTTGTTCAAGATTCCTTTGATCTCTGCAAGTAGATCCTGTCATTTTTCTTATCATGCTGTTACTTGAAATTCCGTTAAGTTTATTGAGGGTTTATACGAGCTAACCCAAGATATTCTTAACATCGTGCCGCTCTCTTTGATATAAAATCTAGTCCTTATCGTTTCTTGCATATGCACATTTACATGAAAATAACTAGATCCATAGTGCAGACTTGTTTGATGTATTAGACATGTTGGATTGTGTAACCCCTATTTCCGCAAATACGTATTTTCATGAGTATTTTTCTGTATCTCGATATTTATAAATTGTTTTGGTTAAATTCATTTTGAGTTACTTTGTTAAAGCATTTTTCTAAACAATAATAATAATTATTTCGAATAAACTTTGTTTCCATTTCTACTTGATCAACTATTTATGTTTTAACACTCAAAAATATTGTTACCGTTGGGACTATTTCCATAAATTCCTATTTTTATATATTGATAATATCCTGATGATTTCTATTTTATTGTTAGTATTTTTATCGTCATCATTATTATTATTGATGTTATTATTAGTATTATTATTTTTATTGTCATGGTTATCATTTCTATTCTTATTGTTAATATGGTTATCTATTATTATTATTATTGGTCATTAAAACAAATCAATTCTGATTTGATAATTGTGTTTTTAATCGTTTCAAATAATTTATGTAATGTGATACAAACTGTATTCTGTTATGAATCATATTTTATCGGATGGCTTATTCTTTTGTATTTGGGTTTACATTAATCCATTATATTCATGTACAATCTATTTTATTTATTGGATCTATACCCAAATACCCAGTAACCCAATATCTCTCTTTTCCCCTACAAATACCATAATATTTTATTAAACTCTAATCCTATTTTATTAACCTAACCCTCAGCCGCCTACTGTTATACCCCTACCCCTATATTGTTCATCCATCCCTACCCCGACTCTCTATCTTTCTCCCTATTTCCCCATCTGCCCAAGCCATAGCCTCCCGTCGCTCCTCCCATTCACTCCGTCCACCCTTCGACTCACCGTCCTCGTCACCATCCCCTCGTCGTCTTTTTCACCCCATCAACCCAACTCCACCCCATCGCCATTACCCATCTTCGTCTTCGCTGATCCCATCGCTTGCGCCTCGCCGTCGTTCGTCTTCGCCCTCCGTGCACCCGCACAACCACTGGAGATCCCCCAGTCCTCGTTGTCGCCATCTAGAGCCAGCACCTCAATTGTTCGCCTCCTCTGTTTTCAAGTGGAAAACAGAGCCGCTGCCTCGCCATCGCTCTCGCTATTGTGTCGCTTCCCGACCACAGCACCATGGTCGCCGCCTCTCCGTGGTCGCCACTGCCAAGCGCCCCCACCGCAGTGCCGTGCCGTCGCCGCCAGTTTTCCTGCCCGCTCTCTTTCTCTCTGCCGAAGTGAGGAAGGAGACGAGCTCCCATTGGTCGGAAACGGTGTTTGCTATTTTGGCTCACTGGATCCAGTTTTGCTGTGTGCTGTTCTACCCCGATTCGTTGTGGAATCCGCTCTGTGTGCTTGTGGTGTTGTTTGTTGTTTGGTTGCTGTTTGGAGTTCGCCATTTGGTGTTTTGCACGTGTCTCGCTCGTGTTCTTGTGGATCGTCGTCTGGGATTTCGATCTCGTTATTCTATATTATTCGAATTAACCGTCTCACAGGCAAGTCTCTTCTTGAACTAATATTTTGTTTTGTTCAAGTTTATTTGATCTCTACAAGTAGATCCAATCCCTTTTGTTATCATACTACTTTTGAAAATTCCGTTAAGTTCATCGAGGGTTTACATGAGCTAACCCGGCATACTCTTAACAACGTACCGTTCTCTTTGAGCTAAAACCTTGTTCCTATTATTTCATGCATATGCACTTACTTGTAATTAACTAGATTCATGCTATAAACTCGTTGATGAATTGTATGCATGTTGGATTGAATTTGATTGATGAATA
Source organism: Hemerocallis citrina (assembly GCA_017893485.1). Classification (NCBI taxonomy): domain Eukaryota; kingdom Viridiplantae; phylum Streptophyta; class Magnoliopsida; order Asparagales; family Asphodelaceae; genus Hemerocallis; species Hemerocallis citrina. The sequence goes on along the minus strand of CM030358.1, from coordinate 379,411,984 downwards.
TATACCATGCTTGTGAAATTATATCTCAAATATAGAAATATGCATGTTGACATCTAGGATCACTTTGATTACCAATTTGCATGAAATATATGATTGTATGATTTATTTGTTGCCCTTTTATGTTAAAACAATTTCTGGAGTAGTAGTTGTTTCATTTTGAATCAGATTTTCAACCATGCTATGTCATAGTTTGAAATAACTTTCTGAACATGAAATTTAGCCTCTGATGTCTAGCTTACTGCTCTTTTGCGAATTTGAATTCCAAGGTGTAATCTGTTAGATATCATCTTTTTAGTACTATTGTGTTAGAATTTTCAGAGTCACAAATGCATGCGTATCTTGCTATTTCTTAATTTAATTGACCATGCTAACAGTAAAATAAAAATCTGAAATAAATCTAGCTGAACCTAGATATGTGTAGGAATTCCCCAGAATTTTTATAGATTTATTTGATGAGTTCTCTGACATGAAATAAATAATTGAACACAATTTACTGCATGTTGCCTGAGCATAAAACCTGAATAGAATAAAGTTTTCACCCTAGTTTCTGTATCTTTTATATGCCTTAATTATATTTGTTGGAACCGTGTAGAAGTCTATCTTCTAGAACTTCTGACGGATTCAGGTTTGCTATTTCTTAGTGACCGTAATCCATATTTTAGTACAGCAAGGTCATGCTGTCCTGATTGTGTGAATTGTACCTATTGGATGTGTTTGCTTCATGCTTTGTCTGTAACGAATAGAATTAGACACACTTAGTATCATACAACATTGACACCATCTTGCATGCTCACATAAGATGAAAATAAACTATTAACAAGCCTGAGTTTTATGGGTAGACTTGGTAGTGAACGATCGGAAAATGTACTCAGTAAGGCCTTATCGTTATATCGTCATGGAAGGAGGAGATTGTCATGGAAGAAGATTATCACGTTATCATGTTATAACGTTATCATGTTACACCGAGTACACGATCCGTGAATTTACCATCAGTCTAAAACATTCACTATGTGCTTGTGCCGAACCTGTAGTGTGGGATGCAGTAGTACGTATACTAGATAGGCTAATAAAATAATTAATAACCTGCATACTTGATACTGTATTGAATTTGACTTGACATCACTCATTACATGTGTGATTATTGTACACCTTTGATATTGTTGTCTGCTCTTTGTTTTGTTCTTTGACTTTGACTTTGACCCTGTCCCTTTTTTTTTGATATTCATGCTTTTCTTTATCCTCTGTTTTCTTTACTTGCTGCCCACGACTTACTCTAAGGACACTCTTTTCTTTCTTTTTAGATCAAGAATTAACAGGTCCCGAAGGAGCAATCCCAGAAGAAATTGGTGAGCAAATTATTTGAAGATCGGAGCTGGACTTTAGATTGCTTAGCTATCTCTTGTTATTTGCTTTTTGTACTGCTTTTATCATACTTTGTAATCTTGGGCTTTTATGACTCAAAGTTTGTTTTTATCCCAGATGTTGGATTATTATTGGTGAATTTATTTTATGATTAATTTGGAGTTTATTCATTGTTTATGTGATTATATTCTTCCTGCGTGGTTGTTTTCTCTTGTATATTGTTGAGTTAGACTGGTACAGCTTATAGATAATGTATAATCATTTGCTGGGCCTTCGTTACGTGCTCGTATTCTTATATTTTAGGAAGCGGGGTGTGACAAATTGAATGTGAGTGTTGAATTGATCACCATGCCTGTGAAATTACATCTAAGAAACTGGAAATATGCATGCTAAACACATATAAACATTTTGATTATTAATTGCATGAAATATATGATTGTATGATTTAATTGTTGCATATTCATGTCAAAATATAATCTTGACTACTAGTTCTTGTTTTTTTTTAATCAGATTTTCGACCATGTTGCTGTCATATTTTGAAATTACTTTCTGAACATGAAATTTATTCTCAGATGTCTAGTTTACTACCCTTTTTGCTGATTTGAATTCCAATGTGTATCTGTTAGATATCATCATTTTAGTTCAGCTGTGTTAGAATTTCCAGATTCACAAATGCATGCGTATCGTGCTGTTCAATAATTTATTTTAGCATGTTAACAGTAAAATAAAAAACTGAAATAAATCTAGTTGAACCTAGACATATGTAGGAATGACCCATAATTTTTATAGATTTATTTGATGAGTTTTCTGACCTGAAACAAATAGGTGAACACAATTTACATCATGTTGTCTGAACATAAAACTTGAATAGAATGGGAGTTTCATCCTAGTTTCTGTAGTTTTCATGTGTCATATATATATTTGCTGGAACTGTGTGGAAGTATAGCTTCTATAACTTCTGACGGATTCAGATTTGGTTTTCTGTAGTAGCACTAATCCATGTTTTAGTACGACAAGGTCATGCTGCCCTGATTGTGTGAATTGTGCTTATTTGATGCGTTTGCCTCATGCTTTGTCTATAACTAGTAGAATTAGTCACACTTAGTATCTTACAACATTGACACCTTTTTGCATGATCACATAGGATGAAAATAAACTATTAACAAGCCGGGGTATTATGGGCAGACTTGGTAGTGAACCATTGAAAACTGTACTCGTTAAGGCCTTATTGTTATATTGTATTGATTGGAAGGAGGAGAAATATTGATTAGAAGGAGAAGTATTGATTGCAAATTATTGATTGTTAATTATTGATTGTAAAACTATCGTTATCGACGCTGAGTACACGATCCGTGAATTCATCATCAATCTAAAACGTTCAGTGTGTGTTTGCGCCGAACCTGTAGTATGCGATGCAGTAGTACGTACACTAGATAGGCTAATAAAATGATTAATAACCTGTGTGCTTAATCTCGTATTGAATTTGATTTGACATCACTCATTACATGTGTGATTATTATAAACCTTTGATATTATTGCTGCCTTTGCTTTGTACTTTGACTTTGACCATGTCCCTTTCTCTTTGATATTCATGTTGCCTTTATCCTCTGTTTTTCTCTACTTGCTGTCCACGACTTGCTCTAAGAACACTCTTTTCTCTCTTTTTAGATCAAAAGTTTACAAGTACCGAAGGAACAATACCAGAAGAAATCGGTGAGCAAACTCTCTGAATATCGGAACTGGACCATTAGACTGCTATAGCTATCTCTTGTTATTTGTTTATTTTATTGCTTTTATCATACTTTGTATTCCGGGATTTTTATGACCCGAAGTTTGTTTTATCCCAGATGTTGGATTATTATTTGGTGAATTTATTTCATGATTATTTGGAGTTTATTCATTGTTTATGTGGTTATTCTTGTTCTGTGTGGTTGTATTCTCTTGTATATTGTTGAATTAATTTGTTACAGCTTATGGATGATGTATAATCATTCGTTGGGCCTTCGTTATGTGCTCGTATTTTCGTATTTTGGGAAGCGGGGCGTGACAGGTTTTCTGTGGTATCAGAGCCCAAGGTTAGATAATATATCAGTTAAACATGACTAACTTTATGAAGGTCTGGCTTTGATTGATATATTAGTCATGTTTGGATCAATCCAGGTTAACTCAATAATATGCGCGCCACATTGATCACAGACACACATAATAACCAACATATGTCTGGGTACTCACCAACTGGTTGGTTTTGCAGATTATGGCTTGTGAAGATTCTTCGACTCCTCCGCCCAGGGCTGAAACATCAGAGAATGTCGCCATTCTCTAGGCGATGCAACGAATGATGGAGCTACAACGAGAACACAATGTGTTGATGAGAGCTAGTCTGGAAAGAGCCCAGGAGAACGCGCAACTCACTCAACGAGTATATTTGCGCACCAGCATCACGCCTTCGCTATCATGAGGCCGACCCATAAAAGGAAGGGCCCGACGTGTAACTATTGTCACAAGATTGGTCACATACGCAAGGATTGCCAGACAGCCAACTACCTATGTTTTGAATGCGGAGCGAATGACCACAAGGTTCGAGACTGCCCAAGGAATAGGAGTAGTGAACCAACTGGAGGATTAGCTCCCAGTGGAGGACAAGCTGGAGAATGTGATCAGGCCAACAACCAAATTGCAGAGGAAGCTTAGACTGCCGAAGGTGCAATTGCAGGTATTTTGTTTTTTTATCGCATTCTAGTTTTTACGTCATTTATTCTTCTGTTCTTGCATCCATCATATTTTGTCAATTCAATATTGAGTATCATGCTAGTTATTTCTTTCCTGCTATATTCTCTTCAACTTCGGTTATACCCCTCATTCCTCTTCCTTCATATTCAATTCTTTGATTTCTTATTTCCTTTTGTCCCTTACAGTTATCATCTTCTTTGGCTCTTTATTGGGTATAAATTCATTTTTCTCCTATCCATTTTCCTCGTTATAATTATTTTTCCCGAATATTCTCTGTATTTCGATTATTATTTGTTATATTTTGGATCTTCTATTAAAATGTTTTCTAAACAAAAATTATGTATTTCAAATAATGGTGTATTTTGACTTCACTTTTCATTTTATAATTGGTCGACTATATATATTCAGTTTTGATTTAAATATAGAGTTGATAAGCCAATTCCTTTTTTGTTGTATAATGTTATTATTACTACTATTATTATTATTGCTATTGTTTTTATTATTATTATTGGTATTATTGTTATTATTGTTATTACTATTGCTATTATTATTATTGTTTTCATCATTTTTATTATTATTGTTAATATTGGATTACCTTCACAAAATGTTAAACCCAAATTATATTCTGTCTTGCATTATTATTCCTACCAGTATTGTTAATATTTTTAATATTTTTATTTTTATTATTATTGTTATTATCATTATTGTTATTATTATTATTATTATTGCATTATTTTCATGAATGTGTTGAATCATATTCTGTCATGTATGTATTATCATTATTATTAGTATTGTAAATATTTTTATTTTATTATTATTACCAGTATGATTAGGATGATTTTTATTACTTATGATTATTATTATTGTTATTATTATTTTTATTATTATTGTTATTATTATTGTTATTATTATTTTTATTATTATTGTTATTATTTTTATTATTATTATTATTATTATTATTATTATTATTATTATTATTATTATTATTATTATTATTATTTTTATTATCATTGTAATTATTATTTTATACTATTAATATGTGTTGTTATTATTATTGTTATTATTATTTTTATTATTGTTATTATTATTTTTATTATTGTTATTATTATTCTATTATTATTGATATTATTATTTTTATTATTAATATTTGTTGTTATTATTATTTTTGTTAAAGCTCATTAGTTTTGATCTATATTATGTCATTTAATTATTTAAATTGAAGCTCAATTTTATATTCTTTTGCATTATTTACTTATATCTGACTTGAGCCCATACTCTCTTTGATCCTGGTGTCACAGTCTTGTCTTCCTGCTCGGTTCGTCGATTGGTGTCACGTGGCCTACAGCGACATGTATGTTGCTGGGGACGTCACCATCGGAGTAGCGCAGTGGAAGCGTGGTGGGCCCATAACCCACAGGTCCCAGGATTCTCTTGTTATTTCTCCTTCCCTGCATTGTTTGTTTTCCTCTATCCCTAGCATTCATCTTCATCCGTTGACTCATTTGCTTGGTCTAACTCTTTCTTGTCCATCCTTTCTTCGATTCCAGCGCTATCTATTTTTTCATCTCTGTGCTTTGTTATCTTGCAAGTCTTGTGTTGTTTCTTCTTCATTTTTAATACAGGTTACTTCTTTCTTGCATTCCATCTTGCCATCATGCACCAATTCATTATTTGATTCAATTCTTCCCTGTTCATTCTCTTTTTGATTCCAGTTCTACCTACTTCCTATCTAGCTTTGTTATCTTGTGTTGCTTGTTTTCCTTTGATACTGTTTATTCTTGTTTCATGCATTCCATTTGAACTCATTGTTATCCACTTCCTTCTTTTTTTTGGTGTTTCCACTGCTTTGTTCCTTTGCCTTTAACTCTCTGTTTTGTTACCCCCAGCTTGTTTTTGCCTTGTCCTATGTATCGCCTAAACAAATTTCGATGACGAAATTTTGTTGCAAGGTGGGTAGGATTTGTAACCCCCATTTCTGCAAATATGTGTTTTCATGAGTATTTTTCTGTATTTCGATATTTATAACTTCGTCATTTGTTAAATTCGTTTTGAATTTTATGTTAAGCATTTTCTAAACAATAGTTATAATTATTTCGAATAAACTTTGTTTCTATATCTACTTGATCAACTATTCACATTTTAACCCGCAAAGATATAGTTATTGTTTCGACTATTTCAACAAATTCCTATTTTTATATAATTGCTCTGATAATTTCTATTGTTGTTTCTAGTATTTTTATTCTTATTGTTATTTTTATTATTAATTGATATTATTAGTATTATTATTTTTATTGACATGATTATTATTATTATTCTTATTGTTTTGGAATTATTTATTATTACTATTGTTATTATTATTTTCTCCGTCAGTTGATTATTAAGAAAAATCTGTTCTTATTTAATAATTGTTTTTTTTATTATTGCAAATAATTTATTTAATACAAGTTATATTTTACCAGATATCCTATTAATTTGTATTTGGGTTTATATTGATCAATTTATGTTCATATACAATCTATTTTTATTTATTGGGTCTAATACCCAATTACCCATAGCCCAATATCTCCTTTTCCCCTATAAATACTCTAATCTTTTAATTAAAACCCTAACCCTAGCCGCTACCCTAACCCCATCTACTGTGAAACCCTTTACCCCTCTCTCTTTCTCCCTGTGCATCCCTGTCTCCCGCTCTCTCCCTCCTTCTCCATTTCTTCATCGCCCCACCACTTTGACCTCCGTCACCGCCCATCTCCCCATCACCATCCCTCACCATCTTTCCCGTCGTCACCCCTGTTCCCATTCACCCATCTTCGTCTTCGCTGAACCCATGTCCTCGTCACCATGTCGCCATCGTCTTTCCCTCTCCGTGAACCCCTGCATCCACCGCAGACCCTCCCGCCTCGTCGTTGTCGTCATCGTCCATTGCCTCACTGATCCCTCTCCGTTCACCCCCACAACCACCGAAGATCCCTCGTGTCGTCATCGTCGTCGTCTAAGCCCCGATCACCCCCTGTCTGTCTCCCCTATTTTTGAGCAAAGCAGAGCTCGCACGTCGGCCACCCCTGGTCATTGCGTCGCCTCCCGATCGTAGCGCCGTCGTGGTCGCCTTTGTCGTGGTCACCGCTGCCGTCACCAGCTGCCACCGTGATCGCCGTCCCCTCTCTCGCCCTCTTTCTCTCTCTGTCGAAGTCGAGAAGGAAGACAGTGGGCTGTTTTTGGTGTGTGATGTTCCGGTGTAAGGGATCCATGGATCTGGTGTTTGGTGTTTGTTGGGTAGTGGATCCGGTGTGGGTTGCTGTTGTGTGCTTGCTGATCTGCTGTCTTGGTGTTTTGCCATCTTGCTGTTTGGTATTTTGCATGTGGCTCCCATGTGTGATCGTGGTTCGCTACCCGGGATTCTAATCCCGTTATTCTAGTTATTCGAATTAACCGTCTAACATGAAAGTCTCTTCTTGAACTAGTATTTTATTTTGTTCAAGATTTCTTTGATCTCTGCAAGTAAATCCCGTTCTTTTCCTTATCATGGTGTTATTTAAAATTCGGTTAAGTTTATTAAGGGTTCACACGAGCTAACCCGAGATATTCTTAACATCGTGCCGCTTTCTTCGATCTAAAACCTAGTCCCCATTGTTTCTTGCATATGCACATTTACATGAAAATAACTAGATCTGTAGTGTAGACTTGTTTGATGTATTAGACATATTAGATTGAATGTGAGTGTTGAATTGATTAGCATGCCTGTAAAATTACATCTAAAAAACTGGAATTGTGCATGCTAAACACCTAAGAACACTTTGACTATTAATTGCATAAAATATATGATTGTATGATTTAATTGTTGCCTATTCATGTCAAATTATATTCTTGACTGCCTAGTTGTTTCTTTTTGAATCAGATTTTCAACCATGTTGCTGTCATATTTTGAAATAACTTTCTGAACATGAAATTTAGCCTCAGATGTCTAGTTTACTACCCTTTTTGCGGATTTGAATTCCGATGTATAATCTGTTAGATATCATCATTTTAGTACAGCTGTGTTAGAATTTTCAGATTCACAAATGCATGCGTATCTTGCTGTTCTATAATTTATTTTAGCATGTTAACAGTAAAATAAAAAACTAAAATAAATCTAGTTGAACCTAGACATGTGTAGGAATGACCCAGAATTTTTATAGATTTATTTGATGAGTTTTCTGACCTGAAACAAATAGGTGAACACAATTTACATCATGCTGTCTGAACATAAAACTTGAATAGAATAGGAGTTTCATCCTAGTTTTTTTCATGTGTCATATATGTATTTGCTGGAACCGTGTGGAAGTATAGCTTGCAGAACTTCTGACGGATTCAGATTTGGTTTTCTGTAGTAGCAGTAATCCATATTTTAGTACGGCAAGGTCATGCTACCCTGATTGTGTGAATTGTGCTTATTTGATGAGTTTGCTTCATGCTTTGTCTGTAACGAGTAGAATTAGTCACACTTAGTATCTTACAACATTGACACCTTCTTGCATGATCACATAGGATGAAAATAAACTATTAACAAGCCGGGGTATTATGGGTAGACTTGGTAGTGAACCATCGGAAACTGCTCTTGGTAAGGCCTTATTGTAATATTGTATTAATTGGAAGGATAAGAAATTTTGATTGGAAGGAGAAGTATTGATTGCAAATTATTGATTGTTAATTATTGAATGTAAAACTATTGTTATCGACGCCGAGTACACGATCCGTGAATTCACCATCAATCTAAAACGTTCAGTGTGTGTTTGCACCGAACCTGTAGTATGCGATGTAGTAGTACGTACACTAGATAGGCTAATAAAATGATTAATAACCTGCATGCTTGATCCCGTATTGAACTTGACTTGATATCACTCATTACATATGTGATTATTGTAAACCTTTGATATTATTGCGTGCCTTTGCTTTGTACTTTGACTTTGACCCTATCCCTTTCTCTTTGATATTCATGTTGCCTTTATCCTCTGTTTTTCTATACTTGCTGTCCACGACTTATTCTAAGAACACTCTTTTCTCTCTTTTTAGATCAAAAGTTTACAAGTACCGAAGGAACAATACCAGAAGAAATTGGTAAGCAAACTCTCTGAAGATCGGAGCTGGACCATTAGACTGCTATACCTATCTCTTGTTATTTGTTTATTTTATTGCTTTATCATACTTTGTATTCTGGGATTTTTATGACCCGAATTTTGTTTTATCCCAGATATTGGATTACTTTTTGATGAATTTATTTCATGATTATTTGGAATTTATTCATTGTTTATGTGGTTATTCTTGTTCTGCATGGTTGTATTCTTTTGTATATTGTTAAGTTAATCTGTTACAGCTTATGGATGATGTATAATCATTCGCTGGGCCTTCGTTACGTGCTCATATTCTCGTATTTTGGGAAGTGGGGTGTGACAAAATGTGAAAGAATCAAACTACCAAATGGGGATTAATTTTCTCCTTTTTTTTTCTTTTTTTCTTTTTCCTATTTTTTATGAAATCAAGAACACATTTAGAAGAGAAGATGAAAAATGTTTTTTTTCTCTTTGAAATGAGTATGAGATAAAGATTAGTATTATTGGTGGGTGGGTGGGTAAGTAATTTGATGGGGGTATTAGATTTGGTTATTGGATTTACATCTAATTTAAATGGGGTCTGTATATAAGGTAGTTGGGTTTTAGATTGTCCTTCGTAGAAAAAATAAAGGAAATAAAGAAGTTGGGCTTTTGACAGTTTAGGCTATTCCAACACACATTGCACCAGAAAAGTCAAAAGCCCAACTTCAGTATAAACCCAACTACCAATGTGTGGGTGCTTCGTAGAATAGTTTAGGCTATTCCAACACAGTTTTTGGGAAATGAAAATCCTTTGTAAGTGAATTCCGTGGGAATCCATTAGTCTTTAGATTTCAAAACTATACATGTTTAGTTAATCACCAGAGTATCTTAAAATTCTTAGATTTTTCTTTCTGTTTTTCTTTCTTTTTTTTTTTTTTTTGGCATTTGGTTGTAGCCGCCTACATTCAGGATAGAGAGATTTTCCAACATCCTTAATTTATTCCGTCCAATGTCCAAATTGAACCTTTGACCTCTCACTTAAGAATGAGAAGTCTTCCCAACTGCACTACAAGTGCTTTGCCAATTCTTAGCTTACTAGTAATTTACACGTGCGATGCACGTATTAATAAATTCAAAAACTTTAAAATAAAAACTCTGACGTAGAGAGGATTTGAACCGGAAAGGATTTGAACCGGAAACCTCTTTTATATTAGTTATGTACGTGCGTTGCACATATTGGTAGAATGACAAAATGACAAATAACACTCAGGCCTTCTCCCATTATAATATTAGAGGTTAATTGTGTATGAAACACTTTAGAACAAAATCCTATGTGACACATCGTAGATTATGTTTTAGAAATGCCTGCTTTAAAATAATCGCCAACAACAACAGTCTAGATGCTTGCCCTTATGGTTTGACAAGTGTAAGCACCATCAGTGAAAAAATCTTTATTTGCATTAAATAGCCATCTTGAAAATATTGCCTCTGCTCTGTTTATACTGAAAATATGAATCTTTCATTAGTAGCGAATTCCCATGTTTTTAGATTGGTTTAATTTTTTGATGTTTCAGGTATACTTATTGTTGCCGCTGAATCTGGTGTGGGGACAATAGACAGAATTTATAGGTTCGTAGGAACTCAAATGGGCAGAATCTTACTTCTTTCTTGTTAACAAGTTGACTCCTTGGTGCTCCCGCGGACCTGCACAAACGTTCGAACACCGGAATGGATCCCGACGACGAACCCTTCGACGCTCTTGTCAATACCAGAAAAAGTAATAGGAAAGATCTCAAGTGCACAGAGAGTGATCACCTGTGGTAGTTGGAGGTAGGGGTGTATTTATAGCCGCCATGGGATCTGTTTCGGGATAAGAACGAATCCCTACTTTCCGGAGTAACTGGATTGAAGTGGTTGTAACCACCTCCAGTGGATAAGGACGAACTAGGATCTCCTCCTATCCTATTTGAACTGGTCCTTAACGGGTTTGGACCCGTTCTTAGCTGAACAGATCCGTTCAAGGGTTGGCGGGTCCACGAGGAGAGACCCGGTTCCCAATTCGGACCCGTCCATAAGGGAAATTACCATCTTGCCCCTGCGACTTTAAGATTCGTGTCCGCTTTGAACGGTTCCGATTTAACCCCTTTTTTAGCCATATCACGAGCCCCCTACTCCCAAAGACTATGCGTAACAGCCTTATGGGAGTAGTTTTGTTGTTCTAATGGCGTATAGGGTTTTACCGGAGTTCTCAAAAGGTGGTCGAATCTCGCCTGAGGGGTGACAGTGCTTTTCTGAGCTGGTAGCATGCTCAAAGTTGCTTCTTGGTTCCTCTGGATTTTTGATGATTTTTCTCGATTTTTCAACTATTTTTATCCAATTTTGCGAAGCAATGATTTATTTTTCAGGAGCACTAATTATTTGTTCCAACTAATAATTTTCACCCAGGGCCTCAAGTACATTCCCCCGCTTTATAATTATTTTTTAGAATTTTTACTTTATTTTCCTGAATTTTTGGATATTTTTCGCAATTTTTAAATAAATAATCCGAATTAATAATTAAAAAATAATTTTAATCACCTATTTATGACATGGCCGAATCTGTATCGTCCATCAGCTAGGTGCGCGAAGATCTGGGTGATATGACGGTCGTGAAGGAAGCGAACTTTGCCTGTTTGGAGGTCGGTGGCAATCGACCTCGGGGCATTCGTCAAGGTCCAGGGGAACGACGCGTGGCATGTGGGTCCCTGGCTGTTCTCGCGTCCAGGCATCGGTGGCAAGTGACTTCAGAAAGCTTGCCTAAGTCTGAGGGGGCGACGCGTGGCATTTGGACCCCTCCTCTTCGCCTCCTGTATGTCGGTGGCATTCAACTTCGGAAAGCGTGCCGAGGTCCGTGGGGGCGACACGTGGTAGGTGGGCCCCTGGCTATTCTCGTGTTCAGACATCGGTGGCAAACGACTTCGGAACCTCTGTTGACGAATGAGAGAGCGCCACGTGGCCTATGGGACCCTGGGGTCGTGGACCAGTCAACGCATTTTCTTGCATTTCGACATCGGTGGCAATCGACTTCAGAACCGCTGCCGACGAATGAGCGAGTGCCACGTGGCCCGTGGGACCCTGGGACAGTTGACTAGTCAACGCATTTTCTTGCGTTTCGACATCGGTGGCAATCGACTTCGGAACCTTTGTCGACGGGTGAGAGGGCGCCATGTGGCCGGTGGGACCCTGAGGTCGTTGACCAGTCAACGCATCTTCTTGCATTTCGACATCAGTGGCATTCGACTTCAGAATCTCTGTCGACGAATGAGAGAGCACCACGTGGCCTGTGGGACCCTGGGGCCATTGACCAGTCAACGCATTTTCTTGCATTTCGACATCATTGGCAATCGACTTCGGAACCTCTTTCGACGAGTGAGAGGGCGCCACGTGGCCTGTGGGACCCTGAGGCCTTTGACTAGTCAATGCATTTTCTTGCCTTTCGACATCGGTGGCAATCGACTTCAGAACCTCTATCGACGAATGAGCGAGCGCCACGTGGCCCGTGGGACCCTGGGGCCGTTGACCAGTCAGCACATTTTCTTCCATTTCGACATCGGTGGCAATCGACTTCAGAACCTCTATCGACGAATGAGAGAGCGCCACATGGCCTATGGGACCCTGGGGCCGTTGACCAATCAACGGATTTTCTAGCGTCTTTTCACTAAATGGGCCAGGCCTTTGCGCTCCTGGGGGCCCTTTTGTAGCGCCCCGATTTCCGATACTGGAAAACCGTGACACGAGTCAAGACCTTTTCTTCAATTAGTCACAATACACAGAAAAACAGGAGAATTTAAAACTTTTTATTCAATACACAAAGTGTTACAAGTCTGAATACTGTACAACTGTAATACTTTACAATGGAGTTACAATATTGCCTTTACATTTCTAAGTATTACAACCTTCACATCTTACATCAGAGTACTTCTTAACTAATACAGAATCTATACATATACTGCAGCGGAACTAAACATAACACTGACTCCTTGCTTCCCTTGCCTTGAGTCCTCATGAATCTCGCCTTTGTACTTCGGCGATCCAGTACCTATGGAAGTGGGGACGTCAGTATTCACTGACGCTTAAAGGCTGATCATATAGCAGCGAATCTTCCAAACAATATACAAAATATAGCAATAGTGTTGGCGTAGTTTAAGTGTTTGTGAGTGCTATGACTAGACTCTAATGCGATGTTTACATAGAACTAGGATGCTCCTATTCTAATATCAGCAAGTCTCCGAAAGCAACATGCAGCCCATACTACATGCAACTCCATCTCAAGCCGTTTCTCCATATATAGGGATTTGAACCCGCGTTATGAATTCTAATTGCACACAACCTGTTCCTGACAACTACACGTGACTCGCGAGGCTGCAGATGTGGTCATGTGCCACTGTTGCATTTCGCCCGTGGTGTCTATATTCGCCACCGCGACCCGGCTAACCGGACCTCACTCAAATTAGACGAACCCAATGTATCGGGCGTCATTCCAAAAACCAAACCATAGAGTTTCGCAAGCGCAGGGTAGCACGAGGCCTACCCTGTGGCACTCTCTGGGGTATCGCAAGCGCAGGACTGCACAATGCATCCTGTGGCACCCCTAGCCACGGTACTTCAGGAATTAACAGAGCGAGATACGCAACCCGTGTCCTCAACTTGTGAGACGGCACCGTACGTATCCCTTTGACGGGAAGGTACAACCCAGTACACCACCTATGATCTGCCTCAAGGGACGAGTTAGTGTAAGGGGCCCCCTACAACTGACCCCTCTCTCCCGGCAAAAGGGTTTAAGTAAACTGATCCTTATAAGTCACTATCCTAGTGATGTCCCTGACTCGAACAATCCTAGGGATGACGATATTATAACACAACATGCTAGGCCTTAAATTAGGCTTCGCAAGACAACTTTACTAGGCCGCTCAACCTAGATTTACCAGAATCCTTCAGGACCCGGTTCGTGGCTCATCGATCCAAGACTTTGGCCGTTGCGAATATACACGCACGCCGCTACCCTAGACTTGGATTCTGTCTATACTCCGGTCCTCGATCAACCTACCCTGGTTAAGATTCGACGGTACACAAGGAGCGACTCCTCCACAGTTCCTTAGGGTAGAAACATATGTCTTGATGGTCGATAGCCCTTAGGGTGGTAACATCACCCTAGATAGCACAACTAACTGTGTACTAGCTAACAAGCTATACACGAGTAATAACCACATACGAGCCAACTAAGCTACGTATGAAACAATAACTACCTACGAGCCAGGCGGGCCTCGTAGGAGATAACCACGTACATACCAGCCAAATAAGCCGCGTATGAGACCAACAGCTACGCACGGGCTGGTCGGGCCGCGTACGAGACAATAACCTACATACGAGCCGACTAAGCTACGTATGAGACCCACGGCTACATACGGGCCAGTCGAGCCACGTACGAGCACGACCGTGTGCAAACAACCATACAGGTAATCAATCCTAGAAGCAACCAAACGTGCTTACTAACAAACTTAATCTTCTACTATTAGAAGCAACAAAGGGATCTACTAGTAGTCTAAGATCGGTATTCTACTAAGGAAGAATCCGAAGGCGACATAACCGCCTTTATCGAATTAACTATCGCTAGTGGTCTTCCCGATCTCACTACTTCGACCTATAATGTCTTAGGCATGACATACACTCGTAGGCATCTTCCTAAAGTAATCCAATTACAAAATAGAACTACTCATCATCACACTCCTAAGTATGAATATGATTAATGCTTGTGTTTTCATCGAGCTTAAGCATAAAAATCACTACGACCTAGACATAGAGTCTACTATAGCCAAGCGAGCATGAAAGTTTACTACTTATCTTGACTAATCACCATGACACAAGCATGGATAGGTAACTAATATAACATACAATCATTCCAAGGTATAGTAGATATTCTAACATTACTCCTACAATGTTCTAATCATGTATTACTCTAGCGTGGCATAGAATCCAACATAAATTACTACAACTAGCCATGGATAGTTTCTTTACCCTAAGCATGAACACCCTAGTATGGGTATCCTTAACTTAATATGATCAATAATTTGCATGATCCCTACTTACTTAGCATGAATCATGGTCATTCACTAACATAGTATACACTTCTCTACCCTTTATCTAGCATGGTATACAATTTGCATACAATTTAAACTAGCATGATATGCAAAATACTTACGATTAAGCTAGCATGGTATATCGCTTTCCAACAATTAAACTAGCATGGTATATGATTTTATCAAGGATCCTACAACACTCTAGGCACAATAAAATTTATCCAAACATGGTAGGAAACTCTTGGATTGAATCCTACACATTCTAAGCATAACTAAGTCACTAAACATAATAGGAAACTTTAGGAATGAATCCTACAACATTCTAATATAAGTGAGTTACTAAACATGATAGGAAAAGAATCCTACAACATTACCAAGCATGCTAGGAAAAGAATCCTACAACATTCTAAACGTTAAGCATGGTAGGATATTTTTTTAGAAAAGGTCCTACAACATCCTAAACATAAAGCATGATGGGGTAATTTTAATAAACATCCTACAACTAATTAAGCATAGAATCATGGTAGGATATTTCTAGCAAGGATCTTACAACATCCTAAACATAAAGCATGATAGGATAAGTTTAAGAACACTCTACAATTAATTAAGCATAGAATCATGGTAGGAAAAAGTCCTTCAACATCCTAAACATAAAGCATGATGGGATAATTTTAATAGACATCCTAGAACTAATTTAGCATAGAATCATGGTAGAAAAAGTCCTACAACGTAAAGCATGATGCGATAAGTTTAATAAACATCCTACAACTAATCAAGCATAGAATCATGGTAGGATATTTTTATAAGTAATCCTACAACTAATTGAGCATGAAGATGGCTTCTAAATATTTTTAGAAGCAAAGCTACAACTAATTAAACATGGTAAACATGGTAGGATATTTTTACAAGCAATCCTACAACTAACTAAGCATGGATATGGCTTCTAATTATTTTTAGAAGCAAAGCTACTACTAACTAAGCATGGTAAACATGGTAGGATATTTTTACAAGCAATCCTACAACTAACTAAGCATGGATATGGCTCCTAAGTATTTTTAGAAGCAATCCTACAACATAAGTAGCATGAATATGACTTCTAATTAATTTTAGAAGTGATCCTACAATATAAGTAGCATGAATATGACTTCTAATTAATTTTAGAAGTGATCCTACAATATAAGTAGCATGAATATGACTTCTAATTAATTTTAGAAGTGATCCTACAATATTCTAAGCACAAAACATAAAGGAATAGTTTTAGAAAATATCCTACAACATTCTACTACTACTACTACTTCATTCACAACAAAAATCACCACATACAACTATCTATTACTACTACTACTTTATGGCCATAAACATACTACTACCTTATTAATTACATACATGCTACTACTACTTCATTTATTACATACTACTAATTACATACATGCTACTGCTACTTCATTTATTACATACTACTACTTATTATTTAGCATACTACTACTTAGTTGCCTACTAACTTTATTTATTACTAGTGATAAAAGAAAGATCATTTTTTATTTTACTTTACTTTACAAAAGAAAAGATCTTTTTAATTAATTACAACTAGTGGTTAAAAATAAAAGAAAGATCCTTTTTTAATTAATTACAACTAGTGATTTAAAATAAAAGAAAGATTTTTTTAATTAATTACAACTAGTGGTTAAAATAAAAGAAAGATCTTTTTATAGTTTCTACAACTAGTGATTAAAAGAAAGAAAGATCTTTTTATTATACATATGCTTTTATTTTTTTGTTCAAGTTTAATCAAGAGTCCTACAACCCACAATGGTTGTAAAATGAATGCTCATATGCTTATGTTTAAGTCCTACAACCACTCATGGTTGTATGTTCAACATTATGCAATGTGTAAGTTTCTTTAGTCCAATAACATACAACAACAACTACAATAATAAAGCTATGATCTTTACAAGCTAGTAGTTACTACTACTACTTTTTACTCTTACTTCTCACTACAACAATACACCCAACAAAACTCAAAGAAAACAAAACAAGAGGATGAGAAGAAGAAGTCAAACCACCATACAACAAACAAACAAACAAACAAACAAACAAGAAAGAATCAAAGTGAAGAAACCCCCACCTTAGCCCTTTTTTGGAAGAACTTAGCCCTTTTTTGGAAGAACTAGCTAGCTATTCCTTCTCCTTCCCCTAAGCTTGTTTAGAACTCTTCTATTACCTACAAAACAAAACTCTCTAGTTAATTTGTTCTCTCTTTCTTTTCCTTTCCTTCTTTCTTTCTTTCTTTTGTTTTTTCTAAAATGAGAGAAGGAGGTGAATGAGGGGGGATTTATAGAAGGAGATGGAAGGTGGTAAGTGCACCTCATGGCACAAAATAACCCCAAAACAAGGAGGCCGGCCATGACTTAGGGGGGGGGGAGGGCATGGTGTAGACTAGTGAGGTGGAGTGATAAGGTTTCTAGAAGGGTTTAGTTCTAATCTTGTGCATACAACTCTCTTTTAACCTTCTAATCAAACCCTAATTCTCTAATTGAGTAGCCATGACAAGCATAAGTATATTGTCCTAAAGTACATACTATATACTAGGTATAATATACTAAGTATCATACAATTATGTGTATGTGTACATGTATGTGTATACAAAAATCTTTTTATAAAATCCTCACAAAGTTCCCAAAAATAATTTAATTTAGAAAGTAATAGTGAAATAAATTTTATTATTACTTCGGAGAGTTGCGTTATCAATTTGATGCGCTTTGGATGCGCACCGACCGATAGACGTGCGTAGGCACTGTTTGTGGGCAACCCGGCGAAAATCGCCAAAATAGTCCGATTTTGGAGTTAAAATAAAATAATAATAAAAATAATAATTTATATGAGTTAATATCCGTCCGGGATATTACACCTTTTGCCTCAGTAGGCATGCCACCAACCTTAGTCCCTATAAATCTCCACCCTCACTGTCATTTGCTCATTACTCTTGCTTTTTACTCAGGTGAGAATTTTACTCTATGAGAGCTTCCGACGAGTTTTCACCGTCTTCCGGCGTGTTTTCCAACCGTAGCTTTCAAATTAAGGTAACTCCATATTTAGTTTATTTTCGCTTTTAGAAAATGTCTATCGACCCTTCGAGGAAGGAGACCTCCCCCCTTCTTGCCCCCAAGGCCTCCTCTAGTCAGGTCCCCCCAATTGACAAGGGCAAGGTCGTGGTAGGGCAGACTTCGGTAGTCGTTGAGACGATGATCCAGGAGGATCGGAGGATGGGGGAGTTCGGAAGAATGCCTGGGGTTCTGACAGGACTGTCGAGGGTTCGAGAGCTTCTAAGGGACTAGGCAGAGCGGATAATGTATGGGATGGTTCAGAGCTTCGAGGAAAACGAGGCCAGAGAGACATCGGAAGCAGACGAGACGATCTCCATCCTTATTGAGGAGGACTTGGCGAGGATTAGGGTATGCTTTCAGATTCCATGGGAGTTCGACTTGATGCTCCCAGGGCCAGGTGTGAGGGCCAACTTGCCAATGCCTATCAACATGTACTTCTATCCGGTCGACGCGTTCTTGGCGATGGTTCGGCTCCCCCTGCACCCCTTCGTCGCCGAAGTGCTGAGGTGGTTCCGTGTTAGCCTCGTTCAGTACATACCGAATGTGTGGAGGCTGATAAATGGGTTCATCCTCCACTGTCAGGCGGTGAGTCTCGAGCCGAGGCTGAGTGTGCTCCGAACTGTGTACCGGATGCATCAGCAGCACAAGGACGTGTACCGGTTCTATTTAGCTCCGAGGTTCGGGACGAACATGGTCAGCTGTCCGGACTCGATAAAGAATTGGAGAGATAAATATTTCTTGATCCAAAGTCGGGGGCCATGGGGGATCCCTATAGCTTGGGTCGATTCGGTGCCAAAGAAGGTTAAGCAAAGCCCGACCCTCAGCACCGAGGAGGAAGCTATGGTTCGGACGTTGCTTGATCGTCCGAAGTTCGATCGGAAGTACTTGACCAAGGAGGCGCTCTTCCGAGGAGGGCTTAGCTCGATAAACCCTAGTACGACTTTGTTTTGTTTGTTTGTTTGTTTGTTTGTTTTTTTGTGCTGTTGGAAAAGTAGGTTTTTTTCCTAACTCTTCTCTCCTGCAGAATCAATGGAATTCGACGACTTGGTGTCGCAGCGTGGGGCCCTGAGCAGCAAGGCTCCGAAGAAGAGGAAGAGAGTTGCCTCAAACACCACTTCGGAGATGGTACTAGCCCACCGCACCGTAGCGAAGCAGCTAGGGAGACGCCCCCCTCGGTTACGAAGCCTTCGGCTGTAGCGGCCACTTCGGCTTCAAATGAGACGAGAATCTTCCCAATATCAGCAGTCCTAGGGCTAGAGGCTCCGCCCTTGACTGCCGAAGCCGAGGTGTTCGTGACCGAGGAGCACAAGAAGATCTTTGTTCCGGACTGGCAGGTCCGTAAGCTTGACGAGTTTTTGGGCAACTCGACGGCGTGCATGCAGGCGGTTCGGCACCTTGCCACACCAAAGGTCGAAGCGGCGATGGAGGCAGGCAGCGTGGGGGATAACGCCCTCGAAGTCGCTCGCTTAGCGATGTCGGTAAGTTTCGAAGTCCAAATTTTCTTTTGCCGAGCAATTAGTTTTTTATTTTTTCTAAAACAGTTCAAGTCCCATACTCCGCAGATCACGTGCCACTTTGGCCATTTGATTAAGAAGGTGGCCGAACAGGAAAAAGAGTTGAGGCTCCAGGCGGACAAGGCTTGAGGTGAGAATGCTCAGATTGCCAAGGAGCTCGAAAAGGCGAAGGCGGAGGCCGAGTCAAATAACTCGAGGTTGGTATACCTCGAAGCCGTGGATGCCAAGCTGGAGGTGGACAATGCTCGGCTCCTTAAGGCTGCCGAGGAGTCAGCCAAGGACAAGGAGGACGCCGTAGCTGCGATGAAGCTGGATTCGCCGAAGGAAGCCGAGGTGTAGGCCTTGGAAAAGGTGAAGGAGGCCGAGGAGCAGGACATGGAGAAGGCAAAGGGGTTCCTGATCGTAAACATGGCGAAGGCATATGCTCGAGCCATAGACGAGGTGAGGGGGAAGTTTCCCGAAGTTGATTGCACCGGGTGGCGTCTCTTTCCGGACTCTGTCCCCAGCTTCAACGATGTCTCCGAAGGTGATGAAAAGGACGGAGAAGGAGAGGAGACCGAGGTGGTCAAAGTTGGTGAGGTTGAGGCATAGGGGGAGGCTCCATCTGAGGCCGAGCCCCTGGCCATTGTGGCCTCCGAGGAGGGTCCTTCAACAGAGGTCGACCTCTGATCCGTCTTGCATCTTATTTCTTTCTTTTTTTTTTGCTTTTTGCTCATGTAGTGCCGAACTGCGGACTGGCCATCGCTAGTAATCTTGAAATTTTTAATGAAAACTTTTGAAAAAGTGTTGAAGCTCGGCCTTGAGTGAAACAACTCTTCTTTTTTTTGAACAATTGTTGGGACACTCTTTCGAACAAGTGTCAGAGCTCAGGCATTGCTTTGAAACTCACTCTTGAACAAGCGTTAAAACACTTTTTTTTCCTTTTTGAACAAGTGTCAGAGTTCGGCAATGCTCTCGAGTTTTGTAGTGGTTGTGTTTGACCTCAGCAGTTTTACTTTGCCTTTCAGATCGTCGAAGTACTACCACTTGACAAAGTGTCTCGAGAGGTCGAGGTATCTCACCTTCGGTCTGACCTAGGAGTTGCTAGGCCTGCTCTTTCTCGAAGTCGAGAGAGGCTCCTCAAAAGCGAGGCAGAACTAAGTCATCACATGCTAACACTGGCGCATCGCACCTCCGAACTGAAGCGACTGAAGGAGCAAGCTCGGAAGGTGCCTCCTGAAGTGGGGGAGGGGCGTCCCTCGAAGGCCAGCAAGCAGGGCAAGAAGCTAGAGTCCATTCAACAGTCTTTGTTCGAGGCTAGAGCAGAGAGAGATGGTCTAAAAAACGTGGTGCTCGAAAAGAGTCTGGAGACGGCGCAGCTTCGGCAGACCATCACCGAAGCTTCTCATGCGAGTAATACGAGTCGAACGCCTCGGTTAAAGATTAAGGTAACAGATAACTCGTTGAAGGAGCGAACCGTTGAGTTAGAGGAGGATTTGTATTGAGCTAACTTACTGTAACACCTCCGATTTTAAAATACCGAAAATATTCATTTTTATAGTTTGTAGGGGTGAGAATTATTTTTAAGTTATATCTTATTTTATTTTATTGTATTTTTAAAATATTGATATTGGTGTGGATATTAGTGGTAGATGGGTATTATTGAGATATTGGGGCCATGAGTTGAGATTTTATGTGAATAAGTAGGGTTTATTTTATTTTATAATTTTGGGGGCTTGTTATCAGTTAATTTTAGTGTATTTGGTGTTTTTCGTATTATTATAGAACAGAGTTGGGTTTTATTTGTAATATATTGGATTTGGAGGGCCTATAGGTAATTGTACCTAACTATTATTATTAATATATATTTTATTAAAAACACCCCACCCCATTTTCCTTCTTCTTTCCTTCTTTCTTCTTCCTCCTTCCCGATCAGTTCTCTTGACCAAAAACCCCACATTCGGCCCCCTCTCTCTCCCGCCCAAATCCAACCCATTACTCCGCCGTTTTCGAATTAATCGAGGGGATGACTAATTGGAGAGTTCTCTACAACGTGGTAGCATCAGTTTTTGGAAAGGATTTCGGAAAGGTATATCTCTTTTTATTTTATTGTATAAAATTAAGTGTGGTTAGTTTTATTGAGTAGAAATATTATAATAGAGAAATTTAGAGAGGTTGGAAGTGGTAGATTGGAGGAATTGGTAGATGGTTAGAGAAATTGTAAGTTGTTGATAAATTAGGATTTTGAGTTTGTAAAATAGAGATATATATATATATATATAAGAATTATCTTTTGTATGGTAGTAAAAATTGTAGTGAGCCATTAGAATAAATAGGGAGTAGTGATTTTGGCCTAAACACGAACTATAGGATTTATGAAATCGGGTAGAAAACTCGATCCAAATAATTGTAGAAAATGCATATGAGGGTGTAGAATATTATGAAAGTACCAATATGAATTTAGGATGATTTTTATAGGCTTCCAGCTCAATTAAATGGATTATAGGTGAAAAATATACGTCGGGTATTCGGTGAAATGCCCGAGCGAGATTTAGGTGAAGATTTGATGGGTTCAGAGGTGTAGTTGAGTCTCATTATTATTATTAACCCTAATATGTGAGGTTAGGAAAAAGAGGATTAAAGAAATTAGAAAATAGGATATTTTCCTATGAGAAAGCCTCCGATCAATAAGGGAATGTTTGTATTGGGACCCGAATTCGAAATCCGTCAATGTAGCTCAGCTACTTAGGTCATTTGTGACACGTGGGTGAAGACGGATTCGAATTTGGAGGTTCGTAGGTCGAGTTTTGAGTTTTAAGCTAATCGGTCCTATAATTTCCTATTTAGGTGGAAAAAGTCGAACTTCGACTAGCTACAGGGCGGACGTGGGACATCGTTTGCTCGATCCGTCAGGTGAGTATGTTTTATTTATAAATATTTTATATTGTGGCCAAATTTCGTGGCCTTTTGATATATTTTGTGGGAATTATGCCAAAAGTGGATTTTTATTGAAAATACGGATTTTTAAAGATCCCAACCGGGTTTTTGAGATATGTGGTGAAATTGACTATTGTAAGTATATAAAATCTATAGTATGGGTTATTGTGATGTGTTGAAGTATAAAAACTAATTATATTAGATTGTTTATGCACATTTTTATCCAGTGCATGATTTGTGCATGTTTTGGGGCATATAGGCCCTTATAGGTAATTATAACTACATGGAGCATGGTGTATGAGCTAGTATGCTATAATTAGATATTATAAGATTTAATTAGAGGGAATAAGTGAATTTGGCCCCTTAGTTTGGGAAACCCGCATGTGTGGTGTTTATTTGTAATATATATATAGATGATTATGATGTGTGGTGCAATAATTGATGAAATTTAATAAGTGGGTACATATTTACATTCTAATCATGTTCGAAGACAAGTAATGGGTAATCATATGATATTATTATGTGATGAAGTATATTTTGATATGCTTAAGATACGGAATAACACCTTATAATTCTTTTATTAAGGATATAACTTGGCGTATGTTTATATGTGATTTAATGAAGTAGCAAATAGCATTGTATTCATGATGGGTGATGTTATGGCAAATTAAATAACATGGTACCCTTAATGTGGGTTGATATGGCAAAATAAATATCTTGGCACATTAATATTATGCAATAAAATGATATGATGAGTTATGTGTGGAATAACAGGGTGTGTGCATAACCTGGTATATTGATATGAAGATAAAAGTTCAGCTGGTACGTGTTAATAAAATGTGGTATTAATTCTTGTGATTAAAGTCAAGGATGTGGCTATTGTTTAATTAAAAGCTGTGATGCTTTATGTTGAATTAGTAAAATGGAAAGATGAAATGATTAATGCTAATAACAGATGGTTTTGTTGACCAGTACCTACAGCAATCATGGGGGTTTGGGCTAGACCTCCTAATAACCAAGGACCGGCTTGGGGTAAGTGGACCCAAACTATGTTTGGGGTAAGTGGATTTTATCGCCCAAGCTATCGGCTTGAGGCCCGGCTTTCCTCCGATGACAGCTGTCGCGAGGAAGTACCCAGTTTATCTGGGGTAAGTGGTTTTTCCCTCGATGACAGCCGTCGCGAGGAAGTACCCAGGTTACCTGGGGTCAGTGGCTTTTTCCCTCTTGGCTTCGGCCATGAGGAAGTACCCAAGTTCTACTTGGGGTAAGTAGGTTCCCTCGCTAGTTCGGCTAGGAGGAAGACGTAGCCTCGGACGAGTAAGACTCTGTGTGGGCATCAGGCCGCGTGTTTACTGGGCTGTCGGCTTTCAGTATGTTGGGATACTGTGGCTCACTGGTTGACAAACTAATAAAATAACTTAGTGTTAATAAAAATGTGAATTGTGTGTGGGAAAGAAAGTGGATAGTGAAATGTGAATTGTGTGTGGAAAGAAAGTGGATAGTGAAATGTGAATTGTGTGTGGGAAAGAAAGTAGATAGTGAAATGTGAATTGTGGATGAGGAGGAAAGTGGTTGTGAATGAAGTAAATTGTGAAAGAAAATGAGTTATGAGTTAGTATATGAAAAGAAGTGATAAATGCAGTACGTGGTTAATTTAAAATGAGAATAATAAAAGAGATGTGTTATCATGAATAATACGAAGTAATTGTATTATGTATGTGATCATTAAAGTAAAATACAGATTGATATGAGTTGTACCTTGGAATTGTGTCAAGGAACTACCTGCCCGCTATTTCTGTGGAAATTGTGGGAACTACCTGCCTTGGCATAATTCGCAGGGTGAGTTGGTATGATAGTGGTAATGATTAATGGAAATAAAGAATTAAATAAAGTGGAAATGATTAGTAATTGAAGTGAATCAATAACCAAGCTATCGGCTTGAGATGTGATATGATATAACCGAAACTGTGTGTTTGAGGTGCAGTGATTATTACCCAAGCTATCGGCTATGGGGTGTGATATGTGGTGGCTCCAAATTGTGTTGGGGATTAAGTGAAAATGATAATAAGACATATTGCTTATAAGAATGGGAATTACTAAAGTGATCTAACGGGATGAGAATGAGTTATAAAACATGTTTTGGTGCAATGAGAATGTGCATTCACATAAGTGATACGGTGAGGATGTGATGAAATACAAGTTAATTATAATGTGTAAGAAGATGTTTTGTTTGTGTTATATGACGTGAATGAATATGGCAATATGGGAATAAATGCATATGTTTCCAATGTGATACATGATTTAATGCAATAAAATAAATACTTGTACTATGAAAGTGATTATGAAAATGGTTATTAAAGAAAGAATATTCTGTTATGAGTTGTGTACCATGGAGGTGTGTCAGGGAACTACTCGCCCGCTAATTCCGTGGGAATGGTGGGAACTACCTGCCTTGGCACAACTTCTAGAATAAATGGGTAAGTTGATGATATAATATACGTAAATGAAGCGCATAGCCAAATAGAAATGAAGAAAATATGTAGTAGCATCATGTGGTTATATTCATATAATACTATTATGACGATAATTGTGGAAGAATGAATATTGGGATTAGAAAATTTAAATTGAACAGTAATGGATTGTATGTGAATTCGTATATTGCGAATGTAAAATAAGAATATATATATATACAAGGTTGATGTGAAGTATATTATGAAATGTGGGAAGTTATGGATAATTAAATAGTTGAATGCAGGATTGACAAAGTATTTGATATATCATTGTATTGACGATGTTGTTGTGATCAGGATTCAGGTTGCATTATCTTAATTTGGTATTCGTAAGTTTAATTTATTTTCTTTATACTATTTTAATTTGTCATTAGATTAATAACTATACTCACACCAGAAATGACTAACCCCTTAGTGTTTGGGGGTTAGGGGAGTCTGAGGACTACCCTAGATCCCCCAATGTTACAGGTTCTCATCAGTGCAGAGGTGAGGCATGGATGGGTAGGATAAATTTTTATTTAAAAAATTTGTATTATTTAGTTATAGGAATAGTAAAATTTATGATCTAAATTGTGTTATGGGTGTATAAGCATGTATATGACGATGATGAGTATAGTGTGAGGTGGTTTGGTATGTTTGTGACCCGTACCCATCTCGTTGTGGAGTACCGGGCTCTGTGGTAGGTTTTACAAGGATTTTTCTAAAATTTTACCTCGTTTTTCAAAGAAATTTACAGTTTTTAATTGATATTTAATAATCCGTTATGAGTTTGGCCCCCAGAGCATTATATTATATTGCCTGTATGTTTCTGCTCATTTTGGCCTGGGGAGCCCGTGAATTGATTGGGTGTATTGTGAGCTACAGAATTTTGAGCAGAATTCCGTAAGCTTTTTTTGTTTCGGGACAAAATTTACAGGGGAGACTCTGCCAAAATTTTCCCTGAAATATAACTTTCTTAGTTTATGACCAAAGTGATATAGAAATTGAAAGAATTGAATTTGGAGATTTAGTTTTTAAAAAAAAAAAATTTGGGGTGTTACACTTACCCACTGGGCTTAAACCAAAACACTGAGAATGTTTGCAACCCCTATTTTTCTATTTTGGATTTTATTGTATTTTATATTCATTTCTTGATTATTGTATCTGAATTTCTTTTCATAATAAATTTTTGCTTTTCTTGGGCTCATTTATTCTCTTTGATCATTCCGTACTCTTTTGGCTTGAATTCTGCTATTTTTGGCTCATTGCAAATTTTGCTCTTTGTGTTTTGAGTTTGAATTGTTCAGCTATATGTTCATCCCATTGATTTCTAAGTGTTTTTCTCTTTTTGTAGCCAAAACCTGTACCCTAAACCCATTAACCCGCAACCCAAAACCCC
Source organism: Hemerocallis citrina (assembly GCA_017893485.1). NCBI lineage: Eukaryota > Viridiplantae > Streptophyta > Magnoliopsida > Asparagales > Asphodelaceae > Hemerocallis > Hemerocallis citrina. Next base: position 379,385,285 of record CM030358.1, on the reverse strand, counting down.
AACTTCTTAATAACCCAATAAATACCCCTATAAACCCTAATTATTATTTAACCCTAAAAATCCACTCTCTCTCCCCTACCGCCGCTCACCCCTCTCTCCTCTGTTTCATTTCAAACCCAAACCGCCCAAGCCCCCGTCTGCCTCTTGTCGCCTCTCCGACAACCACCTCAACCTTGTCACCCTAGCCCCGATCACCTCGCCTCCACCCTTCAACCTGCCACCCCCGACCTCGTCGACCACCTCGATCCTCCCCGCAACCACCGGTGACCCCTCCCCTCATTGTCGATGTCCAGAACCCCCTGCCGTTCTCATCTCCTTCTCTGTTTCGATGCGGAACAGAGCACCGTCGCTCCTCACCGAAGTTCACGTCGCTGCATCGCTTCCCGACAGCCAGCATTCTGCCGTTGCCACCTTGCTCTCGTCACTGCTGTCGCTTCTCGACCGCTAGCACCACCCCTGCAGTTCCCTGTCGCCATGTCTCTCTCTCGCTGTGTAGTGTTCGGAGAGAAGGGGTGGAGTTTGGTGTATGCTGTTGGTGGGAGAGTTTGGTGTTTGCTATTTGTGGAAGAGGAGGGATCTCATTTTGTGTTTGCTGTTTGTGAAGGAAGAGTAGGGTTGAGATTGCTATGTTGCTTTTTTGTTGGAGTGATTTGTTGTGTGTGAGTTTGCATGGGCTTGCACGTGATTCCGTGTTTCCGTGTTCGTGGTTCGTCACTGAGATTCTCATCCCGTTATTCTAAATATTCGAAATTAACATCTAAAAGGCAAGTCTCTTCTTGAACTAGTTTATTGTTTTGTTCAAGATTCCTTGATTTCTGCAAGTAGATCCAAATCTTTTTTTTTATCGTACTGCTATTTGAATTCAGTTAAGTATAGTGAGGGTTTACACGAGCTAACCTAATATAAGATTAACATTCTGCCTACATCTTTGATCTAAAACCTAGTCCCTCTTGTACATTGCAAATGCACGTTTACATGAAAAATAACAAGATCCATATTATAGAATTATTTGATGAATTGAATATGTCGATTGGATTTGATTAATGAATTGATTACCATGCCTGTGAAATTGCATCTTAAAACTGGAATTATGCATATTAAATATCTAGCATCACTCTGATTATTAATTAGTATGAACTATATGGTTGTATGATTAAGTTGTTGCCTATTCATATCAAATTAAATTCTGGCCTGCTGTTTGTTTCTTTTTGTTGTTTCTGTTGTAATTTGAAACATGAATTATATCCTCATGAATCTATTTTCTAGAACTTATGAAGGATTTGAATTCCGAGTTATAATCTATCAGATATCAGTATTTTAGTACAACTGTGTGTGAATTTCCAGATTCACAAATCCATGCACATCTTCTGTTTGGCTGAAATATGATAACAGTAAAGTAGAAATATGAAATAAATTTGGCTGAGACTAGACATGTGTAGGAACTACCCTGAATTTTTTGTAGATTCAATTGATGAGTTTTCTGACCTAAAACATATAGGTTTATACAATTTATAACTTGCTTCCTAAACATAAAATCTGAAAAGAATAGGATTTTCACCCTAGTTTCTTTAACTTTTATATGTCGTGTATATATTTGCTGGAACCGGTAGAGAGTCTAGTTTCATGAATTTCTAACAGATCAAGATTTGCTTTTCTGTAGTAGCGGTAATCTGTGTTTTTGTTCATCAACGTCATGCTGTCCAGATTGTGTGATTTGCGTTAATTTAATATGTTTGCATTTTATTTTGTCGGTAACGAGTAGAATTAGACACACCTAGCATGATAAACATTGACACCTTCTTGCATGCTCCCATAGGATGAAACGAAATGTTAATATGCTGGGGTATTATGGGATGACTTGGTAGTGAACAATCAGAAACTGTACTCAGTTGGGCCCTACTGCTTGACTTGTACTGACTGATGGCCATAAAATACTGTTTGATAATTACTGTCATTGAACATTAAACACTGACTACTGGGCCGAGTACATGAACCGTGAATTCACCATCAGTCTAAAGCGTTCGCTGTGTGCTTGTGCTGAACCTGTGGAATGGGACACAGTAGTACGTGCACTTGATAGGTCAATAAAATGATTGATAACCCGCATTTGACTTTTCATGTTTGATCCCGTATACTGTCACCAACATTGAACTTGAATTGAAACTATTAATTAAATGCATGATTAAACATAGACCCTTGACACTATTGCCATTTCTGAATTTTGCTATTGACTTTGATCCCGTCCCTTTTCTCCTAATATACCATATTCCTATTATTCTTTGTTTTCTCTACTTGCTCTAAGGACATTATTTTCTTTCTTTTTAGATCAAAAATTTATAGGTACTGAAGGAATAATACCAGAAGAAATTGGTGAGCAACGGTTCTAGGAGATGGAACTAAGGATTGCATTGCTTAATTTACTTTATTGCTAGATTTATTCTTTCGAACATTGTCTTGATGTTATACTTTTTTTTTAGGTTTTTATGACCCAGAATTTGTTTTATCCCAGATGTTGGATATTATTATTTGGATTATTTCATTTATTATTGAAGTTGATCTTGTTTATGTCATTATATCTCCTGGCATGGTTGTGTTTGTTATTTCATATTATTGAGTTAGTCTGGTACAGGTTATGGATGGTGTTTACATCATTTGCTGGGCCTACGTTACGTACTTGTATTCCATATTTTGGGAAGCGGGGTGTGACATGTTTTTAGTGGTATCAGAGTACAGGTTTGGATAATATATCAATCAAACATGACTATCTTTATGAATGTTTGGCTTTGATGGATATATTGGTCAAGTTTGGCTCTAGCCAAGATAACTCAGTAATGTGCACACCACAATGATCACATGAATATATATAATAACCAACATATATTTAGGTATCTTTTTGATTCTTTTTGGTTCCTTCATATTCAGTTCCTTCATTTCTTATTGTATTTTGTCCCTTTCATTCATTGATTCTTTTTTGGGCATGATTTTATCCCTTTTGTACCCATATTCTTTTGATTATGGAATCATTCATTCTTTTTATTCCTGGATGTTATTCAATTTCCTTTTGCACAATTATTCGTGCATATATCCTGCTAGCATTTTATCTTTTGTTTGATCATCTTCTAGGTGTTATTCTAGTCTTCTCCCTTCCAGCTCATGTTTTGTTTGACTCTGGTGCTACCTACTCTTTCTTTTCCTCCCGTTTTGTTGATCAGCATAGTTTGGCAAGTGATGCTATGCCCGCAGCTTGGGATATCACCACAGGTGGAGGTGTTATTGTCTGTTATAGGGTATGCAAGCAAAGCCCATTGCTGATTGGTGGTGTGGATTTCTTGGCTGATTTGATTGTGATTCATAATTCCAGTTTTGATGTCATTATGGGTATGGATTGGTTGGATGTTTCTTTTGCCGTGATTTTTTGCCGAGAGAAGAAGGTGACTTTAAGGATTTCTGGTCAACTAGAGTTCGTGTTCTATGCGGGTGAGACACCGTCAGGGCGTGTCAAGAACTCGATGGACCCTGAGGCTGTTTCATTTGTGTCGTTGGGCTCCGATGGAGTTGTTGCACTCTTAGTTGTGCGAGACTTCCTTGATGTCTTTCTCGAGGATTTTCCCAGTTTGCCACCAGATAAAGATGTGGAGTTCAGCATTGATGTTCAGCCAGGTACGACACCTATTTCCAAGAGTTCGTATCGTATGGCATCGGTTGAATTGGCAAAACTGAAGGTTCAAGTTTAGGAGCTGCTTGATAAGGGTTTTATCAGGCCTAGTGTTTCACCTTTAGGGAGAACCTTATGGGAAGCTCAATAAGTGTGAGTTCTGGCTGGATCAGGTTGTTTTTCTGGGCCACATTATTTCTGGTGCTGGGGTTTCTGTGGATCTATCGAAGATCTCTGCGGTCAAGGATTGGCCGATTTCGAAGTCTGTTTCTGAGGTGCGAGCTTTCTTGGTTTGGCCGGGTATTATCGGAAGTTCATTCAGGGTTTCTCGAAAATTACTGGGCCTCTGACCAGGTTGACGAAGAAGGAGCAGAAGTTTGATTGGGTTGAAGCTTGTGATGAAGCTTTTTCCGAGTTGAAGCGTCGGTTGACGTCAGCACCTGTGCTAACTATACCCGACAGTTCTGGTAGTTTTGTGATCCGTTGTGATGCATTGGGTAGAGGTCTGGGAGTAGTGCTAATGTAGCGAGGCAGGGTTGTCGCTTATGCATCAAGGCAGTTGAAACCTCATGAGAAGAACTATCTTACGCATGATCTGGAGCTTGCAGCAGTGGTTTTTTTCTTGAAGTTGTCGAGGCATTATCTACTTGGGGATAGAGTGGAGATATTCACAGATCACAAGATCCTCAAGTATGTGTTCACGCATAAGGAATTGAACATGAGGCAAAGAAGATGGTTTGAATTGATGACAGACTTTGACATCAATTTGCAGTATCACCCGGGCAGAGGGAACTTGGTGCCTGATGCTTTGAGTAGAAGGCCTGCTGCTATGTTCCTTACAATGTAGAAGGAATTAGTGGAGGATATGAGGAGGCTAAATTTGGATGTGGTACTTCCTAGATCGGCACAACAGTTTATGATGTTGCAGTTGCAGTCTTCCTTGATTGAGCAGATTAAGGAAGCCTAAGTGGGTGACCAGCAATTGTAGCTGTTTCGAAGTGAGGTGGACGACGGTTTGAGATCCAATTTGGTCATTCATGCTGATGGGTCACTTCGTTTTGGCTCTAGGTTGTGTGTACCTAGAGGAGAAGTCAGGGCAGAAGCTACTTGAGGAAGCTCATCGGTCTCCGTATTCTATTCATCCAGGTAGTACTAAGATGTACAGAGACTTGAAGTAACATTTCTAGTGGCATGTCATGAAAAGGGATGTGGCTAGGTATGTCTCTCAGTGTCTGATCTGTCAGCAAGTGACGGCAGAGCATCAGAGGACCACGAGACTTTTGCAACCTCTTCTAATCCTAAAGTGGAAGTAGGAGAATATCACGATGGATTTTGTAACAGCTTTTCCAAGGAGCCCCAAGGGTCATAATGTAATCTAGGTGATAGTGGATCGGCTGACGAAGTGTGCTCACTTCATTCCTTTTCGTGTGGATCAGTCCATGGAGAGTTTGGCCGAGAATTATGTTCAGGAGGTTGTTCGTCTGCATGGAGTTCCTGTCAGCATCATATCGAATAGAGATACGAGATTCAAGTCTCAGTTCTGGGAGAGTCTGCAGAAGAGCTTGGGTACTAAGTTGAGCTACGGTATAGCATTCCATCCTCAGACAGATGGGCAGTCAGAAAGGATGATTCAAACCCTAGAAGTCATGTTGAGATCCTGCGTTCTTCAGTTTGGAGGTTCGAGGGAAGACCATCTTCACTTAGCCGAGTTCTCTTATAATAACAGTTACCAGGCGAGTCTCAAGGCTGCCCCATTTGAGGATTTGTATGGGCGCAAGTGTAGATCTCTGGTCTGTTGGGATGATATCGGCGAAAGGAAGCTTTTGGGTCCTAAGTTAATCACGAAGACACTTGATGCCATGACTCAGATCCGGAAGCACTTGCAGGCTGCTCAGGATAGGCAGAAGAGGTGGGCTAACTGTTGCCATAGACCTCTGGAGTTTGTGGCAGGCAACCATGTGTTTCTCAAGGTATCGCCTTGGAAAGGTGTTATTCGTTTTGGATGTGGGGGCAAGTTGAGTCCCCGGTTCATCGGTCCATTCGATATTGTGGAACATATGGGCAAGGTTGCTTACAGGCTCGCATTGCCACTAGCTTTAACGGGTGTCCATAATGTATTCCATGTTTCTTAGCTCAGGAAATACATCAGGGATAATAGTCATGTGATCGACTACTCAGACTTGTCTATGAGGCCGGATTTGTACTGTGAAATTTAGCCAGTCTCTATCTTAGACCGTCGAGAGAAGGTGTTGAAGAATAGAGTCATCAAGTTGGTTCGAGTTTCTTGGAATCCTCACTCGCCAGGTGAGTCGACTTGGGAGTTGGAGGAGGAAATTTGGGAGAACTTTCCTCATTTGTTTGAGTAGCTATTTTGTTTTGTTTTATTTTGTTTTGGGGTTCACCCTATGTACCACTTGTATGAATTTTGATGACGAAATTCTTCTTGTAAGGTGGGTAGAATTTGTAACCCCTAATTTTTTGTTTTGGATTTTATTGTATTTTATTTTATTTTCTTAATTATTGTATCTGAATTCCTTTTAATAATAATTTTTTGCTTTTATTGGGCTCATTTATTCTCTTTGATCATTTCGTACTCTTTTGGCTAGAATTTTGCTATTTTTGGCTCATTGCAAATTTTTATTTCCGTGTTTTGAGTTTTAATTATTCCGCTATATGTTCATCATATTGATTTCTATGTGTCTTTATCTTTTTGGAGCCTAAACCTGTACCATAAACCCCTTAACCCGCAACCCAAAACCCCAACTTCTTAATTACCCTATAAATACCCCTATATACCCTAAAAATCCCCTCTCTCTCCCCCCTACCGCTGCTCACCCCTTTCTCCTCTGTTTCATTTCAAACCCAAACCGTCGAAGCCCCCGTCCGCCTCTCTTCGCCTCTCCGACCACCACCTCGACCTCGTCACCCTAGCCCCGACTGCCCCGCCTGCACCCTTCAACCTCGCCACCCGCGACCTTGTTGACCACCTCGATCCTCCCCGTAACCACCGGTGACCCCTCCCCTCATCTTCGACATCCAGAAACCCCGCCGTTCTCGTCTCCTCCTCTGTTTCAGTGCAGAAAAGAGCACCATCGCTCCTCGCCTAAGTTCTCGTCACTGCGTCGCTTTTCGACTGCCAGCGTCCCGCCGTCGCCGCCTTGCTCTCGTCACTGCTGTCGCTTCTCGACCACAAGCGCCGCCCATGCCGTTCCCTGCCCCCGTCTCTCTCTCTCTCTGCTATGTAGTGTTCGGAGAGAAGGGGTGGAGTTTGGTGTATGCTGTTAGTGGGAGAGTTTGGTGTTTGCTGTTTGTGGAAGAGGAGGTATCTCGATCTATGTTTGTTGTTTGTGAAGGAAGAGTTGAGTTGAGATTGCTGTGTTTCTATTTTGTTGGAGTGATTTTCTGTGTGTGAGTTTGCACGGGCTTCCACGTGGTTCTGTGTTTCCGTGTTCGTGGTTCGTCGCTGGGATTCTCATCCCGTTATTCTAAATATTCGAAATTAACATCTAAAAGGCAAGTCTCTTCTTGAACTAGTTTATTATTTTGTTCAGGATCCTTTGATCTCTGCAAGTAGATCCAAATCCTTTTTTTTTATTGTACTGCTATTTGAAATCCGTTAAGTATATTGAGGATTTACACGAGCTAACAAAATATATGCTTGACATGGTGTATACATCTTTGATCTAAAACCTAGTCCCTTTTGTACATTGCATATTCATGTTTATATGAAAATAACTAGATCCATATTATAGAATTATTTGAGGAATTGGATATGTCGATTGAATTTGATTAATGAATGGATTACCTATGCCTGTGAAATTGCATCTTAAAACTAGAATTATGTATGTTAAACATCTAGCATCACTCTGATTATTAATTAGGATGAACTATATGGTTGTATGATTAAGTTGTTGCCTATTCATATCAAATTAAATTCTGGCCTGCCGTTTGTTCTTTTTTGTATCAGATTTTCCACCATGTTTCTGTTGAAATTTAAAATAATTTTCTGAACATGAACTTTAGCCCCATGAATCTATTTTCCATAACTTTTGATGGATTTGAATTCCGAGTTATAATCTGTTAGACATCAGTATTTTAGTACAACTGTGTCTGAATTTCCAGATTCACAAATTCATGCACATCTTTCTGTTTCATAATTAAATAGAACATGATAACAGTGAAATAAAGATATGAAATAAATTTGGTTGAGACTAGACATGTGTAGGAACTACCTTGAATTTTTGTAGATTTAATTGATGAGTTTTCTGACCTAAAACATATATGTTTATACAATTTGTAACTTGCTGTCTGAACATAAAATCTGAAAAGAATGTGATTTTCACCCTAGTTTCTGTAACTTTTACATGTCGTGTATATATTTGCTGGAACCGGCAGAGTGTCTAGTATTTAGAATTTCTAACGGATCTAGATTTTCTTTTCTGTAGTAGTGGTAATCTTTGTTTTTGTACATCAACGTCATGCTATCCAGATTTTGTGATTTGTGTTAATTTATTATGTTTGCCTCTCGTTTTGTCTGTAACGAGTAGAATTAGACACACCTAGCAAGATACAACAATGACACCTTCTTACATGCTCACATAGGTTGAAATAAAATGTTAACAAGCCGGGGTATTATCGGATGACTTGGTAATGAACAATCAGAAAGTGTACTCGGTCGGACCCTACTGCTTGACTTGTACTGACTGATGACAGTAAAATACTGCTTGATAATTACTGTCATTGAACATTAAACATTGATTACTAGGCCGAGTACATGAACCGTGAATTCACCATCATTCTAAAGCGTTCGCTGTGTGCTTGCGCCGATCCTGTGGAATGGGACACAGTAGTTTGTGCACTAGATAGGTTAATAAAATGATAACCCGCATTTGACATTTCATGTTTGATTCCGTATACTGTCACCAACATTGAACTTGAATTGAAACTATTAATTAAATGCATGATTAAACATAGACCCTTGACACTATTGTCATTCCTTGAATTTTGCTATTGACTTTGATCCCGTCCCTTTTCTTTTGATATACCATGTTCCTATTATTCTCTGTTTTCTCTACTTGCTATCCACGACTTGCTCTAAGGATATTATTTTCTTTCGTTTTAGTTTAGGAATTTACAGGTACTGGAGGAATAATACCAGAAGTAATTGGTGAGCAACGATTCTAGGATATGGAACTAAGGATTGCGCTGCTTAATTTACTTTATTGCTAGATTTATTCTTTCAAACATTGTCTTGATGTTATACTTTGTTTTGGGGCTTTTATGACCCAGAGTTTGTTTTATCCCAGATGTTGGATATTATTATTTGGATTATTTCATTTATTATTGAAGTTGATCTTATTTATGTGATTATATCTCCTGGCGTGGTTGTGTTTGTTATTTCATATTGTTGAGTTAGTCTGGTACAGCTTATGGATGGTGTTTACATCATTCGCTGTGCCTATATTACGTACTCGTATATCTTGTATTTTGGGAAGCGGGGCATGACAATGTTAGCCCACACTGGCTACTTCTCAAAGTGAAAGTTAACCCACACTGGCTACTTTTGAAATTTCATATATCATAACCTGCCGGTATTCTGGGTCCCGCTCACTCTAAAACAACCAACCATTTCAATAAAGAGATCACATTGGTCACACCTAACCTCATCATACATATCTCATTCATTATTCATCAATTCTTTTTTATCTTATTCTCTTTATGTTTATCATCTCAATGTAAACGAACACTTGTAACAGTGCGTTGATCAATTTCTTGTAGACAAACACTGAGTTAACATTTCTGATTTATCACTTAATAGTATTCAACAACTTTTTAATTCATAAACCCTTTACAAAACATCACATGATTAATATTTCAATCCTTGCTTTTATTATCTAGTAATTTCACGTGTAGCACCCTCTGCATGAGTTCCTAAAATTGTATTCCATTAACGAAATTTTAAATCATTTTAACATAAACAACCACCATAAAATTTATACTAGAAACTAGATTCATAGTATTATTGCAATTCTTTTATTACAATACCAAACACTAAGACCAGGCAATCAAGCCTACCAATATGATTATACTACTATTGCAATTCTTTTATTACAACTCTTTGTTTCTAAATTATTTTAAAACTTCGATTTCGCATTCTCTATGCATTATTATTTCTAATCATTTCCAGAAAATAAGTTCCTTCATCATTAGTGTATTATCCGGAAATAAATCTTATAACAATCTATTCCCAAAGTATAAGAAATTTATTGCCCAACTTGCATGAATTGTCCATAGTTCTACAACTTGAACTATATAAATTATTGTTCTCTATACAACTACATTTTTTTTTTGGAGTTTTTATATTACTACATTGTATATAGAAAAATTTAATTTCATGGGTTTATTTTATAAACTCGCCACTAGATAAGCATTCTATAAAACTCCTATTAATTCAGTTATCTACTACATGATTGTATTTAAGCATGTACTAATAAGTTTTGCTAGAGATGTTACTTTACACACACATGCCAATTTTATTATCCATCTACATATTTCTAACATGTACAATTACTAAGATTCTAGAAAACAATGAAAACCCCACACATTCACATATTAACTAGGTCTGAGAGTGCACAATTAAAAGTCTAGATAACTTCTACACATATACACACCAATTAAATTAGCATCTACACATGTCATGGCTAAGCAAGCACAACCTACTGAAATTTAGAAAACAATGAGAACACCCACCTCAAAATAGACCTCCTAATGGTTGAATCCTTAGCAAAATGCCTCAAAATTCACCAAACTAGCAAATCTGGCATGCTCTCCTCCTTGGATTCCCGAAAGAAACTCCCTGACTCTCTTTCTCTTTTATTTTATTTTATTTTATTTTATTTGTGTCTCTATATGGCTAAAGTGTGAAGGTATTTATAGGGTGAAATAGTGAGTGGTTATAATAACTCCCCACATCCTAAAAGTGCTCCCCACTCACACACTAACTCACCCACTCTCCCCTCTCTCACATTGGCTGGCCAATCATGGAAAGAGGAGCACGTGCACGTGCACATTATGTGTGTGCATACTTCTTCATACAAACTCATTATTAGTTTTTAATTAAATTAGGTGTGTATGTTACACATTGTAATGTGTACCAGTTTATCTTAATTTTAAATGAGAGTTCATGCACGTTGAATGCACACATAATATTAAGGGGCTTTAATTTATAATAGTTTTAATGTGTTCCAAAATATTGATTTAAGCCTAGTTGATTTTTATTAAAATTAACAACACACTAGTGACTTGTAAAATGAGAGGAAAATTTTCATGACTCAAGATAATTTCATTAATCGACATGTGCATAGAATTACGTGCAAAGTATGTGCGAAAGAAAATATTAAAAATAAACATTTTCGGGGATGTTACAGCACTCTCCCTTAGAATAGTTCTGTCCTTAGAACTACGCTTAAAGAGTAAATGGTAAAAGAGAAAAAAAAAATAAAGGGTTTTAAGCAAAAAGTTCGGGATATTCACTCATCATCCGCTCTTCCGTTTCCGAAGTTGCCTCATCGAATAGCTGATTCCTTTACTTTACTTTGACTATGGGTATAGTTTTGTTCCTCAAAATCTTTTCTCGTCTATCCACAATCTCCACTGGCGCTCCTTGTAGCTCAAGTTTATCTGTAAACCTTCTGGTACTTCTTGTAAGTGATGACTTTGATCTGGAATGTAGCCTCGCAACATGGACACATGAAAGAAAATTTTCACTTGGGCTAGCTCTTCTGGTAATTCCAACCGATAAGCTGTCTTCACAATCCTGCTCAGTATCTTATATGGTCATATGTACCTTGGGGCTAACTTTCATCCCTTCCCAAATCGGATCACTCCCCTCGTCGGAGATACCTTCAAAAAGGCAAAGTCACCTTCTTCTAATTCCAAATCCCTTCTCTAATTATTTGCATATCTCCTTTGTCTGCTTTGTGTCTCGACCAGTCTCTTCCGAATTAATTCTATTTCTTCGAGGTCAGCTGTTGTTGGTGTATGCCCTAGAGGCCAGTTGTGTATTGACATTACTAGTTTACATTGTATCATGATATTTATTGCATATATGAGACATTTCATTTATTGTATTGTTTATTGTAATTAAATGAACATAATAAATTCCTTAGAATAGTAGGTTTAATACCATAGGATATCAAGTGCATGACTTGAATGCGAGATCCTATTGGTTGTAATCAGAACACTATTCTTAAATGTCTCTAGTCAAGTATTATTGTGAATTATGATAACAATAATGCATAGAGACTAGTATGTGTGTATACTGATGACCATATCTCACGGGTTATGGATAGGAGATATCAAGTCTTCACATGGGTACATATTAGAGTAATAATATACTGGACTGACCCCCATGAGAACGCTACTTGGATCGTTACATGAGTGTCATAAGCGGTTCTCATAGTGACCATAGTGTATGTAGTCATTTGACTTAAAGTCACTACGGTTCCCTACATGAGAAGTTATATATTTTAATGTCGCCAAACGTTGTCTGTAATAAGGTGATTATAAAGTCGACTATTGGATATACTACAAATCATGCGGAGGGAAGTGAGTGACTTAGATAGGATTTGTTCCTCTTACATAACAGGAGTAATATCTATGGGCCCCTTGATTGAGTGAGACTACAAAATGCATGGCCATACTCAAATGATTCAATATGAGATATTGAGCTCATTTATTTTAGTAAGTCTACTCGGACATCAAGAAACCAAAGATTGAACTACAAGGGTGACAAGCTCTATGCCTTGTGGTCAATTATGATATCTGGACAAAGGGACTACACTACATGGTAACATTGGTCACGGATAGGTTAAGTCTAATCACTAACATTCGATCCATCGCCATGACTTAAACTACTACACTAACTACGGTAAATATCCTAGGTATTCTATGAGTTACGAGCCCACGTCTAGACATCCTGGAGAGAACCCCAGGCACTGACACATGACTCATCATGTAGGCATTCTGTGGTCAATTCACCTCCGCCATGGACCATGGCAGCACCCGTAGTCACCAAATACCCCTACAAGCATCGCCACCGGGACAGTATCTTGGAGTAGTATCCACGCCCTAATCATGACGCATCTTGAGGACATCCTGTGAATACTCTCACACCGCCAATCCAATGGCCCTCATACTCATGTTTTTCTCTTACTTTAATCACATCTCCACTATATATCTAAATCCTTAGGTAATTAAATCATGAATAAAATCAACACTCTAGATTTTAGCATTACCCCTATATCGGTCTTAAAATATCAGTCATTATCCACAACCCAAACTTGGTCACAATTTATCACATTTATCTTTTCAAAACTTTCATTCTTGCCGATGTGAGGACTTAGCTAAAATTCTAGCCTAAATTCTCTTTTCATGTTCATTATACTTGTTCACAAATTTCACAATTCATCATGTTTCTTTTCAATCAATTTTCCATGAACAACTTGTATATTCTTAGACAATCTTACATTAAATTATACTCAATAATTTATAAGTCAAAATCTCATTTTTGAGCTCTTCAGGATTTTCTCTATGTTCAACAAATGTTTGTATCTTTAATTACAAAATAATCATATCCAAAAAATCTTATTACTTCTTCTTCTCAAAATTCAAATCATAATAAGTCAAACGTTATAGAAATGCTTTTCATGAATAATTCAGAACTCAAAAATCAACAATCATAACAGTTTAGTTGACTGTTGAACAGTGATCAGTCGACTGTCCTGCGAAACTTTAAAACTCAAGAACAGAGAGTCAGTTCAGTCGACTGTGAAAAATGGCCAGTCGACTGTCCTACGAAACTTTACAACTCAAGAACAGACAGTCAGTTCAGTCGACTGTGAAAAATGGCCAGTCGACTGTCCTACGAAACTTTACAACTCAAGAACAGACAGTCAGTTCAGTCGACTGTGAAAAATGGCCAGTCGACTGTCCTGTTTCTAGATTACTTTTCAAAACTCGATTTTTCTCATTCGAATAGTTCTTATAAAAAGTAAATTTTTCCTGAGTATAATTTCTAACGAAAACAGTAGCTTTAATTTTCATAATTTTCATGGAATTCATTTTTAACACAAAAACTCTTTCACCCTTAGTTAGTTTAATATATAGATCAAAATAAACTCATGTTAACATAAAAACATTTATTTCTACAAAAATCTTCTTATTAACAATTTCCTCATTCACATTGAGTTCAAATAAAATTTTCTTTCTTTCATTCCTTACTAAGGATTTTTTTATATCAATTTAGTCCTATTTTCCCAACAACATATTTTGAGAGGCAAATAGGGCTAAATAAATTCAATTATCACAATTCTACTTGTATAAGGCACATGAACACATTTTTATCACAATTTCATCTATTTAACATTCATGCCAATTAAATTAAATTCCATAATCTATCCATAATCACAATTTCCACATACTGTATCTTTCATTTCATGCATAGCCAAATTTCACAACAAATCATAATTCACCCATTTTAGCATGCAAATAAACTACCAATTCATCATACACATATTCACATACACATTCTATTTGTTTTACTACTTTCTCATGTAGATTACTTTAGTGATCTTTTTCCTCTTAATCTCCTTAAACAAAAGCATGACAATATTTTCTATTCATTTTAGCATGATCACAATGTCAATTCCTAGCATGAGATCTAACTAGAAGCTTGAGAAATCACCCACCTATTTTGAAAAAACACAAATGAAAAGAACTCCTAGAAATCTCCTTGAACAATGAACGATCATTCTCCTTCTAGATTGTGCCACAAGTTGCCTTCTCCTCCTTGTGCTTGATGGAACCCGTGCTTTCCTTCTTGCTCCTTGGTGAAATGGCCGACCTCCAATGAAAGGGACACACACACTAGCACACAACTCAATCTTTTGTGCTCACAAACTCTCAATCTTTTTCTCACCTTTTGTTTCCTTCTTTCTTTTTCTCTTTTACTATTTTTTTTCCAAGTGTATTGCATGAAGAAATGGAGGGGGTATTTATACATATTTTTAAGTGAAATGGAGGGCCAAGATTGAACTAGATGGTTGTAGATAAGGGGCTAGGATGAACTAGGGAGTTAAAGCAACTACCCATGAACACAAACCACCTCTTCCACTAAGTCCATCTCTCCACTCTCTTTGACTCCATCTGGCCTAGCTCTTGTGAACAATGCATGTGCATGTGCAATGCACGTGCCACCCTAAGCACACCTTGTTACTAGTTTGTACATGTTCATTTAATTAATTGTCTACAAAACTAGTCTACACTACAAGTTATGACAATTAAAAAAGAATTAAACTAGTGGGCTCAAATTAGTGGGCTTTAGAACCCATGGGATATTAATTAAAATAATTAATTAATTAGTGTGGGTTAAGAATAAACAATTAGGTCTAGAATTTAAAAAGGCTTTTAAAAATAAAAGAGAAAGATTAAAATATTTGTTCATATTATGAAAATAAATAATTTTCTATGGAAAAATGCATATGAATTTGTACGTGAAAAACACGTAAAAATCAACAAAACTCTTATTTAATTATAATTAAAAATTTGAGGATGTTACACCAGTTCCGCCTCCTCCCGTGAGAGTATTGCCGTACGCACCTGTTGTTCCGAGGACTGTCGAGACTTGTGGCTATTTCCATAAGGTTGGGCATTCACAGCGAGACAGCAGGATCGCCAATCGACAGTGTCTAGTGTGTGGGAGCAGTGACCATATGGTTCATGACTATCCGAGGAACAGGACTCCTGCAACGGTTGCTGGTGCTGCTCAGCTAGGAGCGCCGACTCGTGGTCAGGGTTGACTGTCTCTTCCACAGCAGAGGCAAGCCTTTGATCAGAGGCGTGTGGCCCCTAGAGGAGGTCAGACTGGGAGTCGTTGTCAGGCTTATATCCGGACAGCTGAGAAAGCGGAGGTAGCTATTGGAGTGGTTGCAGGTATATCACAGTATTTGTACTATTCATTTTCTTCATTTCAGTTTTCTGCATGTAATTTCCTTCTTTTGTACAATTATTCATGTATATATCCTGCTAGCTTCTTATCTTTTGTTTGATCATCTTCTAGGTGTTATTTTAGTCTTCTCCCTTCCAGCTCATGTTTTGTTTGACTCCGGTGCTACACACTCTTTTATTTCCTCCCGCTTTGTTGATCATCATAGTTTGGCAAGCGATGATATGCCCAAAGCTTGGGACATCACCACAGGTGGAGGTGTCATTATTTGTTCTAGGGTATGCAAGCAAAGCCCGTTGCTGATTAGTGGTGTGGTTTTCTTGGCTGATTTGATTGTGATTCCCAATTCTAGTTTCGATGTCATTTTGGGCATGGACTGTCACGCTTCGCTTCCCAAAAATATGGAATACGAGTACATGATATTGGCCCAGCGAATGACTAACGTCACCCATAAGCTGTTTATCCAATCAACTCAACAATATAATTAACACAGAACAAATACGCAGGCAATAATAATCTCATGAACGATAATACTTGGAATGAAACAATATAAAATATCCAAATACATTAATAATCCAACATCTGGAAACAATAATAAAATCCGAGACATAAGCCGAAAACAATTATAAATACCAATACAATAATAAGTCTCAAACACAATGGCAATAAATCTCAATACAATAGTTCATTAAAGCGAAAAGCAATTAGAAAGCATTAAGTCTTTGAAATGTCTGTTCTCCAATCCCAGCAGGTAATTCTTCTTCATAACCTCTGTACACTTCATCTAAAAAGAGAATAAAAATTGTCCTTAGAGCAAGTCATGGGCAGCAAGTAGAGAAAGCAGGGAACAATGGAATAATGGTATGACAATGAATCAATGGATCAATAGGAATTAATAACATGGCACAATGATCAATAATCAATATCACGGTAATCGATACAATGGCTATAAACAATAATGCAATATTCGGTAACGGTAATCAATGATCAATAACGGTAACACTTAGCCAATATTCGATATCACTAGAAACAATGAGGAACAATATGCAATGTCGGTGATGTGTCAATCCTTATGTCTATTAATCATTTTAAATCCTAACTAATGTATGTACTAATGCATCCCATACTACAGGTTCGATTCATACAATCAATTTCGTTTAGACGTAAGTGGTAGATGCTATAGTTCATGTATTGGGAATGATGAAGATAACAGTAATAACACGAACCAGTTTGTAATTTCTTACACGATGACGATAACGGTAATAATCACGGGCCATCATCCGTGTACAGTCTCTATATCATCAACTACTCTAGTCAATCCCTTAAGCCCCGGCTTATTAATTATTTTATCAATGCAACAATACAATATGCAATTAATAGACATTTCGGTGAACGATAGTATCAATAAAGAAACAATATTATGGTAACATGAAATGGGACAATTAGAATGGTGACAATAACTCATTGGGATCATGAAATAAAATATACATACATTAATTCATGCAATATTACGATATGAGAATAATTAATCTTTTAAAATCTGAACTATGAAATTCTGGACAGCAAGAGCGGTATGTACAAAAATGCAGTTTTTCGCTGTTTCAGAAATCGAAAAGTGAATCTGTCAGAAGTTCTGGAAACTAGACTTTCATACTGTTCCAACGCATATTTAAAGTTCAAAATTCGATAACAGTAGCTAGGTCAATTACAGTGTTCTTTACAGATTTCATGTTCAGGCAAAATTTCAACATTATGTTATTTTAATTTTAGAATCAGCAAAAACTCCATAATAAATTCATTAAAAATATTTTCTAGATTCCCAAACATGATAAGCAACAATCTGGAAATTTTCAGAGCAATATTTTATCATTTTATCAGCCTTTTTACAGTTTAAATATGGAACATACAAGAATCTGAAAAATCTAAAATTAAAAACACAACTGTAGTAAAACGGACATAACTTTTGCTACACAACTCGAAATTCAAAAATTTAAGATGTTCTGAAAACTAGAAAGATAAGGCTACAATTCATATTCAAAAAGTAATTCATTTTAAGATCTTTTACTAGTTCAAAAACAGCAGTCAACATACAGGCCGGCAAACAATATATAGGTTTTGTGTAGTTTTCTTAAAAATAAATTAATTTAAACATGATGGGTATCGATTCTTTAGTCAATAAATCGTGTAATCAAAATGATGGGTGTAATAACATAATGAATCAGAATAAAATCATATGCATACACTAAACATCATCGATCAAACAATAAACAATCAACCAAATATACAACCTAGTAGTTGTTTCTACAATAATTAATCGTGTCATGATTATACGATTAACCCTATTATCAATTCTACATGAATGCATGAAAGATCCAATCTTTTAGAGTCAAAAGTGGCACGATGTCAAGAATATTGGGGTTAGCTCGTGTAAACCCTCAATATACTCAACGAAGATAATCATTATAGCGATATGATAACGAATAAGATCTACTTGCAAGAATTTCAATGAAACTTGAATTTGATACAATTAAAAATTCAAGAGGAAAGTGACTTTCCTTATAATCGATGAAAATGAATACCAAGGATAACAGGATAAGAATCCCGAAGCAACGAACCCACGAACTAGCAAATTATAACACGTGCAATGCACGTGTAGAAGAGAACTCAGTAATAACAGCAAGAAAAGACAGCAACTGCAGTAATCAAGACAGCAGCAATGTCAGTAATGGCCAGAGCCAAGGGGGCGGCACTGGTGTCTCCGATGGTGGGCGACGACAGGGTCGACGACGGGTATGGCGGCGACTGACTGGGCGTGCAAGGGGGAAATGGGATTTGTGGGTTTTGGGTGTAGTTAATGTCAAGGACAGGGAAGAGGGAGCCAGTGTTAGGGTTTGAATGACTGGGCATCGAGACCAGGGGTAGGGCAACACTGTAGGGAGGTGTCGACGGGAGTGGGGGTCGCCGAAGTGGGGGAGTTGGTCAGAGAAGGAGGAACTCAGCAATGGGTTTCTGTGGTTTTGGTGGGAATTCGATTGAATGAGAGAACGGTGAGGAGAGAGAGAAGAGAGAGAATAAGCAGCTAGAGTTTCGATTGTATGCAATTTTTAGTCTTTGCAGTAGATTTGTATCTATAGGGTACAATTAGGGTACTGGGTTGGTGAATTAGAGTCAAATAATAGCATATTTGGGTTAAAAACAAATGAAATTGGATTTTAGGGTTCAATAAGAGATAGATCCAAATCAATAGGGTTCAAATAAAAATGTCCACAATTAAATTGAAGAAAATAGAGTTAATAAGAACAACTTAACAAGAAGAACGGAGAATTTCATGAACAAGATTTAATTAAAATAATCAAGAACAAAAATATAGTATTTTATTCAATTACAAATAATATATTACAAAAGGGGAAAATGAAAAATAGTGGGAACGGTAGTTACAATCCTACCCACCTTAAAATAAAATTTGTTCCTCGAAATTTAAGCAAGTAGTAGTAGGGTAACCCCGAAGAAAGCAAAGAACAAGAACTACTCAAAAAGATAGGGAAATCTCTTCCGAATCACACTCTCAAGCTTCCAAGTCGACTCACCAGGCGAGTGAAGATTCCAAGCAACACGAACCAACTTGATAACCTTATTCTTCAAAATCTTCTCCTGCCGATCCGCAATCGACACTAGATGAATCTCACAAGACAAATCCGGGTGAACCGACAACTTCGAATAGTCAATAACATGACTATCATCCCGAACATACTTCTTGAGCTGAGAAACATGGAAGACTTCATGCACTCCAAAAAGAATTGGCGGCAACGCGAGTCTATTGGCCACCTTGCCTACTCGCTCCACTATATCAAACGAACCAATGAATCTGGGGCTCAACTTTCTCCCACCACCAAAACGAATCACACCTTTCCATGGATACACCGTGAGGAACAAGTGTAGATCACCCACTTCGAACTCTAACGGTCTCCTGTGCATGTCTGCCCATTTCCTCTGCCTGTCCTGTGTGGCTTGCAAATGCTTCCGGATTTGGGCCACTGTATCAACAATCCTCGTGATCAATTCTGGCCCCAAAAGCTTCTTCTCACCAATGTCATCCCAGCACACTGGTGATCTACACTTCCGACCATACAAGACTTCATACAGAGCTCCCTGAAGACTAGCTTGGTAGCTATTATTGTATGAAAACTCCACCAAATGTAGATCATCTTCCCATGATCCTCAAAACTGAAGCACACAGGACCTCAACATATCCTCCAAGGTCTGAATAATCCTCTCCGATTGGCCATCTGTCTGTGGATGGGATGCAGTACTAAACTTTAGCTTACTCCCAAGACTATTCTGAAGATTCGACCAAAATTGAGATCTGAACCTAGTATCTCTGTCTGATATAATACTGACAGGAACACCATTCAATCTTACAATCTCGTGCATATACCTTTCTACAAGGCTCTCTGTAGACTGGCCAACTCTAAAAGGAATGAAATGAGCACTTTTCGTCAAGTGGTCCACAATTACCCAGATGGCATTGTGACCCTTGGGGCTTCTAGGTAAAGCAGTCACGAAATCCATAGTGATATTCTCCCACTTCCACTCTAGAATAGAAAGCGGTTGAAGATGTCCAGCAGTCCTCTGATGTTCTGCTTTCACTTGCTGACAGATCAGACACCGAGAAAAAAATCTTGCAACATCCCTCTTCATAACTTGCCACCAGAAATGAAACTTAAAATCCCGATACATCTTCATACCACCAAGATGAATAGAATACTGTGAATGGTGAGCTTCTTCAAGTAACTTCTGCTTGACTTCTCCTGTCGGAACACAAAGACGAGCCCCAAAATAGAGAGATCCATCCCCATGAATCACCAAATCTGTTATCGAACCAGCTTCAACTTCAGCTCGAAACTCCTGCAATTGTACATCACCAGACCGTGCCTCCTTAATCTGATCAACCAAAGATGACTGCAACTAAAGCACCATACAACTCTGCTCAGAACCAGGCAATACCACATCCCAACCTCCTAATAGCTTCCACAAGTTCCTTCTGCTCAGTAAGAACCATAGCAACAGGGCTTCTACTTAAAGCATCAGGTACCGAATTTATCTTGCCAGGGTGATACTACAGACTGATATCATAATCTGCCATTAATTCCAACCATCGCCTTTGCCTCATATTCAGCTCCTGCTGAGTGAACACATACTTGAGACTTTTGTGATCAGTGAAAATCTTTACTCGGTCTCCAAGTAAATAATGTCTCCAAAGCTTCAAGGCAAAGATCACAGCAGCAAGCTCCAAATCATGTGTAGGATAATTCTTCTCATGCGGCCTCAATTGCCTAGATGCATATGCGACAACATTGCCTCATTGCATCAAAACAGCACCCAAACCTCTACCTGAAGCATCACAGTGAATTATGAAACCTCCTGATCCATCCGTTATAGTCAAAACAGGTGCCGATGTCAATCGATTCTTCAGTTCAACGAAGGATTCTTCACAGAACTCATCCCACACAAACTTCTGATCCTTTCCAGTCAACTTGGTCAACGGCCCTGCAATCTTCGAGAAATCCCAAACAAACTTCTTGTAGTAACCCGCTAGACCAAGAAAACTCCGAACTTCTGATACAAACTTCGGCATCGGCCAATCCTTAACTGTAGAAATCTTGGACGGATCGACAGAAACACCATCAACAGAAATAATATGACCCAAGAAAGACACACGATCCAACCAAAACTCACACTTGCTAAGCTTCCCATACAATTGATGATCTCTCAAAGTTTGCAAAACAACCTTTAAGTGCTGAGCATGCTCTTCCCGATCCCGATTTCGAGAATAGACAAGAATATCATCAATGAACGCCACCAAAAACTTGTCCAGAAAGAGAGAGAAAACCTGATTCATCAAACTCATAAACACAGCTAGAGCATTAGTAACACCAAAAGGCATCACCAAAAATTCACAGTGCCCATATCTAGTTCGAAAAGCAGTCTTCTGCACATCGTCGGCTTTAACCTTAACCTGATGATAATCAGAACGTAGATCCAGCTTCGAAAATATAGAAGCGCCTCCCATTTGATCAAATAGGTCATCAATCCTTAGCAACAAATACCTGTTCTTCACTGTTACATTATTGAGCTCACGGTAGTCAATACACAACCTGCAACTACCATCCTTCTTATTGACGAACAGAACTGGAGCTCTCCAAGGCGAAACACTTGGCCTGATAAAACCTCTATCCAACAACTCCTGAATTTGCTCCTTCAAATCAGCTAACTCAACAGGAGCCATTCTGTACGAACTCTTAGAGATTGGAGCTGTACCCGGCTGAACATCAATACTGAACACCACTTCATGATCTGGCGGTAATTCCGGCAATTGCTCAAGAAAAACATCCAGAAAATTCCGCACAACCAACGATGCGAGAACATCATCAGCACACACTTCCACCATAACTCCAACTTCTTGACTAGCCAACTTCTTAACACAAGCAAGCGGCATTTCACCATCACATAATTCAAATTCATGACGTTCTGGCATTTGGAACACCACTTTCGTCTTACGGCAGTCAATCATAGTATGAGTGGAACCAAGCCAATCCATCCCCAGGATAACATCAAATCCAGAATAATTGATGACAATCATATCGGCAACAAAATCAACACCACCAATAACCAAGGGACTCTGCTCACAAATCTAAGAACACACGACAACACCTCCACATGTAGTAATATTCCAAGCTACTGACATAGCACTACTAGCCAAGAGATGCAGATCGACGAAGCGGGAGGAAACAAATGAATGAGTAGCACCAGAGTCAAAAAGAGCATGAGCAAGGAAGGAATTGATAAGGATAATGCCTAGAAAGAAGTCAAACTGAGAACACAAAAGGCAGGAGCAAAATGCAAGAAATAGACATGAATGAGAGGCTAACATGAATAAACAACAGGATAGAAGAATAAAATAGCAAGGAAAAAGGAAGCAAACAATGTAAGAAGCAACATGAGAATCCTGGGACCTATGGGTTATGGGCCCACCACGCTTCCGCTGCGCTACTCTGATGGTGAAGTTCCAAGTTGTAGACATGTCATTATAGATCAAGCAATGCCGATCGAAGGACCAAGTAGGAAGAAGAAGAACACATGCCACCAGAATCAAAAGAATATAGGTATGAAAAGAATGAAATCATACCCAATAAGGAATCAATGAATGGAAGGAATCAAAGAGGAATCAAATAAGACTAGTTTCCAGATCATAAGTTGGACATCAATTGTTCATGCGATCACTGTATTGCACATACTGTTGAGTCAAACCGACAAAACCCAAATCTTATTAATATATCAATCAAGCTAAACTTCCTTTTGTTAGTCACGTTTGATTGATATATTATCAAAACCTAAGCTCTGATAGACGTTCTCTGCTAGATAGCACGGGTGTAGCTAGAGGTCATCGCCGAGCGCATAGGTCGCAGGGCTTGAAAAAGCCAAAGGCCATGCTCGAGGTCGATGCCGAGCCCCTATACCTTAGAGAAGCTTGTTATGAGCATAGCTGAAGGCCTTCGCCGAGCGTAAATGTCGCATGGCTTGAAAAAAGCCAAGGCCTACATGACATTGGCCCAGCGAATGACTAACGTAATCTATAAGTTGTTTATCTGATCAACTCAACAATATAATAAATGCAGAACAAATGTGCAGGCAATAATAATCTCATGAACAATAATATTTGGAATGAAACAATACAAAATATCCAAATACAACAATAATCCAAAATTTGGAAACAATAATAAATCCCAATACAATAATAAGTCTCAAACACTATAGCAATAAATCTCAATACAAAAGTTCATTAAAGCGATAAGCAACTAGAAAGCATAAAGTCTTTAGAATGTCTGTTCTCCAATCCCAGGAGGCAATTCTCCTTCATAACCTCTGTATACTTCATCTAAAAAGAGAAGAAAAATTATCCTTAGAGCAAGCCATGGACAGCAAGTAGAGAAAGCAGTGAACAATGGAATAACGGTATAACAATGAATCAATGGATCAATAGGAATCAATAACATGGCATGATAATCAATAATCAATATCACGGTAATCGATACAATAGCTATAAACAATGATGCAATATTCGGTAACGGTAATCAAAGATCAATAACGGTAATACTTAGCTAATATTCGATATCACTAGAAACAATGAGGAACAATATGCAATATCGGTAATGTGTCAATCCTTATGTCTATTAATTATTTTAAATTCTAACTAATGCATGTACTACTGTATCCCATACTACAGGTTCGATGCATACAATAAATTTTGTTTAGACATAAGTGGTAGATGCTATAGTTCATGTACTGGGAATGATGACGATAACGGTAATGACACGGGCCATGGTGTAATTTCTTACAGGCTGACAATAACGGTAATAATACGGATCATGTGTAATTTCTTACACGATGACAATAACAGTAATAATCACGGCCCATCATCCGAGTACGGTCTCTATATCATCAACTACTCTAGTCAATCCTTTAAAATCAGGATTATTAATTATTTCATCATTGCAACAATGCAATATGCAATTAATGGACATTTCGGTGAATGATAGTATCGATAAAGGAACAATAGAATGGTAACATGAAGTGGGATAATTAGAATGGTGACAATAACTTATTGGGATCATGCAATACAACATACATACATTAATTCATGTAATATTACGATATGGGAATAATTAATCTATTAAAATCTGAACTATGAAATTCTGGACAGTAAGAGCGGTCTGTACAAAAATGCAGTTTCTAGCTATTTCATAAATCAAAAAGCGAATCCGTAAGAAGTTTTAGAAATTAGACTTCTACACGATTCCAACACATATTTAAAGTTCAAAATCCGAAAATAGTAGTTAGGTCAATCACAGTGTTCTTTATAGATTTCATGTTCAGGCTGAATTTCGACATTATGTTATTTTAATTTTAGAATCAGTAAAAACTCAATAATAAATTCATTATAAATATTATCTAGATTTCCAAACATGATAAGCAATAATCTGGAAATTTTCAGAGCAATATTTTATCATTTGATCAGATTTTTTACAGTTTAAATATGGAAGATACAAGAATCTGAAAATCTGGAATTAAAAACACAACTGTAGTAAAACGGGCATAACTTTTTGTCACGCACCGCTTCCCAAAAATACGGAATACGAGTACGTAACAAAAGCCCAGCGAATGATTTTCATCATCCATAAGCTGTTTCAGAAATCTTTGCAACACAACACAGAATATATCAGAGTTGGAAGCAAAAAGGCACAACCATTCATGAATAATTGAAATAAATTACCAACAGAAATTGACTTGAAATCAAATACAATATTCCCAAATAAATCAGAGTATGGAGAAAAACAAATATCCTGGGTCACATCGCCCAAATACAAATAATATCCAAATAAAACCAAATACAACTTGTTCAATGTTCAAGCAACAACTAAGAATAATATTAAAGCAGAAATATCCAACTTAATATATCCTTTTGCCATTACCATCTTGCAGCTGTCCAACCTGATGTGCAATAAATAAATTTGCAGGAAAAAGAGAAAAGAAGAAAACAAGTACCCGTCAATTGGAAGTCGCAGATCACAAATAATGTAGGATACAAGCACATGGAGAAAACGAACATATTTAATTTCTAGCAGAAACAGACCTAGCATGGTATTCTAACAGTACAGTTGTTTTATGTCTAAGGCAGTGTCATAAGGTATCTAACAGTCTCTAGTAACAGTATCTTAGTATCTCAGTGAATCAGGATAACAGTATATCAGTATCAGTCCCACAGTCTCAGTATGCCAGTCTCAGTCTAACAGTAGCAGTCTAACAGGATTGGTTTATGTTCTTACAGTCTTGTGTGTATTACTAACTATGTAGCACTTCATGCGCCATACTTTTATCACATGGTTGCTACATTCAAAACAATTGCATTTGTAGACTCTGTAGGCGATCATATAGGACAGTGTACTTAGGTATCAGTAACAGTAACAGTAGCAGTAACAGTTCGAACCTAGTGGTCCGCCTCCGAGTACACATTTCTATAGGGAAGTGTGCAGTCAGGTAATCAGTAATAGTAACAGTTCGAACCTAGTGGTCCGCCTCCGAGTACACCTTCCTATAGGGAAGCATGTAGTCAGGTAATCAGTAACAGAACAGTCCGAACCCATTGGTCCGCCTCCAAGTACACATTTCTATGCTTTCCCTCTACTAGATCCTTCCCATAAACCCCGGCTTGATTACTTTTATTTATTGTTATCAAACGGACATGAATGTGTGCTAAATAGTTTCAAACTAACATGATAGGATCAGGTTTAGGTTCAGGTAATCACATCAGCAAGTATAGGTGATAAAGAGTCACATAAACAAGCAAAATAGGGTATGTTTGCAATCAGGACAGCACGATCAGTCAGTACTAAAACAGAGATTCTGAGAGCTACAGACATGCAAATCAAGATCCGTCGGTGGATCTGGAAACTAGACATCCACACGATTCCAACGCATATAAATAAGTTACATACTAGTTCACAACATCTCAGCTCAAAACTGATTTGAATACAGATTTTCTGTTCAGCCAGAAAACAGGGGAACGACTTCAAAAGCATGAAAACAGTATGAAAACAAATCAAATAATTCCACTATAAATCTGGGGTAATCCCCTATAGATATAGACTCAAAATAATGAGTTTCATAATATTCCAGTAAGTATAGATAAGTCATCAAAAATGAGAAGCAACTCAAAAACATGGTTTGACGAATCTGGAATTTCTCAACACTGCTGTACGAAAATAAGGATATCTCGCAATTAGTGAATCGAAATCCAATTCCGCCAAAACGACGTAAAAATAGATGAAATTTACTAACTTTCATATTTCACAAATAAGTTTCATAAAATATAAGGAATTGCAGTGAAAACAGAGTTCTTTACTGAACAGCGCGCAAATTACAGCCCAAGATAATTTTAGAAAAGATTATTAAACATCACACAAAACTCATCTTTAAAATACAACAAAAATCTGGAAAGTCCCTAACATCATGAAAAAACACTGAGCAACATATATCAAGATATTATGTATAGCCTAGTTCTTGAAAATAAATAGCTAACAAAATTTACACAAAACTGAATCTGGAAACTACTGACACGTCTGTACCAAAAACATCATAAATCATTCATACGAAATCCAAATCAAGTGAAACTAGTGGGGTTTGAAAATAGACACAATTATATACAATTCACTTTTAATTTTGAAGTAGAGATTCGGACAGTAGCATAGGTGAAAACAGCAAACAACACAGAACAGACTGCAAAATACAGATTCCACACGTCTACTCAAAAATATCATAACTTTCATAATATTGATCCAAACTCAACCAAACTTAAAATACAACCTACCAAACATCTAAACATCATGATTAAGGATTTCTAACATGTCCAAACCTATTATTTTCACATGGGCATTCAATCAAACACAATTCATGCAATAATCATATACATGAATCAAAATCAAGTTTTGGGTAAATCCTAGATTATTATCCCATCAAGTTTGGTGTCATAAGTCATCTACGGCCAATTTATCACAATAGAGACAAAACCCATCAAGAAAAATACAACTTTTGATTGTCTCTAGACCCAACTACACTATATGTAAACTTTTTGACTTGTATCAACCTAAGGAATTGTAGTACAACTTACTTGCCTCTTTATGGAGTGAAAAACGAAGAAAATAGTCCTAGCAACAAAACCCATGAGCGAAATCTCTTCCAACGCGATTCCAAGTAAACCCACGAACAAAAATGCCTTCACGAACAATCTCCTTGATGCGACGAGCGAAGGGGAGAATACCCACTTCAAGGATCACAAAGAGAGGAGTTTTGTGATGTTTTTGGATGGTGGTGGTGCTGGTTTGGGATAGCCGGCCACAAGGAAGGAGGGTTAGGGTTTGTAGGGTTGTAGGAGGTTGAAGTATGGAGAGTTTGCAATGGGGGGTGTCAGATTGGAGGCTAGAGGGAGAGAAGGGGCTCGGTTTGGGAATGGGAATATGCAGGCCGGGATACACTTGAAGGAGGAAAAGGAGGCCGATTGTTTTGGGAGGAAAATAAGGATTAGGGTTAGGATTAAGGGGATTATGGGTTATATGTATGGGGGTAATTGTGGGTTAATGGATAGTGGGTATTAATATGTAGTAATAGGTATACAAATGGGTAATGGGTATTGGGTCAAATTCAAATGGAGATACAATATATAGTGAATCCTATGGCTCCTAAAAATCTCCTTAAGGGTCAAAAATCACAATTTGGGCAAACCACCACAAAATCCATCACATCATCAAAATGAATAATAATAATAAATGAGGCCAAGAAAATGAGAAATGGAACTCAAAATGATGAAAATAAACAAACAGCGAACAAACGACACAAGGAGCTCAAAAATGAAAGAAAAAGAATATATATTGCAAATAATCCAATATACGGCTCCGAAAAACACAAGAGATATAAAAATACACAAAAATGAAAAAATACACTCCAAAATACTAAAAATGAAAAACAGGGGTTACACTTTTTGCTACACAACTCAAAATTCAAAAATTCAAGATGTTCAAGAAACTAGAAAGATAAGGCTACAATTCATATTCAGGAAGTAATTCATTTGATGATCTTTTACTTGTTCAAAAACAGCAGTCAATATACAGGCCAGCAAACAATATACAGGTTTTGTGTAGTTTTCTTGAAAATAAATTAATTTAAACATGATGGGTATCGATTCTTTAGTCAATAAATCGTGTAATCAACATGATGGGTGCAATAACATGGTGAATATGAATAAAATCATACGCATACACCAACTCATCATCGATCAAACAACAAATAATCAACCAAACATACAACCTAGTATTTGTTTCTACAATTATTAATTGTGTCATGATTATAAGGTTAACCCTATTATCAAGTTTACATGAATGCATGAAAGATCCAATCTTTTAGAGTCAAAAGTGGTACAATGTCAAGAATATTGTGGTTAGCTCGTGTACACTCTCAATAGACCCAATGAAGATAATCAATACAGTGATATGATAATGAATATGATCTACTTGCAAGAATTTCAATTAAACTTGAATTTTATACAATTAACAATTGAAGAGGACAGTGACTTGCCTTATAACTAGTGAAAACGAATACCCAGAATAATGGGATAAGAATCCCAAAGCAACGAACCCACAAACTAGCAAATTATAACATGTGCAATATATGTGTAGAAGAGAACTCAACAATAACAGCAAGAAGAGACAGCAACTGCAGCAATCAAGACAGCAGCAACGTCAGCAATGGCCAGGGCCAAGGGGGCAGCGCTGGCATCTCCGACGGCGGAGCGATGGCAGGGTCGACAGGTAGGGTGGCGACTGGCTGGGCATGCAAAGGGGAAACGAGATTTGGGGGTTTTGGGTGCAGCTAATGTCGAGGACAGGGAAGAGGAAGCCGGAGTTGGGGTTTGAGCGACTAGACATCGAGACCAGGAATGGGTTGACGCTGCAGGGAGGTGTCGACGGGAGTGGGGGTCGCCGGAGTGGGAGATTTGGTCGGAGAAGGAGGAACTCAGTGATGGGTTTCTGTGGTTTTGGTGGGAATTCGCTCGGGAGAGAGAATAGCGAGGAGAGAGAGAGAGAGGAGAGAGAATTAGCGGCTAGGGTTTCGATTGTGTGTAATTTTTAGGGTTTGCAGTAGAGTTGTTTTTATAGGTATAATTAGGGTACTGGGTTGGTGAATTAGGGTCAAATAATAGCAGATTTCGGTTAAGAACAAATGAAATTAGGTTTTAGGGTTCAGTAAGAGATAGATCCAAATCAATATGGTTCAAATAAAAATGTCCACAATTAAATAGAAGAAAATAGAGTCAATAAGAATAGCTTAACAAGAAGAACGGAGAATTTCTTGAACAATATTTAATTAAAATAATCAAGAACAAAAATATAGTATTTTATTCAATTACAAATAAAATATTACATAAGGGGAGAAATGAAAAATAGCGGGAATGGTAGTTACATGGACTGGTTGGGTGTTTTTTTTGCCGTGATTGATTGCTGAGAGAAGAAGGTGACTTTCATGCTTCCTGGTCAACCAGAGTTTGTGTTTCATGCGGGTGAGACATCGTCAGGGCGTGTCAGAGCTTGATAGACCTGAAGGCTATTTCACTTGTGTCATTAGGCTCTGATGGGGTTGTTGCACCCTTAGTTGTACGGGACTTCCTTGATGTCTTTCCCGAGGATTTGCCCGGTTTTACCGCTAGAGCAAGATGTGGAGTTCAGCATTGATATTCAGCCAGGTACGACGCCTATTTTCAAAAGTCCGTATCGTATGGCACCGGTTGAATTGGCGGAACTGAAGGTGCAATTTCTGGAGCTGTTGGATAAGGGTTTCATCAGGCGTAGTGTTTCACTTTGGGGAGCCCCGGTTTTGTTCTTCAACAAGAAGGATGGTAGTCGCAGGCTTTGCATTGACTACAGAGAGTTAAAAAATGTCACTATAAAGAACCGGCATCCATTGCTGAGGATTAACAATTTGTTTGACCAAATGGGAGGTGCATCGGTGTTCTCAAAGTTGGATCTTCGTTTTGGGTATCATCAAGTTAAGGTGAAGTCAGAAGATGTTCCGAAAATGGCCTTCCGAATGAGGTACGGGAATTATGAGTTCTTGGTGATGACTTTCGGAGTTACTAATACACCGGCTGTGTTCATGAGTCTAATGAATAGGGTGTTCTTACCGTTCTTGGATCAGTTTGTCATGGTCTTCATTGACGACATATTGGTGTACTCTCGGAACCGGAAAGATCATGTTGTGCATTTGAAGGTTGTTCTGCAGACTTTGAGGCAGAACCAGCGGTATGGGAAGCTCAATAAGTGTGAGCTCTGGCTGGATCGGGTTGCTTTTCTGGGCCATATTATTTCTGGAGATGGTGTTTCTGTTGATCCGTTGAAGATCTCTGCGGTCAAGGATTTGCCGATTCTGAAGTCTGTTTCTGAGGTGCGAAGCTTTCTTGGTTTGGCCGAGTATTATCGGAAGTTCGTTCAGGATTTCTCAAAGATTGCTGGACCTCTGACCAGTTTGACGAAGAAGGAGCAGAAGTTTGTTTGGGATGAAGCTTGTGATGTAGCTTTTGCAGAGTTGAAGCATCGGTGTGCTGACTATACCCGACAATTCGGGTGGTTTTGTGATCTATTGATGCATCGGATAGAGGTTTGGGAGTAGTTCTGATGTAGCGAGGCAGGGTCGTCACTTACGCATCGAGGCATTTGAGGCCTCATGAGAAGAACTATCCCACGCATGATCTGGAGCTTGCGGCCATGATTTTTGCCTTGAAGTTGTAGAGGCATTATCTGCTTGGGGATAAAGTGGAGATATTCACAGATCACAAGAGCCTCAAGTATGTGTTCATACTGAAGATATTGAACATGAGGCAAAGAAGATGGTTGGAATTGATGGCAGACTTCGACATCAATTTGCAGTATTACCCGGTGTTGCCGCTAAATTTGGTGTGGGGGCAAGCAGATAGTATTTGTGGATTCTTAGGAAAACTGAATAGCAAACCTGTGTACCTGTTCCGTCGGAGTTTGATGCTGACTCCTGCCGTACACCTGCAAAAAGTGCGAGACACCGGGGTTGTTCCCGGTGACGCACCCTCCGACGCTCAAGTCAGTAATCAGGGAAGATTATGAAAGAGCGTAAAAACTGGTAAAAGATTGATTACCTCTTAATGGAGATGGATGGGGGGTATTTATAGGCGCTGCTGGGGTCAGATTAGGAATGTAATCCCTGTGGTTGGATAAGGAATGTAATCCCTAATCCCCAGTGAAAGGACAGATATGAATCAGGACCGTTGATTAAGACTTAATCAGAAACCCTAATTCTATCCTTTCTGGACCGGGTTTGCTGCGGGTTGAGACCCACACCCAGTTGAGGTGGATCCATTCGCGGGTTAGTGGGTCTTCGAGGAGGAGATCCAGTACCCGCTTCAGACCCATTGGTAGGTAAAATTACCGTTTTACCCCTGGGCTTCAAGATTCGCGCCCGATTTGGAAGGTTCCGATTTAACCCCATTTTTAGCCATATCACGAGCCCCCCACTCCCGAAGACTGAGTTTGATCAGCCTTTGAGGAGTAGTTTTACTGTTTTAATGGCTAGTGGAGTCGTATCGGAGTCTAAATGGAAGGTTTTGACTCTTGAAGGAGGTAGTGTGGTGATTTTTCAAGTGGATTGAACTCTGAGTCGCTCCTGAGCTCCCATGGTCGCGTGGTGTTCTCGTAGGAATATCCTTTTAACTTTGCGAAGTGTCAATTCATCGTTTGGGGGTCTTAGAAGATAGTTCTTGGCAATAATCGCTTGTTCGGGGACTAGAAAATGCTTCCCCACCTCTACATTTGCATTCCAGGAGTTCTTCCTTAATTTCCCAAATTTTTAATTATTTTTTCGCGATCTCTTGGTGGACGGCTCGGCCGTTTTCCTTTGTTGTGTGGCCTACATGCTTGTTTCGCACTTCCGACCCCTTCCAGCGCTCGCTGCCCAGGAGGCCAAGGTCTGTAGGTGGTTCGACACCTCTTTCCAAAGAGGAGAGGGACCTCGGCTAGGTTGTGAGTGCTGAGAGGGAGTTCGGCGAAGTCCGAGGTCCAATCTTTCCACGTAATAGGGTCGGTGCCAAGAGCGCTCAGCAGCTGGTGCCGAACCCCAATTTTTCCCCGTAACAGGATCGGTGTCAAGAGCGCTCGGCAGCTGGTGCCGAACCCCAACTTTTCCCCCATAATGGGGTCGGTGTCAAGAGCGCTCGGCAGCTGGTGCTAAATCCCAACTTTTTCCCCATAATGGGGTCGGTGTCAAGAACGCTCGACAGCTGGTGCCAAACCCCGATTTTTTCTCGTAATAGGGTCGGTGTCAAGAACGCTCGGTAGCTGGTGCCGAACCCCAACTTTTACCCGTAACGGGGTCGGTGTCAAGAACGCTCGGCAGCTGGTACCGAACCCCAATTTTTCCCCGTAATAGGGTCGGTGTCAAGAACGTTCGGCAGCTGGTGCCGAACCCCTATTTTACCCGTAACGGGGTCGGTGTCAAGAGCGCTCGGCAGCTGGTGCCGAACCCCAATTTTCCCCCGTTACAGGGTTGGTGTCAAGAGCGCTCGGCAGCTGGTACCGAACCCCTATTTTTTCCCGTGACGGGGTCGGTGTCAAGAGTGCTCGGCAGCTGGTGCCGAACCCCAATTTTTCCCTCGTAACAGGGTCTGTGTCAAGAGCGCTCTGCAGCTGGTGCCGAACCCTAACTTTTCCCCCATAATGGGGTTAGTGTCAAGAACGCTCGGCAGCTGGTGCCGATCTCCGATTTTTCCCCGTAACAGGGTCGGTGTCAAGAGCGCTCGGTAGCTGGTGCCGAACCCCAATTTTTTCCCGTAACGGGGTCGGTGTCAAGAACGCTCGGCAGCTGGTGCCGAGGTCCAAGACTTGGCATTTTTGGCATAGGATGCACTGCGGAGTTGGTGGCTTCTGCGCAGCTGGCAGACGTGGCAGCCATTAAATGTGATGGCTTCTGAACTTCTGACAGCTCTGACGGATGAGATGCTCATTTAATGCTGTGACCTCTGAGCTTCTGTCAGATGGGACAGTAATTAATGCGGCATACGGCTTGGCGTGGTAAACAAGACGACGATTGAGATAGTTTTTGTCGTTTTGTGTGAATGGGCTGGTAGTACGGGCCCATTAACCTCGTTTGGCGCGCCTCTCTCTATAAAACCTCACCCCATTCTCATTTTTCACTTCTCTTCTCTTTTGCTCAGGCGATCTTTTGTGCTAAGAGAGTGTTTCCAGTGGTCGACGTTCGTTTTCTGGTGAAGTTTCCGGCAGCTAATCTCTTAAGGTAACTTACACTTAGTTTATTTTATAAACTGTGTCTCTTGCTTCTGTCTCCAAGTCGACCTCTTGGTCCGAGCCCTCCCTTGAAGTCGTCGAAGATCATACTCCAAACAAGGGCAAGAAGGTGTTCGGCAAAGATTCGATTGTGGAGGATCCGAAGCGAATGGGGGAGTTCGGAAGATTGCTGGGGCAGCTGACTGGGCTTCACAGAGTTCGGGAGCTTTCGGAGGATCAAGCCGAGCGAATTGTTCACGGGAGGGGGAGGTCCTTCGAGGAGAATGCAGCGAGGGAGACGATGGAGGCGGACGAGACGGTGTCGATCCTTCGCGAAGAGGACTTGGGAGTGATCCAAGACTGCTTCCAGATCCCAGAGGAGTACGAGCTAATGCTGTCGGGTCCCGAGGTTAGGGCCAACTCGCCGCTGCCAGTGACCATGTGTTGCTGGCCGGTCGACGCCTTTATCGCCGGGGCTCGGCTACCCCTCCATCCATTTGCGATCCTCGTCTTGAGTTGGTTCGGGGTCAGCCCCATCCAGCTCATGCCGAACGCATGGAGGGTCATAAACGGCTTCGTACTTCACTGCCAAGCCGCGGGGATTGAGCCGGAGCTGAACGTGCTTCGGGCAATCTATCGGCTACACCAAGGGAACAAGTCGGAGTACCAATACTATTTGGCTTCGAGGCATGGCAGCAGGCTCGTCATATGCCCCGACTCCATCAAGCACTGGCGCGAGAAGTTCTTGATAGTGCGGAGTCCGAGGCCTGGCCGATCCCCTCCGGTTGGGTGGAAGGGGTGCTGAAGAGGGCGAGGGCGCTGCCCAAGCTTTGTGCCGAGGAAGAAGAGGCAGTCCGGACACTTCTCGATCGGCCGAAGTACGATTGGAAGGAGCTGACTGAGGACATCTTGTTCAAGGGAGGGCTCTGCCGCGTAGATCCCAGTATGCGGCTTCTTTTATGCTTCGTTTTTCATATTTTACTTCTCATAGCTTGTATTGTGCTGACTAACTTCATCTTTAATGCAGAAGCGATGGACTACGATGCGGTGCTAGATTTGAGAGCAGGCCTCGCCAGCAAGGCGCCGAAGAAGCGCAAGAAGGCCGCCACCAAGTTGCTGACCCCAAAGACTCCGAGGGTCACGGAGACGATCGAGGAGACGGTGACCCTCAGTAGCCCGGTCGTTGCCGGTGCAGGCGCCTCAGCATCAAATGCGGTCGGCGAGTTCCCCGTCGTCGCAGCTCTGGGGATGAAGACCCCCCCGTTGTCCGTCGCGGCGGAGGAGCTCCTGACTGAGGAGCACAGGAGGATCCATATTCCGGACTGGCAAGTTCGGAAACATGATGGATTCCTCGGCAACTCCCTATCGAGTATGCAGGCGGTTAAGCACCTGGAGACACCGAAGGACCGCGCTGCGATGGAGGCCGGGCAAGAAGGTGACGACGTCATCGAGATCGCTCGCTTGGCTGTCTCGGTAAGTGTTAGGTTTTTGGGGTCATTGAGTTTCCTTAGCTATAATTTTTTCTAACTCTTTTAGTTCTTCTTTCCTTGTTGCAGATCATCGTCCATTTTGAACACCTCACCGAGAGGTTGGCGGCTTTGGAGAAGGAGCTGAAGCAGGAGTCCGACCAGGCTCGGAAAGAGAAAGCTCGGATGGGGAACGAGCTCGACAAGGTCAGGGTCGAGTTCGAAGGGAAGGCGACGAGGGTCGAGTCGCTCAAGGCCCAGGTCGCAAAGTTGGAGGGCGATCTTCTCCGCCAGAAGGAGGAGGCGGCCAAGCAGTTGGCCGAAGCTGAAGAGGCCAAGGCAGGCGGCGGTGAAGGGTGTCGAGGACGCGACCATGGCGAAGGCGCAAGGTTTCCTCACGCAAAACATGGCTAAAGCTTACGCCGAAGCCATAGCCCGGGTGGCAAAGACGTACCCTGACGTGGACGTCTCGGGATGGAGACTGTTCCCGGGCCACGTTGAGGGCTTCGACCCCGAATCCGAGGGGGAAGAAGAAGAAGGGGAGGACAAAGCCGAGACAGAAGTTGAAGTCACCGGCGAGGTCCCGGGCTCCGCGGTTACCCCACTGGCGGTGGTGCCCCCTTCGGAGAAGTCGACCCCCACCCACGCTCGCCGCCCTGGGAAAGAGGTCGCGTCCTGACTCCGCTCGTTTTTTCTTCTGTTTTTCTTTTTCTTTCTTTTTTGAAGTGTAACGCCTAATCGCGGACTGGCCACTGCTATTTTGAAATGAATGAAAAACTAATCTTTTTGGGTTTGACTCCGTGTCTTTTGGGTTCGACTGTGTCTTTCTGTCCTTGAGTTGTTCAAGGTTTGTTCGAAAATTCTTGAAGTGTTGGACTTCGGCAGTGTTTGAAATTTTGTTGTTTGTCTCGACTTCTTTTCAGCTCATGGTGGTAGCTCAAGACGTCGAGCCCACTCGCTCGGATGACAATGCTCGAGCCGAGGCTGGCTTAGGGGCGATGAGGCTGTGCTTGGCGAGGTGCCGAGAGCGGCTCTATGAAGTCGAGCTGGGATTGCACCGAGCCAAAAGCAACCGGAACCATCTTCAGCTCATCCTAGGTCGGCGAGACATCGAGATCCGGCGTCTGGAGAGCAGGATCGCCGAGATGACCCCCATAGGAGAGCAGGATCGCCGAGATGACCCCCATAGGAGAGCAGGTTCGTCGACCACCTTTAGCAACGGGCTTCGGATCCAGTGCATTCGGCACAATTTGTCAAAAATAACAGCGGAGAGGGACGATCTGCTTTCTGAGATCCGTCACCTGCAGACTGTAGAGGCGGAGCTTCAGATGGAGGGAGAGGGACTGACGGCCGAGGTTGCCAAACTAACGACCGAACGGGACGAGCTGACGGCCGAGGTCGACGCACTGAAGAGAGCCACGGTAGACAAGAGCATCGAAGTCACTCATCTTCGCCTTCTCATAGCTAGTCGCTCTGGCATGCCGGACTCCGCAATACCTCCTTACTTCGAGGTCAATGTCAAAGATGACTCGTTGCGTGACCGGATCTCAGAGCTGGAGGCGGAGGTGGCTCATCTCAAACCGCGTTCGGGGCCGATCAATGTGAGGAGCACTTCGTGTACTCGCGCCGAGAGCGATTGGGGCATCACGTTTTATGAGATGGCGACCCGTTCGCCCCTTGGCCATCCTAGCCTGGGGGATGCACAAAGCTCGGTGGCCATTTCGTCGAGCGGGGCATCCGTCGGAGTGGCTGCTAGGAGCAGTGCCGAGGACACATCCCAATTCACTGGTTTGGGGTCGGGCTCCGGAGGCAAACGTCGCCGACCTCGAGTGTCCTTGAAGAGGAACATTCCGGTGCCACGGAGGCATTGATGATCATTTTTAAAGCCAAGTGTAGTGGGTCAGCATTGTATTTTTGCTCTTTAAGGCCTTGTATCCTTGTTGTTTGGAAGAGTTGCTTTGTACTGTATCCCAATTATTAATAATATTTCTTTCTCGAACTTGCATGTTCTTTGTAGCTCTGTGTAGTCATTTTGTTTGTGACTGTGTTCATCGTGCCGAGGTCCCTGAGCTGGTCTTTTGCTTGTGTGGAGATCGACGACATGAGTGTTTGGCCAGTGGTGCCAAACTCATGCTTCTCGTGAACTTCGCGAGACGTGTCGAGTTTGTCTGATAGTAAGCTCGCGGAGTGGGATTGAGCCAAGTGTTCGCGTCCAAACCATCGTTAGAGTAGTTTAACGGCTGTGGGAGCAATTCCGAATGGCGAACTACTTCTAGTTCGCTTAGAAGCGAACTTGCGAAACAGAATCGAGCCAAGTGTTGGACTCCGAACCATCGTTAGATTAGTTCAACAGTTGTGGGAGAAATTTCGAATGGCGAAACTACTTCTAGCTCGCTTAGAAGTGAACTTGCGAAGCAGAATCGAGCCAAGTGTTGGACTCTGAACCATCGTTAGATTAGTTCAACGGTTGTGGGAGCAATTCTGAATGGCGAACTACTTCTAGCTCGCTTAGAAGCGAACTTGCAAAGCAAAATCGAGCCAAGTGGTTCAACGGTTGTGGGAGCAATTCCGAATGGCGAACTACTTCCAGCTCGCTTAGAAGCGAACTTGTGAAGCAAGATCGAGCCAAGTGTTGGACTCCGAACCATCGTTAGATTAGTTCAACGGTTGTGGGAGCAATTCCGAATGGCGAACTACTTCCAGCTCGCTTAGAAGCGAACTTGCGAAGCAGAATCGAGCCAAGTGTTGGACTCCGAACCATCGTTAGATTAGTTCAATGGTTGTGGGAGCAATTCCGAATGGCAAACTACTTCTAGCTCGCTTAGAAGCGAACTTGCGAAGCAGAATCGAGCCAAGTGTTGGACTCCGAACCATCGTTAGATTGAAGAGTGAAAGCAGAGAGACGTAAACAATAGTAAAGTATGAAAAATCTTTCTTTATTAATGATTAATAGTTGGCTGCTTCTAAAGTTGCTAGCCGTTATTACAAGGGAAAAATAAAAGAAAATCATTACAAGTAATAGGAGGAACGGTTCGACATCTCGGAACACTTAGAGAGGCGTTGGTGCTCTCTCTTGGTATTTTAAGAGATGGTCGGCATTCCATATCCTAGGGATCTCCCTGCCTTTGAGGTCTTCTAGTCTGTATGTGTCGGGCCGAACTTCTTTGACGATCTTGTAAGGTCCCTCCCAATTTGGAGCGAGTTTACTCTTTTGACCAGGAAAGGAGATGGCCAACTTTCTAAGGACCAGGTCCCCTTCTTTGAGGTCCATGGGGCAGACTCTCTTGTTGTATGCCAACTCGATCCTTCTTCGGTAGCTTTGTTGACGAATGGCAGGTCTTTCTCGGATTTCATCTATCAGGTCTAGATTTGCTCGAGCTCTCTGTCATTTTGTTCTTCTTCATACGCTATTAGACGAGGAGAGGGTATTCCGACTTCTAGGGGGATGATGGCCTCGGACCCATACGTGAGATTAAATGGGCTCTCTCCTGTGGGGGTGCGTTTTGTGGTGCGGTAGTTCCACAGCACGTTGGAAAGCCGATCGACCCATAAGCCTTTGGAACATTTATCCAACCTCTTCTTAATGCCGGAGAGGATCTGTCGGTTAGCATTTTCGGCTTGGCCATTCGACTGGGGATGTGAAACGGAGGAGAACCTGTGTTGGATGGCAAGGTCTTCGCATAGAGCTTGGAAGGCAGCCCTGGTGAACTGGGTTCCGTTGTCTGTTATCAGGACCCGAGGGACGCCAAATCGGCAGATCACGCTCTTCCAAAAGAACTGAACAACCTTGTTCTCGGTGATCGTGGCAAAGGGCTCGGCCTCTATCCATTTTGAAAAGTAGTCGATCGCCATGACTAAGAATTTGAACTGTCCGGGAGCTGGTGGAAATGGCCATAGTAAATCCATCCCCCACATTGCAAAGGGGACTGGACTTAATAGGGAAGTTAGTGGAGCTTGTGGGAGGCGTCGGATGTTGGAGTACTTCTGACAGGAGCTGCATTGCCGAACGTGTCGTTTGATGTCTCGTAAGAGAGTGGGCCAGAAATATCCGTAATTTAACACTTTGCGGGCCGAGGATCTGGATCCCGAATGTGCCCCGCCGATGCCCTCGTGAAGTTCTTGCAGGGCGTAGTCGGCCTGCTCAGGGGAGAGGCATCTCAGGTAAGGCCGGCCGTCTACCTGTGTGAAGGAGCATTTATATTAGATACATCTGATTAGTGTGTAACGCTCAGCTCGGGTTCTCACTCTTCGAGCTTCCTTGGGATCCTCGGGGAGGAGTCCATCCCTTAAGAATTCGACGAGGGGTTTCATCCAGTTGTCTTCGAGCAGGACAGGCAGCGACTCCATAGAGTCGGGAGTTTCGTCCTCTATACTCGGCTTCAGAAGGACCTCTATCAAGACGGTCTGCTCGAGACCTTGAAGGGAGGAAGAGGCTAGTTTGGAGAGGGCGTCGGCTTGAGCATTTTCTTCCCGGGGTATGCGTTGGATGAAGGCTTCTTCAAACAGTGCCATGAGGCTCCTGACCTTGGCTAAGTATTTAACCATCCTGTCATCACGTGCTTCATATTCACCGAGGACCTGATTCACGACTAGCTGAGAATCGCTAAAGATCCTGAGGCGTTGCGCCCCTGCGTTGCGAGCCATTCCAAGGCCGGCTATATGTGCCTCGTATTCTGCTTCGTTGTTGGAGGCCTTGAAGTTTATACGGAGGGAATATTGGAGGATGAAGTCTTCTGGGCCTGCCAGAATGACCCCTACTCCGCTTCCCTCGTTACAGGAGTATCCGTCCACATAAACTGACCAGATAGGTGGTCCCTTCACTGCTTGGCTAAACTCGGGGATGGTACTTTCAACTATAAATTCTGCTAGGGCCTGAGCCTTGATCGCGGTCCGAGGCTGATATGTTATATCATGTTGGCTCAGCTCGATAGACCAATTCATCAGGCGACCCGAAGTCTCTAGCTTGTGGAGGTAAGGACGACCACCGAATGGGACTGAAAGTACGGGCGAAGCTTTCTCGCGGCCATCACCAGGGCATAAGCCATCTTTTCTATTTTCGGGTAGCGGAGTTCGACATCCCGAAGTACTTTGCTCACATAGTAAATGGGCTTTTGAGCCCGGTCTTCTTCCCTTACTAAAACGGCACTGAGAGTCTGTTCGGAGGCTGCCAGGTAGAGGTAGAGGGGTTCTCCAGGAATTGGTTTGCTGAGGAGAGGAGGATTGACGAGGTAAGCCTTGAGCTGGTCGAAGGACTCCTGTTGCTGTTGTCCCCATTCAAAACCTTTAGGCCCCCTGAGGGCCTTGAAGAAGGGGAGGCACTTCTCTCCGGACTTCGAGAGAAAACGCCCAATGGCAGCCAAGCGGCCTGTTAACCTCTGAACTTCCTTAACATTCTTGGGAGGGGCCATGTCTAATATGGCCTTGATTTTCTCATGGTTTGCTTCAATTCCTCGTTGGCTAACCATGAAGCCGAGAAACTTTCCTGACGAGACGCCGAACGCACATTTGTTCGGATTAAGTCTCATATTGTGCTTTCTCAGAACATCAAATGCCTCTTAGAGGTCGGCTACATGATCGGCACCTCGGATGCTTTTTACAAGCATGTCGTCAACATACACCTCCATGTTTCGGCCGATTTGAGCTTGGAAGACCTTGTTGACGAGGCGTTGGTATGTGGCTCCTGCATTCTTCAGACCGAAGGGCATAACCCTGTAGCAATAGAGGCCCTGATCGGTCACGAATGATGTCTTCGGGATATCCGGAGGGAATATCCGGATCTGGTTGTAGCCTGAGAAGGCGTCCATGAAGCTGAGAAGTTCATGTCCCGAGGTGGCATCAATCAAAGTGTCAATACTCGGAAGAGGGAAGGGATCTTTGGGGCAAGCCTTGTTGAGATTGGTAAAATCGATACAAATCCTCCAAGTCCCATTCGACTTCTTCACCATTACTACATTCGACAACCACTCGGGGTAGTTTACCTCTTGTATGAACCGGGCCTTCAAGAGCTTGTCCACCTCCTCTTTTATAGCTAGCTGACGTTCGGGGGCGAACTTGCGCCTCTTCTGTTGAACCGGTTTGGACCCCGAAACAACGCTGAGGTGGTGGACTAAGAGCTCTTCGAAAATTCCGGGCATGTCTGCAGCTGACCAAGCGAAGATGTCTCGGTTCCTTCGGATGCACTGTACAATGTCCGAGCATAAGGCAGACGGGAGGGTCTTGCTAACAAAGAACTTGCGAGTTGGATCCTGCTCAGAGAAGAGCACTTCCTCCAATTCATCCACCTGCTCGGACGTCGGTCGGGCAACATCTTGGGGGATTTCCAGAGTTTCTAAGGAGAGGACGGGACCGAAGGTAGAGGTCATGTAGCACTTGCGGGCCGTTTCCTGATTGCCTTTTACTTTCCCTACTTCGGCCCGAGTGGGAAACTTCATTTTGAGGTGAAAAGCGGAAGGGACGGCTTCAAGGGCAGCTAGGCCGGGCCAACCTAGAATGACATTGTAGGCTGCGGGGACATCTACGACCATGAAGTCCATCGACTTCGTTCGGCTAGTAGGAGTTTTGCCAGCGGTTACGTCGAGGGTGATCACCCCTTCAATAGTCACTGGCACTCCCGTGAACCCATGGAGCGTGTAGCCGGCGGGCTTGAGTCTGTCTCGGGAGAGCTTTAGTCCTTTAAAAGCGGCGAGGAAGAGGATGTTAACGGAGCTGCCGTTGTCCACTAGGATCCTCTCCACTTTGAAGTTTGCCATGTGGAGGCTGATAACGAGTGCCTCACAATGGGGCATCCTGACACCCTCGAGGTCTTCATCTGAGAATGTGACGGGCACTCCGAGGCCCTTAGGAGGAGGGTTGGCGCGAACCGAGTTGACTTCTCTTATAAATACCTTTCGAGAGGAGTTTGAGGAGCCCCCCATTGGGCCCCCATGAATGAGGTGCAGGACACGCTCCTCCTCGAAGTCGGGCGTTTCATCGCATTCCGGACGCTTATTAGCCCCCCGAGGTGGGGGAGGAAGTTCGGCTCGATCCTTTCTTACGAACCTGGTCAGCTGCCCCCTCTGGATGAGGGCTTCTATCTCATTCTTTAGGGCCCGACAATCATTGGTGTCGTGGCCATGGTCTCGATGATAACGGAACCACTTCTCTTTATCCCTTTTCTTGGCAGGGGTGTTCATTCTCGGAGCAGGAGGTATGATCCCTTCCTTCTCAACTTCCATCAGAATGGTAGAGACATTAGTGGTGAGGAGAGTAAACTTCTCAAATCTGGGGGAAGTTCGGCACTGGCCGGCATTATCCTTCTGGAGCTTCCTGGCTCCTTCCTCTTCTGTTCCCTTTCTCTTAAACCCAGAGGAAGACCCCTCCAAGTTGGGGCGGTGCTCAGCTTCTTCGGCCTGAATGTACTTTTCACTTCGGAGGAGGAGGCCAGAGAAGTTCTGTGGGGGCTTCTTGGCGAGGGAGGAGCGGAGGTTGGAATTGAGGACATTGGACTGAAATGCTGCTGCAGCGACCAACTGGTCGAGGGATGCTATGGACCTGGCTTCAGCTGTGAACCTCTTCACATAATCTCTCAACTTCTCACCCTTCTTCTGGTGGAGGTACAGTAGCGAGATGCTGGTCTTCTCAGTTCTATGGCTACTTACAAATGGGTGACGAAGAGGGGCTTGAATTGTTCAAAGGAGAATATTGAAGATGGGGCAAGGCGAGAGTACCATTCTTGAGCCGGACCTTTGAGAGTTGCAGGGAAGGTTTTACAGAGCAGAGCATCGGAAGCTTGATGGATGAGCATTAGGGTCTTGAAGCTCTCGATGTGATCGACGGGATCAGTTTCCCCGGAGTAGGCCACAAATTGAGGAGGCTTGAAGCCGATTGGTACAGGTGCATCCATTATGGTTCGGGAAAAAGGAGGTCTGCTAGGACGAAGGGTCCTTCCTCTAAGTTCTTATTCTCGGTCTAACTGACCCAAGCGCCTCTCCATCT
Source organism: Hemerocallis citrina (assembly GCA_017893485.1). Classification (NCBI taxonomy): domain Eukaryota; kingdom Viridiplantae; phylum Streptophyta; class Magnoliopsida; order Asparagales; family Asphodelaceae; genus Hemerocallis; species Hemerocallis citrina. The sequence continues at coordinate 379,342,274 of CM030358.1, read as the reverse complement.
CATGGAGACGACGGTACACAGCGTCGTCCCTTCGACGGTAATCAGCCGAGCCTCTAGACTCGTCTTCGTACGAGGGAGAGCGGGGGCTATGACGACGATAGCTCCTGGAGTGGCGAGGACTTTGCACATGCCGGGAGTTGCTGGGAGCGGGAGGAGGAGATGGGGACCGTCGGCAAGGACTTCGGACCGGAGGAGGAAAGAGGATCTTGGGTGCATTGGTGTTAGGACGGAGAGTGAGAGCTTGTAGGACGGTCGCTTGGAACTGCTGGAACTCGGCACGGGTGATGGGTGCCTCATCGTTCCTAGGCTGTTGCCGACCTGCAGGGGAAGTGTGGCCTTCTTCTGTAATGCTCGAGGGACTCTCTCCGCCCCCTTCGGGTAGGGGACCTTCTGTATTCTCGGTGGTGAGGAGACCGCTCATCTGGACGGTATTGGTGGGAGGTTCCCTCTCAGGCCCGCTTTTCATCCAGATGGTGGCGAAGATCCTCATCCTTCTGCCGATTGGGGACAGTGTAGTGGTGATCGGAAGCTCGGGGATGGTGAGAGGCCATAGAGTCCGAAGAGGCATTATGGATGGAGACATGATCCGGATGGAGAGGCTGTTTCTGTGGATTGGGACCCCTGGGAGGCTGTTGGTTCTGCAGAGGAGGTCGGTCCTGTTGAAGAGGGTCCACGGCTTGAGGAGGAAGTTGCTTCTGCTGTTGAGCGGGCTGAGGGGGAACTTCCTGCTGCTGATCGGGATTGGGTCCTCGGTTGGACCCTCTGGATCTGACTTTCTAGGAGGCATGGCTCGAGAGATCTGTCCAACGGGAAGAGGGGAGGTTACTATTCGTTGTTTTCCCACAGACGGAGCCAATCTGTTGCCGCTAAATTTGGTGTGGGGGCAAGCAGATAGTATTTGTGGATTCTTAGGAAAACTGAATAGCAAACCTGTATACCTGTTCCGTCGGAGTTTGATGCTGACTCCTGCCGTACACCTGCAAAAAGTGCGAGACACCGGGGTTGTTCCCGGCGACGCACCCTCCGACGCTCAAGTCAGTAATCAGGGAAGATTATGAAAGAGCGTAAAAACTGGTAAAAGATTGATTACCTCTTAATGGAGATGGATGGGGGGTATTTATAGGCGCCGCTGGGGTCAGATTAGGAATGTAATCCCTGTGGTTGGATGAGGAATGTAATCCCTAATCCCTAGTGAAAGGATAGATATGAATCAGGGCCGTTGATTAAGACTTAATCAGAAACCCTAATTCTATCCTTTCTGGACCGGGTTTGCAGCGGGTTGAGACCCGCACCCAGTTGAGGTGGATCCGTTCGCAGGTTAGTGGGTCTTCGAGGAGGAGATCCAGTACCCGCTTCAGACTCATTGGTAGGTGAAATTACCGTTTTACCCCTGGGCTTCAAGATTCGCGCCCGATTTGGACGGTTCTGATTTAACCCTATTTTTAGCCATATCACCCGGGCAGAGTGAACTTGGTGCTTGATGCTTTGAGTAGGAGACCCGCCGCTATGTTCCTCACTAAGCAGAGGATATGAGGAGGCAAGAGTTGGATGTGGTACTTCCTGGATCAGCCCAGCAGTTCATGATGTTGCAGTTGCAGTCTTCCTTGGTAGAGCAGATTAAGGAAGCCCAAGCGGGTGACCAACAGTTGCAGCAGTTTCGGAGTGAAGTGGAGGCCGATTTGAAGACCGATTTGGTCATTCACGCAGATGGGTCGCTTTCTTTTAGCTCTAGATTGTGTGTACCTAGGGGATAAGTTAGGCAGAAGCTACCTGAGGAAACTCATCGGTCCCCGTATTCTATTCATCCAGGTGGTACTAAGATGTACAGGGACTTGAAGTAACATGCCTCGTGGCATGGTATGAAGAGAGCTGTGGCCAGATATGTCTCTCAGTGCCTGTAACCCCCATTCCCGATATTAGTATTTTTCGTATATTTTCTATAATTTGATTTTTTGTAAATTTACTCTTGTTTTAACTCGATTTGGACCTTCTATTAAAATCTTTTTCAAATAATAGTATAATTAACTTTATTTTGTATTTTTAATTTCAACTATTTATGTTATTAATTTTCGAATTTTAATAAATTTGTTCATCTAAAATCCTATTTTGATGCATATCATTATTATTATTATTATTGTTATTGTTAATGTTTTTAGTATTAATATTTGTTATTATTGTTGTTATTATTATTGTTATCGGTATTATTAATTTTATCATTTTTATTAGCATTATTTTTATTATTATTATTTTGTTTTAAGCCCGAATATGATCAATTTTATATGCATTTCACTATTTGATTTAATGTGTGTGTGTGTGTGTGTGTGTGTGTGTGTGTGTGTGTGTGTGTGTGTGTGTGTGTGTGTGTGTGTATATATATATATATAATACCCTATTGCTCTTTCTTGATTATTTTCTTTTTGATTAAATTTGTTCATTAAAAAATTCCGTTCTTCTTGTTTGAGCTTTTCTTGTTGAATCTATTATCTTTTATTTAATTGTAGGTATTTTTATTGGAACCCTATTGATTTGGATATATCTCTTAATTGAACCCCCAAACCCTAATTTCTTGTGTTCTTGATCCAAAACCGCTTTTATTGGACCCTAAACCAATAACCCAATACCCTAATTGTACCCTTTAAATACAACCCTAATGCAAACCCTAGAAATTGCACAAATTGAAACCTTAGCCGTCTACTCTCTCTCCTACTCTCTTTCTCTCCTCCCTTTCTCTATCTCCCGGTTGGATTTTACCGCTAAAACACCAGAACCTCCTTCTCCGGCCGTTCGCCGGTGACCACTCCCATGTCGCCCCTCATTGCCACTCCCTCCGGCGACCCTCTCCTAGCTCAGCCCCCAAAACCCCCCTGTCTCCTCCTTCCCTGCTTTGCTCGACAACAATAGAACCCAAAAACCCCGAGCTTTCTTCCTTGTTTCGATTGCTCAACGGTAGCCACCAGCACTGCCTGCCGTTGCACCACCGTCGAAGTTGCCAGCGCCACCGCCCCCTTGGCCCGAGCTATTGCTGACGTTGCTGCTGTCTTGTTGCAATTGCTGCTGTCTCTTTGTTTGCTTGGATCTTTTATTGCACGTATATTACACGTGTGATTGTGTGTTCGTGGGTTCGTTGCTACGGGATTCTTATCCTGTTATTCTTGGTATTCGTTTTCACCGTTTATAATGCAAGTCATCATCCAGTTGAATTTTTAATTGTATCAAATTCAAGTTTTGGTGAAACTCATGCAAGTAGATCTCTTTGTTATCGTATTATCCATTGTTCATCTCTTCGTTGGGTCTGTTAAGGGTTTACACGAGCTAACTCCAATATTCTTAACATTGTGCCATTTTTTACTCTAAATTTTTGATCTTTCATGAGTGCATATAGAATTGATAATATGGTGTTCATATAATCATCACACAAATAAATTATTGTAGAGAAATGATAGGTTCTATGCTGTTTGATCGATTGATGATTGATTGATGATAAGTTGATGTATGAGCATGTTCTAATTTTATTTATCATGTTTTGACACCAATCATGCTTATTACACAATTTATTGACTAAAGAATCGATACCTATATAGTCTAATTATTTTATTTTCATGAAAAACTACACAAATCCTGTATATTGCTTGCTGACCTGAATGTTAACTGCTATTTTTGAACCAGTAAACGGTCTTAAAATGAAATACTTTTTGAATATGAATTATAGAATTATCTTTCTAGTTTCCAGAACATCTTGAATTTTAGAATTCCGAGTTGTGTAGCAAAACTGATGCCAATTTTACTACAGCTGTGTTTTTAATTCCAGATTCTCAGATTTTTGTATCTTGCATGCTTAAACAGTAAAAAGGCTGATCAAATGATAAGATCTTGTTCGTTGTCGGGATCTGTTCCCGTTATTCCTGGTATTCATTTTCGTCTTCGGTTAAGGCAAGTAACTTGTACTCAATTCCTTTGTATGATACAAGTCATAAATTCCGCTTGTAGTGTAGTTGGGTTCTAGAGACAACTCGTGTGTGATCTATTTTTGATGAGTACTGTCTCTATAGTGCTATTGACCATAGTTGCCTCACAAACCAAATTTGACATGAAACAACTTAGGTGTTGACCATTCTTGATGTGATTATATTTGTGAGATAATTATGAGAATTTGGGTATTTATTTTGATCCATGTGATATACTTGTTGTGGATATGCTGTATACCCTATTTCATGATGTTTGGACACTTAGGAGACTCTATAACATATTTGGTTGTGTTTGGAATGAGTTTCGTATGTTGTATGTTGATTTGTTGTTAAAAGAAAAATTTATATTTTGTCAGTGATCAGTTTTGATAGATATTTTAGACCATATTAAGGTCAGAATCTTAACTTCAGTATTAAACATGATTTTTAGAGAAATCTGTCTTCTTTCCAAATTTTCCTACCTTGATCGATTTCGTTTTCGTATGTGTGAGATATGATTGTTTTACTACAGAGGTATATTTTATTTTCAGATTTAGTTTCTTGATGATTTCGATGACTAAACTATTTTGATACTAGTGCTAAGCCTATTATATTTATCTGAAATTTTGCACAGTATTTCTATACCTATTTAGGGATTACCCAGAATTTTGGTAGATTTTATTGATGAGTTTTATGTATCGTTTCATGCTTGTTTATAAAAACTATACTTACTGGATTTTGCTCGCTGTTCTGAAAAGATTTGTATTTTGACCCAAATTCCTTTTCCTATATGAAAAATATTTATAAAATATGAAAGTTATCTTATTTTGTCTAGTTTCATCTACCTTTGGAGGATTTGGATTTCGTTTCACGGTTTGCAAGATATAACAGTTTTCGTACAGCAGTGTTGGGAATTCCAGATTTCCCAAACTATCGTTTCTTGATGATTTCTGATTTTTGTTGACTAAACTAATCTTACTGGAAAATTATGAAACCTTATATTCTGATAATAGACATATAGGGAATACCCCAGATTTTTCCTGGATTTATTTGAGGTGTTCTGATGCTGTTTTCCTGACTATGAATTCGATTTACCGATTTCTGGCTGAACGTATTTTTTGGTTTCAAATCAGTTTTGAGTTATGTTTTTCTAAAACACTATATGACTTACATGTATCCGCTGGATTCGGTTGGAAGTCTTTTTTTCAGATTCTCTGACGGATCTAGGTTTTGATTTTTATGGTAGCGGGAATCGCTATTTTAGTAATGTACTGTCATACTGTCCTGAATTAGGAAGTACTCTATTTTGTTCTGTTATGTGACTATCTTACCATCTGTACATGTTTATCGGTTATTCTGAACTTGTGAGTCGTTATATCATGCTAGATTTACCCTGTTTCATGCACATACACATTTGTCTGATAATAATTATAAAATGATCAAGCCAGGGTTTATGGAAAAGATCTGGTAGTGGGAAAGCATAGAAATGTGTACTTAGAAGGGGGTCTGTGTTTCCCATATGATTATCTGTTATCTATTATTCTGTACCCTGTCTACAACCCTAAGTACACGGCCCTATATGATCCCCTACGAAATCTACAAACGTTACCATTTTCAATGTAGCAACCATGTGATAAAAGGATGGCACATGAAGTGTTCCCTAGTTAGTAATTAATACAAGACTTACAAGAATCTGAATCTGTATCTGTATCTGATATCTGAATCTGTTATCTGAATCTGCTATCTGATCATCTAATTATCTGAGAATTCGTTATCTGTCTGACACTATCACTTGACACCATTATTTAACACTATCTGTATATCTGTTTGCATGCTATTTGACTTTTGACACTTAACACCTGTTAGTATACCATGCTAGTTGACTCTGCTATACCATGCTATATTTGTTCTGCTATTATTTATATTTGTTAGTTTTCCATGTACTTGTATACTGCATTACAAGCGGCCCGTAACTTGCATTGACGGGTACTTGTTTTCTTTTTCTTTCTCCTGCAATTTATTGATTACAGATCAGAATGGTCGTTTTCCCGATGGTATTGGAGAAATGAAATATTAGTGCTGGACTTCTTTTGATATTATTATTATCTGTTGCTTTTGAACAATGTATTTGAGTATATGGTTTTTATTTGTATTTGGGCAATGTGACCCAGGATATTAACTGTTCGGATCTGTTTATTGGAGACTATTATATTATTGGTTTTCAATTAATTTCTGTTGGCACTTTGTTTTGTTTTGGGATATATATGTCTGTGTGAGGATGATTGTTTTGGCTTCCGACTCTGATTATTCTGAGATTTGTTGTAAGATTCTGAACAGCTTATAGATGATGCAAATCATTCGTTGGGTTGAGTCGCGTATCCGTATTCCGTATTCTTTTTGGAAAGTGGGGCGTCACAATACTGCTTAGAAATTAATGTTCCTTCTCTATTTTTTGTGCACTTTGTGTCATTTAAGTGATTATTGAGCACTTTGCAATTTTATATTCATTGTATTTATGTTATATGGTTTACAGTTTGGTCTTGATTTGTTTATTAGACAACAACCCTAAGTCTTATTTTTTTATGGAAGTAGCACTTGTGATTGCTAAGAATGGATTGACTGAAGTTTCACTATCTTGTTCTAATGGTTATTTTACAGGATCTGATAGGCCTTCTCAAGTCCCTTGTGGTTTTTTCACACAAACTAGCTACTTTTTGGGAATTTGATGTTAAATAAAAAAGAAGGTAACTCATATCATACTTGTCTGCAGTAACCTCATTTAGTAGCACGTATTTTATGGGCAGTGCTATTTTGTGTTTTATGTTGTGCTTTAACCCTTTCAGTATATATTGAATTTGGCATTATTTTATATGTTTATAAAATTTGGTTTTATACTTTCAGAGAAGCTCTACTTCATTTGATTTTGAGTTCGAGTCATACAACTACAGTGGCTTTGACATCACAAATCACTTTAATGAATATGTGGATTATGAATGTGACTACAGTCTACAGCTTGTATGTATTTTTTGATAGTTTATTAATCCTTTTTGTCGAATGCTTTGGTTCTTTATGTGCTAATTCTTGGTAAATCACATCTATTTTAGGTACCCATATCTGGATGCACAATACCATTTCTACAGGAATTGTTTGTTTTGTGCCAAATAAAAATTGTTTGTTACTGGGTAGTTGTGCTTCTGGCACTTGTGTATGGAAAAAGGAAACCCCAAGTTCTGCTCCCTGATGCACCACGACTAGATTTGAAAACAAAGATTGACAATATTGTGAAGCATCCTTCCAGATCAAGAGGAAACCCCAAGTTAGAAGTGCTTTTGAAAACATTCGTTGTATTTCTTAGAGTTTGACAACTCATATTTCCTTCTAGAGTGTACTGTTGGTATTTTGGCACTTCGAAACAAATATATAATTTTGTATTGAGAATGTTCTATACTCTATAATATTAATGCTTATTTTGGTGTTCCTCTAAATATGTATTGTTTGTTCAAATCACATATTTTTCATTATTATATTTTCTTTATATAATTGTTCACATCAACAGGTGAAATAATTATATGTTCTTCATAAGAAATACATCATTTTTAAAATTTTGATTAAGCCATCTGAACAAAATCACCAATGAAAAAACGTGTCCAATTGCATTCGCAATATAACAATTGCATTTGTGAGGTAACAATTGCAATGGAATGACTACTTTGCGAACCTCTGTAGCAATAGTTTATCAGCAACGGGAAAAATTCCTTTTAAAACACACTTGCAATGGAAATATTTGTTGTAGATATTTTCTTTTAGATGGGGACAGCAAGAAACAATTTTCATTGCAGATATCCTATTGTAGACAATATTCACAAGGGATAATTAAAATTTCGTTGCAAATGTGTGAATCAACCATGAGAGATTTCACAACCGCACAATTACAAGGGAATGAGAAAAATTATCTTACGAATGTGCATTAACTATGGAATTTCACTCTTTTACAAGGAAAATTTTTGTTGCAATTGTGGCATTTTCTACTAGTGATCTGAAGTTGCATATTTTGTGGCATGGTATGAAGCGAGCCGTGGCAAGATATGTTTCACAGTGTTTGATCTGCCAGCAGGTGAAGGCAGAACATCAAAGGACTACTGGAGTTCTTCAACCTCTTCCTATTCCGGAATGGAAATGGGAGAACATCATCAATTTTGTGACTGCCCTGCCGAGGAGTCCCATTGGTCACAATGCCATCTGGGTGATTATGGATCGGTTGACGAAGTGTGGTCATTTTATTCCCTTCAAAGTGGGCCAGTATACAGAGAGCCTTGCAGAGAAGTACATGTAGGAGATTGTCAGATTGTGTGGGGTCCCTGTCAGCATTGTATCAGACAGAGGCACTAGGTTCAGATTTTAGTTCTGGGAAAGTCTTCAAGACATTCTTGGGAGCAAGCTGAACTACAGTACTGCGTACCATCCGCAAACAGATGGGCAATCGGAAAGGACCATTCAGACATTGGAAGATATGTTGAGGTCCTGTGTTCTGCAGTTTGGAGGATCTTGGGAAAATCATTTACACTTGGTAGAGTTTTTTTACAACAACAGCTAGCAAGCAAGTCTTAAGGCAGCTCCGTACGAGGCTTTGTATGGTCGGAAGTGTAGGTCACCACTGTGCTGGGACGACATTGGTGAGCAGAAGCTTTTGTGGCCTAAGCTGATCACGAGGACTGTTGATGTAATGACCCAGATCAGAAAGCACCTACAGGCAGCTCAGGAAAGACAAAGAAAATTGGAAAATGTTCACAGAAGACCATTGGAGTTCGAAGTCGGTGATCATGTGTTCCTCAAAGTATCACCATGGAAGGGAGTTATCTTGTTTGGAGGTGGGGGCAAGCTAAGCCCTAGATTCATTGGGCCATTTGATATTGTGGAGCGAGTAGGCAATGTGGCCTATAGACTCGCGTTGCCACCGACTTTATCTGGAATGCATGATGTCTTCCATGTCTCCCAACTCAGGAGATATGTCAGGGATGACAGTCACATCATTGACTACTCGAAATTTTCTGTTCAGCCCGATTTTTCCTGTGAGATCCGCCAGGTTTCGATCTTGGACCAAAGGGAGAAGATTTTGAAGAACAAGGTTATCATATTGGTTCGAGTTGCTTGGAATCTTCACTCGCCTGGTGAGTTGACTTGGGAGCTTGAGGATGAGATCCAGAAGAAGTTTCCTCATCTTTTTGTGTAATTCTTTTTCTTTCTTCGGGGTTATCCTATTGCCACTTGAATAAATTTTGAAGACGAAATTTTATTGTATGGTGGGTAGGATTGCAACTCTGGGTAGGATTGCAACTCCTCTTTTTATTTTTCCTTTTATCATTGATCTCCATTGTAATCTCTTTTGTAATTCGAGAACATTTCATTTTTTTTCATTCATTGTATCGAATAATATTAATTCTAATATTATTCATGATTTATCTTTGATCTCAATTTGATTATTGGAATCTTACTTCTTGTATTCCTGATTCAAATTTAATTTCATGGATTTGTCTTTTTATCTTGTTGGGTTGATAATTGTCCTCCTATTTGACCCATACTGTACCCAAAACAACCCACAAACCCAAAACCACCCCATATCTCCACTAACAGCCAATCTCCGAAAATCCCTCCTAACGATTATCCCATCTTGTAACCCCTAATTTGATATCCCTAATAATCAGTCATGGATCCCACCCCATTAATATGGTTATTATAATACTATTATTATATTATAACCTACCCTAACCCGACACTCAAACACAGCCGCCACTGTACACACCCCCATCTTCTCTGTCAACTCTCTCCCTTTCCCCTGTTTTCGAACTGACCGAAACCAAACCCATCTGCCATTACCCACCGTCCACTTCCACCTTCGACAACCCCCTGCCTGCTCCTTGTCGTCATCGCCCTGCACACAGTCGAGCCCATCCTCCGTGATCATCGCCCACCATTGCTACCATCATCAAAACTCTTCATCTCCCCCGTCGAGCCGCCTTCCGGAGCCCTGTGCACCACCATCAACTTCCGCAACAGCCACCCCTGCCTCAACCTCCTTCGTTTCGTCGGCACCCATTGCACCAGTTGCCGACCGTTCGCCTGCTGTCCTCGTCCTCCACAACTGCCAGCGACCCACCGCTTGCCATCCCGTCGAGCCACCTCGATGCCGCACTTCCGTCGGCTGCCTCCATCAACCACAGTCAAGCCGCAGCTTGCTGAGCTGCTGTTGTCTTCTATTACATGCAGCGCACGTGTATTCGCGGTTGTTGTCGATCTCACAGAGTTGATGTTGCCTCTTTTCACGTAGCGCGCATGTGTCACCCCCGGATCCTAATCCCATTATTCTCAAAATTTCGGATCTAACGTCGTTTAAAGGCAAGACATTTTTCCTCAAGCAGTTATTGTATCGTATTCGAGATTGTTTATTGAATCCCGCAAGTAGATCTATATTGATTATTGTATATCGTCTATTGTTATCTATCGTTGGGATACTTCGAATTTACACGAGCGAATCCGAGTAGTAGTCTTGACTTCGTACCGTCTTTTTTACCTCCAATTTATGGAGATCTTGCATACATTCATGTAGTTAATTATTGAATATATGAATAGAAATTGTCATTGTAATTCATGTTATGACATTACACAACTATTTTAGATTGTATGCTACTGTTGGTTGTTATATGATTGATGTTGGTGTATTGGTTGATTGTGATTAGTAAGTTTGTGGACATTACACATCTTAATACCATGTTGACATAGATGTAACTTGTTGTGATTTATGTTTTCAACCCCTAACTCATCATTTATAACATCTTATTTTTTTTTTAATCATGAAAAATATATTCAGATCCTGAAATTTACTGTCAACTTAAATATTGTCATGCTATTTCGACCAAGATACTGTCATCAAAATCAACAACTTCCTGAATATGAAATGTAGCCCCATGTGTCTAGTTTCCAGAACATCAAGAATTATTAAATTTCGACTTATATTGCATGATTTATTACCATTTTACTGCTACTATATTTTATTTTCAGATATATGCATATACCATGTTAAACTAATGAAATAGATGAACTAAGGATCAAATATTGCCATGAAAATTTCCTGATTGATAATTAATATGCTTAGGGCCATGAAAATTATATTTGCTGATTTTTAAAATGAATATTTACTTCTTTTATAACTGAAACTAGTTAACACCGGTAACCAACCAGAATTTGTAACCTGTAAAGAACACTATAATTCTCCTAGCTTCTGTTGTCGGAATTTGGACTTTTAATATACGTTGGAACTGGGCAGGAGTCTAGTTTCTAGAACTTCTGACGGATCCACATTTTCTATCCTGTAGCAACGAGAAATTCAATTTTGGTACAGAAATCTACTGCTGTCCAGAACTGAGTTTCCATGTTTGATAATATATAATTTAATCTATAATGTTATATTTGATGCATTTAATTGTATGGAGTACATTGCATGATCATAGGGTTGTGTTGTCATCATTCTAGTATTCCTTATTAATCGCCTTATCGTTTCCCCATTAATATTTCTATCCCTATTGTTCCCTATTAGTATCGTAATATTGCCACCCAGTATTACATGTTGATTGAATAAAGAATGTTAATCAAGCTGGGGATAAGAATTGACTAGAGTAGTTGATGATATAGTGACTGTACTCGGAAGCGTGGGCCTCGTTCCCAAAATATCGTTATCGTCACAGTGCAAGAAATTGGGTCAGTGACCAGTGTTATCGTCATTATGCAAGGAATTGCGTCAATGGACAATGTTATCGTTATTGTGCAAGGAATTGCTGCAATAGCCAGTGTTATCATTTTAATGTTATATCGTGCGGAGTACATGATCTATAGAATCCACCTCCGTAGTCTAAACGAAATTGATTGTATGCATCGAACCTGTAGTTATGGGATGCAGTAGTACGTGCATTAGTTAGGATTAAAATGAATAGTAGACTTAAGATTTTCATCGCATCGTCATTGCATATTGTCATCGTTATTGAACAGTGTTATCATTATTGTTTACCATTATTGTTATCGTTTATTATTATCATTTATTGTTATCGTTATCAATCACCATTATTGCACATTGCACCATTATCATTTTGTCATTGTTCAATGCTATTGATTTCATCGTTCATTGAATTCATTGTTATATCGTTATTATCATTATTTCTCTGTTTCTCTACTTACTGTCCACGACTTTCTCTATGGACATATTATTCTCTCTTTTTATATGAACAACTTACTAGGTAATCAAGGAGAGTTGCCTGATGGATTATTGGTGAAAGAATTGTTTTGCATCGCCGCCTGAATAATTATTGTTTCGTATAAGGACTTAAATAATTAAACATTGTTATTTATTTGTATTGTGGGCTTTTGACCCGAATATTGTTATTGTTGATTCCAAATGTTGGATTGTTATTATATAGTTATTTCATGCTTAAATTCCATGTATTGTTATTCATGTGATTATTCTTTATTTGTATGAGTGGTTGTTTTGCTTTCTTGTTTATATTGTTGAGTTGAATCGATAATAGCTTATGGAGGACGCAAGTCATTCGCTGGGCCGATGTCACGTACTCGTATTCCGTATTTTTGGAAAGCGTGGAGTGATAATTTCATATCATGAATGCACAAAAGTATCTATTTTGTCACGTTACAATATATTATGAATATGCCAAGTTATATAGTTGATTATATCATATTATCGCCCATTAATTTCACCTTGAACTTCTTTATATCATACACATACTCACTCAATAATTTCATCGTTTATCATATCACAACTTAGTATCTCCCATATATCATAAACATGCACCACATTGGTCAACACATCATAACACCATATATATATCATTTTTTTATTTATCATCCGTATATTATACGTACATCAATCCCAATTACTTCATACTATCATATATATACACAATATATCACCCATAACACCAAATATTCAAAATCATGCAAATTCACCATATAGCACAATTTCAACTTATAAAAATTCCATATTTTCTATTATATCTTTCTCCGGATATAACTAACACAAATTACATCGAATCAGTAAAAAAAAATTCACAACATAATGTATACCTAGTACAATCATACTCACTTGACGAACCGGCAAGAAGATACTCCTCGCTCGCCCGGTCGCTAATCAAACTTCACTTTTTAATACCTTCCCGAAGCTTTCTCTATAAACCAATACTACCATGCTAAAGAGCACCTTGAAAACTCTGAGAATCCCCAAATAATTTGAAGCTTGAAGTGAGATTGAGGTTTGATTCAAAAACCCTAAGTTACCATGGAGTGGGTTTCGGCCAAATGCTTGGATTTCGGCCAGGATGAAGAAATCGGGAGAAGGAAGTGGAATACTAGTAAATAGGTAGATTTTTAATAGTTAGGAGGGTTTGTCTCTTGGGCCTAAGCCCACATCAAATAAAATTCACATTTCACTGGTTATTTTCAACCCCGAACATCGAAATTTCTAACTTCTTTCTAGGACCATGCAATTACTTCAAATTAACAAATATTTAACCCTCTATTATGCACAAGTACTCAGGAAAAATTTTGGGTTTAATTGGATTGATCTCCTCTGAGAAAATTGATCTCAAAACTCCTATATTTCCAATTTTTTTCCGTTTAAACCCAAATTCCATTTTAATCATTTTAAAATAAAATAAAACCAATTAATATAAAAAAATATACTCAAAATCACAAATAACAATAGTATAAATAAAATATTTAAGAATTTTTAAAATTACAGGTGTTACATTCTACACACCTCAAAAGAAGCTCGTCCTCGAGCTACAGAGGTTAAGAAAACTCAAACAAACTCAAGGTACTTCCTCCTCACCATTTCCTCAGATTTCCAAGTATATACATGAGCATCAGAACTCCCCTGCATCTTCAACAACTGAACAACTTGTCATCTTGTCCGCCGCACTAATCGATCTACAATAACCACCAGTTCATAGATATGTCACATCCTGCTAGACTTCAATCTGTGGCGGGTCAACAACTTGAGATGGATCACTAACACTTTCTCAACATAAAAACACGAAATACATCATGAATGCCTGACATCTCAATGGTAAGCTCCAAATGATATGCCACGGTTCCAATGCTTTCTATAACTCTGGAGGGTCCAACAAGACTCGGGTCTAACTCTTCCTGATTCCCAAAATGGCATACTCCACACATAGGGGAAACCTTTTAAGAATACAACATCTCCAACTTCCAACTTAAAAAGGCTTTCGCCACTGATCTGCATAACTCTTTTGTCAACTACACACCTCAAAAGAGGCTTGTTCATGCTTGCCTGATAACTAATATCCTTCTTCATTCCAGGCCACCAAAATGTTCTTCTATGATCTCGATACATCTTCGTACTACAGGGATAAATAGTATACTTAGTATAATAAGCAATCTACATCACCTGCTACCATTATAACCCCTGTTTTCCCGAAAATGTATTTCTATGTGTTTTCTGTATTTCAAATTTTCGTAACCCCTATTTCTCCAGTATACTTAGTATTGCCTGTTGCCGTGCCGCCCACCTGCATCGCCAAGCCACAGCCAAGCTTTTTGGCTGTTTGTTTGTGTTTTGATCATGTTGGATTTCGACCGTTGGAACGCTTCATCATCATCCTGGTCATCATGATCTCGTCTTTGATTATGGGCCTTCGATCTCCTCTTGATCATCTGATTAGATCCTAGCTGTCCGGTCTCTTCGTGATCGTCATGATCATGATGATCATCAATTTTCTTTGATCGCAGTCGTTCGATCGACCAATCTTGATCTTCATTATCAGGAAGATCTGGCCATCCAATCTGATCCGATCATCTTGATCTTGATCTTCGATCTCAGCCATCCGATTGTGTTCATGATCTCGATCGTCTTCATCTTGTTCGTGATTGTATGTTCATGATTGGTTCGTGATCCGTTCGTTGTGTTTGTGTTCGTGCCCCAGGATCTATTCCTGTTATTCTTGTTCCTTGCATCATTTTCATCGTCGTCTCTCAGGCAAGTAACTTGTATTCATTTCTTTGTGTAATACAAGTACTAAATACTGCCTGTAGTGTAGTTGGGTTCTAGAGACAATTCGTGCGTGAAACCCCTTGTTGATATTGTCTCTATAGAGATGATTTGACCATAGATGCCTCACGACATACATGATATGATATAACCTAGGATTGACCACTTCTTGTTGTGTATATGTGTGTTGTTCATATGTTATTATGTGCTTGTTCGTGTTGTTCATGGTAGACTTGTTGTAAACTTGTGAAATACCCTATACCGTGTTGCTTGGACATCTAGTACACTCTATTTCGTGTTTGGTTATGTTTTGGCTGAGTTCTTTGTGAACTAGTGGATTTTGTGCATATGCGCTATTTTCAGTTTTGCTGGCTTTCTCGTTTTGATCAGTATTTTATACCCTATTAAGGTCAGTATTTATTTGAGAATATTTTGAGAATATTTTGTGAACATGATTTGTAGAGAATTCTGTCTATTTTTCAACCCTTTTGACGGATCTCAGTTTCGATTTACGAGTTGTGATTTATGTCGATTTTACTACAGTGGTGTCGAAAGATTTCCAGATTTTATTTTCTATAAATTCTGAAAAGTAATCTATTTTTATCGTGATATTAAAAGTATTATTTTGATCTAATATTTTACACGGTATAAATATACTTGATTGGGATTAACCCTGAATTTTTATGGATTTATTTGATGAGTTTTATATACTGTTCTATGTTTCCAAACAACTACTATACTAGCAGATTTTTCTTGTTGTTCAGTAAAGAACCTGATTTTTGACCTACTTCTACTTGCTATTTGTAAAATATTGGTGAATATAAAAGTTAGCTTACTGTATCTATTTTATTACCCTTTTAGCAGATTTGGATTTCGATTTATGGTTTGTGAGATATTGCTGTTTTCATACTGCAATGTTTGTGAATTCAGATTTACAAAACTACTGCATCTTGTTGTTTTTTTATTTTAATTGACTACACTATTTTTGTTGGAAAATTATGAAACTTGATTTTCTGTTAGTACACATATAGGGGAATACCCCAGATTTTTCGTGGATTTAATTTGTGAGTTTTCATGCTGTTTTCCTGACTTTGAATACAATCTTCGGATTTCTGGCTGAACGTGTTCTCTGGATTCAAATCTGTTTTGAGTTATGTTTTTGTCAAATACTATATGACTTATATATGTTTACTGGATTTGGAAGGGAGTCTACTTTCCAGATTCTTGGATATGTTGTATTTGGACAATGTGACCCAAGATATTGCCTTAGGATTATTTGAGATTAATATATTTTGTTTCAAGTATTCTTTTTGGTATTTTGATTCATATGTGCATGCTTGGTTGATTCTTTTAATTCCGACTCTGATTATTCTTGTGAGATGTTGTAAACATTCCGAACAGCTTATGGATGATGAAAATCATTCGCTGGGCTTAGTCACGTATCCGTATTCCGTATTCTTTTTGGGAAGCGGGGCGTGATAACCATAAAACATCCACATCAAGAACACAAAGTCTACGATGATAACGAAGACCTCCTCACTGCCTACTAACAAATCTGTAAGACATTCATCAATCTCATCCAAAATTAGATCATGTATCATCTGTAACAAATAAGAATATCGAATCTAGGCTCGAATGATTAGCTGAAAGATAGATGGCTGCACTGACAAACTGCCCAAATATAAGGTCATGCCACCTTCTGCTACCGAAGTAAAATCAAATTGACCCAATGTCTCTAGCACCTTCCACTCATTGGACATAAGAAGAGCCAACATCTTTCTTCTACTCAAAGCATCCGCCACCACATTTGCTTTCCCTGGGTGGTATATTATTTCCACATCAAAACTACTAAGGAATTCGAGCCACCTTTGTTGCCTCATGTTGAGATCCTTTTGCGAGAACAAGTACTTCAAACTCTTCTGATCTGTGAAAGCTGAAACTGCTGCCCAAACAAACAATGTGTCCATATTTTCAATGCATACACTACTGCCGCCAATTTCAAATCTGAGTAGGATACCACACTCCATGTGACCATATAAGCTACAAACCCGCTTTCCTGCATCAGAACTGCACCTAAACTAGTACCACATGCATCTGTATATACTTGGAGAGGCACTCCCTTCTCAGGGGTAATCAAAACAGGAGCTGTAGTCAATCTGTCCTTTAACTCTTGAAATGCCCTTTCACACTTCCAGACCATAAAAAAGGCACATTCTCCCTGGTAAGCTGAGTCATCGGTGCAGCAAAAATAGAAAATCGAAGATTAAACCTCCAATAATAGCTAGCCAAACCCAAGAAACTCCAAATCTCTGTCATATTCATGGGCTGTTCCCAGTCTTTTACCACTGCAACTGTCTCTAGATCCACAGATATGCCTTCAGCAGACACAATATGCCCCAAAATTCGCACTTCTCTCTCCCCAAGAATGTCAATTTGAAAAATTGACATACCGCTTCTAGTCCCAAGTGTCTACAACACAATTCTAAGGTGCTATCTATGCTCCTCCATGCTGCGAAAATACACCAAATTATCATCATTAAACACAATCACGAACCTATCGATATAAGGACGGGCGGTCCGATTCATCAAGTCCATGAAAAATATAGGGGCATTCGTCAACCCCTAAGGCATCACCGAATATTCATACAGTTCATGCCAAGTGCGAAAAGCAGTCTTTAGGATACTTCCCTCTTCGATGCTCATCTGATGGTACCCAGTCTGCAAATCTAGCTATGAAAACACTGTCGCTCCCCGCAACTAATCCAGCAAATCATCTATTCTCGACAATGGATATTTATTTTTAATAGTCACCTTATTCAGTACACATTCTCAGTGAACCATCTTCTTTGTTACAAAAATTGCCGGCGCGCCCTACGGCGAATTACTTGGACCAATAAACCTTTCCAAAAGCATCACCTCTAATTATCTTTCATCTCTTCTTATTCCTGAAGTGCTATACTATAAGCTAATTTAGAAATTCGAGTCATAACAAATATCAAATCGATCTTAAACTCCATTTCTCGCTAAGGTAGGGGACCAGGAATCTCTTCGAATATATCAGAAAATCTACAAACCACATCAACAACTTCAATCTTCACCTTAGGCATTTCCACCAAATCCAACGGACATAAATACATCGTCCAAGGCATTACATATAATTAGAAACTCTGTTTCATCGGGTTTTCTCACCCGAATCCTCCTTACATCACACTCCAATTGTGCATAAGGCCTTCACAACCAATCCATCCCCCGGTATAAAATAAAAACTAATACCACACATCACCCCCCCAGTCTACAGGACACACACAGGATCCCAAAGGAAATTGCACCTCTTAGCACACATCAATCAATATAATAGAACTACCCGATGATATACTAACTCTCACCAGTGCTTGTAAGAAAGACATAAGAATTCAATGATTGTAACACCTCAGATTTTAAAATACCGAAAATATTTGTTTTTATATATATTTGGTACGGGTGAGAATTATTTTAAGTGATATCTCATTTTATTTATTTTCAATATTGGTATTGGTATAAATAATTGTGGTAGATTGGTATTATTGATATATTTGGGCCATGAGTTGAGATTTTATGTGAATAAATATTGTTCATTTTATTTATAATTTTGGGGGATTATTATCAGCTAATTTTAATGTATTTAGTATTGTTTGTATTAAGATAGAAAAGAGTTGGGGTTTATTTGTAATATATTGGTTTTGGAGGGCTCATATGTGAATATACCATATTATTATTATTATTATTACTAAATTTATTACCAAAATAACCCTTCCCCCATTATTTCTTTCCTTCCTTTTTCCTTTCCTTACCGTTTCCTTCTTCCCACCCAAAAGAACCCCACATTCGGCCCCCTCTCTCTCCAGCCCAAATCCAACCCATTTCTCCGCCGTTTTCAAATTAAATCGAGGGGATGACTAATTGGGGAGTTCTCTACAACGTGGTAGCGTCAGTTTTTGGAAAGGATTTCGAGAAGGTATATCCCTTTTTATTTTATTGTATAAAAATTAAGTGTGGTTAGTTTTATTGAGTAGAAATATTATAATAGAGAAATTTAGAGAGGTTGGAAGTGATAGATTGGAGGAATTGGTAGATGGTTAGAGAAATTGTAAGTTGTTGATAAATTAGGATTTTGGGTTTGTAAAATAGAGATATATATATATATAAGAATTATCTTTTGTATGGTAGTAAAAATTGTAGTGAGCCATTAGAATAAAATAGGGAGTAGTGATTTTGGCATAAACACGAACTATAGGGTTTATGGAATCGGGTAGAAAACTCGATCCAAATAATTGTAGAAAATGCATATGAGGGTGTAGAATATTATGAAAGTACTAATATAAATTTAGGATGATTTTTATAGGCTTCCAGCTCAATTAAATGGATTATAGGTGAAAAGTGTACGTCGGGTATTCGGTGAAATGCCCGAGCAAGATTTAGGTGAGAATTTGATGGGTTTGGAGGTGTAGTTGAGTCTTATTATTATTATTAACCCTAATATGTGAGATTAGGACAAAGGGGATTAAGGAATTTAGAAAATATGAATTTTTCTTATTAGAAAGCCTCCAATCAATAAGGGAGTGTTTGTATTAGAACCCGAATTCGAAATCGATGTAGCTCACCTACATATGTCATTTGTGATGCGTGGGTGAAGACGAATTGAAATTTGGAGGTCCGAAGGTTGAGTTTTGAGCTTTAAACTAATCGGTTCTATAATTTTTCAATTAGGAGGAAAAAGTCGAACTTCGACTGGCTACAGGACGGACGTGGGACATCGTTTGCTCGATCCGTCAGGTGAGTATGTTGTATTTATAAATATTTTATATTGTGGCCGAATTTCGTGGCTTGGTGATGTATTTCGTAGAAGTTATATTAAAAACTGATTTTGAATAAAAATACGGATTTTTAAGGGTCTGAAACTGAGTTTTTGTGATATTTGAGGAATTAACTATTTTAAGTATACAAAACCTATATTATGGGTTAATGTGACGTGTTGAAGTATAAAAATTAAATATATTAAATCGTTTATGCATATATTTACCACGTGCATGTTTTGTGCATGTTTTTGGGGTATATAGGCCGATATAGGCAACTGGGTATATGCGGAGCCTGGTGTATGGGCTAGCATGCTATGGATGGATGTTATAAGATGTAATTAGACGAAATTGGTAGTTTTGATCATGTTTTGAAAATCCGTGTAATTATAATGCCCGTTCTGTGCATGTTTTGGGGCATATAAGCCCTTATAGGTGATTTTACTTATATGAAACATGATGTATGAGTTAGTATGCTATAATTGGATATTATGAGATTTAATTAGAGTAAATAAATGATTTTGGCCCCTTTTCTTGGAAACCCGCATGGGTGGTGTATGTTGTGTATATATATATATATCATGATATTGACTCGGGATGTGATAATTGATGAAATTAGTAAGTGGGTATATGGTTACATTATAATTATGTTTGAAGTGAATTAATGGGTAATAATGGATATTATAATGTGATGAAGTATACATTTTGATACTTTTACGATATGTAATAACATAATGTAGTTCTTTTATTACTATTATAATCTTGGCGCATTAATAATATACATTGATATGATATGATGGTTTTATATGTTGAATGACAGAATGTATGCATAATGTGGTATAATGATGTAATGATTAATATTGTGGACACTGGATATGCATTAAATGGTAAGATAAAAGATAAGATGGTACTCGTTAATAAAATGTGTTATTAATTCTTGTGATTAAAGTCAAGGATGTGGCTATTGTTTAATTAAAAAGCTGTGATGCTTTATGTTGAATTAGTAAAATGGAAAGATGAATGATTAATGCTAATAACAGATGGTTTTGTTGACCAGTACCTACAACAATCTTGGGGGTTTGGGCTAGACCTCCTAATACCCAAGGACCGGCTTGGGGTAAGTGGACCCAAACTATGTTTGGGGTAAGTGGATTTTATCGCCCAAGCTATCGGCTTGAGGCCCGGTTTTCCCTCGATGACAGTAGTCGCGAGGAAGTACCCAGTTTATCTGGAGTAAGTGGTTTTTTCCCTCTTGGCTTCGGCTGGGAGGAAGTACCCAGTTTATCTAGGGTAAGTGGTTTTTCCCTCGATGACAGTCGTCGCGAGGAAGTACCCAGGTTACCTGGGGTCAGTGGCTTTTTCCCTCTTGGCTTCGGCCAGGAGGAAGTACCTAAGTTCTACTTGGGGTAAGTGGTTCCCTCGCTAGTTCGGCTAGGAGGAAGACGTAGCCTCGGACGAGTAAGACTCTGTGTGAGCATCGGGCCGCATGTTTACTGGGCTGTCGGCTTTCAGTATGTTGGGATACTGTGGCTCACTGGTCGACAAACTAATAAAATAACTAAGTGTTAATAATAAATGTGATAGTAAAGAAAGTGGATAGTGGAATGTGAATTGTGGATGAGAAAGAAAGTGGTTGTGAATGAAGTAAATGTGAAAGAAAATGAGTTATGAGTTAGTGTATGAAAAGAAGTGATAAATGCAGTGCGTGGTTAATTTAAAATGATAATAATAGAAGAGACATGTGTTCTTATGAATAATGCGAAGTAATGGTATTATGTGTGTGATCATTAAAGTAAAATACAGTTGATGTGAGTTGTACCTTGGAATTGTGTCAAGGAACTACCTGCCCGCTATTTCTGTGGAAATGGTGGGAACTACCTGCCTTGGCATAATTCGCGGGGTGATTTGTTATAATAGTGGTAATGAATGATGGAAATGAGAAATAAAGTAAAGTGAAGATAATAAGTGATTGAAGTGATTAATAACCAAGCTATCGGCTTGAGATGTGATGTGATATTACCCAAACTGTGTGTTTGGGGTGCGGTGATTATTACCCAAGCTATCGGCTATGGGGTGTGATATGTTGTGGCCCCAGATTGTGTTTGGGGATTAAGTAAAAATGATAGTAAGATTTATTGTTTATAAGAATGAGAAATTACTAAAGTGATATAATGAGATGTGAATGAGCTATAAAACATGGTTTTGATGCAATGAGTATAAGTATTCTAATTAATGATGTGTTAATGATGTGATGAAATGTGAGTAAATCGCATGGGCAATAAGATGTGGTATTTATGTCATAAGGCATGAAGGAAGGTGGTATTATGAGAATAGATGCATATGTTTATGATGTGATACTTATTACAACACAATAAAATAAATACCTGTATTATGAGATTGGGTATGAAAATGGCTATTAAGGAAAGTATGTTGTGCTATGAGTGTGTGTACCTTGGAAGTGTGTCGGGGAACTACTCGCCCGCTATTTCTGTGGAAATGGTGGGAACTACCTGCCTCGGCACAACTTCCAGGATGAATGTGTGTGTTGATGACATAATATAAGTAAATGAAATGCATGGCTTAATAGAGTTGGAGAAATGATGTAATAACATCATGTAGTTATATTAATATAAATAGTGGAATGCTGATGTGACGATAAGTGTGGAAAGATGGATATTCATATTATGCGAATGTAAGACAAGGATGTATATGGGGTTGATGTGAAATATATAGCGGAAAGGTGTGAATTATGGGAAATTTTGTGATTCGATGCTTATTTGACGAGTATTTGGATATAATTCGAATTGATGATGTTTTTAAGTTCAGATATTCCAGGTGTACCTTCTTACATGATGTTTGTAAGTTTAAATTATTTTCTTTATGCAATTTAATTCATTTGTTAGATTTTTAAATTATACTCACACCAGAAATGGCTGACCCCTTAGTGTTTGGGGGGTTAGGGGAGTCTGAGGACTACCCTAGATCCCCCACTGTTGCAGGTTTTCATCAGTGCAGAGGTGAGGCGTGGATTGGTAGGATAAATTTTTATTTTAAAACTTTGTACTATTTAGTCATAGGAATAGTAAAATTTATGATCTAAATTGTATTATGGGTGTATAAGCATGTATATCACGATGATGAGTATAGTGTGAGGTGGTGTGGTATGTTTGTGACCCATACCCATCTCGTTGTGGAGTACCGGGCTCTGTGGTAGGTTTTACAAGGATTTTTCTAAAATTTTACCTAGTTTATCAAAGAAATTTATAGTTTTTAATTGATATTTGATAATCCATTATGAGATTGGCCCCCAGAGCATTATATTATATTGCCTGTGTGTATCTGCTCATTTTGGCCTGGGGAGCCCATGAAAATATTATGTGGATTGTGAGCTACGGAATTTAGAACAGAATTCCGTAAGCTTTTTGTGTTTCGGGGCAAAATTTACAGGGGAGACTCTGTCAAAATTTTCCCTGAAATGTAACTTTCTTAGTTTATGATTAAAGTGATATAGAAATTGAAGGAATTGAATTTGGAGACTTAGTTTTCAAAAAAAAAATTTGGGGTGTTACAATGATGCAAAGCACATGCACAAGCTATGAAAGGTAACGCTGACCCTAGGTCAAACAAAAGTTAAATAGGGATTGCACCATTCAATAACATAATCCATACTTAGAAAAACACTCTCAAAGCATAAAACAAACTTCACACAAATTTAACATTCTGTACTTAGCGATAATGAACTCATACACACATAACAAGATCACTAGATTTAACATGAAATTCCTAGTTAACCTAAGCTCTGATACCAACTGTAACACCCCACTTTTTTTTTTTTTTAACCATTCCATTTTCAATTGCTTTCTAACTTAATTTATTTTTTACTTAGGAAAATATTCATAGTTTTCAATTAAAGTTTCAGCAGAGTTTTCCCTGAAATATCAGCACTTTTACCGATATTCCTTACGGAATTTTGCAAACAATTACACAAATCAAAGTACCTGTAATATAAATCAATCCTCCCTAGGCCAATTCATTCAACAATACACAGGGAATAATATATGGGGCTTGATATGGCTAAAAATAGGATTAAATCGGGACCGTTCACATCGGACACGAATCTTAAAGCTCAGGGGTAAAACGGTAATTTCACCTACTAACGGGTCTGAAATGGGAACTGGGTCTTTCTTCAAGACCCAATAACCCACGAACAGATCCATCTCAACTGGGTACGGGTCCCAACTCGAAATGAACATCCGTCATCGAGCTCCAAAACCCAACTCCTCACCAACACCGACAGCTCCTTCAACTCTGAGCTCATCCAAGCTCTCGAACTGTCGAACTCGCCACAGTCGGAGTCGCCCAATGGCGAAGCCCCCTGCGTTCGCCGCTCATCCTCGTCGACTCCAAAAGCTCGACCTCGGCTCACTAGAGAGAGTCTGAGCTTCGACTCCGACGCTCCTTGCCACCTTCATTGAAGAGCTCCGCGCTAAGCTCGACCTCTCCATCCCCTTCGTCAACTCGCCTAACTTCTCCTCTAGATGTGCCCCGAACTCCGAGCACCACCATTGCGAGCTCCATTCGTGCCGAGCTCCAATGCCGAGCTCACAAAGCTCCGAAGCTCCGAACCCAACTTCCTCGCCGAGCGTCGCTATGGCGCCGAGCTCCACGATAGCGAGCTCACCGTCGACCTCCACATCGCGAGCTCCGACTCCTTCGTCGAACACCTCCAAGCTCCTCTCTCCACTACGCCGAGCTCCGAGCTCGAGCACGCAGACGCGAAGAAGAAGAGTCGGAGCTGAAGATGGAGGAGAAGGAAACGAAGAAGAAAAAGAAGCAGCGGGGGAAGGAAGGAAGAAAGAAAGAAAGAAAAAGAAAAAAAAATGCCACGTGGCATCATCTCGAAGGGTTGGCAGATCCAAGTCGCCAAGCCGAGGTGCCGAAGCACCGACCTTGTAATTGGAGAAAAAATCCGCCGACCCATACAATCCGTCCGATCTTCTCAAAATTCGCGTCACGACACGATCGACGTCCGGAACTGTGCCACGTGACCAGAACGTGATCTGCTTTGCAATGCACGTGCATCTGATCATGATCGACGCTCAGAAATGTGCCACGTGTCCAGGTAATATTTAATTAATTTATTTATTAATTTATTTGTTTTAATTATTTAAAAAATCCGAAAAAATATTTAAAAAACCAAAAAAAATTAATTAAAAATTCTAAAAATAATTTTTAATTCAGAAAAATTATTTTTAAATTCTGAAAAAAATAATTATTAAATTAGAATAATTAATTAATATTTTTGATAATTAATTATTTAATTCGAAAAACGAATAAAAAATTCAAAAAAATGAGAAAAAATTCAGAAAATCTGGAAAAACCACCAAAAATCCAGAAAATTCTGAGGATATTTTTGGGTATTTTACAAGCCCATAATAACACTGTTACACCCTAAGCAAGATTCCAAACTCCCTTAAGAACACCGATAAAATCCTGTATGCCATTAGAACAACAAAACTACTCCTTGAAGACTGTAAAACTCAGTCTCCAGGAGTGGGGGGGCTCGTGATATGGTTAAAAATAGGATTAAATCGGGACCGTTCACATCGAACACGAATCTTAAAGCTCAGGGGTAAAACGGTAATTTCACCTACTAACGGGTTTGAAATGGGAACTGGGTCTTTCTTCAAGACCCAATAACCCACGAACGGATCCACCTCAACTGGGTACGGGTCCCAACCCAAAATGAACCCGGTCCAGCAGGATAGAATTAGGGTTCTTGATTAATACTAATCAACGGCCCTGATTCACATCTATCCTTTCACTGGGAATTAGGGATTACATTCCTAATCTGATCACAAGGATTACATTCCTTATCTGATCACAGATTACATTCCTAATCTGATCCCTAAGGCGACTATAAATACCCCCCATCCACCACCATTAAAAGGTAATCAATCTTTTGCCAATTTATGCTCTTTCATAATCATTCCTGATTACTGACTTGAGCGTTGGAGGGTACGTCGCCGGGATCAACCCCGGTGTCTCATTCTTTTTGCAGGTTAACGGTGGGAGTCAACGGTCAAACTCCGGCAGAACAGGTTTCAGGTTTGCTATTCAAGTTTTCCAAGAATCCACAAATACTATCTGTTTGCCCCCACACCAGATTTAGCGGTAACAGGGCTCTAGGGGCATAATTCATCATAATAAGCAAGACACAATTTAAAAACCAAAAATCTTTTGAAAACATATAAGATTTTTAGAAAAACTTTAGAAAAACCTTTCAAAAACCAACCACAGAACCCTGTACTCCACGACGTGGTGGGTACGGGCTTTCATACTTCATCACATCACTATATATATTATCATTCCATATAGTTATACACATATTCCTCCATAATACAAACTATCACCCAAACACTATCTCCATCTCTGCATAACTTAGGATAATAAAATATATAATAGATACATATACAACCCATTCGGCTACGAGAAAAGTATAACTATCAAAACCATAACATCTATCTCACCTCGCTGCTAATCAGGACCTGCAAGGGAGTAAGGGTCGTACACCCTCAGGGAGAGATTCCCCTAAACCCCAGAAAACAACAAGGGTTAACCATGACTAGTGTGAGTATAATTTACTAGTTTAGCAAATAAATTAAACTATATAAAAAAATTTGAAAGAACTTACGAATATCATGATAATTAAGTGAACCTGAAATTTGAATATAAACACGTCATAAAAGTGACTTTGCACTAAAATACTCTTTTGAATCTTCAACCCATCTACCTATCCAAATTCACTTTCCCTACCTTGAAGTTGTGCCTCGGCAGGTAGTTCCCACCATTTCCAAGGTAATAGCGGGGCAGTAGTTCCTCGACACAATTCCAATGTATTCTATATTTACATTAATTTACGTTCCTAACATCACAGTCATTCAATCTTGTAAAATTTGGTTCATTCAATCTCATACTACATTTATATTCATTCTCGTTGCATAACATCATATTTATTCTCGCCACATTACTTCACATTCATTCAATCATATACTATCACATGCATTTTCATCTCATCTCATCACATGTATTTATTCTATCTCTTATCATCACATTCATTCGTTTTCATCGCATCTTATTCACATGCATTCAGTCTCATAATATCACATTCATTCATATAACACATATCATAACATCTCGTCATACATTAACTTTCATTCTCATTATATATTACAATTTATCTTATTTTCACTCTACTTCCCTTATATAGCTTATTGGAATGCTCATTCTCATTTTATCATATATTTTGCTTTATAATTTATTTTTATCTCATCATACAACTCAAGTTACTTCTCATTCTTATTAATAATATATCTTTCTTTTATTTTCATTTACATCTTATAGTACAATTTTCTGTACTTTCATTTTTATCAGATAATATACCGCACCCCAAATATAGTTTGGGTAATATAACACCGCACCCCAAAGCCGATAGCCTGGGTAATAATCACTGCACCCCAGACAAGCTGGGTAATAATCACCACTCTCCAAGTAGAACTTGGATAAAATAACATTACATCTCAAGTCGATAGCTCGGTTATTACTTTACTTTTCATTTCCATCTCGCAATACAACTATCATATCAACAACCCACCAATTCATCCTGGGAATTGTGCCAAGGCAGGTAGTTCCACCATTTCCATGAAAATAGCAGACGAGTAGTTCCTCGACACACTTCCAAGGTACAACAAACTCATATCATATCATATTTTACTTTAATAACCATTCTCATCACCTAATACCACTTAATTTTATTATTCATCAGATAATACATTTACTTCATGTTTCACACTCCTATTATATATTACTTTAATTTTCATTCGTATAATATATACACATTTTCTTTACTTCTCATATTCATTTCCATACCGCAATTTCTTCAATTTATTCACATTAATTCGCATACATATTTCCTTCACTTATATACTCATATACATAACACAATATTAATTTATATACATAATTCCTTCACTTTTATAATCATATACATAACACTATATCATCACTTTTCACATCTAATCACATAACATAATTTCTTCTCTTTTTTCATAGATAATTACATAGCACACTTTTTTTACTTTTTATTCACATTCTCATACATACTTTATTTATTTTTCATAATCATTTCCATACTCATAAAACAAATTCTTTAATTCTCATCTTCATTCATATACTCATTTTCTTTTACTTTTCATATTCATTTCAATTCATACACTTGCTGTACTTTCTTATTTCCACTTCACATTAAATACTTTCTTTACTTTCTCATTCTCATTTCACATCATATGCCTTCTTTTCTTTCTCATTTTCATTTCACATTTATTCATTATATTATTTGATGACCAGTGAGCCATAGTATCCCAATATACTGAAAGCCGACAGCCTAGTAAATACGGGAAACTTTGCCCCCCGGGGTATTATGCGTCCTCGGCTACAACTTCCTCCCAGCCTATGCCAGCGACGGAAACACCGCACCCCAAGTAGAACTTGGGTAATAATCAGTGCACCCCAAACAGAGTTTGGGTAATAATCACCGCACCCCAAGGCCGATAGCCTGGGTAATAATCACTGCACCCCAGACAAGCCGGGTAATAACAGGGACTCATGCCGATAGCTTGGGCGATAAAAATACCGTACCCCAAACAGAGTTTGGGTAATAAACACTACACCCCAAGCCGTTCCCTGGATGTTAGGAGATCTAGCCCAAACCCCCAGGATTTCTGTACGTACTGGTCAACAAAATTTATCTATTATTATCATTTTCATTTCATCTTTTTATCTCATTTTATCACTACATAGCATCTCATCTTTTATTTCAATATATTGTCACATCTTTGGCATTTACCATGCAATTTATTATCTCATTATATCACATATTTGTATACACCCAGTTATTTAATTTATAAGATTATTACATCATATTATTTCATATTATGAATGCACCAAAGTATCTGTTTTTTCACGTTATAATATAATATGAATATGCCAAGTTATATTGTTGACTAAATCATATTATCGCCCATTAATTTCACCTTGAACATCTCTATATCATACATATACTTACTCATTAATTTCAACGTTTATCATATCACAACTCATTATCACCCATATATCATAAACATGCCCCATATTGGTCAACACATCATAACACCATATATATATATATATATATATGTCATTTTTTTATTTATCATCCGTATATTATACGTACATAAGGCCAAATTACTTCATATTATCATATATATACACAATATATCACCCATAACACCAAATATTCAAAATCATGCAAATTCACCATATAAAACAATTTCAACTTATAAAAATTCCGTATTTTCTATTAGATCTTTCTCTGTATATCACCCATAACACCAAATATTCAAAATCATGCGAATTCACCATATAGCACAATTTCAACTTATAAAAATTCCGTATTTTCTATTATATCTTTCTCCGGCTATAACTAATGCAAATTACATCGAATCAGTATAAAATTTTGTCACAACATAATGTATACCTTGTACAATCATACTCACCTGACGAACTGGCAATAAGATACTCCTCGCTCACCCGGTCGCTAATCAAACTTCACTTTTAATACCTTCCTGAAGCTCTCTCTAAAACCCAATACTGCCACACTGAAGAGCACCTCGAACTCTCCTAGAATCCCCAAATAATCTAAAGCTTGAAGTGAGATGGAGGTTTGATTCAAAAACACTAGGTTACCATGGAGTGGGTTTCTGCCAAACGCTTGGATTTCGGCCAGGATGAAGAAATGGGGAGAAGGGAGTGGCATACTAGTAAATACGTAGATTTTTTATAGTTAGGAGGGTTTGGGTCTTGGGCCTAAGCCCACATCAAATAACATTAACATTTCACGGGTTATTTTCAACCCCGAACATCAAAATTTTTAACTTCTTGCTAGGACCATGAAATTAATTCAAATTAACAAATATTTAGCCCTCTATTATGCACAAGTACTCGGGAAAAATTTTGGGTTAAATCGGATTCATCTCCTCCGAGAAAACTGATATGAAAACTCTTATATTTCCAATTTTTTTTCCGTTTAACCTCGAATTCCCAATTAATCATTTTAAAATAAAATAAAATCAATTGATATAAGAAAATATACTCAAAATTAGAAATAACAATAGTACAAATAAAATATTTAACAATTTTTAAAATTATAGGTGTTACAATATATATGAAACGTATTTGTGGAAAAGGGATATATGAGAAAATCCTAGCCTTCACACAAATTGTGAGAGAGAGACGTCGTGAGGAACATCCCCTTCCCACATCTAGCACCGCGATGTGAGGGAAAGCTTGATTCGATCTGTTCGTGTGGATACCGTAGAGGGACAGCAATATTGTAGTGCTGTGTTCGACATTCGTTGGAGACAACAAATCCATAGCTAGATTTCGATATATTTTTTTTGTAATTTTTTTGCTCTGTATTTGTTGTGAGACTACCATCGAAACCTAACAGATGTACTATCTCCGGCCCGTACAAATGCCTTTTCTCCACTTCATACCAACACACCAGCGTTCTACACTTCCTCCTGTACAAAGCCTCATATGGTGCCATGCCAATGCTGATCTGAAAACTATTAGTGTAGGCAAATTGTACCAGAGCTAAGTGGCTCTCCCAGTTTCCACCAAAATCCATCACACAGCATCTCAACATGTACTCCAACACACGATTTACACTCTCAGTCTGCCCATCAGTTTGAGGATGGGAAGCAGTACTGAAATCATTCGGAAACCTCCAGGTCTTTGATTCTTCGCCTTGATCTACTGACAAGTCACACATCTCGCTACAAACTCTACTACATCCCTCTTCAATCCCGACCACCAGAAATGTTTATCAATATCTTTAAACATCTTGTTACTCCCTGGATGTACTGACAATAGAGTAGTGTGTGCCTCCTGTAGAATGCTGTCCTTCAATTCTGACTGATCTGGTACACACAATCTTTCTTCGAACCATAACACTTCGTTCCTTACTTGAAAAACTGACAACTTACCCATGCTAACTTGCTCTTTCATCTTCTGAATTTCAGGGTCAGATTTCTGACCATCAATGATCTACCTTCTCAGCGTGGGCTGAAGTCCCAACTGCACCAGTGATGCCCCCTGTCCTTGCAATACTACTTTGATTTCAGCTCGAATGAATTCCTTTGCAAGTTTCTCCTGAGTTGTAATCAAACAAGATAAACTGCTTTTCCGACTGAGCACATCTACCACTACATTTGCTTTTCCTGGATGATATTTATCTCTGGATGAATATCCTCTAGCACTTCCAACCACCTTCTCTACCTAAAATTTAGATCTTTTTATTGATAAATTTACTTCAACTCTTGTGGTCTGTGTACATGTTGACTTTCTCCCCATACACATAATGCCTCCACTACTTCAAGGCGAATATGATTGCTGCCAATTCCAAATCATGGGTTGGGTAATTTTTCTCATGCAGTCTCAATTACCTAGACCCATAAGCTATTACCTTTCCCTCTTGCATCAGTACATAGCCCAGTCCTCGATGTGAAGCATCATTGTAGACATCATAGTCAATTCCTGCTCGTGGCAAAGCCAATATTAGAGCGGTAGTCAACCTCTTTTTCAACTCTTAGAAGCTTACTTCGCATTGCTCTGTCCACTTGAAACTTACATTCTTCCTCGAAAGTCCAGTGAGTGGCACGGCTATCTGAGCATAACTCTGAATGAATCGCCGATAATAACTAGTCAAACCCAAGAAACTCCTAATCCCCCTTTATAGATGCGGGTCTTGGCCAGTCTTTCACTGCTTCTACCTTCTTGTGGATCTGTGGCCACTCCCTCCTTAGAAAGGATACGACCTAGGAACGCTACTTTGGACTTTCAGAAGTCACACTTGGATAGCTTGGCATATAATTTCTACTCATGCAGCTTCTTCAACATTTCTGCCAAATGTTTAGCATGTTTCTTTTATGACTTGGAATATATCAGAATATCATCGATAAACAACACAACCAAAGAGTCGATGGATGGTCGCAGGACCCTGTTCATCATATCCATGAATATGGCTCGTGTATTTGTCACTCCAAATGATATAACTAGGAATTCGTAATGCCCACATCGAGTTCAAAATACAGTCTTATGCACATCCTCTTCCTTAACATGAACTTGGTGATAACCCGACCGAAGATCAATCTTGGAGAAAACTGCTGCTCTTTGAAGTCGGTCAAACAAATTATCGATTCGAGGAATAGGATACTTATTTTGGATAGTCATCTTGTTCAGCTCCCTATAATCGATGCACATCCTCATCGATCCATCTTTCTTATTCACCAACAAAACTGGCACTCTCCAAGGCGACACACTAGGTCTGATGAAACCTATGTTTAACTACCATTTCCGCTATTTTCATTTTTCCCCTTTTTTGTAATATTTTATTTGTAATTGAATAAAATACTATATTTTTCTTCCTTGATTATTTTAATTAAACTTGTTCGTGAAATTCTTCATTCTTCTTGATTGAGCTATTCTTATTGATCCTACTTTTTTTTATTTAATTGTGGGTATTTTTATTTGAACCCTATTAATTTAGATTTAACTCTTATTGAACCCTAAACCCCAATTTCATTTATTCTTAACCCAAAACCGCTATTATTGGATCCTAAACTGTCACGCCCCGCTTCCCAAAAAGAATAAGGAATACGGATATGCAACTTAACCCAGCGAATGATTTGCATCATCTATAAGCTGTTCAGGAATCTTTACAACATCTCACAATATAATCAGAGTCGGAAACAAAAGAATCAACCACACACATGCAAAATTGAATTAATAAACCAACAGAATTTACTTGAAACAAAACGTGTTAATCTTAAATAAATCAAAATCTGGACAAGACAAAATCCTGCATCACATCGCCGAAAATACAAAGTAATCATCCAAGTACTCAAAATACATTATTCAAAGCAACAATAATAGCAATACTAATAAGCAAGAAATCCAGCACTAATATCTCATTTTGCCAATGCCGTCGGGCAACTGACCATCCTGATCTGCAATTAATAATTGCAGGAGAAGGAAAGAGAAAATAATTACCCGTCAATGCAAGTTACGGGCCACTTATAATGTAGGATACAAGTACATGGAAAACTAACAAATAGCATGGAATAATGCATCAACAGTAATAACTAGCATGAATCAGTAAAACAAAGTCAACTAGCATGGTATACTAACAGTACAAATGAATGTGTCAAATATAATGTCATATGGCAACTAACAATTTCCAGTAACAGTGAGCTCAGTATTTCAGTGTAACAGTATAGCAGTATCAGTTCAACAGTATCAGTTTAACAGTATTAGTCGTATGTTCTTACAGTCTTGTGTGTATTACTAGCTAGGTAGCACTTCATGCACCCCATATTATAACACATGGTTGCTACAATAAACATTTTGCTTTTAGATTTCGTAGTGGACCATAATGAGGCAGTGTACTTAAGTATCAGTAACAGTAGCAGTAGCAGTAAAAGTAACAGTAACAGTAGCAGCAAAAGTAACAGTAACAGTATGGAACACTAGTTCCCTTCCAAGTACACGTTTCCATATTTTCCAATACTAGATCTTCTCTTAAGAAATCCCGGCTTGAATACTTTTATTATGGTTATCAACAGACATAATAGTGCATGAAATAGTGTCAAACTAACATGGTACAATCAGTATTTGATTCAGGAAAACAAATAAACATGCATAGGTGATATACGGTCACATAAACGAGCAAAACAGTGTATGTTCATATTCAGGACAGCATGACGGTACAGTACTAAAACAGTGATTCCTATTACTACAGAAATCCAAATCTGAATCCGTTGAGGAATCTGAAGAATAGACTTCCACACGAATCCAGCGATTATATATAAGCCATATAGTATTTCACAAAATCATAACTCAATACTGATTTGAATCTAGAAAATACGTTCAACTAGAAATCAGTAAGTCGAATTCAAAGTCAGGAAAACAGTATCAAAACACCACAAATAAACCCAAGAAAAATCTGGGGTATTCCTCTATATGTCTAGTATCAGACTATAAAGTTTCATAATTTTCCAATAAGATTAGTTCAATCAACAAAAATCAGAAAATATCAAGAAACGATAGTTTGACAAAGCTGGAATTCCCAACACTGCTGTACGAAAACATCAATATCTCGCAAACCGTGAAACGAAATCCAAATCCGTAAAAGGGAGATGAAAATAGACAAAATAATCTAACTTTCATATTTCATAAATATTTTCCATACAGTAAAAGAAAATGGGTGAAAATATGATTCTTTACAGAACAGCGAGCAAAATGTAGCAAGTATAGCTTTCATAAACAAGCATGAAATGGCGTATAAAACTCATCAATAAAATCCACCAAAATTCTGGGTAATCCCTAGATAGATATAGAAATACTGTGCAAAGTTTTATATCAAAATAATATAATTAAGACTAGTATCAAAATAGTTTAATCATCAAAATCATCAAGAAACGAAATCTGGAAATAGAATACACCTCTGTAGTAAAATAGCCATAACTCACTCAAACGAAAACGAAATCGATCAAGGTTAGAGAGTTTGGAAAGAAGACAGATTTCTATAAAATTTATGTCTAATACAAAAATTAAGAATTCTGACCTTAATAGGGGCTAAAATACAAATCAAAACTGATCATCGACAAATACAGATTTTCTCTTGAAAACAAAACCAACATAAACCACACGAAACTCGTCCCAATCACAATTAAACATGGTATAGAATCTACTAAGTATCCAAATATCATGAAATAGAGTATATAACATATTCACAACTATCATATCATATGGATCTCATCAAACACATAATTTCACCTAATTATACCACATATATGAATAGATAAAGAACGGTCAAAGTTGTTTTCATGTCGATTTTTTGTGTCGTGAGGCAACTATGGTCAAATAGCACAATCGAGACAAAACCCATCAAACATAACACACCCACGAGATGTCTCTAGAACCCAACTACACTATAAGCTGTATTTTTGACTTGTATCATACAAAGGAATTTGAGTACAAATTATTTGCCTTAACCAAAGACGAAACGAACTCCAAGAATAACGAGAACAGATTCCCGGCAATGAACAAAAACCCACGAAAAAAGATCACGTACCAAAGCGATCCACAACCACACGTGTAAACCACGTGCACGTGCAAAACCAAGAGAGAGAAACGGCCGGGAGGGGGCGGCAGCGCTGGCCTGGTGCTGGCGTTGTTGCTCCTGCGCTGCTGACGACGTCGGTGGACGGGGAGAGACGGAGAGATGGTGGAGAGGAGCTCTCGGTGCAATGGGTTGCGGTGGCTAGGGGATGGAGGTTCGGTTTGGGGTGTTGGCAACGGGAGTAGGGTGTAGGTCGGGGGTCGGTAAGGGGGTGTGCAGGCGGATGGGGGTCGGGGGTGTTGACGGCGAACAGAGAGAGAGAGGGAGAGGTCGGTAGTAGTAGGAGATTTAGGGTTAAGGTTTAGGGAGAGATAGTTATATAGGGTTGAGTTATTGGGTTGTAATATTTGGGTTATTGGGTTGTGAGTAGTTTAGGAGTTATAATAGGATTTGTCTAGTAGGAGTTGATTTTAATAGGATTTGTATAGGATTGAAGGGTAATTTGGCTTTGGTGAACAATTAGGGATCAAAAGAAGTAGGATTAGAAATAGGGTAACCAACCAAAACACCATGAAAACCCAAGAGCAAAATAAAGAGAACAAGAATCCAATAAAGAGAAAAAAACAACAATTGATGAAGAACGAAGCAAAAGTCGAACAATCAACACAAACAGCTCAAAATGAAATAAGATAAATATATATTGAAAACAACTCCAATATACGGTCCAAGAAAATTCCAAGTGAGTACAAATACTCAAGAAGAAAAAAAAATACACCAAAAATACGAAAAACGAAAAACAGGGGTTACATAAACCCTTAACCCAATACCGGTAAATTTCATTTGTTCTTGAAGCTCTTGGGGGCAAAACAATAAATTTCACCAGAAATGAACTCGTAAAAGGAAGTTGGGCCTCTTTTAAGTCCAACAACCTAAAACAAGTTTTTCATACTAGGTTGCCATAGCAGCCCAACATGAAAGTTCATAATTATCTGAGGTTTCTTCTTAAACTCTCTATCTCTAATAGAGTAACCACTTCCATGTCTACAACTACGTCCATCTCTTCATGACGAACAAAGTCAACAAACTCTATTTCTTTATCAAGAGAAACGTAACCGACTCTATCTTCTCATGAAGAAGAAAGTAACCAACCTAATCAAAACACCAGGAAGTGTGGATAAATCAATATTTTGAAAGTAGCCCCCTATGAGACTATAAATACCCTATGACCTCTTCAGAAATAAGGTAATCACAAATTCCACTCTCAAAAATCTTCATATCTTCTGAGTTTTCTGAGTTGAGCGATGGAGGGTCTATTGTCGGGGCAAACCCCCAGTGTTTCAAACTGTTTTGCAAGTCAATTGGAACGATCACAACCATTCATATCAGATCCAAGCATTCACACTAGTCAGATTTTAGAATCAAGATCAGTTTACAGCGATCAACATCGAAAAAAACTAAAAGGTTAGATCTTTTATTATTTCCATAACAGAGTTCACAACATCTGTTCGCACCCATACAGAAAATTTCAATAACAGATTGGTGCCATAATGTGGGAACCATAAAAGAAATCCGACCAAACTTCGCCAGTAAAAAACTACATTTTTCATCTATGCCTCCAACGGGAAAAGGGAAGGTGACGGCCACAGGCCGACGGGCAAACCATCTTCCTCTACCTCCTCTGCATGTTGAGGACCTCCTTCTGACTCAGCAGGATCCACCCCCTCGGCGGGAACAACCTACTCAGCCTTCATCCAAAGAGGTTGCACCGGGGGGCTCCCAAAGAAGCCAGTGTCGTACCTGATGTGTGGATGAAAATAGGAGTTCGGACTACACCTCAACACCCTCTACGGTACCATCTGTGGCACCCCAGGCACAACAAGACCTCCGCCTGATCATACTCTCCTGATATCAAGGGTCTAACTTTCGAGACAGATTGAATCAAAGTCGAGTCCAGGATAATGTCCCCCGTCCAGCATGCCAGGAAAGCAAGAGGATCCCCTCTCCTCAAAGACAGAGGTCCAGTAGAACCCCCTCTACCAGGAGGCAGAAGAACCCCCTTTCTCATGGGGCGAAGAAGCTATCACTCTCTCAGGGGACAAAAAGGGACTCCTCCCCCTCGTAGGAGATTGAGCCCGACTCCGACAAGCTGTCAACCCCTAGGAGGGAAACAGAGGAAGAAGCACCTGTCACCAGGACAGAGTTCCAAAAGTTCAAAGATGAAGTCCTTCAAGCCCTCAAGTTGTCCCTTCAGGTATAATGGAAACCATGATCACCTCAAAGCTTCTCTCGTCAAAAGACCCCCTCAAAACTTCTTAAACATCGTTCAAAGTGTTCTGAAGTACATCCGAGTGGAAGATGTTATTTATACCCAAGAACGTAAGGGGCCCTCATCCGGGAATAAATAGAAGAACACCAATAAAAAAGGATCCAAAAAGTTCCATAAGGATGCCATGGGTAAGCGTCACCCTCCTTCAGTGCTTCATTTTAAGAAGTATACTCCGCTCAATACCAGCATCTCTACAATTCTCATGGAGGTTGATAAGGACAAACTCCTTCAACCTCCCCTTAAGATGAACGCTTCAAGTAGGAGAAAGAATAGAAACAAGCGGTGTGCATTTCACAATGACCACGGACACCTCATACAAGACTGTCGAGCCCTCAAAGACGAGCTTGAAGCTCTGCTCCGATAGGGCTACCTCACCAAGTTCACCCAAAGAAACAACACCGAGCCTCCTCCTATAAAGGGAGCTAACAAACATCCAGAAAGGCCTTTCCAGTCCTAAGAATCGGGATGCACGGCAGTATTTCACTCCACCCAAGGGGGACCTATGGGGGGATTTTCCAATTCTTATAGGAAAGTAGTCATCCTTGAAGTGAACTCTGTATACAACATCCCCCTCCTAGGAGCTCTGTGGTTCCAATAACATTCTCAGTCCAAAACCTCGAAGGTGTTCGAACACCTTATTTCGATGCTCTTGTAATCAGCATATGCAAGGAAAATCATGAGGTGCATCGTGTCCTAGTATATAACACTAACTCGGTAAACATTCTCTTCCTGAATGTATTTGAAGGTCTCAAGCTTTCATAGGACCGCGGGGTACACCCTTCATGGATTCTCTAGAACCACAGTTCAGATTGAAGGGATAGTCACCCTTGATGTGACTATGGGAAAAGCTCCAGCTACTCACACAAAAGCACTTGAATTCATGGTTTTCAACATGTAGTCCGCTTATAATGTCACATTTGATCCCCAGGGCTAGTGGCCCTTCACGAGGTTGTCTTTTCCTTTCACAAGAAGATGAAGTTCCCTACAATAGCAGGGGTAAGGGAAGCCAAAAGATACCAAGAAGCTACTCGAGCGTGTTACACCGCTACAATGAGGGCTCGGTCCTCCTTCTCGATGTCATGGAACTCCCACGAGATAGGGGACAAGCCAGCTTCGAACTTATACACGAACTAGAAGAAATTCCCTTCTCCGAAGATAATTAAGCTAAGTGTTTTCCGGTAAGCAAGGCTCATCCCCATCAAGTGAAAGAGCAACTCGTTGGAAGCACTAGGGGGAACCGAGATCTGTTCGCGTTAAACCCCTCTGATATGATGGACCTCTCCGCAGATCTAATTATGCACCGTTTGAGCGTGAATCCAGAAGTTTTTAGGTTTAGATTGTAATCTCAGATTAAATACACAGCGGAAAAATTACAAAAAAAATATCGAAACCAAGCCATGGATCCATGCGAAAACCAAAAATCAATTTTTAGAAGTTATACCTTAAAGATGGATCTGCTGTCTCCACAGTCTGCCAATCACAACAGTGCAATATTATGGTGCATCTATGGTATCCACATGAACGGATCAAATCAAGCTTTTCCTCATGCCGCGGTGCTAGCTGCTGGAAGGGAATGTTCCTCACGATCTCTCTCTCTCACAAATTCTGTGACGGCTAGGGTTTTCTCAACTATTTCTTTTCTACAGATACATATCATATATATAGATGCAAAAAATCAACCCTAAGAGAATAATGAGGTTGTTGGGCACAAACTGACCTGAGTTAGATTCGTGTGTGGGTCTCTAAACTTTAGTTGGCCCATTTAATCTAATTAATTATCCAACCATGTCAGGAGTCCAAGTCTTACTAGGATTTCCAATTAAATTCATCTCATGAATTTAAATCCTTTCGATTCATTTTAAGTGTGTGACCCTGTAGGTCCCTTTATGTTGACGATAATACTAAAATCATATTCTAGTGTTATAAACAGTGAGCGATATCTAGCAATACATCACTCCTACCCATCTAACGGGAATGCCAGTGATTTGACATAACATATCTGTGACCAATGTTATCATGTAGTCTAGTCCTTTTGTCCATATATCTAATTGACCATAAGGCATAGAGTGTGTCACCCTTGTATAGTTCAATCTTTGGTTTTTTGATGTCTGAGTAAACTTACTAAAACAAATGAGCTCAATATCTCATATTGACCCATTTGAGCACGACCATTCATTTTACAGTCTCACTCAATCAAGGGGACCATAGATATTGCTCCCGTTATGTAACAGAGACAAATCCTATCTAAGTCACTCACATCCATCCGCATGATTTGTAGTATATCCAATAGTCGACCTTATAATCCGCTTATTACAGGAAACGTTTAATGACATTAAAACATATAACTTCTCATGTAGGGAACCGTAGTTACTTCAAGTCAAAGGACTACGTACACCATGATCAATGTGAGAACAGCTTATGACAATCACGTAAAGATCTACGCAACGTTTTTATGGTGGGTCGGTCCAGTACATTATTACTCTAATATGTACCCATGTGAAGACTTAATATTTCAAATCCATGACCCATGAGATATGGTCATCAGTCTACGCACATACTATTTTCCATGTATTTGTGTTGTCCTAATTCACAATAATACTTGACTAGGGACATTTAAGAATAGTGTTCTGATTACAACCAATAGGATCTCACAATCAAGTCACGCACTTGATATCCCATGGTATTGAACCTAATATTCTAAGGACTTTATTATGTTCATTTAATCACAATAAACAACACAATAAATAAAATGCCTCATATATAAAATAAATAATATGATACAATGTAAACTAGTAATGTCAATACACAATTGCCCTCTAGGGCTTACACCAACAGAAGTCAAGCTCATCCAACAAAGCCGCCATAAGTTTGCCCCCGACAGAAAACAAGCAGTCAAGAAAGAAGTCGAGAAGCTCCTAGCCGCCCACTTCAATCAAGAAGTTAGCTACCCCGAGTGGCTAGCAAATGTAGTAATGGTAAAGAAAGCCAACTGCAAATGGAGAATCTGCATTGACTTCACCAACCTCAACAAGGCATGTCCGAAAGACCCCTTCCATCTACTTAGTATAGATGCTTGATCGATGCCACCTTCGTTCATGAGCTCTTAATCTTCATCGAAACCTTCTCGGGATACAACTAGATCAGAACGTTTCTACCTAACATCCTGAAGACGTCATTCATCACCGACCTAGGACTATTGATATCAGGTCATGCCCTTTGAGTTTAAGAAGGCCAGAGCCACATACCATGGCTTGGTGAACCAAGTCTCCAAGGAGCAAATTGGAAGAAATATGGAAGTCTACGTAGATGAAATGCACATTAAAAACCTCAAGAAAGAGGACCATGTGTTGGATCTCCAAAAAGCCTTTGATGTACTATGGAAACGTAACATGAGACTGAATCCCTCAAAATGACCCTTCGATGTCTCTTCATGAAAATTTTTATGATTCATGGTCAGCTAAAGGGAAATCGAAGTCATCATTGAATCAGAGTCATACTTGACATGTCTCCCCTGACAACCATCAAAGAAGTCCAAAATCTCATGGGACGCCTTGCCGCTATTGGGCGCTTCCTCTCCAAGTTAAGGAAGAAGTGCCTCCCGTTCTTCAAAGATCTCTGAGGAGCAAAAAATTTAGAGTGGGGAAAAGAACAACAAGTAGCCTTTGAACGTTTCAAATACACCTAATCAATCCCTCACTCCTTAGCAATCCCAACCAGGGAGAGGTCATCTACCTCTACTTGGCTGTTTCAGATCAAACCCTTAGTACCGTCTTAGTAGGGGAAGAAGATAGGGTACAAAAGTCAATTTACTATGTAAGCAAAGTACATCACGAAGCTGAGCTTTGATACTCCAAAATAGAGAAGATGGCCTATGCACTAGTCACAACTACCCGAAAGCTCCACCCCTACTTCCAAGCGCACTCCATCTGGGTCCTTACCGAACAGCAACTTAAGCAAGTGCTCCACAAGCAGAAAAGCTACGGGAGACTTATGAAGTGGTCTATTGAGTTGAGTCAACATTGTAACACCCCATAAAATAAAATAGATTATATTGAATTACTAATTAATGTAAATTTAAAGGATTTGGTTAATTTCATTATTTTCCTTCATTGCACGTGTTTTTGCACGTGCAAAACATATGCAATGATATGAAATTTTATTTTTTAAATTTGTTGTCGGTAATTATTTCCCCTCATTATTTTCTAATACTTTTTTTCCCAATTTATTTGAATGAAGAATAATTATTTTGGACTTATGCTCACAAGAATTGAATATATGGTAAAAGTTGTTTTGGGGCCATGAAAAAGCCCAAAAATATGGATTAATTTTTTTAATCTGATATAGGGGGCGGCCAAGGGGTAGATCACCATGTGATGAGATTGAATATCTTATTTGATTGATTTGGATAAGGAAAGAAATCAGTTAGTTTTGATATGCATAAATTAAATTATTAGACTATCAATTTTAAAGGACTAATGTGCAAAATTCCTCAAAATCCCTAGAATATGGAGCCCGGCCAACTTATAAGAACGGTTGGGTTTTCTTTTCGGTTTTGTTTTGGAGTCTTTCGGATTGGTTATTTCTTGCTTAGGATGAGAAGAGCTTGAAGCTTTTGTGCTAGGTTTCAACTAAAGGTGGGTGCTCTTTCAACTCTCTTGTTGTGATTGTGATGCAAATGAATAGATGACATGTTGAGATTTATATTGTGATCTATAATTGTATTATAGCATGTATTCATGATTTAAAACAAGATGATTACTGTTATGTATGATATAGAGTTCTAATTGTTCCCATGAAATAAAGATCAAATTTTTATGTGTGATGATCATGGTTGCTTTGTTCTTGATTGATAGAAATTAATGTTGCATAAAGA
Source organism: Hemerocallis citrina (assembly GCA_017893485.1). Classification (NCBI taxonomy): domain Eukaryota; kingdom Viridiplantae; phylum Streptophyta; class Magnoliopsida; order Asparagales; family Asphodelaceae; genus Hemerocallis; species Hemerocallis citrina. The sequence goes on along the minus strand of CM030358.1, from coordinate 379,300,008 downwards.
ATTAATTTTGATCCATAAAAGTTGATTGAGTAATCATAGATTGATTTGTAGATGATGCATATTGGTAGAGATGATTAGAATCTATGGTATGATTACAAAACTCATGCTTGATTAATTAAAAAGATGAAAATTTTGCATGCTTATTTATTGTTTTACCGTATTAAAATTCTATGATTTAAGTTCTAGGGTTTTAATTCAAGAATAGAGCTCTATTTGTGTGTATTGTGGTTCGGGTTGAACAGTAGAGGCTTGCGGGTGTGGGCGTGCACAGTGCTCGGGTTTGCACTGTGTGGGTTTGCACAATGCTCGGGACTGATACTTCATGATTCCCAGAATCCAGGTAATGTACAATGAGGTTGGGATTCTTGGCTAGTGCGTGAAGAGTGTGAGCGTTGGATTTTGTTGCGAGTTCGAATCTGGAAGTTGCCACCTTCGTTTTGAATTTTTTTTCTTTTACTATCTTATTTCTTTCAAATGGGTTTTTGCACAATATGATAATTTAGAAAGTAAAGAATATTGATTTTAGAATTTTATTAAAATTCAGAAAGTTGTTTTGGATTAATTTCACATTTGGAAGGATTTAAGTTGAGATTTTGAATGAATATAATTTCAAAAAAAATGGAAAGATATAATGTAAGTAGAAATGTGGATATTTTAATCAACTTAAACTAATTGGTTATTTTAGGTTGTTCCGTTATATGAAAGTAGTTTGTTCATTTATTGAAGAAAATTAGAATTTATGGTGAGCCAATTGTTTATTTAAAATTAATATTTGATAAGATGAATTAAAAAGGGGAAATGATGCAATAATTTGAGATTAATGAGTTTATGTGAAAATTTGTATTTTTGGAAATCAATAAAGAAGGAAAGATTGATGAATGGCTCATGTTGTTGATATTTTGAGAATTATGGTTAATGTGGGAAACCCTAGAGAAAGAATGTGATGATGGTTGGTTTTGAGGGCTCTAGAGATTGAGTAGGACCCTAAATACCGACAGGTTGTTATTATTTTAAAATGTGGGAATTAGCCAGGTTGGGCTAGATTTTTTCTAGAGATGGTTGAGTTAACCCAGTTATCTTTAAATCCATCTCTTATTGAACCCAAAACCCAATCACAATTAATTCTTGACCCAAACCCGCTATTATTAGATCCTAAACCATTAACCTAACATCATAATTGCACTCTATAAATACAATCCTATTGCAAACCCTAAAAACACAATTTGAAACTCTAATACTAGTTGTATCTTTCCTCTCTCCTCTCTTCTATCTCCGACTGTTACTGTTCTTCTTCCCACCTAAACTCCCCAGTCAACCCATCGACCTCCACCTCCGACGACCCCTCCCTGCACCTCCGGCATCCCACCAACGCCACCAATCCCCGATCGAGCCCCCCTCCGTCAGCCACAACCCAGACCCTGATGCCCCTGGCTGTTCCTCTCCCAATCGACGAGAGCCGCCCCCATCACCGTTTGCACCCCATCCCGATCACCACTGAACCCCTCACCTCGATGTCGCGCCTCCAGTCGAGCCACCGACATCAGCTAGCCGACGTCGACCCCCCCTTGCTGCACCTTCTCTATCCTGTTGATGTGGTGTTTATTATTGATTGCTCTTTGTTGTTGTTGTGCTCTTTTGCTATGTTGCTGTGATCTTCTTGTGCACGTAGTGTGCACGTGATTCGTGGGTTCGTGTTCGTTGCTCCAGGATTCTCATCCCGTTATTCTTTGGTATTCGAATTTATCGTCTATAAGGCAAGTCACTTTTCTCTTGAATTGAATCTTGTATCAAATTCAAGTTTTTATTGAAATTCTTGCAAGTAGATCCAACTGTTCATCGTATCGTATATTGTTCTTTTCTTTTCATTGAGTATATTGAGGGTTTACACGAGCTAACCCAAATATCCTCGACTTCGTGCCTTTATTGACTCTGAAGATCAAACCTTTCGTGTATTCATGTAGTGTTCATGATAGGGTTATTCATACAATCACAACACAATTAATTTATTGTATAAATAATCGCTAGGTTGTATGTTTGATTGATCGATTGATTTTGGTTGATGTTAAAATAGTGTATGTATGTGTTTTTAGTTGTATTTACCATGCTATTACACCCATCATACTGATTATAAGATTTATTGACTATAGAATTGATACTCATCATGTTTAATCAATTTATTTCATGAAAATACCCAAAAATCTGTATGTTGCTTACTGTCTATATTTTCCCTGTCATTTTTGATCCAGTATTTGATCTCAAAATAAATAACTTTCTGAATAAGAGTTATAACCCTATGTTTCTAGTTTTCAGAACATCTTGAATCGCTGAATTCTGAGTTGTAATGCAAAAGTTATGATTATTTTACTACTGCTATGTTTTTGTTTCCAGAATTTCAAATTCATGTATGTTTTCATGTTCAAACTATTAAAAGGCTAATCTAAGATTAAAATACTGCTCTGAAAATTTCCAGAATGTTAGTTAACATGTTTAGGATTCTAATAAATATTTTTAATGAATTTATTATTGAGTTTTCGTTGATTCTAAAAATATAACAACTTGATGTCGATTTTCTGCCTGAACATTAAATCTGTAAAGAATGATGTGTTTGACCTAGCTACTCTTGTTGGATTTTGTACTTTGAATATGCATTGGATTCGTTGGGAAGTCTAGTTTCCAAAACTTCTGACTGGTTCAGTTTTCGATTTTTCTAGCAACGAAAAATTACATTTTAGTACAGATAACTCTTGTTGTCCAGAATTTTTTTCTTTCGGTTTTTCTTAATTTAATTATTCCTATATCATAGTATTGCATGAATTGAAGTATGTATGTTGCATTGCAAGATCCTAATGAGTTATTTCCATCATTCTATTCGTTTCATCCAAATTTATCATCCTATTGTTCTCCTATTATGACTATCGTTCGTCCAAATATTTCTAGATTGCATATTGTATTGTTACATTAATAAAATAATTAACAAGCCGGGGTTGAAGGGATTGACTGGAGTAGTTGATGATATAGTGACTTACGCGGAAGTGTGGGCCATGTTCCCAAAATAATGTGTGTTGTCTAGTGTTGTTGTTATCGGTTTATTGTTGGATTACTGACTACAGTATCCAAATTGATTGTATATTATTTTATTGTTATTGAGCCAACCAGTGTGCACCAATGCTTCAAATAATGTTATCGTCCTGTGTACATGATCTATAGAATCTTCAACTTAAGTCTAAACGAAATTGGTTGTATGCATCGAACCTGTAGAATGGGATGCAGTAGTACGTGCATTAGTTAGGATTAAAATGATTAATAGACTTAAGGATTACACATCGACATTGCATACATCATTATTCCTATTGCTATCGAATATTGTTTAAGTGTTATTGACATCGACCATTGAACATTGTTATCAAATATTGAATCATTGTTTATACCATTGCATCGATTATCATGATATTGATTATTGTTATTGTCCCATGTTATTGGTTCCTAGTGATCAATTGAATTCATTGTTATATTGTTATTCATTGTTCTTTGCTTTCTCTACTTGCTGTCCATAACTTGCTCTAAGGATAATTTTTTTCCTCTTTTTAGAAGAAGTGTTCACAGGTAATGAAGGAGAATTGTCTGCTAGAATTGAATAACAAGCTTTCTAAAGATTTATTGCTTTCTGATTGAATGTTATTTCATTGAACTTATTGTATTGAGACTTATTATTATTGTGATTGGAACTGGATTTTATTATTTGTTTCCAGACGTTGGATTATTGTATTTGATATTTCATATATCGGTTATTCCAAGTATTATTGTTCATGTGGTTATTATTATTGCCTGTGCAATTATTTTGTATTGATTATATTGTTGAGTTGAATAGGTAAACAACTCATGGATGACACAAGTCATTTGCTGGGCCAATATCACGTGCTTGTGTTCCATATTTTTGGGAAGCAAGGCGCGACAGTTGCTCTAGAAGCTTGCACCCAAGCAAGCTCAAAGATTGAACTCATAACTCAATCTGCTCCTGAAACTCCCAGCGGATGAGTTCGGAGTCCACAATCATGGTACAATAGTTGCCTTAGCAACATGCCACCGAGAAAGTGCGTGGCTCAACTCGTCTTTCGATTTGCTCCTAAAACTCATTATCAACCTGTTCGAAGTCGATACTCATGATTCAGGGAGTTGATATTTTTCACGCCCCACTTCCTGATATGGCTAAAAATAGGGGTTTAATCAAGACCGTCCAAATTGGGCACGAATCCTGGAGTTCAGGGGTAAAACGGTAATTTTGCCTACAAACGGGTCTGAAGCGGGTACTGGGTCTCCTTCTCACAGACCCAATACCCCGCGAACGGATCCACCTCAACTGGGTGCGGGTTTCAACCCGCAACAAACCCGGTCTAGCAGGATAGAATCAGGGTTTCTGATTAATATCAATCAACGGCCCTGATTCATATCTATCCTTTCACTGGGGGTTAGGGATTACATTCCTTATCTATATACGCAGGAATTACATGCCTAATCTGTTCCCTAAGACGCCTATAAATACCCCTCCACCCATCTCCATTAAGAGGTAATCAATTTTTCACCAGTTTTTGCGCTCATTCATAGTCTTTCAGATTACTGACTTGAGTGTCGGAAGGTGCGTCGCCGGGAACAACCCCGGTGTCTCGCACTTTTTGCAGGTGTACGGCGGGAGTGACGTTCGAAGCCCACGGAACAGGTATACAGGTTTACTATTCAGCTTCCCTAAGGATCCACAAATTCTATCTGTTTGCCCCCACATCAAATTTAGCGGCAACAGATTGGCGCCGTCTGTGGGAAACTAACGAATAGAAACCTCTCCTCTTCCCCGAAAACAGGTTTTCTCCAGCCATGCCACCTCGAAAAGTCAGATCAAGGGGGTCCAACCGAGGACCTAACCCTGATCAGCAGCAAGAAGTTCCCAACAATCCTGCTCAACAACAAGGGCAGCTTCCCCCTACGGCGGAAGACCCGCTCCAACAGAACCTTCCCCCTCCTGATCCAAAGGGTCCTAACCCTCAGAAACAACCCCTTCATCAAGAACAGGTCTCCATCCGCAATGCCTCCACTGACTCTATGGCCTCCCAACACCCCCGAGCCTCTGGTCGCCACAATACAGCCCCTAACCGCCAGAAAGAGGATGATCTCTGCCGCCACCTGGAAGAAAAACGGGCCCGAGAGGGAGCCTCCCGCCAACACTATCCGGGCGAGCGGTCTCCTCGCGACCGGTACCACAGGTCCCCCGTCCGCAGATGGAGGAAGGAGTCCCCCGATCATTACCGAAGAAGGCACTCTCCCGCAGGTCGGCAACAGCCCAGGAACAATGAGGCACCAATCACTCGTGCCGAGTTCCAGCAGTTCCAAGCGACCGTCCTGCAGGCTCTCAACCTTCGCCAAAATCCTAATGAGCCGAAGGTGCCATCCCCTCCTCCAGTTCGAAGCCCTCACCGACGGTCCCCATCTCCTCACCTGCTCCTACCAACTCCCAGCGTACCCCAAGTCCTCGCCGCTCCCGAAGTTACCATCGCCGCAGCTCTCGCTCTCCCTCATACGAAGACGAGTCTCGTGGCTCGGCAGATTACCGTCGGAGAGATGACACCATGAATCGCCGTCTTCATGAAGTAGAAAGACGCCTGGGTCAGATAAACCGAGAAGAAGAGCTCAGGGGGAGGACCCTACGTCCTGGCCGACCACCTTTCTCCCAAACCATAGTGGATGCACCTATCCCGTTCGGCTTCAAACCTCCCCAATTTGAGACTTACACCGGGAAAACCGATCTAGTTGATCACATTGAAAGTTTTAAGACCCTGATGCTCCTACATCAAGCTTCCGATGCCCTCCTCTGCAAAACCTTTCCCGCAACTCTCAAAGGACCAGCCCGAGAGTGGTATTCTCGTCTCGCCCCCTCCTCGATATTCTCCTTCGAACAGTTCGAAACCCTCTTCGTCACACATTTCGTAAGCAGCCGAAGGGCCGAGAAGACGAGCATCTCCCTGTTGCACCTCCACCAGAAGAAGGGGGAAAGTTGAGAGACTACGTAAAGAGGTTCACGGCCGAGGCCAGATCCATAGCTTCCCTCGACCAGTCGGTCGCTACGGTAGCATTTCAATCCAATGTCCTCAATTCCAACCTCCGCTCCTCCCTCGCCAAGAAACCACCACATGACTTTCCGACCTTCTCCTTCGCACTGAAAAGTATATCCGGGCCGAAGAGGCCGAGCAACAACCCAACTGGGAGGGGTCTACCTCCGGGTTTAAGAGGAAGGGGACGGAAGAAGAGGGAGCCAAGAAGCTCCAGAAAGATAATGCCGGCCAGCGCCGACCTCCTCCTAGATTTGAGAAGTTCACTCCCCTCACCACTAACATCTCAGCCATCTTCATGGAAGTTGAAAAAGAAGGGATCCTGCCTCCAGCTCCGAGGATGAATACCCCCGCCAAAAGAAGAGATAAAGAGAAATGGTGCCGCTATCACCGGGACCATGGGCATGACACCAACGACTGCCGTGCGCTGAGAAATGAGATCGAAGCCCTTATCCAGAGGGGGCAGCTGGCGAAATTTGTAAAAAAGGACCGAGCAGAACTTCCACCCCAGCCTCGGGGGGCTAACAGACGTCCGGAACGAGAAGAGATGCCAGACTTTGAGGAAGAGCGAGTCCTCCACCTCATCCATGGGGGTCCAATGGGGGGCTCCTCGAACTCCTCTCGAAAAGCATTTATCAGGGAAGTCAACTCAGTCCGAACCACCCCTCCTCCCAAAGGCCTCGGAGTGCCAGTCACGTTCTCCGACGAAGATCTCGAGAGAGTTCGTACCCCACATTGTGACGCACTCGTCATTAGCCTCCACATGGCAAATTTCAAGGTGGAGAGAATCTTGGTAGACAACGGCAGCTCCGTCAACATCCTCTTCCTCTCCGCTTTTAAAGGCCTAAAACTCTCCAGAGACAGACTCAAGCCTGCCGGCTACACTCTCCATGGGTTCACGGGGGTTCCGGTAACTATTGAAGGGGTGATTACCCTCGATGTAACTGCCGGTCAAACTCCTACCACCCGAACAGAGCCAATGGACTTCATGGTGGTGGATGTTCCTACCACCTACAACGTCATTTTGGATCGGCCTGGCCTCGCAGCACTGGAAGCTGTCCCCTCAGCATACCATCTTAAGATGAAGTTTCCCACCCGGTCCGGGGTCGGAGAAGTAAGGGGAAATCAGGAGCAGGCCCGGAAGGGCTACATGACCTCAACCCTTGGGCCCGTCCTCTCCTTAGAGACTCTGGAAATTCCTCAAGACACCGCAAGACCGACCTCTGAACCGGTGGATGAACTGGAGGAGGTGCTCTTCTCTGAACAAGAGCCGACCCGCAAGTTCTTCGTAAGAAAGACCCTCCCGTCCGCCCTATACTCAGATATTGTGAAATGCATCCAAACCAATCAAGACCTCTTCGCATGGTCCGCAGCAGACATGCCCGGTATCTCCGAAGAACTCTTAGTCCACCGCCTGAGCGTCGATCCGGGGGTCCAAACCGGTTCAGCAGAAGAGGCGCAAGTTCGCCCCCGAGCGTCAGCTCGCTATCAAAGAGGAGGTAGACAAGTTGTTGAAGGCCCGATTCATACAGGAGGTAAACTACCCTGAGTGGTTGTCAAACGTGGTAATGGTAAAAAAGTCCAATGGGACGTGGAGAATTTGCATTGATTTCACCGACCTCAACAAGGCCTGCCCCAAAGATCCTTTCCCTCTGCCGAGTATCGACACTCTGATTGACGCAACCTCGGGACATGAGCTCCTCAGCTTCATGGATGCCTTCTCAGGTTACAATCAGATTAGAATGTTCCCTCCAGACATCCCGAAGACGCCGTTTGTTACCGACCAGGGCCTTTATTGTTACAGGGTCATGCCGTTCGGTCTCAAGAACGCGGGTGCAACATACCAACGCCTCGTCAACAAGGTTTTCCAGGCCCAGATCGGCCGGAACATGGAAGTGTACGTCGATGATCTGCTTGTAAAGAGCATCCGAGGTGTTGATCATGTGGCCGACCTTCAGGAGGCCTTTGACGTCCTAAGAAAGCACAATATGAGACTCAACCCGAACAAGTGTGCATTCGGCGTCTCATCAGGAAAGTTCCTCGGCTTCATGGTTAGCCAACGAGGAATTGAAGCAAATCCGGAAAAGATCAAGGCCATATTGGACATGGCCCCTCCCAGAAATGTTAAAGAAGTTCAGAGATTGACTGGTCGCCTAGCTGCCATAGGGCGCTTTCTGTCGAAGTCCGGGGAGAAGTGCCTCCCGTTCTTCAAAGCCCTCAGGGGGGCTAAAGGATTCGAGTGGGGGCAGCAGCAACAAGACTCCTTCGACCAGCTTAAAGCCTACCTCGTCAATCCACCTCTTCTCAGCAAACAGATACCTGGCGAACCACTCTACCTCTACTTGGCAGCTTCCGAACAGACGCTTAGTGCGGTCTTAGTCAGAGAAGAAGAGAGGGCCCAGAAGCCCATTTACTACGTCAGCAAGGTGCTTCGGGACGCCGAGTTCCGGTACCCGAAGATTGAGAAAATGGCCTATGCCCTGGTAATGGCCGCAAGAAAGCTTCGACCCTACTTTCAGTCCCATTCAGTGGTCGTCCTTACCGACCAGCCGCTGAAACAGGTCCTTCACAAGCCTGAGACTTCCGGTCGCCTCATGAAGTGGTCGATCGAGCTGAGCCAACATGATATAACTTATCAGCCTCGGACCGCAATCAAGGCTCAGGCACTGGCCGAATTCATAGTTGAGAGTACAATCCCTGAGCCCTGCCAAACAGTAAAGGGACCGCCGGTTTGGTCAATTTATGTTGACGGATCTTCTTGCAATGAGGGAAGCGGGGCAGGAGTCATCCTGGCAGGCCCAGATGACTTCATCCTCCAATACTCCCTCCGTATAAATTTCAAAGCTTCGAATAACGAGGCCGAATACGAGGCGCTAATAGCCGGTCTAAGAATGGCCCGAAATGCAGGGGCACAGCGGCTACAGATCTTCAGCGACTCTCAGTTGGTTGTCAACCAGGTCCTCGGTGAGTATGAAGCCCGCGATGATAGAATGGTTAAATACTTGGCTAAAGTCAAGAGCCTCATGGCGCTGTTTGAAGAGGCCCTCATCCAAAGGATCCCTCGAGAGGAAAATGCTCAAGCCGACGCCCTATCCAAATTAGCCTCCTCTTCCTTTCAAGGTCTTGAGCAGACCGTATTGATAGAAGTCCTCTTGAAGCCAAGCATAGAGAACGAAACACCTGACTCCGTTGAAACATTGTCTGTCCTCTTCGAAGACAACTGGATGAAACCCATTGTTGAATTCTTAAGGGACAGACTCCTTCCTGAAGATCCGAGGGAAGCAAGAAGAATCAGGACCCGAGCCGAGCGTTTTACTTTAATCGAAGGCATCTTATATAAACGCTCCTTTACCCAGGTAGACGGTCGGCCTTACCTAAGGTGCCTTTCCCCCAGGCAAGCCGACTACGCCCTGCAAGAGCTCCACGAAGGCATCGGCGGAGCTCATTCTGGCTCCAGAGCCCTAGCGCGCAAAGTGTTGAACTATGGGTATTATTGGCCCACTCTCCTACGAGATGCCGAACAACACGTTCGGCAATGCGGCTCCTGCCAGAAATACTCCGACATCCGACGCCTTCCACAAGCACCACTCGCCTCCCTATCAAGTCCGATCCCCTTCGCAATGTGGGGGATGGATTTACTAGGACCGTTTCCTGCCAGCTCCCGGACAGCTAAAGTTTCTAGTCGTGGCAGTCGACTATTTCTCGAAGTGGATAGAGACCGAGCCCCTAGCTACAGTCACCGAGCATAGAGTCGTTCATTTCTTTTAGAAGAATGTGATCTGCCGATTCGGCGTTCCCCGGGTTATAGTTATAGATAACGGAACGTAGTTCGCCAGGGCCGCCTTCTGAGCCTTATGTGAAGACCTCGCCATACAACACCGCTTCTCCTCCGTCTCACATCCCCAGTCTAATGGTCAGGCCGAAAATGTCAACCGACAGATCCTCTCAGGCATCAAGAAAAGACTAGACAAGTGCTCTAAGGGCTTGTGGGTCGATCAGCTACCCAACGTTCTGTGGAATTACCGCACCACGAAGCGGACCCCAACAGGTGAGAGCCCGTTTAATCTCACCTATGGGTTCGAGGCCCTCATTCCCCTAGAAGTTGGGATACCATCTCCTCGGTTGATAGCCTTTGAAGAAGAACAGAATGCCAGGGAGCTCAGAGCAAGCTTAGACTTGATAGACGAAATCCGAGAAAGAGCTGCTATACGGCAACAAAATTACCGAAGGAGAATTGAGCTCGCATACAACAAAAGAGTCTGCCCAACCGACCTCAAAGAAGGGGACCTAGTCCTCCGAAAATTGGCCATCTCGTTCCCCGGACAGAAAGGCAAACTGGCCCCGAATTGGGAGGGACCATACAAAATCTCGAAAGTGATCCGCCCCGGTGCATACAAGCTAGAAGATCTTGAAGGCAGGGAAATTCCCAGGACTTGGAATGCCGACCATCTTTTGAAATACCAAGAGAAAGCAACCACGCTCCTCTAAGTAACTCGAGATGTCGAACCATTCCCTTCCTGTAACTAGTAGTAATTTTTCCTTTATTTTTTCATTGTAATAACGGCTAGCAACTTTAGAAGCAGCCGATCATTGGAAATTAATAAATAAAGTTTTTCATATTTTTTATACTGTCGCACCTCTCTGCCTTTAATTCTTCAATCTCACAATGGTTCGGAGTCCAGCACTCGGCTCGACTCTTATTCCTCGGCTCGTCCTTAGACGAGCCAGGAGTAGATCACCGTTCGAAATTGCTCCTGCAGCCGTTGAATGGATCGAAGTCCAACACTTGGCTCGATTCTACTTCGCAAGTTCGCTCCTAAGCGGACTAGAAGTAGCTTGCCATTCGAAACTGTTCCTGCATCCCTTAAACTAACCTCACGATGGTTCGGAGTCCAGCACTCGGCTCGACTCTTATTCCTCGGCTCGTCCTTAGACGAGCCAGGAGTAGATCGCCGTTCGAAATTGCTCCTGCAGCCTTTGAATGGATCGGAGTCCAGCACTTGGCTCGATTCTACTTCGCAAGTTCGCTCCTAAGCGGACTAGAAGTAGCTCGCCATTCGAAACTGCTCCTGCATCCCTTGAACTAACCTCACGATGGTTCGGAGTCCAGCACTCGACTCGACTCTTCTTCCTCGGCTCGTCCTCAGACGAGCCGGGAGTAGATCGCCGTTCGAAATTGCTCCTGCAGCTGTTGAATGGATCGGAGTCCAACACTTGGCTCGATTCTACTTCGCAAGATCGCTCCTAAGCGGACTAGAAGTAGCTCGCCATTCGAAACTGCTCCTGCATCCCTTAAACTAACCTCACGATGGTTCGGAGTCCAACACTTGGGTCGATTCTACTTTGCAAGTTCGCTCCTAAGCGGACTAGAAGTAGCTCGCCATTCGGAACTGCTCCAGCATCTCTTAAACTGATCTAACAAATGGACGTCTCCTATAGCTCGACTCTATCTCACCGGCTCGTCCTCAAACGGGCCGGAGTTAGATGCCGATCATAACCTGCCCCGCTACCGCCGAGCCGAGCGGACGAGGTACCGACCCTCGTATATGGCAAAAAATCCACTCGAGGCGAAACCACTGTCAGATCATCTCAGAAAGTGTGCTAGGGCATGATGAGCAGATCTCGTTCAACCACGTGTCCACAAAACGACAAGATAGTGTTTTCTTGGGAAATGGACCCACCTCAAGATTCGTGTAAACATCAGACGGCCCTGATCGCTTCACTTCGCTCGGCGGAAGTCACCCCGGTCTTCAAGCTATGATCAGGCCACGTGGCCACAGTCGATAAACGACTGCGCTTTAGCAGCCGAACTGAGCCGCACTTGAAGGGACCGGGCTAGGTTCAGAAGCACAACAAAAGAGAAAGTTTCGAGGCCAAGGGGTTCGGCGAAGCGAACACCGGCCTCATGGTTCGTTTCGAGCCTACTCTAGTTAGCGCGACTATAGCACAAATAAGGAGATAGCCGAGAATAGTTCGGATAAAACAACCCCAATTCTATTAATAACTTGGACAGAGTTACAAAGTGGATTACAACAACAAAAACTTGCAAATGGGTTACAACAACAAGACGCGACCCGTTTACTACTTCCGAGGTAGGGGTATGCTCCGGTTCAGAGACACTTTGGGTCAGGCGTTTCTTGACCCCCGAGCTCGTCTCCAGTCCGACGAACCGAGATGCCTCCTCGCCGCTGACCCTGACAGTCGCTCCGACCGAAGCACCGCTTGAAGACACCGCCACACCGCTCTGGGCGTCGGCGGCTGACCTGCCTATGATAGGAGTCCGGCTCGCCGCTTGATAGAACGTGATCCCTCGCTCGATCTCTTCGCGAGTACACGAGGTTCTCCGGACGTTAGCCCTCACCGGCTGAGGCTTGAGCCGAGCAACTTCTTCCTCCAGTTCGACGATCCGATCCTTCAATGTGTCATCCTTTACTATCACCTTAAACCGAGGAAGTTTCGCCGAACCAGGGTACTCGGTGCTGTCGGATATAACGCGGCGCAAGTGGGTCACTTCGATACTCTTGTCGACCGTTACCCTCTGCAGCTCTTCCACCTTCTTCGCTAAGCCATCTCGTTCAGCCGAAACTCGCGCCAGTTCCTCTTCCTTAGCAGATAGCTCGGCCTCGACTATCCGTAGGTGGTGCAGCTCGACCAAAGCCTCGCCATGCCTAATCTCTAAGTTGTGAAGGATCCTCCTCGTCAAGTGAACCTCACCCTCGAGACGATCCTCCCGAGATCGCTTGAACAACTTGGCTCGACGTTGTTCAGCCGAGGTGTTATGAGTCTGCTCAGCAATCTGAAATAAGAAAGAGATAGCATTGAAATACCACACTACCGAGCCAAACACTTAGACAAATTTTGGAGTCAAAATACTACACTACCGAGCCAAACACTTTGATAAATTTCAGAGTCAAAATACTTTTCATTCATTAAAAAGCGGTGGCCAGTCCGCAAAAGGCGTTACAATGCTCGGAAGAAGAAACAACAAAAACTACAAAAAACTTAACGTGGGGATCAGGGGTCCACCTTCTTCGTCACGTCGCCCACGGGCGCATCGACGGATGGCCCCTCGATCCGCCCATCGACCCGGCCGTCCGCCGCAGGCTCTTCGGCCTCTTCCTCCTCGTCCTCCCCTTCGGACTCGTCGCCCTCGCCCTCCTCCTCACCGCCTGAAGGCGACCCTGGCCACAGGCGGTAGCCGACGCGCTCGAAGCCAGGGATGCGTTCTTGCACATGGTCGAGTGCCGTTTGATAAGACCGCTCCATGTTCTCGGCCATGTGCTTCTTCGCCTCGGCCTCGACCTCCTTCTCCACCTCAGCCCTGATCTTCGTCGCCAGGGCCTTCTTCTCCGCCTTCTCTTCGGCCAAGGATTTCGTCGCCGCAGCCAGCTCCTCGACGGCCTTGGCAGCCTTGGCAGACTCCGCCTCGAGGCTCCCCTTGACTTTCTCCAGGTCGGCAACAAGGTCGGCCACCCGGACTTCCAAGGCCTCGGCTCTCCTCTGCTCGGCCTCGAGTTCCTTGACCGCCCGGACCTTTGCCAACCTGTCTTTGTCGCTCGCCGCCCTCAGTTCCTTCTCCTGCTCGGTGAATGTCTCGAGGAGATGGCCGAAGTGACAGGTAGCCTGAGAAGACTAACGGTGAGCGCGCTAAACAAACCGGGCAGTAAACTTGGAAAAAACTTAGCGAGAAGAAACTTACCGAGACGAGTGACCGAGCCACCTCGTAGGTGTCGTCACCCACCGTCCCCACCTTTAGCGCGACTCGATCCTTCGGGGTCGCCAAGTGCTTGACGACCTGCACTAACATTTGCGAATTGCCGAGAAACCCGTCGTGGTTCTTCACTCGCCAATTCAGCACGAACAGCTGCTTGTGCTGCTCGGTCAGAATCTCCTCGGCATCCCTGGTCAGCGGCGGTGCCTCGATCGACAACGCCGCGTTCACGTCGAAGGTCCCCTCGATCACGCCAGGGGTCACGGGAGACGAGGGCTCCTCGACAACAACAACCTCCGAGGGCGCGTCAACAGTCGGAGGGGGCGGGGTGATGGTCGAGGCGACAGTGGGTGGCGGAGTCGACGAGGCAGCCGCGGCCGCCCTCTTCCTCTTTCTCCCCCCGGCCAACTTGGACCTGTCGGCCATCATGGAGTTGAAGTCGATCTTCATTGATTCTGTGTCGAGCCACAAAAAAAAAAGACGAGTTAGCGAGTCGAACTAAAAACTTGTAAGAAAAATGAAAACAAATGAGATGTCAGGAGCATACTCGGGTCGATGGGGCTTAGGCCGGACCCGAACAACACCTCCTCCGTCAAATCCCTCCAACTCAACAGCGGAAGGCCCATTATCCTCCTCGCCACCTCCTCCTCGGCCTCGAGCAGTACAGGGTCGGCTCGCGCAAATTTCGGCACCTCCACTTTCCACCGGCTCGGAATGTGCCGAACCGCTTCACCCCTGACTATAAAATACTTCTCCTTCCAACCCTTAATTGAGTCAGGGTTCTCTACAATCTTAACTCCCTTCCTCGGCCCCAAATAGTACCGATACTCCGTCTTGTGCTGCCTGTTTATCCGATACATGCCTCGGAAGACCGTTAAGTCGGGCTCTACCTCGGCTCTGTGGCACTGAAGCAAAAAGGCATTCACATGGCGCCACATGTTCGGCATGAATTGGGTCGGTGCAAGGCAGAACCAGCCGAGGATCTCAAGAATGAAGGGGTGCAGCGGGAAACGTAGCCCGGCATTCAAGGAGTCGACGTCGAACATACACATATCCGACGATGGCAACTTGGAGTTCGCTCGTATCCCGGGACCAGGGAGGATCAGCTTGTACTCCGGAGGGATGGCGAAGGCCGTCCTAACCCGAAGTAGGTCCTTCTCGGGCAACAACGAGATGAGCTCGTCGGCTTCGGTGGGAAGGGCCGGGTTAGGTTCCTCGACGATCTTAGATGTCCCATAGATCGCCTTCTCCAGCAGGTCGCCCTTGTACTGCCTGACCCCCGAATGTCCGGACAGGACAGAAGGATATCGTCCCATCTCGGGGGCTTGCTTCGGATTCTCCACAATCACCGCTACCACGGGAGATTGGGTCTCCACCCTCCTCTTCTTCTTCTCCCGCCTCGTCTCGGCTACAGACGGTTCGGCAACCTGTTTTCCCTTTCTCCGAATCTCCGACCTCCTCCTCTCCTCGGCACCATCATCGCCCGATGGCGAGGCCCCACTCCCCGAGTTCACTCGAGACATCTCTAGAAAAATTATTTAGACTAAGTGAACTGACCTTTTGAAGTGACGTTCATGGTCGGAGTGCTCTCGCCGGAAATCGCCTGGCCCACGCGACAGCTAACGGCAACGCCTTGGAGAGAAAATCGCCACTAGCAGAGAACTCAGAGATCGAAAGTAAAAACTTGAGAGTAAAAAGTAAGAAATGAGCTTGAGAGTGAGGGTGAGAGCTTAGAACCCCTAACAAGTTGGGCCTCCTTGGGAAACGCAAAAAGCCCACTAAGAAGCCAAAGCGACAAGCGAAGGAGTTACGAAGTCACGAGAAGCAAGAAACTCTTCAAAATACTAAGTCAACGACTCGGCCACCAGTCTGCCGAGCCGAGCTATCGAACAGCTCGGCTGAGCAACCGAACTACCACGCTCCTTCAAAACATCTAACTTAGCACCTCGGCCAAACAGCCCTGACGCGCCGAGCCGAGGTGCCGGGGTACCGACCCTCGTATATGGCAAAAAATCGTCCCGAGGCGAAGTCACCGTCGGATCTCTTCAAAATTCGCGACAGAATCTGATGGACGGTTCAGATCGTGCCACGCCCACAAAACGACAAGATAACGTTTTCTCGTGATCTGAACCCCATCCTCGTGATGCGCGCCATGATGAACGGCCCAGATCCGGCCACGCGTATCTTCCGAGATGCCTGCCACCGGCTCGCCCAGCCGAGCTACCGAACAGCTCAGCCGAGCAGCCGAGCTACTGGGCACAGAGGGGTGGAACCCCCAAGAGATACTTCCTTCAAAACATCCAACTCAGCACCTCGGCCAAACAGCCCTGACATGTCGAGCCGAGGTGCCGGGGTACCGACCCTCGTATATGGCAAAAAATCGTCCCGAGGCGAAGTCACCGTCGGATCTCTTCAAAATTTGTGACAGAATCTGATGGACGGTTCAGATCGTGCCACGCCCACAAAACGACAAGATAACGTTTTCTCGTGATCTGAACCCCATCCTCGTGATGCATGCCATGATGAACGGCCCAGATCCGGCCACGCGTATCTTCCGAGACGCCTGCCACCGGCTCGCCCAGCCGAGCTACCGAACAGCTCAGCCGAGCAGCCGAGCTACTGGGCACAAAGGGGTGGAACCCTCAAGAGATACTTCCTTCAAAACATCCAACTCAGCACCTCGGCCAAACAGCCCTGACGCGCCGAGCCGAGGTGCCGGGGTACCGACCTTCGTAGATGGCCAAAAATCGCACCGACCCATATCAGCCGTTGGATCTTATGGAAAAATGTGCTCATCATGATGGACGGCCCAGATTTGGCCACGTCCACTAAACGACAAGATAGCGCTTTATGGGGATCCACGCTGAGATGGACGGCCCAGATGACGCCACGTACCTCGGATCCTCCGAACCGAGGCACCGACCCATCTAGCCGGGGAGTCGAGTCGCCGAGCCGAGGTGCCGGGGTACCGACCCTCGTATATGGCAAAAAATCACACCGACCCACATCAGCCGTTGGATCTTGTGAAAACGCGCGCTCGTCGTGATGGACGGCCCAGATTTGGCCACGTCCACTAAACGACAAGATAGCATTTTATGGAGATCCACGCTGAGATGGACGGCCCAGATGATGCCACGTACCTCGGATCATCCGAGCTGAAGTGCTGACCCTCCGAGCCGAGGCGCTGGCCTTCCGAGCCGAGGTGCCGAGGTACCGACCCTCGAATACGGCGAAAAAGCTTGCCGAGGAGCAGGGACCGTCTGATCATTCCGAAGTTCGCGCTCCGCCCTGATCGAGGGCTCAGATGACGCCACGTCATAAATAAATATTAAAAAATCAAATTTTATTTATTTAAATCGTTTTATTTATTTAAAAATTGCGAAAAAATCGCTAAAAATTCGGAAAAATTAGCTAAAAATTCTAGGAAATAATTGAAAATTCAGGAGATATTTTTGAGCCTCCGAACGAATAATTATTGTCTAGAATGTACGGCTAAAACCCCCGAACGACTAGCTAACGCATCGCAAAATTAAATAAATAGCCCGAAAAAATAGACAAAGACCCGATACACCATATTGCTTCGAGAAAGAAGAAAGAATTACCTTACCATCCACTTCGGGCTTCAAAAACACCCATTCGGACTTCGATACAACTCCTCTAGCCACTAAAACAGTCAAACTACTCCTCAAAGCCTGATTCTCCTCAGCCTTTAGGAGTGGGGGGCTCGTGATATGGCTAAAAATAGGGGTTTAATCAAGACCGTCCAAATTGGGCACGAATCCTGGAGTTCAGGGGTAAAACGGTAATTTTGCCTACAAACGGGTCTGAAGCGGGTACTGGGTCTCCTTCTCACAGACCCAATAACCCGCGAACGGATCCACCTCAACTGGGTGCGGGTTTCAACCCGCAACAAACCCGGTCCAGCAGGATAGAATCAGGGTTTCTGATTAATATCAATCAACGGCCCTGATTCATATCTATCCTTTCACTGGGGGTTAGGGATTACATTCCTTATCTATATACGCAGGAATTACATGCCTAATCTGTTCCCTAAGACGCCTATAAATACCCTCCACCCATCTCCATTAAGAGGTAATCAATTTTTCACCAGTTTTTGCGCTCATTCATAGTCTTTCAGATTACTGACTTGAGTGTCGGAAGGTGCGTCGCCGGGAACAACCCCGGTGTCTCGCACTTTTTGCAGGTGTACGGCGGGAGTGACGTTCGAAGCCCACGGAACAGGTATACAGGTTTACTATTCAGTTTCCCTAAGGATCCACAAATTCTATCTGTTTGCCCCCACACCAAATTTAGCGGCAACACTTCCCATTATACGGAAACACGGGCACGCAACTAAGGCCCAACAAATGCCATAATCACATCATTCATAAGCTGCCATAATCAACTCAATAATATGAGAATAAACACAACCACGCATACAATTTATAATCACATAAACATGAATAACATAAATAATTCTTGCAGTAGTCCACGAAATAACCAACATCCATAAAGAATAAACTTCGGGAAAACATGACTTGAATACAAAGTATGAAGTACTGGTAATAGAAACTGGGAAACATAGTATAAAGCAAGTAAAGCAGGCTAAAATTCATCTCCATTTCTTAGAATACTTGATCACTAACTCCTTCTGGCAATTCTTCTCCCGCACCTGTAAATTCGTCATCTCGAGTTGGGCATAGGAACACCTGTTAGAGCAAGTAACGGGCCGCAAGTAGTACAAGCAAATGAACAAGGACGGGAATATAGCAAGAACAGAGAATCATATATATAGGAAATAAGTCATGTAACAAGAAAAATACAACATGTAAAGGAGGATCATGTAAACTTGACTTATAAACAGGAATCATGAAGTTGGTAAACAAGGATCATGTAACTTGTAAACATGACATGTGATATGTAAACAGGAATATGCATGTGCTCAGTGTTAATCTTAACTCTGTTCATTTAATCAGTCCTAACTAATGCACGCAATCCTGCATCCCATACCACATGTTCGGGTGCATACAATCATGTGAACGTTTAGACTCTAGTGGTGAAAGCTATAGGTCATGTACTCGAAAAAACATGTAGACAGGAAACATGATTCATTTATTCAGTTATTCAGTCATTCAGTATTCTGTATAAATGTTCAGTGAATAATATACAGTGTTTAGCCATTCAGTTATTCAGTTATTCAGTTATTCAGTTATTCAGTCATTCAGTCATTCAGATATTCAGTAATGGTAGGAAAACCACGACCTCTTTTCCGAGTACAATCCCTTATATTATTCACTACTAAGTTATACCCTTATTACCCCGGCTTGTCATTCTTTTAATGTGATTCAGTCGTGTACATGTAATCGGTATACAGTCAGTCGGTATAATCAGTGAAACAGTTGCAATAATAAACCATGCAGTAGCTGATATAAAGTCATTCGATCTATGTACTGTATCAATTCAACTATTAAATACGAAAATAACGTGCTTATATTTTAAAAACATAAATATAGAATTCTGGAGAGCACAATATTGTACAAAAACTTGCTTTTCCATTGCTACAGGAAAGCGAATCAGGTTCCTTCAGGAGTTCTAGAGACTAGACTCCCTACCGGTTCCAGCACATATCTACACGATACATTTCAACTATAGAAACATGGTCTACCAGCTAGTTCTTTATGAGTTTACTGTGCAGGAAGCAACTCAACATCAAGTTATTATACGTATAATTCATCTAAAAAAACTTAACTAAAACTCTTGCAAAAATTATAATTGAGTTCCTGACATTGGTAATTAACATTCATAAAACTCTCCTGTCCAAATTCTTAAGGTACCCTACTGTTCCAATTAATTTAACATGGCAGTGTAATTACAAACAGCAAATCTGGAATTTCGACAGTACAGTAGTAAAACTTACATATTTTGCATTATATATGTCGGATTGAGAATCCGTCAAGTGGTCTGGATTCCTCACACAAAGGGCTACAACTTTTATTCATAATTTTGCAAGTGGATATAACTACAACTGGGTCAAAAGTTTAGGTCTTTACTGGTCTAGTGTTCTAACAGCAGTTTAGGGTCAAGTTTATATGTATATAATGGGTCTGGAAATCTATCTAGAAATCCTATAAAAAATATATTAAGGCTTCCAATCATATCTATTAGCATTCAAATAAATTTCAAGTTTAAATTATGCTATTAACAAGGTTTTTCAATTAGTAAAACAAGTCATCATGCTCATAGTTAACAATCTGAAATTTATAAACCCACCGGTACGAAAAATGCGATAACTTACTTTCTACAACTCAAAATTCAAATCCGTCAAATGTTCCGGAGACTAGATTCAACGGGATCTGAATTTCATTTATAAACGTTGGTCTAACTCTAACAGAAACAGGGTCGAAAGTTCACTACAATACAAACTAGGCAGCGGGTAGCAAGATGGTAAATTTATCTAACGACAACTGAGATGTACAAATTGCATATACTATTACGAGATATTAACTGAGCATTCATGACTAGTAGCTCAAGGGTATTTCTACAATTAGCAATATGAAAGCTTTCCATTTCTACGGCAACAACTATAGGACTAAATATTTATACTACCACACGATAAAAATCATCAATCTTGACATGTATCTATCTACTTACGCTTTTTTGTTACATGTTAGTGTAATGCACAAGGATGTTCATGATTGACTTACGTGTACGAAATTAACAAGAATCGAGTGTACACTAATGGGTCGAGATTTAATCAACATGGAAAAGGAATGAGATTTTGTCAACGAATCAACCAAAACTACTTGCAGGATTCAAGGCAAAGCTTGTACGAGAACAAGAAGAGTGTACAAGGGACACTTGCCTTTTGTGACGATGCACGGACATTGAGACGAGTGATGGCGGCAACACATGTGAGCGAAGGCACAATGACATGGGAACACAATGGCAACGACAGTAGGTACAGTTGCGAGAACCGCAAAAATCGCAGCAAGGTGGCAACGGCCAATGGCAATGAGCGACGGCGACCGCAACAATCACAATCAGAGACGCCAACAACAACAGTGTAGCGTCGAGGAGCAGTCAGGGGGATGGCTGTAATACCCTGATTTTCATTAATGAAAATTATTAATTTTTTTGCACGTAGTGTGCACGTGCAATTTTTGTAGTGTGAATCTTATAATTATTTTCATTATGGATGATGTGTGTGTGTGTGTGTGTGTATATATATATATATATATATATATATGTATTGGTGTTCTCTAATTATTTTTATAAAGGCCCATTTTTCTTCAAATAAACATAAGCCTTTCTTTTTAGCCCAAATCTAATTTATTTTTGTAAACTATTATTTGGCCCATTAAATAAAGCCCATGAGCTATTTCTTCTTTTATTGCAACTTGTAATGTAGAATATCTTTATAAGATTATTTTTATAAAAAATAAATGTACAACTTTTTTTAAATGGAGAACTAATGAATGCATTCCATCATCAAACACACTAGGAGGCCGGTTTTGCATTATCATTTTCATGCATTATCATTTCATGCATAATCTAGTTGATTGTACACGTGCAAAAAGCACACTAGGAGGCCGGTTTTGGATTGGAGGGAAAATGAAAAAAATGAGTGGAGTTATGGGTGGTAGTTGTTTGATCATGGTTGGTTACTACAACTTTCCCTTGAATCCTAGCCTTTTATTTTTAACTCCTAGATTGATCCTAACCCTTCATTTGTTCCAAATTTTAGTATAAATACCCCCCCCCCCCCCCCTAGCCTAGTTATTTTTGTACTCTTCATTTCTCCAAAACCTATAATAGAAAATATAAATTGTTAGTAGTATAATAAGTGAGATAAAAATATTGAGAGTTGTGGGTTGTGCTTGCACCAAGGGAAGGCCGACATCATCATCAAGGAGCTCTCGGGTTGGCATCTTTTGAGGCTCGGTGGTGCACATCAAGGAGGAGGAGGAACGTTCTTTTGACAAGGACTCCTGTGTTTAGGAGGTGTTGCAATTTTATTCTCTCCAAATAAGGTGGGTTATTTTCTATATTTCTAATTAGATAGCATGCTAAGATTGAATTGAAATGATAATGCATGAAAAGATTAATAAGAGTGCATTTAAATGGAAAAATGGCTTATTAGTTGATTGAAATGTTGCTAAATAGATTGTATGTTATTCCATCATCAAACTTAAGTTGTGTGTGAATTATTTATAGCTATGGAATGCTTGAAGTAAAATTCGTTATTAGCATCAAAATTAAATGCAAATGTTAGTAGATGAAAGTATTGTCTTATGTGCTTGGATGAACCCTTTGTGATAATGTTTATCATGAATGACTTAAAATATATTTTTGGATTTTGAAAGGGAAATATAAATAGGGAATTGATATAGAAAATATTAATGCTAAATTGTATAAGAAATATCGAAATGAGATGTGGTAGTAGTAGCGTACAATTTAAACTAATTGTATGAAAAATATGTGTTTAATTACTGGAAAAATTATTTTTAAATTATTGGAGTATCAAATATTGTTTGAATAATTATTCTGGAGATTTACAAGAAATTTAGTAAAAGAAAAACTCAAATGAGAGCTTTTGAAACATCGAAATGTTCTATTGAACAGAGAACTGATTTAATTATAATATAAGTTGTATTCAAGACAACTTGAGCCTATAGCTCAAGTAGTCGGGAGGCTTCTAATGCTACAGTGTGTGCAGCTTGTGTCCCACAGATCGCTGGTTCGATACTGGATGACACCATTTTATTTTGTGTGCGTTTAAAATTTAAATCAAGTTCAGTCCGAGAGTATATAACTCTCCAATCCTTCTTTATACCGATGAGCACAAGTGGCCAAGTGGCTAGTGTGTGCGGTTGGGTTCTCTTTGGTTGCCGGTTCGAATCCTGGTCTCGGCCAGAATTTTACTTTGTGAAAAAAATGATTTTTTTGATGGGTTTTTTATGTCTAAAAGTTATGAAAAAATACTATTATTATACTAAAATTATGTGTGACTTATGAAAAATAAATTGGGAGTTATTAGAATGAAATGAAGTATATTTTGGGAATAAAAGTGTAGTCGGAACTATGGTTCTACACTTGTATATTTTTGTGAAAGATGTGTTTTGCAAACGAATTGAAATAAGTACTAGAAAAGGAAAATAACAAAGAAAGAAAATATATAAGGTGAAGTTTGTATGAATTATTCTTATTGAAGAATAGTGTGACAATAATGAGTTGTGAATATTCATTTTGACCATACAATTGGTGATATGATTTTAATGTGGAAATAAATATTGGATGAAATACATGATGAATAATTAAACTCCATGTATGGTTATTGACTCATGAATAATTTAGAAATTATGTGATTGGAAAAGAGAAATGTTATTGAGTATGAAAACTCAAACATGTGAATTTGTGAATTGAAATTGGAAATTAGTTTGTAGCCAAAACTCACACCGGCAAGTGAAAAGTGATGAATTATGATTATTGACATTGAAAAGACCAGTTTGGGTCATTGTGAAATGAAAGAAATAAGACCGGTAGTAGTGAGAGGGCTAACTCTAAGAGATTGATTTTGTTCATGATTTCATTAAATTAAGAATTAGTACATAGTGAAGAGGTGATGAAAGTGAGAAAAAAACACAAGTATGAGGGCCTCGAGTCTACGATGTGAGAGTGACCACAGAATGCATGCTTGATGCGTCAGGACATGGCGTGGGCACTACTCCGGAATTATCGGGATCTTGGCGACGCTTGTGGGATGTTTGGTGACTGTAAGAGGATCGTGTGCCATGAAGGAGGCTGAATTGCCACAGAATGCATGCTTGATGCGTCAGGACATGGCGTGGGATTCCCCTCCAGGTTTTCTGTACATGAGCTTGTACTCATAGATCATCTAGGATACTTACCGTAGTTACAGTAGTAGATTAAGTCATGACGAGGGATTGAACCCTACAAGATGAAGAACGATTAAGAGGCTTGCTCTCGGACCTATGTAGTATGGGATGCATAGAATCCGAACAAGTGTGCATTAGTGTTATGTAATATAAATAATTGCATTAAGGACTAAGTGCACAATCACAACACTACATCAATAGGGTATTCTCTTTAATTTGATGTGACAAGTTTGTGTTTGTTAAATATGGAAAATCAGTTATACTATTTCTGGCATAGAGAGGATGGCCATGTATAATGTTCGTCGGTTGAATAAACTGACATACCCATAGTTTTGTATGCAGGGTGAATGACATGATAAAGATTAAAGAAGCATAGATGCTTAGAGATTATTCAAATGTTGATACACATTTATTTAAATGTTATAAATTTGCTTCTGCTGTAAAATGTAAAGTGTACAGTTTTCATGTAACTCTGATGTAAAGTGAAAAGTTTTAAATTCCTTGTAAAATTGTACGAAAGAAGTGTAAAGATCCTGTGGAATCTCGAATTCAGTGTATTTTTGGAATTCGGAGCGTTACAATGGCAACTACGGTGGTGAGATGCCGGCGGTGGTCAAAATTGGGGCGATGAGGAGGCAGTGGCGGGGTGGACTGCAAGGGAGAGGTAGTGGCAACTGTGGTGCAACTTTGATGATGGTGATGGTCGCGGTTGGCGAAAGGGAGCTCGGTGGTTGCGAAGGATGGCGAAGGGTTCGGATTGGTGATGCTGGCGATGAAGGTAGTAGATGAGTTCGGTGATGAACAGGGTTGCGAGGTGAGGGTAGCTGCGACAGCGATGACGGAGGAGAGGGGCGAGGGCCTCAGTGGATGGCGGTGGTGGTGTTGGCGATGAGGGGGCTTGACGGTGCAGTTGATGGAGGTTGCTGGAGGCGGACGGAGGCAGGGGGCGATGACGGTCGAGGGTGAATCAGGGTGCTAGGTGGAGATCGTGGTTAGGCAGAGGAAGAAGAAGAGTGTTAGAGGGAAAGAGAGAGAGTTGTTTAAGAGAGTAATTTGTGGGGGGGTTTTTTGATATAATAATGGGGTTAGTGGAGATTATGGGGAGTAATTAGTGGGCAATTAAGGAGATTAAGGGGGTAGTGAAGAGATCTAGGGAATCTGTATACTTATAGTTGAATTTGGGTAGGGTAAGACTAATGGGTTAACGGGTTTGGGTGCATAAATGTGGGATTGGATTTTAATAGCTGGGCTTACATTAATAAATAAAATAATAATAATATTGAGCTAGGTCTGGACTCATGATTTAAAGCATCAATATATAATAGAGCAAGAGTATGGGCTAGAAATTGGGCTTCACAATATAATAAATAACAAAAGAAAAACAAATAAAATTACATAAATAAGATTTGGGTTTACCCAATAAATAACCAAATTATAGAATAGATTATGGGTTTGGGCCAAAATAATTAAATGATCAAATACTAATAATGGTATGTATTAAAATCTTTGGGTTCAACCAAATTAATCGGATACCCAAAATAAAAGCAATTTGGCTCCAGGAGAAAAGGAAGATTATCTAGAAAATTGAATTTCAATAATACGAAGAAGAAAATAAGTACAAATCCGTATAAATGGGAACGGGGGTTACAATCTATCAGCTTGCACCCAAGAAAGCTCAGAGACTCAACTCGCCACTCGATCTTCTCCTAAAACAACTAAAGGAAAAGTTCAGAGTCCATACTCATGGTTCAAGAGTTGCTCTAGCAACTTGCCACGATGCAAGTGGGAAGCTCAACTCGCCATTCGATCTACTCCTAAAACTTGTTATCAACCCGTTCAGAGTCCATTCTCGTGTTCAAGAGTTGCTCTACCAGCTTGCACCCAAGAAAGCTCAAAGGCTCAACCCGCTACTCGATCTGCTCCTTAAACGCTTAAAGAGCATTCCCAGAGTTCATGCTCTTGGCATGAAGTTGCCTTAGCAATATAAAAACAATTAAGTTAGAGAGCTTAAATTGCCATTCGAAATCAGCTATCAAAACTCGTTAGCTACCTTGACTAACCGAAATGGGGTCAAGCCCTCCTAAAGGGCACTAACGAAACTTGCCACAAAGGGGCTACTAGTGCGATCTCAGCTACTCTAACTATCACGCCCCGCTTCCCAAAAATACAGAATACGAGTACATGACATTGGCCCAGCAAATGACTAACGTCATCCATAAGCTATTTATCCAATCAACTCAACAATATAATCAATACAGAACAATTGAGCAGGCAATAATAATAATCTCATGAACAATAATACTTTGAATGAAGCAATAAAAATATCCAAATACAATAATAATCCAACGTTTGGAAACAATAATAAAATCTGGGACATAAGCCCAATACAATAATAATCCAATCACAAATAGATAATAAGATTCAATACATTAAGTTTGATAAAACAATAAACAATTAGAAAGCATTAGATCTTCAGAAAGTTTGTTCTCTAATCCCAGCAGGCAATTCTCCATCAACATCTGCGAACACTTTATCTAAAAAGAGGAGAAAAATTGTCCTTAGAGTAAGTCAGGGACAGCAAGTAGAGAAAGCAGGGAACAATGGAATAACGATATAACAATGAATCAATGGATCAATAAGAATTAATAACATGGGACAATAACAATAATCAATATCATGATAATCGATGCAATGGCTATAAATGATGATTCAATATTCAATAACGATATTCAATGATCAATATCAATAATACTTAGCCAATATTCGATAACAATAGGAACAATGATGAACAATATGCAGTGTCAATGTCGTGTCAATTCTTAAGTCTATTAATCATTTTAATCCTAACGAATGTAGCAGTTCATGCGTCCCATTTATTTACCACATGGTTGCTACATACAAACAAGTTACGTTTAGACTTAGTGGTGGATTTTATAGTTCATGTACTCGGGTCTTTACAATAACAATATTCCATCCATAACGATAATTTATCCATAAGATGCTATAAGATCACAAGACCACAAGATCACAAGATCACAAGAACACAAGATCACAAGATAAAGATATAGGGAACCACGAGCCCCTTATCCGAGTACAGTCCCTATATTGTCCACTACTGGAGTTAATTCCTTAAACCCCGGCTTGTTAATTATTTTATCAATGCAACAATACAATATGTAATTTACTAGACGAACGATAGTAACAATAGGGAAACAATAGGATGATAACTTGAATAGGACACTTAGAATGATGACGATAAGATATTAGAATCATGCAATATAACATACACACATTAATTCATGCAATAGTATGATAGGAATAATTAATCTATTAAAATCTGGAAAGTCAAATTCTGGACAGCAAGAGTAGTTTGTACAAAAATTCAGTTTTCCACTGTTTCAGAAATCGAAAACTGAATCAGTCTGAAATTCTAGAAACTAGACTTCCACACGATTCCAACGCATATTTAAATTTCAAAATCTGACAATAGTAGCTAGGTCAATCACATTGTTCTTTTCAGATTTCATGTTCAGGCAGAATTTCGACATCAAGTTGTTAAAATTTTAGAATCAGCAAAAACTCAATAATAAATTCATTAAAAATATTTTCCAGACTCCTAAACATGATCACTAACAATCCGTAAATTATCAGAGCAAAATTTTAATATTGGATCAGCCTTTTTATTGTTTAAGCATGCAAGATACAAGAATTTGAAAATCTATAAGTAAAAAAATACAGCTGTAGTAAAACAGGCATAACTTTTTCTCGGAATTCAAAAATTCAAGATGTTCTGGAAACTAGAAAGATGAGGATACAATTCTTATTCAGAAAATTATTCATTTTAAGATTTACTGGGTCAAAAATAGCAGTCAATATACAGCAAGCAAGCAATAGACAGGTTTCGGGTAGTTTTTATGAAATAAGTTAATTAAATATGATGGATATCAATTCTACTAGTCAATAAACTTCTCAATCAACATAAAGGGTATAAAAACATGCTAAATAAGATTAAGAACACATACATACATCAATATATCATCAATCAACCATCAATCGATCAACAACATACAACCTAGCAATTCTCTCTACAATAATTCATTGTCTGATAATTATATGAACAACCCTATTATCAATTCTATATGCACACATGAAATATTCAATCTTTGGAGTCAAAAGTGGCACGATGTCAAGAAATATTGGGGTTAGCTCGTGTAAAACCTCAATAGACCCAACGAAGGAGATGAACAATGTATAATACGATAACAAAAGGGATCTACTTGCAAGAGTTTCAACAAAACTTGAATTTGATACAATTAACAATTCAAGAGGATAGTGACTTTTCTTATTAACGATGAATTTGAATACCAAGAATAACGGGATGAGAATCCCGAATCAACGAACTCACGAACACACGGAATAGCACGTGTATACTACGTGCAAAATAAATCAAAGCAACAACAGCAAAGAACAATTGAAAGCAACAGTAAAGGGGCTTCACTGGCGGTGCCCAACGTTGTTGGCGGCAGACCGGAGGACGGCGACTGGGGGGTTGGGCTGCTGTCGTCGAGGGTAGGTGTCTTCTTGCATCGACGAGACAGAGGATACAGCCAGAGGGCATCGTCGATCTGTTGTGCTGGCATTCTACAGAGGGAGGAGCAGCGGGATCGATGGGGTTGGGAAGGGGGTTCGATCGAAGGGTGGTCGAAGAGGAGGAGGTGGTGTTCTGGGGGTCGCCGGAGATGGCGCCGGAGAGGGGATGGTCGGGATTTGGGTTTAGCTGATGGGCTGAGAGAGGGGAGAGGAGAGAGAAAATAAGAGAGAGAATAGATGGCTATTAAGGTTCAAAATTGTGAAAATTTTAGGGTTTGTACTAGGGTTGTATTTATAGGGTACAATTAGGGTATTGGGTTAGTGGTTTAGGATCCAATAATAGCGGTTTTGGGTTGAGAACAAACTGCATTTGGGTTTTAGGGTTCAATGAGAGATGGCTTTGAAGACAATAGGGTTCAAATAAAATACCCACAATCCAATAAAATAAAATCCACAAGATATATAGCCCAAAAAAAAAGAGAAAATAGTTCATGAACGAAAATTTAAATCAATTAGATAAATAAATAATACAAATGAATAAAATATAAATTAGGGCTTGAAAATAAATTTGGAATTCGCCAATGAAATCAGATCCAGTACAATAATAAAATAATTCAATAGATGAATTTTAATTAAATAATTAAGAAATATCAATTAATAATTTTAATCAATAAAATAAAATTATATAAAAATTTAATATTCAGGTTTAACAATTTATTAAAATAATCCAATAATAATAATATATTTGTTTTCGGGCTCAAATATAAATAGTCGATTAATAAGATATAGAAAATAAGATCAAATTTCCCTGTTACTCAAAATGAGTAAATTTTAGATTTTAAAAAATACTTTAATAACAATCCGAAATGAATTTAGCACAAAATAACTTTATAAAAATCAAATTATAGCAAATACACGAAAAATACTTATTACCGGAAATGGGGGTTACACTAACACAAGGAGCTACTACTCAAAGAAAACAAGTGACAATGCTTGAACACATAGAAGATTTTTATTTCACATCAACATCTCAATACAAGTTCAAAAGAAGCGATCATTAAGATTACAATTCTCCCTCACGGTCGTCTTTACTGCCTCGTGGCAAGGAGACATTCCTATTAAGGGACATGTGTAGCCTGCGGTCCCTCTGGCTACCGAAGAATCACCTCGATCTCTAGAACGTTTTGAAGGAAATACCAAACCCGCTAAATGAGTCTGAGCCGCGTGACCACCTACACAGACCACCCCTCAATCGAAGCAACACTTGATGAACTGGCCACCCTACTTTGGGCATTTCTGGCATTCCTTGAGATCCCCTACGGACGTAAAGCCAGTTCCTGAAGTGACCTCCCTCATTTATCTCATCACAGTAGCAAGAAGTGCTCCTAGTCCTAGCCCCCTCTAAAAGCCGCTTCAGCTAATGGAGCCACAATCAAAGAGCGACATAGTGACTTGATCTCCATGTCCCTGTCAATGGTCATCTTCACAAGAGGGATATCCCCATCGGCAAACATCTCTCTACCTCGAGAGGAGGCATCTCCTGTGGACCAAGGCAATTGGCCTCGATGTTCCTCTTAGTCAACACGTTCCTGAGATAACCAAGCTCTACTTCTACCTTGAATAGCTTCTCCCATAAGCGAGTAATCCTAACTCCGCCGTGCATCTTGGTACGAAGGCGGGTAGTCTCACCTTCGCAGGGATCACCCCCTACATACACGACAACCTGCTAACGGGAAAGAACAAGGGGTCACAACAACGATAATGATCAAAGCCACATGAGAAGGCTCAAGAGTTCTCATCCAACGCATCAAAAGCAGTCGTCAACTAAGAAGAACACAAGTGTTGGATACTAAAAGATTTTGTAACCCCTGTTTCTGCAAATACATATTTCCTGAATATTTTCTGTATTTCCTGAATATTTTCTATTTTCTATTCCTAATTGATTGGTTGTTGTTGTTGTTGTTGTTGTTGTTGTTGTTACTTTTGATCGTTTATTAAAATTCATCTTTCGCTATTTATTAACTTGTGAAAGTCTATTGATTAAGATAATTAATATGTACTACTACATTGCTATTTATTATATTTTAGCCAAATCAAATCCGATTTTTTTGATTTTGTGAATCCATATATTCAATTGTGTTTATTAGTAGTTGAATATTAATGTATTGCATATTATTTGATTTAACTGTTATATTAAATTACTATTGATTTATTTTTTCAATTTTAATCTAAATCCTATTTTTAATTATTTATTCTTTTCCCTATTGGATCTACACCCTAAACCCTATAGACCTTTTTCTTATTGGATTCTGACCCAATACCTGAAACCCATTAACCCTCATTCTCCATCTTCCTCCTCTGCATTTACTGAACCCATCCACCATCCCACTCATCTCCTTCCTCCTCGTCATCCCGACGTCCGTCTCGTCCTTGCCCTCCTCGACTGCGCACCCGCCCTCGACCGCCTGCTCCTCTTCCACCAAGCTCCAAGCCCCTTATCGCACTTGTCACACCCTGCTTTCTAAAAATACAGAATACGAGTACATGATATTGGCCTAGCAAATGACTAACATTACCTATAAGCTGTTTATCCGATCAACTCAACAATATAATCAATACAGAATATTTGCGCAGGCAATAATAATAATCTCACGAACAATAATACTTGAAATAAACAATATGAAATATCAAAATCAATAAACCAACGTCAGGAAACAATAACAAAATCTAGGTCATAAGCCCAATACAATA
This sequence comes from Hemerocallis citrina, assembly GCA_017893485.1. Classification (NCBI taxonomy): domain Eukaryota; kingdom Viridiplantae; phylum Streptophyta; class Magnoliopsida; order Asparagales; family Asphodelaceae; genus Hemerocallis; species Hemerocallis citrina. Next base: position 379,268,965 of record CM030358.1, on the reverse strand, counting down.
ATAATCCAATCACAAATAGATAATAAGTCCCAATACATTAAGTTTGATAAAACAATAAGTAATTAAAAGCATTAAAACTTCAGAATCTTTGTTCTCCAATCTCAGCAAGCAATCCTCCTTCATTATCTGTGAATACTTCATCTAAAAAGAGGAGAAAATTTTTCCTTAGAGCAAGTCATGGACAGCAAGTAGAGAAAACAAGGAACAATGGAATAATGGTATAACAATGAATTCAATGGATCAATAGGAATCAATAACATGAGACAATAATCAATATCACGGTAATCGATGCAATTGGTATAAACAATATTGATTCAATATTCGGTAACAATAATCAATGATCAATATCAATAACACTTAGCCAATATTCAATATCAATAGAAACAATGATGAACAATATGCATTGTCGATGTGTAGTCGTTAAGTCAATTAACCATTTTAAATCCTAACTAATGCACGTTCTACTGTGTCTCATATATTTCATACCACATGTTCGATGCATACAATGAATTTCATTTAGACTCTAGTGGTAGACTCTATAGTTCATGTACTCAGGAACGATATAAACGATTCTCTTTAGTATTCAGTTATTCAGTTATTCAGTATCAATATCCATGGAACAATATGCAATAATCCAGTTATTCAGTCATTCAGCCATTCAGTATTGTAGGAAAACCATGAACTCCCTTCCGAGTACAGTCCCTATATTTTTCACTACTAGAGTCAACCCTTAAACTCCGGGTTGTTAATTATTTTATCGCTGCAACAATACAATTGCAATCTAGAGACATTAGGTGAACGATAACTTGGATTGGACAATTACAATGGTGGCAATAGGATACTAGGATCATGCAATGCAACATACACACTTTAATTCATGCAATAATATGATATAGGAACAATTAATTTATTAAAAACTAGAAGATCAAATTCTGGACAGCAAGAGTAGTTTGTACAAAAATGTAACTTCCCGCTATTTCCAAAATTGAAAACTAAAACCGTCAGAAATTCTGAAAACTATACTTCCACACGGTTCCAAAGCATATTTAAAGCTCAAAATCCGACAATAGTAGCTAGGTCAAACACATCATTCTTTACATATTTCATGTTCAGGCAGAATTTCGACATCAAGTTATTATAAGTTTAGAATTAGCAAAAACTCAATATTAAATTCGTTAAAAATATTTTCTAGACTCCTAAACATGTTAAGTAACAATCTAGAATTTATCAGAGCAAAATTTTATCATATGATCATCCTTTTAACAGTTTAAACATGAAGGATACAAGAATGTGAAAATCTGGAAATGAAAACACAGCTGTTTAGTTGAGGGTTTACACGAGCTAACCCCAATATTGATTATCTTTTTGTTGGGTCTATTGAGGGTCTACACGAGCTAACCCCAATATTCTTGACATCGTGCCACTTTTGACTCTAAAGATTGAATCTTCCATGCATTCATGTAGAATTTCTCGCTGTTTTCAATATACGATAACGAATAGGATCTACTTGTAAGAATTTCAATAAAACTTGAATTTGATACGATGTTCAATTCGAGTGGAAAAGTGACTTGCCTTATAGAAAACGAGATCGAATACTAAGAATAACGGGATAAGGATCCCGAAGCAACAAATCCATGAAGACACAAATTACACGTGTGAACTACGTTCAATAGAGAATTAAGCAACCACGGCAAAAGCAATAGACAGCAACAACAAAGCAGAGAGCACCCACAGCAAGAGGGCAAGGGGCTGGACAGTGGAACTAGCTGACGGCGGTCGGTGCATCAATCGATAGCGTCGACGGAAAGGATTTGGCTGATGGCGTCGATCGGGAACGGGGAGGACTGTACGGGGGTTTCAATCTGAGTGGAGGGATTTGGCTGATGGCGGGGAACGGGGAAGAGGGTCGGGGGTTCAGTGTGCGGGGCATCGATGGGGGTCATCGACGGGAGGGGGGCCGGAAAGGGCGACTCGACGGCTGAGGGAGGTCGATGAGGTGGCTTGCCGGAGTAGTTTGGGTGATGGGGGATTGGGTTCTGATGGGGAGAGAGAAACCAAGGAGGAGAGAGAAAGACAGCTATAATTGTATTTTTTAGGGTTTGTATTAGGATTGTATTTATAGAATACAAGTAGATTGCTGGGTTAATGGGTTGGGATCCAATAATAGTGGGTTTGGATTGAGAAACAATTGCAATTGAATTTTAGGGCTTCAACAAGAGATGAGTTTAAAGATAATAGGGTTCAAATAAAATACTCACAATTAAATAAAAGAAAAATAGAATCAACAAGAAAATAGTTCATCAAGAAGAACAAAGAATTTCATGAACAAAAATTTTAATCCAAATAACTAAATAAATAATACAAATGAATAGAATATAAATTGGGCTTAAAAATAAATTGGAATTCACTAAGAAAATCAGATCCAGTACAATAATAAAATAATTAAATAGATGAATTTTAAATAGATAATCAAGAAATAAAAATTAATAATAATAAATTTATAAAAAAAATTATAGAAAATAAACGGAAAATACTTATTGGCGGGAATGGGGGTTACAGCGCCTCCCGCTCGACACGACCCGTCGACAGCCAACACCGCCCCGCTACTCCTCGCCTTACCTCCTTTCTCGACCATCGAGTGCTTCAACCTGAAGGCACCCCGACGCTGCCTCCCCAGTGCTTCATCATCGACATCCCTGCCTCCAGTTCCCCTCGCCTTCACTCCTCTGTTTTCCCATCGCTTCCTCTGTTTCCTTATGAAACAGAGTGCCATCGCCGTCGCTCGCAATGACCACAATCTCCCTCTCCCAAGCCTCTCCCTCCTCTTCGCCAGTCAGCCACCGTAACCACCCACCGAAGCCCCGCCAGCCATCGCCATCGAGCCGAAGTCGCAGAGTGCTGTTTGGGTTGCTGTTTGCTGTTTGGGCAGCTTTGTACTGTGTTGCCGTTGTGTGCCGTTGTATCCGTTGTGTCTGTTGGGTTCTTGTTGTCGATCTTTCTGCTGCTGTGTCTTGTGCATGTAGTGTGCACGTGTCGCCCCGGGATCCTAATCCCGTTATTCTTGCATATTCGGACTAATCGTCTAAAGGCAAGTCACTGTATCTTTCTTGAATCATGCATTTTGTCTGTGTTCAAGAATGGTTATTGAAATTCTCACAAGTAGATCTCATCGTTTCATCATATACTGTTATTTGCCTTGCTTTTCATTGGGAATGTAGAGGATTTACATGAGCTAATCCCCATATTCTTGACTTCGTACCGATATTTGACTCTAAAGATCGTATCTTTCATGCATTTCATGTAGATCTTGTGTTATGAGGAGTTATCCATGCATATGTCATTTCATCGATAAACTATTGTAGAGTTGTATCTTAGGTTGCTATTGATTGAACTATTGATTTGATGTATTGTTTAGCATTAGTTTGATGCATGGTTGTGTTTCTTCGCTGTGAGCACATGCTTACCATGTTAATCTAAGATAATCGGCTAATTGAATTAATAACTATAACCCTAGATCACTTTTGATATGCTAATCCAGAAATTTTACTGTCTGTTTGAAATTTGTATGATCTTTTCGACCTATCTATTAACAATGAACCATGAATGTTTGTAAATATGAAATGTAACCCTATGTTTCTTGTTTCCAGAACACTAAAAATTATTGAATTCCGACTTATATTGCATGAGATATGATTATTTTACTACTGCTGCGTTTTATTCCCGGAATTTCTAGATTCATTATTATACCATGTTAAACTGATTAAATAGATGAACTAATAATCAAATATTGTCATGAAAAATTTCAGACTGATAGTTAACATGCTTAGGGTCATGATAATTATTTTTACTAATTTTTAAAGTGATTTTATAATTGTAACTAGTTGATATCGATAACCAGCCATAATCAGTAATCTATAAAGAACCCTGTAATTAACCTAGCTACTATTATCGGAACTTTGACATTGAATATGCATTGGAACCGGGCAAGAGTCTATTTTCTAGATTTCTGACCGGGTCCATTTTTATTGTTCTGTAGCAGCGGAAAATATGATTTTGGTACAACAACCTATTGTTGTTCATATTTGAGTTTCCATGTTTTAATAATATAATCGAATGTATATTGTTGTATTTGATGCATTGAATTGTATGATTTGCATTGCATGATCTTAGTGTTAAATTTTCATCATCCTAGTGTTCCCTATTGATCGTCTTACCGTTTCCCTATTGATATTATTGTCCATATCATTCCCTATTGTTATCGTAACATTTTCAACCGTTATTGCATATTGATTGAATAAAGAATTGTTAATAAGCCAGGGTTTAAGGGTGATTTAAGTATTGGACAATGTAGAGACTGTACTCAGAGGAGGGGCCCATGTTTCCCTAAATATTGTTATCGGCCATTGTCCTATCGTGGCCAATTATCATATCGTGCACTAAATATTGAATCATAATTGTCAAATATTGATTATCGTTGCCGAGTACATGATCTATAGAGTACACCACTAGAGTCTAAACGACATTGATTGTATGCATCGAACCTATGGAATGGGACGCAGTAGTACGTGCATTAGTTAGGACTAAATTGAATAATATACTTAAGATTGTCTTCGCATCGTCATTGCATATTGTCATCGTTATTGAACATTGTTATTGTTATTATTTACCGTTATTGTTATCATTTATTGTTATTGTTATTTCCTATCGTTATTGCATATTGCGTCATTATCGTTTTGCCACTCTTCATTGCTATCGATCCTATTATTTCATTGAATTCATTGTTATATCGTTAATGCCATTGTTTCACTGTTTTCTCTACTTGTTGTCCATGACTTGCTCTAAGGACATATAATTCTCTCTTTTTAGATGAACAGCTTACAGGTAATCAAGGTGAATTGCTTGATGGATTGGGATAACAACAATGGTAAAGGGATTGATTGCATCGCCGCTTATTTCTTTATTTATTGTTTATGTTATGGAGACTTAAATCATTGAATATTGTAATTTCATTGTATTATCGACATTTGACCCAAAATTGTTACTCTTTTTCCAGATTTGGTTTTCGTATTGTTATTCATGTGATTATTCTCTTCTTGCTTGTGTGGTTGTATTGTTTTCATGTTTATATTGTTGAGTTGAATCAATAACAGCTTATGGATGACGCAAGTCATTCGCTAGGCCAATGTCACGTGCTTCTGTTCCGTATTTTTGGGAAGCGGGGCATGACAGAGTTTTCATTCAACTAAAAAGAGGAAGATACAACAAGTGGTGGCCAATCCTCTATTACGCAACTATCTGTCAAGCAACAAACACAAAGGGCTTCACACCTCAACAACTCATGGCAATAAGTTTGGTTCTTAGCCCTCCTTTAGAGCTACACCAACAACTCATCAACCCTAGACAATGAGTTACGTGCTCAGATCGCTACTTGAGCTCCCCGAACAACACATTACTCCCTACAATAAGTCTGGTGCTCCCTAAACTTGCCCACCGAACGACTCTTCCTTAGAGCCTAGCGATACCCTTCATACTGCTCGGCCCCCAATGGGCCTTATTCATCCATAGTGAGTTCAGAGCTCCACTCATCCTTAGAACTGCTCCCTAAACTCGCCTACCGAACGGCTCTACCCTAGGATCCTAGCAATATCTTTCATTCTGCTTGCCTCCTAAGCGGCCTTCTTCATCCACAGCGAGTTCGGAGCACCCCTCATCCCTAAACTCGCCTACCGAACGGCTCTTTCCTAGAGCCTGGCGATACCCTTCATCCCTCTCCCCTCCCGAGCGGCCTTCTTCATCCATAGTGAGTTTGGAGCTCCCCCCAACCTTAGAGCCGCTCCCTAAACTATCCTACCGAACAGCTCTTCCCTAGAGCCTAGAGATACCCTTCATCCCGCTCTCCTCTCTAGCGGCCTTGTTCTTCCACCGCGAGGTCAGATCTCCATTCACCCTTAGAGAGGCTCCCTAAACTTGCTAACCGAATCCTCTCTCCTAGGGTATGGCGATGCTCCTCATCTCGCACACCTCCCGAGCAGTCTTCTTCTTTCGAGGTGAGTTCGTAGCTCAACTCATCCCTAGAGCTACTTCCTAAACTCTCCTCCCGAATGGCTCTCCCCTAGAGCCTGGTAATGCACTTCATCTTGCTCTCCTCCCGATCAGTCTTCTTCTTTCATGGCCAGTTTGGAGCTCGACTCATTCTTATAGCTGTTTCCTAAACTCACCACCCGAATGGCTCTCCTCTAGAGCTTGAAAATGCTCTTCATCTCATTCACCGTCCGAGTGGCCATCTTCAACAACGAGTTTGGAACTCAACTCATCCTAAGAGCTGCTTCCTAAACTTGCCTCCTGAATGGCTCTCTCCTAGAGCCGGCGATGCACTTCATCTCGCTCGCCTCTCAAGTAGCCTTCCTCTTCCACAACGAGTTTGGAGCACAACTCATCCCTAGATTCTCCCCTAAACTCGCTTCCCAAATGGCTCATCCCTAGCACCTCCGTGGTGAAGCTTCTCTTTATATATCCTCGATGTCGAAGCTCATTTTCATAGCTCACTGGTGGCACAACTCATATTCTCAACTCCCCGGAGGCAGGGACATTGCGAGCATATTTTGACCCTAAATACGGATGATTCCTCAAAAAACTACATAACAGAGCTTGTAGATCTTCAAGTCACATTCGAAACAAGTGGTCATACGTCATCGGACCTTTGTGGCATTGGCATAATACATTATACTCCAGCTGTGCAAATAAATATGAAAAAAAAGGAAGGAAGGAGAAGGGGGAAAGTGACATGTGTTTCCCCCACGAAAAAGAAAAAGGGGGCTAGTTGACCAAGTCAATGGGTGCCACGTCAGCCCCATGTGCGCGCCATGTCACCTTACCAGGGGCGCGAAATGTTGACCAGGTTAACGTGCACCATGCTGCTCCGTGTCGGGTGATACGTTAGCGCCACATCAGCCCTCACCACCCTACCCGCTACACGAAACTGTGTAACCCATGATCCGGGTAACACCAACGAAATCTCTAATTTGGACTGTTGGATTTCCTCAAAATTTGCTATCCTTAGAATAGGCAACTGAGATTGCCTTAATCTTCTACCCGGTGCTCAACTTGTGTAAGAGCTCAACATCGGATAGCTTTGGCTACAAATCACAGTCGTCCGATCACTTCGACGAGCGAGCCGACGAAGATCAACGGTCCAGATTTTGCTAATTCACCAAGTTTTGATTAATTCTTTTTATTTAATTATTAATTCAGGTTAAATAATTTTAAAATCCGAATATTTAATTAAAAATCTGAACTAACCATTTAAAAATTCTAAAAAATAATTATTCATCTGAAAAAATATTAACATATTCCAAAAATATATATATAAATTTCAAAATAATCAATAAAATTTTGGAAATTAATGATAAAAATTGGGAAATTTATTTAAAATCCAAAAAATAATTAAAAATTGGAAAAAAAGTTAGAAAAATCCAGAAAAACTCAAAAATATCTGGAAAAGTCACAAAAATTCAAAAAAAAATCTAAAAGTAATTTTGATTACTTTACAATATTAGAACAACTCTGTTACACCTCGAGCAAGATTCATACTTACCCGAAAACTCCGATAAGTACTATAAACCATTCTAAACGGGCGAACCACTCATTGAATGCTGTGAAACTCATTCTTTAGGTGCGGGGGACTTGTGATATGGATAAAAATAGAACCAAATAGGGACTATTCAAATCATGCACGAATCGTAAAGCTCTTGGGGGCAAAACGGAAAATTTCACCAGAAACGTGCCCGTAAAAGGAAGTTGGCCTCTTTTAAGCCTAGCAACTCAAAACAAGTTTGTCATACTGAGTTGCCATGGTGGCCCAACATGAAGGAGTTCATAATTATCTGAAGTGTCGTCTTAAACTATCTATCTCTAAGAGAGTAACCACTTCTATCTCTACATCCATAAGATACAGTTTTAAAACCATATATCTTTATCAAAAAGAAGAGTTCTAACTCCATCTCTATGACTACTTATATCTCGTCATGAAGAACAAAGTCAACAAATTTTATCTCTTTATCAAGAGAAGAGTAACCGACTCTATCTCCTCATGAAGAAGAGAATAACCAACCCTATCAAAATACCAGGATGTAGAGATAAATTAATATCATGAAACTTGCCCCTAGGCGACTATAAACACCTAATGATCTCCTCAGAAATAAGGTAATCACAAATTTCACTCTCAAAACTCTTCATATCTTCTGACTTTTTTGACTTGAAGGTCGGAGGGTCTGTCGCCGGGGCCAACCACGGTGTTTCATACTGTTTTGCAGGTCAATTGGAAAGATCACTAGTATTCAGATCAGATCCAAGCGTTCACACGAGTTAGATTTCAAAATCAATATCAGTTTGAAGCGATCAACATCGGTGAAAATTAAAAGGTCAAATCTTTTATTATTTCCATAAAATAATTCACAATATCTGTTTACTCCCATACAGAAAATAGCAGCAACATACATGAAACACCTCATAATAAAATTCTCTACGATGCATCGGAAGATTTCTTTTCAGACATTCTTACTTTAGAAGAGTCACCAACAACCACATTCTAGATTCTTGGATGTATAGTTTGACAAGTGTAAGCACCATCAGATAAAAAATTTTGTTTGCATTAAATAGCCTTCTTTGAAATAATGCCTCTCGTCTGTTTATATTAAGAACTCCTAGGAATCTCTTAAAGGAGTGAAGTTCCATATTTTTAAATTGGTTTACCTTTTTAGTGTTTTAGTTTACTTATATGTGATGGAAGGAAGTACAACAATAGCGTCAATAAAATCTCACTTCAAATGCCTCATTTTCAGTAGATTGGAGATCCGGATTTTGGTCAGACGAAAGACCAAAGATTGGAAGTTGTTGTAATTCAATTTTTTTCTAAAAATTTAAAAAAGAGTAATGCTACATCCATTACCAATTTCACTACATTTCTCTTCACTATCTTAGGTGGCACACTCCAATAGACAGGGAAAGATAGAGTAGGTGGGGGAACTCTCCAATAGGAGTATGTCACCTAAGGTAGTGAAGAGAATGGTAGTGAAATTAGCAGTGGCTAAAGCATTACTCTTTAAAAAAATAAGTCCCTGACACACAGACCCCCTGACTTCGCTACTGTAAACAACATTGAAAAAGTTTCAGTACGTCTTAATTGAACATATTAATTTGAATGTGGGTATGTTTTACTATTGATTTTTTGGGTTTATGCCATTCATTTCTGATGGGGCGCACTGTTGATGTATGTCTTGTAGGCCAGTTGTGTATTTTAGTAGTTTACATTGTATCATGATATTTATTTCATATAAGAGATATTTTATTTATTGTGTAATTTATTGTGATTAAATGAACATAATAAAGTCCTTGGAATAATAAGTTCAATACCATGGGACATGAAGTGCAGACTTTATTTTGAGATCCTATTGGTTGAATCAGAACGCTATTCTTAAATTTTCCTAATCAAGTATTATTGTGAATTAGGATAACAATAATTCATAGAGATTAGTATGTGTGTAGGCTGATGACCATATCTCACAGGCCATGGATCTGATATATCAAGTCTTCACATGGGTACATATTAGAGTAATAATGTATTGGACTAACCCACACTGCATGAATCGTTACGTGAATGTCATAAGCAGTTCTCACAGTGATCATAGTGTACGTGGTGTTGGAAAATAATCTATGTGGGCTCACATATGTGAAAGTTTAACCCAAATTAAAGTGATCTAATCAAGATTAAGTAATGGATTAAAAGCATATAATTTAAAGTGTGATATAACACGTGTAGAGACAGTAAAGTAAATTTCTCATTTTGTGATGGGCAAAATTGGAAATCAATAATTATCGATTAGGGTTATGGTCCCCTATACATACGCATCTTCTTATTCCATCTGTAATCTCATCAACAGAAGAATAGAGAGACAACCTCTCATAGAAGTGCATTTCATATAGGAAGATCCAAACCCTCTGCGCAATCTCCATCAATGGCTTCAGGTTTGTATTTCCGCTTTTAATGTTCTTCTTCTTTTGATTTAGCAAAGATCTATAGTTTCATGATTTAGGGTTTTATATTAAAGCACTTTTGCAACATGATTAAGATCTAGAATCATAGAAACATGTTTTAGGTTGTTATTAATGTTTTATGCATGTTCTTAAGTGTATATAAAATTCCATCAATTGGTATCAAAGCCATCTTTGTTGAATTAATTGAAGAACTGATGATTTTGTTTGAGAAATTTAGGATTTCCTATTTAATTAAGAAATTTAGGGTTTCTATTTGATATTCATGTTTAAGTAATTAAGATTCATAATTTCAATTAAAAAAAAATTTTAAAAAAAAATTTAAAAAGTCAAACCGTAAGCATTTAAAATATGATTTTGGAATTTTTTTTTGATAAACCTAATCTGTTTATTTTTTTTAGATATGGTTTAGATTCTGTTATGAAATGATAGACTTTGCCCATAGAAATTTATGTGGGATAGTTGTGCTTGAATTTTAATGAAAGGAAGATGAGATTCCCCATAGTCCAGATTTTTTTTTTAAGAGATTGCCCATATTTAATCCAGAATGTTAGTCAACCGTAATAATCCAGTTTTTTAAAAAAAATTAAAAAAAAGAGATTTCCCATAGAGTTTTGTATGGGTTGGTAGTGTACATTTTAATGATGGGGGGGGCACCGGTTTGAAGAAGGCACAACAGCCATTGCTACTGGCCTGCTGATGTCATGGGGATCCACCCGGTTGCAGACAACAGCTTGTGCTGCAGTTCTCCATGTGCTGACGTGGAGGGGTGTGCGGGGCCCACAAGAGCAGAGAATTGGATAGGGGGCCCGCCCAGGAGAGAGACTGGGGGGAGTTTCCGCTGTACCTGCCACACACGTCGCAGGTGGCGGGGGTCACCTGGGTTTTGGGGTTCGGTCATTGCTCTCGTGAAAGGTTTTGGATGTTATATTTCAAGATTTAGTTTTCTGTTAATAGTATAGAAATTATCAATTAAAACAGTAAACATATAAATTTTGTATTAAATTTCTGTTAATTTTCTGTTGTAAATATTTTCTGTTATAAAATCAATTTGATATTATCTTGACATTATCCATTTAAAATAAAGTAAAATTACAAAAATTAAGGAAAAGATAAAATTTTGGGAAACAATTAAGTTCAAATTATGATTTTGGTTTTCTTATGAATGTCTACTATTTTGATAGATCAATTGAAACAAAATGTTGCCAAAGTGACATCTTTTGTGTAGATTAATTTATTTAAAATATCAAGAAGATTGTGTGTTTGTAATTCATGCGTTTATTAACTGACCCAGAGGTAAGTTGATATTTGGCTGAATTTCATACACATCTGTGGTAATAAATATGTGACAATTATAAGGTATTCCATGTGAACAATAAGTCAGTCCAAAGAATGACTTATTATTTGACAGGATTTATTGTCAATATTTGATTACTACAACAAGAGTACCGCTTACAGTTAATGTTACTATCCAAAGACTTGATATTAACGTTATGCCTGGTATCTTGAGATGGGATTAACCATTATTTGAATTTATTGTTTTATATGGACATGTAAGCTTATTTTGTTTATTTTTGTTCTATATTCAGTTAGTGTATCTTCTGCTGCCTCAATAACTGCTAACATCAATTCTATTCCCATGCTTAATGGAACAAATTTCAATGATTGGAAAGGGACCTTACTAATAACTCTTGGCTGTATGGAATCAGACCATGCATTAAGGGAAGAACAACCTCCAACTCTCATTGCAGGAAGCACTCCTTATGTTAAAAGGGTATTTGAGAGGTAGGATCGTTCAGATCGCATGAGTCTAATGATTATGAAACACTGCATTCCAGAAGCCTTTAGGGGCGCAGAATTCGATGGGATTACTAAGGCCAAAGATTTTCTCGATCAAATTGAGAAACGTTTTGCTAAAAATGATAAGGTTGAAATGACTACACTTCTGACTTCTTTGATGTCTATGAAGTATAAGGATTGAGGAAATGTAAGGGAGTACATTATGGAAATGTATCATGTTGTTTCAAGACTTAAGGCACTCAAGCTTGAATTTCCTGAGGACTTGCTTGTGCTTATGGTTTTGGTATCACTTCCTGCATAGTTTAATCAATTCAATATCAGTTACAACTGTCGAAAGGAAAAACGGACTCTAAATGAGCTCATTTCTCACTGTGTGCAAAAGGAAGAAAGGTTGAAATAAGATAAGACTGAAAGTACTCATTTGGCCAATGCCTCTAAGGATAAGGGCAAGAAGAGAAAATCTGGGGATGAAAAAGCTAAGGATCCAGCTCAAAAGAAACAACATAAGTATATAGAGAGTTGTTTCTTTTGTAACAAGTCCTGGACATGTGAAGAAGAAATGTACTAAATATCACGCATGGCGTGCAAAGAAATGTATGTTTCTTACTTTGGTTTGTTCTGAAGTTAATTTATCTTCAGTACCTAGAAACACTTTGTGGATAGATTCTGGTACTACTACTCACATAAGTGTTTCTATGCAGGGTTGCCTGAGCTGCCGGAAGCCAAATGATGGTGAGAGACACATCTTCGTGGGCGATGGAAAATCAGTAGAAGTGGAAGCAGCTAGGCATTTTAGGTTGTTATTAGGAACTGGTTTTTTTTTTATTTGGATTTGAAAGATACTTTTGTTATTCCGTCTTTTAGACGAAATTTAATTTATGTTTCTTTGTTGGACAAATTTGTTTATTATTGTTCATTTGGAAACAATCAGTTTAGTTTGTCTTTAAATTCGAATGTTGTTGGAACTGGTTATTTGAATACTTATGACAACCTTTATTTGTTTGAAACAATTGCATCCTATAATGAAATCTTGAATGTAGAGTTACGTGGTACTAAACATAAATTAAATAAAGAAAATTCGGCATCATTATGGCATAAGTGCTTAGGTCATATCTCAAAAGGTAGAATTGAGTATCTTGTGTCTGATGACATTCTGGAATCCCAGAACTTCACAGACTTTGATGTCTGTGTAGACTGCATAAAGGGAAAACATATCAAAACTAAGAGATTAGGTGCTAAAATTCTTAATGTTAGGTGTTATGAACACATTTGTTATTTACTTCGAGAAAGCTCAGTCATGGTCTCCACAATCCAGAATATGTTCTTATAGTGTTGCATTCTCTGTTCTGAAGTTTAGTTCCGGTTTGGAGTTAAATCTAGCATTCTGATCATATTTTCTCGGATCAAAAAGGGGTAGTATTAATCAGCTATTTATGAAATGACCAATGTATTTAATGCTTTAAATGAAGAAATAAGTATTCAAACCAGTTTATTATATCCTAGCTTAAGAATATGGTTTGCAAATTGACAAAATCCATCTATGGACTCAAGCAAGCTCCTCGTCAATGGTACCACAAGTTTCATCAAGTAATTATCTCATTAGGTTTTGAGATGAATGTAGTTGATGATTTTGTGTATCACAAGTTCAGTAGGAGTAAGCATATATTCCTAGTTCTATATGTTGATGACATATTGCTTGCCACGAATGATATAGATTTATTGCATGAAACTAAAAGGTTTCTATCCAAGCATTTTGAGATAAAGGATCTTGGGGATGCCTCTTTTGTATTAGGAATTTAGATACACCGAAATCGTTCTCGATGTATTCTTGGATTATCACAAAAGGGATACATCGATAAAGTACTCAAAAGGTTTAGCATGCAAGATTGTAATCTTGAAATTTAGTCTCAATCAGTGTCCTAAAAGTAACCTTGAAATTTAGGAAATACAAAAGATCCCCTATGCATCAGCTATTGGGAGTCTAATGTATGCTCAAGTATGTACGCGTCCGGATATTGCGTACATTATTGGGATGTTAGGCAGGTATTTAAGCAAACCTGGTATGGACCATTGGATAGCAACCAAGAGGGTCATGAGGTATCTTCAGAGAACAAAAGACTACATGCTCACATATAGGAGATCAGATCATTTGGAGGTCGTGAGGTATTCTGATTCTGATTTCGCTAGGGTGCCAAGATAGCAAAAAGTCTACATCAGGCTATATTTACTTGTTAGCTGGAGGAACTATATTCTGGAAAAGTGTCAAACAGACACTTGTAACTTCTTCCACTATGGCAGCAGAGTATGTAGGATGCTATGAGGTATCGAATCATGGAATATGGCTGCAGAATTTTGTCACTGGGCTACACATTTTGGAGAATATAGAAAGACTACTCAAGTTATTTTGTGACAATAAGTCAGCAGTGATGCATTCCAACAACAACAAGAGTTCGACAAAGTCGAAACATATTGACATAAAGTTCATAGTTGTGAAAGAAAGAGTGCAAAGTGGACAGATGTCCATAGAGCACATTGGGACAAACTCCATAATAGCAGATCCGCTCACAAAGGGATTACCACCCAAGATCTCTTATGAGCATACTGCTCATATGGGTGCTGTATTATTTGAGGATATCATAATTTAGTGGGAGTTTGTATTTTATTTGTATTATGTTTGTGTGAAACATTTATACATTTGGTTATTTTCTGATCAGAAATAAAGAATTCAGTTTTCTCACTCATTTGTCATATTTGGTTCTGACCTCACTTAAGTTTTAAAGAGAACCAGTTGGAAATAGGCATGTGTATAGATCACATTGCATGAAATTTCCATGCTACACATTCACACTTGATCTATGTCGTTTGATTATGTTGATATATGTGACCATTGATGAATTTAGTTACGATAAATGTAACGAAAATTGCTTTGATCCTATATTTATATGATTAATGGACGAGATTGTTTGGCTATGATTTTGGTTATGATTGCAAAATTTTGAGCTCATAAAGTATGTGCATTTATAAGGGGTAACTTATGTGGACAAAGTGGGAGATTGTTGGAAAATAATCTATGTGGGCTCACATATGTGACTAAATGTATAATTGCTATTCTAAAGTCTAACCCAAATTAAAGTGATCTAATCAAGATTAAGTAATGGGTTAAAAGCATATAATTTAAAGTGTGATATAACACGTGTAGAAACCGTAAAGTAAATTTCTCATTTTGTGATGGGAAAAATTGGAAATCAATAATTATCGATTAGGGTTATGGTCCCCTATACATACGTATCTTCTTATTCCATTGTAATCCCATCAACAGAAGAATAGAGAGACGACATCTCATAGAAGTGCGTATCATATAGGAAGACCCAAACCCTCTGTGCAATCTCCATCAATGGCTTCAGGTTAGTACTTCCGCTTTTAATGTTCTTCTTCTTTGATTTAGCAAAGATCTATAGTTTCATGATTTAGGGTTTTATATTAAAGCACTTTTGCAACATGATTAAGATCTAGAATCATAGAAACGTGTTTTAGGTTGTTATTAATATTTTATGCATGTTCTTAAGTGTATATAAAATTCCATCACGTGGTCCTTTGACATGAATTCACTACAATTCCCCACATGAGAAGTTATATATTTTAATGCCGTCAAACGTCATCTGTAATAAGGTGATTATAAAGCCAACTATTGGACATACTACAAATCATGCAGAGAAATGTGAATGACTTAGATAGAATTTGCCTCTCTTACATAACATGAGTGATATCTATGGGCCCCTTGATTAAGTGCGACTGCGAAAATGCATGGCCATGCTCAAATGAGTCAATATGAGATGCTGATCACATTTGTCTTAGTAAGTCTACTCGGACATCAAGAAACTAAAGATTGAACTGTACAAAGGTGACACGTTCTATGCCTTGTGGTCAATTAAGATATCTGGACAAAAGGACTAGACTACGTGGTAACATTGGTCACGGATAGGTTATGTCAAATCACTTGCATTCCCATTACTTTAGTAGCAGTGATATATTGTGAGATACCGCTCATTGTTTGTAACACTAAAATAGGATTTTAGTATTATTGTCATCGTAATGGGAATCTATAGGGTCACACACTTAGAATAGATCAAAATTAGGATTTAAATTCATCTGATGAATTTAATTCGGATTCCAAGTAAGACTTGGGTTCCTAAATTTGGTTGGAAAATTAATTAAATTAATTGGGCCAACCCAAATCAGAAGGCCCGCACATCTAACTACTCACTTAGGGTTTGCTGCACACACACACACACACACACACATAAACACACACGCACGCACGCACACGCGCACACACACACACACATATATATATATATGATATGTACCTGTGTGTAGAACTGTGAAGAGAAAACCCTAGTAGTCACAGAAAGTGAGAGAGAGAGATCGTGAGGATCATCCCCTTCCCGTAGCTAGCATTGCGGTGTGAGGGAGAGCCCAATTTGATCCGTTCATGTGGATACGTAGACGCACCACAACGTTGCAATGCTCATGATTGGCATACTGTGGAGACAGCAGATTCATCGTTGAGGTAAAACTCTTAACACATTTTATGATTTTCGCATGGATCCATGGCTGGTTTTTTATTTTTCTATTTTTTTCCGCTGCGTATTTACTCTGTGATTGACTTTGAAATCCAACACACACTACATTCCATAAGAAGAACTGTAGTATACATATTAAAGGATTCCCAAGAAATGAGAAATGCATTATCATGTTTAAGAGAACACTTTGCATCCATGAGAATTCTCTACTATTAAAATTTTGTTATTTGCCAAATTTGTTTTGTTTGGTAGGAGTAGTCCACAAACCCTATAAACTTTTAGGAAAATGAAGAGCCCTCTGAGTGGAACTTATTTCCATGAGAATCCAATAGTTATTTCAAAACTATACATGTTTGGTAATTTACAGGGGTATCTCTGAATTCTTAGCTCATGAATTTTGTATCAAACCCCTCGAAAGGAAATTCTATGTGAAGCCTCGCATATTTTATTTAATAAATTGCTACTTTAAAAGAAGCAAAATGCTAGACATACATGAGTTTTTACCCCAAACATACATTATAAATGCATTGGGGTCCACTTCTCATTAAAAGACAATATTAAAACATTGTCTTTTAGTGAGAAGTGAGTCCCAATACATTTATAATGTATGTTTGGTGTAAAAACTCATGTCTGTGTAGTCATCCTCTTAAAAGAATCACCAACAACCACATTGTAAACACTTGGTTTTCTGGTTTAACAAGTGTAAGCACCGTCAGAGAAGAATTTTTGTTTGCATTAAATATCCTTCTTGGAATAATGCCTTTTCTATATTTATATTAGGAATTCCTATGAATTTCTCAACATGAGTGAATTTCCATATGCTTTAGATTGGTTTCATATTCAGTATTTTCGATTTATTTATTTATGATGAAAAAGAAAACAACAACAACAGTAGATTCATCAAACTTCACTTCAAGTGCCTCATCTTCACCAGATTGGAGATCCGAACTGCGAGATCAAAGGTTGCAAAGTTAATGAAAGTAAAAGGTTTTTTAGATTTTTTTTATAAAAAACAAAAACCATCTTATCTCATAAGTTAAGAAATACTTACTTAATACTGAAGGAAGAAAAAAATGAGGGGTGAGGAGAGAGCAGAAGAGAGAATGGCAGCCTTGGAAAAAAAAAAGCAAATCTTTTTCTCAAGTTCTCATGACTCCACGTTCCCTCTCTCATCATTATCACCATAAGCATCTTCGTTTCCCACACCTACCTCAAACCCCACACCAACCTCTTCATACTCCACCATCATTTCACCTTCATCACCCTCCAAAATATATGCTTCCCCTTAAACCCATTTTTCCACCCAAACCCACCCCGTTTAGAAACCCTAAAAACCCTAATCACAGATCCGCCAAGAAAATGATGGAGCGACGATGCATGAAATGTGGTGATGATAATCACCAGATGATGGATTGCCAGAAGAGCGGGATCCACTGTTTCAACTGCCGCAAGTTTGGACACAAGGTGAGAGATTGGCCCCTATACCATCTGAGAGATACCCTCACCATTGAAATCCCACACAACTCTGAGATTGCAGCAGCACTGCTGAGGCTGCATGTGAGTGCCTTCCTCCACCGCATCAACCCGCGCACCCTCTTGGATACGAAGGCTGTCGAGAGTGCTCTCAACTTTGCTTGAAAACGTCAAGGAGGTTGGTGGGTCTGGAAGAAAGTTGGGGAAGGGGTTTTTCATGTTCAATTCCCATCGCAGGAGGAGGCCAAGACTGCGATTGCAGATGGGGTCTTTCAGTTCTAAGGTTTCAATGCCACCTTCTTGCCGTGGTCCATGGACTACGGGGCAAAATTGAAACCTAAGCCCAGTTTCATCTAGATTAACATCCATCTTCTCTCGTTCCATATGTGGAACCATTCCTCTCTCGAACACCTGGTCAAACCCTTTGGGAAGCTGGTAACCATGAACAGCGAGATGAAGAATGAAGTTACAAAGGACCAAGCTCGGGTTCTAATTGAAATGGAGGACGTAAATCACATCCCAAAGCTAGTTCAAGTGCACTCCACTGTGTCGTGGACTAGAGAGCTACAGATTCATGAAGTCCCAATTTTTATTCTATGGCAACCCATTCATGTAGTGGATGTTCAACAAGGTAAGGTTCCGCTCTTCACCTCAGGGAGTGGCCCTATCACTTTGTTGCGACGAAGGAATACCTCGGGGAGTTCTCATGTTCCGGCACCACCCCAGGAGGATTGTCCCCAGAGCCAGGCCGCTCTAGCACCACCTCAGGAAATCGTTAGCGATGTGAAAGGAAATAGAAAAATCAAGGGAGCGAATTATTCAGTTACGTAATCTTAGGAAGCACCAAATCAGGAACAGATAGCGAAAAATATTTTGATTATATCCGGTCTTGCGGATTCTAGTTTGGTGGGTATTAATTTTCCTCCTCCCCCTGACAAGTTAGAGGCTGATTCTGTGGGGACAAAGAAGGAAGAAAAATTCATTTTCAATGATATTCCTATTATGGAGATATCATCAGATTCTCAGAAGAGTAATTTTGGGATTGAATCTAGTGAACCAAATAATATTCCTGACAGCTCGGCCAGTTCAGATGAAAATATAACCATTGAGGAGGTTCTTCAGATGATTTGGAAAGGGAGGGTTGTTACTATCCCACTTTCACTCTTTAATGAAATCCAACCATCGGTGGAGTCTACGCTTAAGAAGTCTTTTACCATGAGAACTGAGAAACTAAGGTCCCCTCATGATATGCAGTTTAGCTTGGGCACTGGTAGAGTTGGTCCAGATAGCTTCAAGACCAAGTCCACAATTCCATGCAAGCCAAGGCCTCAATCACGAGTCAGATCGGAATCTGTTCCTCCTGGTTTTGAAGAGGGGACTAGCAAACACAGGAAGAGGAGTAGATCTGCATCCAAGAGCTCGAGCACAAGGCCATTCATGAAACATATGACTATCTCAATTAGAGTTGCAGCTTTCTGGCAAAAAGAAGGTACCTCCTCTTCTATGTTTTCAGTTATCAATGCCTGCAATAATCCCTCTGCTTTATTATCGAATGAGGATATCAATGAGGTAGTTGAATCTGTAGGATTTGAGGCTATTGGACCACACTCATTTGATAAACTGAAGCAATCCGTGAGTGCCTCTATTGACCCCCCTAATCAACAGAGACAACTCAACTAAGTGCTCTTAGTTTATCTGCCTTTTTTAGGTGATTGCTTTAGTTGTTTGTTTATTGTTCCCAATGAAGATAGCCAGTTGGAATGTGCGAGTGTTGGAAAACCCTAACAAATGTGCCCTGATCAGAGATGGAATCCACAATGCTCAGATATCAGTGATATGCCTTGAAAAAACCAAACTCAGTAGCCCCTTATGTCTGTTGGTGGCACATTGATCAATAAATAGGTGGAACGAGATGCAATTGAGAGTTGTGAAGGGGTTCTAATAGGTTGGTATGAAAACATTCATGATTGCTTCTATTTGCTGTGGATATTTTCTCCATTTCCCTTTCTTGCAGGAACAGAACATCTGGCACAGAATAGTCACTTACTTTTGTTTACACTCCTTTTGAGCTTGATTATAGGACCCTGTGTTTCAGTGAAATCTGTGAAAGAAGAAGATTACTATGAGATGTCTGGGTCCTTTGTGGGGATTTCAATGTTACCGTGTCCAATTCAGAAAGAAACAGAGGGAAAGGCTCAGGTAGGGATATGAAAGAGTTTAGAAACTTCATGCAGTTGCTGCAGCTTATTGACCTTCTACTTTCATGAAGAAAATTACTTGGTCTAACCTGAGAGCTAATCCTACTCTAGCTAGATTAGACAGGTTCTTGATTTCTAGAGAATTTGAGCGGTTGCACCTCACATGTATTCAACATTCACCCCTAAGAATCTCATCAAACCATTGCCCTATTGTTATGGATTCAAAGGCAATCATGAGCAGAATCCACTATTTCAAATTTGAGAAAGCTTGGTCTGCTAACGAGAGCTTTGATCCCACGGTAACTCGCTGGTGGAAGAGTTTTGTTTGCAAGGGCTCTTCAGTGGATAAATTTACTCAAAAGCTTGTACTGCTCTAGAGAAGAATTAGAAGATGGAGGAATGAGGTGTTCGGACATATTCCTATTTGTAAGAAGGCATTACTAGATAAAATCCACCGGCTTGATATTGCAACAGATGACCGCACACTTGACCCATCTCAATCTGAAGAGCTTTCAATGGTGCAAAAAGAATACCAATCCCTAGTCCAAGCAGAGGACCTATTAGAGGCATTAATCCAGAGTTATTTGGATTAAGGAAGGTGATGTCAACACCAAATTCTTTCACTCAATTGCCAATGGTAGAAGAAGGAAGAATTATATTTATTCCCTGATGCATAAGGGGAACCTGATCACAGACCAGACTGAGATTTCACTCAATTGCCAATGGTTATTTAGACCATTAGGTCCTGTTTTGAACATTGCTTTGGTGAAATATGTGGCACTTTTTCAAGTCCTGATTTCAGGGTAGATTGGTCTACACTGTATCCCCATCCCAATGAAACCCTCTCTGAGTTAGATGCTCCTTTCAGTTTGGAAGAGATTAAGAAAGCTGTCTTCGACATGAGTGGAAATAAAGTCCTAGGACCCGATGGTTTTTCTATGAGCTTTTACTAGTAATTTTGAGAGGTAATTCAAACAAACCTTCAATGTATGTTGATTGATATTCAAAATTGTGTAGCTGACATTGGAACACTGAACCATTCCAACATAATGCTCATTTCTAAATGTGAAGGAGCTAATTCTGTTTCTGATTATAGACCCATCGGTCTCCTTAATTGTTGTTGCTGCTGATTTTGGTGTGGGAGCAAACAGATGAATTTGTGAATTCTTCGAGAAAAATGAATAAGCAAACCTATCGACTTTCACCGGAGTTTGACTGGTTTCCCGCTGCTGCCGTGAACTTGCAAAAAGTTTGATGCACCGGGATGGATCCCGACGACGAACCCTCCGACGCTCTTATCAGTAATCGGGAAGATTATGAAAGAGCTTTATGTGGAAAAAGATTGATTACCTTGTTATGGTGGGGGAGAGGGGTATTTATAGTCGCCTTTAGAGACAGTTTAGACATAATGATTTTGGATATATAGAGTTTAAACTCGTTTCATGATAAGAGAGTTGATTAAAACCTCCTCTTAGAGATAATCACGAATTTGAATTACTCTTTAAATATCTGAATTGGTTTGTAACGGGTTGGTACCCATTCCCAATAGGACAGATCCGTTTATGGGTTATTGGGCTTTGTAGAAAGACCCAGTCCCCAATTCGGACCTGTTTGTAAGTGAAATTACTGTTTACCCCTGAGAGCTTTAAGATTCGTGTCTGATTTGAACGGTCCCGATAATCCTATTTTTAGCCATATCATGAGCCCCCCACTCCCGAAGACTAAGTTTAACAGCCTTTTGATGAGTAGTTTTATTGTTCTAATGGTGAACGGGATTTTATCGGAGTTCTTAAGGGAGTTTGGATCTTGCTCGAGGTGTAATAGTATTAATCTGAGTTTGTGAAGTGCCCACAATGATTTTGCAACTTTTCTGGAATTTTCTGATTTTTTTCTAATTTTTAAATTATTTTTCGAATTATTTATTCAATTCTACGAATCAACAATCTGTTTTCATCTTTTAATTTTCTTGAATTTTTAATTATTTTTCACAAATTTTTAATAATTAACTCGACCTAATAATTTAAATAAAAAAATTAATCAGGAAATATCGACGTGGTGCGATCGGGAGCGTTCATCATACCGTTGGTGTGAATTTTGGAGTGATCAGGCGGTGGATCTAGCGCTTAGGTGACGTGGCACGATCTAGGCACTCCGATCAGGTGCATGCATCGGGAGGTAAGAGTTTTTCCCCCATTTTGCAGCTCGGTAGCTCGGATCCTCGGAATATGGATCTAAGCTATGTGGCACATTCTAGGCCGTCTGATGAAGATCTACAACGAATCACAGGTGATATTCTTTTCCGTTTCCTAGCACGGTAGCTCGGATCCTCGAAATGTAGATCTGATGGTCGTGGAGTGATCTGAGCTGTCTGATGAAGACCATGCATGAATCTTGAGGTGATATTTTTTGCCATTTCCCAGCTCGGTAGCTCGGATCCTCGAATGTAGGTCCAAGAGTCGTGTCGCGATCTGAGCCATCTAATGAAGATCATGCACGAATCTCGAGGTGTTGTTTCCCAGCTCGGTAGCTCGGATCCTCAGAATGTAGATCTGAGGGTTGTGGCATGATCTGAGCTGTCTGATGAAGGTCATACACGAATCTCGAGGCGATGTTACTGGTCAGTGAGTTTTGGGTGACGTGTCGTGCTCATGCCTTTACAAATTCTTTGGTTCAGCCTTTGATGGGCCTTTCTAGTTGTTCAGGGGGCCCAAAACTCTTGCAAGCCCAAGCGGCGCCCCCTCTTTCTACTATAAGTCTCCACCCCCTCCTTCATTTTGTCACTCTCTCTTTTTACTCTTTGGAAAAACAATTCACTGCTGGGTGGCTCAACTAACGTTCGTGGCCAATCATTAGCATTTTTCGGTGCTCTTTTTCGACCGTTGCTGTCACATCAAGGTAAATATATTTTTTATTTTATATATTTTACGAGATGTATAGAGCGTCATCTGGGAGTGAAACCTCCACCTCAGATCAAGACAGTGATCGACCGTTGGTAGTCCCCCCTGCGGTGGACAAGGGGAAGGAGGTAGCTGTGTCGGTGATAGTAGAGACGATAGTGGAGGGGGTAAAGAGAGCGGGAGAGCTGGGCAGGATGCCGTCTGCTCTGTCTAGCCTTGGTAGAGTCAGAGAATACTCCGACGACCTTCTGGCCAAGGTTGTGTATGGGAGTTCAACTTCGTAGGAAGAGAACAAGACGAGGTAACGCTCCAAGGTTAACGACATCCCCTCGGTTCGTACGGAGAAGGACCTACTGCATATCAGAAGGAGCTTCATGATACCGCCGGCGTTTACTCTCCTCCTTCCTTGTCCAGGGTTCTGAGCGTGTTCGTCAACTTTGCCCGATACGTGCATCTTCCCTTTTGATGCGCTTAATGCTGGTCTCCGTTTTCCCCTACCGCCCTTTGTAACCGAGGTGTTGCGGTGGTATGGGCTGAGTCTGGTTCAATATATGTCAAACATGTGGCAGCATGTCCTCGGCTTCATACTTTAGTGCCAAGTGGTTGGGGCCGAGCCTCTGCTCAGCGTGCTCCGGAGTCTCTATCGGATCAGCCATATGAGCAAAATGGAGTGCCGGTACTACTTGTCGTTGCGGCGAGGTGTTAAATTGATCAAGAACCCGGACTCAATCAAATTTTGGAAGGATAATTACCTTTTGATCCCAGGTAGCCAACCGTGGGACTTTCCCACGAGATGGAGGGAGGATGTGCCGAAGTGGGCGAAGTCCAAGCTTGTGTTGACCTCGGAGGAAGATACGGCCGCGACGAAGCTCCTCGATCGTCCGACCTTAAGTTGGAAGGATATGACCGAGGAGGTTCTCTTTGGTGGGGGTCTCAGTCCGTCGACCCCAGTATGCTTCGGATGTTTGTCTTTGTTTCTATTTCCAATACTTCTTTCTTCGTGTGCTAACTTTTTTTTTGCTTTTGTTTCTGTAGAGGCCCCCGGTATGGACTTTCGAGCGATGTTTTTTATCGAGGGGGCATTGGTGGGAAAGGTACTAATGGCAAGAAGAGGAAGAGAACCACAACGGGGCCATCGTCTGGCCGAGCTGCGAACGGATCGGTGATGGCCTCCCCGGTGGTTGACTTGGAATCCCCTTTTCCAACTCTGTCTGCTCCTTCTGCTACTCTTATACCGTCTGCCCCTTCCGACCTTTCCTCCAAGGACTTCACCCTCGGGGCTGCACTAGCACTTGAGGCACCACCCCTTATCGCCGAGGCTGAGGCAATTCTCACCGAGGAGCACACGAGGCTCTTCATCCCCGATTGGCGAGTGATGAAGCACGACGGCTTCCTCAGGGGACTCCGTCATGAGCATGCAGGCAATCCGTCACTTGCCGACCCCGAAGGACCGAGCGGTGCTGAAGGGGAGGACAGTGGGCGACGATGTCCTCGAGATTACTAGGGCGACGATGTCGGTGACTAGCCTTTTGGGTTCTCCAAAAACCTAAGTTTTTCTTATGCTGAACTTGTTGTTTCTCTTCGTAGATCTCGTGCCACTTTAGCCAACTCTTAGAGCAGTTCGCGAAGTAGGAGAAAGAGCTCAAAGCGACGAGCAACAAAGATCAGTCAGAGAGGGCCAAGGCCGTGAAGATGTAAGAGGCCGAGCGGCACCTGTCGGAGTCTTAGGCTGCTCAGATTAGCCTCCTCGAGTATGCCTTGGTGAAGGCAAACGAGCAAATGGCTCGGGAGGCAGCCAGGGCAAACGAGGAGAAGGAAAGGGCTGACCAAGAGAAGGAGAGGGCCACAAAGGCTATCGAGGATGCGGAGAGGGAGCGGGAGGTGGCGATAGCAGCGACTGCGGAGGCGATCAAGGGCCGAGGCGAAAGCACATATGCACGCAAACATGGAATAGTCTTATGCTAGAGCCCTCAAATACGTGGAAGCTCATATCCCCGGCTTCAACAGCTCGGGGTATAGCTTGTATACCCTTCTCGAAGGCGAAGTAGTCGAAGGAGAAGAAGGCATCGGAGGAAGGAAAGAAGAAGAAGAAGAAGAAGAAGAAGAAGAAGAAGAAGAAGAAGAAGAAGAAAAGGCCATGGCGAATCCTCAGTCGGCTATCGTAGAGGTGCCGGAGGCGTTCGCGGAGCAGCCCCCTAGGTGGCTCCTTGACTTTTTATACCCGCACTCATTCTTTCTCTTTCTTTCTTTTCGCTTTTGTATGCCTTATAGCAGACTGGCCACCGCTTGTACTTTTTGATGAAGTTGAATGAAATTTTCTTTTTTTTAACAAGTGTTGCGTAGTTTCAAAATAGTTGTGGGCTTGTTTGCTTTCGGATCGCTCCATAGTAGCACCATCATGTGGCTTCTCAATCTTAGTGATTTACGCTTTCTTTTGGTCGACTTCCCAGGATAGCGAGGTGCCACGTCTACGTTCTGAGCTAGGCATCGCCAAGTTGGGGCTAGCTCGGTCCCGAGAGTTGATTTATAGAGCAGAGCGGGAGGTGGGTCATTTAAGAGTGACCCTGGCTCGTCGAGATATCGAGATAAGGTGCCTTGAGGAAAGAACTCGTGAAGTGGCACCAGAAGGCGAGGAGTCATGCCCCTTAATGGCCGTCAGTCAAGGCTTGAGACTCAAATTTCTTCGTCACTCTTTATTTGAGGTGAGATCCGAGAGAGACAAATTGAAGAATGTGGTGCTCGAGAAGAGTCTAGAGTGGGCACATCTTCGAAGGACTATCTCTGAGGTCTCACGAGGGAGTAGTTCGGGATGAATGCCTCGTTTGAATATCAAAGTGATGGATGACTCTCTAAAAGAGCGTGTAGTTGAGCTAGAGGCGGAGAATCTTCGTCTGTGATGGCTTTCTGAGGGGAGCAACGTCAGAAACACTTCCTGTCCTCGGGGTGAGTATGCTCAAAGAAGATCATTCCACGAGTTATCACTTCGTTCGCCTCCTATTTTGCGAAATCCAGGTAATGTGCAAAGTGGAGTGGCCGGCTCGTCGAGTGGGGCATCTATCGGGTCGACCGTTAGACCCTTGGGTACCGTCGACTCGACTCGGCTTGCCTGCTTAGAGACCTCCATGGAGATGAGGCAAGATCAGCACAGGCGCTCGCCGCCCTCATGTATCACTCAATAGGAGCGTCCCCCTTCCTAGAAGAAGTTATGGCTAGAATAAGGCTTGTATCTCCAATTTTGTAATCTTTTTGTCTTGTATGACCTTTTGGTCTTGTATGACTTCTTGGTCTTGAATAAGACTTGTTTTTCCAATTTTGATGGAATAATACGTCGCATTTTTTGATCTGGTAACTAGCTTCTTCGAAGAATTTGTGTTTTGTTAACTTTTGCAAGAGAATTTCAACAGTTGTGGGAGCAATTCCGAATGGTGAGCTACTTTGTACTCGCTTGTTCGCAAGTAGCTAAAGAGGCATCGAACCAAGTGTTGGACTCGAACTTGTCGTTTGGAGACATTCAACAGTTGTGGGAGCAATTTCGAATGGTGAGCTACTTTGTACTCACTCGTTCGCAGGCAGCTAAAGCGGCATCAAACTAAGTGTTGGACTCCGAATTTGTCGTTTAGAGAGATTCAACAGTTTTGGGGGCAATTTTGAATGGTGAGCTACTTTATACTTGCTCGTTCGCAAGTAGCTAAAGTGGCATCGAACCATGTGTTGGACACTGAACTTGTCATTTGGAGAGTTTTTTGTACTTGGCGTACATTTCGAGGTGAGAGAACCAGAACATCAAGACAATGGATTCTCTGAGAAGGAAAATTGCTTTTATTAAAAACAACTAAGTGACTGCTTCTGAGTTGCAAGCCATTATTACACCTAAAAAAATGAATAGAGAGAAACAACTTCACAAATGCTTTAAGAACGCTCTAGGAGTTGAAGTTGCTTGGAGCGGTGTTCAAACACCCTCTTGTTACTTCAACAAGTGTTCTGCATTCCATGTCCTTGGCAATCTCTTGTCCCCCGGGTCTTCAAGTTGATAAGCGCCAGGTTTGACAACTTTGGAGACCCTATACGGTCCTTCCCAGTTAGGTGTTAGCTTGCCTTTCTTGCTTGGAAAAGAAATTGATAGCTTTCTGAGAACCAGATCCCCTTCTTTGAGAGTAGTAGGGCGGACTCTCTTGTTGTAGGACTGCTCAATCCTGCATTGATAGATTTCTTGCCAGATGGCGAACCTTTCGTGGATCTCATCGATGAGGTCCAAGTTACCACGAAGCTCGTTCGCGTTTTGTTCGTCGTTGTAGGCAATCAAGCGGGGGGAAGGTAGACCGTCCTCTAGTAAGATGACGGCTTTGGAGCCGTAAGTGAGGTTGAAGGGAGATTCTTTTGTGGGGGTCCTCTTAGTAGCGCGATAGCTCCAGAGCACATTGGGGAGCTTTTTGACCCATAAACCTTTAGCAGACTTATCCAGTCTCTTTTTCGGGCCGGAGAGAATTTGCCGACTGGCGTTCTCTACTTGACCGTTGGACTAAGGGTGGGAGATCGAGGAGAATCGTTGCTGGATACCAAGGTCTGTACAAAAATTGTGAAAAACTGCCCCCGTAAATTGAGTCCCATTGTCCATTATCAAGATTCGAGGCACACTAAATCTTCAGACAACATTCTTCCAGAAGAAACGCTAGACTCTGTTCTCTGTTATCGTTGCTAGAGGCTCGGCTTCGATCCATTTAGAGAAGTAGTCAATTGCCACGACAAGGAACTTTAGCTGGCCCGGTGCTGGAGGGAAAGGCCCGAGCAAGTCCATTCCCCACATTGCAAAAGGGGTTGGACTGGATAAATAAGAGAGTTGGGCTTGTGGTAAGTGGCAGATTGTCAAATTTTGTTTGCAGGGGCCGCATTGGCGAATGTGTTGTTCGGCATCGCTAAGAAGAGTAGGCCAGAAGTATCCATAATTCAGGATTTTGCAGGCGAAGGACCTTGCTCCCAAGTGAGCACCACACATCCCTTCATGGACATCCTTCAAAGCATACCGGACTTTCTCAGGGGAGAGACATCTCAAGTAGGGTCTGCCATCTACTTGAGTGTAAGAGTGTATGAGTGTGTACCGCTCGACTCTGGTTCTGATCTTTCGAGCCTCTTTAGGGTCTAAAGGGAGGATCCCATCTTTGAGGAATTCGAGCAGTGGCCTCATCCAATTCTCCCCGAGTTCTAGGGGCAGCTTCTCCATCAGTTCGGGATCTTCTTCCTCGATGCTAGGTCTCAAGAGAACTTCCATTAAGATGATTTGTTCGAGTCCCTGGAGGGAAGAGGAAGCTAGCTTTGAGAGGGCACTCGCTTGCACATTCTCTTCTCGGGGGATTCGCTGGAGGGGTGCATCTTCGAAAGATACCAGCAGTTCTTTGAACTTGGCCAAGTATTTGGCCATCCGACCATCTCGTGCTTGGTATTCCCCTAATACCTAGTTCACTACTAGCTGCGAGTCACTGAATATCTTGATGCGCTTGGTCCCGGCCTTGCGAGCCATACACAAGCCGGCTATATAGGCTTCATATTCAGCCTCGTTGTTGGATGCCCGAAAGTTGATACGAAGTGAGTATTGGAGGACAAAATCATCGGGGCCAGTCAGGATGACCATAGCTCCGCTCCCATCGGTGCACGAGGACCCATCAACATAGACGGTCCAGAACGAGGGTTCCTCTTTCGCTTTTCTAGCATCAGGGAATGTGCTCTCTACTATGAGCTCTACTAGGGCTTGGGCCTTGATAGCTGATATCATGTTGGCTCAGCTCTATGAACCACTTAATAAGGCGCCTCGAGGTCTCGGGCTGGTAGAGGACTTGTTTGAGCGGCTAGTCGGTAAGAACGATCACCAAGTGAGACTGGAAGTAGGGGCAAAGTTTTTGGGCTGCCATGATTAATGCATAAGCCATCTTTTCTATCTTTGGATAACGTAGTTCGGTGTCCCTGAGGACCTTACTCACATAGTAGATTGGCTTCTCTGTCTTATCTTCTTCTCTTACCAGAACAACGCTGAGAGTCTGCTCCGAAGTGGCAAGGTATATGTAAGGGACTTCCCCGGGCGTTGGCTTGCTCAAGAGTGGGGGTTGACTAGATAGGTCTTGAGCTGGTCAAAGGAGTCTTGCTATTGTTGTCCCCACTCAAAGCCTTTAGCCCCTCTGAGGGCCTTGAAGAATGGAAGACATTTTTCTCCTGGCTTGGAGAGTAAACGCTCTATGGCTGCCAGGCGTTCCATGAGCTTTTGTACATCTTTGACACTTGAAGGAGGAACCATATTCAGAATGGCTTGAATTTTTTTCAGGTTGTCCTCTATGCCTCTTTGGCTGACTATGAACCCAAGGAATTTACCGGATGAGATGCCAAAAGCACACTTGTTCGGGTTCAGTCTCATGTTGTGCCTCCTCAGCACATCAAAGGCCTCGTGGAGATCGGAAACATGATCCGATTTGCTAACGCTCTTTACTAACATGTCGTCTACATCAACTTTCATGTTCTGGCCGATCTGTTCCTTAAAGACCTTGTTAACAAGGTGCTGATAGGTGGCACCGACGTTCTTGAGCCCAAAGGGCATAACCCGGTAGCAGTATAGACCCTGGTTGGTTACGAAAGAGGTTTTCAGGATATCTGGAGGGAACATCCTGATCTGGTTGTACCCGAAAAATGCATCCATGAAACTTACGAGCTTAGGGCCTGAGGTCGCATCAATCAGGGCATCAATGCTCGGGAGTGGGAACAGATCTTTGGGGCAGGCTTTGCTTAGGTCTGTGAAGTCAATGCAGATCCTCCAGCTCTCGTTGGCTTTTTTACCATCACGACATTGGATAGCCATTTGGGACAGTTGACCTCTTGTATGAAGCGGATTTTCAAGAGTTTCTCCACCTCTTTTTTAATTGCTTGCTAGCGTTCGGGAGAGAATTTGCGTCGCTTTTGCTTAATGGGTTTGGCCCCAGAAGCAACACTAAGGTGATGCATGAGGAGCTCTTCGGATATTCCAGGCATATCGGTCGCAGCCCAGGCGAATAGATCGCGATTTCCCCTTATACACTGAATAATTTTGGCTCTGACAGGAGGGGTAAGGGTTTTACTAATCTGGAATGTCCTGGTCGGATTCCCTTCCCAGAAGTATACCTCTTCCAGGTCTTCGACCGGCTGTGATATAGGCTGGCTACTCCCTTGGGGGAGTTCAAGAGCTTCGAGGGAGAGGACCGGCCCTCCTACCGAAATCATGTAGCATTTGCGGGCTGCCTCCTGGCTCCCTCTGACTTCTCCCAGTCCTGCTGTGGTGGGGAACTTTATATTCAGGTGGTAGGCTGAGGGTACAGCCTAGAGAGCAGCTTGGCCGGGTCGGCCCAGAATGACATTGTAAGCCACCTTCACATCCACCACCATGAAATACATCGGCTCGGTTCGAGTAGTCGAGGTTTTCCAGCGATTACGTCGAGAGTTGTGACACCCTCAATCATCACTCGCACCCCGGTGAACCCATGGAAAGTATAGCCGGCAGGCTTAGTCGACCTCTGGACAGCTTAAGACCCTGGAAGGCTTCTAAAAAAGGATGTTGATTGAGTTGTCATTGTTGACCAGTACCCGGCGTACATCGAAGTTGGCCATATGAAGGTTGATCACCAGAGCATCACAATAGGGTGTTCAGATGCCATCCAAATCTTTATCTGAAAAAGTAACAAGGACCCCAAGGCCCTTGGGGGGAGGATGGTTCTGCACAGAGTTCACCTCTCGGACGAAGGCTTTTCGGGAGGAGTTCGAATCTCCCCCCATTGGGCCTCTGTGTATGAGATGTAGGATAGCATCAACTTCAAAATTCGGGGTCTCGGCGTGCCTCTCGGTTCGCTTATTAGCCCCCCTAGGGGGCGGAAGAGGATCAGCCCTGTTCTTTCTTACGAACCTGGAAAGTTGCCCTCTCTGAATAAGGGCCTCGATCTCATCTTTTGGGCCCTGACAGTCATCTACGTCGTGGTCGTGATCCCTGTGGAAGCGGTACCATTTGTCCATGTTTCTCTTTTTGCCCGATGTGTTCATCTTCGGAGGTGGTGGGAGGAGACCTTCTTTCCCGACCTCCATTAGGATGGTTGAGACACTTGCGTTGAGTAGAGTGAACTTCTCGAGGCGGGGAGGAAGGCGACGCTGGCCTCCATTATCTTTTTGGAGCTTCTTATCTCCTTCTTCTTCAGTGCCCTTCCGTTCGTTTCCGGAGGATGATCCCTCAAGAGTGGGCAGGTGAGAGCCTTTTCCGCTCGGATGTATTTCTCACTCCTAAGCAGAAGTTCTGAGAAATCCCGAGGAAGCTTCTTGGCAAGGGATGCCCTGAGGTTGTTGTTGGTGATGTTGGATTGGAAAGCAGCTGAGGCCACCGACTGGTCTAGGGAGGCGATGGACCGGGCCTCGGAGGTGAAACACTTAACATAATCCCTTAGCCGCTCGCCCTTCCTTTGGTGCTTGTCTTTTCAGCATGGCGGCTACTCACGAAATGAGTAACGAAGATCTCTTTGAACTTATCGAAGGAGAAGATGGAGGCCGGGGTGAGTCGTGAGTACCATTCTCTTGCTGGCCCCTTCAGCGTGGCTGGGAAAGTTTTGCAAAGAAGCGCGTCTGACGTCTGGTGGATCATCATGAGAGTTTTAAAACTCTCGATGTGGCCTGCGGGGTCGAGCTCCCCATTGTATGACTCAAAATGAGGGGGTTTGAAGTTCTCTGGAATCGGTGCTTCCATTATGGTTCGGGAGAATGGAGGCCTGCTGGGGCAGAAATTTCTCGCCCGTTGTTCCTCTTCTCTGTCAAGTTGGCCTAGGCACCTCTCTATCTCGTGGAGACGGCGGTAGACCGAATCTTCCCTTCAGTCATATCTTGCTGAGCCTCGAGACTCGTCCTCATGCGGAAAGGGACTGGTAGTGCGACGGTGATAGCTTGGGGCAGGTTGAGGACTGGGAGTATGATGTCGATAGCTTGGGGCAGGTTGAGGATTGGGCGCCCGCTGATCGTGATCGGGAACAACATTGAGGGCCCTCAGGACTGCTTCTTGAAACTGTTGGAACTCTGTCCTTGTGACAGGTGCCTCCCGCTCTAGGTGGTCCCGTGGGGCGGGTCGACCGGTCGAAGTGCGGCTCCTCCTTTGACAACGCTGGGGTGACTCCCTCCGCCTCCTGAGAGAGTTAGACCTTCTGCGGTCTGGTCTACGGGGGGATCGGACTCTAGGGGACCGAATCGCTAGACCCCTTTGATGTTTATGGCAGGGAATCTCATCATGGGTCCACCTCTCATTCAAGCAGGTTCGAAGATCTATCCCATGTTGCCGGTTGACAATAATGTGCCTGTGATCCTTTGGCATTGTGGATTGTGAGAGGCTATGGAGTCGGATGAGGGGTTATGTATTGAGACATGGTCATGATGAGGAGTTTGCCTTGGGCGAATCCGGCGGGAGGGTCCCGCGGCAGCCCCTTGAGGTCCTTGAGGAGCCTGCTGGGGCTGAGGTTGCTGAGGAAGGGGTTATCTAGGCTACGATTACTGGACAGGTTGAGGGAGAGGCTGTCCAAGCTGTGGTTGCTGAACTTGCTAAACAGGTTGAGGGGGGGACCTCCTGAAGTGGAGGAGGAGAAGGTGCGGGAGTGGCTCTGTGGTTAGAAACCGTCGCCTTCCCTTTTTTTGGAGGCATAGCTTGAAACTACTTTCGCTGATGAAATAGGGCTGGATTGCTTTTTGAGTTTTCCACAGACGGCGCCTATCTGTTGCTGCTGATTTTGTTGTGGGAGCAAACAGATAAATTTGTGAATTCTTCGAGAAAAACCAATAAGCAAACCTGTCAACTTTTATCGGCGTTTGACTAGTTTCTCACTGCTGCTGTGAACCTGCAAAAAGTTTGATACACCGGGATGGATCCCGGCGACGAACCCTCCGACGCTCTTGTCACTAATCAGGAAGATTATGAAAGAGCTTTATGTGGAAAAAGATTGATTACCTTATTATGGGGGGGGGAGGGGTATTTATAGTCGCCTTTAGAGACAGTTTAGAGATAATGATTTATCCCTATGCCCCGGTGTTTTTGGATAAGATGTAGAGTTTAAACTTGTTTCCTGATAAGAGAGTTGGTTAAAACCGCCTCTTAGAGATAATTATGAATTTGAATTACTCTTTAAATATCTGAATTGATTTGTAATGGATTGGTACCCATACTCAATAGGACAAATCCGTTTATGGGTTATTGGGCTTTGAAGAAAGACCCAGTCCCCAATTCGGACCCGTTTGTAAGTGAAATTACTGTTTTACCCCTGAGAACATTAAGATTCGTGCCTGATTTGAATGGTCCCAATTTAATCCTAAGTTTAGCCATATCAACTGTTCAGTGAAAATCTTCACCAAAATTCTAGCTAGCAGGTTAAGCCCCATACTCGTCGCTCTTGTCTCTTCTTCTCATAGTGCCTTTCTAAAGGGAAAATCCACCATTTATTATTTTTTGGTTGCCCATGAAGCTATTAACATGTGCTGCAACAAGAAATCTAATACCCTAATGTTGAAAATAGACTTCCGCAAAGCTTTTGATATAGTTAGTTGAGAATTTTTTGAACAGATGCTAATTGCCAGAGGATTTGGTCTAAGGTGGTGCAAGTGGATCAGGTAATATCCTACATTCAGCTAGGTCATCTGTGCTCGTTAATGGGATGGGATGGGGGGGGGGGGGGTTGATTAATTCCAAGAGGGGTTTTAAACAAGGCGATCATCTCTCGCCAATGCTCTTCATCCTTGTTGTAGATGTGCTAGCTCAAAGGTTAAATTGTGGAAGGAGCAATGGTACTTTCTTTCATCTCTAGGGGTTCCCTCACCTCATTGTCTACTCTCCAATTTGCTGATAAGACTCTCCTCCTCTGCAAAGGTGATGAACAAGAAGTGGTTAATTTAAAATTGCTCCTTTATCTCTTTGCTAATTTCAGGCTTAGACATCAACTTCTCGAAATCATCCATTATTTACTTTGGCACCTTCAAGGCCAAGCTTCAAGCTTTCTCGACTATCCTGGGTTGCAAACAAGACTCCCTTCCCTTCAAATATCTAGGCATGCCTTTGGCAAAAGTCAAACTAAAGAAAAGAGATTGACAACCTCTTCTAGTGAGAATTGAGAAGAGATTGTCTACTTGAAAGGGAAGATTGCTTTCTAGAGGAGGCATACTTGTCCTCATCAACTCAGTCCTTAGTGCTCTGCCTACTTATTATGCCTCTATCTTTAAAATTCCAAATTGGGTTATTCCCAAAATCGACTAGATACGCAGTAGACTTTTCTGGGTTGGAGCTGATTCCAACGCTTTTAGGATTGCATGTACCGAGTATGTTAGCCTAAGCAACAAGGAGGCTTAGGTGTCTTAGAACTGAGACATCCCAATAATGCTTTTTTGATGAAGTGGTGGTGGAAGCTTTTGGTAGATAACTCACTTGGCAGTCAAACTCTATTATCACTATACTTCAACAGAGCCTCTAATTCCTTCACTTGCCCTACTAGGCATCAGATTTCTGGAAGGGGATTCTTAAGCTTGGAGAACAATTCCTTCAGGGCATTCAATAGCAGCTTGGGGATGGGCAACTCGTCAAGTTCTGGACTTCTAAGTGGATAGGAGGCCAAAGCATCTATAATTTATTCCCAGCATTAGTTTCTGCTGCTTGGAACAAGGAGGCAACACTCTACTCCTAGAGATACTTACAAGAGGGGAGGTGGATTTGGAGGCCTAGCTTGAACATCATCCCCTCCACTTGTCTGAATTCCGAGAGAGATCAACTCATGCACCTCATCTCCAACTTACAACCATATAACAATGTAGACACCCCTATTTAGAGATACTATGTCTCAGGAGTTTACACAGTCATATCAACTTACTCCTTCTTTATATCGGGTCTTCAGTCCCCCTACTTCAAGGCTTTTTGGAAGAACATCGCGCCCCTCAAATGCAAAATCTTCATCTAGATGTTGAGTTGGGAGAAACTCAATTCCAAGGAAAGATTCCAATCTAGAGGATGAGATAAGGACCGGACAAATGCTCGATGGCCATCAGCACATGGCACTACTTCACCCCGCTCTTTAATATACCTCAACTGCATGTTTCCATTTCTGAATGCTTCACTCGGTGATGTTTTGATTCTCACAATCACAAATACACACTCCTGGAATCTGATCACATCACTACTGCTACTTGTTGGAGTATATGGAATGCTAGGAATGATAAAACTTTCAACAACAAACACCTAACTAATGATATTCTAATATCTAATGTTAGATTCTAGTTCTTTCATTGGCTAGATGACAGTGCAAGCTCGAAGAAGAAATTGAAGATCATGAAAGAATTGGAAGATGCAGGTTCAGTTGATCTACTTAGGCTCAACCAAGCCTCTTTGCCAAGCAGTGAAGACAGCAGCCAGGAGTAATCAAGTTTGAGGTTCTAATGTATTTTTGGGGGAACTATAATGTCCCGGCTTGTAATTATTTGGATAACTCTGGAATTTTGCTTATTATGTATGTCGGTCTCTTTGGAGGTTCATTTTGTTATCGATTGCAGGATTTTAACGGGTGTGCAGGGGATGAGTTCATAGCCTTGACTCTAGTAGAGAAGTCCGATAACAGTTCATTGCCCTCTTTACGATTCAAGACTATGCCATCTCGATCTTGTGCACCAATGAGGCTTAGCTCTTCTTTAGAACCCCGCCATTAGTAGATTGTAATAGCTTACTTAGTTCATCTATTATATAGAGGTGGGTTCCCCCTACCTTTTCCAGTCAAAAAAAAATCTCATACCTTAAAAAGTTGTAACTACAGAGGAAGATTGTTTTTTTAGATGAAATCAAGAACACATCTTTGAAATGAGTATGAGATAGAGATTAAGAATTTTGGTGGGTGGGTAATTTGGTGTGGGATTGAGTGTTATTAGATTTGGGTATTGGATTTTGATCCAATTCAAATGGGGTGTGTATATAAGGTAGTTGGGTTTTTAGATTGAGATTCTAGAGAAAAAATAAATGTAAGAAAGAAGTTAGGCTTTTCACTTTTGGGCTGCAATGTGTGGGGGATTGCTGGGACCTAAGTGTATTCATGCAAAATCCTATGCACTATATTATTTTAACATTTAATCCCTCCATTAAGAATTTTAGTATTGTAACACCCTAGAATTTTAAATAATTTGTTTAGATTAATAAATGAATTAAAGTAATTTTTGGTGATTTAATAAATATTTTTCTAAAATTTATCTTTTTGCACGTTGAAAACATGTGCAAATATTTTCTTGGGAAACTCAAAGCCAGAAATTATTTTTGGGAAAAACCAATATTTATTAGTAGGTATTATTTATGAACTTTCTGGATTTTTTTGATATTTATTTGGCATGTTTGCAAATATTACAAAAAGAGGGGTTTTCGCGCAAAATTACCACTTGGAGTAAAAACTCCAGATTTCTGGATTTCTCGGCTGAGCATGATGGATAGCCAACTCAGAGGTAAAGAGTTTAATTTTTCTCTAATAGATTTGGTTTATTTTGCTAATTTATTAAAGAATTGTCTTTTTGCAAAATCGCCATTTGGAGGCAAAAATTACAAAATTTATTTTTCTGGTTTGATGTGGATGCTGGCAAGATCTGGAGAAGATAATTTTGATTTTAATCTCAACTAAATTGGTTAATCTAGTTATCTAGTATAAATGATCTATATATGTAACGATATATTCTAAAGGAATATTTTGCAAAATCTTCTCAAAACCCTAAAAATTGGATTTCGGCCTATATAAGCAGCACTACAGTCGTTTCTCCTCTGCACAAAACAAAAGTATATTTTATTATTGATTTTCTTGGAGTTTCGAAGCGAGGATCTTGGATTTTTGCGAAAGGAGGAGCTTTTCTTATTCTTTATTACCTTCGTTGAATATTCAATAAGGTGAGTGACATAGATTTGATTTCTTATTGATCTATGAGTGTTATATATGATGATTTGTCTAGTAGAATTCATGATAGATGATTTTATGATGATATAATGAATATATTCATGGATGGATAATTAAAAGTGGAACTTTTTATGAATGTTATGCAATTGATGAATAAAATCTCCATATAGATGACTTAAGAATGTTAAGAACTTAGTAGGAATCATGGGTATGTTGTTTTCCTTCATCTTCTTGCTGAATTGATGGTATATAATGGGTTGTAAGACTTATAATGCATAAAAGTGAATAAAGATGGATTCTTTACTGTGTATGTATACATACATTTTGTGTTGATGTTTTGATGAAGAAAAATTAGACTAATACTTGTTGTAATTGCATATAATTATGAGCAAACTGATATTAATAGTTGTATATGTGTTTAACAAATTGCAAGAGAAGTTTTGCATCAAAAAGATCAAGTTTTATGCATTGAAAGATTGAGTTTATGTCTTCGGGTCTGATGGTGCAGGCCGAAATTGATTTTTTGAAGTTTTGTAAAGTTTTCGATTGGATCTTTGATTTATAATGATACTGAGACAGAATGGAACGTTGTACTACTCTTATACCGTGATTCTTGTTGATATTACTGATATATATACACATATAGACAGATATATATACATATATTTTCCTAACTTGAAGAAATTATTGAAATATTGCTCTTTTGTGAATTTATTGAGAGTATGATTTGATTTATGAACTCCAGTATGTTAGACAAGTTGTATTTGATCATCACAGAGTTTTAAATTTACAAGTTCATGCTTTTAAAGATTATAATCGGAGTATCAGTTGAAAAGTGCACGAAAACTAAAGAGCTGTTTTTGGCATGACGGTCGACCGCCCAAGAACAACACGTAAATGACGGTCGACTGTCAATTGTTGGATTTTGGAGTTTTAGCATGTCAGTCGACCGCTGTTTTTTTGAACTAGACGATCGGTCGACCGACAGCTGCTGTGTGGGCTGTTTTGTTTAGTTTTCTTGCTAATTTCTTGAACGAGTATTTCTCGAGCTTATGGATTATTGCCCTACTGTTTTAGATAAAGTTTTTGCTACAGAGTAATGTATTTTACAGAGAATTATATTTTGATTAATAATGGAATTTAATTGGTATTTCTATGACTTTAGAAAGCGAATTATATATGGATTTCGAGAGATTTATGTCTTGTGATTATTTCTATGACTTCAAAATGTGAACTCAGTTGTTTAAGAGATTAATCTCATATTTTATTTCTGAAAATTTGTGGGTATTTGGATAAATTTGAATTTGTTTGATTTAAAGATGTTTTCTTAATATAAACGATTTGGTGATGGAATTAAGAAATGTTATTGTGAGATTTGTGTTTATATTTCGATTTGTGAGTCTCTAGAGATTGAGTGGGATTCCTGTAAACCGGCAAATGAGATTTTGTGGATATTGGCCAGTTTGGGCCTTGGGATTGTTTTGGTGGAATTAAGTCCGGCGGGGTACACCAACTCTAGAGAGGAGAAAATTATGTTTTAATGAATAATAATCAACCTAAGGATAGACACTAATGGAGATGTGATAGAACTTGGGAAACGTAAGTATGGGCTCTGTTGTTTGTCCAACGGATGTATTCCAGGACTGTGTGTTGTTGTGTCCCTAGTGAACAGTTTGTATGTTCGCGTGCCGAGGGTCGGCAGGCCTATTCACGGAACATACGGTGCATTCGTGTGTCGAGGGTCGACAGGCCTATTCACGGGATGTAAAGTGTGTCTGCACGTCGAAGGTCGGCAGGCCTATTCGTGGGGTACACGGCAGAGAGGTTATTCTCTGAAGTTAGAGCTATGCTTACATGATGCTTGCACATCGATGGTTGTTAGGCCTATTCGCGGAGATTTCTAGATCTTGTTTCTATCATCGTAGTAGGAGTAGTTGCATAACGAGGGATTTAACCCTATAAAGTGGAGAACGATAAGGGCTTGCACCGGACCTATGTAGTATGGAATGCATAGAATCCGACAAGTATGCATTAGAGAGTCGTCATGCTGCATTTGTATTTTCTTGACTTGTATTCTGCATGATGTTTCCTGTTTTCCTACACTTGACACTTGCTTAGTTTAACTTGATGTTTTCATGCTTTATTTATCATTATTTTATAACCCATATGTTACTACGGTTGGAATGTGTTGATCATGTATTTATTCTTTATGCTTCATTTATATTATATTTCTTTTGATGTCAGACCGTTATAGCTGACCCCTGTAGTTTTGGGGATTAGAGTTGTAACACCCCGAATTCCAAATAAGTCCGAATTCGAAGTTCCACATGATCTTTACACTTCACTTCGTACAATTTTACAATGAATTTAAAATTTTTTATATAATAATGTCTACATCAACATAGAGGAAGCAAATTACAACATATTACATGAATAAAGTAACACTGAAAACAATTCTTTAAGCAGCGTTCCTGTTTGGTCCATTCATTCATTTTATCCTGCAAAGAAACTGTGGGCATGTCAGTTTCATACAACTAACACTAGGATATAATACATCAATTTCTCTTACTTAGAAAGCACACACTTGTTCACAACAAAGCTAAGGGGGACTATCTTATTGATGTCGTGTGTGAATGTGCACTTAGTCTTAAATGCGTTTATTTATTATTTCATGACACTAATGCGCACTTGTTCGAACTTATGCATCCCATTCTACATAAATCTGAGGGCAAGACCTTAACTGCTCTTCATCTTGTAGGGTTTGATCCCTCGTTATGAGTTAAACTACTACGGTAACTACGGCAAGTATCCTAGATGTTCTATGAGTTACAAGCCCACGCCCAGACAGCCTGGAGGGGAATCCCACATCATGACATGACGCATCATGCAGACAACCTATGAACAATTTGTCTCCGTCATGAACGATGGCACTACGTAGTCACCAAACACCCCACAAGCATCGCCACGGTCCCGATAATTTCGGAGATGTATCCACGTCATGACATGACACATCATGCAGACAGCCTGTGAACACTCTCACACTGTAAATCCGAGGCCCTCATACTTGTGCTTTTCTCTTACTTTCATCACATCTTCACTATGTGCCAAATCCTTAGATAAGTGAATCATGAGTAAAATTAACACCCTAGAGTTAGTGTTACCTCTACACCGGTCTTAAACATCAATTGTTAACCACGACCCAATCTTGATCTTTTATTATCACATTTCTCTTTCAAAATTTCATTCATGCCGATGTAAGGACTTAGCTAAAACTCTAGTTTCAGTCTCTTTTCATGTTCATCAAATGAGTGTTCATACTCACAAATTTCCACATTTCATCATGATCTTTGTATTTCATTTCCATTCACATTTGCATAATTTAAACAACAATTTCATATTTAACAACTCAAATATTCCATGTCAAAAATCTCATTTTTAATCTCTACACAAAAATTCTTTATATTCAAAATATTCCATTTCTTTAATTAATTAGTCATAATCTAAGAATATTTATCAAGTTCTTCTTCTTAAAATTTCTTCTAATTCTTATTATATTATGTGAAATATGGTAGAAACAATTTTTATGAAGTCCAGATAATTTTAGAAGAATTCTAGTATTTTTTTCTCAATTTTTATACACTTAAAAAACTCCAAAAAAAATCGAAATAAGTTTAAAAAAATCGAAAACCACAAACAAAAGGCCAGGGCCGGATTCGAACCCAGACCAACACTCCCGCCATGAACAGTAACAGACCCAAAGCGCACCCGAAGACCACTTGGTCTTGAGTGACTAAGTGATATGAAGGGGACTCGAATTGTATTTAAAGTATGGTTTTGGGATTTAATTTAAAATCGAATTTTTAGTAAAACAGAGCCCCTTGTGAGACTCGAACCCAAGACCAACACCCCCGTCTGCTACAGTAACAGACCCAAAGCGCACCCGAAGACCACTTGGTCCTGAGTGACTAACCGATATGAAGTTAGTTAAGTGCTTTTTGTATAGATTGTACTGTATCTACTCTTCCTTCAGTAAACTCGATATTTCAATCAATTGTACTTATTCAAAAAAATCTAAATATCTTTCCAGAATGTATTTCTTTGAAAAACAGTATATTATATTTTCTTAGATTTCCAAAATTCTCATTTTTAACCACATAGTAGACTATTTCTCTTATTTCTTTTGAAAAGTGGAACATTAATACATTTTTCGATAATGAAAAATTCCTTTTCTAGATGAATCTTATTATCTACTTGTTCCTCATTTATTCACAATGTGTTTATACAATTTTTCATTCTTTAACATAATCAAAGCCCTTAAGTTAATCTTATCTTTACAAAACTAACACATTTTCTTATGTTTCAAAGAGACAACATAATTGACA
The DNA here is from genome assembly GCA_017893485.1 of Hemerocallis citrina. Classification (NCBI taxonomy): domain Eukaryota; kingdom Viridiplantae; phylum Streptophyta; class Magnoliopsida; order Asparagales; family Asphodelaceae; genus Hemerocallis; species Hemerocallis citrina. Next base: position 379,227,654 of record CM030358.1, on the reverse strand, counting down.
ATCTAGTGAATATAATATTACTCATACAATACAATTAAAATCAACACTTATTGCAACTAATCAATTTATTTCACAATCCATGGATATTATTTTGCATCTACAATTCATTCATAAGCTCAATTTTCATAAAATCATGATTCATCAATTCATACGTATTCTAGCATGCAAATCTATTAATAAAGCATGATAACAAATCTTAATTACAAATTTCAATTCGTTATGCTAACTTTCTCATATAGCCAAACAAGATATTTCCCTTTTACTTACTAGTCTTTTCAAGCAAGTAAATGGCAACTTTTCTATTTGTTTCTAACATGTTCATAAATTAGATTCCTAGCATGGTATCTACATTAGAAGTTAGAGACATCACCCACCTTTTGAATAAACAAATGAAAAACTCCTAAAAAACTCCTTGAAAGCACGATCGTCTCTCTTAGTTGCGAGCCTTGTCCTCCAAACTAGTGCACACCGAGCCTCTCCTCCTTGCTAGTGTACCCCGGGTTCCTTCTCCTCCTTGATGGACGGCCTCCAAGATGCAAGAGCACACACACCCACAAACACTCAATCTTTTTCTCACACAACTCTTTCCTTTCTCTTACACAAATTCTATCTTTCTCTTGAAAATTCTAAGTGTGAAGAGAAATGAATAACCAATGGAGCTATTTATACACAATTCAAGACCAAATGAAGGGTTGAGATGAGTTTGGATGAAAGGCTAGGATACATTTGGGAGTTAGAAGAACTACCCATTATCAAGTAACCACTCCTCCACCCCTCCACTCTCCCCATCTCTCCAAGCCTAAGGCCGGCCACCCCTTCTCATTCAATTTGCACGTGCATGTGCAATGCACGTGCCTCCTCATGCATACTACAAATTAGTTTGTTCATTTAATTGTTAACTTTTTGTTACTTGATCAAATCTACATTACAAGTTGTATTAATTATTAATAAAATTAACTAGTGGGCTAATTAGGTGGGCTAAAATCCATGAGCTCTTCAATTAATTTATTTATTTATTTAAGTGGGCTAGAAATAGACTATTAGGCCTAAAGATTAATAATAGGCTTTAATTTTAATAGAGAAGAAAATATTTATTCATGACATAAGAATAATTTTAAAGCTAAATACACATTAAATTGCACGTGCAAAACACGTGAAAACAAATGAAAAACTTTATACTTAATTATTTGAAAATTCAGGATGTTACAACACTCCCTCCTTTAATAGTTCCATCTCGGAACTACGCTTAACGAGTGAGAAAACAAAACATAAAAAGAAGAAAAAAATAATAATACAATCAAACAAAGAGCTCGGGAAGATCCTTCAGCATCCTCTCCTCGGATTCCCAAGTAGCCTCTTCAACCAACTCGTTTCTCCAGACTACTTTGACCATCGATACCGTCTTGTTCCTCAAGACTTTCTCCCGACGATCTACGATCTCAACCAGTCGCTCAATGTAGCTCAGATCTAGCTGCAAACCCTCCGGCACTTCAGGAAAATGGTGACTTGTATCTGGAATGTAACCTCTCAGCATAGACACATGGAAGACATTGTGCACCTGAGACAACTCTTCCGGTAACTCCAACCGGTAAGCAGTTTTCCCAATCCTCTTCAATATCTTATATGGACCTATGAACCTTGGAGCTAATTTCCCACCTCTACCAAAATGAATCACACCTTTACTAGGTGATACCTTTAGAAAGACAAAGTCACCTTCCTCGAACTCAAGGTCCCTTCTCCGGTTGTCGGCATAACTCTTCTGCCTACTCTGCGCATCCACCAACCTCTTCCTGGTCAAAACAATCTTTTTCGATGTCTGCTGCACGATCTCAGGCCCAAACATCTGCCGCTCCCCCACTTCAAACCAGAAAACAGGCGTTTTGCACTTCCTGCCATACAGAGCTTCGCACGGCGCCATCCCAATACTAGTCTGAAAACTGTTGTTATAGGCAAAATCTACCAGAGCTAGATGCTTCTCCCAACTGCCGCCAAAATCTAGAACACAACACCGAAGCATATCCTCAAGAACTCGATTAACCCTCTCAGTCTGAAGATGTAAGGCAGTGCTGAAATCTGTCTTAGTACCCAAAGCTATCTGAAGACTCCTCCAGAATTGCGAAGTGAACCGTGCATCTCGATCAAACACAATGGTCAACCGAACACCATGAATCCTGACGATCTCCCCAACATACAGCTCAGCTAACTTTTCCATAAACGAAGTGAGTTTTATTGCCAAAAAGAGACCTGATTTGATTAGTCGATCGACTATGACCCAAATCGCATCATTACCCTTCAAACTCTTAGGCAAACTCGTGATGAAATCCATGCTGATATTATCCCACTTCCACTCCGCAATGGGTAACGGTTGCAACAAACCTCCGGGCTTCTGATTCTTGGCTTTCACCTGCTGACAAATCTCACACCTCGCCATAAACTCAGCCACATCCCGCTTCAGATCTGACCACCAGAAATGTTGCTTGATGCACTTGTATATCTTGGTACTTCCAGGATGTACCGACAAAAGAGTGACATGTGCCTCCTGAAAAATACTCTCCCTCAAATCTGATTGATCCGAAACACATAGCCTCTCTCCAAACCACAACACTTCATCCCTGATCTGAAACTCTGAAAATGTGCCTGCACCAACCTCCTCCTTCATCTTCTGAATCTTTGCATCTTTTCTCTGACCTGCTATAATCCTTTCATTCAGCTGAGCCAAAGATGCTCCCAAGCCTTGCAAAACTACCTCAATACCAGTCTGATCTAACTCTGCTGCAAGATGCCTCTGGGTCATGATCAACCTGACCAAACTTCTTTTACGGCTAAGTGCATCAGCAACGACATTAACCTTCTCCGGATGGTACTTAATCTCAGGACGAATGTCCTCAAGTACTTCCAGTCATCTCTGTTGCCTTAGATTCATGTCCTTCTGTTGATAGAAGTATGTTACCGCTGATTTCGGTGTGGGGGTAAACAGATAGAATTTGTGAGTCCGAGAAAAACCTGAACAATTGACTCAGCCTTCTTGCTCCCGCCGTAACCTGCAAGGAAGTGCGAGACACTGGGGTTGATTCCGGCGACGCACCCTCCGACACTCTTGTCAGTAATCAGAAAAAAGATTAAGAAAGAGCTTAAGTGGTCAAGGAGTGATTAACCTGGTCATGGTGGTAGAGGGGTGATATTTATAGTCGCCTGTGGAGCTGTTAGGGGGCCGGATTTCCTGCGTAACAGCCAGGAGGGAAATCCTCCTATTCTGTTTTGGGAAATTGGCCCCTGACTCCCGATGGGAGCTAATCAGGTATGTTGAATTGATTTAGTTAAATCAAGGACCCTGATTCTCCTCTTGGTGAGCTGGGCTCATATCGAGTCGGGACCCATACCCAGTTAAAGTGGATCCGTTCGCGGGAGGTTGGTTCTGCGAAAAGGAGACTCGATACCCGTTTTGGATCCATCTGTATGTGAAATTACCTTTTTACCCCTGTGCTTCAAGATTCGTGCTCGATCTGGACGGTCCCGATTTAACCCCATTTTTAGTCATATCACGAGCCCCCCACTCCTAAAGACTGAGCGTGATCAGACTTTGAGGAGTAGTCTAACTATTTTAGTGGCTGGTGGAGTTGTATTGGAGTCCAAATGTGGGATCTTGAATCTAGAAAGGGGGTAGTGAGGTAATTTTTTGATGCCGCTTGATGTTCTCTGGTCACACCAGGTATTTGAGGGTTTTTATCTATTTTTTCGGACTATTTATTTAATTTTGCGACGTGTTCACTAGTCGTTCGGGGGCCTTTGACAATACATTCTAGGCAATAATTGTTCATTCAGGGGTTCGAAAATGCGCCCCCAAGTTTCCAATTATTTTCTAAAATTTTTAGTTAATTTTCCCGATTTTTTAGCAACTTTTTCGCAATTTTTAAATAAATAAAATGATTTAAATAAATAAAAAACGATTTAAATACCGATTAATGACGTGGTCCGGTCTGAGCCGTTGATCATGGACGGGCACGAATTTCGGACAGATCTGACGGCTGTTACCGCTCGGCAGCATTTTTCTCCGTTTACGAGCTCGGAAAGGCGCTTGCTCGGCTGCCGACCGGAGGCAGGGGAGTTCGGCAGGCCGAGCGACGTGGCGCTATCTGAGCTGTCGGATGCTGGTGTGCATCTCGAGACGGGCGCGGTTCCCCAGTAAACGCTATCTTGTCTTTTAGCGCACGTGGCGCAATCTGGGCCGTTCATCATTGGGAGCACGAATTTCTGAGAGATCCAACGGTTTAAGTAGCTCGGTGTCTTTTTTCTCCATTTACCAGCTCGGGAGGGCACTTGCTCGGAGGCCGACCGAGGAAGCATGGCTTCGGTCGTCCGAGCGACGTGGCGCTATCTGAGCTGTTGGATGTTGGCACGCATCTCGAGACGGGCGCAGCTCCCAAGAAAACATTATCTTGTCGTTTAGTGCTCTCGGCGAGATCTGGACTGTCTAATTGAGATCAGGCGCGAAAGTTGAAGGGAAAGTGAGTTTTCCCCGTTTACACGCTCGGGAAGGCACTTGCTCGGCTTCCGACCGAAGAGAGGGGGTTTTGGCCGGATGAGCGTGGTGGCGTGGTCTGAGCCGAGACGATGCCGTTCCCAAGGGTATTAATGGTGCTTTGGGGTTTGTGCGGCATTCCGCCTTCCCAATGTCATTAATGATAACTCCCTTAATTAATACGCGGCGTTTTAGCTTCCGAGGGTCATAATGGCTGGTTCTTGGAGGCAGCCTATAAGTACCCCACTCCCTTTGTCATTTCAATCACCATCAGCATAGAGTTTCAGACCTCGGAGGTATCTGCCTTAGGTAGCTTCTCTTTTGAGGTCCGGGGGGGTGGTTGCTCATCTGCCTGGTTTTCCCTCTGTTCCTGACGGCCCCAAAGTGGATGTCAGGAGCGGGGGGGGAACGAGGCAGTAGTGGCAATGACCGTAGTCCGGACCCGAGGGATGAGTTACTTCGGAAGGACAGGTGGTCGCCCTGTTGTCTTGTTCTTTTCCCATTCCTCACTGCTCCGAAGGGGATGTCAGGAGCGGAAGGGAATAAGGCAGTAGTGGCAACGATCATAGTCCGGACCCGGGGTGTGGGCAACTTCGGAAGGATGGGTGGTCGTTCTTCCACCAAGATCTTCTGCTTTCTTTGGTCGCTCCGAAGTGGGTGTCTAGGTAGGCGGAGATCTTGGTGGAAGAGGTGATGATCCATGTCCGATGCCGATTTCCGGACCATCTGAGTCCGTTTGTTGCAACTGTGAAGGCGTTGTTGCCAGAGTCCTCTGACAAGCCGAGCCTTCCAGTTGCAACCAACTAGCTCGGAATGGTGCGCTTCTCCACCATGAGTCGTGGCTCGGGCTTCCGGACCGTCCGAGCCCATTGTTAGCAACTGTGAAGGCACTGTTGTCAGAGTCCTCTGACGAGCCGAGCCTTCCAGTTGCTACCAACTAGCTCGGAATGGTGCGCCTCTCCTGATCTCTGAGTGTTGATGGGCCCCCTCCCATCTCTGTCTTCCTTCCGGGCTGATGGCTTCTGATGGATGTCAGCCCAGAGGAGTTAGAGATGGGGGAGTGCCGATCTGTTTTTGACCGGGGCCCGTGGGTTGGCGGAATACCGACTGAGATACGGGACCTGGGAGGTGCTCGCCGAGGGCGGTGCCTTAAAACTTTTAATCAAAATTTTTCCTGGTTCCTCTAGACATAGGTGGAGCGTCCGAGGGTTCAATCGTCCGAGCGACGTGGCGCACCCTGAGCTGTTGGATGATGGCGCGCATCTCGAGACGGGCGCAGCTCCCAAGAAAACACTATCTTGTCGTTTAGTGTTCTCGGCGAGATCTGGGCCGTCTGATCGAGATCAGGCGCGAAAGTTGAGGGGAAAGTGAGTTTTCCCCGTTTACACGCTCGGGAAGGCACTTGCTCGGATTCCGACCGGACCCTATTGTCGGCGTGTTCGGATTGCTTGTAGCTCGGATTCAGATCCCCTGGAGCCGGGCTAGTTGACTTGGTGACGGAGATAGTGGTGATGGACCTTCGCGACGTTTCGAGAGCAGCCCAAAAGTCGCAAACTTTCGTCTAGAAGTCCAAGGGACGTCCCATTTTTACTATAAATCTTCACCCCCCCTTAGACCAAGTCTCACTTTTCACTTTTACTCTCTCTCTTCAGTTTTTACTTTGCTTCGAAGTTTTTAGCTCTCTGGTGGCGTTGCTAGCTGTCGCGGTAGCGTTCCTTGTTTCCGGCGAACTTTCCGACCACACCTGTCACTTCAAGGTCAGTCTCTTTCCCTTCTCTTTTAGGAAAAATGGTTAAGATTTCGGCTGAGACCCTCGCCTCGGAGCAAGCCGTTGGCCGAGGGGATAAAGGGAAGGGAGTAGTGGAGCCGAGTGAGCAAGACGTCGTTCGTCCGGATAAAGAGGGCGAAGTGGGTGAAGTGCCCGAGGAGGTCGTGGCGGAGTCCCGAAAGGGTAAAGCCGTGGTCACGATAGTGGAAACACCGAAGAGAGCGGGGGCGTTCGGTCGGCAGCCTGGAGGATTTATCTCTGCTTTTCAGGTGAGATTCGGTCCGATCACGGAGGTTGTATACCTTCGGAAGGAGCTGGCGAAAACGAAGGGCGAGCTCTTTCAGAGCCGGTATAATCGATTTCTCCTGCTCGGCAGGCTGGAGGAGACGAAGGCAGCTCTGCGGAGGTATTGTCGCGAGCTGTGGCAACTGCGGAAGCGCCCCCCAGCTCCTTGTCCCGAAGGAGAAGTCGAGAGTCTCCGTAGAGGGGTCGCTGCCGCCGAGCAGAAGAATGACGACCTCTTGGCCGAGGTCCAATACTTGGAGTTAGCGGAGAAAGAACGTTCGGCAGAGGGAGAGAAGCTGACTTCCGAACTGGAGAAAGCGTCAACCGAGCGCAAGAGGCTATCGGCCGAAATCGACAGGCTCAGAAGGATCACAATAGATAGGGGGATTGAGGTCACCCATTACCGACGGCTTGCGACTGATAGTGCCAATGCCTCGGGCATGTTGAGGGCCCCTCAACCGAAGAAGTTGGCGAAGGACGACGTCTTGAGGGATAGAATTATAGAACTGGAGGAGGAGATCGCGTCGCTCAAGCCCGTGCCGGAGAGAGCTAATGTCCGCAGCACGTCGTGCACTCGCGAGGAGAGTGAGAGGGGGATTACGTTTTACGAACTTGCGATGCGCTCGCCTATGACCATGCGGAGTCCGGCCGATGCTCAAAGTAGCGCGGCTGTCCCGTCGAGCGGTGCCTCGGTCGGCGTCGCTGTTAGGACTAGCAGTGAAGGGGGATCGCGCTTCGTTGGTTTAGGGTCGAGCTCGGAGGGCAAGCCTCGTCGTCCTCGCGTTTCCCTAAATCGAAGCATTCCCCTTCCGAAGAGGCCCTGATCATGTCGTTTTCCATTTTTGTTGGTTGTTGTAAAAACCTAATTATGGGGTCGGTTCGGCTGTCTGTAACACTATTATGTCTGAATGCGAATCTTTTTGGAAAATTCTCAAGTGTTAGACATCGGCAGTGTATTGAAATTGTGTTATTCGTTTTCCCTTCCTTTCAGCTCGTGGTGACGATCCATGGCTCGGACTCCGAACGTTCGAATGATGACTCCGAATCCGAGGCCACTTCTGGGACGGTGGTTCTGAGCCCTAGGAGCGCCGATCTGAAGTTACGCCGGGCTGAGAGTGAGCGGGCCCACCTTTCGTCCGTTCTCAATCTCCGGGAAGCCGAGATCCAATGCTTGGAGAATAGGATTGTCGAGCTGAGCCCCGCAGGAGGGGATGAAGACTCGCAAACCGCATTCAGCAACGCTCTTCGGGTCAAATGCATTCGGCACAACCAGTCGAAGATTATTGCCGAGCGGGATGACTTGCTCTCGGAGATTCGGCACTTGCAGGCTGTGATGGCGAAGCTCCAGGGGGGGCGCAGAGGAGCTGCCAGCCGAGGAGGACGAACGGTCTAGTGAGGATGTTTCTATATGAGAGACAAGTGTAGTGAGTCGGGCGTTGTGTGTTTTGTTTGCCAACACTTTGTAATGGAATGTTTTGTATTATGCGCCGACCATTAATAAAATTCCTTTTCATTTGCTTTGCATATTTGTCTTTGCTTATAACTGTGTCGGTTGTGCCGAGATCTTTGAACCGAGCGCGTTTGTTTAACCGAAAGGGTCCCCATGAGTACGGTATTTTGTCGTTTAGCGGCTCTGACACGGTACGGTACGAATTCCTAGGCGGCTCTGCGCCCAAGAAAGTGCTATTTTGTCGTTTAGAGCAGGTGGCGAGATCTGAGCCGTCGAACGTAGGCACGAATCTCGAGGCGGCTCAGTCCCCAAGAAAACGTTATCTTGTCGTTTAGCGCAGGTGGCAAGATCTGAGCCGTCTGATCGAGATCATGCACGAAAGTTGAGGGGAAAGTGTGTTTTCCCCGTTTACAAGCTCGGGAAGGCACTTGCTCGGTAGCCGACCGAAGGTGTGGGTCTTCGGGCTTCGGCTAATAGTTAGGAGAGTTCGGATTATGTGTTCCGAACCTTTGGTATAGTTCAACGGTTGTGGGAGCAATTCCGAACGGCGATCTACCCCTGTTTTGTCCGGAGACAAGCCGAGGAAGTAGAGTCGAGCCGAGTGTTGGACTCCGAACCATCGGTATAGTTCAACGGCTGTGGGAGCAATTCCGAACGGCGATCTACCCCTGATTCATCCGGAGACGAGCCGAGGAAGTAAAGTCGAGCCGAGTGTTGGACTCCGAACCATCGGTATAGTTCAATGGCTGTGGGAGCAATTCCGAACGGCGATCTACCCCTGATTCGTCCGGAGACGAGCCGAGGGGGTAAAGTCGAGCCGAGTGTTGGACTCCGAACCATCGGTATAGTTCAACGGCTGCGGGAGCAGTTCGGAACGGCGGTCTACCTCTGGTCCGTCCGGAGACGAACCGAGGGAATGAGGCCGAGCCGAACGTGGACTCCGAACCACTGGTTGAAATCACAATATAAAAGGCAGGTGATAAGAGGGGAGAAAAACATGCGGATTCACAAACATAATAGAGCTTTCTTTATTGATATTTAACGGCGAACCGTTTTACATAGTACAATTTGTGAAAAATGGGTTACAAGTCGGAGGACTGGAATGGCTCGATACTCCATGTTACTCAGAGCGGCGCCGGAGCGCTTTCTTGGTATTTCAGGAGGTGGTCGGCATTCCAAGTCCTCGGAAGCTCTCTGCCCTCCAGGTCTTCAAGGCGATATGTTCCTGGCCGAACAACTTTCGTGATCCTGTACGGCCCTTCCCAGTTCGGGGCTAGCTTGTTCTTCTGACTGGGGAGGGATATAGCTAGCTTTCTCAAGACCAAATCTCCCTGTTTAAGGTTGGCGGGCCGGACCTTCCTGTTGTACGCCAATTCAACTCTTCTTCGGTAGATCTGCTGCCGAATCGATGCCCTTTCCCTTAGCTCGTCTATCAAGTCCAATTCCGCTCTGAGGTCTCTGGCATTCTGTGCTTCGTCATAGGCTGTGAGCCGAGGGGAAGGTATTCCGACCTCAAGAGGTATCACGGCCTCGGATCCATAGGTGAGGTTGAAGGGGGACTCGCCTGTGGGGGTCCGTTTGCTCGTGCGGTAGTTCCATAGGACGTTGGGGAGTTGGTCGACCCATAAGCCCTTGGAACTTTTGTCGAGCCTTTTCTTGATACCTGCGAGGATCTGCCGGTTGGCATTTTCTGCCTGTCCGTTCGACTGGGGATGGGAGACGGACGAGAAGCGCTGCTGAATGGCCAGGTCGTCGCATAGAGCTCGGAACGCTGCGCCTGTGAACTGAGTCCCGTTGTCCGTTATGAGGACCCGGGGGACTCCGAACCTACATATGATGCTCTTCCAGAAGAACTGTACCACTTTGTTCTCGGTTATAGTGGCGAGGGGCTCGGCCTCGACCCACTTCGAGAAGTAGTCGATGGCTACGACCAAGAACCTGAGCTGACCCGGAGCTAGAGGGAAGGGCCCTAGTAAGTCCATGCCCCACATTGCGAAGGGGATGGGACTTGATAGGGAGGCGAGGTTGGCCTGAGGGAGGCGTCGGATGTTAGAGTGTCTCTGACAGGAACTGCATTGCCGAACGTGTCGCTCGGCGTCCTGAAGGAGGGTCGGCCAGAAATACCCATAATTCAACGCTTTTCGGGCCAAGGACCTAAATCCTGAGTGCGCCCCTCCGATGCCTTCGTGGAGCTCTCGCAGGGCATATTCGGCTTGATCCGGAGAGAGGCACCTTAAGTACGGTCAGCCGTCTATCTGAGAGAAAGAGCGTTTGTACAGGATACCCTCGATTAGGACAAACCGCTCGGCCCGGGTCCTGACTCGGCAAGCCTCTTTGGGATCCGAAGGCAGAACTCCATCCCTTAAGAATTCTATTAATGGCCTCATCCAATCGTCTTGTAGCATGACTGGCAACGACTCCGCCGAGGCGGGCGACTCATCTTCGATGCTCGGCTTAGAGAGGACTTCGATCAGCACGGTCTGTTCGAGACCTTAAAGTGAGGACGAAGCCAATTTGGAGAGGGCATCAGCCTGTGAGTTTTCTTCCCGAGGGACTCGTTCGATGGTGGCCTCTTCGAACCGGCTCAGGAGGTCCCGGACCTTGGCGAGGTACTTCGCCATTCGCTCGTCTCGGGCCTCATATTCGCCCGAGACCTGGTTCACAACTAGTTGGGAGTCACTGTGAATCCGAAGGCGTTGGGCTCCAGCACTTCGGGCGAGTCCGAGCCCGGCGATGAGTGCTTCGTACTCCGCCTCGTTGTTCGAGGCTTTGAAGTTCATGCGGATGGCGTACTGGAGGACGAAGTTGTCAGGACCGTTTAGTATGATTCCGATGCCGCTTCCTTCATTACAAGAGGATCCGTCCACGAAAACTGTCCAAATGGGGGGCCCATTCGGGACGTGGCCGACTTCGGGGATAGTGGACTCCACGATGAAGTCGGCGAGAGCCTGTGCCTTAATTGCCGTCCGAGCTGATAAGAGATGTCATGCTGACTTAGCTCAATGGACCACTTCATCAGCCGGCCCGAGGTCTCAGGCTTGTGGAGGATCTGCTTAAGGGGTTGGTCGGTGAGGACAACGACCGAGTGGGATTGAAAGTATGGCCGAAGTTTTCTCGCTGCCATGACCAGAGCGTAGGCTATCTTCTCTATCCTCGGATAGCGGAGCTCGGCGTCCCGGAGCACCTTGCTCACGTAGTAGATAGGCCTCTGGGCCCGGTCCTCCTCTCTCACTAAGACAGCACTTAAGGTCTGCTCGGAGGCAGCCAAGTAGACGAAGAGAGTCTCGCCCGGGACCGGTTTACTGGGCAGGGGGGGTTCACCAAATAGGCCTTCAGCTGGTCGAATGATTCCTGTTGTGGTTGGCCCCATTCAAAACCTTTGGCCCCCCTGAGTGTCTTGAAGAAGGGAAGGCACTTTTCCCCCGACTTCGAAAGGAACCGGCCGATAGCAGCGAGCCGGCCAGTGAGCTTTTGCACCTCCTTGACGTTCCGAGGCGGAGCCATGTCTAATATGGCCTTAATCTTTTCGGGATTAGCTTCGATTCCTCGCTGGCTTACCATGAAGCCGAGGAATTTTCCCGAGGAGACCCCAAACGCACACTTGTTTGGGTTCAGCCGCATGCTGTGCTTCCTCAACACGCCGAAGGCCTCCTGGAGGTCGGCTACATGATCGGTGCCGCGGATGCTCTTGACGAGCATGTCGTCAACGTACACCTCCATGTTTCGGCCGATCTGGCTCTGGAAGACCTTGTTGACGAGGCGCTGGTAGGTGGCGCCCGCGTTCTTCAGGCCGAACGGCATTACCCGGTAGCAGTAGAGGCCTTGGTCGATGACGAAGGAAGTCTTCGGAATGTCCGGAGGGAACATTCGGATTTGATTGTACCCCGAGAAGGCATCCATAAAGCTGAGGAGCTCATGGCCCGAGGTGGCGTCGATAAGGGTGTCGATGTTCGGGAGCGGGAAGGGATCCTTCGGATACGCCTTGTTCAGGTCGGTGAAGTCAATGCATATCCTCCACGAGCCATTGGACTTCTTGACCATTACAACGTTCGACAGCCACTCGGGATAATTTACCTCCTGTATGAACTTGGCCTTTAGAAGTTTATCAACCTCCTCCTTAATGGCCTGTTGTCGCTCGGGAGCGAACTTTCGCCTCTTCTGCTGGACCGGTTTACACCCCGGTTCGACGCTTAAGCGATGGACGAGGAGCTCCTCGGAAATGCCAGGCATGTCCGCGGCTGACCATGCAAATAGGTCACGGTTGTCCCGGATGCATTTAATCAGGTCCGAACACAGTGCGGTCGGCAAGGATTTGCTGATGAGAAATTTCCGGCTCGGATCCTCGTCCGAGAAGAGCACTTCTTCCAATTCGTCCGCCGGCTCGGACGTCTGGCGGGCCTTCGGCTCGGGGATTTCCAGCGTCTCGAGCGAGAGCACTGGTCCCCCGGTGGAAGTCATGTAGCACTTCCGGGCTGTTTCCTGGCTTCCCCTGACTTCCCCTACTCCCGACCGAGTGGGGAACTTCATTTTCAAATGGTATGCCGAGGGGACAGCCTCCAGGGCGGCCTAGGATGATATTATATGCTGCCGGGACGTCGACGACCATGAAGTCCATCGGCTCGGTCTGGGTAGTAGGGGCGCTTCCCGCAGTAACGTCTAGGGTTATCACCCCCTCGACGGTTACCGGGACCCCCGTGAACCCGTGGAGAGTGTAACCGGCCGGTTTGAGACGGTCTCGGGACAGCTGCAGGCCTCGGAAGGCCGAGAGGAAAAGGATATTGACCGAACTCCCGTTGTCCACCAAAATCCTCTGCACCTTGAAGTTGGCCATGCGGAGGTCGATGACGAGGGCATCGCAGTGTGGGGTTCGGACCCCTTCGAGGTCGGCATCGGAGAAAGACACAGGGATGCCGAGACCTTTCGGGGGAGGGGCACTATGGACCGAGTTGACCTCTCGAACGAAGGTCTTCCGGGAGGAATTAAAGGAGCCCCCCATGGGGCCTCCGTGGATCAAGTGCAGAACCCGCTCGTCCTCGAACTCGGGTGTCTCTTCGCGCCGCTCGGAGCGCTTGTTAGCCCCCCGAGGCGGAGGGGAGTCGCGATCTGTCCGATCGTTAGCCTTTACGAACTTGGCCAACTGCCCCCTCCGAATGAGGGCTTCAATCTCATCTCTCAAAGCCCGGCAGTCATTCGTGTCGTGTCCGTGGTCTCGGTGGTAACGACACCACTTATCTTTGTTCCTCCTCTTCGCCGGGGTGTGCATCCTCGGAGCTGGAGGGATGACTCCCTCCTTCTCCACCTCCATTAGGATAGTAGAGACATTAGTGGTGAGGGGAGTGAATTTTTCGAACCTGGGGGGAGGGCGGCGCTGGCCGCCAATGTCCTTTTGAGCTTTCTTGGACCCTTCTTCCCCCGTCGCCTTCCTCTTCGAACCCGCGGAGGGCCCTCCGAAGCTCGGAAGGGCTTCAGCCTCCTCGGCTCGGATGTACTTCTCGCACCTCAGGAGGAGGTCGGCGAAGTCGTGCGGCGGTTTCTTGGCTAGGGACGATCGGAGGTTGGCGTTGAGGACGTTCGACTGGAATGCCACGGTGGCCACGGACTGGTCCAAGGAGGCGATAGACCTGACCTCTGCGATGAACCTTTTCACATAGTCCCGCAACTTCTCTTCCCTCTCCTGCCGCAGGTTCAGTAGGGAAAGACTTGTCTTCTCGGCTCGCCGGCTACTCACGAAGTGAGTTATGAACAGCGTCTCGAACTGCTCGAATGAGAAGATGGATGAGGGGGCAAGCCTGGAATACCATTCCCGAGCCGACCCCCTGAGGGTGGCAGGGAAGGTCCTGCAGAGCACCGCGTCGGAAGCTTGATGGATCAGCATCAGGGTCTTGAAGCTTTCGACCTGATCGACCGGGTCGGATTCCCCTGAGTATGTTTCAAACTGTGGCGGTTTGAAACTCCTCGGTATGTGGGCCTCCATGATCGACCGTGAGAAGGGGGGTCGGCTGGGACGGAAGGTTCCTGCTCGGGACTCTTCCTCCCTGTCCATGCGGCCGATACGCCTTTCCACCTCATGGAGACAGCGGATGAGGGCGTCGTCCCTCCGCTGGTAATCGTATGAGGACTCCTCTTCATAGGAAGGGGAGCGTGGACTGCGGTGCCGGTAGTCCTGGGACCGGCGAGGGCTTTGTTCCCGCTGCTGGCGGCTGGGAGCCAGGGAAGGGCTCCGGGTTCGGCGTCGAGGACTGGGATCTCTGGGGGGCGTCGGAGCCCTCTGAGCATTTTGGACGTTCTGCCGAAGATTGAGAGACTGCAGAACGGTCTCCTGAAACTGGAGGAATTCGGCTCGACTGATAGGTACATCTCGATCCCTTAGATGACGCCGATTCCCGGGGGAACGGGACCTTCTCCTTCGGCGCTCGGGGGACGCCGCTCGACCTCTGCGGTCCCGAGACCTTCTGCCGTCCCGGCGACGTGGGGACTGCTCAACTTGACGCTGGCGGGAGGCTCCCTCTCGGGCCCGCCTCTCGTCGAGATGGGTTCGGAGGTCGTCGTCCTTCTGGCGGTTCAGAAGTGTGATGCGGAGGTCGGGATGATGAGAAGCCATCGAGTCCGAGGACCCATTATGGACCGAGACATGGCCCGGATTGAGGGGCTGCTTCTCCTTCCGACCGTTATGACCGAACGGACCATTGTTGGGCTGCTGCTTGGGAGGAGGAGGTGGGACCTGCTGGGTCGGCGGAGGGAGGTCGAACTGAGGAATGGGATTGACTGGGGCTTCATTTGCCGGGTCGGCGAGGTTGCCCACACGGTTCGACCCTCTGGATCTGACCTTCTTCGGCGGCATGACTGCAGAGGACGACGGAGAATGGGCTGAGGCTGTTCGTGTGGTTGTTCCCACAGACGGTGCCAATCTGTTACCGCTGATTTCGGTGTGGGGGTAAACAGATAGAATTTGTGAGTCCGAGAAAAACCTGAACAGTTGACTCAGCCTTCTTGCTCCCGCCGTAACCTGCAAGGAAGTGCGAGACACCGGGGTTGATTCCGGCGACGCACCCTCCGACGCTCTTGTCAGTAATCAGAAAAAAGATTAAGAAAGAGCTTAAGTGGTCAAGGAGTGATTAACCTGGTCATGGTGGTAGAGGGGTGATATTTATAGTCGCCTGTGGAGCTGTTAGGGGGCCGGATTTCCTGCGTAACAGCCAGGAGGGAAATCCTCCTATTCTGTTTTGGGAAATTGGCCCCTGACTCCCGGTGGGAGCTAATCAGGTCTGTTGAATTGATTTAGTTAAATCAAGGACCCTGATTCTCCTCTTGGTGAGCTGGGCTCATATCGGGTCGGGACCCGTACCCAGTTAAAGTGGATCCATTCGCGGGAGGTTGGTTCTGCGAAAAGGAGACCCGATACCCGTTTTGGATCCATCTGTATGTGAAATTACCTTTTTACCCATGTGCTTCAAGATTCGTGCTCGATCTGGATGGTCCCGATTTAACCCCATTTTTAGCCATATCAATGTACTTCAAGCTTTTGTGGTCCGTGTACATGTTTAACTCCTCACCGTACATGTAATGCATCCATTGCTTCAAGGCGAAGATAATCGCAGCCAACTCCAGATCATAAGTTGGATAATTCTTCTCATGCGATTTTAGTTGTCTAGACCCATAAGTGATTACCTTTTCCTCTTACATCAAGACACAACCAAGCCCACGATGTGCAGCATCGTTGTAGACATCATACTCAATACCTGCTCTAAGCAAAGCCAAAATGGGAGCAGTAGTCTGTTTCTCTTTCAACTCCTGAAAGCTTGCCTCGCACTGCTCAGTCCACTTGAAATTTACATTCTTCTTTGTCAGACCAGTGAGCGGCACAGCTATCTGAGCATAGCCTTGAATGAACCTCCTGTAGTATCCAGTTAACCCAAGAAAACATCTAATTTCCTTCACTGTAGTAGGCTTTGCCCAATCCTTCACTACCTCTATCTTCTGAGGATCAGTAGCCACTCCATCCTTAGAAAAGATGTGACCCAGGAATGCCACTTCAGATTTTCAAAAATCGCACTTGGATAACTTGGCATACAACTCATGCTCTTGAAGCTTCTTCAGAACCTCAGTCAGATGCTCAGTATGCTCCTCCTCTGACTTGGAGTACACAAGAATATCATCGATAAACACCATGGCGAAAGAATCAATAAACGGTCTCAGAACTCTGTTCATCATGTCCATAAAGATTACAGGTGCATTCATCACTCCAAATGGCATAACTAAGAATTCGTAATGTCCATGTCGAGTTCTGAATGCAGTCTTATGCACATCTTCTACTTTCACTCGAACCTGATGGTTTTCCGATCGAAGGTCTAATGTGGAGAAAATAGATGCTCCTTGTAGACGATCAAACAGGTCATCAATTCGTGAAATATGATATTTATTCTGAACAGTGATCTTATTCAGCTCTCGGTAATCGATGCACATCCTCATCGACTCATCTTTCTTCTTCACCAACAATACCGGTGCTCCCCAAGGTGACGCACTCGGCTGAATAAAATATTTTCCCAAAAGCTCCTCAATCTGTCGTTTAACTTCATCCTGTTTCATAGGCGCCATCCTATACGGTGTCTTACAAATAGGTGCACTCCCTGGCTAGATAGTGATGATGAACTCTACATCACGATGCGGGGGTAATCCGAAAAAATCCTTCAAGAACACAGTCGGGTAATCCCGAACCACTAAAATCTGCTGCACCTCCATCGGAACCTTCTTCTTGCTGATAGCTGCCACCAAACCTGAACATCTCCTCTTCCCCTGAAAAGTGATTTTAGGACCTCCTGGAGCCTTCACTGTTACCTCCTTGGTCTTATACTCGATGTTCGCACTGCACACCGATGTCGAATCACTGCCAATGATAACATCGAACCCTAGGATATTCAGCTCGATTAGATCAATCCCGAAAATTCTGTCTCCAATCTCAATCTCGTAGTTTGCATAATACCGATCAGTGGTTAAAGTCTTCCCTGATGGAGTAGCTACTGCTAAGACCTTGTCTGGAAAGTCCTTAGGTTCGACTCCCAAGACTTTAGTAAATTTAGGAGATACAAAAGTATGAGAGGATCCAGTATCGAACAGAACAACAGCTTTCTTTTCATTTAATAAAATTTCTCCTGTTACATAACACACTCCCGTTACATAACAGTTTTTACTAAATAAAACAGGAAACACATTTAGCAGAGAAGAACTAAATTTTCTTTTTTTCGATGAACTCAGGAACACATTTAGTAGAGAAGATGGGAAAAAAAATCCTTAGAAATGAGCATGAGATAGAGAAATGGATTTTTGGTGAGTGTGTAATATGGTGTGGGTATTGGGTGTCATTACATTTGGTCATAGGATTTAGCCTTAATTTAAACTAGTATTATACACGTGCTGTGCACATGGAAAAAATTGGGAGAATGAAAAGGGCAAAAAAAATAAAAAATATAGCAGCACGTGCGTTGCACGGGTTGGATTAAGGACAAATTACACTAAGGCCTTCTCCCATTATAGTAGTAGAGATTGAGTGTCTATATAAGGTTGTTGGGTTTTTAGATTGGGCATCTAGTGGAAAAATAAATTAAAGAAAGTCGGCTGGAGATTTTTGAAATTTATGTCCTCCATTTATTATGGTGCACACTCCATTCCATTAGAATTTTAGAATACACATTGAAGGGTTCCCAAAAAATGAGAATTCCATTAATGTTTAGTAGAGCACATTGCATCCAAAAAATTCTCAACTATTAAATTTTTGATATGTTTTTTTTTTTATTTCGAATTATGTTTGGTTTGGTAGGGGTAGTCCACAAATCACACATACTTTTTGGACAATGAAAATCCGTTGTTAAATGTTAAATTTCCATGGGAATCCAGTTGTCCTTTGAAAACTACACATATTTAGTAATTCACAAGGGTATCTTCGAATTCTTAGCTCTTTAATTGCATAGGAAAGACCTCATAACGAAATTATATTTGACACATCGTAAATTTCTTTCTAGAAATGCTTACTTTAAAAGAATTACCAACAACAACATTGTAGACGTTTGGCTTTCTGATTTGACAAATGTGAGCACCGTCAGAGAAAAACCTTTGTTTGCATTAAATAGCATTCTTGGAAATAACACCTCTCCTCTATTTATATTAGGCATTCCTATGAATCTATCGGTAGGAATGAATATCCCTATGTTTTAGAATATTGGTGTCATATTCAGTGTTTTAGGTTTACTTATAATTTCTGATGGAAGAAAATACGAAGATAGTAGATCAATCAAGCTTCCCTTCAATTGTCTCATCTTCAGCAGATTGGAGATCCGAAGTTCTGCCAGATGCAAGACCACAGGTTGCAAAGTTGATGTAAGTAAAAGTTGTTTTTAGAATTTTTTTTTTTTTTTTTCTTAATTTCATCCCGTCTATACGTTCTGCTAATAACTTCAAATAAATAAAAAAAATTGAATTGAATGTTTGTGGACTTGCAAATACATGATATTGTCAATATTGTATAAATATTTTTTTTTCCTTGTAATGCTGATAGTTGAAATTTTTTTGAGAGTATATAAAAGAATTGTCCTTCTTTATAATTACTTAATTAAATAGGTTTTTAGAATTATTTAAATTAATATCTCAATTAGGTCATCTAAGATCGATTACATTTATGTTTATCTTGTAAATTGCTTGGACTTTTTTTTTCCAAGTAAATTGGTTAAATGGAGCGTTGTGTAAATAGTTGCAACGACCCCGTAGACACTCAATGATAATTTTAGAGATTCACCTTTTAGCGTTGTGTAAACAGATCACCCTCAAGTGCTCCGCAGATAAATCTCCATCTTTATGAGTAATAATGTAATGCTAAAGGAAACTTTTTTAAAGAAATTAAAAGAAAGAAAGAAGATAACCCTGATACCCAAACTAACCCTGAAAACAAGTAAAATGATTTGGAACACTCAGTAATATGAATCTCTCGAAATTTTGTGCTCAACGTGTCAACAGGAGAACCTCCCTGTATTTTATATGATAATTATGCATTTGTCAATTTGATTTCACAACCTTTGTAATAAATATCTTGATTCCGTTTACTTGACTAAAATATTCTCATTTAAAGCATAAATGTACTCAATTATGTGATAGAATAGTGGAGGATAATCATTGGGATATTACAATTCTACTTGTTAACCCAACTGAAAGATTACCCAAAAGAAATTCATGCCCGGTCTACACAAAAAAATTGTCATTATTTACGGAGTAATGTTAATAATACTACTTTATTTTGTACTATGTTAGTACTTTGAACCTATGTCAACTTAAGAAGGTGGTTTTCACAGCCAATTAATTCAAAAATATTTATTTCATCTTAACGAGTTGGAGATGTATAAATAATTCAAGAGTAGTATAAAAAAATGTATACATAATGTTTTCTTTATCTTCGAACATGGAGAATTGTATACTTAATATATACTAAATATATACTAAATGTATACTAAATATAAATAACTCCGAATATCTTACTCACTAGCTGAGATATTTATCACTAGACCACAATGGCACTTGCAACTTTAATAGTTATTGTAGTTTCAGTTTTCAATTTCTTGAATTGGGTTTTGTTCTCTTGATGGTGTAGTTATAGGAATCCTTTTTTTTTTAATCAAGGGGACTGTATATAAAACCATTGATTGCTGCTATTCACTAATTTTGAACAGAACTAGGTTTGAAGATGCGGTGACTTGATAAGTCACTCGAATATCTCTAATCTCTAATATTATAAGAGTAATGCTACATCCACTACCAATTTAACTACATTTTTCTTCACTACCTTAGGTGGAACACTCCAATAAGTAGGAGAAGATAGAGTAGGTGGGGGAACTCTCTAATAGGAGTGTGCCACCTAAGGTAGTGAAGAAAATGATAGTGAAATTGGTAGTGGCTAA
Source organism: Hemerocallis citrina (assembly GCA_017893485.1). Taxonomy (NCBI): domain Eukaryota; kingdom Viridiplantae; phylum Streptophyta; class Magnoliopsida; order Asparagales; family Asphodelaceae; genus Hemerocallis; species Hemerocallis citrina. The sequence goes on along the minus strand of CM030358.1, from coordinate 379,207,693 downwards.
AGCATTACTCATATTATAATTGGAGAGTTCGGGTTGTAATTTGTAGACAACATGTAATTTGTAAACATTCATTCAACAATCTAATCTCAACTATTAATTTTTAAGTAGGAGTTATATTAACCATTCATTTACTTAACTGTTTAGTTACCATAATACCCTCAAAGTTTAAATTTATTTACGACATAATTATTTACAAAAATGTCACTCATATAAAATAAAAGTTTGTAATACTATGAGTAATTTGTAAAAAGTATCTAAGGAAGATCTTATTATTTACTATATAAAAAGTATTAATTAAAGCATCATTCGTGCAGTGGCTGGTGCTTGTTATGTTGTCAGTCGTCAGGGCCGGCCCCACCCTTGAGGCGGGTGAGGGCGGCCGCCTCGGACCCCCGGCATTTTTTCAATTTTAGGGGCCCCAAAATTTGTAATTTCTTTGTAAATATAGGCACGTATTTTGCGTGTTAAAAAAATACTATTGTTATTAGGGGCTCCCAAAAATAATTATTTGAGCCTTTAATATTTAAAAAAATTATTTGGGTTTAGCCTTGAAGACTTGAATTGAATTTGAGACTTTAAATTTGAGTGATTTAAAACAAATTTATATATTTTGCATATTTTGCTTTCAACAATGTGCAAATTTTTTGTATACAAGTAGATTTTTTTTTTTTTTTTTTTTAGTATATGGAGGGCCCCATTTCGGGACTTCGCCTCGGGCCCCCGAGAACTCAAGGCCGGCCCGGTCAGTCGTCATAAAAAAGAAATTCCACGGTCGAAATATATAGATAGTTAAGCTAACAAATACACAAATTATTGTTAAAAGAAAGTTCGAACCTTGAATACTCCACTTTTAAATTCTAAACACTATTCTGAAATACATGATTTAATTCCAAAAAACTATATAAGTGATTTATTTTGTTGTTGTTGTTGATATTAGCACATACAAATGCAAGTTAAAATGAAAATAGTGCAATATGTTTTTACTAAATTTTATTAAAATTCAAATGAAGCATTATATAAGAAAGAGAAGAAAATATCCAAGAAATATAAGTAACAAATAATAAAAATAGATATTGTCATAAAGGATACTAAATTTAGTGAAGAAGATCACATGTTTAATGCATTAAAAAGAGGCACAATACTAGATACAAATGTATTAAGCATTATTATAACATGAGGTGGACAAAGATCACACATCTCTTCTCCCATTATGAACTTGATTACTAATTTAATTGTGCAATGCACGTCTTAATAAATATAATTTTTTTTAATTAAAAATTTAGATATAATGTGTATTTGAATCTAAGATTTTCTTTAAAATAGTTATGCATGTGTATTTCACGTGTTGATGGATTTACAAATTTACAAATGATACTAAGGTCTTCGTCCATTATAATATTGTTATTAGAGGTTAGAGATGTAATGACATTATTTCCATATCAATTATTGTGTGTATACATTGCAATATTTGAAGCCCATTAATTAACTTGCCTTCGTGCTTGAAAGTTCGAATAGTTGGGGTGTTTTCATCTTTATGAAGCTGATAGATTAGACCGTACGTTTAGAGGGTATTTTTCTAAACTTGCTTATACTTTAATTTTTTTCAAAATTTCAATTGTTTTGATGTAAGTGGATAGAGTCAACCGACTCCAGCCCGATCAAAAAATATATATAAATCAAGATAGTACAGTACAGCGACAACTAGGAAGGTTTTACCAAAGGTAAAACAACAATAACAATAAACTGACAAAACTAAACTACAACAATCCGGAAGAGATCACTAAAGTAATAGATACAAAACAAGTGTCCAGGGAGGATCAGTCGACCAAGGAGCGAGCAGGAGGTTGAGCGATCGGAAAATCGCGTTGCTGGCCAGACAAAAACATGGCAGGCGCCACCGGGTCAGAGAGCAGGGGAGGCAGTGATCACTAATGCAGGCAGAGAGGGCTCCGAAACCAGCCGCCAGGGAAGGAGCCAGCCAACAAAACAAACGCTTGTCCGAAAGTCTGAGCAAGAGCCAAAGGCACCGAGCAGGGCCCCCAAAAACCAAATGAGCGAGCAAAGACCAACAAACAGAGGTGCAACAAAACAAGTTGCACAACATCTCAGAGGTAACAAAAGCTTCGAACCGAAAGCTCAGACCAAAAGCAATATAAATAAGCAAGCAGGCAGTTAAAATAAAATACGCGCTGGAGAAATAGAAAACATCTCCAATAAACATACAACTAAACATAGATTAAAGATCAGGGGGAGTGAATAGCCTGACCAACATGATAACAAGTCAAGGAGATAGATAACAACAGGATTACAACCTCATGCTCACCCACCTAACTTGATATCACAAACTGCCATAGCAACCAAAAAGCCAAAAAAAGCCCACCTGCCAAAAGTCATAGAGCAAAAGAAATAAAAAGGCTAAAGAGGAGAACCAAAGTCGAAGCCATAAACCAGTGGTAAGCCTAAAAACTGAAGATTCGATGAAGACCCGGCGACAAGCTAGCAGCGCCAGGGACTCCGCCCAACACAGTCAAAAAACAAAAGACTACGGGAGAGCCCACAAGCACCACTAATAGAAACGCTCACTCCTGCAAGAGCCAAAAGGAAAAAATTATAAAGAGTGAACGAAAAATACAAAAACCGAATAACACTCAGCTAGAGCAATGGAGAAGTAAGTGCAGTAAAGTAAATAAAAACCCAAAATATGGGCAAAGACCAAAAAAAGCTATAGAGCATTAAGCCTAGAAAGAACAGAGAGAGACTCGTCTAAGCGATAGACATGATAAAATCGACGCTTCTCTATTTTAATAATCGAGGTCCAGAGTTTGAAAAAATAAATCAATTCCTCTAAGAGGGAGGAGGTAGGAGAAGCCTTATGAGAGAAGATCCGGCGATTCCTTTCCTTCCAGGTAATCCAGATGATTAAATGGACGGAGAGGAGCCAACTCGTGCTAAATTTTGGAAGGCACGAAGGAGAATTCCAGCAAGAATGAAGATTGGGCGGAAGGGATGGATTGGACCATGCCAGAGAAACAAGTTTCCAAAGAGGCTTAATGAAAGGGCACCCTACGAAGAGATGGTCCACGTGTTCAGGGGCTTCCAAACAGAGGATGCAGGGCTGACCCCACGCTAGATTCCTCTTGTTGAGAACCTGGACCGTGAGGAGTTTGTTGTGGATGGCCAACCAAGAGTTAATTTTAACCTTGAGGGGAGCGCAGAATTTCCAGATGAAATCTGCAGCCGGCGAAACAATACCTCGGAAGTTGAGGAATTTGTAGAAAGAATTAACCGAGAAAATACCAGAAGCGTTCCAACGCCACGCTATGTCCTCAGAGTCTTTCCACTCATATCGATTAAGAGAGTCAGTTAAACGCTGTAGGTCTAAAACAAGATTGTGGGGTAAAGGGGAGGCAAAAGGAATACACCAAAATCTAGATGCGTTGACCCAGACAAAGGATTCCTCGACTGAAGCTTCCGGAGCAGCAGCGAGATTGAAGAGAGCAGGGAAAGCCGAAGCGATGGTGGTGTTACCTAACCAGAGATCGGTCCACAGTTTAGTCCTGGAACCGTTGGCACAAAGTCTAAAAATACTGGAATGGAAAGCCTGGGATATTTTCCAGACGCCTTTCCAGAACGGGAAAGCATGTCGATGGATAGGAGAGTTAAACTGCCACCAAGGGGAGGAGCTAAAATACGCAGCTTTGATGCAATGAATCCAAGTCAGGTGGGGAAATTTATGAAATCTCCAAAGCCATTTGCCTAAAAGGGCAAGGTTATGATCGCGAAGGTTCAAGACACCGAGGCCTCCGCTGGATTTGGAAGAACAGACGATGTTCCAATGACAAAGATGCGACCCTTGTTTAAAGTGCGCATCTCCGGACCAAAAGAAATTGCTACGAATTTGATCAATTCTTTTGAGGACCCAAGACGGGACATAATAAAAAGACATCAAGTAGAGAGGAATAGCCGAAAGGACCGAGTTGAGAAGAACTAACCTCCCTCCTCGAGATAGTAATTTGCCAGTCCAGACATTCAGCCTAGATTCAATTTTGTCGATGAGGGAGAACCAGTCAGCTCTGTGGAGCTTACCCCATCTAAGGGGTATCCCAAGATACGAAATAGGGAAAGTGGCAATACGACAATTAAAGAAATGAGCGACCTCGCTATGGCGGGAATCGTTCCCGCCGAGCCAGTACACTGACGACTTGTTGAAATTGATGGATAGCCCGGAAACTTGTTCAAAACAATACAGCAATAGTTTAAGGTTGCGTAAAGAAGAGCGCTCCGGGGATGAGAAAATGATGGTATCATCCGCATATTGCAGATTGAGGATCCCATCGAAATGTTGGGAGCGACCAATACCCTCGATGGCGTGGGCAGAGCGAGCGTTGCGAAGCAACCTACTGAAGACATCTGCCACCAGGGCGAAGAGAAGGGAAGAAAGAGGGTCTCCCTGGCGGAGGCCACGCCTGATTTTAAATTTATGGCCCTCTGAACCATTGATAATAATGGAAGAGGTACCAGCATACAGGCTGGATTTGATGCAATTGATCCATTTGGGGCCGAAGCCCCGATGATGCAAAATATCTAGAAGAAAATCCCAGTGAACGTTGTCGTAGGCTTTTTGGAAATCCAGCTTCAGGAGAATCCCTTCTAACTGGTGATGATGACTAAGCGAGATAATTTCTTGTGCAGCGGCTACGCTGTCAAGGATGAAGCGATCCTTGATAAAGCCGGATTGGGCTTGGTCAATCAGAGGAGGGATGACGTTACTCAGCCTAGAAGCGAGGACTTTCATGATGATTTTGAACGAGGTATTAATTAAGCTGATGGGTCTAAAGTCAGACACCGAGTTGGCACCAGCCAATTTGGGAATGAGAACAATATGGGCATAGTTAATGCGATCAAAGAAAAAAGAACCTTGATATAAATCTTGGAACAGGTCAAAAAGGTCATTTTTCAGCCAGGGCCAGAATTTTTGGAAGAAAAAGGCAGGAAAGCCATCCGGCCCTGGTGCGGAATCACTTTTTAAAGCGAAGACCGCCGACTTGATCTCTTCCATTGTGAAGGGAGCTTCAAGCGAGGAGAGATCAGTGGACGGAGCACCATAGAGTTGCTGCCAGTCTAGAGAGAACAGGCGAGAGTTAGAGGTACCAATAAGGTTCTTATAGAAGGAGAGAAAGCTGTTATGGATCTCTGGGTCGGATCGAAGCTCCCTACCCTGATCAATAATCAAAGAGATGTGGTTACATCGTCTTCGATAAGAGGCAGAATGGTGGAAGAAGGCGGTATTACCATCTCCTTCTTTCAACCAGGAAACTCTGGCACGTTGGGCCCACTTGGAATGGTCTTGGAGGAGAATATCTGCATATTCTCGCTTGCAAGAACGCCTTTCTAGAAGAGCAGACTGGGAAAGGGGAGCTTGCTCTTCTAACAGATCTAGCGCCTGAATGGAGGCAAGAAGAACTTCTTTGAGGAAATTGGTGTTAGATTGGCGTTCACGGTGCCAAATTTTGCAGCCAAATTTGATAGCGTGGAGTTTGAGCAGTATATTGCCTAAACCCCGAGAACCAGAGACGGAAGCAAGGCATTCCTCAGCCAACTTAATAAAAAGTTGGTCTTGAAGCCAGAATTTTTCAAATCGAAAAAGGTGATGATGGGGGAAGTGAAAGTTAGAGTAGAGGGCAATGGGAACATGATCCGAAGAAGGGTTGGGAAGTGTTTTCGTGAAAGCACTATGAAATTTGGAGAACCAGGGTTGCGTGACTAGAAACCTGTCTAGCTTGGCAAGGGAGGGGGAAAGACGCTGATTGGACCAAGTAAAATTCCTATCGGAAACAGGAATCTCTGACAATTGGAGATCTCTGATGCAATCGTTGAAAATACACGACTGGTAGTCAGAAGCGACCGAATTTGATCTTTCGGAAGCAAAACGGGTGATGTTGAAATCACCACGGATAAAGCCGAGGCCTTGAACAAACTGATGAAGCGAACGGAATTCGTTCCAAAAAAGGGGCCGTCGGTCAGAAGTCGACGGACCGTACACCGATATGATAGTGAAGGCGCAATCTAGTAGGTGCCAATGCAGCTGAACAATAAGAAAGAAATTAAGGCGGCGGATGGAGATTAAAGAGAAAACAGATTCCTTGAAGCCAAAGAGGATCCCACCTCTGGAACCATTGGCATCAAGGGAAATCCAATTCGTGATGGAAGTACCGCCTAAGGAACGGTAGAGACGAGGAGATGGAGATTCAATTTTAGATTCTTGGATGGAGATGACTTCACAGTGAGAAGAAGTAATAATGTCGAAAATAGCCCTTTGCTTGGCGGGGCAGTTGAGACCTCTAATGTTCCAGGATAAACTAATCATGGTCGATGCTGTGCTCTAAAACTCGAGACCGTTCAATCTCCCTGATGCGGGATATAGGGATAGAGAAGTTGGAGGGGAGAGAAAAACCAAGAGAGTTGGCTATGGAGAATACTTCAATGTCAGAGAGATCATCAAACTGGGGATGAAAAAGAGAACCTAGCGGGGGGGGAGAAGAATCGGTCGGGGGGAGATAGTCTGAACGCTTCGCCCTGAGGCGAGCACTCGAGCGGATCAAACGAAAGGGGCTAGAAGACGATGCTGTAGAGGTCAATGGAGAAGAAAGAGAGGGAAGAGAGTTGGGAGGGGCTGAACTCACCACTCTCTGCTCTAGGGTGGGTACAATAAGGGGGGGGAGGGGGGAAACGTGAATACTAGGATGCCGGTGCTCGCTCGCACCCAACGAATGATCGGGGGGCCGAAGGGAGCAGGAGTTCGAGCACAACAAAAGAACATCAGGAGAAAGCTTAATATGAGACAGAGAGAGGGAGGAAATCGAGAGAAAGGCCTTTAATAGGCCAACGTTAATCGGAAAAAAAAGACGGGTACATTAATTCCACCGAAAAAGAGTAATAACAAGCAACATTAGCAAGACTAAAATAAAAGCTGTAACCAAAAACAGAGGAAGAGAAATTGACCTGTTTGGAGGATTGAGCGAGCTCCAATTGATACTTTTGGTACTTCTGTGTCAAAACAAATCATGGTATAAATTGTACAATAAAATTATTTTATGTTTAATATTTCCATCGTAAACATGCTATTCAATTTTTAATTTTTTCCTGACAGAAATATTTTTTTTATAAAACGGATAGAGTCTTACGACTCTAGCCTGACAGAAATATTAATTTCACGTATTTCCCTTTCATTCTTACCTTACCTATAAAATGACTCAAAAAAATTATTTTTGTTATCACCCCCTTTATTCACGTGTTCAGCAATATCTATATATAGTTGATTTATGCCTTTTAGAGCATCTGTAGTCATCTGCTACATATGTATATTATGCATATTTTATAAAAAAACTCGCTGCAGTCGTCTGCTAAATATGCATATTATGCATATTCTGTTACAGTAGATTGCTATATATGAGAGAGGATATAAGAATTATGCATATTATACAGGACGCAACTTCATGTTGCGTCGCTCAAAAAAATATTATTTTTAAATCGTCGGACGCAACTTGATGTTTCGTCGCTCCAAAAAAAAATAATTTTTGCAAATTAAAAAACCGAAAAATGAAAAAGCCCTCGGACGCAACTTGATGTTGCGTCCCTCCTAGCGCATTCCTCGGATGCAACTTCTTGTTGCGTCCGTTGGAATTTTTAATATATATATATATAATATATATATAATTTTTTATCTGAACAGCTCAAATTTTTTTTGTATATATAGTACCCATCCTGAACCGGATATTAGCACCGCAATTGTGTAAAAAAAATTCAGACTTCAAGTTTATATTACTCTCTGTCTTGTATTCAGTTATCTGTGAAAGAAAATCAATGGCGAGCCGAAGTAGTGTAAGGGGGAAAGCATATACGTCTCAGGAAGATGTTCTTCTGTGCCAGAGTTGGATTAGTATAACTCAAAATCCAGTGATCGGTAACGATCAATCTGGGGCACAGTTCTGGGAGCGTATTTTTTCTACATTTAAGGTATTATTAGGAACTCCGACCGACAGAACAGTTAGCTCACTTTGTAGTCGATTTCAACTTATTTCGAAAGAAGTACCCCTATTCATAGCAAAATTGTGCAATGCAACTACTAGGGCCGGTAGTGGAACAACTGAGACAGATAAGGTATGTAAAAAAATTAAGATTTAAAGTCATTATTCATATTATTTGTGTACATAATAACGTTTGGAATTTCAATATTGTCTCAGATTCGCGAAGCCAGAGTAGAATATATGGCAACTTCGGGGAGAGCTTTCAAATTTGATGAATGTTATGAGATTCTTAAAGATCAGCCGAAGTTTTCATTGCGTACTACACAAGTGTTCGATTGAGTACAAAATACCTAATCCGGTGAAGGGAGTGGTAGCCAAAACTCTCCCATAACAACTAACTGGGACTCAGATATACCCGTTGATACGGATTCACCTACACCTCTTACCCGACCACCAGGTCGCAAAGCTACTAAGAGGAAAGGAAAAAGAGTTGCCGAAACATCATAATACAAAGATATGGACAAAGAAACAGCCATTTTCACATCTGTGTACAAATTATCGCAAGATAGGAGGAATGCGATTAAAGCCCGTGAATGCGATATTAAAGAACGGGTCGAGGAAGACTGCATTATGGGTATCGATCTAAACACGTTACCAACGAATCAACAATATTATTTTATGTGTAAGCAAAACGAAATTTTCCAAAAACGAGGTTACAACAATGGGTAATGAATATTAGGCCAAAATTTTGTATTTTATCTTAATATAATGTAAGCATGCAATTTGAAATGAAAAATATATCTTACGTTATTAATTTGAAATGAAGAAGAATCCTGGGATCACAATATGGATCCATAGTATCTTGTGTGATGAAATTGAATTTTAATTACATGGTCCTACGTTATTATTTTAAATTATAATTGCGAATGTATCCTGTGTTTATAATATGGTAATGATAATTAATACTCATAATTATTGGCTTACAATACGCTTACAATATATTAACTACGTTTATAATTATTTAATCAAAGTAAAAGTTACAAGAATGTAACAGAATACATAGTAAAAATACATGCTAAGTGCAGTTACTCATCTCAATATTGATTCCAAATATGCTCCACAAGATCTTGACGAAGTGCATGATATTTTTGCCGATCATGTAGAATGACTTTGCGAACGATTCAGCCTTCTTCATCAATTGGTCCACCTGTGCTTAGTTCGATCCCAATCGAGTCAGGAATTTGATCATAATCATAATCAAGAATTCTTTCGTCACGTTCATCCTCAGCAATCATGTTGTGTAAGATGATACATGTTTTCATAATATATGATAGAGTATCTGCATCCCACATACGTACTGGATCCTTGACTATTGTAAATCGTGATTGTAAAACTCCAAAAGCACGTTCCACATCTTTTCTTGCACCCTCTTGCATTTCTACGAATTTCTTTTTCTTTTGTGTATCTTGTGCGGTGTAAGTTTTGATGATTGTTGCCAAAGGTGTGTGTTGCCGCTAAATTCGGTGTGGGGGACAAACGGATAGAATTTGTGAGTTCTTGGATAACCTGAATAGCAAACACCTAACCTTGTTCCGCCGGAGCTTGACCGTTGACTCCCGCCGTTCACCTGCAAGAAGTGCGAGACACCGGGATTGATCCCGGTGACGCACCATCCGACGCTCAAGTCAGTAACCAGAAATGATTATGAAAGAGCGTTTAACTAGCAAAAGATTCATTACCTCTTAATGGAGATGGGTGTGGGGTATTTATAGTCGCCGTTAGGATCAGATAAGGAATGTGATTCCTGTGATCTAATAAGGCATAAAATCCTCGTAATCAGATTAGGAATGTAATCCCTTATTCCCGGTGAAAAGATAGATGTGAATCAGAGCCGTTGATTAGGATTAATCAGAAACCCTAATTCTATCTTTTCTGGACTGGGTGTGTTTCGGGTTGGGACCCGTACCCAGTTGAGGTGGATCTATTCGTGGGTTATTGGGTCGTGAAGAAAGACCCAGTTCCCATTTCAGACTCATTAGTAGGTGAAATTACCGTTTTACCCCTGAGCTTTAAGATTCGTGTCCGATGTGAACGGTCCCGATTTAAACCTATTTTTAGCCATATCACGAGCCCCCCACTCCCGAAGACTAAGTTTGATCAGCCTTTGAGGAGTAGTTTTACTATTTTAATGGCGTACGGGATTTTATCGGTGTTCTTAAGGGAGTTTGGAATCTTGCTCGGGGTGTAATAGTGTTATTATGGGCTTGTAAAATGCCCAAAAATATTCTCAGAATTTTCTGGATTTTTGGTGATTTTTCCAGATTTTTCTGAATTTCTTCTCATTTTTTTGAATTTTTTATTCATTTTCCGAATTAAATAATTAATTATCAAAAATATTAATTAATTATTCTAATTTAATAATTATTTTTTCAGAATTTAAAAATAATTTTTTCTGAATTAATAATTATTTTTAGAATTTTTAATTAATTTTTTTCGATTTTTAAATATTTTTTCGGATTTTTTAAATAAAAAAACAATTAAATAAGTAAATAAATAATTTAAATATTACCTGGACACGTGGCGCGTTTCTGACCGTCCATCATGATCAGATGAGTGCGCATCGTGAGGCAGATCACGATCTGGACACGTGGTGCATTTCTGGCCGTCCATCATGATCAGATCTGTGCGCATCGTGAGGCAGATCACGATTGGGACACGTGGCGCATTCCTGAGCATCGATCGTATTGCGACACGAATTTTGAGACGATCGGACGGATCGTGTGCGTCGGCGAGTATTTTCTCCATATACGAGGGTCGGCACCCCGGCTCCTCGGCTCGGTTACTTGGGTCGGCTCGGCTAGATGCCACGTGGCAGTGCCATGTGGCGCTTTTTTTTTTGTTCGTCGTCCCTGTTCTTCCGCTGCTTCTTCTTTCTTTCTCCTCGCCTTTCTCTGCTGCTCTTTCTCTTCTTCTTCCTTCGTTCGTTCGACCAAACCTTCGACTCGCCGACCCAAGCTTGTGAGAGCTCGTCAGGCGACGATCGCGACGTAGCTCGGAGCGTGACGAACTCGACGAACATGGAGGAGGTCGACAGTGGAGAGGCGTTGGCGCTCGGCTACGTGGAGCTCGAAGGTGAGGAGCTCAGTTCGAGAGCTCGAGCTTGGAGGTCGTTTAGCAAACTTTTGACGAAGGGGAGCTCGGTGGAGGAGAGGAGCTCATTCGCCGTGGAGGAGCTCGTGAAGGGCGGAGTTGTGAGCTCGACATTGATGAAGTTGGCGAGGAGCTTGAAGCTCGGTGTTGGAGATGAGCTGAGTTCGGCGTCGGAGGCAGTTGGTGATGAGCTCGGCGACGGAGGGAGCTTGCGAAGGAGGAGAGGAAGGTGGAGCTCGTCGGCATGGCGAGGAGTTTGCTGGGTCGGAGCTTTGACGAAGGTGAGTTCGGCAGCGAGCTTTTGAAGAAGATGGGTTCGGCTCGACGACGGAGGGAGCTCGACGAGAGCGAGAGCATGAATGTGGTCGTCGGAGCTCGACCTCGCCATATTCCGAAGCTAGAGCTCGTGTGAAGTCGAGGTGAAGCTTCGAGCTCCGTCGATGGCTCGGCGATGGAGGCTCAACGACAGAGCATGAGCACTGTCTTGGAGTTCGGAGGATGAGGTGTCGAGCTCAGTATGGCGAGCTCGACGTTGGCGATGCAATGGTGAAGAGCTCGGCGTAGGGAAGAGTTCCGAAGCTTGGGGTTTGGCGGTGTGGAGTTTTGTGAGCTCGGTGAACGGAGCTCGGTGGTGGAGCTTCGACGTCGGTGTTGCTCGGGAATCGAGCTCGGTGACGAAGCTTGTCAGTGTGGAGGTTCGACGTAGGAGGTTGAGGAAGAAGATGTTGGGTTTTCCTCTTCGGTTGGTTTTGCTGTGGCGGGAGAATGGAGAAGGAGTGAGGAAGGGTTCGGGTTCGGTACCCTAACGGGTCCGACCCGACCTTTAAAAATTTTTTTTCTTTTTCTTTTTCTTTTCCTCCCCCTTCTTCCTTGTTGCTCGGCTAATGCATCTGGTTCGGCAGATCCGAGCACGGATTTTGAGGAGAATTTTTTCCCACTTTACTGTTCGGTAGGTCGGTAGCTCGGATTTGAGATCCGAGCTACATGGCTCAATCTGGACGGTTGATCACGATCGTGGCGAGAATCGCGAGACAAGAGGCACGAGTTTCGAGAAAACATTATCTTGTCGTTTTGTGGAGACGTGGCACGATCTGAGCTGTTCATCATGTTCTAGCACGCTTTTTGATGCGATCCGACGGTGAGATGGGGTCGGCCGAATTTTTCTCCATATACGAGGGCCGGTACCTCGGCACCTCGGATCGGCAGCTCTTCTGAGAAGAAAGAGGAAGGGGAGGCGAGGCATTTGGGTTCTCTCCTCTGCCTTGTTCTTTTGCATAGTGGAGAAGAGGAGAAGAGGAAGGGGAGGAGAGGCATTTGGGTTCTCTCCTCTGCCTTGTTCTTCCGCACAATGGAGAAGAGGAGAAGAGGAAGGGGAGGAGAGACAATTGGGTTCTCTCCTCTGCCTTGTTCTTTCGCATAGTGGAGAAGAGGAGAAGAGGAAGGGGAGGAGAGGCAATTGGGTTCTCTCCTCTGCCTTGTTCTTCCGCTCGGTGGAGAAGAGGAGAAGAGGAAGGGGAGGAGAGGCAACTGGGTTCTCTCCTCTGCCTTGTTCTTCCGCTCGGTGGAGAAGAGGAGAAGAGGAAGGGGAGGATAGGCAATTGGGTTCTCTCCTCTGCCTTGTTCTTCTGCGCAGTGGAGAAGAGGAGAAGTGTTGGGGAAGAAGGAGAAGAATGAAGGAGCTAAGAAGGGTATGGGTCGGACCATGGGTATCGGATCCAACCCCGACCGTTAGCCTCTTTTTCTTTCTTCCTCTTCATCTGCTTGCTTTGTTCGGCGAATCCGAGCCCGGATTTCGAGGTACATTTTTCGCCGCTCCGCAGTTGGGTAGATTGGCAGATCCGAGCTGCACGGCTCGATCTGCACGGTTGATCACGATCGTGGCGCGAATCACGAGACAAGATGCACGAGTTTCGAGAAAATGTTATCTTGTCGTTTTGTGGTGACGTGGCACAATCTGAACCGTCCATCAGATTCTGTCGCGAATTTTGGGGAGATCCGACGGTGACTTCGCCTCGGGATGATTTTTCTCAATATACGAGGGTCGGTACCTCGGCACCTCGGCTCGGAGACTCAGTGCTGTTGGCCGAGGCGCTGAGTTGGGTGTTTTGGAGGAAGTGTTCCTTGAAGGTTCCACCCTTCCGTGTCTAGTAGCTCGGCTGTTCGGCTGAGCTGTTCGGTAGCTCGGCTGAGCAAGCCGATGGCAGGCAGCTCGGAAGGTACGCTGTGGGCGGATCTGGGCCGTTCACCTTGGCGCGCATCACGAGGATGGGGTTCAGATCACGAGAAAACGTTATCTTGTCGTTTTGTGGGCGTGGCGCAATCTGAACCGTCCATCAGATTCTGTCGCGAACTTTAGGGAGATCTGACGGTGACTTCGCCTCGGGATGATTTTTCTCCATATGCGAGGGTCGGTACCTCGGCACCTCGGCTCGGAGACTCAGTGGTTCACCCTCTGCCCGTAGTAGCTTGGTGTAGTGGAGCTCGGAGCTCGGAGTTCGGACGACTCGAGCGTGAGGAGAAGCTCGGTGAGTTGATGAAGGGGATGAGTCGGCATATGGAAGAGGTGATGCTCTGCTTGATTTTTGGAGATTTTTGAAGAGGAGCTCCACTCCTAGGGGTGGAGAAGAGGTGCTAGGAAGATCCTCGTAAGAGCCATGGGAAGACCCATTCTTTGAAGTGAGCGCAAGGAGCAACTCTAAGAGAGTTTTAGCTCCGATCTCGTCGAGAAGAGCTATTTGAGAGACAAGTTTGAGGAGGAACTCTGGGAGAGAGTTGCGCTCCGATCTCGTCGAGAAGAGCTATTTGAGAGACAAGTTTGAGGAGGAACTCTAGGAAAAAGTTGTGCTCCGAACTTGTGGAGAAGAGCTCCGCTTTGGAAGTGAGCGGAGTGAAGAGCTCGGCTCTAGGAGAGCCATCTGGGCGAGGAGTTTGAGAAGCAACTCTAGGAGAGAGTTTTAGCTCCGAACTCGCTGAGAAGAGCTCTGCTTTGGAGGCGAGCGGAGCGAAGAGCTCGACTTGTAGAAGAGCCGTCTGGAAAGGGAGTTTGAGGAGCAACTCTAGGAGAGAGTTTTTAGCTCCAAACTCGTTGAGAAGAGCTCCGCTTAGGAGGCGAGCGGAGTGAAGAGTTCGGCTCTGGGAGAGCCATCTGGAAGAGGAGTTTGAGGAGCAACTCTAGGAGAGAGTTTTAGCTCCGAATTCGTTGGGAAGAGCTCTGCTTTGGAGGCGAGCGGAGTGAAGAGTTCGGCTCTGGGAGAGCCATCTGGAAAAGGAGTTTGAGGAGCAACTCTAGGAGAGAGTTTTAGCTCCGAATTCGTTGGGAAGAGCTCCTCTTTGGAGGCGAGCGGAGTGAAGAGTTCGGCTCTGGGAGCTCGATTTGTAGAAGAGCCATCTGGAAGAGGAGTTTGAGGAGCAACTCTAGGAGAGAGTTTTAGCTCCGAACTCGTTTGAGAAGAGCTCCGCCTTGGAGGCGAGCGGAGTGAAGAGCTCGACTTGTAGAAGAGCCGTCTGGAAGAGGAGTTTGAGGAGCAACTCTAGGAGAGAGTTTTTAGCTCCGAACTCGTTGAGAAGAGCTCCGTTTTGGAGGCGAGCGGAGTGAAGAGCTCGACTTGTAGAAGAGCCATCTGGACGGTTGATCACGATCGTGGCGCAAATCACGAGGCAAGAGGCACGAGTTTCGAGAAAACGTTATCTTGTCGTTTTGTGGTGACGTAGCGCGATCTGATCCGTCCATCACGCTTGGATGCGAATTTTGAGATGATCTGACGGCGAAACCGGATCGGCAGAATTTTTCTCCATATGTGGAGGTCGGTACCTCGACACCTCGGATTGATGGGATCGGTAGCTCTTCTGAGAAGGAAGAGGAAGGGGAGGAGAGGCATTTGGGTTCTCTCCTCTGCCTTGTTCTTTTGCACAGTGGAGAAGAGGAGAAGTGATGGGTACTTTTTGGAGAGGTGAAGAGGAGCTCCACTCCTAGGGGTGGAGAAGAGGAGAGCAATCTGGGCGGTTGATCACGATTGTGGCGCGAATCACGAGACAAGAGGCACGAGTTTCGAGAAAACGTTATCTTGTCATTTTGTGGTGGCGTGGCGCGATCTAATCCGTCCATCATGTTCTAGCGCGTTTTTTGAGATGATCCAATGGTAGGATGGCTCGGCAGCATTTTTCTCCATATGTGAGGGTCGGTACCTCGGCACCTCGGATCGGCAGCTCAGTAGTTCACCCTCTGCCCGTAGTAGCTCGGTACCTCAAGAGGATGGGTCCGAGCTCTGCTTCTCGGCTCGGGAGGATGGGTCGGCATAGGGGAGAGGTGAAGGGCTCTGAAGCTCTGCCTGTATTCTGTTTGGTTTTGGAGATTTTTGAAGAGGAGCACAACCCCTAGGAGAAGAGGTGCTAGGAAGAGGTGCTGGGAAGACCCATTCTCTGAAGTGAGTGCAAGGAGCAACTCTAGGGGAGAGTTGTGAGCTCCGAACTCATTGAGAAGAGGTCTGCTTCGGAAGCGAGCGGAGTGAAGAGCTCGACTTTGGGAGAGAGCCATTTGGAAGACGAGTCTTGAGGAGCAACTCTAGGGAAGAGTTGTGCTCCGAACTCGCTATTTAAGTGACAGAATCAACGGTTGTGGGAGCAGTTCCGAATGGAGAACCACTTCTAACCCGCTGAAGAGCAGGTTATTTGAAGAGGAATCGAGCCAAGTGTTGGACTCCGAACCATCGGTAGAGGTATTCAACGGTTGTGGGAGCAATTCCGAATGGCGAACCACTTCTAACCCGCTGAAGAGCAGGTTATTTGAAGAGGAATCGAGCCAAGTGTTGGACTCCGAACCATCGAGAGATTAGTTCAACGGCTGTGGGAGCAATTCCGAATGGCGAACTACCTCTAGTCCGCTTAGGAGCGAACTTGCGAAGTAGAATCGAGCCAAGTGTTGGACTCCGAACCATCGGTAGAGGTATTCAACGGTTGTGGGAGCAATTCCGAATGGCGAACCACTTCTAACCCGCTGAAGAGCAGGTTATTTGAAGAGGAATCGAGCCAAGTGTTGGACTCCGAACCATCGGTGTTAAGGGTTAGTAAGTTGCGGGAGCAGCCATGTAGAGGAAGCTGGACTCCGAACCATCGGTGTTAAGGGTTAGTAAGTTGCGGGAGCAGCCATGTAGAAGAAGCTGGACTCCGAACCCACCATTTAAGAGAGTCGTGACTCGGAGAGATAGAGAAGCAAGAGCAATAATTTTCAATGAAAAGATGTAAATTTTTATTGAAATAAACTAAGTGGCTGCTCCAATAGGACGAGCCATTATTACATGCTGTTGGCCGAGTTACAAGCATCGGCCTTATTGAAAATCAGAATCCTACTTCTACAATAAGGTGAAGACCTCTTGGGAGGAGCTGAGTCTTGAACCTCGGCGGCCTTTCTGTTCGTTTGGAAGAGGTGATGATCAGGGGAGGAGCTCAGCCTCCTCTTTTTGGACGAACTTGATCAGGTGCCCCCGCTGTATGAGTTCTTCAGTCTCCTCCTTGAGAGCCCGGCAATCATCCGTGTCGTGGCCGTGGTCCCTGTGAAAGCGGCACCACTTATCCTTATTCCTCTTCTTGCCAGGTGTATTCATTCTCGGGGGAGCGCGGAGTAGTCCTTCCTTGTCCACCTCCATAAGAACTTCAGATATGTTGGCAATGAGGGGGGTGAACTTCTTAAACCGAGGAGTCGAGCGACGCTGTCCATTGCCGTCCTTCTGGGATTTTTGGGATCCTTCTTCGCTTGTGCTCTTCCGTTTGTTCCCGGAAGATGTCTCCTCAAAGCCCGGGAGATTCTCAGCTTCTCCGGCCCGGATGTACTTCTCGCTCCTAAGAAGGAGGTCGGCAAAATTATGTGGGGGCTTCTTGGCAAGGGAGGAGCGAAGGCTAGAGTTGAGGACGTTCGATTGGAGGGCGGCTGCTGCGACTTGCTGGTCAAGGGAAGCGATGGATCTCGCTTCTGCTGTGAACCTCTTCACATAGTCTCTCAACTTCTCTCCCTTCTCCTGGCGGAGCTGGAGTAACGAGATGTTGGTCTTCTCCATGCGTCTGCTACTCACAAAATGAGTGATGAAGAGGGTTTCGAATTGCTCGAAGGAGAATATGGAAGACGGGACGAGGCGGGAGTACCACTCCCGAGCCGAACCTTTAAGAGTGGCAGGGAATGTCTTACATAGTAGGGCATCGGAAGCCTGGTGGATGAGCATGAGGGTTTTGAAGCTTTCGACATGGTCGACGGGATCTGAATCCCCTGAGTAGGTTTCGAACTGCGGGGGCTTGAAACCCCACGGGATGGGAGCCTCCATGATGGTCCGGGAGAAGGGGGGTCGGCTCGGACGGATGGCCTTACCCCTTTCTTCTTCGTCTCGGTCGATCCGGCCGATGCGCCTCTCCACTTCGTGGAGACGGTGGTAGAGGGCATCGTCCCTCCGGTGGTAGTTGAACGAGCCTCTGGACTCGTCTTCGTAGGAAGGGGAGCGAGGACTGTGGCGACGATGACCTTGGGAGCGGCGAGGGCTAGGAGTACGCTGCCGGTGGTGAGGACTCTGGACCCGCGGGGGTGTAGGATCCCGTTGGGCATTTTTGTTATAAGGACGGAAGTTGAGAGCCTGTTGCACCATTGCTTGGAATTGTTGGAACTCAGCACAGGTGATGGGTGCCTCATTGTTCCTTGGGTGTTGCCGACCGGCGGGGGAATGATGTCTTCTTCTGTAGTGCTCGGGGGATTCCTTCCTCCCTCTTCGGGTAGGGGATCTTCTGTAATCTCGGTGGTGAGGGGACCGCTCACCCGGACGTTGTTGGCGGGAGGCTCCCTCTCGGGCCCGCTTTTCGTCCAGACGGTGGAGTAGGTCCTCTTCCTTCTACCGATTTTGAGGATTGTGGGAGGCCATGGAATCCGTAGAGGCGTTGTGTATGGAGACGTGGTCTTGATGGAGAGGTTGCTTCATGCGGGAGCCCCCCGCACCGGCATTCTGTGGACCGGAAGGACCCTTGGGGGGTTGTTGATTCTGAGGGAGAGGCTGATCTTGTTGAAGAGGGTCCTCTACTTGAAGCGGGGGTTGTCCCTGCAGCGGAGCGGGTTGGACGGGGACTACCTCTTGCTGATCGGCGGGGTTGGGTCCACGGTTGGACCCTCTGGATCTTACTTTCCTAGGAGGCATGGCTGGAGAAGATCTGACCAACGGGAAGAGGAGGGGCTGCTATTCGTTTGGTTTCCCACAGACGACGCCAATCTGTTGCCGCTAAATTCGGTGTGGGGGCAAACAGATAGAATTTGTGAGTTCTTGGATAACCTGAATAGCAAACACCTAACCTGTTCCGCCGGAGCTTGACCGTTGACTCCTGCCGTTCACCGCAAGGAAGTGCGAGACACCGGGGTTGATCCCGGCGATGCACCCTCCGACGCTCAAGTCAGTAACCAGAAATGATTATGAAAGAGCGTTTAACTAGCAAAAGATTCATTACCTCTTAATGGAGATGGGTGTGGGGTATTTATATTCGCCGTTAGGATCAGATAAGGAATGTGATTCCTGTGATCTGATAAGGCATAAAATCCTCGTAATCAGATTAGGAATGTAATCCCTTATTCCCGGTGAAAAGATAGATGTGAATCAGAGCCGTTGATTAGGATTAATTAGAAACCCTAATTCTATCTTTTCTGGACTGGGTGTGTTTCGGGTTGGGACCCGTACCCAGTTGAGGGGGATCCGTTCGTGGGTTATTGGGTCGTGAAGAAAGACCCAGTTCCCATTTCAGACCCGTTAGTAGGTGAAATTACCATTTTACCCCTAAGCTTTAAGATTCGTGTCCGATGTGAACGGTCCTGATTTAATCCTATTTTTAGCCATATCAGTGTGTATATACCATCCGCTAAATAATAGTCCATATTGTAATTGTGGTTATTGATGACAAAATTAGCTGGAAGTACACAACCATCAAGAATCTGATTAAATAAAATTGATCGGTTCGGCACATTTAGATCATTATTGTATCCTGGCATTTCAAAGAATGAATGCCAGAACCAAAGATCATAAGAAACAACTGCTTCGAGAATAATAGTCGTTTCCCGAACATGTCCTGTGTACTGGCCCTGCCATGCTGCTAGACAATTTTTCCACTTCCAATGCATGCAATTTACACTATCCAACATCCTAGGGATGCCCCGAGTGTTTTTCTCTTCGAGTAGTCTTTCCACATCAGCTCTTGTTGGCTTTCTCATATATTGAGCACTAAATAAAGTTACAATTGCGAAACAAAAACGACGCAGAGTTTTCAATACCGTTGTTTTGCCTATGCGTATATATTCGTCAACCGCATCAGCCGCACCTCCGTACGCCAAATATCTTAGTGCCTCCGTAATTTTTTGATGAGGAGTTAAGCCAAGTTGTTTACAAGCATCCTGGGATAGGAGAAAATACTGATTGTAACCCACAACAGCATCCAATACCCGGTTGAAGAGTTGTCGGCGCATGCGGAATCGACGACGAAAAATTGAATCTAGGTAAACTAGATTATTTGCAAAGTAGTCTTTCCATATTCGTCTATGGCCTTCTTCTCTTTCCCGACGAATGTAACGGCGACGATTAAACTAGCTTGGATTGCCTTGCCAATCCTTACTAGACGATTGTGAACGATCCTAGCAACAATATTGTTGTCCTCCTCTGATGAATCAGAAGATAAACTCGAGGAAGAAGATATATGTAAATTAGCCATGGTTAATTAGAAAGTAAATTTGCAGTGGGTTCTTTTTGAGTTGAAGAAGAGAAAAGTGTTGTCGAGGCCAAAATGTACACAGGATGACAGCATATAAATACTGATCATGCCACTTGAATAAGAACGAATCATCAATGTTCTGTCCAATCTAAAATTTAATCAATAGGTGTAAAAAAAGTCAAAACCTACAAAAACCTACTTCACTACAATCCAAGTTTGGAGGTGCTAGCCATGTGACAAATATGTTGTGACTAGAATACCCTTGAGATTTCAATCCCTATGTTATTTCATGTTTTCCTGTTAATAATATTAGAAATGAGGAAAAAGAGATTGTACAAATTGACATTAATACCCTCCAATACAACATCTGATTGAAATATACAAGTTCATATTAATACCATCAAGGTAAATATAAAATAAATGATGTATAATTTTTCATATTCTTCATAATTATACTGTGTTTCAGGTACAAATGAGGACGTGGATGCGTCGGTGTCATCTAAATTCGGATTCAATAGTCTATGCCGGGACGTAGATGGTCTGCCGGTTGATACAGAACGCCTAACATTTGGTAATTCACGAGGAGTTGATTCCCTCAATACCATTTCTGAAAGTATTATTCGTCGTAGCTATGCTTCGGTGTTGCTCAATTGTTGACAACGAGTGTATAACTTCTCCTGTGAAAATGTATAAGATATATAAAATAATGAGAGTGAGTAAAATACATTGTAACATAATAACGTTACTAAAACCGAAAATGTATACACGATTTTGGTAACTCACATATGATGGTTGCCCACTTTGATGCAATGGGACATTTATATTACCTTCCAAATTCTTGATAAGAGTACCGCCATGAAAAAGTGGCACTTCAACATAAGGTTGACCAAGCAATAATGAATTATCTGTAGTGGATTGAGTTTGATACTCGGCCGGTAGTCAAAATGGAGGTACAGCATATGGCAACTAAGCAGAAGTATCTCTAATAGATGCTGACCCAATGAAATCGACATTGGCTGCATGGGAGAATGTCGGTATTATAGGACCAATTGAAACATTTGCCCAATACTGATCATAAGTGAGCTGCTGTACAATCCGTACAAAAGGTGATGCTTCAATAGGTTAAGGAAGTGAATTACTGAATGTCATGAAACGCATGAGAGGAGGTGGGTCTTTTGGGATACCAATTACTCCAGCAAGTTGTCGAATACAACTATTATCAAAATACCATACACCCTGCAATGAAATGTTCACTTTAGCTTAACCAAAAAATTTAATTACAATTATGTAAATAAATATGACAAACAATTAATATACATGGCCGCAGTACGTAAAAGCGTGTCGATAACGTGAAATGAATTTAGCAACTTCAATTTCATATACGTCTTTAATTGTTGACCAATTATATGGCTGCCAAATGATGGAGGAAGAAGTGCACATCTCCAACTGATCACGACCCATCGATTGATTATACCTAATAGGATCAGATCGGCTAAAATTCAAGAATTCTTTATTCCATCGAATAATTTTCGGCCATACATCAGAATTAGCCATGTGTGTCTCCATAGGAATGTTCCAATCTCTAACTGGAATACAGCAATTTGTATATTCGTAAGTCCAATACTGTAAAATATAATTATGAAATAAGTTACGAACATCACAATTGAAATAACATAATGACATTAATCAACTAAAATTAGTAGCTAATAGATTAAGTATTACCTCTAACACTTGCCATGGCTCATTAAACCCCTTCACTTTAAGTCTGCTACATGAGTCCAAACACAAATACAGCAGAGTAAATGCATGGCTACCCCAATCGTATTTTGCAACAACATTCAAGTCTATAATTGCGGCTAGCCAACCACACCTTACTAAACCAGTACCATTAGGGTAAAAAAATGCATCGAGAAAGAACATAAAGAAAGCTCGTGCAATCCTCGCTAATAGTGTCATATCTGTTTCAGCTTCTTCAATCATAGTATTGGTAAAATAAATTCTGAAAAATGTACATCATATATCTTGTGATTTCCAATCATCTACTATTAATTCCGGAAAGAAGCGAGACTGAACAATTTCAAAAGTATAGGCCTCATCGTCGCATGGAGGCAAATCGCCAATACCGATAGGAATTCCCATTAGCATAACCCAATCTAATGGAGCGAAACACAACTCACCACACGGTAGGTGGAAAGTGTGGGTAGTGTCCCACCATCTCTCTACGAGTGCCTCGACGAGCCGAATCGATGACTTGTTTGTATTAATTTTTATAAAACATTGCCATCCCGCCTGCTCTACTAGTTGTTTAATAAGTGGTACCCGTGAACAGTACTAATTGTATATCTTTATTGGTTCCTTCCAATTTTTCCTAAACTTACAGAAATCGCCCTTAAGGGTAACAGTAACATGTTGACTTGTATGTTTGGAATCGTCTACTACACGATTCCAATTTGATTGATCGGCAAATTCGACATTTGAAATCTCTTCACCTTCGTTGCTTGTGTTGGCATGAGCTGGCATTTGTTCCCGCTTTGATTTCAAACGACCAATAAATTTTCGTATCAAAGACATTTTTCTCGACTAATTAAGAAGAAGATATAGATAGTTGGGCTTTATGAAATTGAGATAGAGAATTGGGCGAGACAGAATTGAGATAAAGAGTTTTGCAATAGCAAATTGAGACAGAGAGTTGGCCGAAAGCTAAATATACTTGTTTGCTTCGTTCATATAAACCTTGAAATATATAGAATGAAGGAGGGGGTATTTTGGTCATATAATGAAATAATAAAGCCTTCAATTACGGAAAAGTAATTAAATCCAAAAAAAAAAAAAATCAAGCTTGTCGGACGCAACTTCATGTTGCGTCCTAGAGCTCCGGAAAAGCCGAACGCAACTTGATGTTGCATCTAGCAATTTTTTTTGTTTTTTTATTTTTTTCTCCTCCGACGCAATGTGATCTTCTGTCTGTCATTTAAAAATTATATTTTTCCTTCAGACGCAACTTCGAGTTTCGTCTGATTTGAGATTTTTATTATTTTAAATTAAATTGCTGAAAAATAGCATTCTACGGCTGCAGCGCAATAGCCAAATGCTATATGCATTTATCCATATATGCATAATTTACACATTGACTACTGTAGATGCTCTTATAAGGATAAATATGGTTTAGGCTTCATTTTATTTTTTGTAGTTCCATTATAAAGCTTTGAAACAATCTGTAACCCACAATAATAGTGCATACCCATAAAAAATAGTACATATTGTCTACTATTTTGAGGGTTATATAATGTTATTGTCAGAGCCGACCCTGAGTTCATGGGACCCGAGGCAAACCCTCGAAATGGAGCTCTCATACATACACAAAATATATATATATATATATATATATATATATATATATATATATATGTATATATATATATATATATATATAGGGAAAAAGGGGTATGAGCAACTTGCTCATTTAGTAAATGAGCAATTGTTGATGTGGCATGCATGTGATTGGAAAATCCTTAAAAGGATTAGTTGTCCAATGTATCAATGCATGCCACATAATCAATTGCTCATTTACTAAATGAGCAAGTTGCTCATATCCCTTTTACCCATATATATATATATATATATATATATATATATATATATATATATATATATATAATTAAGTCCTAATATATCAAATTTCAACTTAATTAAGCTCTAATCTATTAATTTGAATGTTGAAATACTAGCTTGAGGCATGCAACAATAAAACAATACCCTAATCTATTAATTTGAGATCCTAACTTAAGAATCGCAACGATAAAACAGTGCAACAATCAATGATACTAAAAAATGTAAAATGAGGTAAGAAATAACTATCAAATAGCAACGGTAAGCGAAAATAGCAACTCAACAACTCAGCAAGAACAACTCGGTAACAACAACCCACCACATCAACAACACAACAACTGCAAGAGATTTGCATAGAATTATGGTTTAGGAAATTTGGGATTTATATTTGGGATTTAGAATTAGGGTTTAGAAATTTAGACTTACATTAGGACTTTAGGATTTAGGAGATGGAGAAGGAAGTTAAAGATGGAGAATGAAGCCGGAGATGGGATACGGAGTCGGAGCTTCGGGGATTTAGGTTAGGGTTTTGGAATTTGGGGATTTAGATTATGGATTTTTCAGAAAATAAATTGTGAGACAGTGGGAGTGAGATTTGGGGAGAAAGCAACGGGTTGGAGATGGATTGGATTTGGAGAATGGAAGGTAGGGTATTGAAGTGGAGAGCCGGGTCTCGAGTGTGAGTGCGGGTCGGGTGGGGAGTGCAGGTGCAGATTAGATTTGGAGATAGATTTGTTTTCCTAAATTCAATCTGCAACTAGCCCAAATTCAACATCAAGCTATATTAATCAAAGCACTAGCCTAAATTCAATCAGCAACTAACCCAAATCAGCAACTTAAAAGTAAGCCCAATTTCAATCAAAGCACTAGACCAAGCCTAAGTAATAAAAAAAATTTAAAAACCCAAATAATTAAATTTGGGAATCCCCAATAATAATTATACATAGTGTAATTTTATTTTTAAAGCGAAATAGGTAACTACATGTATAAGGGAGAAAAAAATTTGGGGGCCCCTAAAATTACGAAAAATTCAGGGGCCCGAAGGCTGCCTCCCCGGCCACCAGTAGGGGCTAGGCCGGCACTGGTTATTGTTGGCAACATTTTGGGAGTTCATAACTGAGTTAAAAAGCTTAAAGGGCCTAATGGAAAGTCATTATCAAAACCAGGGGCATAAAGTGTATTTACCCTTTCTACTAACGTAGGCCGTCAATCTTTGGTTACGGATCATAAAATTAGAGATTAAATGCTAGGATACAATAGAATTTCTGCCTTAGCAATTACTAAGTAGAGCTGAGTACCTGTAATGCAATTACTAAGTCTTCTCATTCTTAAATTAGAGGTGACAAATTTAATTTTTGATCTTACACAAAATTAATTCAGAATGTTGAAAAATCTCTCTCCAATGAACTAGGGTTGTTCATCACCGAACTGAACTTTTAGGTTTGGTATTCTATGAACCAAAAACTAAACCGAACAATAAAAGTTTGGTTCTTACCGATCTAAACTTTATCTGTTGTTAAACCAAACTTACAAAAAAACACAAAAAAAAAAATTCTAAAACAATTGATAATAGTTTGCAGATTCACAAAATCACAATATCATTACAAAAAATCATCCAAGAAGGCAACAAGGCAATCACAGATTTACAATAGCATTGCCTTGACATCAAAAAGGCAATCAAAATTCAGAATAACAAAGATAGATAACAACTAACAAACATAGTGCCATATAACTGGATAGTTTGCACTTGCAGCACTGCCACATAGTGGGGGGAAAAAGTCTAAGATAAGTGGATAACTAGATAAGAGTAAATACAAGCACTCCCTCAAATTCAATTACAGTTCCTTGACTAATATCAACATTCAAATGATGAGGATCAGCAGCTTCGGGAAAGTTTAGCATGAATGCATGATTAACCAAACAGCAATAATTGAACCAACAACCTGAAATAAGATAAAGCTCCAAGCTAAGCAAAGTTTAAAATTCAGTTCCAACCTGAAAAAATCCCGAAACACACAGTTGCATCAAACTTTTAACAAATGTTGTCATTTCAACCTTCAATATTAAGAGACTTGGCACAAAACTGATATGATTACCACCAAATCCACCTCCTTTGCTCAACTTTCTTCTACCACCAAATTCACCTCCTTCTCCACCGCCAAGGCCTTCTAATCATCGCTCCCCCCCCCTCTCTCTCTCTCTTTCTACCTTTACCCCTCTCTTCTGTTCCTCTCCTCCCATCCACTTTTCTTAGCTACCGTGAGTTCCCAGCGAGTCTTGAAGAGAGACTATCAGAGAGGTCCTCATCAGGCTCGTGTCCATCTCAGTAAGTCCAATAACAAGATCCATCGTCCGGTGGTCTCGAGAGGTAGAGCGGAGGTGGTCGAATGTCGACCGGAGTCCAGAGGCTCAACTGAGGCGGACGCAGTTGGTGAGCCGTCTGCGAGAGGTCGCTCCGGATCTAGGGATTCTTGACTTCACCATAGAGGTGGGTCGAGACTTGGTAGCTCAGATGCGCGTCTAGGCCGTCCAGTTGTTGCATCTGGTGGTCTTCCACCGAAGATCATAGAACCGTTGGATCGCAATAGTGGTTATCTGATCCAATCAAAACAGCTAAAATCTGGTGTGGGCCCCGTAGCTAATCCAAAGAGAGGGGTCGTAGGGGGCTCTCAGAGTGGTAGGGTGAGACGCGACATCGTGTCCAGAGATCTAGGAACTGTAGGGGAAGAGGTGAGACGCGACATCGTGTCAGAAGAGGTGACAGCTGGAGGGGAAGGATTCGGCGGAAGCAATGAAGAGGCACCAGTCAATTCGCATGTTCGAGGTACTGTAGCAGACATTCGGCGCGCAGGTACAGGTGTCACATCAGCAGGACCCACACCTTTTCAAGCTTCTGTTTTGACTATGACGAAAGAAGATTATCAGGAGGAGGTAGCTCAGGCTATTTAGGGCAGTGTCGAAGAATTATAACGAGGTTGGGCTTGGGCCGGAGAAAAAAATAAACTTTAGTGGGCCTCCTTTCGTAGTGAACCAGGCTCATATAGAGTGTGAGGGGGAGGGCAGTCTGAGGGGAGGGGGGGAGGGAGGGGGGGGGATCTCGACAGTTTGGTGGGGTCTATGCAGGTGGAGGGGGAGGAAATTAGTGTCCAGGCAGTCCCTTATGCTGTAGGGGATCAGAGTATGGTGAGAGACACAGGTAGTCTAGAGGAGGGTGAGACAGAGTTAGGAGAAAAGATGGACTACCAATTGGTGGATGATATCATTGGTGCGCTTTATGGGGTGGGGGAGGAGCATCATGACTCAAAACCGTGAGAACGAGAGGTGGGAAAGGAAGGTGAGATAACTTACTCCAGGCACCAGTAATTTTAAGTATCAGCGATTGGGGGCAGTAGGGATTGGGGGGGGAAGAGGTCAAGAGAAAAAGCAAGAGACAGATTGACAGATGGGGTTCTAAGGGGCCTAGTGAGGAGGACCTTATCAAATCAGCAGCAAAGGCAAAGAGCCAACATCCGCTTGTGGAGGTGAGTTTTCTATTTTGCATTTCATTTCTAATAACATGTTGCTGTACTACGCTAGCATGTTAGGTATAGACATGTCTTCCAGGGACATACAACAGTTAAGGATAGAGACGCTTAGGGAAGAAGCTCATAGAATTGGATTTTAGATGGGTCGGATGACGTTTAGAGGTGGAGGTGTTAGGTGTCATCAGAATAGTTTATTAATGAGTTACATCTTTTGGAATGTGAGAGGTATGCGTTCTAGGGAGAAAAGTAGATTAGTGGGGGATACTATCGCTGAGAAAAGACCCTCGATTTGTGTTCTTCAAGAAACTAGGATTGAAAACCCTCAGAGTAAAGACTTCGAGTGCCTTAGATCATTGAGGGATTTTCAGTGGCGCTTCAAGAGTTCTAGAGGGATGTCGGGAGGCATAGCTTTAGGGGTGGACTCCAAGATTTTCGAAATTTTAGATAGCTTTGTCGGGGAGTTTTCGGTCTCGATTAGAATTAGACGTAAACGGGATGGGTGGGAACATATGGTCTCTAATGTTTACGGTCCATATAACCCGTCTCTTAGGAGTGAATTCTGCACGGAGCTAAGAAACATTAGGGGTAGATGGGATGGGGCTTGGGTTCTTGGAGGGGACTTCAATATTACCATATTTCAGTACGAACACCGAGGGTGTGGACCGAACGACAGGGATAGACACAATTTCAACCAGGTCATTAATGATTTGGAGCTTACAGAGATCCAGGCGGTTGATAGGATTTTTACTTGGTCTAACATGCAGGTGACTCCGACTCTGGCAAAGCTAGATAGAGCTTTGGTTTCTGCAGAGTGGAGAAACTTATTCCCACTAGCGGTAGTTAAATCCTTTCCAAGATATACCTCGGACCATTCGCCGTTGTTGTTGGAGTGTGGGAACGATACAGGTAGGCCTAGGCCACAGTTCAGATTCGAGAAGGCTTGGACCATGGGCAATAGCTGCAGGGAGACTATTCAAAGAGCTTGGGAGTGCCCGGTGGACGAGTCAGACGCAATATCCATCTGGAACACCAAGATGAGAAGGCTCCGTAAATGCCTTAAGAAGTGGGCAAAGCGAGAGTTCGGAGAGATATATAGGAAGAAGGAGATCTTAGGAGAAAGGATCCAGGAGTTAGAACTGATTGAAGAAAATAGAAACCTGGAAAGAGGCGAGTTCGAGGAAATGAAATCGAGCAGAGGGGAATTACAAAAAATAGGCGAGATGGAGGTATGTTACTGGAGGCAGAGATCTATGGTTCAATGGCTCAAGGAAGAAAATTCAAATACGGCTTTCTTCTACAAGGTGGCTAATGGGAAAAGTAGACATAATCATATTGGGGGGTTGTTCGTAGACGATATCTGGATTGAGGATAGCGTCAAAATTAGGGTACACATTAATAGGAGTTTTAGAGAGCTCCTAGGAAAGAAGAGAATTAATCGAGGTAGGTTAAGTCCGGACATGTAGAGTGATTCTAGAATTGAGGGTAGTGATGGGATTGAGGAAGAATTCTTTGAGGAGGAAATTTTAAAAGCCATCAAACTTCTGGGTCAGGACAAGGCACCGGGGCCGGATGGATTTCCGATCCTATTTTATTCTACTTATTGGGCTATCATCAAGAAAGATTTAATTGATATCTTCAACGAATTCTATCGAGGAGTTGCATGAGTTGAAAGACTAAACTATGCAAATGTTGTTTTAATTCCGAAGAAATCGGAAGTTCGGAGGATGGCAGATTTCCGGCCTATCAGTCTGTTGAATGGATCATTCAAGATCATTACTAAAGTGTTGGCTAATAGATTGGCGCCTCATCTAGAAGATATTATTGACGATTCTCAGAGTGGCTTTGTTAAAGGTAGAGATATCTTGGATAGCATCGCATCTGCTCAAGAAATGATCTTTAGAGGTAACAAGGATAAGCTGAACGGTTTTCTATTGAAACTAGACTTTGAAAAAGCCTACGATACGGTGGAATGGGCTTCAGTGGACGAGGCGCTGGAATTAAAAGGGTTCGGGGTAAAATGGAGGAACTGGATGAGATTATGTAATCAAAATGGAAAGTCATTCATTTCGCTAAATGGTGTTACGGGTAAAGAAATCCGCTGCCAATGGGGGCTTAGACAGGGAGATCCACTTTCACCTCTTAGTTTTACTATTATTGCTGACGGCTTGGCAGAGATGATTAAGAGAGGTCGACAGACAGATATTATCAAGGGAGTAAGGGTTAAAGGTATAATGGAGCCTCTATCGATCCTTTAATATGTTGACGACAGACGGATATTTGGCGCAGGAAATTTGAAGGAAACCTTAGTGGTTAGAATGTTACTACGATACTTTGAATACTGGTCAGGACTGGCCGTCAATCTTCATAAGAGTTGCGTAGTTGCTTTATGCAAGGAGCAGGGAGAGGGCATAGATACGATCGCCTTCGCATTGGGGTGTGGGAAAAGGGAATTCCCACTTAAATACCTGGGGACTCCGATTAGACCAGGGAGGTTGATCAGGGAAGACTGGATGCCGTTAGTGGAGAAAGTGGAGAAAAAACTTGCAAGTTGGAAAGGAAAATTCCTTTCTTTAGGTGGAAGAGTTACTCTTATCAATTCGGTCCTTAGCAGCCTTCCAACATACCTCATGTCTATTTATGAGATTCCAAGCTGGGTGATTGACAGAATTGATAAATGTAGGAGGAAATTCCTTTGGAAAGGGGCAAGGGAGGATAACAAAGGAATCAACCTAATTCGATGGAGCAGGGTCTGTAGATTTGGAGGACTGGGTGTCGTGAACCTTCGGGATATGAATAAGGCACTACTATCCAAGTGGTGGTGGAAAATGAATAAGCGTCAACAGTCTTGGTGGTGCAACTTATTCAGGATATACAGACGTTGGAAAAAGACGAGATTCGGAGGTCGCAGCAACTTCAGAAAGGTATCGCACCTATGGAAAGGGATTGACAGGGTGGGAAACCTTTTCCACGATAATACTCAATCCATCTTGGGTGACGGGAAAACCACTAGATTCTGAAAAGATAAATGGTGGGGGGCCAACACAATTCAATCTCTATTCCCAAAGCTAGCGGAGGAGGCTGTTAACGAAAATGTTTTGGTAACAGACGTCTGGAAACGGGAAAGACTTAGACTTCAGTTCCGCGGGGAGGATAACTCTGAAAGACAAGTTCAAATCCTGACCATTCAGAAATTGCTTGCAGAGAAATTGGAAATAGGAAGGGGAAAGGAAGACGACAGAGTGTGGAGGCTAGAGATTGATAGTGTGTTCTCTGTTAGGTCAATGTACCGATTCTTAAATGATGGGGGAATTAGAAGTAGGGGCACGAAGGTTATTTGGAAAGCAAATATCCCAAATAAGGTGAAAGTCTTCCTGTGGTTGGTGGAAAATGATGCGATCCTTTCAAAGATGAACATTAGAAAGCGTAATATGCTGATTGACACGTCCTGTCCACGATGTAACTTAGGGGAGGAAGATTGTGAGCATATTTTCATGATCTGTCCGAAAGCTAAATTGACCTGGAAAATCATGGGATTGGGTTTCGGGGTTATAGAGGTTCTGACATGTATTGATGACGTTTGGGGGACATGGAGATCCAGGGTCATTAGGAAGGAGGGTAGATTTATGTGGGATATTACGATAGCGGCCTGTTTGTGGAGCCTCTGGCTAGATAGAAACGATGCTTGCTTTCATAACTTTAACTGTACATTTCAGAGGATGCTACATAAAATCTTACTTCTTATTAACGATTGGGCAAGTACACTGGGGCCAAGGAAGAAGCTGCGGACTGATATGGAGAAGTAAAACATTCATGCAGCGGTGCTAGCATGGGAAGGTTT
The DNA here is from genome assembly GCA_017893485.1 of Hemerocallis citrina. Classification (NCBI taxonomy): domain Eukaryota; kingdom Viridiplantae; phylum Streptophyta; class Magnoliopsida; order Asparagales; family Asphodelaceae; genus Hemerocallis; species Hemerocallis citrina. Next base: position 379,176,827 of record CM030358.1, on the reverse strand, counting down.
AGGGTTATTTTGTGTGCCACACTTTTGGTTCTTGGTCGTATATTGTACATCGATGTTCTGGGTTTGTAATGTTCAGATGCTAGCAGGTTGTACTGTTTTATTTTCAGAGTAGATGGGGACTATTGACTTTTGAGCTTGTAATATTTTGTACTTTGTTTCGTTAACGGTTCATTAATGAAACAGGTGACAAGGGTCACTTTTATTAAAATATATATATATATATATATATTAAGAGACTTCAACCTACCATTTTCTCAACCTATAAGGTTCTCTCTCTCTCTCTCTCATTTTCATCATATTACTTCAGAATTCAATCTTTCTCTTCAACTAACAAATTTCATTCGAGAGGGGGCGGCATGGAGACGGGGCGGCACTATGGCGGTGGAGAGGTCGAGAGGGGGCGGTGTGGAGAGATCGGGAGTCGGCGGCGATCGGCGAGAGCTGCGCTGGCCCTGGATGAATGAGACAATGGAGAGTGAGGCGGAGACGCCGGAGAGATTGGAGATTGAGACGGAGAAAGAGGTCAGCTGGTTGAGGGTTTCGACTTTCGATCGGGGATTTGAGGATTCGGGGCATTTGGGGACTTAATGCCTAGGTTTTGGAGACGGTGGTGGGGAGCGATTGCTCGATGAGGGAGCGATGACGATGGCGGTTGGAATGGAAGAGGAGGAGGTTGGCTTTGGGATTTCAAATTTGGGGCTGGGGTTTCAATTGACTGAAGTGAATGAGAGAAATAGAGTAATAGACTATAGAGAATATAAGAGAATTCTCGACCGTTGATTACTTGATCTAGGGCTGGGAAAGTTCGGTAGGTAACTAGGCATGAAAAGTTCGGTTTGGATTTCGGTTCGGTTTTTTGAACCACCAACCAAAACCCGTTGCGAAATCCCTATTAAAACTTCGGTTCGGTTCAAAACTGATCTGAAAAATAAAAAAACTAAACCGAATTGCCAAATTTTGGTTCGGTTCGATAATCCGTTTTAACCAAACTATGAACAACCCTACAATGAGCAAATGAAGCCAGCATTGTTTTTTCATTTATTCAATTACTGCATTACTTCGTATCTTTATCTACTCTTCAAATGTGACTAATGTCGAACGTTATTTGTCTGATCAGAACGAAAATTCTGCAAAATAGCTTTTCTTTCATTTATCCTCAGATTTCAAGTGAGCTGCAGACCCTTGCTTTACGATTCGAGGAGAAGTGCTATACTCATGCTACAAGCACGGTACATTTCATATGCTTACCTCGCAACTTCTCTTTCAAATGAAAGTGTTTTGTAGAAAATATTCTTCAGAACTTCAACCTATTCATGATAATAAAACCAGAAACCTGATAAATTCCAATGTGTATGCGTATCCAAAACAAATTAGATGATAAATGAATATAAAAATAGTTATTGATTGTTAAAATGAAGTTTTAGTATCTCTAACTAAGCTTATCATCTAGTCTTATAAATAGCCCTTAAAATGTTCAGAAATCTCCTAAATCATCTCCTTTTTCTTCCCTCTAAAATTTGAACTAACTATTTGCTAATGAATATTGAGAATACTAAATTTCTTATGACACAGGATGATTATTTGAAGAAAATTGGTAGAAAGATGATATCTGCGAAGAAGAAAGGTCACGAGTTGTCGAGCATAATTGCTGGAAACCAAACTGCTACAAACTCTGGTATAGTATTACTGATCAGTGAAAAGTTAATTTATTTAATTATGATGATATAGGGATAGACTGTTTAATTAAATTTTCATTTTTTTTCTTCTTTATAAGTTACAACTAATATCTGTTTCTGTATTATAACTCTTTGTTCAAATTCATTTCGGATCTATCTCTACTACTATAACTCTTGAATTTTTATAATTTGTAGACAAACCAACTTAACTAATCTAATCTCAACCACGCATTTTAAAGAAAAGATTATATTAGCCACATCTCCAATATTATAATGGGAGAAGAGCTTAGTGTCATTTGTAAATCTACCAACGCGTGTATTGTACGTGCATAACTAATATGAAGGAGGTCTCAGGTTCGAGTCCTCACCACATCAAATTTTTTACTTTAATTTTTTTTAATATATTAAACGTGCGTTACACGTGTAAATTACTATCTATCTATCTATCTATCTATCTATAATATAATATATAATCTCTACTATTTTAATGGAATAGTTGGAGTTATAAATCTACCTACTTACGTGCAACACACGTGCAACTCCCAACTCTCCCATTATAGCCTTCACATTTACTTTTAAAAATATTTAATCCTATTTATTATGACATGCATCGCACGGGTAAATTAGAGTTTTTACTTTAAGTTTTTAAAAAATAATAATACGTGCATCGCACGTATATATTACTAGTATTTTTAATTAATTAGTCAGTTACAATAATATATTCAAACTTTAATTTATTTATAACACAATTATTTACGGAAGTGACATCCATCTATATAATAAATTACAAAGAAAGCTATTAAGTGGCTCTCATTCAATCTCTCCTAAAACCAATGGTCTAGATTGATTTTCACAAAACATATTTTCCCGTCAAAAATTTCAAACCCCAAAATTAAATTTTTCCCCCCAAAACTAAAAAATTCAATACTTTATTACTATCTCTCTCTTCTCTCTTCACTTTTTCATATTTCTTTCTTTCTCTCTCTCCCTCTATCTCTCCCATTCTTTCTTTAATTACATGGAAATTTAGATTTTAAGATTTCAGGTTTGTAAAATTTTCAAAATTTTTATGATTTTTTTATTGTACATGTTATATTGAAAATAACAAATATCTCTTCAACAGTTAAATTTCATCATTTTCCACACTTAAAGTTTTAAGACTTTATATTTTACACTCCCATTTATAATTATTTTTTCAATATATACTAATGGAAACATGAACTTTTATTTACAACTAATTATTGTCATACTATGCAAACTTGAGCTACATAATTGTTGTTTTATTGTTACATGATTTTTCGTGTTTTGTATCATTCCGAAGACGTGCCGTAGGCACGTGCCCACGGGCAAATCTAGTATAAAATAAATATTGATGCCCCCTTGAGAGTAATCCGTAAAGAGTGAGAGCTTAAAATATAAAAAAAAGCATACATTTTACGTGTAAATTACTAGTGTGGGAATTAATTAGGATTTAAGTCTCATATATCACATATTCCTTCATACTATTTCCATCTAGATTTCCTTTTCCTTACCCATTTCCCTTTTTTTTAACTATTTGTAAAAGTGTAATTATACTACTTTCTAAAATAAAATTGTTTTCGTTTCAGAAACTAGTAAGGAAAAGGAAAATAAAAACCACCAGGTTTTGCTTGTATTACTGTAATTGCTCGAATCTTCCGCTAAAGCCCCTTTTAAGGTAGTTTCCACGATATACTTTTTATTTATATATATACTAGTATAATCGTGTGCAAATATATTGCACATAATTTAAAAAAAATGAGAAAATAACAAAACTATTTTTGAAAAAATTATCTAATAACATCTATATAATATTGCACGTTTTTTATGGTTTGATTAAGGAATATGACTGCACTTCAAAATTTGGATGGAGAAGGAGTGGAGGATTGTCTCCTACATTTACTCTCCTTTTTTGTTTTAAAAAGAAAAAAATAGAAAAAAAATTTGGACAAAAAGTGGTTTAGCATAATATATTGTATAGATATAGATATTGTATACCATGTGATGACCATATCGCACTATGTATAATCTCACCAACAACACACTTATCTTTCCGGAGTATATTTCTACACTTGCTCATGATTACAGTTTAAATGGTTAGATTTTTTATGAACATGTGGATGTTTTTGGTTATGAGAACAAATCTAGTTTACCACTTGTAAAACGCTTAATTATTCGAATTTATTAACATAATTCTTTGAACTTTGAAAATTTGTCCAAGAATAGATCCATTGACTAGAACACTTAGAGGAGCTCCCATGTCAATCGCTTCCATTCTTCTCGTCAGGCCATCTTTAACACTCATATTACAACTCTAACTCGATTATTTCCTAATAACTGTTGTATCTCACAAGTCACATTAATTTGTTGGTAGACAGTATCTCGGCCTTCAACTACCAAAGTGTTATATATATTAGGCATCTTGCGTGGCAGAAAACAAACATTCATTACTAGGCTAATAATTTAAGCGGGGCGACCTAGGTCTTTTTCTTGAAGTGTGGAAACCGCAGGATCAGAATTAGTATGATTGATTTTTTCTAAAAGTAAAATATGTTGAACTTTTTAATTGGGAATTATTCTTCTCGTTAGACCATCTTTAACACTCATATTACAACTCTAACTCGATTATTTCCTAATAATTGTTGTATCTCAGAAGCCACATTAATTTGTTGGTCGGCAGTATCTCGGCCTTCAACTACCAAAGTGTTATATATATTACGCATCTTGTATGGCGGAAAAACAACATTCATTACTAGGCTAATAATTTGAGTGGGGCGTCCTAGGTTTTTTTCTTGAAGGGTGGAAACTGCAGGATCAGAATTAGTAGGATTGATTTTTTCTTAAAGTAAAATATGCTGAACTTTTTAATTGAAAACTAAAACAGTACATAGTACCAAATCAAAAATAAGTATTAGATAGCAAGTTGACCGGTTAATTCAATAAGAAATAAATGGGAATTGGCATTGGATTTTGTTAGTACCCCCCAACCAAATCAAAATTCAACTGTTTACTCATTTAATGTTTAACGAGTAAATTTTCAAGTTCAACCAATTTAACTTGTTTTAATATTTTTTGGATTATAATTATATTTTAGATTTCTTTTTCTTTAAATAGATTTTTATTGTATTTATAGTTGCAAGTTATTTATACTTATAGTGCCTATTTTTGTTTTATATCTTTTTTATGGATTAATTATGTTTATTTTCACATCTAGGATTTACATATACAACATATACTATTGTCTATATATTTTTTCTCAGTAATTAGATTTTGATATTCAAAAAGAAGTGGATCAATTATATTATAAACTTGAAGGGGGATGGATTTAGTTGTGCCATGCATATCAAAGAGTATACAATAATGATGTATTTGGTGAACAAAATATATGGTCTAATAACGAACCTAATTAAATTTTTTGTCAAAGGTTTTATTCACAACTAATTCATATTGAGTAGACATTGTTACTGTGAGAATTCTTAATTCATGAGTTGTAGGGAGGGACTTATCTCACCAAAACAGAGATTAAAGCAAATGTTGGATTTAAAGTTGGTGTTAAAGATTATACATTGACTTACAATACTCCTGATTACGAAACTAAAGCTACTGATATCTTGGCACTATTTTAAGTAACTCCTCAACCTGGAGTTCCCTTGAAGAAGCAGGGGTTGCAGTAGCTGTCGAATCTTACCGCTACATGCACAATTGTGTGGACTAATGGACTCACCAATCTTGATCATCACAAAGGATGGTGCTATCACGTCAAGTCCGTTGTTGGGAAAAAACCTAGTTCATGGCTTATATGCATCACATTTTTGAAGAAGGTTCTGTTACTGACATCTTTACTTTCATTGTGTGTAATGTATTTGGCTTCAAAGCCCTATGAGCTCTACGCTTAGAGGATCTACAAATTTCTCCTGCTTATTCCAAAACTTTTCAAGGCCCGCTTCACCGTATCCAAGTTGATAGAGATAACTTGGTCAAGTATGGACGTCTCCTGTTGGATAAATACCTTTTGTACCAAAATTTTTATAAAGTGAACATAACCTCAAAATCAAAATAATGTGGAATCCATATTAAAGTGGATCTTCATTAATTGCTTATAGACTCCACTCTTTCTCTATGGAGACACATTGAGTTAGTAAATTTAAATATAATTAGCACTACCCTAATTAATTGGGTCATTGGTAATTAACACCCATGATGCTATGCAAAAACATCAGAGTTACGTTGAGTTGATGAGTATTGAGTGACTTATTTACAACACAATCCCTCATCCATTTTGTGGTCCAAATCCTAGAGTTGTGAAAAAAAATTAAATCCGCATAATGATGTGTGTTAGGATTGTGGACTTAAATACATTGGTATAAGAAGTTGAAGTTGGCGAATAAGAGAAGACACGAAGGTAGCAGCAAGAAAGGAAGCTAAACAGCAAGCAGAAAGCTTAACTGTCGACTGCTAGGAGGGCAGTCGATCGCTCAAACTCTCTGTTAGCTTGGGATACAATTGCAATCGACCGCATTGGCATGCAGTCAACCTCGAGCGGCGCTATATGTTATTCGGGTTGCGGGTTTAGATCCAATTAAGCTGTATTTATGTTTATCTTTTATGGTTTACTTGGGGACTCAATATATATCCTAGGGTTTAGAGTACTGATCATAACTACAATTTCAAGTGGGGTCTTGTGCCGAGTTATTCCAAAGGTGAGGGTGAAATTAGAGTGTGATCTCTTTGTATCTTTGCATTTCTTGAGTAATAAGAAGTATTTGTTATCTCTGCATATTATTGTGTTCCTGTGATTGTGAAATCATGCGATTATTGTGGTAGATCTAGTTATTGATGCATCTAGATCTTGCGGGTGCGTTGACTTCCATTGTGACCAATACTACAAGTGGTAGTATTAAAGTAATTGTTTCATGATGACCGATAGCAAGTTGAGAATCGAGAGGTTCGATAGAAGTGACTTCGCGGCATAGGAAATTCAAATGGTGGCGTATCCCCGTAAGAAAGATTTAGATGGTTTGTTGTTTGATGAGAAACTGGAAGGTGCATACAATGATGCGAAAATCTTGGCAGAGTGGAATCGTTTGGATCAGAAGGCGCTACGACAGATTCATTCGGCACTGAGTAGGAAGGCGTTGTTTCACATCTCGAAGGCAAAGACCTAAAATAGGCTTTGGCATCTAAACATATTATTCACTTGAAGAGATTGGTTAACATGAAGTTGATAGAAGGGGTTTCAGTAGCATAACATGTGAACAATTACTGTATGGTTTACAACCAGAAAGAAGCTGCAGGATTGAAGTTTTCAGAAATGGGACAATCATTGTTACTTCTATCTACTCTACCCGATAGTTATGATACGGTAGAACAGACTATTATAGAGACTATCACAAATTCGATGACTCTACATGATGTTGTGAACAGCATCATGAACGAGGATGTGAGAAGTAAGAGAAAATGAGAATTTTCATTATCTTTTAGGAATATGTTAGTTGAGAGGCAACAAGGGAGATCTAAGAGAATTCGAAAAAGAAAGGATCAGAGTAATGAGTCTTAGAGTAGGTTGATGACATCGATGAGGAACGTGGACCTGAGTAGTGGTATTGCCACGAGATGGGTTACATGATACATAATTGTAAGGCCTTTATGAAGATAAAACAAGAAAAATCAAAGAAAGCCAATGTGGTGGTCAATGAAACATATTGTGGCTGTGTTTGTCAACCAGGGTGCAGGTGGACACGTAAAATTGGTGTTTTTATTTAGAAGCTTCTTTTTATTGCACTTCGAGAAGGGATGTGTTTGAGGGCTACAGAAAGGGTTCTTTCGGAGATGTGATCGTGGGTAATGGTTAGCTGAAAGCCGGTGATAATCAAATTATTATCATGCGGGGGACGAGGAATGTCCTAGACTGAAGGAAAATCGTATCTCAATGGGAATGCTAGACCAATGGGTTTTTCAACTACATTTGGTAGTGAGGATTGATGTGTAGCTGTAGTTTCAAGGGTGCAAAAGGGAAGTGTGAGGGAACAATGTATTTGCTTAGAGACATGAGGTGTGTTTCTCCTGTAGTTGACTCTCAGCCGGGAATAAGAAGTAGGTTGTGTGGAGTGAAATCGAGTTCTATGAGTTGTTGGGTGGATTCAGAGGTGGTTACACATTTGTGGGAGCTACTGGCCATGAGAGGGATCCTAGAGAGCAAGATGTTGCTGCAGTTTGGTTCTTTGTGATATGGCAGAGACTTCAAGTCGCTCTTGTGAGGTTGAAAATACTAGTATCGATATGTGAGGTGATGTCGATGAGTGTAACTAAAATGAGGCTGTGAGTGGAGTGCAGTCTGTAGATATTGCGGGGGTGTCGTCATGGAGGCTTCGAGTGCAGATGGTGCATTGGCCTTGAGAGGTTTTGTATCATGTCCGGTATTAGCAGAGATTCTGCGAATTGGGGAGTCTTGTGACACGGGACCCAACACGGTGGAAAGGGGAAAGTGTGTCGCTGTTATTCGTGCCCTATGTGATATATGGTGGGGTGTTGGTGCTCTCCACATGGTGGAGAGGCGGGGGGTGCTCTTCATGAGAGTGAGGGGTACTCAATTTCTATGAGTATGGGAAACTAGCAGAGATAATGCGAGAGGAAGATACAATTAATTTGGAGGTTGTGTATTTGGTCCAAGTGTGAGATTGTTACAATTGTAGACTCAAATAAACTAGCACAAAAGTTGAAGTTAGCAAAGAAGAGAAGACACGAAGGCAGCAGCAAGAGAGGCATCTGAACAGTAAGCAAACAACTTGACAGTCGATTGTTGATATGAGCAGTCGACCGCCAAATCGAAGAAAGGAGCAGTCGACTGCCAGGAGAGCAGTCAACTGACCATGGGGGCAATCAACCGCTCAAACTCTCTGTTATATTGGAGTACAATTGCAGTCGACCGCGAGCAGCATTATATGTTATTTGGGTTGCCGGTTTGGATCCAATTAAGTTATATTTGTATTTATCTTTTAGGGTTTACTTGGGGCTATATATAGAGATGCAAATATGAGGGTTTAGAGTACTGATCATAACTACAACTTCAAGAGGGTGTGCCGAGTGATTCCAAAGGTAGGGGAGAGATTAGAGTGTGATCTCTCTGTATTTTTGTATTTCTTGAGTAATAGGAAGTATTGATTATTTCTACATATTATTGTGTTCTTGTGATTGTGAGATCTTGCGATTATTGTGGTAAATCTTGTTATTGGTACATCTAGGTCTTGTGGGCGTGTTGACTTCCGTTGTAGGCACTACAATGTGTCCACTGGGTTATGTAGGCACACACACTCGTCTGTCCAAGGCTTAAAATCTCGCCCTTGGTCCACAATTTCAGGTTGTATCAGCCAGATTAGAGATAGCAACAAATAAAATCTTTTCCATTCCCCATTTTAGTTTGGAAGGGGTATAACGGGAAGAAACTATTGGTGTATGCCCTAGAGGCCAGTTGTGTCTTGACATTTCTAGTTTACATTGTATCGTGAGATTTATTTCATATATGAGCCATTTCATTTATTGTATTGTTTATTGTGATTAAATGAACATAATAAAGTCTTTGGAATAGTAGGTTCAATACCATGGAATATCAAGTGCATGACTTGATTGTGAGATCCTATTGGTTGTAATCTGAACACTATTCTTAAATATCCCTAATCAAGTATTATTGTGAGTTAGGACAACAATAATACATAGAGACTAGTATGTGCATAAACTGATAACTATATCTCACGGGTCATGAATATGAGATATCAAGTCTTCACACAGGTACATATTAGAGTATAGAACGCTGCATGGATCGTTACATGAGTGTCATAAGCGGTTCTCACAGTGACCATGGTGTACGTAGTCCTTTGACTTGAAGTCACTACGGTTCCCTACATGAGAAGTTATGTATTTTAATGTCGTCAAACGTTGCCAGTAATAAGGTAATTATAAAGTCAAATATCGGATATACTACAAATCATGCGGAGGGATGTGAGTAACTTAGATAGGATTTGTCCCTCTCACATAACATGAGCGATATCTACGGGCCCCTTGATTGAGTGAGACTGCAAAATGCGTGGCCGTACTCACATGAGTCAATATGAGATATTGAGCTCATTTGTTTTAGTAAGTCTACTCAAATATCAAGAAACCAAAGATTGAACTATACAAAGGTGACACGCTCTATGCCTTGTAGTCAATTAGATATCTGGACAAAAGGACTAGACTATATGGTAACATTGGTCACAGATAGGTTATGTCAAATCACTGGCATTCTCGTTACTTGAGTAGCAGTTATGTATTGCTAGATACCGCTCACTGTTTGTAACACTTGAATATGATTTTAGTAGTCAATGTAATGGGAACCTACAGGGTCACACACTTAGAATGGATCGAAATTGGATTTAATGAGATGAATTTAATTGGGAATCCTAGTAAGACTTGAACTCCTGAAATTGTTGGGTAATTAATTAGATTAAATGAGCCAACTAAAGTTCAAAGACCAACACACAAATCTGACCCAGGTCAGATTGTGAGCCCAACAGCCTCATTACTCTCTTAAGGTTGATTTTCTGTACATATATATATGATACGTATCTGTAGAAAAGTCACACATGAGAAAACTCTAGCCGTCACAGAAGTTGTGAGAGAGAGAGAGATCGTGAGGAACATCCCATTCCCGCAGCTAGAACCACGGCGTGAGGGAAAGCTTGATTTGATCAGTTTGTGTGGATACCGTAGAGGCACTGCAATATTGTAATGCTGTAATCGGCATACTATGGAGACAGCAGATCCACCTTTAAGGTATAACTTATAACCATGATTTATGGTTTTCACATGATACCATGGCTTTTGATATGGCTAAAAATGGAACTAAATCGAGACCGTTCAAATCAGGCACGAATCTCAAAGCTCTCAGGGGTAAAACGATAATTTCATACATAAACGGGTCCGGAGATAGGAAACTGGGTTTTTATCATGCCCAACAACCCAATAACGGGTATGTCATACTGGGCCAGGGCTACAGCCCATCACAGTTAAACTCAGGACAGCCAGAAAGTGGTTTAAATTCATGATTATCTCTAAGGGATGGTTTAAACCGAATCCCTTATCATGAAACCACTCAATTTATGTCTCTTATCCATAAACACCGGGAATTGGGGATAAATGATTATCTCTAAACTCTCTCTCTCTTAGACGACTATAAATACCCCCCTACTCCCACCATAACGAGGTAATTAGTATTTTTTCTGCAATAGCTGTTTCATAATCTTTAAGATTATTGACTAGAGCGTCGGAGGGCCTGTCGCCGGGATTAATCCCGGTGTTTCAAGAGTTTTGCAGGTCAGGAGCAAGAGATCGCAGCAGTCAATGTCAACAGAAGTCAAAAAGTCAGATTCTCAGCTATTCCACAAAAGAATCAACATCACCTAGTTACTCCCGCATAGAAAAAAGCAATAGCAGGTTGGCGCTGTCTGTGGGAACAGAGAGAAATCGGATTAAACCTTCACCAAAAACCAAAGTTTCCAGCATGCCTCCCAGAGGTAAAAGGAAGGCAGCGGCCTCAGGCCGATGAGCCAACCCCTTCTCCTCTGTTACATCCCCCAGAAGTGTCCTACCAAGGTAAAGGGAAGGCGGCGGCCTCAAGCCGACAAGCCAACCCTCCTCAACCATCTTCTCCCCTAGAGGAACCCCCTCTAACCATTCAAACTCAATAACCAGAGCCTCTCCTTCAACTAGATCCACCTCCTTCTAGCACATCTGCTCGGGGGGGGCTCTCGCCGCAGTCGCCCAGGGCCATCTACAAGGCCATTTATCGAAAATAGGGGATCGGTGTACACCTCGACTCCTTCCACACCCTCTCAGTTCCAACACGACCTTCATCAAGTTATCATCGATCGCCAGCAAGAGACAGATCTCCGGGACCATCTTAACGATAGAAGAGCTCGTGAGGAAGCCTCCCATCCAGGCTATCGGGGGGATATGAGAAGTCCTTCTCCCAGGAGGTCCAAGAGAAGCCCCTCTCCCAGGGGCCACAGGAGAAGTCCCTCTCCCCTCGGTTGCAGAAGAATCCCCTCTTCGCGAAGACAAAGGAGATCCCCTTCTCCCAGAGGGCGGAAGGCTTGCCGTTCTCCAAGAGATCACAGATGAACCCCTCCCCAGGAAAGGAGGGACCCGACTCCGATTAGCAGGACAGCCCCCAGGCTGGGAAACGATGAAGAAATGCCAGCCATCAGGGCGGATCTCCGAGAGCTCAAGAACGAAATCCTCCAAGCCCTCAACATAGTCCCGCCTTACCACTCTTCTCCCCAGTGATGTGAAGAGTCTCGCAGATCTACTGGGTTCGATTAGAGGGAGGACGCCGTCCTCTGGTGCCTCCGAAAGATGGAAGACCATCTGGCCTCACTCAGAAGGGATGAAACCAGGCGAGAAGGGAGGTACCGCCCTGTCAGGTCCCCTTTCTCCCAAAAAATTATTGATGCACCAGTCCCAGCCAACTTCAAGGTTCCGACCTTTGAGCTTCACAGCAGAGAAACCGATCCAGTGGATCACATCGAAAACTTCAAGACTATCATGATGATCCACCAAACATCTGACTCCCTCCTCTGCAAAACCTTCCCCACAACCTTGAAAGGCTAGGTGAGCGAATGGTTTTCTAGCTTGTCTCAAGGAGGCTCGGTGAGCGAATGGTTTTCTCGCCTGTCTCAGGGTTCCATATTTTCTTTCGACCAACTCGAAGAACTGTTCCTGATGCACTTTGTCACCTGCCGCAAGCTGGAAAAGACTAGCGCGTCCTTGTTAGACCTCAGGCAAAGGGACGGAGAGTCCCTTAAGAGCTACGTTCAGCAGGTTCACAGCTGAATCCAGGTTAATCTCCTCTCTCGACTCTGCGCTGGCGACCGCCGCCTCCGGTACAATGTCACACGATGACCTTAAGGCTTCCCTCATCAAAAGACCTTCTCAAGACTTCTCCAACCTCCTTCAGATGGTGGAGAAATACTTTCGAGTCGAAGAGGAAACCCGTCCTCAAGATCAAAGTATGCCCCCTTTTGGGAATAAACGAAAAGGCGCAAACGAGGACGAACCTAAAAAAACCCAGAAGGACGCCTCAGGCCAACGCCGCCCACCTCCCATGCCACGCTTTAAGAAGTACACTCCCTTGAACGCCACCGTATTCGCCATCCTCATGGAAGTTGAGAAGGATGGGATCCTTCGGCCTCCCCCAAAAATGAATGCCCTGAGTAAGAAGAGGGACAAAACGAAATGGTGCGCCTTCCATAAGGATCATGGCCACCTCACTGATGAGTGCCGAGCTCTGAAGGACGAGGTTGAAGCTCTAATCCGACGATGGACCTCTCCAAATTTTCCCAAGTCAGCGACCCCGAGCCTCTTGCTCCGAGGGGACCTAACAAGTGAGTAGAAAGACCAATTAAATCCCAAGGATCTGGGCGTATGGAGATATTCCACGCGATCCACGGAGGCCCTATAGGAGGAGCCTCCAGCTCATCCAGGAAAGCCTTTGTTAGAGAGATGAACTTCGTACACAACGTCCCTCCTCCTAAAAGCTCGGGAGTTAGTCTTACCTTCTCAGATCGTGACATAGAAGGCATTCAAACCCCCCCACTGCGATGCACTCGTGATCAGCATGTGCATGGCGAACCATGAAGTGCGTCGAGTTTTGGTTGACAACGGCAGTTCGGTTAACATCCTCTTTCTAAATATGTTTGAGGGTCTCAAACTCAAACGCGGTCGTCTAAATCCTGCTGGATATACCCTCCATGGATTCTCCGGGGACCCCGTGATGATTGAGGGAATTGTAAACCTCGATGTGACTCTAGGGAAAGCCCCCGCTACTCGGACGGAGGCATTAGATTTTATGGTAGTTAACATGAAATCCTCCTATAATGCTATCTTTGGTCGCCCAGGACTGGCGGCTATCCAAGCCGTCGCCTCGGCATACCACCTGAAGATGAAGTTCCCCACAGCTACAGGAGTGGGGGAAGCCAAAGTAAGTCAGGAAGCAGCTCAGGCGTGCTACACAGCTACCATGGGAGGCTCAGTCTTACCTCTCAATGCCTTCGAACTCCCATTAGACATGGGACAAGCTAGCTCCGAACCCGTCGACGAACTGGCAGAGATCCCTTTCTGCAAAGGGGACGAAGCAAAGTTTTTTCGGGTGAGCAAAGCGCTCCCCCACCAACTGCAAGAGCAACTTATAGAATGCATCAGAAACAATCGGGACATTTTTGCTTGGACTGCCGAGGACATGCCTGGCATTGCCGAGGACCTAGTCATGCATCACTTGAGTGTGAACCCGGAAGTCAGATCAGTCTAGCAGAAGCAACGTAAGTTCGCACCCGACAGGCAGCTGGCCATCAAAGAGGAGGTGGAAAAGCTTTTAGCAGCCCGATTTATCCAAGAAGTAAGCTATCCCGAGTGGTTAGCAAATATCGTGATGGTCAAGAAAGCCAATGGCAAATGGAGAATCTGCATTGACTTCACCGACATTAACAAAGTGTGCCCGAAGGATCCTTTCCCTCTCCCAAACATAGATGCCTTCATAGACGCCACCTCAGGCCATGAGTGCTCCTAATATTACCTCCTTCGTAGAGCTGCTTTAGACGAAGGTTCTCCGCCTCTAGCTTAATGAGCCGCTCTTTGAGGGAGTCATCCGTCACTCAAAACTTCAAACGAGGCAGCCCGCCTATGCTGCCCCCTGCGAGAACTCAAGGATAGTCCTCCGAAGATGAGCCACTTCCAAACTCTTCTCAAGCACCACATTTTTTAACTCGTCCCTCTCAGATGTCACCGCAAATAGAGAATGAGGAAGGAATTTAAGCCTTGAAGCTTTTCCAATAGCCATTGAAGGGAAGACCTCCTCACCCTCGAGAGGCACTTCTTGGAGAATCTCCTGTAGATGCCTCGTCTCGACATCTCTGCGAGCCAAGACCAGTCTGAAGTGACCAAGCTCCAACTCCGCTTTAGAGATTCTCTCCCGAGATTGAGCAAGTCCCAACATAGCAATACCAAGTTGGGTGCGAAGACGCACCGTCTCACTACACTGAGAAAGTTGTGTGTGGTGTACAGAGATCTGAAACCAAAGAAAGAAGCGTAAATGATTCTAATTTTAAGAAAAGCTTGTAGCGCCCCGAATTTCCAATATAATAAACTCAGAAATACGTGGCACAATTTCCAGCATCTACCTCACTGTAATAGTAAACATAGCCAAATAAAGAAAAAATTTCAGCTTTTATTACATCAATTCTTAGCACAACGAAAATTTGAACACCTTGAATTATAATTTCTTTTACAACACATTCTTTTACAATTTGCATAAGCCAAGTTATCATTCTACCACATGCATCCAAATCCCAAGCTATAGGTACCTACCTGTAAAACATAAGGCTAGAGACAACGCTAGAGACAACCCTAACCCCCAAAACTACAGGGGTCAGCCATAACGGTGTGAGTGACATAAAAAAAATACAATATAAATGAAGCATAAAGAATAAATTCGTAATCAACACATTCCCACAATAGTAATACATGGATAATGAAATAATAATAAATAAAGCATGGAAACATCAAGTGAAGCTAGGCTGTGTCAAGTGTAGGAAAACAGAAAACAAACATGCATAAAGCCAAGTCAAGAAAACACAAATGCAGTATGATGTCTCTATGCATACTTGTCGGATTCTATGCATTCCATACTACATAGGTCCGGTGCAAGTCCTTATCGTTCTTCACTTTATAGGGTTAAATCCCTCGATATGCAGCTAATCCTACTACGGTGATAGATACATGATCCAGATTACTCCGCGAATATGCCTGACAACCCTCGACGCGCAAGCATCATGTAAGAATAGCTAAAAAACTAGAGAATCACCTCCATGCCGTGTACCCCACGAATAGGCCTGCCGACCTTCGATGTGTAGATACACAGTACATCCCGTGAATTTGCCTGCCGACCCTCGACACGCGAATGCACCGTATGTTTCGTGAATAGGTCTGCCGACCCTCGACACACGAACATACCAACTGTCGTCTCGGACCACAATGACACAAAGTCCAGGAACGCATCCGTTGGACTAACTCCTAAAGCATATACTTACGTTTCCCAAGTTCTATCACATCTCCACTAGTGTTTGTCCTTAAGTTGGTTACTATTAATAAAACATAATTTTCCTATCTCTAGAGTTAGTGTATCCTGCCGGACTTAATTCCAACAAAACAACCCCAAGACCCAACTGGTCAAAATCCACAAAATCTCATCCGCCGGTTTACAGGAATCCCACTCAACTTCTAGAGACTTACAATTCGAATATCAACACAAAATCCTTCAATAAAACTCTTAATTCCATCATCAAAACGTTTATAATAAGAAAACTTCTTTAAATCAAGAAAATCCAAATCTATGCAAATACCCACAATTTCTAGAATGAAATATAAAATTAAATAACTGAGCTTCGTATTTTGAAGTCGTAGAAAAATCACAACACATCCATATCTTGAAATCCATATATATTTCGCTTCTTAAAGTCATAGAAATACGAATTAAATTCTATAAAAATCAAAATATAACTCTGTAAAATATAGTAATATGTAGTGAAAACATCATCTAAAATAGTAGATCAATAATCCATAAGTTGAAGAAATAACCGTTCAAGAAAAACGACGAAAACTCAACAAAACAGCACATGCAGCAGCTGTCGGTCGACTGCCAAAATAGTTCAAAAATACGACGGTCGGCCGGCATGCTAAAAATCCAAAATCTCACAATTGACAATCGACTGTCATTTTAGTGTAAAAAGTGGACGGTCGACTGTCCGCCGATACTCAGACCACTTTAAATTTTGTGCAATTTAATTAATACTTTGATTATAATATTTAAAAGCATGAAATTGTAAAAACAAAAATCCTGAGATGATCAATTACTACTTGTTCAATATACTGGGAGTTTATAAAACAAATCAAATTCTCAACAATTTCACAATGGAGTAATTTTTCATCAAAACGTCTTCAAATCAGTAAAAAACTCTATATGTATGTGTCTGTGTGTGTTTATGCATCAGTAAACCATCAAAATTCATTGTATTTGAGTAGTATAAAGTTTATTTCAATCTCAGTATCAATACAAATCAAGATTCAATCGAAAACTTCACAAAAAACACAAAAACCCAATTTCGGCTGAACACAATCAGACCCGAAAATATACTCATGTTCAAATCATTCAAAACTTGTCCGTTTTGATTCAAAAATCATTCTTGCAACTTGATTAAACAAAACTACAACTAGTTACATTAGTTTGTCCATGATTATAGGCATCTACAACATTTATTCGTCAAGTTTTACTCATCAAAACTCTCAACAGATCATATATATATGAAACCAACATTAATGCATTCATCTTTATTCATCTATATGCCTTATACATCATACAACTCATTATAATCAATCAAACCAGTAAGAATATGAAAGAAAGCAACACACCCATGATTTTTATTAGGTTCTTAACATTCTTAAGTCATCTAAACAAAATTTTTATTCATCAATTGTATAATTTCATAAAAAGTTCTATTTTTATTCATCCATCCATCCATCAATAATTTCACTATATCATCATACCATCATCTATCTTGCATCCTAATAGACAAATCATAACATACAACATGCATAGAACAACAAGAAATCAAAACATGTCACTCACCATATTGAAGAATCAACCGAAATAATAGAATAAGAAAAAGCTCCTCCTTTCGCAAAATTCAAGATCCTCGCTTCGAAACTCAAAGAAATTAATAATAAAGAAAACCCTGTAGCGCCCCGAATTTCTCATAAGATATCTTAGAAAATACGTGGCACATTCCCAGCGATCCACTTCAATATAATATTAAACACAACCAACACCACTAAAATTTTCAACTTTTATTACAACAATCACTTACATAGCACAACGGAAATTAAAACATCTCCACAACAAATTTTCTTTTTATTTACAACACAAAACTATCTCAAATTTGCCTTTACAAGTTTACACAAAATCTGATTAAGTCAATTTTTTTAAAAAAACCAACTCAGGCATCCAATCTCCAACTCTAAGCAACAACCTGCAACATGTGAGGCTAGAGATGATTCCTAACCCCCAAAACTAACGGGGTCAGCCATAAATGGTGTGGGTGACATAAAATCAACAAACAACATAAATAGACATACCTCATAAATTCTGAAACAACATATATTAAATAAGAAATGGGAAGTAAGAAATGACAGGAAACATAAAAACATCAAGTGGAACTAAACTAAGTGTCAGGTGTAGAAAACAGGAAAACCACATGCATAAAACCAAGTCAAAAAACACATATTCTATATGCAGACTCTCTAATGCGTACTTGTCGAAGTCTATGCATCCCATTCTACATAGGTTCAGTGCAAGCCCTTAACGTCTCCACTTCATAGGGTTCAATCCCCCGCACTATGCAACTAATCCTAACACGATGACTACTACGAGATAAAGATAAACCATGGATAGTGTCTCATGCCCGATAATTCCGGAGATAGATCCCACACCGAAACATTGACACGTCACCACACGAATACCACACGTGCTTCACCTCGACTTCGATAATTCCGGAGATCAATCCCACACCACAAGTAGTTACCGTGATAATTCCGGAGATTGTCCCACACCACAAGAATGTGATAATTCCGGAGACATATCCCACACCACTAATAATCTGCTGTGATAATTCCGGAGATTAAATCCCACACCGAAAGCCATACTGAGGTTCTTGACTCATGTTCCCGTTCATCATATCACCACTAGTGCCTGTCTTTATCGTTTTTGGGTTAATTAATTACTTAACGAATCTCCTAGAGTGGGGTACCCTACCGGCCTAAATTCAAAACTGAATAACTGAGATGCCTCTACGGCCTCAACAAAATAACTCAACACCGGTATACTAGGGTCACACACCTCTAGAGACTCAAACACAAAAGTCTAAACCAAAGTCCCACTAAACAAAAGTGGCTCAACTGAATGTCTTAAATCAAGTACTGAACTGAATGTCAAGTATAGACTGAATTATCTGAAAACCAATCATTCGAAATACACTCAAGTTTACCAAGATCCTTCAGTACCAATCGACTTATACCATGGTAAGTCGACTGCCCAGAAGCCAAATATCCAAAATTTTACAAAAAAATAAACTAAGTCATATAAGTCGACTTATAAGAGTATCGGTCGACTTACCCGAGGTAAATTCCAATAATCTCACAAAAATATTCTAAGTACATAAGTCGACTTAGAGGATCATAGGTCGACTGTCCAGAAGGACTAATAATTTTTACAAAATAAATTCCTCAGTGAACCAGTCGACTGCCTACAAGCTAGGTCGACTGTCTAGAATGACTTTTCAAGGATTCTAAAATACAGCAGCAGGCTCGTACCAGTCGACTGTCGGCCTACAGTTTTTCACAATTTAGATCTGAATACAAAATCAAAACTGGAGTTTTCTAACGATTCGTTGTTTACGAAAATAGTTCGTATTCAGGCAAAATGACAAATCTAAAATAATCTTCATTATGGGTATATTACTCAAAACCTCAAATATGTCAAAATACAAGTTTTCATGTTCTAGATCACAATTTCTTTCATTAGGGTTTCACAAGACTAAATTTCTTTCACAAATCTAAATCAAAATCTGATTTACAATATATAAGATCCAGATGTTCAACACCCGACATAACCATACTCAAATCTTAATCATGCTTTTAGCAATACGATTTTATAAATAAAGATCTACTATTCATTCGTAGATTCCATAACATGGTACAAACAACAATCATTATTCACATGAATCATACCACAATTTCAAGATCTATATCATTCGCTAAATCAAACAACATTGCCACCCGCATACATAGATCAACAACATGACAAATTTATATCATTCACAAAATAAAACAAGACACACAATGTCACTCACATGAATCAAACAATAAAACAAATTTTATATCACTCACCTTGAATTGAGAATATTCAACGACAAGCTTTCCTTTTGCTAGATCCAAACTTCTTCTTCTTTCTCCACCAAAATAAATCTCCAAAAATTCAGTATTTTCTCCTCAATGACGGCTGAAAGAAATCCTTTAAATATCTGGGATTAGGAGTTTAGGGTTTTACCTCACTTTTGCAAAATAATCCTTTCCAAAACACAACTTCACATATATAGGTCTAGTCTTGGAAATTCGACCAAAATTCATTTAAATTTGGATTTAAAAGTAAAATAAAATTCTAAATCTCAGCCAATACTGTTCAAATCGTCCAGAATGTACATTTTGCACTTTAACCCCTAAAAATGCCAAATTTGCAAAAAGGTCCTTCTTTTCTCAAAATTTGCAAATAGTTCCAATTAATTTCAGAAAAATCTGGAAAAATACTAAATAAATCCCAAATATTAAATAATTATTTTTCATAAAGAAAACTAAATTTTCAAACTTCTCAACAAGTGTCTGCACGTATTTTGCACGTGTAAAAAGATAAATCTTTTAGAAAATATTAATTAAATCTCCAAAAATCAATTGAAATTCATTTTCAAATATCTAAAATAATATTTGAAAATATGGGGTTCTACATCACTCCCTCCTTAGAAAAGTTCTGTCCTCAGAACTACTACTAATGAGTCCAAACTACATACCAACAAAGGAAACAATATCTTATAAATAGAAGCATAATTCAAACAATTGCATATGACAACTCCATCAAAATAGAAGAAATACAACTCAACTCAAAGTACTATCATTCAAAAGAATTACAATCACATAATAGAAATACACTCATACAAAAAGCTCAGGAAATCCTTCTGCATGCGGTCCTCTGGCTCCCAAGTAGCCTCCTCGAACTGCTGATTCCTCCACAACACCTTGACCATAGGTATCACTTTGCTCCTAAGAACTTTCTCCCTACGATCAATGATCTCAACAGGCTGTTCCTTGTAACTCAAATTTACCTGTAGATCTTCAGGAATCTCTACCAACTGATGATTCTAATCTGGCACATACTTCCTCAACATTGACACATGGAATACATCAAGCACCTGTGCCAACTCCTCTGGAAGCTTCAATCTATATGCTGTCTTGCCAATCCGTTCCATGATCCTGTATGGCCCAATATACCTTGGCGCCAACTTGCCTCTCTTACCAAACCTGATCACTCCTTTGGTTGGAGAAACCTTGAGAAAAACTGCATCCCCAACCTCAAACTCCAAGTCTCTTCGTCGAGTATCAGCATAACTCTTCTGCCGACTCTGAGCCTCGACCAACCTCTTGCGAATCAGCTCAATCTTCTCGGATGTCTGCTGTACGATCTCAGGACCATACATCTGCCTCTCGCCAACCTCATACCAACAAACAGGTGTCCTGCACCTCCGCCCATACAAAGCCTCATACGGTGCCATCCCAATACTTGCATGATAACTGTTGTTATAAGCAAACTCAACCAATGCCAAGTATTTCTCCCAACCACCAAAGTCCATAACACAAGCCCTCAGCATATCTTCCAGCACTCGATTCACCCTCTCCGTCTGACCATCAGTCTGTGGATGAAAAGCAGTACTGAAATCAGTTCTGGTGCCTAAAGCTGCTTGTAGGCTCTTCCAAAATCTTGAAGTAAACCTTACATCTTTGTCGAAAACAATCGACACAGGAACTCCATGAAGTCTCACAATTTCACCAATGTACAACTCAGCCAATTTCTCCATCGACCAAGTAATCTTCATGGCTAGAAAGTGAGCCGACTTAGTCAAACGGTCCACGACAACCCAAATCGAGTCATTGCCCTTCGAACTCCTCGGCAAACCCGTGATGAAATCCATACTGATATTCTCCCATTTCCACTCCGGAATGGGCAACGGTTGTAACAAACCTCCAGGTCTCTGATTTTCTGCTTTGATCTGCTGACAAGTCAGACACCTTGCCACGAAATCGGCCACATCCCTCTTCATACCAGACCACCAAAAGTGCTGTTTGATGTCCCTGTACATCTTCGTGCCTCCAGGATGTACTGAAAACAAGGTACTGTGTGCTTCCTGCAAGATACTCTCTCTCAAATCTGCATTATCTGGAACACACAACCTCTCACCCAACCAAAGAATTCCATCTTGGACACGAAACTCCGATAGCTTGCCCTCTGAAACCTGTTGCAACATCTTCTGAATCTCTGAGTCTGATCTCTGAGCTTCCACAATCCTCTCTCTCAAGGATGGCTGCAGCCTCAACTGAGCCAAAGATGCCCCTAAACCTTGCAGCACCACCTCGATACCTGCCTGATCGATCTCTGCTGCCAACTCACTTCGAGTAGTGATCAAACTTGATAAACTACTCTTCCTGCTAAGTCCATTAGCCACCACATTCGCCTTGCCCGGATGATACTTGATCTCAGGACGAATATCTTCCAACACCTCCAACCACCTTCTCTGTCGGAGATTTAGATCCTTCTGCTGATAAATGTACTTCAGGCTCTTGTGGTCGGTGTACATGTTAACCTTCTCACCATACACATAATGCCTCCACTGCTTCAAGGCATAAATGATAGCTGCTAGCTCCAAATCATGCGTCGGATAATTCTTCTCATGCAGACGTAATTGCCTCGAAACATAAACAATAACCTTGCCTTCTTGCATCAAGACACAACCCAAACCTCTGAAAGACGCATCACTGAAGATATCATAATCCTTCCTAGCTTGTGGCAAAGCTAAGATAGGTGCTGTAGTCAACCTCTCCTTTAACTCAAGGAAACTTTCCTCACACTTATCAGTCCATAAAAATGCTACATTCTTCCGGGCCAAACCTGTCAAAGGAACTGCAATCTGAGAATAACCCTGAATGAATCTCCTGTAGTAACCGGCTAAACCCAAGAAACTTCTGACTTCCTTCACAGACGTTGGCCTGGGCCAATCCTTCACTGCTTCAACTTTCTGAGGATCAGTAGCTACTCCCTCCTTAGAAAGAATATGACCAAGGAAAGCTACCTCAGACTTTCAAAACTCACACTTCGACAACTTGGCATACAAGCTATGCTCCTGCAATTTTTGTAATACCGCTGTCAAGTGCGTAGAGTGCTCTTTCTCCGACTTCGAATACACCAAAATGTCGTCGATGAAAACCACCACGAAGGAGTCAATAAATGGCCTCAAAACCCGATTCATCATATCCATGAAAACTGCTGGCGCATTCGTCAACCCGAATGGCATTACCAAAAATTCATAGAGTCCATGACGAGTCCTGAAAGCTGTCTTACTCACATCTTCCTCCTTGACTCGAACCTGATGATACCCTGATCTCAAATCAATCTTCGAAAACACAGCTGCTCCTCGAAGCCTGTCGAACAAATCATCAATCAGCGGCAGTGGATACTTGTTCTGAATAGTCACCCTATTCAACTCCCGGTAGTCAATGCACATCCTCATTGACCCATCATTCTTCTTGACTAACAGCACTGGCACTCCCCACGGAGAAGAACTCGGCCTGATAAGCCCTTTGCTCAACAGCTCCTCAATCTGTTTCTTCACTTCATCTTGCTCTACAGGTGCCATCCTGTACGGAGCCTTAGAAATCGGCGCACTCCCTGGCTGAACATTAATGCAAAACTCCACATCTCTCTGCGGCGGTAATTCTGGAAAATCATCTAAGAACACCTTAGGAAAATCTCGGACAACCGGAATTCCCTTGACTTCATCTGAAATAACCATCTTGGATACCGTTGCAGCTGCCTTCGGAATCTTCTTCTTCCCTTGAAAAGTCACTGCGGGTCCACCTGGTGCTTTCACCAACACCTCCTTCTGCTTGCATTCGATTGTGGCATCATATATTGCCATCCAATCAATGCCCACGATGACATCCACTCCCAAGACTTGCAGCTCGATCAAATCGATGCCGAACAACCTTCCACCAATCTCGATATCACAGCCCTCGTAATATCGATCCGCAATCAACTCTTCACCTGACGGCGTTGCCACCGACAAAACCCTGCCTGGAAACAACTTAGGTTCCACACCTAAGATCCTTGCAAAATTTGGCGATACAAAAGTATGCGATGAACCAGTGTTAAATAAAACCTTTGCCTTTATTCCATTAATTAAAACAACTCCTGTTACAATAAGAATGATACTCAATCTTAAATTGTTCTCAAATAAAGGTTTTACTTATTACATTGATTCAAAATAAAAATCAGAATTCTTGCATACCCTGTATTACATCTTCCGAGTTACCAGCGTCCTCCTCGGTTAATGCAAATACTCGTCCTTGCCTCTTCTGAAATTTGCTTCCACCAGAACCATCCTTCCTCAATTGTGGACAATGAGACTGAGAATGTCCAGCCTGCCCACACTGGGAACAAACCTGCTTCGCCAACTTCGGACATGCTGACCTGTAATGTCCTGCCTCTTTGCAGTAATAACAAGTCACCCACTGAGTTGCAGGTGCCTTCTGCACCGGATCACTGAACTTGACCTGCTTCGCAGGGAATCCCTTCCCACTCTGGCCTGATGCTGGTCTCTTGTTTCGGTTCCATGTATCTTGCTTCTTCTGAAATTGGTCCATGTCCTCCTCAGTCATAGCTGCTCTCCTGACCAGCTTATCGAACCGTCTGATACCCAATGGGATCATCCTCGACCTCAGGCTTGGCCTCAAGCCCTACTCAAACTTTTTGGCCTTCTTCGCCTCGTCAACAACCAACTCTGGTGCATACCTCGAAAGCTGAGCAAACTTGGTCTCATACTCCCGCACGGTCATGCTGCCCTGCTGATGGTTCAAGAACTCGGTCGCCTTCTTCTCCTGAACATCTAGGGGAAAGAAGCGATCTATGAACTCCTCCAGAAAAGCTTCCCAAGTCATTGGCTGGTCTCCCAAAGTCCTCTTCAGCGACTCCCACCAGACACCAGCATCCTTCTCCAGCTGCATCGAAGCCAACTTCACCTTGCTGGCTGCTGGAGTCTCCGATACCTCGAAGATCATCTCCATCTTCCTAATCCAATCATCTGCTGCGGTTGGATCAGCTTGCCCCTCAAAAACTGGCGGCCTCATCCTCTTAAAGGATTCAATCTGCTTGATAGGGTCGGCGTTAACAAACTCCCCCGAGAACACCGATAAAATTCTTTAAACCATTAGAAACGGGTGAACTACTCCTCGAAGACTGTGAAACTCAGTCTCTAGGAGTGGGGGGCTTGTGATATGGCTAAAAATAGAAATAAATCGGGACCGTTCAAATTGGGCACGAATCTCGAAGCTCTCAGGGCTAAAATGGTATACATAAATAGATCCGGAAATGGGAAAGTGGGTTTTTATCAAACCCAAAAACCCAATAACGGGTATGTCTTACTGGGTCAGGGCTACAGCCCATCACAGTTAAACCCGGGACAACCAGAAAGTGGTTTAAATTCATGATTATCTCTAAGGGATGGTTTAGACCAAATCCCTTATCATGAAACCACTCAATCTCTGTCTCTTATCCATAAACACCGAGAATTAGGGATAAGTGATTATCTCTAAACTCTCTCTCTCAAGCGACTATAAATACCCCTACCCCCACCATAAAAGGGTAATCAGTATTTTTTCTGCAAAAGCTCTTTCATAATCTTTAAGATTACTGACTAGAGCGTCGGAGGGCCTGTCGTCGGGATAAATCCCAGTGTTTCAGGCATTTTGCAGGTCAGGAGCAAGAGATCGCAGTAGTCAACATCAATAGAAGTCAAAAAGTCAGATTCTCAATTGTTCCACATAAGAATCCACATCACCTGGTTACTCCCGCACAGAAAAAAAGCAGTAACAGCTAGGTTTCGATATATTTTTTTGTAATTTTTCCGCTATGTATTTAATCTGTGATTACCTTCGAAACCTAACAAAAACAATATCCAGATCCCATTAAGTACAACTGCAGATTTGACTAAAATCCATGGTTAAGAGCATCTGTATTCGTTGGCTATATAGCCAAAATTTGGAAAAAATAGAAAAAAGTGTGTTATAGTCGTGGCTATATACCCATATTTGGGGTTTTGGATGAACAGTGGAATGCTATATTTGGAAGAAGATATTGAAATTTGGAAGAAAAAAAAGCTGACTGAAGATGATCTTTCATCTGTTCAATCAAACGAAGCTTTTTTTTAATATATCGGAGGGGAAATGATTTCCCATCCGATCGATTATTTAATAAATCAATAAATAAATCGAGCTCGGATGGAAGATAATCTACCGTCCCATGCTTTTACTTTCCATTTTGGTGGAAAAAATCCTAGATACTACAGCCTATAACATTTGTATGTGTATAGATTATGTTTTAATTGAATTTTAATTAAGAATTAAGATTTATTTAAGATTTAATAAGATTTAATTAGGATTAAATTAAGAGTTAATTAGGAATTAATTAGGAGTTAAATTATTTTTTTGATTCTCAGACAGGAAATGATTTCCCGTCCGTTGTTTTTTTTTTAATAAAAAATAATGGATGGGAAATCATTCATTGTCTATCCATTTTTTAAAATTAAAATCCAAAATTTGGGTTAAAACGACTATAGCTGAAATCCAAATTCCTATTTCTGTATGCCAAATACCCAAAATTTGAGATTGAACGACTACAAATGCTCTAACTGACCCCAAAGGCTAATTCCATAATTATTAGCTCAATTGGAGAACTTAATTGCAAATTACGAGATTTGAAGGTCTAATTTAGAAATTTACATTTAAAAAGGGACTCTTATCTAAAAATCCTGACATTATTATGGTTAATATATATTGAAATAACATGTATAACACAGATGTTTATAATTCGTATCCCAATAAATTGTGTGATTCTGTCCATATAGAATCTGAGCGGTCCATTGAAAAAAACCAAACATGATTTTGGAACTTTTAGTTGTGTTTGGCCTAGCTTTTTTTGGGCTTTAAAACTACTTCAGAAGGAGAAGGTAGAAAGTAGAGCTTTGAAATTAAAAGCTGAAGCGGTTTAGAAAGTCCATTTTTTTAACTTCAAAGCTACTTTTAAGCTAGAAGTTGTTTGACATAAGATATCAATTGTAAGCTACTTTTATACTTAATTTAAGCTTTTGATTTTATTTAAGAGTAAAATATAAGTTATCAAATTACAAAAATATCTTTATATTACTCATAAAGATATTTAAAGCCCAAAAAAAGGGTATCGACGGCGAAGAAAGGAGAGGCGGCGGCGCGACGGCATTCGACAGCAAAGAAAGGAGAGGGAGGCGGCGGGGCGGCGAGGGGAGGCGGAAGAAAGGAGATGGAGGCGGCAGCGGGAGAATAGAGGGCGGCGAAGAATGGAGAGGGAGACGGCAGCGTGGTGAGGGAAGGCGGCGATGCGGTGTTTGGCGGCGGCTGTTTGGCGAGGAAAGGGAAGGGAAAAAAATTGTGTTATGACGTTTTGAAGGAGAAGCCAAAAGTTGCTGTGGAGGGCTTCTATCAAAGCTCATTCTCTTCACTAAAATTATGCTACTTCTCCTTCTATAGAGCTTTTCAAAGGTTGCATTTGGCCCAGCTTCTCCTTTTAAAGGAGAAGAGAAGCTAGTTTTAAGCCGGGCCAAATGCAAGAAGCTATGAATATGATACTCTAATCTATACATCTATATCTATGTCTATACAATATATTATGCTAAACCACTTTTGGTCCAATGACTTTTCTAATTTTTTTCTTTTAAAAACAAAATAATGAGAGCAAATGTAGGAGGCAACCTCCTACTCTTTCTCCATCCAAATTCTGAACCAAAATCTTATCCCTTAATTAAACAAGCACTCGTGCAATATTGTATAGATGTTATTAGATAACTTTTCAAAAATAGTTTTGTTATGTGCTCATTTTAAAAAAATTATGTGCAATATATTGCACAGAGTTATATTAGTTTATATTTATATTATACAATATATTATGCTAAACCACTTTTGGTTCAAGGATTATTCTCCTTTTCCTTTTTAAAATTTAAAAAAAAAAACCGAGCAAAAGTAGGAGCCAACCATCCTACTCTTTCATAGGGATGGCATTCGGGCCACTCGGGCCGGGCCGGGCCGGGTTAGCCCGGGCTTTGCTCGGTCCCGGGCCTACCCAGGCCGGGCTCGAAGATTACGCTGGCCGGGCCGGGCTGGGCTCATGGTTGAAAACCTTGGCCCGGACCTGGCCCCCGGCCCCAAGGGTGGGGGCCGGTATTTTGGGGGATTTTTTTTTTTTTGTAATATATTAAAGATTAAGTTTTAAATTGTAATTTCATAACAATTGCAAAGAACCAAGTATTAAATTGATTTAATACTTGGTTCTACTTAAATAAATTTGTATATTCATAACAATATTATGCTTCACTTTGTTTTCATGTAGGGATAGATAATCATTTTTGATTATTTTGAAGTTTGAAACATAGATTTTGTCAATTTGGTGTTTAGCATCTTGTTTGAACTTTTTTACCCATTACTAGTAGGTACACATTTCATTAGGATTTCATGCATGTCTACACTTTTTTCATTACATGATTATCTTTCTAATTGATGATATTTTGGTTTTGTCAAATTTTTAATATTCGTTTGATCCTTGAAGATCATTTCAGCCAATTTAGATGTGCCATATGCATGAATAGTAGTCTTTTTGCATTTTTTTAAATCCAATTATAATATAACACTATCTGCGACTTTAGACAACAAAAAAAAAGAAAAACAAAAAAACAAAAAAAAAAGAAAACATTTCGGAAACATTTCATTAGGATTGCATGCATGTCTATACCTTACATGATTATCTTCCTAATTGATGAAAATTTGGTTTTGTCAATTTTTTATATTCATATGATCTTTGAAGATCATTTCAGCCAATTTAGATGTGATATATGCATGAATAGTAGTCTTTTTGTTTTTGTTTTTTCTTCGAGTATAATATAGCAGAATCTGCAACTTTAGAGCGAAAAAAGTAAAAAACATTGGTTGAATACTACAAAGTACATGAAAAAGAACAAGAAAGAAAAGAGAACAAACTCATTCGGAATGAGTCATTCTTTAATTAACTTGTGCGAGTTTTTGAATTTTTTTTTTTTTACAATATCTATTTTCATCTTTTTAAGTTTATGTAAGGATTAATGAAGGATACTCCATATCTCTAATCTGAAACATTGGTTAGTTTTTTTTAATTTTCTGAAGAAAAAAAAAACTAAAGCCAACGGTCGGCCCGGACCCGGCCCGAGCCCGGGCAGGCCGGTTCAGCCGGTCCCGGGCCTCAACCGGGCCATGCCGGGCCGGGCTTTTTGGTCATTTTGAAGGACCGGACCAGCCCCATGGGTGTAATGCCCTGATTTTTCATTTAATGAAAAATTATTTTATTTTGCACGTAGTGTGCACGTGCAATATTTTTGGTAAATATTTTCATCATGATGAGTGTAGATTTTTAAATATGTGCTTTTTAATTATTTGTTTTACAAAGCCTTCTTTCAATTAGACAAAAAGCCTTTTTCTTAAAGCCCAAAATTTAATTCATTTATTTTTATTTTAAAATTATTATTTTGGCCCATAAACTAAAGCCCATGAGTTAATTCATTTTTGAATACAACTTGTAATGTTGGATACAATTTAAAGGTTATTTTTATATAAAATTTAATGTACAATTTTTGGAGGCAAATGCTTGCACGTGCATTGCACGTACACGTACAAAGTGCACTTCCTATGCATGGCCGGTTGTGAGTTTGGAAGGAAACCAAAAATTTGAGTGGGATCATGGTGTGGTGGTTACTTGATTATGGGTGGTTAGTATAACTCCTCCTTAAATCTAAGCCATTTCCTCCTAACTCCTACTTCAATCTTAGCCATCCATTCTCCCATTTTTTTTAGTATAAATATCCCCCTCCCATGGCTAGTATTCTTGTGCAAATTAATTCTTCCAAACCTATAGTTCAATTACATTATCTAGTAGTTAGTAAGTGAGTAAAAGATTGAGAGATTGTGAGGGTTTGTGCTTGCAACAAGAAGAGAAGGAGAGGCCGGCATCCAAGAAGGGGAGCTCTCGGTGTGGTGTGCTTGGAGACTTGTGTGCACGTCGACTAGGAGGAGGAGCACTCTCATTGCAAGGACATTCGTTTAGGAGGTTGCAAATTGTACTTTCTTCAATAAGGTGGGTAAATTTTCCCTATTTCTAAATAGGAATGCATGCTAGATTTAATTAGAAAAATGATGCATGAAAATGATTAATAAGAATGCACATTTAATTGGAAAAATGATCTATAATTGATTGAATTGTTGATGTGCAAATTGTATGTGTTTCTACTGTTAAAATTCAAGTTGTGTGCGATATGATTATGGCTATGAATTGTGTAAAGAAACCTTCGTTAGTAGCATGAAAAATTATGTGCAAAGATTAGTATATTGATAATGTCGCTTTATGTGCTAAATTGGAAAATTTTTGTTATGACGTTGTAACGAATGAATTAAGATGCAATTATTATGTTTGGAAAATGAATAAGGGCAGAAAATTAGTATAGGGATTAATGAAATTATAATGTCGAAAAAGAATGTATTAGTGGTAGTATATCAAATTAACCAAATTGTATGGTAGAAATGTATTAATTATTGAAAAATATGTTTAATTATTTGAGAAAATTATTCTCATATACTGGAGTGTAATTCATGATGGAAATGATTAATCTGGAATTTTTACAGCATGTTAGTAAGAACAACTTGAAATGAAATTTTCATGAACATCGATATATTTTAAATAATAGAGAGATTTGATTTAAATAAAGTTTAAGTTGTAATGGTGACAACCCGAGCCCATAGCTCGAGTGGTCGGATCATTCTTAATCGCTACAGTATGTGTGGGGGTTTTCTCTGAGGTTGAGGGATCGAATCCCGTTGACACCATTCTTTTTATTTCGAACATTTCGAAAGAATCCGTTCGGCCGAAGAGCATTTAATGCTTTTCTCCCTTCTTTTAGACGGGTGTAGCACTCGGCCTAGTGGCTTGTGCCTTTGGTTGTTTCTCCTGTGGTCGCTGGTTCGACCCTGGCTTTCGGCAGTTGTTTATGTTGTGGGAAAACAAATTTTTTTGGATGTTTTGATAATCAAAAAATATGGAAAAAATATATTTTATTATCTTAAAAATATGGGGAGTTTATGAAAAATAAATTGAGGATTATTTGCATGAAGTGGAGCATGTTTAGAGAATAAAAGTAGAATTTAGAACTATAAATTCTACACTTGCATTTGTATAAAGTTGTAGCTTACAAAAGATTTAGAATGGAATATTGGAAAGGAAATACAAATAAAAAGGAATTATGTGTAGTAATGTGAATTATTCTCGTTGGAGAATAATGTGAAAAATTATGAAATGTAAATATTCATCTTTGATTGAATAACTAGTGATGTGGTTTTTAATGTGAAAATAATATTTCATGAGTTACATGATGAATAGTTGAATTTAATGTATAATTATGGACTATTGAACGATTTAGAAATCATGAATGGAAAAGAGAAATACTTTTGAGTATGATAACTCAATATGTGAACTTATGAGTTGAAACACTCAACTTTAGAAATTGTGAATGGGAATTGAAACGAAAGAGTAGCTAAGTCTCCCCCGGCATTTGGAAAGAAATGGAATGAAATTTGAAATGAAAGACCAAGGTTGGTCATATTTGAATGAATGAATAAGTCCGGTTTAGTGGAGAGGCTAACTCTAGAGCTTTGATTTTGTTCATGATTCTGATAAAAACTAAGGATTAGTACATAGTGGAGACGTGATGAAAGTAGGAGAAAAACATGAGTATGAGGGTCATTGGATTGGCGGCATGAGAGTATTCACAGGCTGTCTTCACGATGCGTCGTGACATGACGTGGATACTGCTCCAGAGTACCGTCCCGGTGGCGACGCTTGTGGGATGTTTGGTGACTGCAAGAGGATCGTGTGCCATGAAGGAGGCTGAATTGCCATAGGCTGTCTTCACGATGCGTCGTGACATGACGTGGGGTTCCCCTCCAGATTATCTATACACGTGCTTGTACTCATAGATCATCTAGGATACCTACCGTAATTACAGTAGTAGATTAAGTCATGGCGAGGGATTGAACCCTACAAAGATGAAGAATGATTAAGGGCTTGCCCTCGGACCTATATAGTATGGGATGCATAGAATCCGAATAAGTGCGCATTAGTGTCATGTAACATAAATAACTGCATTAAGGACTAAGTGCACAATCACAACAGGACATCAATAGGGTAGTCCCTTTAGTTTGATATATGACAAGTGTGTGTTTGCTGAATATGGAAAATAAGTTATACTATTCCCGGCATAGAGAGGATGACCGTGTATAATGTTCGTCGGTTGAATAAACTGACGTACCCACAGTCTTATATGCAGGTAAGTGACATGATAAAGATTAAAGAGGAACAAATGCTTAAAGATTATCCAATGTTGTTGTACATTCATTTAAATGTTGTAATTTTACTTCCGCTGTGCAGTGTAAATTATAATGAATTTATGTAAACTCTGATGTAAAGTGAAAAGTTCAAATTTTCTTGTAAAATTGTACTAAATGAAGTGGAAAGATCCTGTAGAACTCTCGAATTCAGTTGTATTTGGGATTCGGGGCGTTACAATGGGAGGGGGCCGGTTCACAGTTCAGACCAAAAAGGAGGGGGGCCGGGCCGGGCCGGTCCCGGGTTGGCCCGGACCTGTTGCCATCCCTACTCTTTCACCATCCAAATTTTGAATTAAAATCATATTCCTTAATTAAGCCTTAAAAATCGTGCATTATTATATAGATGTTATTAGATAAATTTTTCAAAAAAAATGTTTTATTATTTTCTTAATTTTAAAAAAAAGTTATGTGCAATATTGCATGGGTTATACTACATATTATATTATATTATATAAGTTTGTGCAATATTGCACAAGGGTACACTAGTTTATGTTATACAATATATTATACTAAGACCACTTTTGGTATAAGAATTTTTCTTTTATTTTTTTTTCAAAACGAAAAAAGAGACAAATGTAGAAGGCAACCCCATTTTTCTTCATCCAAACTAGTATAACCTTGTGCAATATTTTGCACATAAATTTTTTAAAATGAGAAAATCACAAAACTATTTTTGAAAAAATTCTTCAAACAATATTGCACACTTTTTAAGGTTTGATTAAGGGATATCATTGCACTTTAAAATTTGGATGAAGAAATAACGGGGACTTACCTCCTACATTTGCTTTCCTTTTTTTTGTTTTAAAATTAAATAATAAAAAATCCTTGGACCAAAAGTGGTTTAGCATAATATATTTTATAGATTTAAATTGGAATCTTATCCCTTAGTTAAATCTTAAAAATGTGCAATATTGTATCTATACAATATATTATGCTAAGCCACTTTTGTTTAGGATTTTTCTTTTTTTTCTTTTTCTTTTTACAATAAAAAAAGGAGAGCAAATATAGGAGATAACTCTCCACTCTTGCTCCATCCAAATTTTGAATTGAAACCATATCCCTTAATGAAACCTAAAAAATCGTGAAATAATGTATAGATGCTATTAGATTTATTTTTCAAAAATAGTTTTATTATTTTCTCATTTTAAAAAGTTATGTGCAATATTGTACAGATTTATACTATCTATACAATATATTATGCTAAGACCATTTTTGAAACAAAGATTTTTTTCTTTTTAAAATAATAAAAAAAGTGCAAATATAGGAGGTAACTAGCACTGTCACAAAAATCTAAAACCTGGAACCGACCGGGACATGGTATTGGACCGGAATCACATGGTCTATTGCTGATAGGGTTTGGATCCTAAAATTGGACCCGTTCATATTTTCAGATCGTGTCTGGGCCTGCAAAAAAAGAACCCGACCCGTACTCGGACTTGGTCAACTGCGGGTAGGGTCCGGGTCCTAAAATAAGACCCCTTCATATTTTCGGGGTGGGTATGGTTCAGCTCAAAATGGACCTGATCCGGACCCGGACAAAAAAAAAACCTAACCTCCCAATTAAACCGAAAAAAAGGCAAGGCGAAGAGAAGAAGCAGCAAGCCTAACCTCCCTCTCCTGCCCAACACCACCCGCTCGCCGTTACTCGAACCCGATGGGTAGCATTATTTGAATAGGATCCGAACCCAGTTCTCACGGGTCGGGTCTGGGTCCAATATTTGGACCAGTACAGAAGTATATCTGGGTTTGGTAGTACAAGACCCGATCCGACTGACTCGATTGCTAAAGGTAAACCTTCCACTTGCACTTTATCCTTACAAATTTCAAATTAGAATTATATCCGTTAATCACCTAAAAATATTGCAGTATTGTATACATGTTATTATATGAATTTTTCAAAAAAAAAGTTTTGTTATTTTCGCTTTTTTTTTGAAATTTTGCGCAATATTGTACAAAGTAGATGTTATTAGAGATTTTATTAGTTTTTTAATTTTTTAATAATTCGGTGCAATATATTGCACGGGTCATACTAGTTTACGATGTTGTTAGTTTTTTTGGAATTAGAGAAACGGGGGTTATGTGGCCTCCTCCTCCTTCCCACCACGTATGCCGTTACCTTCTCCCAAAAAGAAGAGAAAAATTGATGATGCCCTACTCCTTCATGATTCCTCGCCCTCTCCTTCTCCCTCTCCTCAAAAAGAGTGCCAAGGTGATTGATACATGCAACTCTGACCACGCCCTATTCATAATCTTTTTTAACTTTGTTATTGCTTATACTGAAGTTTCCACAACTTAAAACCCTGGGTTTGGTTGTATTTATCTTATGTACCTTATAGAAACCCATGCATGTTAATGGAGAAACATATGATTGTGTTTGGAATTCGATATGTAGGAACATTAGTGGTTTAGTCCCACATTGGTTGCAGAAGAAAATACCTAACCTTAACCCTAACCCTATATAAGAACCTAATTGATTAGTTTAGAAAAAAAAATTACTTGATCTAGCATAAAGCATATATAATTTCTGTAACTTTCTTTCTGGATGAATCTTATGTTATTTGGATAAAGAAAGAAATTAAGAGAGGGTGTTAAGAGAGATCAAGATGAGGTTTCATTTCAAGATAATGACAAGTGGGTTACCATTTCTAACTTTCGGTTAATTACCATGTCTTATAACTTTGTGTGAGAACTGTCCATTAGTTTTGATTTGGGAGAGTGATATTATGTTATCTTGATGTTGCCTGAATACGATTTATGATCATGATGGTGTAATATTTTAATTAAAAGGTTCTTGTGCAGTGTCGCTAGCTCTAGAATGTGTGTATCTTGTATGCCCACATGCTTAGTTGCATCATCAAAAGGCATGCTTACTGGTTGTTAACATACACATCTACATGCTCTGCAGTCATAGGATTCTATGTGGTGATTAGTAAATGCTGTTGCTTAAAAATAGGACCAGTGAGACTAAAAAAGTATATAGAATTGTTATCAATTACTAAGGTAATTGATAAATTGCCTCATGTAAGTGAATATCTGGTAACTTTAGTAGAATGATGTCAAAATTTTGACTGACAGGAAATAAATCACAAGTTAGCTATGTGATGAACCGAGGTTTGGCAAAAAGGGTTTTGGTTAAAACTTACTATACTCAGATCTTCTTAGGGGTACACCCGAACAGCCAAGTCATTTCCAGATCCAATCTGGGCGTTCCTGATCAGTTTGGCCAATCATGTAAACTATTAAATTTGTGCATAACTATAGTACATTCGAGGGAAGGTAGAGAGCCAAAATTTGGCCATCTATTGCATTTCATAAAAGATTGATATAGTACACCATAACTGTCATAAATTACATTACAATATATAATTTATGGTCGTGTTTCCATGTCCTATCTTTTACAAAGTCTGCATGTCTTGCACAGTCAATTCATATCTGAATCTATGTCATTTCCCATATTCTGCTGGTATTTGTGCTTCCTAGATAGAAGCAATTGATCCTTAATTTCGTTGGTTCACTGCCACTACACCCAAACTGTGGGTTGAAGAGTTTGTATTTCAATTCTAACTACTAAGGTACAAAACACGAAAGTTTTTTTTAGGGGAATAAAACTCGGAAGTTAACGACAATTTCCATTATGTCTCTTGTCCATTACAGGTCAGACTGCAAATTCGCAGAATACATTTGGAGCACTGCATAACTCGTTTAACACTCCTTCAGGACATGCTTTGATACCGAACATGTACACAAATACAACGAGGCAGATGCAGGGACAACAAATGCAACAGCAACAACAGCAACAACAGCAACAGAATCAGTTGCAAAATTCAGTTGTTTATAGTCAGTTCCGAGAGATATTGAATCCAAATACTTCACATCAAATGCAGAAGCAAAATGTTTTACATCAAATGCAGCAACGAAGGCAACCAATATTGGATTCTCCCCAACAGAATGTGATGCAAATGACACCGAGTTTCCAGTCAAATCGGTCGAGTTCAGGTCAAGGGTATTTTCTATCTCTAGGAAGTCAACATAAATCAGCAGGAGGACAAAAGCAACTCACGGGACAACAGTCAAATATACTAAATACTCAACAAAATCAGTTTTTCAGGCAACAACACTTGAACCCGCAAAATTTTTCTGTGCACCGTCAACAACAGTATCAGAACCAGATGTTCGAGTCTCACATAAATCAACAGTCAATGAACATAATGCAGCAGAATAAGAGTGGAGTCCACCAACAACTGCAAGTTGCAACTTGGCAGTCATCTTTGCCGATGGTGAAGTCGCAAACTCAGCATTCCCAGCATCAGTCTCATGTCCAATCCCAGAATTCACAATTATGGCAGAAGTTGGTGACGCAACAGGAACAGTCAGGGTCTTTGCAGAGAGGAATGCAACAACAAAGAGACCATTGTAAAGCCTCATCCAGTAGTAAGTAACTCCAATTAAATTTATATTTTATATAATCTAGCTCATTTAAAATTAGAGATGGAATGAATGATTTCAGTCCCTTGCTTAGACTATAGATTGAGCAATTAAAAAAATAAAGGATTTGCAAAGAACTCTCATTGTAGAAGCTGAAAAGGAGAAGCAACCATTTTCGAAATTAAAATTCCTTATTTTTCTTCTCTACCTAATTTATTATACTTTTACTTTGTAATTTTTCTGCCTGTCACTTATTTTCAGTGGGGGATAGAATATCCTGCATATCATCAGAATTTTCCACATGTTTCTCATGTTCATTCTATATTTTCCAGTAAACAAAAACGAGTATCATCACTCATATGCACACAAAGATTGATGCTGGAGAGGAAAGTCTAACTTGATTTAAGCACCTCCCCAGGACATATAGCAATGTAGGTATTGATTTATTTGGTGTCACCAGTAGGCTTAACAGGCCTCACAAAAGAACCTTCTTTTGTAATAGTAATTGCTAACAAACTTGTCTAAAGCATCACTAGACACTTATCAAGAAAAACGATATTGAAGGAGTGGAGGTTGATCACACTTAGTGTAACACCCCGAATTCCCAAATAATCTGAATTCGAAGTTCCACAGGATCTTTACACTTCACTTCGTAAAATTTTACAAGGAATTTAAAACTTTTATTACAACAGAGTTTTTTACATCAATACGCAGCGGAATAAATAAAATACAACAATGAAAAATATACAATTGTAACAACTTTAGCATTTAAGTAATCATCAGCATCAAATTCATCTTTATATCTTCTTATAAATTCCAAGTCCTGCATATAAAACTATGGACACGTCAGTTGCTTACAACCGACGAAATATTATACACGACCATCCTCGCTATGCCGAAAGTATAACAATTCTTAAATACTTTAACAAACACAAACTTGATCACAAAACAAAGCTAAAGAGGGACTATCCTATTGATGTCGTGGGTGTTGTGCACTTAATCCTTAATGCAGTTATTTATATTAAATGACACTAATGCGCACTTGTTCAGATTCTATGCATCCCATACTACATAGGTCTGAGGGCAAGCCCTTAATCGTTTTTCATCTTGCAGGGTTGAATCCTTCGTTATGAGTTAAACTACTACGGTAACTACGATAAGTATCTTAGATGTTCTATAAGTTACGAGTCCATATCCAGACAGGCTGGAGGGAAATTCCACGTCTTGTCATGACGCATCATGTAGACAACCTATGAAAAATTTTCCTCCGTCATGGGACAATGGCACTACATAGTCACCAAATACCCCACAAGCGTCGCCACGGTCCCGATAATTCCGGAGATATATTCACGTCATGACATGATGCATCATGTAGACAGCCTGTGAACACTCTCACACCGTAGATCCGAGGTCCTCATACTTGTGTTTTTCTCTTACTTTCATCACATCTCTACTATAGTGTAGTCCTTACAATTTTAGTTTGTTTTAGAAGAAAATCATCACAACCTAGAGCTAGCTTACCCCATTGAACTTAAACCAATACAAAAGAGACAGTCAGCCCAACCTGGCTACTTTTCAAGAGATGCCTAACCCACACTGGTTAGCTCTCAAATTCATTAATAAAAACTGCCGGTCACTAGGGTCTCGCTTAGTCTCTAGATTCCAACAACCATCTTTTTCTAGAGATCAACAATAAGTCATATTCAATCTCAAATAATATTTCAATTCCTTTATTCATAAACTCTTATCAAGGAAAATATTTCCTTATAATCTCATAACATGAAGTATCTCATTTCGACTTCTTTTATCAATTTAATCATTTATAACATTGTATACGATTCAAATATTCTCAATCATATGTTAATAACCATAAAATCTCATTAAGAAGAATCTAAGTGCATTCCAAATCTTCATCTTTCTTAAATTAAACAATAGTCACATTTTAATCGATAAAAATCGAGTTCTTCAACAATATTTAATGTAAAATCCCCTTTCAATACTCACAAATTATATCAAAGTATTGTAGAAATAATTTTTATAAAGTCTAAACTGTTGGATCCTGTAGGCAAGACAACAAACACTAGAGGGGGGGTGAATAGTGTTTGATAAAAACTGCGGAAATTTTTCTCGGTGCAGTCGACTGAGATATGAACCAGTCGACTGATTTGTCAAAATAAATGAAAACAATAGCTCTGTGCAGTCGAGTGCTGAATGAGACGGACGACTGAAGGCACAATGGAATTACAACTACAAATGGCACTGACCAGTCGACTGATGGTGCAAGAAGTCGACTGTCCAGAAACTTTTTGCAGAATTAAAATAAACAGAAGTGAATGCAAACACAAGATAATCAATCACAGAGTATACAAGATATATCCTGGTTCGGTCCTCCCGACCTACATCCAGTCCCCAAGCAACCCACTTGAGATTTCCACTATTCTTGAAAACTTACAAGAATACCCTACGGCGTTACGACAACAACCTTGTCTAACCCGTAGTCCTTTCTCTCAACCAGAGAAAGCAACCCACTCTACTACCAAGAGTGAAAAGACACCGACTCTACAACCAAGAGTCAAAAACACTCTCCAACCGAGAGCAAGAGAACAAGAATACTTTACAGTCAACCTATAGCCTTGTTGTTGTATGTGTTGATGCACGTGGCTAACAGAATAGATCGACTTCTATACTCAGTCCAGAGCGAATTCAATGCTATACTGGACTGAATGTAGAGAACCAGAGTGTATGATCTTGAAAGCTTTGTTTCTCACAGAAAATATCACTTAGAATGTTCTTCAAGAGTGCTCGGAGTTCAAAGAAAAATTCTGTGGATCTTTTCAGTGAGATCTGAACTCTACTTAAAGAGTTTGATCTCCTGAACGTTGGGAGACAGTTACTCAACTGTCAACCAACGGATCTGAGCTTTTGAGTTTGAAAAAATTCGATTTTGAAAAACAGAAAACGGTCAAAAGCTCTCGAACAGTCGACTGGGTTGCCATATGAGTCGACTGATCAGAGTTTGAATAATTTTAAACAGTTTTGTACTATCATTCGACTGGCAGAAGCTTAAGTCGACTGGTACTCAAGAGTTAAAATTCTTCAAACTGTTTTGACTCTTTTTGGGGGTTTTTAAGAAACACACATTATGAAATATTTTAAGTGTGTGTGTGTGTGACAAGGCTTTACATCAGACTAAGACTCAACAAACGTAAAAAAATATAATGTTTACAAGACACAACAATTTGACATATTTGAGCTTGAAGTCTTGAGTCTTGAGTCTTGTCTTGAGTCTTGTCTTAAGTGAAGTCTTCATCTGTATCCTTTTGAGCTTGTTCAGTTGTTCAGCTAGAATTGTCTTTGGTATGTACACTGCAATGTTAGCTGTATAACATAGACACATGTTGCACTGTGTTGTGATCATCAAAATCAAGAATCAACATTCTCCTCCTTTTTGATGATGACAACACAATAGCTGATAACAATTTATATAGAAACATACAAGCATCGATTTTAAAAGCTCCTCCTATTAAAAACACAATATGCATACATAAAATAGATGTATTATCATAAGGAATGTATCAGTCGACTGAAAAATAGATCAGGCAACTGAACAGAATGTGAAAATATAACAAATGCAGTTAGCATAAGTATCACAGATGCAGCAGTTTAGAAGCAGTCGACTGTATCCCTTGGGAAAGTCGACTGACCAGAGATATTTCAATACTCAGAACAGTGTAGTGTAACAATGTTAACAAATCAAAACCTAAGCAACACATAACACAGATAGATAAAATATAACTCAGATATTTCTCTCCCCCTTTGGAATCATCAAAAAAACAAAGGAACAAGCGTTTGCATCAGAAAAACTAAGAGAAAGTCTGATACATAAAACAAATGCATTTAAAGGAAATTACATAATAGAAAAGAAAATAAAAATCTTCAATCTTCTTCATCGGAGTCTTCATCATTATCTTGAGAAGGAGGATGAAACTGAGAGGTGAAGAGATGAGTTAGGTTGTCTAGTTTGGAGTCGAGGGTATGGAGTTGGGTATCTACAGAGACTGAGTGCTTCATTAGGTAGGAAACACAGTCGTAGAGAGTACGTGGGTCATCAAAATTGGCTTGAAGAATAGGTGGATCATTAGATGTAGAAGGTTGAGAGGGTCTAGGTCTAGAAGTAGAACCTAAAGGAGCTTGGGAGAGAGGAGGAGACCTAGGGGGTGATCGAGTAGGAGTATCAAGGAGTTTCATACGTGCCAAACTAGCACGATCGAAACACTCATAACGAGTAACAACATTTGTCTCCGAATCTAGATCAACACCAAAGGCGATAAAGACTCTAGTTAGAAGACCTCCAAAAGGTAGAAAGTGAGTGTGGTCTTGATTAAGTTTAGAAAAGATAACTTGACCCCAATTAACATCAATTCTACCAAAAATTGCATATATAGCTTTTTGTAATTCAATAGAATATTGGTCATAACTACCCTTTTTAGGAAGGATGTTATAGGCTAATATTCTACCTACAAGCTTAGCAATTGGTTTGATATTTTTGCTTGTCATTGGAGGGCCAGAATTAGGTAGGAAAATTCTAGATAAAATAGATGGAT
This sequence comes from Hemerocallis citrina, assembly GCA_017893485.1. Taxonomy (NCBI): domain Eukaryota; kingdom Viridiplantae; phylum Streptophyta; class Magnoliopsida; order Asparagales; family Asphodelaceae; genus Hemerocallis; species Hemerocallis citrina. The sequence continues at coordinate 379,135,657 of CM030358.1, read as the reverse complement.
TATCTAAAAGAATTTCATCAAGAGGTAATCCCACATCATCAATACCCAAAATTTCATTCATCCTAGTCGGTGTGAGTGTCATTTTACTATTCTTCACAGACGACCGGATTAAGACATCCCCAGTAGGTTTTTGGACTACTATCATATTTGTATAAAACAAATAGATGAGTTGGGGATAGTAATTAGGTTGGTTTGACAACGATAAAAAATCATAAAGACTGCAGTTTTGGAATAAAGGGATGAGATTGAAACGATCTAGATCATTAAAGTTTACAAATCTTCCAGGGAAGATTTGAATGGTACAAAAGACATACCAACGATCAAGAAGATCGGGACTCAAGAGATATTGAGTGTATTCTTGTGAAGAAGAACTACCCTCATGAGATCGTTTAGATCGTTTGGGTGCCATGAAAAGAAAATGGAAGGGATTTTACCTAAGAAAAAGAGGGATTCGATCAGGAGCAAGCACAAACAGCACTGAGAGAGTAGATCACCTTCTTCTCCAAAAGCTAGGGTTTTGAAATTGGGGGTAAATACTTGAGAACGGTAAGGAGTTAAAACGGCTAGTAAAGGGGGTTTTAACTGCGAGGGAACGGCTGAGATCAAGGAGAGGTGAAATCGACGGTGAAGATTAAAGAGAACGGGTGAAAAGATAAATGAATTCCATCTCAAAAGACGCGATGAATAGTCGCTGAAGATGATTTAGCTCGCGACAGTCGACTGGTAGGGAGATCAGTCGACTGAGTCGAGAAGAAAATAAAAGTTTTATGTCTACTAATCAGTCGACTGGTTTAGGAACCAGGCGACTGGTCAGATAAAAAAAATTGGTATGTTTTAAAAAGCCTGTACAGTCGACTTACTCAAAAGTATGGTCGACTTAACAGTAACAATTTTCAGCAAATATCAATAAAATCACAAATTCCAAGTTCTCTTCTTAAATTAATGAAAGTATCTTCTTTAAGGGGCTTGGTAAATATATCTGCTACTTGTTTATCAGTAGAGATAAAGTCTAAAGATATATCTCCTTTTAAAACATGATCACGTAGAAAATGATGTCGAATATCAATATGTTTCGTACGTGAAGGTTGAATCGGATTTTTAGATAAATTAATTGCACTGGTATTATCACACATAATTGAGGGTTTCTCAAATGAAATACCATAATCTAATAAGATTTGTTTCATCCATAAAATTTGTGCACATGCCAAACTTGCAGCGATATACTCAGCTTCTGTAGTTGATAGGGATACGGAGTTTTGCTTTTTACTGCACCAAGATACTAGGGAATGTCCCAAAAAGTGACATGTACCACTAGTACTCTTGCGATCAGTTTTGCTTCCAGCAAAATCGGCATCGCTATAAGACAAAAGTTGAAAATTATCGGTGCGTGGATAAAATAAACCATATTCAGATGTGCCTTTAATATATCTTAAAATTCGTTTCACTGCTTTTAAATGAGACTCTTTAGGACTAGATTGATATCTAGCACATAAACATACACTGAACATAATATCTGGTCTACTTGCAGTAATATATAAGAGTGAACCAATCATACCTCGATAGAGTTTTTGATCAACACTCTTACCTAATAAATCTTTGTCAAGAGTAGTAGTAGTAGCCATAGGTGTGGATTTACTACTAGTACTATCTATGTTAAAACGTTTGAGTAATTCCTTTGCATATTTACCTTGATTGATAAATATGCCATTTGAGGACTGTTTAATTTGAAGTCCAAGAAAATAATTGAGTTCACCCATGTGACTCATCTCAAATTCATTTTTCATGGTATTAGCAAATTCTTGACATAGATTATTATTAGTAGAACCAAAAATTATATCATCAACATATATTTGTATGATTAAGATATCATTCTTAACTCTTTTGATAAACAAAGTAGTGTCTACTTTACCTATTTCAAATCCTGTTTCTAAAAGAAAAGTTTTTAAACGATCATACCAAGCACGAGGTGCTTGTTTAAGACCGTATAAAGCCTTTTTCAATTTATAAACATGATCTGGAAATTGTTCATGTTCAAAACCTGGTGGTTGTTTAACATAAACATTTTCCTTAATAAACCCATTAAGAAAGGCACTTTTCACATCCATTTGATAAAGTATAAAATTCATAAAACAAGCAAAAGATAATAAAATACGAATAGATTCTAGTCTAGCAACAGGAGCATATGTTTCATCAAAATCTATACCTTCTTCTTGATTATATCCTTGAGCGACTAATCTAGCCTTGTTCCTTACAACCTGTCCTGATTCATCTAACTTATTTTTGAATACCCATTTGGTACCAATGATAGTCTGATCAGGAGGTCTAGGAACTAAATCCCATACATCATTCCTTATAAATTGGTTTAGTTCATCTTGCATGGCATTCATCCAATATTCATTCTCACAAGCTTCTTGTATATTTTTCGGTTCGAAATCCGACAAGAATGCTTTATGAGAGATCATATTAACATGTGAACGTGTCTGAATACCATGGGAGATGTCACCAATTATTAAGTCATGAGGATGATCTTTAACTTCAACAAATGACTTTGGTAAAGTTGAAGATATCACAATCGGATCAGTCGACTTGACTTGTTCTTCAGTCGACTGCTTTATGTCAGTCGACTGGGAGACCTTATCAGTCGACTTATCAGACAGTTTAGTTTGCTCTAAGGATTTAATCACATTATCTAAAGGTGATAAATCAGTTTCATCATCTTTATTTAAGGTTGATGAAGGTAAAGATTCATCGAATGTAACATGCATTGATTTTTCAATAGTTATTGTAGACTTATTGAAAATTCTATATGCTTTACTTCCATTTGAGTATCCTAAAAAGATACCTTCATTAGATCTAGGATCAAATTTGTCTAAATTATCTTTTGTGTTTATAATAAAACACTTACAACCAAATGTCTTAAAGTAAGAAACTTTAGGAATTTTATTAAAAAATAACTCGTAACAAGTCTTCTTTAGTTTAGGTCTTAGAAGAATTCTATTTAAAACATAACAAGCTGTAGCAACAGCTTCAGCCCAAAAATGCTTTGGTAGATTGCTTTCAACAAGCATAGTACGTGCGCATTCTTGCAAAGTCCTATTTTTCCTTTCAACCACTCCATTTTGTGGTGAAGCTCTAGGAAATGCAAATGAATGTGTTATACCATTCTTGTTGCAATATTCTGTAAATATTTCATTTTCAAATTCTCCACCATGATCACTTCTAATAGTGACTATGGTTAGAGATCTTTGATTTTGGACACGTTTACAGAAATGTGCAAATTCCTCAAAAGCATCATTTTTATGTTTTAAAAAGAATGTCCAAGTGAATCTTGAAAAATCATCTACTAAAACAAACACATATCTACTTTTATTTAAAGAAGCAACTCTAGTAGGGCCAAATAAATCCATATGAATTAATTCGAGCGGCCTACTAGTAGAAATTACTTCTTTTGTTTTAAAAGTGGATTTGATTTGTTTTCCTAGTTGACATGCATCACATAACTTATCCTTTTTAAAGGATAGTTTTGGCAGCCCTTTAACTAGGTTATATTTAGATAATTTTGAAAGATTTTTCATGTTCACATGTCCAAATCTTCTATGCCATAACCAAGATTCATTGTTAGAGGCTATTAAACAAAAGTCATTTGAAAAATCAATTGCATTCAAACACAATTCATAAATATTATTTTTACGAAAACCTTGAAAAACAACATTTTGCATAGTAGAATCATAAATCAAGCATGCATCTTTTTCAAAAACTATTTTATATCCTTTATCACACAATTGACTAATGCTTAAAAGATTATGCTTTAGACCATTAACCAAAAGCACATTTTCTATAATTGGGTTAGATATTTTACCGACCATGCCAATACCGATGACTTTGCCTTTGTTGTTATCTCCAAAGGTGACGGTTCCTCCATCTATACTTTGAATGGTGGATAGTAGGTTGGCATGTCCTGTCATGTGTTTTGAACATCCGCTGTCTAATATCCAGCGTTCTTTCTTGGGTACCTATAAAAAGTTTAAGGTAAATATGGTACCCTTTTTATTGGGTCCAAAAACACATTAGTTTGGAGGAAACCAAACCCATGAAGAGTTTGACCTTCCTCCATAAGCAGGAATATAATAAATAGAATTACACACATTTAACATATATGAATTAATATAAGCAATTCTATCATTCTGATTTAGACTGACTGGAACCCATACTAATTTGTTCTGTCCAGTCGACTTACCAGTGTTTTTCAGTCTACTGTTGGTGTAAATCAGTCGACTGGTTGATACACTAGGTCAACTTATAAGAGGTTTTGATCTCATCGAATAAGATCCACTTTTTCTGGACAGACGATTGGTTGTATGGTTCAGTCGACTTAACCGAACGTTAGTTTTGCTTTTATCACTAAAATTAACAACCTTAGGCTTTGCAAAGAAATCATACAACTTGTGTGTAACACTAGAAATAGATGCTGATTTAGTCTTACTAGTATTTACAACAGGAGATTCTTTTACAGAGGATTTTTTAAAACCAAGTCCATATTTTTGACTAGATGTAACTTGATGATGAAGCATATCATTTAAATTCTCTTTGCCTTTGTTAAACTTAGATACGTTCTTTGAAATCTCTTTATAATTCTTTTTGAGAGTTTCAAGATCAGTATCTAAACTTGCAATGCGAGAATTTAAGGATTTTACTTCCTTATCAAGGTTAAGATTTTCTTGATTAAGTGTTTGATTCACTTTCTCAAGATTCTTAACTCTAATCTTTTCTTTCTTTAACTCTTGGAATATTTCATTAAACGCATCAAGAAGATCTTCGGAATCATAATCATTACTTACATGTTCTTGTGCAGCCATGAAACATACATTTGCCACTTCGTTATTTTCATCCGTTTCTTCTTCGGAAGATGAATCACTATCATCCCATGTAGCTTGATAGGCCTTCTTGTTCTTGGCAAATTTGTTCTTTGGATATTTGTCCTTCTTGAAGTTGGATGATTTTTCCTTGTTCTTTGCATTTTCTAAGGGACAATCCTTCTTCATGTGACCTATTTTATTGCACCTGAAACATGTAGGAGGGTCATTAGAATCTCTAACTTTAGAATGAAACTTACCCTTCTTTAAGAACTTCTTGAATCTCCGAGTGAACATTGCTATTTCTTCTTCATCTTCTTCCTCATCTTCTGAGTCTATCATGGCTTTAAAAGCCAATGATTTCTTCTTTGCTTGGTGTGATTCTGTATCTTTCTTTCGATCTTCAAGTTGGACCTCATATGCCATGAGATTGCCAACAAGATTCTCGAGAGAAAGTGTTGACAAATCATTCGCTTCCTCTATTGCTGTGGTTTTCTTTTCCCATTCTGGAGTGAGTGCACGTAGGACTTTTCTAACCATCTCTGCTTGGGTATAAGTCTTTCCAAGCGCCACAAGAGAGTTTGTGATGTCTGTGAATCTGGTAATCATCTCGGACACAGTCTCATTGTCCTTCATTCTGAACATCTCAAACCTGTGGACAAGAGCAGAAATTTTAGACTCTTTTACTTTATTCGTTCCTTCATGTGTTACCTCGAGTGTATGCCAAATTTGATGTGCGGTTGTAGCATTGGATACACGGTTGAATTCTTCCTTCGTAAGTGCACAAAATAAGGCATTCATTGCTTTGGCATTGTTCATAGTCTGATTCTTTTGATCATCATTCCATTGTGCATATGGAATGGTAGGGGCAGTGTATTCTGTCTCTGTCATTTGCCATATCTCATAGTTGATTGATTGAAGATAGATTCTCATTCGGTACTTCCAATAATTGTAGTTTGTTCCATCAAATAGTGGTGGCCGTTGTGTAGATTGGCCTTCATGGTACTGATTTGTATTTGACGTAGTTGCCATAGCCTGTAACCTCGTTCTGATACCAAGTGTTGGATCCTGTAGGCAAGACAACAAACACTAGAGGGGGGGTGAATAGTGTTTGATAAAAACTGCGAAAATTTTTCTCGGTGCAGTCGACTGAGATATGAACCAGTCGACTGATTTGTCAAAATAAATGAAAACAATAGCTCTGTGCAGTCGACTGCTGAATGAGACAGACGACTGAAGGCACAATGGAATTACAACTACAAACGACACTGACCAGTCGACTGATGGTGTAAGAAGTCGACTGTCCAGAAACTTTTTGCAGAATTAAAATAAACAGAAGTGAATGCAAACACAAGATAATCAATCACAGAGTACACAAGATATATCCTGGTTCGGTCCTCCCGACCTACATCCAGTCCCCAAGCAACCCACTTGAGATTTCCACTATTCTTGAAAACTTACAAGAATACCCTACGGCGTTACGACAACAACCTTGTCTAACCCGTAGTCCTTTCTCTCAACCAGAGAAAGCAACCCACTCTACTACCAAGAGTGAAAAGACACCAACTCTACAACCAAGAGTCAAAAACACTCTCCAACCGAGAGCAAGAGAACAAGAATACTTTACAGTCAACCTATAGCCTTGTTGTTGTATGTGTTGATGCACGTGGCTAACAGAATAGGTCGACTTCTATACTCAGTCCAGAGCGAATTCAATGCTATACTGGACTGAATGTAGAGAACCAGAGTGTATGATCTTGAAAGCTTTGTTTCTCACAGAAAATATCACTTAGAATGTTCTTCAAGAGTGCTCGGAGTTCAAAGAAAAATTCTGTGGATCTTTTCAGTGAGATCTGAACTCTACTTAAAGAGTTTGATCTCCTGAACGTTGGGAGACAGTTACTCAACTGTCAACCAACGGATCTGAGCTTTTGAGTTTGAAAAAATTCGATTTTGAAAAACAGAAAACGGTCAAAAGCTCTCGAACAGTCGACTGGGTTGCCATATGAGTCGACTGATCAGAGTTTGAATAATTTTAAACAGTTTTGTACTATCAGTCGACTGGCAGAAGCTTAAGTCGACTGGTACTCAAGAGTTAAAATTCTTCAAACTGTTTTGACTCTTTTTGGGGGTTTTTAAGAAACACACATTATGAAATATTTTAAGTGTGTGTGTGTGTGACAAGGCTTTACATCAGACTAAGGCTCAACAAACGTAAAAAAATACAATGTTTACAAGACACAACAATTTGACATATTTGAGCTTGAAGTCTTGAGTTTTGAGTCTTGAGTCTTGTCTTGAGTCTTGTCTTGAGTGAAGTCTTCATCTGTATCCTTTTGAGCTTGTTCAGTTGTTCAGCTAGAATTGTCTTTGGTATGTACACTGCAATGTTAGCTGTATAATATAGACACATGTTGCACTGTGTTGTGATCATCAAAATCAAGAATCAACATAAACAATTTTAGAAGAATATTAGTATTTTTTCCTTTTGATTTTTTGAGTATTTTTATAGTCTCAACAATTTTTATTTCACTTAAAACTCAAAATACTCAAAAAATCAAAAGGGAAAACAAAAGTGGCAAGGTCCGGATTCGAAACCAGAACCGAACCCCAAATCCCGCCGATGAACAGTAACCAACCCAACATGCACCCGAAGACCAGAAGGTCTAGAGTGACTAACTGATATAAGGAGGGATTGAAATGTATTTATATCTATACTTGCGGTGATTTAATTTAAATTGAAATTCATAAAAACAGAGTCTCTAACAAGACTCGAACCCAGATCCAAGCCTCCGCTATGCTACAGTAACGGACCCAAAGCGCACCCGAAGACCAAATGGTCTTGAGTGACTAACTGATATGAAATGAATTAAATACTTTTTGTATATACCGCACTGTATTTAATTTTCCTTTAATAAACTCGATCTTTCAATCAGTTTGTACTCATTCAAAAACTTAATTTTTTTCCAGAACATTTTCTATCAAAATTACAGTATAGTATATTATATTCAAACTTTATAAAAATTCTCTTTTTGACAATGTAACAAAATCTTCCTCCCAAATTGTATCAGAAAACATATATAATCAATTTTCAAATAAAATGTTGTTTTTCATCAAAAACTTCTTCATAAAGATTTCTATACTCAAATTATACTAGTGAGATTAATTCCACATTTCTTTATCACGTTAGTGTCAAAAAATCCTTTCATACATATTGCATTATTTTTATTATAATAGGAAATATTCTACCACGCATCAATTTTTCATTCCAATAAATTCACTAGATTGTACTTCCTTTTTCACTTTTTAATTTAACAAGATTTCTAATTATTTATACGAATCACAATATCAATTCAACATATTATGACACAATTAAATTAAAATCATGCAATCTACATTTAACATATCAATCAAAATTTAACAATTAAAACATATATCAACTAGCATGCATTCTACTCCTAAATTAGAAAGAATTTTAGAAACACCCACCCAAAATTGAAGAATTAACAAGCAATAATTCCCCTTCGAAGTGCTCCAAAAATCCCAATCGGCCTCCTCGAAATCCGTACACAAAGAAAAGCCCAAACTCCATTTCGGCCAGAGCAACAGTGAGAGAATCTCTTACTCCATTTTCGGCATGCAACAGGAAGCACCTTCTCATCTTTACATATGCATATATATCTACATGGTTTATATATATACATATATACTAAAAGATGGTGTATATGTGGTAGGTGGAGAAAGCAACAGAGAGATGGCTGGATTAGGGGTTTCGGAAATGATAGGAAGAAGGAAAGAGAGAGGAGATGAGAGTGTGCATTTAGGAGGTATAAGTATGTATATATATATATGTATACACACACATTTGTGTGGTGAGTAGGTGAAGAAACATGGTGGGGGAGACAATGCTGGATGGTTTTCGGCAGAGCAAAATGAAGAAGGGGCTTCGGGTATTAACAGAGAAAGAGAGAAAGAGGAATGAGGAGAAAGGGGTGTGGGGTATTATATAAGTAATTAGGTGATGGTTATAATAACTACCCCTACCACTTAACTCCAGTACCCACTCATGCAAATTCAAAAATTGTTTTCCCCTCCTGCTCCAAAATAGCCAGCCTCTACCATTTTCATGCGTACACACATGAACGTGCATCACACTTGCACACACTTCATTCATACACACATATATATTTAATTAAAAACATATGTATATAATATTTAAGATGCATATAAATTTTAGTTTAATTAAAAATTATAGTTTTTTATGCACAAATAAAATAAATACACACACCAAAATTTTATTTTGAAAAGAATACGCTGACATACGTGCACCGAAAAATATGTGCATCACACGTAAAATATCAGAATACGAAATCGACTTTATCAACGGAAAAATATTTAAATATAATCGGAATACAACATAAGAAAAAATATATTTAATATACGTATTCAATAATGTACTCAATACGTATTTTGAAAACACGTGCACAACACGTATATAATATTTTAAATCAAAATGAGAGAAAAATAAACTTCCGTTTATAAAACAAATTCGAACACATTTATTAAATAAACAGTTGAAACACGTGGAAAATATCATAAGTAGCGGTAAAAAAATATGTAATCGATACGTGCATCGATAATACGTATAAAGCACGTAAAGCACAGAGATTGGAATATTATATTTGAGTTGACTCAAATAGAATTAAAATAAATTTTGAGAAGACGGAAAATGCATAAATAGTCGGAAATCAAAATATGTATTAAAGTACGTTACAAAATACACGTGCATAACACACGAAAGGCAAAATTGTCATTTCCAATTTTGCGGGGTGTTACACTTAGATCACCTTGTGCTTTAATTAATGGCATGTTCGGTATGACTAAAGGGGAAAACATCACTGATCTCCTCCATTACCTTACGAAGGAAATATGTCGAATTCATTCTATATGATAGACATTCATTTAATTAGAAGCGTATAAATGAATTCACTCACCATTTATCCTAAAAATGTTCCATTGTCATGTTATGTTCTCGTGTGTATTTTATTCCCAAAGATCTATGCATTTTGATATCTTCTTTTTTTACAGTGGTCATGGATTGTACTGGCCGAACAAGTGATGCAAATTTAGCTCAGCTGCAAGAGGAAATCTATCAGGAGGTAACTTACTTCCTGCCCATTTCTATTCAATAAGGGCTTAGTTAGTTTATCATTCGTATACGATCTGTCATCCAACTAACAATTTGAATATGTTAGTATTGACCATGATTAGTTTGTTCTGCACTTGTCTTTATTATGATAGCTATGCACGTCAATTTGTTGCTAGACACTCATAGCATAATTAAGCATTGTCATGTAACCAATTTTGGATTCTTTACTTACTTTAATCACATCTATTAGAGTTTGCTAAAAAAATATCAGGTTCTTGCCTAAACAGTCTGGCAATATCTAAGTGCATCTCCAATGGAGCTGTAAATCTTTTTTTTGCAGCCCATTTGGGCTCCTACACTACTCCATTTCCCCCTCCAAAATGGAGAAGGTGCTCAAAAGCCTGCATACAAAAGCCTGCATATTGGAGGCTTTCCTCCAAATATGCAACCAACTCCATAATACTATTCCCCAAAGATAATTCCCATTTTATCCCTCTAATCTCCTACAATCTCTTACCAATTCCAATTGAGTCATTTTAAATTTATATACTAGTTATTTAAAAATAATATAAATTTTAATCTACTAATTATTTTTTAATAAACATTATAGCATTGGAAAGGTCTCGTCGATACCTTCAAAATGAAACTAATACTGAATAATATTCATTGAAATATAAAATTGCAAGTCATCAAGCTTTTTGGAAATGATAATATATTTGAAAATTAGACATAAAATAAACACACTACATTGAAATACATTGAAAGTTTAATAAGAAAGTTACACTGCTTCATTGTTGTGCCTTCCCTACAAATGTTCAATTAATGCATTTCTCTGTCTTTGAACTTCTTATGTCGAGCAAGGAACTGTGGGAATTGTTCAGTTTCGTTTATCTCCATGTCTTCAACATTTGAAATTGATGGTGGAGTAGAAACGAAAATATCTTCCTGCTCGTTGCAAGGAACAGGTGGATACGGAGGAGATGACCTAGCAGAATATTAGTATTTTTCATGTATTTTGGTTTTTTCATTTATGTACTTTCTGCATATGTTCTCTGTAACGGCCTGAGCCCGAATGAATTAAATATATCTATGTATGTTTATTTTATTCTAAAATATTTATTTTATATTATGTAGTAATATTAATTATATTATATATTATATTATTGATGCTGCTTGTTTTTAGGCGTGGGAGGAACAGATTATGTAAGTTCTTTTGGGAAGAGGAAACTCTGATCCCGGCCTCCGATATGACTCTACTGTGAGGCAGATGTGATGGATGTGGTGGATCTGAGTTGGCTCAGCAAGCGTTGGACACCTGCAAAAAAGTTTGAAACACCGGGAGGACTCCCGGCGACAGACCCTCCGACGCTCAAGTCAATAACCAGAGGATTAAAAATGACTTAAGTGATAGAAATTGCGATTACCTGTTTACTATAAAGATAGGACTGTATTTATAGGTGTTAGAACCTGGTTGTGGAGTGTTTTCGGGTCCCCTGATTAGGGGAATGCGACCCGGCCCATGTTGGGCTGGATTTGGGTGATAGGCCTGTAGGTGGCCCGTAAGCAGTTGTGAGATCTCTTCGAGATTGTTGCCCAGATCGAGTGGTGCAGATCGCCCGCCATTTTTACCCTCATCATAAGCCCCCCACTCTCGGAGGTGACCTTTCGGTCATCCTCGAGGAGTAGTTAATCCATGGTAGGTGTTGCGTAGACAATGACTATCGGCACGTCTCGAAATTGGAAGTGTCTCGCTGTGACGTGAGTCTGTGGGATGGAGTCAGTCTCCCTTGCTCGTGGTTTCCATGGGGGTTGGCCTCGGACAACTCGCCGAGGGCTTTGAGATCGGGAGGACAAGTGGACTCTTCATGAGGGTCGGCATCGATGCCTCGCCAAGGGCACAGCGAGGTCGAACTCTGGAGAAAGCTCCTCATGAGGGTCGCCCTCAGTTGCCACGCCGAAGGCATGGCTAAATTGAAGCCTCGAGAGAGCCCCTCGTGAGGGTCGGCCTTGGATGCCATGCCAAGGATGCGATAAAATCAAAGACATGAGAGAGCCACTCATGAGGGTCAGCTTCGGATGCCACGCAAAGGGCGTGACAAAATTGAAGCCTTGTGAAGGCCACTCATGAGGGTCGGCCTCGGACGCTATGCCAAGGGCATAGCAAAATTGAAGCTTTGAGAAAGCCACTCATGAAGGTCGGCCTCAGATGTCACGCTAAAAGCATGGCAAAATTGAAGCCTTGAGAGATCCACTCATGAGGGTTGGCCTTGGATGCCACACCGACGGCATGACGAAATTGAAGCCTAAAGAAGGCCACTCATAAGGATCAGCCTAGGATGCCATACCGAGGGAGCGGTAAAATTGAATCCTAAAGAAAAGTCCCTCGTGAGGGTTGGCCTCACATGGCATGCCGAGGGCATGGCGAAATTGAAGCCCTAAGAGAGCCACTCATGAGGATCGACCTCGGATGCTACGCTGAGGGCATGGAAAAATTTAAGTCTAGAGAATGCCACTCATAAGGGTCGGCTTCGATTGCTATGCCGAGGGCATGGCAAAATTGAAGCCCTCAGAGAGCCACTCATGAGGGTTAGCCTCGGATGCCACGGCGAGGGCATGGTAAAATTGAAGCCCTCAGAGAGCCACTCATAAGGATCAGCCTCGGATGTCACACCGAGGGCATGGTGAAATTGAAGCCTTGAAAAGATTTCCTCATTAAGGTCGGCCTCGGATGTCATGCCGAGGGTGTGGTGAAATTGAAGCCTAGAAAAAAGTCCCTCATGAGGGTCGGCTTCGGATGCTATGCCGAGGGCATGGCAAAATTGAAGCCCCTAGAGTCACTCATGAGGGTTGACCTCAGATGCCATGCCGAGGGCATAGCTAAATTGAAGCCTGGAGAAGGCCACTTATAAGGGTCAGCCTCGGAAGTCATGCCAAGGGCGTGGTGAAATTGAAGCCTAGAGAAAAGTCCCTTATGAGGGTCGACCTCGGATGCCATGCCGAGGGCGTGGCGAAATTGAAGGCTAGAGAAAAATCTCTCATGAAGGTCGGCATCGGATGCTACACCGAGGGCATGGTAAAATTGAAGCCTAGAGAAGAGTCCCTCCTGAGGGTCAGTCTCAGATGTCATGCCGAGGGCATGGCAAAATTGAAGCCTAGAGAGAAGTCCCTCATGAGGGTCAGCCTCGGATATCATGCCAAGGGCATGGAAAAATTGAAGCCTTGAAAGCCACTCATGAGCGTCGACCTCAGATACCACGTCGAGGGCATGGCAAAATTGAAGCTTAGAGAAGGCCACTCATGAGGGTCGGCCTTGGATGCCATGCCGAGAGCATGGAAAAATTGAGGCCTTGTGAAAAGTAGGTCACCTATATTTTTGTCTTTTTCGCAGACTGGCCACTGCGGTTGTAATTGTTTGTTCAATGAAATAGATTTGCTTGCCTCTCGATCTTCGAATTTGACTCATTGCTTTGACCCTCGGACCGTCTGCTTGGGACTGTAGGAACAACCCTTAATTTCTTCATTTCTTCCGTGTCTGATAGGCACATCAGGAAATCATGTGGCCTTGCTAGCATCATATTTTATGACAATTGCGGTCACTGCTGATTTTGTGGGTTGAGCGTTGACCGCAATAGGTGTTGGAACTTTTGTGGGGGACTTCAATTGCTTTTAAATCTCATTCCCCTTCTTTTGATTCTCGTATCGCAAGGGTGAGTGGCCGATATGGTAAGTAGGAGCTTCGTTGTCCGAGTGTTCAACCTAGAAGGGATTGGAAACCACGCTTGTGGTTTCGGGCTGCTTGCCCCGGATTCTGAGATCTGAGGATTTACCCCTTGAGACCTGAGAGGCATGGCCCATTCACGGTCAGGCTTGTCCATGGCTTATGGGCATTCAACCAAGGTTGGGCTTCTCGAAGCCTCATCAGGTACTCTCAGATTTTTTAGGCCAGATGGTTATCATCGGTATCTGAAGGCCGGAGCCGAATATCCACCCTTCGCAGTGGGCTTGAGGGTTCGCCCAAAAGGTGAGAGCGGAGTTCTGGTGCTTGTTTGTTGCTTGGGTATCTTTGGTGTAGCTCCCCGAACTTGCTGCCCGAGGAACCCTCAAGGTGGAAGTTTGTCAGGGAACCCGCGTCCGGTCCGTGCGGTTGGATCGGAATGTTGCAAATATTCCTGCTGGGGCCACCGGGGTGTGTCGGGTTCGGCATGCCAGTGAGGAGAGGTGGATTGTACGAGTGTTTAGCTGTAGGTTGGTCGTAACTTGGTTGTAACTATTTGATTTGCCGACCGTAGACTGGCCACCGCCGTAGTAATTCTCTTGCTTAATAGAAATCTTCTTGTTGGTATGTGTAAACCGTAGAACTGGTAGACTCATTTTTTTGAGGTGTTGGTGTAAAGTGCTGCGCCCGGGACGACCGAGTTGTAGAGGGTTGGCATCGGAAGCTACGCGGGGAGCGTGACGAGGTGAGGCTTGTGATGGTTCCTGAGGATCAGCCTTGGATCACATGTCGAGGGTGTAGAACAAGGTCTGTGAGAACTCAAGAAGATTGGCCATAGATCATACGCTGAGGGCGTAGAGTGAGGCTTGTGAGAACTCATGATAATCGGCCTCAGATCACACATCGAGGAATTTTCCTGGGCCTCGCCAGTCACGTGACATGGCACGTGTTTGCTTATGTCAGTCCTTGATGAATTCAATGTACCTAGGGAGTTGTAGTGTCGCCCACAATAATTGCGGGTAGTTAGGGGAGTTCTCCGTGGTCTATAAAATTCTTACTGCCAGATGTTGGACTTACAACTTTCCCAAACTCCCATATTCAACTAATGATGTCTTGGTGTTCAGTGGGGCCTGTGTTGAGTAGTCCGAGAACCCGTTCGTGGATCGAGCATGATGGGAAGATCGCCAGAGGGATTTGGTTCGGCCCCACCAGGATCAGCCCCACTGGGATTGGTGTTCAGTTGAGGGACCCATCTTTGTCCCGATTTCAAGATCTGAATTGTTTTCTACCGAGGTTCCGAGGAGGGTCGTCGTCAGGTCGAAGTGAGGGAATGAGAGTTCCCTTTGTCAGAGGATTCTTCATCCTTATGATTCACGTACACTGATGTGGTTTTGGCAATGTTCTAAAAGTTGCTAGGCGGTAGTTGGGCGGCCGATGGATCCTAGCACCTAGGCCATATAAGCGGAGCTTAAGCAGCTAGGCGCTATGCGGTTTTATTTAAATATTTATTTATTTATTTATTTATTTATTTATGTATATATTTTATTTATGTATTTTATCATTTTGTTTTATTTTGTTGTTACCAATTCTTACTCTAAATATTTCTCCTTGCAATTGCAGGATGAGCTTTATAAAATCGAATCAGTGTATTATTATTAGTCTTTTTCTTTTTTTGTAGTCTTATACTCATCTATTAGACTAGTATTAATCTATGACGAAGATCAGTAGTGGAGATTACCTGTTCAGCTGTTCCAGTCCATGGAGCAAACAGTGTGGGGAAGTGGGAGGCTTGAGTCGAGAGATGGGGGAGGGTTGCGTTAGGAGAAGTTTGAGAGAAAGGAGGAGGACGTAGTGTTGACGTCGGAGGTGAAGCAAGGCGGGAGGCGGTGTATGGTTGTGTTGACGACTTGACTTTGAAGCTGAAGAGAGGAGAGAGGTTGTGTTGACGTCGGTTGAAGTTGAAGCGAGCTGCTACTGCAAGGAGGGAGGTGGAGGAGGTTTTGATGACTGAGTGACAGAGTGAGTGAGAGCTGCGACTGTAAGGAGGGAGGCGGAGGAGGTTGTGTTGACGACTGCGAGCAACGACTGCGAGGAGGGAGGCGAAGGAGGAAGGAGGCGGAGGAGGTCGAAATTGAAGTGCATTGCGAGCTGCGAACCTCCGACTGCGAGGAGGGAGGCGGAGGAGGTGATTTGGGGGTTTTAGCGAAGAGGAATTAGGGATTTAGAGAATAGAATTGATTTCGGAATTTTTTTACGAGGATTTAGAGGAGAAAGAGAAGTTTTAGGGGTTTGAGTGTATTAGAGTGGGTCGGGTTGGAATAAGTCGAGTCCCTTTTTTTTAATAATTAAGTCCTAAGCGGGTCTAAGCGGATCTAGCCCGCCTAGACCCGCTTACACCGAGTACGCGCCGCCTAGACCCGCTTTCGCCTAGAACCATTAACCGATTTTCTTAAACGCCTAGCTCCTAGGCGAGGCGTTGGAGGGCCACCTAGCGCCTAGGCCGCTTTTTAGAACACTGGGTTTTGGGGATGATGGGTTGTGCTAAATCCACTGCCCCCGGCGTCATGTTGGTTCACCTGCTTCTGGCGCTGAAGCTTCATGCGTGTCTCTTATTGGTCGAGACTGAGCCTATGGGGCCGATTCTCGAGGGATTCTTGTGCCTGCCGACCCATCTCCTGACAAAAACAACCATTTGTTGATCGAAAGTCGGTTTATGTGTGACGCTTCTTCTGCGTGGGGGCCACCTCTGTGCTCAAGCACGTATGATGCCTCCCTTGCGCTCAAAGTGTTGGAGATACTGAGCCAGAACATGAGCTGATGCTGAAGTGTAAGATGACCACATGGCACTCGTCGGGTGTCCCCAGCCGATACTGAAGTGCGAGACGACCATAAGAGGTTTAGGCGGTAGTTTAGTTGCTTTGTTGCAATTGCCAAAATTTGGATTGGCCATCGCCACCTTATAAAAAAATCTTTAATGAAAGGCATCTTTGTGTCGATTCTTTGTTCGTGCGTGTGGTCTGTACATTATTTCTATCATGTCGGGAGGTACCCGTCGGATCCGCACCCTGAGGGTGATCCTCCGAAAATTTTTGGCGTTGGAACCTTCGGCATCGGATGTCATCCCCGAGGGGTTTTTTTTTTGTGTTGAAGCCTCCGGCATCGGATGCCAACCCCGAGGGGGTTATCGGAGGATATCCTTTTGATATTTGGCATTGAAGCCTTCGGCATCGGATGCCATCCCCGAGGGGTTTTTTTGGCATTGAAGTCTCCGGCATCGGATGCCAACCCTGAGGGGGTTATCGGAGGACATTATTCAAGGATATTTGGCGTTGAAGCCTTCGGCAACAGATCCCAACCCCGAGGGGGTTATCCTTCAAGGAATGAGCCTGGGCCTCGGGCACTTATTGCAACTGACTGAATAACATAAATTTGGAATGAAAATTAAATTCTATTCATTAACGGCTGAAGGTAAGTACATGGGTCGGCTTTGGAGGACCTTTTTACAAGTGTAGACCCCTAGGGATCTTTGTGGAATTTCATCAAATGTTCTGCATTTCAGGTCCTCTTGATTACCCTGCCCCTGGGTCTTCAAGTCAGTACATGGCCGTGCGGACCACTTTGGAGACCCTGTACGGGCCCTCCCAGTTAGGCGCTAGCTTTCCCTTCTTGCTTGGCTCGGATATTTAAAAGGCACTTGAGCACAAGGTCACCTTCTTTGATGTCCGCAGGGCGGACCTTCTTATTGTAAAATTGCTCAACCCTCTGTTGATAGATGTTCCTTCTAATGGTCGCCCTTTCTCAAACTTCGTCGAGGAGGTCCAGGTTAGCCCTGAGACCATTTGAGTTGGAATTCTCGTCAAAGCTTATGATCCGTGGTAACGGCAGTCTGACTTCCAGGAGAATTACTGCCTCGGTTCCAAGGTTATGTTAAAGGCCGACTCGCTCGTGGGGATCCTTTTGGTCGTGCGGTAGGACCACAGTATGTTGAGCAGCTCGTCAACCCACAGTCCCTTGGGGGATTTGTCTAGTCGCTTCTTGAGACCATCGAGGATTTACCAGTTGGCGTTCTCGACCTGACCGTTGGACTGTAGGTGTGCGATGGAGGAAATTCTTTGCTGAATTCCAAGGTCTTTACA
Source organism: Hemerocallis citrina (assembly GCA_017893485.1). Lineage (NCBI taxonomy): Eukaryota > Viridiplantae > Streptophyta > Magnoliopsida > Asparagales > Asphodelaceae > Hemerocallis > Hemerocallis citrina. The sequence continues at coordinate 379,117,804 of CM030358.1, read as the reverse complement.
GAATTTATGGAAACCCTTTCCCGCGAACTGAGTTCCATTGTCGGTAATGAGAATTTGAGGAATCCCAAATTGGCTGACGTTGTGCTTCCAGAAGAATTGTTGGGCCTGATACTTGGTGACAGTGGCCAGGGGCATTGCCTTGACCCATTTCATGAAATAGTCGATGGCCACGATGAGGAAGCACCGCTGGCCTGTAGCTTTAGGGAATGGTCCGACCAAGTCCATCCCCCACATGGCAAAGGGGGATGGACTGACAAGCAATTTGAGATTTTCTTGGGGCAAATTATGGACCGAAGAGAGCCTCTAGCATGTGTCGCACTTTTTAACTAGGTCTTGGGCATCTTGGAGGAGGGTCGACCAGTAGTATCCATGGTTGAGAATTTTCCTCGCGAGCGATCGACTGCCCATGTGGCAGCTACCGATCCCCACATGCATTTCCTCGAGCGCATACTTGGCGTCCTCCGGTGTTAAACATCGGAGGTAGGGCCTGCCGTCGGACTTTGTGTAGGAACGCTTGAAGAGCACGCCATCGATAAGCACGAACCTCTCGGCACTGACCTTGATCCTTCTAGCCTCGAAGGGGTCTTGGGGTAGCTCCCCATTTCTCAACTAGGTCAAGATGGGATCCATCCAAGTCGGTTGCTGGGCGGTCGGGTCTAGGTAGAGGATTTCGGAATTTTCCTTGTTGATGCTTGGTTGAACGAGGACCTCCACTAGGAATGTCCGATCTAAACCCTTGAAAGAGGAGGATGCCAACATGGAGAGGGCGTTGGCCTGGTTGTTCATTTCACGAGGTATTCTGACGATGGAGGCATCTTGAAAGCCAGCAAGGAAGATCTTGACATGGGCCAAATACTTGACCATTCAAGTATCCCGGGCTTCATACTCTCCGTATACTTGATGGACGATGAGTTGGGAGTCGCTTAAGGCTTTGACCCTTTTCGCCCCCACTTTGCTGGCTAGAAGGAGTCTGCTACCAGGGCTTCGTATTCTGCTTCGTTGTTAGATGCCTTGAAGCCGAAGTGCAAGGAGTACTAGTGGATCAAGCCATGTTGACCGCTTAAGATGGTTGCGTCCCCGCTACCCTCTTCGCAGGACGACCCATCCACATAGAGTTCCCAAATGGGGGTATCTTGCAAAGTCTCAGGGACCTCTGGGATCACACATTCGGTAATGAATTTGGCGAGCATCTGTCCCTTAATGGTCGTCCTCAGCTTATAGCGATGTCATGCTGGCTTAGCTCGATGGACCACTTGATTAGGCAGCCTGAGGTCTCCGACTTATGGAGGACTTGCTTCATTGATTGGATCGTGAGGACCTGAATAGAATGAGCTTGTTCACGGAGGATTTTGCTAACATAGTAGATGGGCTTTTGAGCTCCGTCTTCCTCCCTGATCAGGACTGTGCTGAGGGCCTGGTCTGAAGATGCCAAGTAGAGGCAACTTCGGAAATCACACAAAAAATAAATAACTATAAATATAATACCCTATGATCAAAAGTCACCAATCCGGTTAACCACCTTTTGGGAGGCGCCTATGGTGGGCAGTTGTACTATACTATAAATAATTTGTCTTCTAAATTGTATAAATTGTCTGAGCTTGGGGCAGGGGCGTTACAAGACGGCCGGTGACCGCTGCACTTCTTTGACATTCCTTGGAAGGGCCATGTCTAGGATGGCCCGGATCTTCTCAGGGTTTGTCTCTCTCGTTGGCTGACCATGATGCCGAGGAACTTTCCTGCGGTGACCCCGAAGGTGCACTTGGAGAGGTTGAGTCTCATGTTATGCATTCTCAGGACCCTGAAGGCCTCTTCCAGGTCACCCACATGGTCTCTGCCTCGGAGGCTTTTGATGAGCATGTTGTTGACATAGACCTCCATGTTCTGACCAATTTATTCTTTTAAGACCTGGTTAACGAGTCTCTGATAAGTGGTGTCTGCATTCTTTAATCCGAAGGGCTTGACCCTGTAGTAGTAGAGCCCCTGATCAGTGGTAAATGCCGTTTTCGGTATGTCTGCGAGGTACATCTGGATCTGGTTGTAGCCAGAATAGGCATCCATGAAGCTCAACAATTCATATCCTGGACATAGCATCGATTAGGGCATCAATGCTGATGAGGAGGAGTGGATCTTTAGGACATGCCTTGTTGAGGTCGGTGAAGTCGATACACATTCTCCATTTGCTATTGGCTTTCTTGACCAGTACGACGTTAGCCAACCACTCTGGGTAATTGACCTCTTGGATGAACTGGGCAGAGAGGAGTTTTTCGACTTGTTCCTTCATCGCTTGTTGCCTTCCGGGAGAGAACTTTCGGTGCCTCTATTGCACTGGCTTAGAGTCTTGGTGGATGCTCAGCCTATGCATAATGAGGTTCTCAGATATCCCCAGCTTGTCTGACGGCGTCCAGGCGAACAGGTCTTGATTGCGGCGGATACAACAGATAACTTCCCCTTTAAAGCAGGGGGGAGACTTGCTCTTTTTGAAGCATTTGGCAGGTTCGGCCTCGGAGATTGCGATCTCCTTGAGGTCGTCCACAGGCTCGGATCCTATTTAACTTCGGTCCAATGGGAGCTTAACCGCTTCAGGAGGGAGGACTGTGCCCCCACCGTGGCGGTATAACAGGGCCGAGCTACCTCCTGATTCCCTTTGACGACCCTGACCCCAAATTTGGTCGGAGATTTCATGCGCATGAGGTAGGTCGAGGGTACAGCTTAGAGGGAGGTGAGGTCGGGTCAGCCCAGAATAGCATTATAGGTGGCTTTGACACCGACCACTATGAAGTCCATCGCCTCTGTTCGGGAGGTCAGGAATTTTCCTACAATGACATCCAGGGTCACGATTCCCTCGATCTAGATCGGGGAACCGGAGAAGCCATGGAGGGTGTACCCAGCTAGTTTCAGACCCTCCTAAGAGAGCTTTAAAGCTTCATAGGCCGCTAAGAACAGGATATTCACCGAACTCCCGTTGTCAACAAGAATATGGCGGACCTCGTGATTGGCGAGCGCCAGGCTTATGACCATGGCATTGCAGTATGGGACCCGAACATCTTTGAGGTCTTCGTCCGAGAAAGAGATAACCAACCCGAGTCCTCGGGGAGGGGGGCAGTTGTGAACGAAGTTTACCTCCCGGATGAAGACCTTGCAGGAGGAGATACTCTCTCCCCATGGGCCCACCATGGACGTAGTGGAGGATGGCCAGATTATCGGCATCATGATGTTTGGGCTCTGGCTCGATGTTTGTTTGCCCCGCGAGGTGGCGAAGAGGCTCTCGGGCCATTCCCCGTGAATTTAGCAAGATAACCTCTTCGGATGGCCTCGATTTTGTCCTTCATGGCTCAGCAATTGTCGGTGCCGTGGCCATGGTCCAGATGGAAACAGCAGTAGTACCTCCGGTTCCTTTTCATGTTGGGGTTGTTGGACTAGGAGTCATCTCCCTTTATTTCCATCTGGATGGCCGACACGCACACATTGAGCGGGTGAACTTATCGAACCCGGAATAAGGGGGGCGCCTCTGCCCAGAGGCATCTTTCTGGGCCTTCATGGAAGGCTCAGAGTTGTCTGCCTTCCTTTTTTGCTTTAGGGGATCCTTTTCAACCTCCCGGGTGGAGGGCCTCTTTGGCGCGGATGTACTTCTTGCTCCTATGGAGAAGATAAGGAAAATCGACAGGTGGCTTCTTGGCCAGGAAGGCCTTCAACGAGTCATAGCGGACATTGTGTCGGAAAGTTGCCACTGCTATCCCAGCGTCGAGGGAGGATATCGAACTAGGGGCGAGTTTGGTGAACCATTCCCGTGCGGGGCCTTTCAGGGTGGCCGGGAACGCACGGCAGAGAAGGGGATCAGAGGCATTGTGAATCATCATGAGGGTTCTGAAGCCCTCAATGTGATCAGCAAGATCCGTTTATCCGTTGTAGGTCTCAAACGCTGAAGGCATGGAGCTCCTCGGGACGGGCACGTCAAGAATACGGGAGGAGAATGGAGGCTTGTTCGGCTGGTATCTCTGTTCAAATTGCCTCTCGCCCTCGGCAATCCGAACAAGGTGACCCTCCATTTCCTGAAGTCGTTTAAGGATGGGGTCTTCCCATCCTTCGGATCGGGTTGACCTGTGGTTTCGTCATTCCCATGCTTAACCGCTCCTGCTCGGTTGATAGATTTCTCGGGATGGGCCCCACCTCGAATGGCTCGGAGGATTCAATCTCGAAATTCATGGAACTCTGCCCTAGTTATGTGGCCCCCATCCCATCGACAGTTTGTTGGTCGGCGGTCCCTCGGAGAGCTGCTACGCTCCCTGTCTTGACCATGAGAAGAGTGGTGACTCTGACTGTGATTAGGATCCGAGGGTTTCCCTCTATTCCGAGACCAGTTGAGGCGGTTTCGGAGGTCGTCCTCATTCTGTCGATTGCTGATGACATTTCTCAGGTCAGATATCACCGGATGGGCGACCTCTCGTGCCACCGAGCGAGAAGCGCTCGGGGAGGGCTTCCGTAACCCTTGGTCCTATGGCTGTCAGGACCCTTGAGTCGCCGGTCGGCTTCGCGTCGGGTGCAGAAGAGGAAGTGGGGGGTCGGACAGATGCCCCCTGGGTGGAGTCTTCTTGGCTTTGGGAGCCATAGGGAGAGAATCACAGGTTAGAGTCTGAAGAAGGGGCTCGGATCAAGAGTTTCCCACAGACGGCGCGAATCTGATCTTTCTTTTTTTAGATGTGGGAGCAACATATAATGTGAGTTCTTTTGGGAAGATGAAACTCTGATCTCGACCTCCGATCTGACACTGCTGTGAGGCTAATGTGATGGATGTGGTGGATCTGAGTTGGCTCAGCAACAGTCGGCCACCTGCAAAAAAGTCTGAAACACCAGGAGGACTCTCGACAGCAGACCCTCCGACGCTCAAGTAAATAACCAGAGGATTAAGAATGACTTATGTGGTGGAAATTGTGATTACCTGGTTACTGTAGAGATAGGGTTGTATTTATAAGTGTCAGAATCTGGTTGTGGAGTGTTCCCGGACTGATTAGGGGGTTGCGATCCGGCCTATGTTCGGCTGGATTTGGGTGATAGGCTTGTAGGTGGCCCGTAAGTAGTTGTGAGATCTCTTCGAGATTAGTGCCCGGATCGAGCAGTGCAGATCACCCTCCATTTTTACCCTCATCAATTATTAAATTAATTTTTATAAATTTTATAATTATTTTAAAACAATTAAAAGAATTGTTAAAATTGAAATAGAGTTAAAATTTGAAATGGTGTTAGAATTGGAGGGATGTGGATACTCTTGATATAACAGTCTAACTCTTGATACTTCCTCATCAATATCTAATTTTTATAATTTTTACTTCCTAACCCTTGATACTCCAAGTCCATTCATTTGCCTCAAGCCTCATCTTCAATATCTGCAATCCTTATCTGTGAGATTTATATATATTCAAGACTGCCTTAATACGTTCTTGGGCAACTAAGCCTAGATGACCACATCTGGTAGGTGGCATGATCGGCCTCCCCTATGCCAACTTTAGATAACCACTGTACATTACTTTTAGGCTTTGTCGTACCTACGAATGGTATATCAGTTCATTTTTTAATGTAAACAGTAGTCATTTGTGGAATTACTAAGTTGAGGCTTTTACTCGCCAGTTGATGTTAATGAAGGAGAAGTACTATCTGAAACTAACAGAAATATATCCAAGACTTGTTCTGAAGCTTCACCAGGTATTTCTCTCTATATATTAAAAATCGAGTCCTTTTATTTTTTCCATTTAATCTAGTTAATGGTCTTCTTAAATGTGTCTTACAATCGACCTCGGTTTGAATTCAAATATCTACAGTTAGAGGCGCAAAAGCAACTAGAACTTGTTCAGAGATACAAGGATGTCAAAACAAACCTAGAGAAGTGCATTAAGTTCTTGGAAATCTCGAAGGATACCATAAAACCCTCCTTCAAGGCTTGCTTTCCTACACTTGAGAAGATCATTCAACATATTATAGATATGCCAAGAAACAAGAGGCCTGGTTCTTCACCATCTAAGCAACTCAGTCAACATGCTCAATCTGCACAACCACAACAACCATTATCTAATATTTATCAAAAAACTTTTTTACAAGGCTCATCAGCTCCTGAATCAGATCTCTTAAATTTGAAGTATTCGATGCCTTCTAATTTGGATCAAACTCAAAATAGTTCTTTCAGTTTCCTTCAACCTAATATGGATGTTCCTGGAGAACAGAACTTGAAATTGAAGCAACACAGGAATCACCATCCACAATTTAAAACAGGAAATTCTTTCAGCGTCACTTCTCCTCAGAACCTTCAAACGCCGTTTTATCAGACAAATAAGACCTCATTTCTCCAAATTGACCAGCAGTATGCAATGACACCAATCCAAAATGTGTGTTCCTCTTCTGTTGTTCCTTCTCCTTTGACTCCCACAGTCAGGGCTCCTGTAAATAGTGCAAAGTCTCAGAGTCAATTTCCTGCTGTTGGTACATTGGAGGTATCTTCTTCGCCTTTGGTAGAGGAATTCATGATTTCAGAGCAGAGGCAGGCCGATAGAAACAAAGAGCCTGAGGGGTTAAATGCTAATGAGCGGCCTCTAGCTAAATTGATCAAAGTGGTTAGTTATTTTGTTTACTGTCACTGTTTATTTTATTGTTATATATGGTGATTAGAGATATAGAAAATATAGAAACATATATTCATGCATGCAGTCTCATTGTTTTGAAATAAGATCTCCAAATCTGACCCTAATAGTACACTATTAGTTTTCTCTCTAGTTCTTCTAGCTAGTTCCTGTTTTGGTACCCTGTTTATGAACAAGAGATGCAATTGAATTGATAAATTAGAAAACATAGAACAATATATATACAGGGGTGATGAGGACGTCTATTCTGTTTAGTTTAGTATTTTATTTCAGTACCATATTTTTTTTGCAATTATAGTCATATGTAATCTTTTCTTTTATGCATTAAAATATTTTTGAGATTTAGAATATTTTGTGATTTGTATCAAGATTTGTTTAGAGCTTATTTATAGGCCTTGAGATTAATGAAAAGTCATGCCACTCTTGATTAAAAAAAATTATTGTGTTGAGTTTTGTTCTTCTATCTCTTTTTATATGATACAATTGAGATCCAATTATTAGGATTTGTGATAAATCCTAATACAATTTTAGGGTTAGTGATTAACTCCAAAATCTATCCCAAATAAAAAAATCCCCAAATAAAACCCTAATCCCTCTTCATCTTCTTCCTCTTTCCCCGATGATTCCTGAAACCCCCGACCCCTCCCGAACTCCGCCTCGCCGCGCTCGTCGCCTGCAACCCACACCACCACCATCATCCCTCTACCCTCTCTCATCGATCCCTACCCCCTCGTCTTTACTTTCCGTCGTCAACCTTCATCGACGTCCCCCATCATCGTCATCACTTCTGTCGATTCCGTCGACTGCTCCATTCCGCATCCCCGTCGACCTCCTCCCCTCACCCAGATCCGCCGCCCTCACTCCTCCCTCATCCAGTCGAAGCCACTCCGAGGCTTCCTCCCTTGTCGCCGGTTCTACCACGAGCCCCGGCGCCCCCCGTTGCTACCGTCGTCTTCCCCTTTGTGCATTTGCTGTTGTTGCCATCCGGGCAGCGATTATTGCTCTCTTCGAACCCCGATATAATCTGTCCACTTTTCAAATATTTGTGTTATACTGTTTTATTATCTCTATTATATTATTTAATTTAACTGTCGACCACAAATATCGAGATTGAGTGTTCTACTTGCCTAATTAGAGTACGAATCAATATTGCATCTTTTACTTGCTAAGAATGCTTAGGAATATAATTATTGATTGTAGAACTGGATTATTAATTGGGCTTGTTAAACTTAATTCAATTCTTGAAAATTCATCAAACCGATTAAGTGTTTAAAATTCTAACTTTGATCCGCTTTACATGTTGGTAAAATTAATCCTTTAAGATTCTTGGAAATTCTCTATTTAGGATTACGTTTTACATCAAGAGGCCTCGTTCCACTCATTTAATGAACTCAACACAGGATTATACTAAAGCAAATATAGTACTCTAAAAGACTACTGCAGAATGCTCTAACAATGCCAAAAGGTCAGTCAGGCTAACATGCATGAACAATTTGTTGACAAGTTAAATATGAAACGAAGTCTCTTGATAAATTGATCAGAAGGGCAAGTTATTTTGTTTGATGTCTCTTTCTGTGTATTAATATTTTTTTTTTCTTGTTTTGATTTTTTAATCTATGCCATGAGAGGTGAGTCAAGCTGAAATATATGCACTTCTTGATGAGCGAAATGAGCAGTCTTCCAGATAAATTGATTTAAGTGATCAGTTTTCTTATTGAGGAACTTCTATGTATACAATTTTTATTTTTATTTTTGTAGGTGGATAGAGCTATGCGGTTATACAGATGCACACATATTTAAATCTATGGTTTGAAATTTGAATTTCTTAGTTTGTTTAAAACTTATCAGAATTTCACTTGAGTGATAAATTTCCACAGACCTGATGATAATATTTGAGTGATAAATTGTTAAAGATTTTAGTGAGAATGCAAGTTATACAACTGTATTTTTTAGCTTTATCATTTTGAAGTCGCTCGTTGATTTCAATTGTTGAATGAAAAATTGTATTCCTTTTAAATTTTATGTTCTATATAACATTCTAACTTTGCTGCTACTCTTTCAGGTAGAATCATTATCACCTGCATTGCTTATGTCCCGTGTCAACGATATAGGTTCTGTTGTTAGTATGACCGACATTATGGCGAATCCTGAACCCGGTGACAATTCAATAGCTGCACTTGGCGATGATTTGTCTACAGCAGCCAGGAGTGAGTTACAAGGCCAAAATTTTATTCCACAAGATGAAAATTTTGTGAAGGAAATGATCCTTGAAATGACTTCCATTCCCTTTAGTGCTTTGCCACCAGCTGGTAGTGTGGACAATAATTGCAAGCCATATTGTGGTTTGGGTACATATGAGCTAAATTCAACAGCTACTAGTGCCACTAGGGACAATTTGATGGTATGCAATTCTTTTAGCCATCATCTGGCTTCTAACCATTTAAATTGATTCATTTATCATTCTGTATCTGTATCAGTAAGAGTTAACTCCTAGAGATTTGATACTAGAATCTAAAGTGTTATATAGAAATCCTGCACCTTCATTTTTACAGCGCTTAGATTTTAACGTTCTTGCGTAGCTGCTCACATCAATTTCTCGTGGTTGCAGGACAATCTCTCTTTAGACGAAGAGATTCGGGACATAAATCAGAAGTTGATTAACACAGTTATCCAAATAGATGGTACTTGTGATGGTTTGACTGCTTTTGCTTGGAGTGATGGCATGATCGTGGTCAAGTGTACTTTCACTCCAGTGTCTTTCAGCAAAGATTTGATATCTCACCTTGAATCCTGTCCCTCAGTGAGTCTCGTATTGCCAAGACCAATATTACTTTATTCCATATGAACCTTATTATTACGTAAAAGAAGAGAAATTTTTAGATATATGCTATCAGTATCACGTTGAAGGAGAGAATTTAAACAAGGAACATTCTCCATATGCAAACCTTTTATTTGAATGATTCATTACTGCTTCTGATTTACAGCTTCAGATAATGCCTCTGAGGTTGCTTGTTCCCGCCAACTATCCCATATCCTCTCCCACGTATCCTGAGACTCTACCAGAGAAACTAAAGTAAGTGAAAGACTAACTTGATGGTTTTCGTCAAATATTATTTGCATATTGAGTACCTTAAATGTTTTTTCCCACTTAAAATATGAGCTTAATTATAGTGAGGAGACTGTGGATCTTTCAATCAAAACACTGTACATGTTCAGTAGATCCTTGCGTACCTTATCACATCCGATGTCACTTACTGAAATGGTGAAGAACTGGGACTTTTGTGCTCGGGAAGTCATCACCGAATATGCTACACAGTTCGGTGGAGGTAGCTTCAGCTCTGTGTATGGTAAGTGGAAGCAATGCTCTGAGAACGTGATATATACTAGCAATGGTATGGGTATACTTCTGTAGTATGTTAATTGGCAATCCTGTTCAAAAATAATAAGTTTGTAATTCCTACAATCCAAACAAAAAGCAAAAAAAAGTTTGTATTTCCTATAATAGAGTGATGTAAATGAGACCTAAGCTTAGTACGGTTGGTTGTTAACTTAGGTCATGTATATAATATAGCATGGGATTTTGTATTTCCATTTTCTAAATCTTGAGTCTTTCAGTTTGGCATTGTTTGGTTGCTGCTGAGCTACCGTTACAAAGTTTTTTGCAGATTTAAGCGTTTTATTCAATATAACTGAGTGCGTGCCCAACAGACATTGCAAAAGGAGCAACGGCAGCAGATTTAGTTGCAAGGTCCTTTCATTTAAAAGTAATATTATGTAAAAAAATCGAAATATGCACTTTGATGACTGATGTGTGGAAGATGATGATTACGGTTTTGGAAGTTTAAGTGGAGAATATGTTTAACACATGCAGATCTATATAAGTTGTTTCCTATTCTTTTTTTATGTCAGTTTATGTATTGTCTCTGTGGATTGGGGTGCTTGAATTTTCTGAGATGGGGCAATTCCATATCCTGAAGCATGTTGCAAAATGAAGATCTCACATTAATATGTTGAAATATTTCTTCAAAAAATAATATGTTGGAAAATGAAGAGTTGGATTGTTAGTTATGAAATAGTAGGTAGGAAACAATAATGAGTATTGTTTCCTTCAAAACAAAAAACAAAAACCAATAATGAGTACTGTTGCAATATTTACCTACAGTATCTATATCAATTCTAAACAAAAATAAATATATGTATCATCTGTTCACAGTACAATCCTCATTGCATGCTGTCCGATCATGCTTTGAGATCTGTGCCTCTCTAGATCCAGTGACCAGGAACAATGCTGCATTATGCCCCATCGGGTATATAATTCTACTTTGGGGATTTTTCATAATAACAACTCAATTAAAGTAGTGACGAGGTCACATTTTGCTGAAAAAATAATGATAATAATAATAATAATTTAATCTTCAGCATTTCCATAACACCACCCGTAATCCTGGTATTTCCAAAATACCACTTAAATAATCTTTATGTTGATTTGAAAGTCACACTATATATTATCCATATCTAGGCGTGGCAATGTTATCTGATAACCCAATCCAAATCTGACTTAAATTTAACTTCAGGGTATGAATCTTAGCTTAATGGGTAGGGTACAGATTCTAAAAGTAGATTTATTTTCTTATTGGAATCAAATCCTTGAGGATCCGAACCCCACAATCGATGGATAATCCAAAATGTATAATTACTTATATATCATACCAGTTCTAAAGCATCGGATCTCATCAGAACTCCGAAATTAAGCGAACTTGGGCGAGAATAATACTAGGATCCCCTATCTTTTGGAGCAGCCGACCATTCACAAAAAAACAGCTTCTCTCTATAGAAATTCTAGAGAGAGAAGCTCTTCCCCCAAACCCAAAAAACTAAAAACCCAAACCCTAGATCTGAGTTTGGGGGGCGGCAGGCGGCTAGGGGTTGCGCCTCCCCCACTCCCGCTCCCGCTCCCTTCTTCCTCTCTTATTCTCTCTTCCAGATCTCATCATCTCTAACCCTCTTCTTGTCTCTCCAAATCCTTACTTTGGCTGCTGAGTGGGTTAGTCGGGTGCTGGCTTTCTCCTGCGAGGCGAAATGGAGGAGATCTGGTGGTTGCGGCCATCGGTGGGGGGTTAACTCCGGTGTCGGAGTACGATGCGACTAAGGTAGGTGAGGATTGGAGGTTCGACTGAGCCTAGGGCAGCGTTGGCGTCGATCGGGGGTGGCAGGGAAGAGCGTTCGATCAGCAATGGAGGAGATCGGCCAGGGAACGTGACGATTGGCCAGCATTGGAGGCGACATTTGGCAGGGCAGATCTTGGTCGTGGGTGTGGGAGCTGCTGACTAACGTTGGCGACATCGTGGATGGCAACACGCTCACAGTTGGGGCACGAGTTGGTTGCGTCGGAGCTTGCAGCGGGAATGCTGTCAAGCAACGACGTCGGGGGGCATCAGCGAACATGGGGTGGTTGGGACTGTCGTGGAGGCATGTGGGGGAGATCGGTCAGAGAGTAGAGGGAGGAAAATTTTCGAATTTTAAAAATTAGTTTTGAAAGTTGATTTTGATCTCGGAAGTCATGTAGTAGGGGGGAGATTTGAATTTCAAGTCGAGTTTTGAAATCCGAATGAACGGTTAGGAGCTTCTAAGATCCAAACTCGTCCCTAATATCCAAATTACAACTGATTCACAATTAGCAATGAAATGTACCCTACTTGGTGTGGGCGACGGTTGTCAGGCAAATTTATAGTTTGGGCTCTACTTTAACCTTAGTTGGTCAAAGTAAGGGGTGCATGTGGTTTTTTTCATGTCAAAGGGCTCGCAGGGGTCAGGTGTGACGTCTTCCCACGTTGCAGGTTGCGGTGAGAGCCATCGAGGGTGAAGCGAAGGGATAAGAACGAGGACTCAATCATGACATGGAGTTGTCATATTGGAGTGTCTGCGGTGTCTCTAATATGGTGCTTACACTTGTCGTTTGAGTCATTGCTGGGGGTGACGAGGGAGAGCATACGATAGTTGGAAAGGATAAACGATATACAAGCGATGGACTGAGTGAGAGAGTGAGCCCAAATTGGCACGAAAAATTTGCTCTGGCAGGGGGCAGTCAACCAGTAGGACTAGATTTCATTGTATTTTTTGCTTGTTGGTTAGAGTGTATGAGGTCTAGAACCCAGCTTGTTGGGACCTGAACTTCATAAGACTTATTTTTTGTTGTATATTTTTTTTATTAAATCCTTTTAAATAAAACGCAGGGGGGGGGGGGGGGGGGGTTACCCACTATTTAACGATTAAAAAAGGGAAAAAATACCAACAAAACTGAATATTCCAAAGTCCGGTCCTAGGGATGGCAACCGGGTCGAGTTGACCCGCGACCCGTGCACACGAACTTGGCCCGCTACAATGCGGTTCGGGTCCGGGTCGAACCCGTGGTTTTACTCGGGTCGTAAAATTCGCAAATCAAACCCGTTGGACCCAGCTCGCTCGACCCTGTTGACCGAGTCAAACCCGCCCGCCGAACACGCGGGTCGTCGACCCGTGGGTTTGGAACCGTTCGACCCGCTGATCGAACGGTCCAGAGAGTCGTTGACCGCTGTTTTTATTTTTTTATTTTCCCTTATAAATACCCCCTTAATTCAATCTAAAAATTTCCACACGTTACTCTCTTACTCTCTTTACTAATACTAATTAATTCAATCTCAATTCCATCAAGTTTTCAACAAATTAGCAAGCAACAAAGAAGTAAAAAAAAATCGATCGTATCGAATTGTGTTGATTCAACTCTCAACTACGTCTACTTCAACTCCTCCAACAAAGAAGCTCTCTCTTTTCAAGTTTCAACGACTACCGGATTACCAAATACTCTCTACTTTTATTTTCTCTCTCATTTGTATATTTGATTATCCGCGAAGTACGGTATCAAAATTTCACAACCCTCCTATTGTCTTGAATTTTGTTGTAGTTTTAATTTTTTTGTATCATATTTGTAGGTTGATTTTTCGTTCTCTCTCTCAATCCTCCTATTATTTTTTAGATTTTATTTTTTAACATATACCTCATAGATTGTTTTCTATTATTTCACATACACTAGTAAAATACTAGAAATCTTTTTTTTCCACATACACTATTACCATGCCTAGATCACGAGGTAGCGGTCGTAGCCAAAGTGGACAAGATTCCATCAGTACTTCACGTCGGCCTCCAATAGTCCTACAAATTGAACCCGAATTTACACATAATCTTATGGTAGGAACTCACGATATCCCTACCGATATCTCTACACACGAAATAGAAAAAAAAATGCATGATGTTGACACACAAACACAACAAACCGAACCCACTAGTAGTAGACTAACTAGGGGAGAAATAAGTGATTGGCACAGATTTTATGACTATATCCCCGATGAGAATAATCCGGATGTAGGACATAAGATTTGTAAACATTGTGGAAAGAGTTACAAATGGAAGAAGGGTGAGGGAATATGTACAATTAAACAACACATTTTAAATGTACACAAAGATTTAGTACATGACCAACATGGCCAACAAAAAATCACCCCTTTGGTTGCTAAATGTTATTCTCAACAGTATGATGTAGATTATGATGAAACGTATTTCCCTGTGGCAAAAATGACTTCTGTTCGTATTTTTATTTCTTTGGCAGCTCGCTTTCATTGGCCTTTATATTAGCTTGATGTCAAGAACGTCTTTCTGAATAGTGTTCTTAAGGAGGAGATTTATATGGAGCATCTCCCCGGTTTTGTTAAAGAAGGAAAGAAAGTTGGTCATTTGAAACGATCTTTGTATAGTCTTAGGCAGTCTCCTAGAGCATGGTTTGGCAAATTTGTAGATGTGGTGATAAAGTATAGCATGCAACAAAGTCATACTGATCACTTAGTTTTCTATCGCCACAAGCAGGGTAAGTGATTTGTACTAGTTGTATATATTGATGATATTTTAATCACAGGAGATGATGCAGTTGGTGTGCAAGGGTTAAGGTCATATCTTCAATAACAAATTCAAACCAAGGACTTGGGAAGTCTAAATATTTTCTTGGGATTGAGGTAGCTAGATCTAAAGAGGGCATTTGTCTCACACAAAGAAAATATGTTTTGGGTATTTTGAATAAATGCAGAATGTTGGAATATCGTACATCACCTACTCCAATGGATCCTAATTTAAAGTTAGTGCCAGATCAGGGTTAATTATTAAAGGATTCGGACATATACAGAGGGTTAGTTGACAAGCTAATTAACTTATCTTACAGTTACTTGCATATTGCATATTCTGTTAGCATTGTCAGTCAGTTCATGACAGCTCGTATGTTCATTAGAATGTTGTGTAGAACTCTTCAATATCTGAGAAGTGCTCTTGGTCGAGGTATGATTTATACATATGGAGGACAATGTAAAATTGTTGGATTCGCCGATGCAGATTAGGTAGGATGTCAAACTTCTAGAAGGTCAACAACCGGGTATTTTGTGTTTGTAGGAAAAGTAAGAAGCAACTAGTGGTGTCAAGATCAAGTGCAGAATCAGAGTATAGAGCTCCTGTCAATATTACTTGTGAGCTTGTATGAGTGAGAAGACTTCTTGGTGAATAAGGAGTAGTATAGTCTGGCTTAATAAAGTTGTATTGTGATAATCATGTTGTACTCTATATTACATCAAATCCTATATTTTTTTAAGATGTAAAGCATATTGAAGTTGATTGTTGTGAAAGTTCATGCCACTAAGCTGAAACTTCGAAGTTGTAGAAGGGTTGAGAAAAATTACATTTGTATTTTAACAGGTCCCCTCAGGTCGAGAGCCCATATTTTTATGTGCCAAAGAAACGAGATAAATGCCCAACAAATTGTGCACCGAGACCTGGACTATACGCAGCGGTATTTTTTAAAAAATCTGAATTTAAATTGCGTAGATGGTGGGATTCGAACCTGGGTTGCTCTGATACGATGTGAAAGTTCATGCCACTAAGCTGAAACTTCGAAGTTGTAGAATGGTTGAGAAAAATTGTATTTGTATTCTAACAATTGTCATGTGGTTTGTAACAAGGTTGTTGGGACTGAGGAGGAGCCCAGACAGATGGAGATGCGTCATATGCACACAAGTTATGAACTAGCCGACATTCTTACAAAGTCATTAACGGGTACTAGAATTCAGTTTATTTGCAACAAGTTGAGCATGTATGATATTTATGTCCTACTTGAGGTTGAGTATTATAAAATAAGTATAATATTAGCAAGTAATATTAGAGATATGATATTATTCGTAAGTAATATGGTTAAGGGATATAACTTGGGGATTAAGTTAGCTTGCGGAATAAGTATTGTAAACTTGTATATATGAGGTATTATTATATTTAGTTATGATAATTCAATCAAATATTATTTCTTTCTTTCATTTTATCGTTATTCTGAACCCTTCAAAGCGTGTGCAATGTCTGGACAACCACCCATCTCCGGCACAATATGTTGATTGTATGAATAGCCAGTTTCTGCACTTGAAAAAGTCGTTCTATGATCAAAAAAAAAAAAAAAAAAAAAGTCGTTCATGCAGATTCAATCTTGTTGGGTTTAAATCCTTAAAGCGTGTGCAATGTCTCATATTTGAGGTAACAAATCCTTATAGGACAAAATAGATCTGAAAGCCTAGGAAAATTATAGTCAATCCAAGGGGACGAAAGGAATTTTTTCCCATGTTGACTTTCGGAATACAAGGAGAAGTTGGTTTCGGGAATTCTGATTAATATTTGGATAATTATTAATATTGAAAAATTCTAATCAGGCCCACGTTTGGTTTAATTTTAAAATTTCCGTTTTGGCTTGTGATATGCATGTGTATCCAAGACTTCTAAAAACAATTATTATGACATCAATGAAAGTTTTTCACTAAAAACAGTAGATTATCCTCTGTAAGGTTTGAAACATAGATAGATTCTTAGTGAGAAAGTATTGTAACCTCTTGTTTTTTCTCTTATTAAATAATATCTCAGGTATTTCTTCCAGAATTAGATTTGCCAAGCTCGAAAAATTAATGTGTTGGTTTGTTATTTCTTAGTTGTTTAAACGTAATCGGTTATCGCCTCACATATGTCGAATTGCATATTTTCACAATAACTGGTATCAGAGCTCCATCAGAGTTGTTAGGTCCCTGGTAAAGATGACAAAGCTTAGTGGTTTCATCAAACACTTTGACAAAACGATCAACTTCAATCTCTGGAAAGTGGACATGTACGTCGTATTGGTTTAACATGACCTGCATATTGCTCTAGAAGGAGATGAAGGGATGTCGGATAAGCCAAAAAATTGAACAATATCACACAAGAGAAGTGGGATAAGATTTGTTTAAAAGCTTTGAGTTTTAGTCCAGCTGTCATTGACGGACAAAATCAAGTGCAACTTTCTCGAGGAGAAAAGTGTGGCAAGTCTTTGGGCAAGACTCAAATTTGACTTTTCAGGATCATCTTTACTGGATCAGATGTAATGAAAGAGAAAATTATTTCGTTTCACAATGAAGGAAGGTACTACTCTTCACAACCTTAAAGTGGAATTCAACAAAGTGTTATCTGAGTTAAAGGTGATCAACAAAATATGGGTACCTGATGTAACTAGCCATACCCTTACCAGATACGTACCAGGTACTTGTACATGTACTCATCACCATGGGTACCATACCGGGTACGATAGGAAAATATTGGTTTTTTTTTAAATTACTTTATTGGGTCTGAAAAATAATGGTCTGACCCATACCCAATTATTAAGAAAAACCTTATTAGTGTACATTTGTATGGATTATGAAGTATGTCATATTTTGTAACTAAACTAGATATGACTAAGAATATAAAACTCTTGTTACGAATAGGTGTTTTATTTTCAATAGTTCAAAATTTTAATGTTGAATGCATTTTGGATTTTTTTTAAAGTGTGGGTTCTCTTTTATGTTGTTTTAAATATATTAAATTATATTTAAAATAATATATTCGTAACCTCATACCCTACTTTTTACATGTTTGTCATATCCACGTACATGTACCTATATTAGAGCTGCTATCGGGTCGGGTCCTCCACTACCCGGACCCGGTACCTCACGGGTCCAAAAATTGGACCCAGACCCGGTACCTCATGGTTTGGATCCTAGTTAAAAATTCTGCCCGTTGGGTCCGATAGCGGAGAATAAATATTTACACTTAAATATTTTTGCCACCAATACCCACGATTCCAACAATTTTTGCACTTAAGGACATGAATAAAAATTATATTTACACATCTATCTTCAATAATTACTATTTATATGTGTATCCCTATAATCCTATTATTCAAATTCCATATTTTGGGGGTACTTTTTAACGAGTCCGGGTCCGGGTCGGTTCTATTTTGAGCGGACCCAAACCCTGACCCGGAAGTGCATCGGGTCTTATTTTATGATCCGGACCCAGACCCATATAGATCGGGTATGTTCTCACCCAATGCCGAGTCCCGATCGGGTCCGGGTCGGATCTGGATATCGAGTAAATGTGACAGTGCTAACCTATAGTTCATAGAAGGCGATAAACACAAGTGATCTCAGCAAAGAGAATAAAGCTTTCAACTTGACCTATTCATTGTCAGGTTCATAAGAACATTTGATAACCACCATGTTATACGAAAAATCTATCAAGAAGAAGCTCTTTGTGATAAGAGCTTGAAAGATGATGAACTTAGGAAGGAAGCTCATCAATTAGGGTTTTCTTCTGTAGATTCGGTGGCAGTAAAAGGAAGTTCAATTGGAAGATATAGTGCTCGCAAATTAGAGGCCTGTTGTCACTTTTGCAGGAGAAATGGGCATTACAAGAAGCATGCCACAAATTTTTGAGTCAGGGGAATGCCAACATAGTTAACATCATTGATTCGTTTAATAACTCCAATTTGTGCCTTCTTGTTTCAAGTTCTAAAGATGTGGCTTCTAGTTGGTACCTGATTCGGGGAGTTCTTCTCTCATTTGCTCGTCACAAGAGGTGTTTTCTACTTACTAGTCTACAATAGGTTGTTCTTTGAGGATGAGTACTGGTGACAGTTGTGTCGTAGTGGGGAAGGGACAGTTGAGTTGAAGATGCCAAATAAAAATTGGTTCACATTACAGAAGGTCATGCATGTTCTTTTGTTGAAGCGGAACCTAACATCTTTGGAAACTTTGTATGCACAAGGTTTTAGATATGCAACTCAAGGTGGACTTCTATCGGTTTGAAAAGGTTGTTGTAAGGTGATGATGGGGAAGGAGGGGTTTTCGACACAACCTTTACAAGCTTCATGTGAACGAGAAAACTCAATCGAGTGTTATAAAACTCAACATTCCTAAAGCATCTAGTGTGCTCCCACTAGAATCATTGAAGTGAGATCACGACGTTCGAATATCGTCATGAGATGGAGGTTGCCTCAAAGTAGGTGGAGTTTGAACGAAGGATGGCGTCTCTGTGTCAACACTATTGGGGTATGCTCTTGAGAGGGCATACAATGGAAAAATCTCAGTTGAGATAAATTAGCAAGCAGACGAAGCCACTGAGTCATGTATACAAGAGGATCCAGGGTGTCACGTCCCGCTTCCCAAAATACGGAATACGAGTACGTAACGTAGGCCCAGCGAATGATGTAAACACTATCCATAAGTTGTACTAGATTAACTCAACAATATGAAATAACAATCACAACCATGCACGAAGATATAATCACATAAACAAAGATCAACTTCAATAATAAATGAAATAATCCAATATTAATATCCAACATCTAGGATAAAAACAAACTCCGAGTTATAAAGCCCAAAAATAAAGTATAATATCAAGACAATATTCAAAGAAATAAATCTAGCAATAAATTAATTCAAGCAATCTAATCTTGGACTCCATCTTCTAGAATCGTTGCTCACCAATTCCTTCTGGTATTGTTCCTCCAGTACCTGTAAATTCTTGATCTAAAATGAAAGAAAATAATGTCCTTAGAGTAAGTCATGGACAGCAAGTAGAGAAAAACAGAAAATAATAGGAAACATGTATATCAAAGAAAAAAAGGGACGGGATCAAAGTCAATAACAAAGACAAGGAATGACAATAATGTCGAGGGGTCTATATTTAATCATGCATTTAATTAATAGTTTCAATTCAAGTCAATATTGGTGACAGTATACGGGATCAAGCATGAGATGTCAAATGCAGGTTATTCATCATTTTATTAACCTATCTAGTGCACGTACTACTGCGTCTCATTCCACAGGTTCAGCGCAAGCACACAGTGTACGTTTTAGACTAATGGTGAATTCACGGTTCGTGTACTCAGCCCAGTAATCAGTGTTTAATGTTCAATGACAGTAATTATCAAGTAGTATTTTATGGCCATCAGCCAGTACAAGTCAAGCAGTAGGGCCCGACCGAGTACAGTTTCCGATTGTTCACTACCAAGTCATCCCATAATATCCCGGCTTGTTATAGTTTTATTTCATCCTATGTGAGTATGCAAGAAAGTGTCAATGTTATATTATGCTAGGTGTGTCTAATTCTACTCGTTACAAACAACACAAGAGGCAAACATATTAAATTAACACAAATCACACAATCTGGACAGCATGACGTTGCTGTACAAAAACACAGATTACTACTACTACAGAAAAGCAAATCTGGATCCGTCAGAAATTCTATAAACTAGACTCTCTGCCTGTTCCAGAAAATATATATAAGACATAAGAGTTACAGAAACTCGGGTGAAAATCAAATTATTTTCAGATTTTATGTTCAGGCAGCAGTTACAAATTGTGTTCACCTATATGTTTTAGGTCTGGAAACTCATCAATTAAATCTATAAAAATTCAGGGTGGTTCCTACACATGTCTAGTCTCAGCCAAATTTATTTTATTTTTTTATTTTACTGTTAACATATTCAATTTAATTATAAAACAGAAAGATACGCATGAATTTGTGAATCTAAAAATTCAGACACAGTTGTACTAAAAATAAGATATCTCACAGATTATACATCGGAATTCAGATCCGTTAAAAGTTCTAGAAACTATATTCATGGGGCTATAATTCATGTTCAGAAAGTTATTTCAAATTACAACAGCAACATAGTCAAAAATCTGATACAAAAGGAACAAACAGCAGTCCAGAATATAATTCGATATGAATAGGCAACAACTTAATCATACAACCATATAGTTCATGCTAACTAATAATCAAAGTGATACTAGATGTCTAGCATGCATAATTCCAGTTTTAAGATGCAATTTCACAGGCATGGTAATCAATTCATTTATTCAAATTCAATCTAACATATTAACTTCATCAAACAATTTTATAACACATGTATCTAGTTATTTTTCATGAAACGTGCATATGCAATGTACAAGAGGGACTAGATTTTAGATCAAAGATGTAGGCACAATGTTAAGAATATATCGGGTTAGCTCGTGTAAACCCTCAATATACTTAACGAAATTTCAATTAGCAATATGATAAAAAGATTTGGATCTACTTGCAAAGATCAAAGAATCTTAAACAAAATGATAAACTAGTTCAAGAAGAGACTTGTCTTTTATATGAGAGATTCGAATATATAGAATAACGGGATGAGAATCCCGAGTGACAAACCATGATCATGAAACACGGAATCATGTGCGAGCTACGTGCAACACAGCAAAACAACAAAACACAAATCAGCCAATCCTCTTCACAAAGAAGCAAACATGGGATCTAGGATCTACCTCTAACTGAACAGCAAACACGGAAGAGAAAACCCAACTTAGCTACTTCTCAACTGCGACAGGGAGAGAGACAGTGGCAAGGATTGGCGGGGACTCGAGGGGTGACTGGCGACGGCAGCGACCCACGGCGAGGCGGCTGATAGTGGCGCTGGTGGTAGGGAAACGACGCAGCGACGAGGGAAGACAACTCGAGCGCGCTCTGTTTCTTGACGAAATAGAAGAGGAGGCGGTGGGGGTGCTCGGGGCTCAGGACGATGACGACGAAGCGAGGGGTCTTCGGTGGTTGCGGGGGATAACGTGGAGAGGGATCGAGGTGGTCGACAAAACGGTGGCGAGGAGGTGGATGGGTGCAGGCGATGGGTTCAGTTGAGTTCGAGAAGGTGACGGGATGGTGGTGATGACGAGGAGGCGATGGCAAAGGTTCTAGGGTGACGAGGTTGAGGTGGTGGTCGGAGAGGCGACGAGAGGTGGATGGGGGCTTGGGGGGTTTAGGTTTGAAGTGAAACAGAGGAGAGAGGGGTGAGCAACGGTAGGGGAGAGAGAGGGGATTTTTAGGGTTAAATAATAATTAGGGTTTATAGGGGTATTTATAGGGTAATTAAGAAGTTGGAGTTTTGGGTTGTGGGTTATGGGTTTAGGGTACAAGTTTAGGCTCCAAAAAGAGATGAACATATAGCGAAATAATTCAAACTCAAAACATGAAGAACAAAATTTGCAATGAGCCAAAAATAGCAGAATTCAAGCCAAAAGAGTACGGAATGATCAAAGAGAATAAATGAGCCAAAAAAAAAAACAAAAAATTATTATTAAAAAAAAATCAGATACAATAATCAAGAAAAGAAAATATAATACAATAAAATCCAACACAGAAAAATAGGAGTTACAGAGGGAAAGAGTCTAGATGCATAAATCATACGAGGTGGGAAGCACTACAAATGCAAGCCAAGGTAGAGATTGTTGGGTTTATGTCTTACACTTTGAGATACAAATCTATCTTAATGCCTAGGATTATTATAGTCAAACTAGGGTCCAAAAGGAATTTTCTTATGTTGACTTTTGAAGTTCAAGGAGAAGTTGGTTTCAGGAATTTTGGTTAATATCTTTCGAATTCCAGTTAGGTCCAACATTTGGTTTATATTTTAAATTTCGGTTTTGACTTGAGATATACATAACTATGTTTAGAGATAATTATGGAGATTGAAAACTAGGTATTTTAGACTTCTAGAAATAATTATTGTGACCTCCATGAGAAGTGCGTAACTTATATAAGAGTTTTCCATCGTGAACAGTGGATTATTTTTTAGTAAGACTTGAGAGATGTATAGATTATTGGTGAGAGAGTATTGTAACCTCCCGTATCATCTTTCATTAAATAATATCTCAGGTATTTATCCCTCGGATTAGGTTCGCGAACCGAAAAATTTGTCTGTTGGTGTGTTTCAACGTGATGTTTTTTTTATTGCTTGATTGTTTCAACGTGATATTTTTACTTCTTTATTCTTTTTATAGAAAATTTCCACTAAAAATACCAACAGACAAATTTATAGAAATTTCTGTCAAAAGGATAGTACTTCCTATAAAATCAAGCAATTTTATAGAAAATTTACTTCTTTTTAAAAAATATGCTTACAACTATATTACATTATGAACTTTCAGAGCTTTTTAGCTTGAGGCGTTTTGAAAAACCCTCCTCCATCCAGATCTCCAACGACCAGATCCCGCCGTCCTACCTCCTCGTTCTCTTTCCCCCTTGCCTTTTCTCTCTCAGTCGTTGTTTTCCATCCTACCCATTGTAACACCCCGCAAAATTAGAAATGACAATTTTGCCCTCGGGTGTTACTCACGTGTATTTTGTACCATTATTGGTGATATCTGTAACGTATTTCGATATATATTTTGGATTCAGATTATTTATGCATTTTCCGTATTCTTAAAATCTTATTTGAGTCAACTCAAATGCTAAATTTCAATCTTTATATTTTACGTGTTTTTTACGTATTTGATGCACGTGTCGATTTCACCGTGATGTGCAATATTTTCGATGTGTTTCAATTAATTATTCTTATGATGTGTTTTAATTCGTTTTACGAACCAAAATTCACTTTTCGTCTGTTTTTGATTAAAATAATTTTGTACGTATAACGCACGTGTTTTCAACGTGCGTGTTAATTACAATATTGAGTGTGTATATTGATTATATTTTTCCTTGTGTTACATTTCGATTATTTATAAATATTTTTCGATCGATATAGCCAATTTTGTGTTATTGAGATTTTATGGGCGACGCACGTGTTTAAGCGTATTTTTCTTTCAAAATAAATTTTATGTAATGTGTGTGTCTATTTTAATTGTGCATGAAAAAGTGTAATTTTAATCAAATTAA
Source organism: Hemerocallis citrina (assembly GCA_017893485.1). NCBI lineage: Eukaryota > Viridiplantae > Streptophyta > Magnoliopsida > Asparagales > Asphodelaceae > Hemerocallis > Hemerocallis citrina. The sequence continues at coordinate 379,094,087 of CM030358.1, read as the reverse complement.
ATTTATATACATCTTATATATTACATACATGTATTTTAAATTAAATAAATAATCAAATTTGTGAATGAAATGTGTGTACGTGCGGAGCACGTACACTTGTTTGGCAAAAGAGAGGAAAAAGTGGCCGGGATGTTTCCTTTTTGGAGAGGAGGGAAGTACAAATTTTGATTTGTGTTAGTGGAATTAATGAGTTAGTGGACAATTGATTATTTTAACTACCCACTACTTAATCCTACTAATACCCCCAAATTCTCTAATCCTCTCATCATCTCACCTCTTCTCCACTGTGTATTTCCGAAAGCAACAAAGTCCAAGCCAGCAAGTTTCCAATGGCCCTTTTATCGACCATACATTTGGATGATATTACATATATCCACATATATGTATATGTATGCAATCCCAATCCCCCTTCACACCTTTGTCTTCTCTCTCTGTGTGTCTATTCTGAAAAACAAACCCAGCAAGCTCTTGTCCCTTTCTCCACCTATCCACCATATAAATATGTATATGTATATATTTAGATATGTATGTATATACATATGAAGATGGATGAAATTGGATGCCTTTTCTGGATGTTGCTGAAAATGGAGATGGGACTCACTGTGCCTTGCCGAAATGGATTGGAGTGTGTGCTTGGTTTTGGTGCACGGAATTTGAGGAGTTTGCAATCGAAGTTTTTAGGAGCTCCTAATTCTAGGATTTCATTTGAGTACAAATTTTTCAACTATAGGTGGGTGTTTCTCTTAAACTTCTAATTAGACATCATGTTAGGATGTGATTGATAAATTAAGGAGAGACTCTAACTAATATAGCCATGCATTATGAAAATGAGACAAATTGCTATTAGTTTGATTATATGCAAAAAGAGTGTCAAATTGATTGCCAAATTATAATTTGTTAAATGATGATCATGTTACCATGCTCAATTTTGTTGTGATGTGCTAGATTAACAAATACATGATTGTATGATGAACAATTGAATAAAGAACTATGGATATAGGTGATTTTGATTAATGTGTTGTTAAATGACATGAAAAATGAATTTTTTTACTGAGATAATTGTACAATGTTAATAAAAAATATTATAAGTGATATAGGGAAATTTAAAGTGTAATTTATAAGGAGATTATGCTTATTTTCCCCTAAATTTGAAATTGAAGAATAAAATGAAGTAGAGAGCAAATTATGTTGTTTTGTATCAAAAATCATAATTTTATTTTACTGAAGTATTGTAATAAGATGAAAAATAAAATCTGGAATTTTTGAATGAATTTGGAGAAGAAAAAGAACTAAAAACATTTTGAGAATTTGAAAAACACTGTAGCACAGTCGACTGATTATATTGAAACAGTCGACCGTCCAGATTATTTGTTTTCGAGTTCAAATCTTTTACGGAACATTCGACCGACCATAGCTTGACAGTCGACTACTCTGATTATTTATTTTCAAGCTTTAGAACCTCGCAAAACAGCCGACTGGCCATGCTTAACAGTCGACTGCCCTGAGAAAAATGAAATTATATTGTTTATGCATGGGATTGTGTATGAAATTGAAATTGAATGACTTGATGAATTATGAAAGAACATGAATATACAAATGTCATGAAAATGAAGTGAAAATTAATGTTAATCATGAACAGAGAACTTATGAGTATGAAAGACTCAAGTTTGTGATTATGAATTGAAATTAAAAACTAGAGTGTAGTTAAGCCTCATACCGGTATTGAAAAGAAATGTGTTGAAATAAAATTGGAGATGAAAAGACCAAGATTTGGGTCACGTTGAATAAATGGTTAAGACCGGTATAGCGGAAGGGCTAACTCTAGAGAATTGATTTTGTTCATGATTCAAATAACTAAGGAATAGATACATAGTGAAGACGTGATGAAAATAAGAGAAAAATACGAGTATGAGGGCCTCGGAGCTACGGTGTGAGAGTATTCACAGGATGTCTTCACGATGCGTCGTGACATGACGTAGATATGTCTTCAGGAGTCCGTATCGCAGGCGACGCTCGTGGGGTGTTTGGTGACTGCGGGTGGTGTCATGTCCCATGACAGAGGTTGAATTGTCCATAGGTTCTTCACGATGTGTCGTAACATGACGTGGGATTCCCCTCCAGGCTGTCTGGACATGAGCTCATAACTCATAGAATATCTAGGATACTTATCGTAGTTACAGTAGTAGTTTAAGTCATGACGAGGGATTGAACCCTACAAGATGAAGAACGGTTAAGGGCTTGCCCTCGGACCTATGTAGTATGGGATGCATAGAATCTTAACAAGTCCACATTAGTGTCATCTAATATAAACAACTGCATTAAGGACTAAGTGCACTGCACAACACGACGTCTATAGGATAGTCCCTTGTAGTTTCTGTTTGTGATCAAGTTTGTGATTGTTTAAGTATTTGAAAATCGTTATACTGTTCGGCATAGAGAGGATAGCCATGTATAATATTTCGTCGGTTGTAAGCAACTGACGCACTCACAGTTTCTATGCAGGGTAAAGTGATTAACAAGACTAAAGAATGCATGCTGATTAAAGATTGATTCAAGAGTTGTACATTTCAATTCATGTAAATTGTTTTAAATTGCTTCCGCTGTAAATATGTAATGTAAGTGTAAACTCTGATGTAACAAAAAGTTTTTATTTCCTTGTAAAATTGTACGAAGAGAAGTGTAAAGATTCTATGGAACTTCGAATTCAGCTGTATTTGGAATTCGGGGTGTTACACCTATCCCACAAACTCCGTTTTCCCCCCTCTAGATTCGGTCCCTCATCTTCCCCCCCCCCCTCTTCCTCTTTTGGGGTGGCCTGGCATTCAGTTGTGGTGATCCTCACTGTTGGATCCGATGCTTCCCTCATTCGCTGTTCTTGGCGCCTTTCCCCCTCTCTCCCTCCCGGGTGCGTCTCCTCACTCGATTGCTCTAGAGTGGTGGTCTTTTCCACCCTAGTTCGCAGTGGTTGATTTCTTTCTCCGCTTGGTTCTTGTCCTTTGGTTTGGGGCTGCTTTGCAGCTGCTCTCTCCCAGTAGCCTTTGTCCTAGTCGGCTCTCAGCACCGTAGCCTCCCTAACCTATCGCTGTAAGTTTGTTGTGATTTTATTTTATGTTTTTCTTGAGGTTTCTCCCCCCTTCCTCGTTCTTTGAGCTCGCTCAGGTGTGTTCCTCCAGCGGGAACGCTCTAGATCTACTTCTCTATATCCCCTTCTGTTTTATTTCACTTTACCTGTGGCTTTCTTTTCCTCTAAGATCTGTAAGTGCATTGTGGTGGCATTTTCTTTCCTTATTGTTGGTGTTGATTGTTGCAGTTTTCTTTTGACCCACCTGGTTTGTGCTCTCTCCTCTTTGCAATCTTTGTTCGGCGTTGTCGTGGTGTTTCTTTTTTCTCTCCATTTTCAGTGGATTTTTTGGGCACCGCCTGATCTCTACAGTAGCGGTTCTTATTTCTGTTGACCTTGGTCAATCTTTCCATTGCCTCTTTTTCTGTTGTGGGCTTGGGCCGATATGGGCTCATCATAGGTTGAGATTGTTAAAAAAGTGACCTTAAAAAAATTTATAGGAATTTTGATAATTCCCTTTCTTGCGTCCGGCCCAATTCACAGAAGGTTCTAGGGCGTACGGGTTCTTCCCATTCCCTTCCTTTTCGCTCCCCCTTTGTCTCCCACTCTAAGCTATCTTCATCTTCTTATTCTCCCAGCGCTCTCGTTTGTCACCGCTGTCTTCAGGTTGGCCACATCAAAGCCTTCTGCACTGACATCATGAAGTGTGTGTTCTGTTTGAAAGTTGGCCACTATCGTGATTGCTGCTTCTTGCTGCAGCAGATTTTAGGTCTCCCTTTGGGGATTCCCATTTCCGAGCAAGTGATTGCAGCGCTTGACTTTCCCTCTCTCAAAGCCAAACTCGCTGATGTCCAAGCTCACAAGCCTAAAAGGGCTAAGTTGGCTCCGTCTTCCTCCCCTCTCCTTCCGACACCTCCGGCTTCACAGCGCTTCTCATCGACTGATATTTCTTCTCCCTATGTCCTATCTCATCCTTCGGCTAAGATGACCAAGCCTCAGGTCACTTATGTGTTCATTCCCACTACTGAACTCTCTGGGAAGATGTATTTGTTTGAGTGCTACGACGTCGTCTCCTTCAGCGGAGGTACAGTCTCCTATCCTACCTTAGACTCTTTTCTGTCCAATTCTTGTAATGTGCAAGACTGGACTTCGGCTATTAACACTTGTTCCAACAGAGAAGTTATCATCAACTGTCCTTCTCTCAAAATTCTTGATGACCTGATTGAAATCAACCCCCTTTCTATCGGAGACATTAAGCTTACTGTCCGTAAATGGGTGCTCCAGGGTCATCCTCCCCCTCCCCTTACCCAATCTCCTGTCAAGGCCACTCTGGTTGGCCTCCCGCCATTCTGTGAGTCTCTTCGACTTGTCGGTGAGATGACTAAATGTGTTGGAGAGTTGCGACGCATTTTTTCCTCTTCCATGCTGGCATCTGGGTGTCTCCAAGTTGACGCAGAGTTCTTTTTCCCGCCTGTCAACGACAGGATCGATGCATTTTCGTTAAGGGACAGTAGGTCGATCTTCGCCGTGTCTATTATCTATCATGATCACTCTAAGGAGGGTCCAACTCCTTCTCCCTTACCTCTGGGAGCTACTAAGTCCGATAATGCCTCTCTTTCTTTTCCTAACACTTTCACGGCTGGGTCCTCGTCTCAACCGTCTGCTCCCTCCTCTAAGTGGAGGACGTCGCATAAAGCTCCTTCTAAGAAGCATTTTCCGCCTCAGTGCAAAGGTTTTTTCAACTCATCCAAGACCATTATTTCACCGTCTAAAGCCCCCAATCTGGTTTGGATCAACCTGGACTTGGCTACAGTTAAAATTAATCCCTCCCCTCCATCAGCGGCTATTGAGCCTCTCCCTAAGTGTACCGTTCTCCCTTCTTCCAACCCCCTCTCTTTGCTGGCTAAGTCTGCGCCTGCGGCTTCTGATACTAGGCATTCTCAGCCATTTTTGGCTCTTTCTGATGAGAAGTGTCTGAGTTGGGAGGTTAATCCTCATTTTCCTCTGATTGGGACAAGTTCACTTCAGCGGTGCAGCGCTCTCCGTTCGTTGGGTCTAAATCGGTTCATCTTTCGATCAAAGCTAGCTCCATTCTCCCTCTGAAAGCTGATTCTTGGATTGATCAGGATAACCTATTGGACGAGGAGGGTGCAGACCTGAACCAATCCCTTCCGCCCCCGCAGGTGCGATTTTCTTTTCACTCCGTTTTTATTAAGTCTCGTTTAGCTTTTTGTGGTGCTTTCAATGGCGGCCTCAGTTTTCGTTTCGGCCTATATTCATCCTTTGCAACTAGATACATTCTTGATTATTGTCTAGATTATTACTGTCTATCTAGTTCTTCTCTTTGGGGTCCTGCAGCGACTATGGTGGGTTGCCACCTATCTTGTCGTGGGACCGAGACTTCCTTCTCCATTAACCCCAATTCCCCCCATTACCCCATTTTCCCCCTCCCTGGTCCCCGATCCAGTTTCTACTGATCGGACGATCAGCTACTCATACCCTTCTGACCCCTTTTCTGATTCGTCGATAACTTATACTGTTGTTCTTAGCCCTGGAATGCAGGCATCGGCTAGAGCGCGTATTATACCCATCTCTGTCATTCTCTCTAGTGCTAGTATTCGGGCTAAAAAATCCTCGCATCAATCATCCCCTTCTCAGATTTCTCTTGCGGCTTAGATCCGTAAGAGAGATATAGCACCTCCCTCGACTTCGGAGTTGGGCCAAGAACATTTGGGGTCCATCTACCAAGTCCATTTTGACACCCTCTCTAACCTTGATATGCTTTGCCTATCTAAGGAGATGAGATTTTTGGTTAATTCAGATAACTTTGTCGACTTTGATATGATTCGTCGACGTGAAATCTCTCGAGCGTGTGAGGCCAAGGTTTTTCATGCATAGTATCTGTTGGAACATTCGGGGTCTGTGGTGTGCTTCCAAGCAACAAGCAGTGTTTCAACTTATTTCCTCCTCTAATTATGATCTAATTTCCCTTCAAGAATCGAAACTTGAATCCCCGTCCTCCTCCCTTTATCGTTCGATCGGTGGATCCTTTATCACCAATTGGATTTCCCTTGATGTAGTAGGATCAAGTGGTGGGATCCTCTTTGGTTTTAAAAAGTCTCGTTTCTCCCTTATTTCTTTTCTTAGATTAACCTTTTTCCTTATTGTTCAACTACACTGGGTTGATTTCAATTGCGATCTCATTGTGGTGTCGGTTTATGGACCGTCCACGGTGAATTGCCGTAATGAGTTTTGAAACGAATTTAACTCATTCCAAAACCACATTCAGGGTTTCTTTTTCTTCTGTGGTGACTTTAATGTCACGAGATATTCCTTTGAAAGATCGGGTGTTGCCCTGCACTCTTTAGATTCTTCCCGTTTTAACGATTGCATTCGCTCTCTCCACTTGACCGATCTGCCCCTCAAAGGCAGATCCTTCACGTGGTCCAGCATGCGTTCTTCCCCGTCCTTGGCTAAGCTCGATTGTTTTCTAGTGTCCCTTGACTGGATCAACTTCTTCCACAACTCGTTTACTTTGGCCTTGCCAAAACCATCATCTGACCACGTTCCTATCTCATTATTCTCCAATTTTAATTTCTCTAGACCGTTCAAATTCCATTTTGAAAAATTCTGGTGTCAAGACCAAATCTTCGTCAATCTTATTTTGGAGTGCCTTTCCTCGATCACGGGCTCCTCCGGGCTAGGTCGCATCATGATTAAACTGCACACCATCAAATATGGTTGTAAAATCTGGCAGAAAGTGAGATTTTCTAACACAAATTTCCTTTAAAATGTTTTCCTGTCTTCTATTGATTCCATTGATAAACTTGAGGAACTTGGTCCTATTTCGGAATCCCTTCGTTCTAAATGTGCATCTTGTAAAAGAGAATATGCGTCCATTCTCCACAACGATCACATTAAATGGGCCCAGCGAGCGAAGTTTCGTTGGCTGAAGGAGGGTGAGGCAACACCTCTTTCTTCCATAACTTCGCCTCGCATCGTCAGCGATGCAATCGTATTTCCTCAATCCTTAACAATGGTGATGATCTCACTACGAATGCTGAAATCCATGCTACTTCCCTTCGTTTCTTTAAAGACCTATTGGGATCTCAGAAACATCATTTCATTCACCTGGACTGGTCCCAATTGTATGGTCTGCAGACGTACGGTCTGTCTTCTTTGGAAGAACCTTTTTCCTTAGAAGAGATCAAGTCCGCAATATTTTCACTCAAAAGTGATTCAGCTCCTGGCCCTGATGGCTTTCCAGCCTTTTTCTTCCAACATTTTTGGGATTGTCTTAAAGACGACCTGTTCAAGATGTTCTCTGACTTACACCAAGGGAAGTTTTCATTTGAAAGGATCAACTACGCGCACATCATTCTTATCCCTAAAATTTTGGGAGCCAACTCAGTCTACAACTTTCGATCGATTAGCTTGCTCAATACTACTTTCAAGATCATTATGAAATTTCTCTCCACCTGTCTGGGTGCTGTCATTTCTCCCATGACTGACCCTGCCCAATCGGGTTTTATTAAAGATCGTTTCATCCTGGATAGTGTGGCGTCAGCCCAAGAAATCATCTCTGAGTGCCATAGATCCAATTCCGAGGGCATCATGCTGAAATTAGATTTTCAAAAAGCTTATGATAATGTTAGTTGGAATTTCCTTTTTGAGATCCTCTTCCATCGTGGCTTTGGTCCGAAATAGATCGCCTGATTAAGTCGAGTCTTTTCGTGGGGACCTCGTCCGCAATTATTAATGGTTCGGAAGCTCACAAGTTCAGGTGTAAACGTGGTCTCCTCGAAGGTGACCCTATTTCTCCCATCTTATTTTCTCTTGTGGTCGATGTGTTCAGTAAGTTGCTCCGCAATGCTTGGGAGGCCAATGTAATCAAAGGTCTTGGAGTTTCTCAAAGCTACCGTGGTGTGCTGAACTTCCAATATGCCGACGATACTATCATTTTTGCCATACCCTAATGGGTGTACCTTACGTAACCTGAAGTTGCTCCTTTATATTTTTGAAAGTGCCTCTGGCTTACCAATTAATTTTCAAAATTCTTCTGTTCTTTGGCTTGGTGGGTCTCATAACCGCCAAGTGGAAATAGCCCAGTTCTTTAATTATGCTTCTAGCTCCTTCCCTATCCAATATCTCGGAATCTCTTTGAAATGGGGGAAGCTTCATAAATCAGATTGGATGCCGATGATTGAAAAAGTTGAGTCTAGGCTTAGCTTTTGGTCAGGTAAGCACCTTTCTCGCGAAGGCAGACTCATCCTTGTTAATTCTGTCCTCTCCTCTATCCCATTATATATGATGTCCTTCTATTACGTCCCGGTTTGGGTTATCAAGAGGATTGACCAGATCAGAAGGAATTTCTTCTGGTCTGGTGTTGATGTTTATAGAACAGGCACTCACCTTGTAACTGGAAGTTGATTTGCACCTCTAAGGCTGCTGGCGGTCTTGGGGTCCTCAACCTCAGACACCAAAATCTGGCCCTCCTCGGCAAATGGTTATGGAGATTTCTGAAAAATGATCGTTTGCCTTGGGCTCGCATTATCTCTCTCAATTGTTTCTCCCGGCAGCGGATTTGGGATTTCCATCCTTCTCTTTCCCACAAGGCCTCTTCCTTTAGGAAGGGGGTCTGGAAAGCAGCCAGCCCTTTCCGTTGCGGTATTTTCCACCTGTGCGCTGATGGCGCTAAGACCAAATTTCGGAATGATTTATGGTTCGGTAATATCAAGCTTGCGGTGGCCTTCCTTTCGCTCTTCCAATTGGCCTCTAACCCATCGGCCACTGTAGCGAACTACGTTACTATCCTCAATAATCAGAAGTTCTAGTCCAAACCCTTCCGTTGCATTCTCCCTTCTCCCCTGGTGGACGAGCTTAACGTGCTTTTTGCCAATCTAAACCTTTACTCCTGGCACCCCACTAATGATTTCAAATGGCGATGGACTAGTTCTGGGTCCTATTCTGTTAAGTCGTTCTACAACTTCCTTAATTTTGGGGGTACCTTATCCAGGAGTGCTACTTTCTTATGGAGCGCTTCTACTCCCCTCAAAGTTAAAATCCTCACCTGGCTTGTGCTTAACAACAAGCTTCTCACAGTCGATGTGCTTAACAAAAGAAATTTGGCTTTAGGTCAATTATGCGCGTTGTGCTCTTCAGCACACGAGGACGCTGATCATGTAATGCCCCGATTTTCATTTAATGAAAATTATTTATTTCTGCACGTAGTGTGCACGTGCAATATTTTTGGTAGAATTAAATCTTATAATTATTTTCATTATGATAAGTATAGATGTCTAAATATGTGCTCTTTAATTATTTCTATATAAAGCCCTTTTTCAAATAGACAAAAAGCCTTTCTTTTAAAAAGCCCAAATCTAATTTATTTGTTATATTTTTAATTATTATTTTGGGCCATAAACTAAAGCCCATGAGCTATTTTTATTTTAAATACAACTTGTAATGTAGAATACATTTTAAAGATTTTTTTTTGTAAAATATAATGTACAAATTTTTGAAGACAATTGCATGCACGTGCATTGCACGTACACGTGCAAATTGCACCATTGTGTATGGCCGGTTGTAATCCAAGGAGGGAAAATGAAAATTTCAATTGGAATCATGGGTGGTGGTTACTTGATCATGGTTGGTTATTGTAACTCCTCCTTGAATCCTAGCCTTTTAATCCTAACTCCTACTTCAATCCTAGCTTTTCATTTTCCTAAATTTTTAGTATAAATACCCCCCCCTAGCCTAGTTATTCTTGTGCTAATTATTCCTCCAAACCTATAGTTAAAATACATTGTTAGTAGTATAGCAAGTGAGTTAAAAGATTGAGAGTGTGTGTGGGGAGTTCGTGCTTGCATCATCAAGGAGAGGCCGGTATCAATAGGGAGTGCTCGGGTTTGCATCTTGGAGGCTAGTGTGCGCATCGACGAGGAGGAGGACCGCTCCTTTGGCAAGGACATTTGTTTAGGAGGTGTTGCTATTTGTACTTCTCTCCAATCAAGGTGGGCAAATTTTCCATATTTCTAATTAGGAAGCATGCTAGATTTGAATTGAAAGAATGATGCATGAAAAAGATTAATAAGAGTACATATTTAATTGGAAAAATGACCTATTGATTGATTGAAATGTTGATATGCAATTGTATGTGGTTCTATCATTAAAATTTAAGTTGTGTGCGAATTGATTATAGCCATGGATTGTTTGAAGAAAACTTCATTATTAACATTAAAAATTATATGCAAGAATTAGTAGATTGACAATGTCGCTTTATGTGCTTAAATGGACTTTCGTGATAACGTTGTAACGAATGAATTAGAATATAATTGGTGTGTTTGTGAAATGAATAAAAACAGAAAATTAGGTGTAGAGATTAGTGAAATTAAAATTAGATAAGAAATATCGAAAAAGAAATGTGTTAGTAGTAGTATATAAATTTAACCAAATTGTATGGTAGATATGAGTTAATTATTGGGAAATATATAATTAAATTATTGAAAAAAATTATTTTTATATACTGGAGTATAATTCATGATGGGAATAATTAATCTTGAATTTTCACAGCATGTTAGTAAGAGCAAAATGAAATGAGAACTTGATGAACATCGAAATATTTTACTAAACAGAGAGGGTTATTTTAATTGGAATCTGAGTTGCACTATGACAACCCGAGCCTATAGCTCGAGTGGTCGGGATGCTCTTAATCGCTACAGTATATGCGGGGGTTTCTCAGAGGTTGAGGGATCGAATCCCGTTGACACCATACATTTTGTTTCGAACATTTAAAAAAATAACGAGGTTCAGCCGAGAGCACCTAATGCTCTCAGCTCCCCTTTCATACCGCTGGCGCAAGTGGCCTAGTGGCCTGAGCCTGTGGCTTGGTTCTCTCTGGTTGTGGGTTCGAATACTGGGCTTGGCCAGTATTTAATTGGGGGAAAAAATATTTTTTTGTGGTTTTGATGATTAAAAAAATTAGAAAAAAATATGAGTATTATCCTAAAATTATGTGGGATTTATGAAAAATAAATTGGGAATTATTTAAATGAAATAGAGTATATTTTGAGACCAAAAGTATAATTTAGAACTATGGTTCTACACTTGCATTTTTATGAAAGTTGTACTTTGCAAAAGGACTTGAAATGGAATGTTAGAAAAGAAATATGAATAAGAAAGGAATTATGTGAAGTGATGTAAATTATTCTCATTGGAGAATAGTGTGACAAATTATGAAGTGTGAATATTCATTTTTGATCGTATAACTAGTGATGTGGTTTTAATGTGAGAATGATATTTCATGAATTACATGATGAATAATTGAATTCCATGTATAGTTATGGACTATTGAATAATTTAGAAATCATGATTGGAAAAGAGAAATATTTTGAGTATGACAACTCAACATGTGAATTTATGAATTGAAATTGAAAATTAGATTGTAGCCAAAACTCACACCGGCAAGTGAAAAATGATGAATCATGATTATTGACATTGAAAAGATCAGGTTTGGGTCATTGTGAAAGGAAAGAAATAAGACCGGTAGTAGTGAGAGGGCTAACTCTAGAGCTTTGATTTTGGTCATGATTTCATTAGAATTAAGGATTAGTTACATAGTGAAGATGTGATGAAAGTAAGAGAAAAACATTGAGTATGATGGCCATTGGATTGGCGGCGAGAGCGTATCCCAGGATGTCCCATGATGAGTCATGATAGGACGTGGATACTGCTCCAGAGTATCGTCCCGATGGCGACGCTCGTGGGGTGTTGGACGACTACGGGTGGTGTTATGTCTATGGTAGGAGCTGAATTACCACAGGATGCCTGCATGATGAGTCATGTGTCAGTGCGTTAGGATTCTCTCCAGGGCACCTAGACATGAGTTCGTATGTCAGAAAACATCTAGGATACTTACCGTAGTTACAGTAGTAGATTAAGACATGACGAGGGATTGAACCTTACAAGATGAAGAACGATTAAGGGCTTGCCCTCGGACCTATGTAGTATGGGATGCATAGAATCCGAACAAGTGCGCATTAGTGTCATGTAATATAAACAACTGCATTAAGGACTAAGTGCACAATCACAACACGACATCATTAGGGTATTCCCTTTAGTTTGATATGTGACAAGTTTGTGTTTGTTAAATATGAAAAATTAGTTATACTATTTCCGGCATAGAGAGGATGGCCGTGTATAATATTCGTCGGTTGAATAAACTGACGTACCCACAGTTTGTATGCAGGGCAAATGACATGATAAAGATTAAAGAGGAACAGATGCTTAAAGACTATTCAATGTTGTTGTACTTTATTTAAATGTTGTAAATTTGTTTCTGCTGTACAATGTAAAGTGTAAAGTTTTTCATATAACTCTGATGTAAAGTGAAAAGTTTTAAATTCCTTGTAAAATTGTACTAAATGAAGTGTAAAGATCCTGTGGAATCTCGAATTCAGTGTATTTTGGAATTCGGGGCGTTACAGATCACCTTTTCCTTCACTGCAACTTTATTCATTCTTTGTGGATGATTATTGTTCGGGCTTGGCAAGCTCCATCTATCCCTAACGAATTTTTGTCCTGCTGGATGCCTAATTCTCTCAGGAAAGAGTATCGTAAATCCTGTGTCCTTTCCATTATGGCCATCATTTGGGTGGTTTGGTCGGAAAGGAATAATCGTATTTTTGTTCTCTCTTCAACCACGATCGATAACATTATCGATGACTTCCTTTTCTTCACCAAATTTTGGTCTTCTACTTTATCGCATGATAAAGCGAAAGCTTTACATTTAAGTCGCCTGGATGAGGCGATTTGTTTTTCCCGTTCAACTAATATTTTATCCGTTTAGCTTTATTTCTTCTCTAATATTGTTTTCTAATCTCTCTGTTCCTTGCAGCTATAAGGTGGCACTGGTGGCTCATTCCCTTTTCCTTAGGAGGGTTTTTTGGGTATCCTTATGGGAAATGTTTGTTGGCCTCAGTCGGCCTCCTCGCTTTGCTACTATAGGCTATTTTGGTCTATTTTGTGCTTACTTTCATTTTATCCTGCTGGCTGTAGTTTTTCTCCGATATGTTTCTCTGGTTTGTTTGTTCTGGCTTGATGGATGATTTGGTTTGTCCTATCTCTTTTGGAGGACCTTGTTACACTTATCTTTGGTTAGTCGATCCACTTATTGTGGTTGATGTTTAGCGCCGGGTTTTCCTGTATTCATGTGCTGCCTTTGTCTTTCATTGTTGTTGTGGTTGCTAGATTTGCTGGAGTGGTTGTTAACTGCTCTTTTCTTAGGGTTGCTGGTGTTGTTGTTTTTTCTGTTGCTTTGCTGTTGCTGGAGTTGATTTGTTTTTTCTGCTCGTTGCTTGTGGTTCGGAGCTTGTGGTCGATGCTTGTTTAGCTGTTGTCGTCCTGGATGTGAGTCGTTTGGTGTTTCCTTTGTATTTTTGGGTTTTAACCCAAGATGTGCGTTGGCTGGAAGCATGTTTCTTCATTTTTTTATTTATCCTGCAGCATCTAGTTGCTTATTTTTTCTAATGGGTTTGCTTCCTTCCTCTTCTCAGCACTCTACTGTGTTCACCGCTTGGGCGGTAGTTCTTCTTTGTGTTCTCTCCCCCTGGAGGTTCTTTTTTCAGGCTATCGGTCGTCTCTCTCCACCCTGTCTCGCCGGAGTTGAGACTCTTTGTTCATTTTGCCTGGTTGTAGGTTTTTAATTCTTAGGCCCAAAGGCCTGTAATAGCCCGTTCGATCCCTTTGGATTTCGGGCAGGGGGTTTGGTCGCCGTTCGGTGCTGGCACTGTTTTGCCGTTTTGTTCTTTCCCACATTCTTCGGCTCGGTTTTTCTTACCCTTTAAGCTTGCGAGTGACGCTCCTTTTTGCGGCCTCCTTCTGTGGAGGGGCTCCTTCGCTGTGTCTGGTGGACTTCTTTTCGCAGTATTTCTATCGGTGGTAGTGGTGTGGTTCAGCGCCCAAGGCCCTGGCATCACTGATGTTATCCCGTGCGTGTTCTGGCTTTCTGGCTTGTTTTGGCAATGCGCTCTATTGCTATTGTATCTGAGGCTGTACATTTGTGTTGTTGTTGCTTCTTTTGTTTTACTCTTCGTAAAATTGTATACGTTAGTTTACCTCATTTTTTATTTATATATATTCGGCTAGAATCTTTTGATTCCATCAGCGTTATCAAAACTATTTTACATTCTGATGACTTTTTTAGGGGGATAATCCAGTAAATCATAATAATGTAATGTGACAGCTATATCGTTAATCATATCTCCAATTTCTACGTTATGTAAGAAGACATACAAATATTTACTCCATTGATACATTTAACCTCACTATATAAATTATGAAAATTAATCACTTTCTAAAAGTAAGACATTATTAGTAAAATCCTTGTTGCTGCTTTTTTCAGTGTGGGAGCAATCAGATAATATGGATTCTTTTGAGGAACAATCAAGAACCGACCTTTTGGCTTTCAACGGTGTTAACGACCTTTGACTGCGATTGACTTCTCGATCTGGCTCCTTTGCACCGTAGGATTTGACTCGTGTGGTGAAGATTGCCTCCCCTGACCTGCAAAAAGTCGAAAACACCGGGGTTGATCCCATCCAACACTCAAGTCAGAAATCAAGAAGACTATGAGAGAGTTTTTGTAGAGAAAATACTGATTACCTATTTCTGGTGGAGATAGGGGGTATTTATAGTCGCTTAGTTTCAAGATAATGATTTATCCCCACTTCCGGGTGTTTTTGGATTAAACTAGTTATCTCTTCTTCATGAAGAGATAAGAGTGGTTGAAGAAAGTTTAAACTCCCCTCAGGATAAGAGATATGGTTTTTGAACCGTCTCTTATAGATAACTGTAACCCCTGTTTTTCATTTTGTGTATTTTTGAGTGTATTTTTCGTTTTGGTATATTTTCTCTCTTGTATTCTTTCTGAACCTTATATTGGAGTTGTTTTCAATATATATTTGTTTATTTCTTTTTTTTAGCCCTTGTGGTTGATTGGTTGTCTTTTTGTTTCGATCTTCATTATTATTGTTTTTTCTTTCAGTTGGTTCTTGTCTTCTTTATTTTGTGTTCTTGGGTGCTTGTAGTGGTGATTGGTGGCTCACCCTATTCCCAATCCTATTGTTTGATCCCTAATAGAATTACCAAAGCCAAATTAAAATCCACAATCCTATTTGATATCCTATATATTTGTATCCTATTTGAAGCCCAATTAAACAAATCCTATTGGTATTCCTAATACCCACAACCCAATTACCCATTAACCCATCCCATACACTAACCCTAATTACCCCCTATAAATACTTTAATCCCTAACCCTAATATCCCCACATTTCCTAGCCCCGACCTCCCCCTTCCTCCTCATTCCCTTGCGCCACCCCGCACACCACAGCTGATGCCCAAACCCCTAAGGCCGAGCCCCCCTCTCTCCGGCCTGCACTCCTACCCACAACACCCCAAACCCGAGACCCCCTCTCTTGGCCATCCCGACCTCCTACACCACCATATACCACCCTAGTTTCTCTCTTGGTGTTCCCTCGTGGTCGCAAGCCACTAATGTTGTCATCCATCTCTCTTGATCATCTCTCCTTCGTGGAATTTGTTTGTGTGGAGATTTTCGCTCGAGTTTGCTTGGATTCATTCATTCGTGGATTTTCGATCGTGGGTTTTGTTCATTGCCAAGATCCGTTCCCGTTCTTCCTGATTTTCATCGTTCTTCATCTTCGGTTAAGGCAAGTAACTTGTACTCAAATTCCTTTGTATGATACAAGTCAAAAATACCACTTATAGTGTAGTTGGGTTCTAGAGACGACTCTTGTGTGTTATGTTTGATGGGTCTTGTCTCTATTGTGAAAACTTGACCATAGTTGCCCCACGACACAATATTGACATGAATTAACTTAGGTTTTGCCCGTTCTTGATTTGATCATGTATGTGAGACTTCTTGTGAGAAATTGGGTATTTGTTGAGAACCATGTGATAACTTGTTTTGGATATGTTAATAACCCTATTTCATGATGTTTGTATACTTGGTAGACTCGATTTCATGTTTGATTGTGCTTTGAACAAGTTTTGTATGACATATGTTGAGTTGTTGTTAAAGGAAAAAATCTGTATTTTGTTGCTGATCTGTTTTGTTTGCTGTTTTGGACTGTCTTGAAGTCAGTATCTTAATTTTGGTATAAAACATGAGTTTTAGAAAATTTTGTCTATTTTCAAACCCCTATGACCTTGCTCGATTTCGTTTTTGTATGTGTGAGTTATGACTGTTTTACTACAGAGGTGTAAGCCGTTTCCAGATTTCGTTTCTTGATGATTTTGATGATTAAATTATTTTGGTACTTGTGATACACATATTACTTTGATCTGAAACTTTGGTCAGTTTTTCTATATCTACCTAGGGATTACCCAGAATTTTGGTGGATTTTATTGATGAGTTTTATATGCCGTTTCATGCTTGTTTATAAAGACTATGCATGCAGTATTTTACTCGCTGTTCTGTAAAGAATCGTATTTTCACCCTATTTCCTTCTACTGTATTTAAAATTCTTGTGAAATATGAAAGTTAATATATTTTGTCTATTTTTATCTCCCTTTGGTGGAATTGGATTTCGTTTCACTGGTTGCGAGATATCATAGTTTTCGTACAGCAGTGTTGGAAATTCTAGATTTGCCAAACTACTGTTTATTGATGTTTCCCAATTTTTGATGACTGATCTAATTTAACTGAAAAATTTTGAAACTTTATATTTAGATACTGGACATATAGGGGAATACCCCAGATTTTTTATGGATTTATTTATTGAGTTATCATGCTGTTTTCCTGCTCTTGAATTTGATTTTCTGATTTCTGGATGAACTTTTTTTCTGTATTCAAATCAGTTTTGAGCTATATTTTTTTGAATTACTATATTATTTATTTATATTTGCTGGATTCGTTTGGAGTCTATTTTCTAGACGTTTCGACGGATTCAGGTTTGCATGCTTGTAATATTGGGAATCACTGTTTTACTATAGTATGGTCTTGCTGTCCTGAACTTGAGATTTGGATATTGTATTCTTTCATGTATTATCTTACACCTGTACATGTTTACCTTGCAACTTAAACTTTTCACGTGATCATGCAATGTTATTCAAGATATATTTTGCACATATACATGCTTGTTTGACATTAATAATAAATAACCAAGTCGGGATTTAAGAGACAGATCTAATAGTGGATAATTCAGAAACGTGTACTCGGAAGGGGATCCACTGATCCTACGTGATTACTTGAGACATGATACTTGACACGTGATTACTTGATACTTGCACGCAAGACACGATACTTGCCACTTGCATAACTTGACACGTGATTACATGATACATGATACATGATACATGATACTTGGAGCTTGGAGCTCGATTACTTGACTTGTTCCTGAGTACACTGCCCTCTATGGTCCACTATAAAATCTAAAGCGAAACAGTTTGCTGTAGCAACCATGTAAGATGGGATGCATGAAGTGCTACCTATATAGTAATCACTACAAGACTTGATACATGATATTTGAACATGATACTTGAACATGATACATGCTTACTTGATACTTGACTACATGATACTTGAGACTTGAAACTTGATAATTGATACATGATTACATGATACCTGACTCTTGACATATACTACATGATACTTGTTCACTTTGCCATGCTAGTTGTTTATTTTGACATCATGCTTACACCATGTTGCTAGCTAGTTTTCTCCATATACTTGTATCCTACATTATAAGTGGCCCGTAACTTGCAATTGACGGGTACTTATTTGATCTTTTCCTCTTCCCTGCAATTGTTGAATTGCAGATTTTGGAGAACAGGATCCAGACGGTATTGGTGACATGAAGTATTAGTGCTGCATTTTATTATTATTATTTCTTGTAGCTTGTTGGAACAATATTGTATTTGATTACTTGGATTTATTCTTGTATTTGGGCAATATGACCTAGGATATTTGTTTTATTCAGATCATGACTATTTGAGATTTATATAATTGGTTTCAAGTATTCTTGTTGGTATTTTGGTTCATATGTGCTTGTTGGTTAATTCTTTTGCTTCTGACTCTGATGATTCTTGTGAATGTCGTAAAGATTCTTGAACAGCTTATGGATGATGAAAATCATTCGCTGGGCTTTTGTCTCGTATCTGTATTCCGTATTCTTTTTGGGAAGCAGGGCGTGACAGGGTTTTTAGTGGTATCAGAGCCCAGGTTTGACTAATGTATTAGTTGCATAATATATTAGACAAGTTTGGCTCGAACTGGGATCTGCTCAACATTTCACCAACCATGCATGCATAAATAAATCAATTATTATCAACATTGATCTAGATGCTAACTATTTTTGGTTTGTGCTGACTATGGCTCGCAGGGGTTCTACTTCTCAGTCATGGGTTGACCCGATTGAGGCTGTCACTGCTGTACTTGAGCGCTTGATTAATCAATAGCAGAACCATAGTGATTTGGTGATGGCTGCTTTGGAAGCTGCTCGAGTTCCTCCGCCCGTTGCGCCTAGGCAGGATGTTCTTCCTCCCCGTCCGGGAACAGTCACAGACATTATGAGGCTGCATCCCGAAAGATTTTCAGGCACTGAGACGCCTTTGGAGGCTGAACAGTGGTTGATTCAGATAGAGCAACTGCTTTTGGCAGCTAGAGTTGCTGATGCAGATCGTGTGGATGTGGTTACCATCCAGTTGGCAGACTTGGCTCATATCAGGTGGATGTCCGAGTCCGAAAGGCTCGAAAGACCGATCACTTGGGCCACTTTCACTAGGAGCCATTTACTAGGAGCTTCTTGGAGAAGTTCTTTCCTAGCAGCATCAGAGTTGAGATAGAGCAACAATTTTTAGCCCTGAAACAGATTGGTTGTTATTTCTAGTAATGGAATTTTGTTACATATTGTTCATGCAATGTTGTAACATAAGACTTTCTTGAAACAGGGCTCCAGGTCTGTGGACGAGTATGCAGCCGAATTTACGAGACTTAGCCGCTTCGCAGCCATTCTTGTGGCGAACGAAGAGGATAGGGCTCGTAGGTTCATTTTAGGGCTTGAGCGAAACAGCAAGGTGCAGCTTGTCTCTCTTTGCTTGCGTACCTATGTTGAGGCTCTTGAGGCAGCTAGGGCCCAGGAGCAGGCTTGTGGTGGACTGGCTCCTTCGCAGTAGACTGTTCTGCACTCAGTTGCTACGTCTTCTGGTGGGCCTATTCGGAGACTTGTTCCAGCCCCTCCGGTTAGGGCAGCTCCTTACACTTCTGCGGGTCCTCCGAGTGTTGGTTTTTGTGACTTTTGCCATCTTCTAGGGCATGAGCGCAAGGATTGCCATCGTGCCAATCGTCACTATTTTGGATGTGGTGCTGCTGACCATTCGGTGCGGGACTACCCGCGGTTGGCTCCTCCAGCCGAGGTCCTGTTCAGCCAGTTGCCGCAGCTCGTGGTCCAGTTAGACCACCGCTTCCTCCGCAGTGCCAGATTGTCGGTCAGAGGACCGCTGTTTCAAGGAGAGGTCAGGCTTTCAACCTGACTGCTACAGATGCTGAGTCAGTTGAGGGTGTGGTTGCAGGTATCTTTTGTTTTATTGTTTTATTGTTTGTTGTTTCTCTTTGTCTTCTTCATTTCCTTTGCTCTATTTCCTTCTGTTTGTTTTTCATTTTTTTTTCCTCACCCCTGTTCAACCATTCTTTTCTTTGTCTCTTTTGCTCTCTGTGTTAGGTGTTGTGCTTGTGTGCTCTTTCCCTGCTTATATTATGTTTGATTCCAGGGGCAACCAATTCTTTTGTCCCCTCTCGATTTATCGCTCGCCATCAGTTGGAGTGCAGCAACATGTCAGAGGCTTAGAACATTGTGACAAGTGGTGGAGTTGTCATTTGTTCTCGGGAGTGCAGACAGTGTCCCGCAATTATTGGCAGCACAGATTTCAAAGCCAATCTGATTGTAATTGAGAATTCGGGGTTCGACGTTATTCTGGGTATGGATTGGCTGGGTGAAACCCATGCCATTATTGATTGCTGTGCCAAGAAATTTGTGTTCCGGATTCCAGATCGCACATAATTTGAGTTCCATGCCAGGGAGTCTTCCCTTGGCCGAGCTGCAGTCGATCAGGAGATTTGTGCGATGGAGTTGCATTCAGGCTGTGAGACTGTGCCTCTAGTAGTTCGGGATTTCTTAGATGTTTTTCTAGATGAGTTGCCTGGCTTACCCCCTGATAGGGAAGTGGAATTCAGTATTGATGTTCAGCCTGGAACAGCGCCGATATCGAAGAGTCCCTACAGGATGGCACCGACTGAGGTAGCAGAGCTTAAGGTGCAGATTCAGCAGTTGGTTGATTTGGGTTTCATTAGACCTAGTGTTTTGCCTTGGGGTGCTCTGGTCCTTTTTGTCTACAAGAAGGATGGTGGTCGTCGACTGTGCATGGATTATCGGGAACTAAACAGAGTTACTGTGAAGAATCGGTATCCATTGCCCAGGATCGATGATTTGTTTGACCAGTTGAGTAGGGCTGCTGTTTTCTCGAAGTTGGATCTTCGTTCTGGGTATCACCAAGTCAAGGTGAAGGTTGCGAATATACAGAAGACTGCATTCAGGACTAGATACGGGCACTATGAGTATCTTCTGATGCCGTTCGGAGTTACGAACGCGCTAGCTGTATTCATGAGTCTTATGAACCGGGTTTTCTCTCAGTTCTTGGATAGATTTTTGGTGGTCTTCATTGATGATATTTTGGTGTATTCTCAGAATCGGAAAGATCATGCTGAGCATCTTAGAGTGGTTCTGCAGACTTTGAGGGAGAATCAGCTCTATGGGAAACATAGCAAGTGCGAGTTTTGGCTCGACAGAATTTCATTCTTGGGGCACATTATCTCCGGCGATGGTATATCAGTGGATCCTGCCAAGGTTGAGCCTCTGAAGGATTGGCCTATTCCCAAGTCAGTGTCAGAGGTCAGGAGTTTTCTCGGTTTGGTTGGCTATTATCGGAAGTTCGTCCAAGATTTTTTGAAGATAGCAGGACCGTTGACTAAGTTGACTGGGAAGGATCAGAAGTTCTGTTGGTCTGATAAGTGTGGTGTGGCTTTTGTTGAGTTGAAGAACAGATTAACGTCAGTGCCTGTGTTGACTATTCCCGATGGTTCAGGCGGATTTGTAATTCACTGTGATGCTTCTGGTAAGGGTCATGGAGCTATTTTGATGCAGAAGGGCCGAGTCGTTGCGTATGCATTGAGGCAGTTGAGGCCGCATGAGAAGAACTATCCGACTCATGATTTGGAGTTAGCGGCAGTGATTTATGCTTTGAAGCTGTGGAGACATTATTTACTTGGAGACCGAGTGGAGATCTTTACAGACCACAAAAGTCTCAAGTACGTCTTCACCCAGAAGGAGTTAAATATGAGGCAAAGGCATTGGTTGGAACTTATGGTCGACTATGACATCAGTTTGCAATACATCCTGGTAAAGTAAACTTGGTGCCAGATGCTTTGAGCAGGAGACCGACAGTTATGTTCTTGACTCAGCAGAGGGATTTAATTGAGTAGATGAAGAGGTTAGAGTTGGAAGTTTTGTTGCCAAGTTCTGATCGGAGTTGTTTGGTGCTTCAACTGCAGTCGTCTCTTATTGATCAGATTAAAGAGGCGCAGGCTAGTGATGCACAACTGCAGAGATTTCGAGCTGAGGTTGAGTCTGGGTCCAGGATGGACATGGTTATTCATTCCGATGGATCGCTTCTTTTTGGGTCCAGATTATGCGTCCCGGAAGGTGAAGTTCATCAGAGGTTGCTTGAGGAAGCCCATCAGTCTTCGTATTCTATCCATCCTGGCGGTACTAAGATGTATCGGGATTTGAAGCTTTATTTCTGGTGGCAGGGTATGAAAAGGGCTGTGGCTCATTTTGTTGCTCAGTGTTTGATTTGCCAGCAGGTTCAGGCAGAGCATCAGAGAACCGCTGGACTTCTTCAACTGCTTCCTATTCCTGAGTGGAAGTGGGAACATATCACTATGGATTTTGTGACCGCTTTGCCGAGGAGTCCTAAAGGTCAAAATGTCATTTGGGTGATTGTCGACCGTTTGACGAAGAGTGCTCACTTCATTCCTTTTTGTGACGGGCAGTCTACTGAAAGCCTAGCTGAGAGGTACATGCAAGAGACTGTTAGACTTCATGGGGTTCCAGTCAGTATTGTATCCGACAGGGATACGAGATTCAGATCTCAGTTCTAGGAGAGTTTTCAGAACAGTTTGGGGAGCAAATTAAAGTACAGTACAGCTTTTCATCCCCACACTGATGGACAGTTAGAGCGGACTATTCAGATTCTTGAGGACATGTTGAGGTCCTGTATGCTTCAGTTTGGTGGGTCTTGGGAGGATCATTTGCATCTCATGGAGTTCTTATACAATAACAGCTTTCAAGCCAGTATTAAAGCTGCTCCATTCAAGGCACTCTATGGGCGGAAGTATAGATCACTAGTGTGCTGGGATGATATTGATGAGAGGAAGTTGTTGGGACCAGAGTTGATCACCAAGACAGTTGATGTTGTGGTTCAGATCAGGAAGCATTTGCAGGCAGCTCGGGACAGGTAGAAGCGATGGGCTGATGTCCATCAGAGAGCTTTGGAGTTTGGTGTTGGTGACCATATTTTCCTAAAAGTATTGCCGTGGCACGGTGTTATTCAGTTCGGTGGTGGGGGCAAGCTTAGCCCAAGCTTTATTGGACCGTTTGAGATTTTGAAGCGAGTACGCAAGGTGGCCTATCTTCTTGCTTTGCCGTCAGCATTATCAGGAGTGCACGATGTTTTCCATGTCTCACAACTCAGGAGAAGTATCCGAGATGAGAGCCACGTAATCGACTATTCTGAGTTGACCGTTCGGCCAGATTTGACTTGTGAGATTCTGCCAGTTGCTATTGTGGATCGGCGGGAGAAAGTGCTTAAGAATAAGGTCATAAAGTTGGTTCGTGTTGCTTGGAATCCTTACTCGCCTGGTGAGTCGACTTGGGAGCTGGAGGAGGAGATTCAGCAGAAGTTTTCACATTTGTTTGAGTAGTTTTTGTTTTGTTCTTTTGGTTGTTTTGGGGTTACCCTATGTATCTTCTTTTTGAATTTCGAGGACGAAATTCTTCTTGTTAGGTGGGTAGGATTGTAACTCCTGTTTTTCATTTTGTTTATTTTTGAGTGTATTTTTCATTTTGGTGTACTTTCTCTCTTGTATTCTTTCTGAACCTTATATTGGAGTTGTTTTCAATAGATATTCGTTTATTTCTTTATTTTTAGCCCTTGTGGTTAATTGGTTGTCTTTTAGTTTCGTTCTTCATTATTATTGTTTTTTCTTTCATTTGGTTCTTGTCTTCTTTATTTTGTGTTCTTGGGTGCTTGTGGTGGTGATTGGTGGCTCATCCTATTCCCAATCCTATTGTTTGATCCATAATAGAATTACCAAAGCCAAATTAAAATCTACAATCCTATTTGATATCCTATACATTTGTATCCTATTTGAAGCCCAATTAAACAAATCCAATTGGTATTCCTAATACCCACAACCCAATTACCCATTAACCCATCCCATATACTAACCCTAATTACCCCTATAAATACTTTAATCCCTAACCCTAATATCCCTACATCTCCTAGCTCCGGCGTCCCCTTTCCTCCTCATTCCCTTGTGCCACCCCGCACACCACAGCCGACGCCCAAACCCCCCAGGCCGAGCCCCCCTCTCTCCGACCTGCACTCTAACCCGCAACACCTCAAACCCAAGACCCCCTCTCTTGGCTATTCAGACCTCCTACACCACCATATACCACCCTAGTCTCTCTCTTGGTGTTCCCTCGTGGCTGCAAGCCACTATTGTCGTCATCCATCTCTCTTGATCATCTCTCCTTTGTGGAATTTGTTCGTGTGGAGATTTTCGTTCGAGTTTGCTTGGATTCATTCGTTTGTGGATTTTCATTCGTGGGTTTTGTTCGTTGCCAGGATCTGTTCCCGTTATTCTTGATTTTCATCGTTCTTCATCTTCGGTTAAGGCAAGTAACTTGTACTCAAATTCCTTTATATGATACAAGTCAAAAATACCACCTATAGTGTAGTTGGGTTCTAGAGACGACTCTCGTGTGTTATGTTTGATGGGTTTTTTCTCTATTGTGAAAACTTGACCATAGTTGCCCCACGACACAATATTGACATGAATTAACTTAGGCTTTTTCCGTTCTTGATTTGATCATGTATGTGAGACTTCTTGCGAGAAATTGGGTATTTGTTGAGAACCATGTGATAACTTGTTTTAGATATGTTAATAACTTTATTTCATGATGTTTGTATACTTGGTAGACTCGATTTCATGTTTGGTTGTGTTTTGAACAAGTTTTGTATGACATGTGTTGAGTTGTTGTTAAAGGGAAAAATCTGTATTTTGTTGCTGATCTGTTTTGTTTGCTGTTTTGGACTGTCTTGAAGTCAGTATCTTAATTTTGGTATAAAACATGAGTTTTAGAAAATTTTGTCTATTTTCAAACCCCTATGACCTTGCTCAATTTCGTTTTCGTATGTGTGAGTTATGACTGTTTTACTACAGAGGTGTAAGCCGTTTCCAGATTTCGTTTCTTGATGATTTTGATGATTAAATTATTTTGATAGTTGTGCTACACATATTATTTTGATCTGAAACTTTGGTAAGTTTTTCTATATCTACCTTGGAATTACCCAGAATTTTGGTGGATTTTATTGATGAGTTTTATATGCCGTTTCATGCTTGTTTATAAAGACTATGCTTGCGGTATTTTACTCGCTGTTCTGTAAAGAATCGTATTTTCACCCTATTTCCTTCTACTGTATTTAAAATTCTTGTGAAATATGAAATTTAATATATTTTGTCTATTTTATCTCCCTTTGGTGGAATTGGATTTCGTTTCACTGGTTGCGAGATATCATGGTTTTCGTACAGCAGTGTTGGAAATTCCAGATTTGCCAAACTACTGTTTATTGATGTTTCCCGATTTTTGATGAATGATCTAATTTAACTGGAAAATTTTAAAACTTTATATTTAGATGCTGGACATATAGGGAAATACCCCAGATTTTTTGTGGATTTATTTATTGAGTTATCATGTTGTTTTCCTGCTCTTGAATTTGATTTTCTGATTTCTGGCTGAGCCTATTTTCTGTATTCAAATCAGTTTTGAGCTATGTTTTTGTGAATTACTATATTACTTATTTATATTCTCTGGATTCGGTTGGGTGTCTATTTTCTAGACGTTTTGACGGATTTAGGTTTGCATGCTTGTAACACTGGGAATCATTGTTTTACTACAGTATGGTCTTGTTGTCCTGAACTTGAGATTTGGATATTGTATTCTTTCATGTATTATCTTACACCTGTACATGTATACCTTGCAACTTAAACTTGTCACATGATCATGCCATGTTATTCATGATATATTTTGCACATATACATGCATTTTTGACATTAATAATAAATAACCAAGCAGGGTTTAAGGGACAGATCTAATAGTGGATAATTCAAAAATGTGTACTCGGAAGGGGATCCACTGATCCTACGTGATTATTTGAGACATAATACTTGACACGTGATTATTTGATACTTGCACTCAAGACACGATACTTGCCACTTGCACAACTTGACACGTGATTACATGATACATGATACTTGGAGCTTGGAACTCGATTACTTGACTTGTTCCTGAGTACACTGCCCTCTATGGTCCACTATAAAATCTAAAGCGAAACAGTTGGTTGTAGCAACCATGTAAGATGGGATGCATGAAGTGCTACCTATATAGTAATCACTACAAGACTTGATACATAATATTTGAACATGATACTTGAACATGATACATGCTTACTTGGTACTTGACTACATGATACTTGAGACTTGATACTTGATAATTGATACATGATTACATGATACCTGACTCTTGATATATACTACATGATACTTGTTCACTTTGCCATGCTAGTTGTTTATTTTGACATCATGCTTACACCATGTTACTAGCTAGTTTTTCCCATGTACTTGTATCCTACATTATAAGTGGTCCATAACTTGCAATTGACGGGTACTTGTTTTCTCTTTTCCTCTTCCCTGCAATTGTTGAATTGCAGATTTTGGAGAACAGGTTCCAGACAGTATTGGTGACATGAAGTATTAGTGCTGTATTTTATTATTATTATTTCTTGTAGCTTGTTGGAACAATATTGTATTTAATTACTTGGATTTATTCTTGTATTTGGACAATGTGACCCAGTATATTTGTTTTATTCAGATCATGACTATTTGAGATTTATATAATTGGTTTCAAGTATTCTTGTTGGTATTTTGGTTTATATGTGCTTGTTGGTTGATTCTTTTGCTTCCGACTCTAATGATTCTTGTGAATGTTGTAAAGATTCTTGAACAGCTTATGGATGATGAAAATCATTTGTTGGGCTTTTGTCTTGTATCTGAATTCCGTATTCTTTTTTGGGAAGCGGGGCATGACAATAATTGTACACTTAAATTGTATTTAAACAACCTGGACCCATTCTTATTTGGTTGGTAGGACAACCCGGTTGAACAGACCCATTTTGGGCTGTTAGGTTTGAAAGAAACCCAATTCCCATTTTACAGACCCGTTTTTAGTGAAATTACCGTTCTATCCCTGAGATCTTTAAGATTCGTGCCCGATTTGGACGGTCCTAATTTGGTTCTATTTTTATTCATATCACAAGCCCCCCACTCCCAAAAACTAAGTTTCACAACCTTTGAGGAGCAGTTTGCCCGTTTTTAAGGGTTTACAGAACTTATCGGGGTTCTCGGGGATGTTCAGATCTTGCTCGAGGTGTAACAGTGTTAGTCTGAGTTTGTAAGATGCCCAGGATTAATTTTAGAATTTTCTGGATTTTTTGTGATTTTTCCCGATTTTTCTGAATTTCTTCCAATTTTTACTCATTTTTTGAATTTCTTATTTAATTTCCAAAATATAATAATAAATTTTCAAAAAATTTTAATTAATTATTCTAAATTTAATAATTATCTTTTGGAAAATATTTTTTTGAATTAATGATTTTTTTCAATTTTTAATTTTTTAAACATTTTAATTATTTTTTGGTATTTTTAAATAATTAATTCAATTTAATAATTAAATAAATGAATTAATTAAATACCTGATGACGTCGTGAAATCTGGAGCGTTGATCATGGCTGGTGCGAAAATTACGGAGATCGAAAGGCAAAAAATAAGGGTTGATTGTTGACCGTTGACCAGTCAACGGCATTTTGTGCTCTTTTTTATCATAGGCAGGTTTGTTCAGTGCGGGCACCGATCGATTGCGATACTTCAGCTGCTTGACACGTGGCGTTGACCGTTGACCAGTCAACGAAATTTCTTGATTTTTTATTTGGGGACACGTTTGTTCGGTGCAAGCAACTGAACGCTAGAAGTGGTTCGGCTGCGCGATACGTGTCTCGTTGACCATTGACCAGTCAACGGTTATCCTTGATTTTTTGTTCGGGGAAACGTTTGTTCGGCGCAAGCCACCGAACGTTAGAGGTGGTTCGGCTGTGCGACACATGTCCCGTTGACCATTTACCGTTGACCAGTTAACGACATTCCTTGATTTGTTGTTCGGGGACACGTTTCGGTGCAAGCCACTGAACGTTAGAGGTGGTTCAGCTGCACGACTTGTGTCCCATTGACCGTGGACCGTTTACCAGTCAACAGTTTTTCTTGATTTTTGTTCGGGGACACTTTTGTTCGGCGTAACCCACCAAACGTTAGAGGTGGTTCGGCTGCGCGACACGTGTCGTTGATCATTGATCATTGACCATTTACTAGTCGACGGTTTTTCTTGATTTTTTGTTCGGGAACACGTTTGCGCCGTTTGATCTTCCTGACCTGTTAGACTCCTTGGTCGGTTGCTCTTCCTGACCGTTGGACTCCCCTGGATTTTGGGCTTTCCCAACGGTTGGGGGCCCATAAGCTTCAGAAGCCTAAATGTCACCTCCTTCTCTCTATAAAACCCCCACACCCCTCCACTCTTCCCTCATTCTCTTATTTCTCATCCTCAATAATATCTTCTCTCCAGCGAACTTGTTAGACGTTCAGGCGAGTTTTTTTTTCTTTTTTCGGCGAGCTTTCTGACCGTAAGTGTCACATCGAAGGTAATATATCTATATAATAAAACACAAAGAAAGCTATCAAGTGGCTCTCATTCAATAGAGTTGAAATCAATGGTCCAAATCTAACCCCACAAAACATATTTTCCTGCCCAAAAGTCCCCCCCCCCCCCAAAACTCAAATTCAAATCCCCCTAAAACAACTCCTTTATTTATTCATTTATTTCTCTCTCTCTCTCTCTCTCTCTCTCTCTCTCTCTCTCTCTCTCTCTCTCTCATTCTTTCTCTATTTACTCAGAAATTTATTTTTTCAGATTTCAAGTTTGTAAATTTCTAGATTTTTTATGCATTTTTTAATTTCTCATGTTACATTGAAAATAGCAAATATCTCATGAACAGTTAAATTTCATCATTTATAATTGTTTTTCAACATATACTAATGGAAACATGGACGTTTATTTACAACTAATTATTGTTTTACTATTCAAACCTGAGCTACATAATTTTTGTTTTACTATTTACAACTTTCATACGTTGTATCGTTCCGAAGACGTGTAGGCACGTGCCCACGGGCAAATCTAGTATATATAATAATAATAATAGTAATAATAGTAATAATAATAATAATAATAGTAGTAGTAGTAGTAATAATAATAATAATAATAATAATAATAATAATAATAATTATTATTATTATTATTATTATTATTATTATTATTATTATTATTAGTATTATTATTATTATTATTACTACTACTACTACTATTATTATTATTATTACTATTATTACTACTATTATTATTACTATTATTATTATTATTACTATTATTTTATCAAAGATGTCTAGGGTGCCTTCGGGAGATGAGACCTCCCCCTTTAGTTGTGGTGAAGATAAGCCACTTGCTCCCCCATCTAGAGCAGATAAGGGGACGAGTGGCGGAGTCAATTGTAGTCAAGCCGGTCGTGAAGAGAACAAGAGAACTGGGGGAGATGGGTAGGCTTCCTAGCCCCTATCGCGCCTCAGGGGCATCAGAGATTACTCCGCCGATCTATTGTCGAGAGTTGAGCACGAGATGATGCCACTGTATGAGGAGAACTAGACTCGTGAGCACTCGGAGGTGGATGATATATCTTCGATGCTTACGGAGGACTTGGGCAGTATACGGGAGTGTTTCATGATCCCAAGGGAGTTTGATCTTTTGTTGCCAGGCCCCGGTGTTAGAGCGTGTTCGCCGACCTCCCTCGATACATGCTTCTTCCCGTTCGATGCTTTTCTTGCGGGACTTCGTTTTCCCCTACCCCCATTTGTGAGCGAGGTTTTGCGCTGGTATTCGTTGAGTCCTATCCAGTATATGCCGAACATGTGGAGACATGTAAACGACTTTGTGCTACACTGCTAGGCAGCAAGGATTGAGCCGCGACTGAGTGTTTTGAGGAGGCTCTACAAGATCCGTCAAAAGAGAAAGTCGGAGTTTAGATACTATCGCACTCCTCATCGGGGGGTGAAGTTGATCGACAACCCCGACACAATCAAGCACTGGAGGGAAAAGTACTTCCCTGTTCGGAGTCGTGAGCCATGGGCGATTCCCATGAGGTGGAGAGAGGAAGTGCCAAAGAGAGTGAAGGTCGACTGTAACTACCGTTTTCGTTCTTTTCATTTTTTTTCCTTCATTGTAATATTTTATTTTGCATTTGAATAAGATACTCTATTTTTCTTGATCATCTTAATTAAATTTTATTCAAGATTTGCACTTGTTCTTCTTGTTGAGCTATCCTCTTGTTGATCCTATTTCTATTTTATTGTGAGTATTTTATTTGAACCCTATTGTCTTTAAATCCATCTTTTATTGAACCCAAATCAAATTGTAATTATTTCTAAACCCAAACCCATTATTATTGGATCCTAGCCCATTAACCCAACAATCCAATTGTAATCTATAAATACAATCCAATTGCAAATCCTAAAAACACAAAATACAAACCCTAAATCCTAGCTGTCTCTCTCCGTCTCTCTTTCCTCTTCCAACCGTCTGCGCCCAACTTTCCCGCCCATCTTCTTGCTCAATCTCCAGTGACCCATCACCATCTCCGGCTACTCCCATCATCAGCAACCCCTTGCATCGCCGCCCTCGCCGAGCCAGCCTCCATCGAGCCCAATACAGCCAACCCCAGTTGACCGTTCCCATGTTCCGATCGACAACAGCACTCCAGTCACCGCCGAAACACTCCAGCCATTCGCTCGACGTCAGTCGCCGCCCAGATCGCCGCTAGTCAATGCCAGTCCCTACCGTCGACCCCTTGCTCAGTGTTGTCGCTGCTCTTTACTGTTGCTGCAGTTGTACTCTTGTTGTTGTTTTGTTTCTTTGTGCACGTAGTGTGCACGTAATTGTTCGTGGGTTCGTTGCTCCGGGATTCTCATCCCGTTATTCTTTGGTATTCAAATTAGTCGTCCATAAGGCAAGTCACTTTCCTCTTGAATTGAATATTGTATCAAATTCAAGTTTTTATAGAAATTCTTGCAAGTGGATCCAATTGTTCATCATATCGTATATTGTTCTTTCTCTTTCGTTGAGTATATTGAGGGTTTACACAAGCTAACCCAAATATTCTTGACTTCGTGCCTTTGTTGACTCTAAAGATTGAATCTTTCATGCATTCATATAGTATTGGAAATAGGAGTTGTTCATATAATCATCGCATAAAGATACTATCGTAGAATTGAATACTAGGTTGATTGCATGAATAATTGATTGATGAATTGTGTGGTTAATTTAGTGTATGTGTGTGTTCTTAATTGTATTTACCATGCTATTATACCTACAATGTTGATTATGAAGTTTATTGACTAATTGAAGTGGAACCCATCATGTTTAATCGCTTTATTTCAAATCTGTATGTTTACTTGCTGTCTGAATTTGTATGACGATTTTGATACAATATTTGACATCAAAATAAATAACTTTCTGAATAAGAGTTGTAGCTCTATGTCTCTAGTTTCCAGAACATCTAAGATCTTTAAATTCTGAGTTGTATTGCAAAAGTTATGATGCTGTAACTACTGTTGTGTTTTATTTTCAGAATTTCAGATTCATGTATGTTTTCATGTTTAAACTATTAAAAGGCTAATTTAATGTTAGAATAATGCTTTTATAATTTCCAGAATGATAGTTAACATGTTTAGGATTCTAAATAATATTTTTAATGAATTTATTATTGAGTTTTCGCTTATTCTAAAGATACAACAAGTTGATGTCGATTTTTAGTTAGAGCATTTAATCTGTAAAGAATGATGTGTTTGACCTAACTACTGTTGTCGGATTTTGTATTTTAAATATGCATTGGAATCGTTGGGAAGTCCGGTTTCCATAATTTTTGATGGTTTCAGTTTTCGATTTATGTAGCAACGGAAAAACTGATTTTTGTACAGTGACCTCTTGCTGTCTAAAATTTCATTTCCAGATTTTCATAATATAAGTATATATATCATTGTATTGCATGAATTGAAGAGTATATGTTGCATTGCATGATCCTAATATGCCATTGTTATCATTCTATTTGTTCCATCCAAAGTTATCATCCTATTGTTCTCCTATTGTTACTATCATTTATCTAATGTCTCTATTTTGCATAATGTGTTATTGCATTGATAAAATATTTAACAAGCCGGGGTTTAAGGGATTGACTGGAGTAGTTGATGATATAATGACTGTATTCGGAAGTGTGGGCTATGTTTCCCAAAATAATGAATGTCGGCTAGTGTTATCGTTATCGATTTATTGTTGGATTACTGACTACAGTATCTCAATTCATCGTATATTGTTTTATTGTTATTGTACCGACCAGTGTGCACCAATATTGCAATTAATG
Source organism: Hemerocallis citrina (assembly GCA_017893485.1). NCBI lineage: Eukaryota > Viridiplantae > Streptophyta > Magnoliopsida > Asparagales > Asphodelaceae > Hemerocallis > Hemerocallis citrina. Next base: position 379,062,037 of record CM030358.1, on the reverse strand, counting down.
TTATCGTACCGTGTACATGAACTATAGAATCTTCCACTTAAGTCTAAATGAAATTGATTGCATGTATCGAACTTGTAGTTATGGGATGCAGTAGTACGTGTATTAGTTAGGATTAAAATGATTAATAGACTTAAGAATTGACATCACATCGACATTGCATATTGTACATCATTGTTTCTATTGATATTGAATATTGTCTAAGTATTATTGACATCGACCATTGAATATTGATATCAAATATTGAATCATTGTTTATAACCATTGCATTGATTCCCATGATATTGATTATTGCTATTGTCCCATATTATTGATTTCTACTAATCCATTGAATTCATTGTTATATCGTTATTTCATTGTTCTTTGCCTTCTCTACTTGCTGTCCATGACTTGCTCTAAGGACAATTTTTCTCCTCTTTTTAGATGAAGTGTTTACAGGTGTTGAAGGAGAATTACTTGCAGGAATTGGAGAACAAGCTTTCTAAAGACTTATTGCTTTATAGTTGGTTATTATTGCATTGGACTTATTGTATTGAGACTTATTATCATTGTGTTTGGATTTATTATTTGTAACCCCTGTTTTCTGTATTTGTACTTTCTGTTGTATTTCATTACCCTGTACTCTTTTATCAATCCAAGATCTGTATTTTGTCTCAGCTCTAATAAAAATCATTTCTTTTGTTTCGACTCAATTTTGTGCCAACATTTATTGCAATTACATTGTTCTTATCAGCTCTGATTTGCTGTTCTTCATGGAGATTTGACTGTTTCATCTCATCTATTTCATTTTTCCTAATTAAATTGAATTTTGACCCAATCTCCTTTTGGATCCTACTCAAACCTGCTATCCAATAACTCAAAACCCTACTATATAAAACCTAACCTAATTAAACTTTACCCTAGCTACTATTTTACCTCCTAACCCTACAGCCGCCTATACCTTCTTCCTCCTCTACCTTTCCCCTCAACCCATCTCGCCAGAACCCAACCGCTTGCACCCCCTTGCACCAGAGCATCGCCTTCCATCCTCGCCCTCTCTCTCACCCACTCCCCAGCATCCCTCATCGCACCTCGTCATCCCGTCGCCCTCCTGCACCTTTTCCCACCTCCCGAAGCCCAGTCAAGTCACCTACAACCTCTGCGTCCGCATCGTCTTCTCCCTTCCGTCGAGCTACCCTCGACAACATCGCCTCCATCACCATCCCGAGCCCCGGTGCAGGCCGCCGTCGACTGCCAGTCCCGTATTCGCTGCTATCCATCAACCACCTTGACCACCCCGCCGTTCCTCTCACCTGCTTCCCTCTCAGCCGACTGCTCGCTAGTCCTGCCACCTCCCGTCTCTCTCTCCCCTGTCGACCATCGTCCTCCCTAACTCACCTCATTCCGAACCCATCCACCACAAACACCACCGCCTCATCTCAACACCCCTCACCCTCCTCGTCGTCAACATCCAGAACTCCCGCCATCGATCCCCTGTTCTTTTCGAACCCATCGAAGAAGAGCCCCACCACCTGCACCATCGACTGAGCGCACCGCCATCGCCGCTCGAGTCCCCTGAGCACTTCGCCCCCCCCCATTACTCTCTCACCTCCTCTATTTTCTCTCTCCAAAACAGAGCTCCGAGCCGAGCTCCGTTGCCTCCCCATTGGCACCGTGAATACACCACTGCTCCGCCCCGTTGCCGCCAGCATCTTCCTGCGTCGAGCTCCCCTAGATGTCGCTGCTGCCTGTCACTGCCGTGGTCGCCGTCCCCTCTCCCGCCGACTCTCTCTCTCCGTCGTTGCTGTGATCAGAGAAGGAGGGAAGAAGTAATGATCGATTGAATCTCGGCCGTCCGATTCCATCGTGATTGGGTTTTAATTGGCTGTGCTGTTTGGAGGGAAGAGGAGATCTGGGATCCGTTGTTGAGGTTGCTGTTTGTGTGCTTTGATTTGCTGTGTACTGTTTTGCACGTGTATCGCACGTGCTTGCGTGTGTCCGTGTTCATGCTTCATTTCTCGGGATTCTCATCCCGTTATTTGTTCATGTTCGGTTTTATCGTCTACACCCCAAGGCAAGTATCTTCTTATACACTTCGTTTTCTAGTACAAGCTTTTTCTTGAAAATACTGCAAGTAGATTGTAAATGTGACTCCTTTTTGTTTATCGTCGATGATCTCATATTTTGCCTTATCTATCACATGATCTAAGAGTCACAACCCTTCGTTGATACACTTGTTCACAACTAGTATAATTTTGATGCATTTCATGCAAAAAGTGTCTTATTTAGTTTCTGTCCTGTCTTGGCTTGCTGTTTCGACCCCAATAACACCAAAATCTGAAATTGAGTCCTGAATATGAAACTTAGGCCTAGATGTCTAGTTTATCACCTTTTTTAATGGAATTGAATTCCGAGTTACGGTTTAGGAGATATCACAGTTTTACTGCTGCTGTGTCTGTAATCGCAGATTCATAAAAACTGCTGCACCACTTTGGTTTATAATTATTTTAACTATGCTACCAGTAAGTAAATGACCTGAAATTTTTTATTCTGATACTGGACACCCTAAAGAATATTTTCTAATTTTCTGAGAATTAATTAATGAAGTTTCAAACTTGTTTCATATGTACTAACTCAATTTTACAAATTCTAGCTGAACAAAAATTCTGTGTAGTTTGCTATTTTGACACCTGATTCTATAACTTTTATGTGTCTTAATTATATGTGTTGGAACCGGACAGGAGTCTAGTTTCTATGCCTTTTGATGAATCCACATTTTCTATCTTAAAGCAATGGGAATCATAGTTTTGGTGCAGCAACGTCATGCTATCCAGAATTGGAATTCTCGTAGTTCTTGATAATCTTAATTTGTGTTGACCATCGAATATGCTTTATAATTTTCTTAAACTTGTTCCATGTTCTTGATCATGTTTACTTGACCTGTTTTGCACACTTTCATGCTTGATTGATGATAATAATAAATAATAAGCCGGGGTTTAAGGGAAAGACCATAGTAGTGGACAATATAGGTAAGTGTACTCGAAAAGGGGGCCGTATTTCCCACTTGATACATGCTTCATGAACTAGTTATATTATTATTCTATTCATGAACTAGTATATTATTTGATTCATGAACAAGTATATTATTATTTGATTCATGGACTTGTTAGTACTCGATTCATGAACTAGTATATATTTGATTCATGACTTGTCTTGTTATTACTTGACACATGAATTAGTTATATGATTACTCGATTCATGAACATCGCTTACTTGATACTTGATGCCTGAGTACACCGCCCTATAAAATCCACTACTAGGCCTAAACGTAACTGATTGTATGTAGCAACCATGTAGTAAAAGTATGGATGCATGAAGTGCTACCTAGATAGAATTAAACATTAGACTTAAGATTAACTTGTCACTTGTACACACTTGATACCCTACTTGATACTTGTTACTTGATGCTTGATATAATTACATATTCATTTGTCACTTGTTCCACTACTAGCACTTGTTACCAAATTTTATCACTTGAGTTGTCTTTCTTGCTAGCTAGTTTCTTGAATCCCACTACTTGTTGCATCCCTATTATATCATGTTATACATTCTTGATTCCAGATCTTGTTTCATATTTTCTTACATCTATTTTCATACCCTTGCTTGTACTACTTGTGGCCCTAACTTGCACGAAGTGCGTTTGTCTTGTTTTCTCTATTTTTCTTTTTTTATATTCATATATATAGACTTTGGAGATGAGCTGCCTACTAGAATTGGTGAGCAGACATTCTAGGCTTCGCTTGGAGAAAAGACTTGCTTTAAATATTTTGTTTTTTGAGTTATTTACTTCTTTTGCTACTTGAATCTTGTAACGGGCTTATAGTCCCGAGTTCTTTTGATCCAGATTTGAAAACTATTTAGGATATTATTATTTTGTTTCAATTATTTCTGTTGATTAATAAATTATTCATGCATGCATGGTTGTGTATATCTTGTAATATTTCTTGTTATGATGCTGAGTCGACCCTACAGCTTATGAATGATGAAAATCATTCGCTGGGCTTCGTCATGCGCTCGTATTCCGTATTTTTGAAAAGCAGGGGCGTGACATTATTGTATTGGGCTTATGGCCAAGATATTATTATTTTGTTTCCAGATGTTGGATTATTGTATTTGGATATTTCATATTGTCTTATTCCAAGTATTATTGTTCATGTGGTTATTATTATTGCGTGCGCAATTATTTTGTATTGTTATTATTGTTGAGTTAAATGGATAAACAGCTTATGGATGACGCAAGTCATTCTCTAGGCCAATATCACGTGCTTGTGTTCCGTATTTTTTAGAGCGGTGCGTGAAAAGGTTTTTTGTGGTATCAGATCCCGGGTTTGGATAATGTATTAGTCAAACGTGACTAACGTATAGAGGTTTGGCTTTGACTGATATATTAGTCAGATTTGGATTTTACCGGTTTGACTCAACAGTATGTGCAATACAGGAATCACATGGATAATTGATAACCAACTTATGATCTGGACGCTAACCATTTAATTTTTATTGCAGACCATGGCTAGAACATTTGCTTCATCTTCCCGAGCTGGGGATAATCAGTCTGATGAGCCCACTATTGCACAGATGATGCAAATGCAGCGTGAGCACAATGGACTGATGATGCAGATGCAACAAGAACATAATGAACTGATAATGGTGGCTTTCGAAACTGCTAACAGGGACCTCATTGTAACTGCACCCAGATTGCTACCATCGAGACCTGGTAATGTGCAGATTTCATGAGCCTCCATCCAGATAAGTTCTCGGGCACTGAGGGTCTGCTTGAAGCCGAGCAATGGCTTATTAGAATTGAGCAGCTATTGACTGCAGCACGGATAGCGGATGTTGATCGTGTGGATGTTGTGAGCATCCAACTTGTTGATCTTGCCCACATCTGGTGGCAAGCTGAGGCTGAACGATTGGGCCAACCCATCCATTGGGCCATCTTCACTGAGAGCTTCCTCATGAAGTTCTTCCCTAATGCCACCAATAATGAAATAGAATGACAGTTTGTCACTAACTCAGGTTCGTCAGATGGTGTTTAATCATGATTTTTCGTTGTTATTTCATAAAGTACCGACGTTAAACTAAACACTGTCTTGAATCAGGGGAGTCAGACCGTGGATGAGTACGCTGCGGAATTCACACGACTATGTCGTTTTGCTACTTCTGTAGTGGAGAATGACGAAGATAGAGGTCGTCATTTCTTGTTGGGCTTGGATATTGAGATTCAGGATCGTCTTGCTTCCTTACAACTTCGTTCTTATGCTGATATCCTGGATGCTATTAGAATTCAGGAGCAGACTAGTACGAGGAAGTGTGCCATTCAGCGATCTGTTCTGCACCCTGTTACTATCAGGCCTTCTGGAGGGCCTATTAGGAGGCATGTTCTGACCTTTCCTGCTAGAGCATTACCGTACCCACCTACTTTTCAGAGGTCGGATCTGATCTTTTCGCACTATCGGAAGACTGCGCATTTGTGCCAAGATTGCAGGATAGTAAACCGTCGGTGCCTTCTGTGTGGAGGCAATGATCACATGGTTCGTGATTGCCCAAGGTCCAGATCTCTTGCACCACTTGAAGGTTCCACTCCACAGGGAGTACTTGCTCATGGTCATGGTGGACCACCTCTCCCACCTGAGAGGCAGATCTTTGATCAGAGGAGTGCAGCTCCTAGGAGTAATCTTCCTGCAGGTCGTGATCAAGCCTACAACTTGACTGCACAGGATGCTGAAACCACTTTGGGCGTTGTTGCAGGTATATTTTTAGTTGTGTTTATTTGAATTTTATTTTCATTCTTCCTTACTACCTTGTTATTCTATTCTGTTGCTTTATCCTGTTATCCTTCTATTCATGTCAGTTTCTTGCATTTTGCTTCTGCATATTGTGTTCTCATCTTTGACTCCTTGCTAGGCATTATCCTTGTTCCCTCCTTTCCCGCTCATGTTCTTTTTGACTCTAGTGCAACTCATTCCTTTGTTTCATCCCGCTTCGTCGACCTGCATCACTTGGCTAGCAGTGTTATGCCAGCAGCATGGAATATTACTACAGGTGAAGGTGTTGTCGTGTGTTCTCAGATCTATGAGAAGAGTCCTTTGGTTATTGGTGGTGTTGGTTTTGTTTTCAATCTGATTGTCATCAATAATTCTGGTTTTGATGTTATCTTGTGGATGGATTGGCTTGGTGTCACTCATGCTGTAATTGATTGCCGTGTGAAGAAGGTGGTGTTCCGAATGCCAAGACATCAAGAATTTGAATTCTATACCGGTGAAACACCGCTTGCTTGTGTGGAGAAGTTGGCAAGTCAAGAAGATGGAGTGATGGAGAAAGTGTGTGCTGATGGTGATGTTGCACCGTTGGTTGTGTGAGACTTTCTGGATGTTTTTCCTGAGGAATTGCCGGGATTACCGCCAGATCGTGAAGTGGTGTTCAGTATTGATGTTCAGCTGGGTACAGCTCCAATCTCTACGAGTCCGTACAGAATGGCTCCTGTTGAGTTGGCTGAGTTGAAGGAGAATATTCAGGAGTTGCTGGATAGAGGTTTTATCAGGCCGAGTGTTTCGCCTTGGGGAGCTCCGGTAATGTTCGTCAATAAGAAGGATGGTAGTCGCAGGTTGTGTATTGACTACCGTGAGCTGAATAATGTCACAGTGAAGAATCGGTATCTGTTGCCAAGGATTGATGACCTATTAATCAATTGGGAGGTACTTCTGTATTTTCGAAGCTGGATCTTCGTTCTGGTTGACATCAGGTTAAAGTGAAAGTCGAGGATGTATAGAAGACTGTTTTTCGTACAAGATATGGGCACTATGAATTCTTGGTGATGCCTTTCGGAGTTACTAATGCTCCAGCTGTGTTTATGAGCTTGATGAATCAGGTTTTGTCTCCCTTTCTGGAAAAGTTTGTTGTGGTGTTCGTTGATGAATTCTCGTCTATTCTCGGAATCGTGATGAGCATGTTGAGCACTTGAAGGTTATTTTGCAAACATTGAGGGTGAATCGGTTGTATGGGAAGCTTAGCAAGTGTGACTTTTTGTTGGATCGTGTGACATTCTTAGGCCATATCATTTCTGGTGATGGAGTTTCTGTCGATCCGTCCAAGATCTCTGCCGGTAAAGATTAGCCGACACCGAAGTCAGTATCTGAAGTTCAGAGTTTTCTTGGTCTAGCGGGGTACTGCAGGAAGTTTGTTAGGGATTTTTCGAAGATTATCGGGCCGTTAACTAAGTTGACTGGGAAGGATCAGAAGTTTGTGTGGGATGAGTCATGTGATGAAGCCTTCGCTGAATTGAAGAATCGGTTGACATCAACACCTGTGTTGACTATACCGGATGGATCAGGAGTTTTCATAATTCACCGTGATGCTTCAGAAAGAGGTTTGGGTGCTGTTTTGATGCAACGAGGCAAGGTTGTCGCATATGCATCTAGACAATTGAGGCCGTATGAGAAGAATTATCCTACACCTGATTTGGAGCTTACATCTGTGATCTTTGCTGTGAAGCTTCGGAGGCATTATTTACTTGGAGACCAAGTGGAGATCTTCATTGACCACAAAAGTCTCAAGTATGTGTTCATTCAGAAGGAGCAGAATATGAGGTAGAGGTGATGGTTGGAATTGATGACAGATTATGATATCAGTTTGCAGTATCATCCTAGCAAGATTAATTTGGTGCCTGATGCTCTAAGCAGAAGAGCGGTTGCTATGGTTCTAACTAAGCAGGATGAGCTTGTGGAAGTGATGAGGAGATTGGATTTGGAAGTGGTTTTGCCTAGTTCCGAGGAGAGTTGTATGGTACTTTAGTTGCAGTCGTCTTTGGTTGATCAGATTAAGGAAGCACAGTCTGGTGATGTGCAGTTGCAGAAGTTTCGAGCTGAACTCGAAGTTGGTTCAAGGACTGATATGGTGATTCATGAGGATGGATCTCTTCGTTTCGGGACCCTTCTATCTGTTCCGAAAGGGGAAGTCAGGCAGAAGTTACTCGAAGAAGCTCGCCGTTCGCCATATTCTGTTCGTCCCAATAGTACGAAGATGTATCGGGATTTGAAGTTGCATTTATGGTGGCATGGTATGAAGAGAGCTGTTGCAAGATTTGTTTTGCAGTGTCTGATCTGTCAGCAAGTGAAAGCAGAACATCAGAGAACTGCTGGACTTCTTCAACCGTTTCCTATTCCGGAGTGGAAGTGGGAGAATATTACTATGGATTTTGTGACTGCTTTGCCTAGAAATCCTAAGGGTCACAATGCCATCTGGGTGATTGTGGATCGCTTAACGAAGAGTGCTCATTTTATTCTCTTCAGAGTGGGTCAATCTACGGAGAGCTTTGCAGAGAAGTATGTGCAGTAGATTGTCAGATTGCATGGGGTCTTTATCAGCATTATATCAAACAGAGATACTATATTCAGATCTCAATTTTGGGAAAGTCTTCAGAACAGTCTTGGGAGTAAGCTGAGATTCAGTACTGCATTTCATCCGCAAACAGATGGGCAATCAGAGAGGACTATTCAAACGTTGGAGGATATGGTGAGGTCTTGTGTTCTTCAGTTTGAAGGATCTTGGGAAGATCATCTACACATGGTGGAGTTTTCATACAACAATAGCTACCAAGCAAGTCTTAAGACAGCTTCGTATGAAGCTTTGTATGGTCGAAAGTGTAGATCACCAATGTGCTAGGATGACATTGGTGAGAGGAAGCTTTTGGGGCCAGAGTTGATCACGAGGACTGTTGATGCAGTGGCCCAGATCAGGAAGTATCTGCAGACAGCTCAGGACAGACAGAGGAGATATGGAGACATTCACAGGAGACCATTGGAATTCTAAGTGGGTGATCATGTGTTCCTCAAGGTATCACCATGGAAAGGTGTTATTCGGTTTGAAGGAGGGGGCAAGCTAAGCCCTAAATTCATTGGTCTGTTTGATATGGTGAAGCGAGGCAAGGTAGCCTATAGACTCGCATTGCCAAAGGCTCTATCTGGAGTGCATGATGTCTTCCATGTATCCCAACTCAGGAAGTATGTCCAGGATGATAGTCATGTTATCGACTACTCAGAATTGTCTATTCGACCAGATTTGTTCTGTGAGATCCGTCTGGTTTCGATTTTGGACCGAAGGGAGAAGATTTTGAAGAATAAGGTCATCAGATTGGTTCGAGTTGTTTAGAATCCTCACTTTCCGGGTAAGTCAACTTGGGATCTTGAGGAAGAGATTCAGAAGAAGCTTTCCCATCTTTTTGTGTAGTTCTTTTCTTTTCTTCGGGGTTACCCTACTACCACTTTCTTAAATTTCGATGACGAAATTTTATTGTAAGGTGGGTAGGATTATGACTACCGTTTTCGTTCTTTTCATTTTTTCCTTCATAGTAATATTTGATTTTGCATTTGAATAAGATACTCTATTTTTCTTGATCATCGTAATTAAATTTTGTTCATGAATTGCTCTTGTTCTTCTTGTTGAGATATTTTCTTGTTGATCATATTTACTGTTGCTGCTCTTTACCCCTTGCTCTGTGCTATCGCTGCTCTTTACTGTTGCTGCAGTTGTGCTCTTGTTGCTGTCTTGTTTTTTTGTGCACGCAATTGTTCGTGGGTTCGTTGCTCCGGGATTCTCATACCATTATTCTTTGGTATTCAAATTAATCGTCCATAAGGCAAGTCACTTTCCTCTTGAATTGGATCTTGTATCAAATTCAAGTTTTTATTGAAATTCTTGCAAGTATATCCAATTATTCATCATATCGTATATTGTTCTTTCTCTTCCGTTGAGTATATTAAGGGTTTACACGTGCTAACCCAAATATTCTCGACTTCGTGCCTTTGTTGACTCTAAAGATTGAATCTTTCATGCATTCATATAGTATTGAAAATAGGAGTTGTTCATATAATCATCACATAAAGATACTATCGTAGAATTGAATACTAGGTTGATTGCTTGAATTATTGATTGATGAATTGTGTGGTTAATTTAGTGTATGTGTGTGTTCTTAATTGTATTTACCATGCTATTATACCTACAATGCAGATTATGAAGTTTATTGACTAATTGAAGTGGAACCCATCATGTTTAATCGCTTTATTTCAAATCTGTATGTTTACTTGCTGTCTGGAATTTGTATGACGTTTTTGACACAATATTTGACATCAAAATAAATAACTTTCTGAATAAGAGTTGTAGCTCTATGTCTCTAGTTTCCATAACATCTAAGATCTTTAAATTCTGAGTTGTATTGCAAAAGCTATGATGATTTTACCACTGCTGTGTTTGATTTCCAGAATTTCAGATTCATGTATGTTTTCATATTTAAACTATTAAAAGGCTAATTTAATGTTAGAATAATGCTTTGATAATTTCCACAATGATAGTTAACGTGTTTAGGAGTCTAATGAATATTTTTAATGAATTTATTATTGAGTTTTCGCTTATTCTAAAGATACAACAAGTTGATGTCGATTTTCAGTTTGAACATGTAATCTGTAAAGAATGATGTGTTTGACCTAACTACAGTTGTCGGATTTTGTATTTTAAATATGCGTTGGAATCTTTGGGAAGTCTAGTTTCCATAATTTCTGACGGTTTCAGTTTTCGATGTATGTAGCAACAGAAAAACTAATTTTTGTACAGTGACCTCTTGCTGTCTAGAAATTCTTTTTCCAGATTTTCTTAATATAAGTATATATATATCATTGTATTGCATTAATTGAAGAGTATATGTTGTATTGCATGATCCTAATATGCCATTGTCATCATTTTATTTGTTTTATCCAAAGTTATCATCCTATTGTTCTCCTATTGTTACTATCGTTCATCTAATATCTCTATTTTGCAGAATGTGTTGTTGCATTTATAAAATAATTAACAAGTCGGGGTTTAAGGGATTGACTGGAGTAGTTGATGATATAGTGACTGTACTCGGAAGTGTGGGCCATGTTTTCCAAAATAATGTGAGTCGGCTAGTGTTATTGTTATCGATTTATTGTTGGATTACTGACTACAGTATCCCAATTCATCGTGTATTGTTTTATTTTATTGTGCCGACCAGTGTTGACCAATGTTGCAATTAATGTTATCGTGCCGTGTACATGATCTATAGAATCTTCCACTTAAGTTTTAACGAAATTGATTGCATGCATCGAACCTGTAGTTATGGGATGCAGTAGTATGTGCATTAGTTAGGATTAAAATGATTAACAGACTTAAGAATTGACATCGCATCGACTTTGCATATTGTACATCATTATTTCTATTGATATTGAATATTGTCTAAGTGTTATTGACATCGACCATTGAATATTGTTATCGAATATTGAATCATTGTTTATAACCATTGCATCGATTACCGTGATATTAATTATTGCTATTGTCCCATGTTATTTGTAGCGCCCCGGATCCCCGTTACCGGACATCCGTGACACTCACCAGAATCTTTGCCATCAAATGCATCTCAACACAGTAATAACATGGAAATTTAAAAACTTTTTATTGCCAAATAAAGTCATTACATCATTGATTACAACCGATACCTTGTTCTTGAACAAGGAGTACAAATTATATCCACTTATTACAACTTATTATAAATATTCACAGACCCCACTTGTAAAGCTATGAGCTGCCTCCCGGAATGGTAGTCGACTGATTACTTCCAAACTTCGCTGAGTGGCCCATCGGCTCCTCTGGGACTTGCTCCTCGGCTTGAGGCTTCTGCTGCGTGACTCTAATATCTCTGCACCTGCTTGAAAGGTCGAACCGATATCTAAAAGGTGGGGAACGTCAGTACTTCGACTCACGCAAAGCTGATCATAACAACGATCCTCTAAAATTCAATCACAACCAATAATTTATGCAAAAGTGAAAAGTGATGTGCCAAAACAAGGGTTTAATGGATTCGGGTTCTAATGCAGAGATACCATGACCCTATGACTAGATGCAGCAATTCACATGCCTGATTCTAATGCAAGCAAGACTTTGGAGCACGAATGCATCCCATACTACATACGCCCCTAAATCTAGCTGTCTTTCTCCACAATTCAGGGATTCGAACCCTCGCCATGCATCCTACTCTTGTACTCAACCAGTTCCCAATAGATTTGTCCGTCACCCAAGGAGGTTGCAGTTGGTCAGTCTAGTTCCTCCACTGCTGTGCCTAAGTGGTGGTCGTGTTGGCCACTTGGTACCCGCGTACGGACCTCTTCAGAAAGCCGTGTTGAATCCGGTCGCAAGACCGTATGATTCCCATGTCCACCCCTAACCCGGGCTATGGACCGACACATGCGTATTCACCCCTACTCCGGGTTATGAACTTATATATATACCAAAACAAACAACAAAACCCACGTGCATAGGGACATGAGCGCCTCGGGAGGTCAAATCCTCCTAGCCTCCCGTACCTTACTCCGGCAAAACTTTGGGAATTAACAGGTTGAGATACGAGCCGAGGACTCACTCATGAGTGCCGAAAGCGTATCCCTACGACTGGAAGGTACAACACCGACTATGGTCTGCTAGGACTAATGCAATTATCCAACCCCTTAATATGTCACTCTAATTCCAGCCTTACTCTAATCACTTTGGGTAAAAGATAAGATTGCTTTCCATTTGTTTATCGACCTCTGGCCCTGGCGATACCGGTTCGGTTCGCCACTTCCCCGGCTTGGAATTGTCCAGCATTACGCCCTACATTCACCGCTACCCCGGCTGTGAATGTATGTTCACCCCTGACCCGGGATGTGAACTCATATTAATGGCACGGCTCGGATATCCTACGCTTCGGCGGAAGTTTATAACTTAGGGTCGACAGGTACAGGGTATCCCTTACCCTAGTGACTAACTCGAGTCACACACCCATTATGGGAGTCAACAAAACCAATCAACAGGTACCAAACGTCCCCATTCAAGAATTATCAATATTGTAGTACATCGGGGAACGAGTCCTTACAATGCCTAGCCAACACTCTAGACTAAACAACCTACGGGGTTTCTGTCCGAATCTTAAAAATGTCATAACTCACTTGATACAACTCCGATTGGAGTGTACGAGCCCAATCCGGAAAGGTAAGATCCTAGACTACAACTTTCTAGTTGATCGTAAACTCAAATTCCACCATCTAGATCCCCAAAATAGTCTCCCAAGCCTCAGCCTGTGTATTTCCTGTACACGGGCTGTACCGTTACCGGTAGCACAAAATACTACTCACTCATTAGAATGTCACAAACCCAAGTTCTTTAGAAGGGTGTGGGTGTCCTCAACAACTTTATAGTTGGTCATAAGTCCAAAATCCACCAATAGATCACCCTAACACTCACATCTCTCACAAATGCACCAAGTCACACACTAGGTCTTTCTAAATCAGAGCACTCAGATCCATTCTTGGTCTCTGTCCAGTATTACAAAAATTACAATAAATAAACCACATACTGGAAATGCCTCAAATAGGTCTTGTTGGAAAGGTCTGGATGTCTAATACAATCTCCTTATGGAACAGTTCCTCAAATTTTGCTCTTAAGGAGCATCAACTGTACAATCTCTACAGGGTATCAAAATTGGCTGAAACCAGCACAGTACATGCTAAATAAATCATCATAAATTCCATACTCATCCAAATGACACAAAATTTACAGTGATGAAACTAGAGATCATAATAAACAACATGAAAAAGATTTCATGTCAAAACTCTAAGTCTACACTGAGTTCTTTCTATTTCATATTACCACAGAAATCGGCATGTTCTTCAGTTCAACTCTAGCTACTGTTTTAAAGATCAATTTTTCACATGCCTATAAATTCATCCAAATATTTCCCTGATTTTACTGTAGAATCTATATATAATTGGGAATATAAGGTAAAAAAATTCAGATTAAAAACATTCTCCAATAAATTATGAAAATTCCAACAATATCAGTCATCATGTTAACCAACTGCTGATTCTGCCTTATGACATAGTTCTACCATTAGATTTTATTAAAATATCAAACCTTCATAGAAAAATACAAAATAAATCATGAACCATATAAACATGCATAGGAATAATCTCTGAAAATTTCATGTTCTAATTCCTTGTTGTTTTTTCTCGGAAAAAATCAAGAAAATAGCATTCTGATCAAGTTCTAGTTCTAGTTTCTGATTTCATCTTTCAACTTCTTAGATAATCATCCTAGCACCTCCTACCACACTTGCATGCAAGAAAGTCAATTAAGAGACATAAAGGAAGGTTTAGAGTAACTCCCCACCCTTAGTTGCTGTAGAGGAATTGATTTCCTTGAGCTTCCTTCTCTTGAGAATCCTTCCTAGAGTCCCTTCTTCAATCTCTCTTCTTTCTCTCTTTCTCTTCTTTTTTCTCTTGGTGGAGTTCTGAAATTCCAGAACAAGAGAGGTGGAAATGAGTGGTTTTAGATGGAGAAATGAAGGAGAAAATAGGGGGAGAAGTGGGTCGGATCCTGGGGGGTAGTAGGATAGGTGGTAGGGTGGTTTTGAGCCAAAACCATGGCTTAGCCCATGGTTTTGTGGTGGGTTGTGTTGGCTACCCATTTTACTCCTAAATGGGTTCTTTTGAATGCAAGACGAGGGGTTTATCGAGCGTACGCAATGTATATCCATCGTAGTATCATACGATGTTATATTTGCATAGGCGTCGTACCGAAAACTAGTGTTCATACCAGTATCGGTCCTCCTCATTCTCGTGCATCTTTTAGAACGCAATCTTCCATGAACTGTTCCGCAACCCTAACCACACACCACGATAGAAAAATCAACTAAAACATTGCAATCATATGCACACATACAAACAATATACATATATACACATATATATAAGTACCGTACAATCCAGGGGTGTTACATTATTGATTCATATTGATCAATTAAATTCATTGTTATATCGTTATTCCATTGTTATTTGCCTTCTCTACTTGCTGTCCATGATTTGCTTTAAGGATAATTTTTCTCCTCTTTTTAGATGAAGTGTTCACAGGTGTTGAAGGAGAATTAACTGGAGGAATTGGAGAATAAGCTTTCTAAAGATTTATTACTTTCTAGTTGATTATTATTGCATTGGACTTACTGTATTGAGAGAATATGATTATCATTGTGTTTTGATTTATTATTGTATTGGGCTTATGACCCGGATATTATTATTTGTTTCTAGATGTTGGATTATTGTATTTGGATATTTCATATTGTCTTATCCAAGTATTATTGTTCACGTGGTTATTATTATTGCCTGCGCAATTGTTTTATATTGCTATTGTTGAGTTGAATGGTAAACAGCTTATGGATGATGCAAGTTATTCGCTAGGCCAATGTCACGTGCTTGTGTTCTGTATTTTTAGGAGCGGGGCATGACATCGTCTTAGTCTTGAGTCCAGAGGAGGATGAAATGGTTTGAACACTTTAGATCGTCAGCTCTGAGTTGGAGAGAGGTGATAGAGGAGTTTCTCTTCATGGGGGATTTTAGTCCGATCAACCCTAGAACGCATCTTTGATTTTTCTTCGCACTTTTACTTTTGCTTTCTTAGTTTCTTCTTCCTTTCCTTTATTTTCTAATCACCATGTGTTTTGTTTGGCAGGAACAGTTGGCATGGATTTCGATGTCATTATCTCCAAGAGTGCGGGGTTAAGTGGCAAAGCCCCCAAGGAGAATAAGAGGAAGAGAACGGCCACCAAACCTGCAGTGGCAAAGATTGCGAGGGGCCTCGCAAGCGCCTCCCCGGTGGTGAATTTAGAGTCTCCACCTGCTGCTTCATCTGCCCCCTCCGTCGGGGGATTTTCCTTGGGTGCTGCTCTTGCACTCGAGGCTCCTCTCCTCACTGCGGGAGCTGAGGCGATTCTCACGGAGGAGCATAAGAAGCTTTTCATCCCGGTCTAGCGAGTTATGAAGTATAATGGGTTCCTTGGAGACTCAGCAACTTGTATGCAGGTAGTCCATCACCTTGCAACCCCGAAGGACAAAGCGATGATGATTTTGGGGTTAGTAAGCAACTCCGCCTTAGAGATAGCTAGGGCTAACATGGCGGTAAGAATTCATTATTTTCTTTCTGCACTAGGCTCTTTAAGAGTAATAGAGTTGTTTTCCTCTTTGTAACTTTGAATCTTTTTCTTTTTTGCAGATCACTTGCCACTTCATCCACTTGTTGAAACAAGTGGCGGAGCAGGAGAAGGAGCTGAAGGTGGCGAGTGATAGAGATAGTGTGGAGCGGGCGAAGACCGCCAAGGAGTTCGAGGAGGCAAGGTGTCTAGCGGAGACCCAGGCAACGCAGATTGAGTTACTAGAGTCAGAATTGGGGAAGGAGGATCAGGTTGCTCAAGAGAGGGTGCAGGCAAATCGAGAGAGGGAGCAGGCAGCCAGGGAGAGGGAAAGTGCTGCGAAGGAGAGAGGGGACGCAGTGAAGGTGGCTAAAGCCGAAGCGGAGGGGTACCTGGCCTTGAACATGGAGAAAGCGTACTCTAGGGCTCTTCAGCATGTCAGAGCGCGATTCCCTGGCTTCGACCGTTCTGGGTACTCCTTGTACGATGTTGTTCCCGGCGACGAGGAGGATGAGGAGCAGGGCGTCGTATGAGATCCCTTGAATGTGATGGTAGTAACCCCGGAGGTAGTTGAGAGAACTGGTCGCAAGTTTTACTCTGTTGTTTGTTTTGTCTTTGTATGGATGCCTAATAGCGGACTAGCCACTACTTGATGTATCTTTACATTGCAAAGAAATCTTTTCTATACTTCTGTATCTTCTGTTGGATTTAACGTCTTGAGTTTTTATGTGTTATGTAAGCTTGGTTGCCTCCGTTAGAGTGATCCATCATTCTTTTTCGTTAGCAGGTTGTTATGTATGATGCAGGTGACTTTCTCGACCGCGAGATTGTCCATCTCCGTACCAACCTCCAAGTGATAGAGTTGGGACTTGCTTGTTCACGGGCTTTCTAAATCGGAGGCAGAGCTTGGCCACTTTAGAAGTGTGTTGTTTCGAAAAGATATAAAAGTGACACGTAAAGATGAGATTCTGCGAGAGGTACCTCCGGTTGGTGTGGAAGATCACTCTTCGGGAAGAAGCGACTACTGAAAAATGTTTGAGGCTCAAAGACCTCCGTCGCTTTTTACTTGTGGGCACAACTGAAAGAGACGAGCTAAAGAATGTGGTGTTTGAGAGAAGCTTAGAAGCGGCACATCTTAAAAGAACTATTCTTGAGTTTTCAGAGGGAACTCGACCGAGTTGTTCGGCATATGTAGGTGTGCCTCATTTGAAATTTAAAGTTAAGATTGACTCTCTAAAAGAGAGGCTCATTGAAAAAGAGGTGGAGATTCATTGGTTGAAGCGACTTCTTGAGGGAGGCAATGTTATCAGCACTTCTTCCTTTCGTGAAGAGCATGTCCTTGGGAGATCATTTTATGAACTGGCTTTACGTTTGTCTGGGATCCCATGAAACCCGCGTGACGCTCAAAGCGGGGTGGCCGGTTCATTTAGCAGGGCGTCGATCGAAGGGGCTGCACGAGCGGTAGGCCCAGAGGGTACAACTCGATCTGCGAGTTAGGACATCTCTTCAGATAGTTCGAGGGAATGGAATAGTGCTCGGGTGTCTACTGGAAGCCATAGACCGTGTGTGTCCCTCAAGAGAAGCATCTATTTACCATGAAAGAGTAAAGATGGTGCTGATTGAGACTTTGTACTTTTGTGGAGACTTAATCTTCAATAGAACTTGTGTAAAGGCTCGTTCCTCAATAAAACTTGTAATCAAATCCATTTTATGAAATAAAAAATTTCCTGAGTGTTTGAGCCTTGTCTTTATGAATTATGTCTCTTTGAACTTGCGGTTGTTTGAGGAGTACTCGAACAGCAAATCGAACTCCGCATACTTGCTTTGGGCAAGTGGCTAAAGCGGCGCTATGAATTGTGAGTAGACTTTGAAGAAAGTGACAATGAGTTTTGAGGGCACTCGAATGGCGAGCCGAACCCTGCACACTTACTCGGATGCGAGTGGCTAAAGCAGCTCTTAGAACCATGAATGGACTCCACACCAGTCTAGGGCTGTTTCAGGAGTGTAATTCCATGAGCACGGCTCAGCTACGCACGTGCCTACGTGTGCGCACATATGCGAAAAATAAGTTCTAACAACGGCCGACCACAGGCATGCCTCACAAAAGGTGTCATGGCTAATTGGTACCTTATGATCATTGACTTCCTAATCTACACTCATATATTTCTACACACCATCCATATGGGACCAAGTTACCACCACACTTCATGAACTCATGGCCCCATAGTAATTAACCCATAATACTCTATAGGCCCTATACACACACTACCATATCTATAGGCCCATCTCATTAATTACTAAGTCCCACCATAAAAGCTCATCATGAAAGCCCACCTTGGATAATACTCCTTAAATACGGGGTATTACATACTTGAGAACTCAGCGTCTTCGATGAATCCGGGACATACAATCTAATACATGATCTCCTTTCTAGTCGATGTGGAGTAGAGTACCAAGATTCCGCTATACATTTCTCTGGTCTATTTCACCCAGTGAACGATTCTCTAGCTCCATCTCATGCATACATCTCACGGACAATCGGTATTGAAAGTCAGCTCTTATAACATTTGTAATGCCCCGAGCCCTGCTCAGCTGCGCATGCGCCTACGCGTGCGTGCACACGCGAAAAACAAGTCCTAACAATGGCCCACCATAGGCATGCCTCACAAAATGTGCTATGGCTAATTGGTACCTTGTGATTATTGTCTTCCTAATTATACACTCATATATTCCTACGCACCATCCAAGTGGGACTAAGTCACCACCACACTTCATGAACTCATGGCCCCATAGTAATTAATCCATAATACTCTATAAGCTCTATACACACTACCATATTTATAGGTCCATCTCATTAATTACTAAGCCCCACCATGAAAGCTCATCATGAAAGCCCACCTTGGATAACACTTCTTAAATACGGGGCGTTACAAGGAGTACTCGAACGGCGAACCAAACTCCGCATACTTGCTCGGGGGCAAGTGGCTAAAGTGGCCCTATGAACCATCAGTGGACTCCGAATAAAGTGACGACGAGTTTTGGGAGCATTCGAATGACAAGTCGAACCCTGCACACTTGCTCGGATGTAAATGGCTAGAGCGACTCTAGGAATCATGAATAGACTCCACACCGGTTCTGGGCTGTTTCAGGAGTACTCGAACGGCGAACCGAACTCCGCATACTTTCTCGGGGAAAAGTGGCTAAAGTGGCCCTATGAATCATGAGTGGACTCCAAACAAAGTGACAACGAGTTTTGGGAGAACTCAAATGGCAAGCTGAACCCCGCACACTTGCTCGGATGCATGTGGCTAGAGCGGCTCTAGGAACCATGAATGGACTCTACACCTATCCAAGGTTGGGCACTCGTCCCCACACACTTGCTCGGGGACAAATGTGCTCGTGCGACTCTATGGATTGCGAATGTATCCAACACTTGTCCGTTGGAGTGCTTAATGAAGGGATGGTGTTGCTCGGGGATGTACCATATGTATAACTCATTGCTTTTCTTTAGATTAACTATTGAGGAAATTGTTGAATTGTTCAAGGAATTTTGCAAAAAAAAAGACTAATTTTATTCAAATTGAAAAATTCAAACTATGCGGCTGCTTCAATACAAGCCTTTATCACATGCTATGACCTGTTATAATCATCGGCCTTTATTACATGTTTGATGCTAACTACTGAGTGAGAGCTTTAAGCACTCTCTTTGTACTTTATGAAGTGCTCGGTGTTCCAAGTCCTAGATATATTCTTCCCCTCCAAGTCTTCAAGTTGGTAGGACCCTGGGCGGACTACTTGTGAGACTTTGTATGATCCTTCCCAGTTATAGGCGGGCTTTCCCTTCTTTCAGGGGTTCGATATCTCGAGCTTTCGGAGGACGAGGTCTCTTTCCTGAATGTTGGCTGGGCGAACTCTCTTGTTGTAAAATCTCTCCACCCTCTGTTGGTAAATGTTTCTTCAAAGAATGGACTTCTCTCGGACTTCTTCGAGGAGGTCAAGATTGGCTCAAGTCATTCAAGTTTTGCTCTTCATTTAACGATAGGAGGTGAGGAGAAGGTATTCCCACTTTTAGAGGAATGAGAGCTTCTGTGCCGAAAGTTAGGTTGAACGGGGATTCTCCTGTGGGGATTCTCTTTGTGGTTCTGTAAGACCAAAGCACACTCGGGAGTTCTTCGACCCATTGTCCACTTGGGGCTTCAACAAGCCTCTTGTTGAGGCCATCCAAGATTTTTTGATTGGCGTTCTCGGCTTGACCATTATTATGGGGATGCGACACTGAAGAGAAACACTGCTCAATACTTAGATCAGTGCAAAATTTGCAGAACTCCTTACCAGCCAATTGAGTTCCATTATCAGTGACCAGAATGTGGGAAATCCCGAACAGACAAACCATGTTCTTCTAGAAGAACTGTTGGACTTTATGCTTAGTGATTGTTGCAAGTGGTACTGCCTCTATCCACTTTATAAAGTAATTGATAGAGACCACTAAGAAGGACCTCTATCTGGTAGTGGAGGAAAGGGCCCAAGCAGATCCATTCCCCACATTACGAAGGGGATGGGGCTTGACATGGAGCTGAGGTTGGCTTGGGGGATCTGCTTGATAGAGGAGTTTTTCTGACAGGGGATGCATTGACGGACATAAGCTTAAGCATCGCTGAGGAGAGTGGGCCAGTAAAAACCATGATTGAGGACTTTTCGTGCAAGGGACTTCACGCCTAGATGGTTGCCACCTATTCCATCATGAACTTCTTTCAAGGCATAGTCGGCCTCTTCGGGAGAGAGGCACTAAAGGTATGGTCGACCATCAACCTGAGTATAGGAACGCTTATAAAGGACCCCTTCTATGAGTACGTACCTTTCAACCTTTACTCAAATCTTTCTCGATTCTTTGGTATCCATAGGGAGGATCCCTTTGTCGAGGAAACCGACTAGGGGTTTCATCCAACAACCTTCGGGTGCTTGAGGGGCCATAGGCATAAGCTCCAGTGTCTCTTCTTGAATGATTGGTTTGAGTAGGACTTCAATCAGCACAGTGTGGTCGAGTCCGTCAAATGATGAGGATGCGAGCTTGGAGAGGGCTCTACTTGTCCGTTTTCTTCTCGCGGAATGCGAGTGACTTCGGCTTCTTTGAAGGTGGACATAATCTTCTTCACGTACACCAAGTATCTGACCATTGTCATCCCTAGCCTCACATTCTCCTCTGATCTAGTTCACCACTAATTGGGAGTCACTGAATACTCTAACTCTTTGCGCCCCTACCTTCTTTGCTAGAAGGAGGCCGACAATCAGGGCTTCATACTCGGCTTCATTGTTAGAAGCTGGGAAACTGAGGTGCAGCGAATATTGGATAATGAATTCATTAGGACCGATCAGGATAATCCCTGCTCTGCTCCTTTCGAGACAATAGGACTCGTCCACGTACACACTCCAAAGTCAGGGGTTGTCTCCTTCCTCGGGAGGATCTGTAACACCCCGTGTTAAAATATAATATATATGTAATATATGAAGGGAATTGGCTGTGGCCCCATAGGATTTCCTATGGGGGATGTTGTATAAGGTTTTAATAAATAAAAATGTGTAGAAAGGTGGAGGGCCCACGTGAAAGAAAAAGAAAGGCAGCAGAGTTGCCTTTGCTGCTGTCACATTATGTGACGTGGCAGTGATAGGGGGCCCACCTGGTTGAAAGAGGCAGTATAGCTTGCTACCTTGCTGACGTGGAAAGTATGGGTCCCACCCGGTCTCAGGCTGCAACAGTTGCTGTGCACGGGATTAAAGAGAAGAGAGAGTATGGGATCAGTCCTATATCGGGAATACAAATAAAATAAATAATAATAAATAATATAGCCTATGATCAAGAGTCACCAATCTGGTTAACCACCTTTTGAAAGGCAGCCTGTGGTGGGCAGTTGTACTATACTATAAGTATTAATTTGTCTGATAAATTGTAAAAAAAATTTGAGTTGGGGCAGGGGCATTACAAATGGTATCAGAGCCGACTTTCGACACCGAGTGTGGGGCTTAATATTCGAGCGGATAGGAGGGCAGCTCAATTAAATCCGGGATTATGATTGATCAGGTGGTGGATTCCGGGATCATGATTAATCGGACGGATAGAAGAGCAGATGCTCCACATCGGCTAGAAAGTAGATCCTGCACTAGATTGTGCATGCCCCGTGCTCAGCGAGGACGCTGATTTCTGAAGGGGGAGTGTCTGTAACACCCCGTGTTAAAATATAATATATATATATATATATGTATATATATATATATATATATATACATATATATATATATATATATACATATATATATATATATATACATATATATATATATATATATATATATATATATATATATATATATATATATATATATAATATATGAATGGAATTGGTTGTGGCCCCATAGGATTTCCTATGGGGGATGTTGTATAAGGGTTTAATAAATCAAAAAGTGTAGAATGGTGGAGGGCCCACTTGAAAGAAAAAGAAAGGCAGCAGAGTTGCCTTTGTTGCTGTCACATTGTGTGACGTGGCAGTGATTGGGGGCCCGCCACCTGGGATTTGTGAAGACAACACTATGTGTTGTTGCTGCTGACATAGGCATAGGGGCCCACTATTGGGGACTATGCTCACGGGAATTGGGAGAGAGAGAGAGTGATTTGAATAGTCCCACATCGGGAAATATAATAGAAATAATTAATTATAAATATAATAGCCTATGATCATAAGTCACCAATCCGGTTAACCACCTTTTGAGAGGCAGCCTGTGGTGGGCAGTTGTACTATACTATAAATAATTTGTGTGATAAATTGTATAAAATTGTCTGAGTTTGGGGCAGGGGCGTTACGGGATGAGGGATTGTGCTCTCGACGATAAATTTGGCCAAGGCTTGGGCCTTAATTGCGATTCTGGGGTGATAAGTGATATCATGTTGGCTTACCTCAATAGACCACTTCATGGGTCTTCTGGAGCTTTTGGGCTTATATAGGACTTGCTTGAGTGGTTGATCGGTAAGGACCCATATGGAGTGTGCTTGAACGTAGGGTCTGAGCTTCCGGGCGGCTGTCACTAGAGCATAGGCCAAATTTTCCATCTTCGAGTACCTGAGCTCAGCATCATGGAGCACCTTTCTTACGTAGTAGATCTGCTTCTGCACCCGATCTTTTTTTCTTACCAACACAACACTGAGGGTTTGATTCGAAGTGGCTAAGTAGAGATAGAGGATTTCTCCTGGTGTTGGCTTGCTTAGGACGGGGAGGATTGGTGAGGTGTTCATTGAGGCTTTCAAAAGCTGCTTGCTACTCTTTTCCCCACTCGAAATTCTTTGCTCCCCGAAGAGCTTTAAAGAAAGGGAGGCTTTTCTCCCCTAACTTGGAGAGGAAGCACCTGGTGGCGGCGAGGCGGCATGTAAGCTTCTGAACTTCTTTGATTGTGGCTGGGGAGACATGTCGAGGATGACTTTGATCTTCTCAGGGTTGGCTTCTATTCCCCTTTAACTCACCATAAACCCCAAGAACTTCCCCGATGAGACCCCGAATGCGCACTTCGAAGGGTTCAGCCTCATGTTGTTGATCCGAAGTACATTGAACACTTTTTGGAGGTCGACTACATGGTCTTCTTTCCTGAGGCTCTTGACAAGTATATCATCCACACACTTCCATGTTTCGGTCGATCAGTTCTTTAAAGACTTGGTTCACCAAGCATTGATATGTAGCTTTGACATTCTTCATTCTGAATGACATAACTCGGTAACAATAGAGCACTTGATTGATGATGAAGAAAGTCTTCAGGATGTCTAGAGGAAACATTCGGACCTAATTCTATCCCGAAAAAGCATCCATGAAGCTCAATAACTCATCCTCTGAGGTGGCATCTATCAAGGCATCTATGCTTGGCAGGGGGAAGGGGTCCTTCAGATATGCTTTATTAAGGTTGGTGAAGTCTATGCAGATTCTCCACTTTTCATTGGCCTTCTTGACCATTAAAATGTTTGGTAGCCACTCGGGGTAGCTAACTTCCTGGATGAATCGGGCGGCTAAGAGCTTCTCAACCTCTTTCTTGATGGTTTGTTGCCTCTCGGGTGCAAATTTGCGGTGTTTTTGCTTGACAGACTTGGCTTCCGGATTCACACTTAAGTGGTGCATAATTGGGTCTTCGAAAATGTTTGGCATATCTTCAGGCTGTCCAAGCAAGAAGGTCCCGATTCTTTCTGATATAGGCAATGAGTTGCTCCTTGACTTGGCGGGGGAGTGCCTTGCTCACCCGAAAAACTTGGCTTTATCCTCTTCAGAGTTAGGGATTTCTGCTAGTTCATCTGCAGGCTTGGATCTGGCTTGTCCCATATCGAGGGGGAGTTCTAGGGCATTGAGGGGGAACGACCAAGCCCCCTATTGTAGCAGTGTAGCACGCCAGGGCAACTTCTTGGATTTCCTTGGCTTCCCCTACTCCTGTAGCCATGGGGAACTTCATCTTTATGTGGTATGTTGAGGCGACTGCTTGGAGAGAAGCTAACCCCGGGCGACCGAATACGGCATTGTAGGCGGACTTCATGTCAACCATCATGAAGTCTAGTGCTTCTGTGTGAGTAGCTAGAGCTTTCCCTAAGGTTACATCAAGGGTAACAATTCCTTCGATCATTAAAAGGGCTTCAGAGAATCCATGGAGGGTGTATCCAGTAGGCTTGAGGCGGTCCCGCTTGTGCTTGAGGCCTTTGAACACATTCAGGAAGAGGATGTTAACTGAGCTGCCGTTATCGACTAGAACTTGGTGCACTTCATACATATGCTAATTACGAGTGCGTCGCAGTGAGGTGTTCAGACACTTTCCAAGTCTCGATCTGAGAATGTGATGCTGGCACCTGTGCTTCTTGCAGGAGGGATGTTATGCACTGAATTTACCTCTCGGACGAATACTTTCCTTGAGGAGCTAGAGGCTCTCCCCATAGGTCCTCCATGAATAGCATGAAATATCTCCATACGTCCCGATCCCTAGGACTCGGTTGGCCTCTCTGCTCGCTTGTTGGCTCCCCTCACAACTGGAGGTTCAGTGTCGTTTACTTGTGCAAATTTGGCGAGGTATTAGTGTTGGAGCAATGCTTCAACCTCATCCTTGAGGGCTCGACATTCATCTGTAAGGTGACCAAATCTTTGTGGAAGGCACACCACTTGGTTTTATCCCTTCTCTTGATCGGGGTATTCATCTTGGGGCATCCTTCTAGGATTTTTAGGGTTCATCCTTGTTGGTGCCCTTCCGTTTGTTCCAGGACAAAGGCATCATCTGCTCTTGGGGGTAGATCATCTCTTCGAATCGGATGTACTTCTCAACCTTTTAAAGGAGGTCGGAGAAGTCTCGAGGAGGTCTATTGATGAGGGAAGCCTTGAAGTCATCATGTTTCACATTGTATCTGAATGCAATAGTAGCCACTGTGGAGTCGGGTGAGGGGATGGACCTGGACTCGGCCGTGAAGCGTTGGACATAGCTCTTGAGGGACTCCCTATTCCTTTTCTTAAGATCTAACAGAGAAGCACTGGTCTTCTCCAACTTACGACTGGTGATGAAGTGTGAGAGGAAGAGCTCCTCAAGCTAGTCGAAGGAAAATATTGATCCTGGAGAGAGGCAAGAGAACCACTATCGTACAGAGCCCTTCAAAGTTGCTGGGAATGTTTTGCACATGAGGGAGTCGATGCTTTGTGGATCATCAGGAGAGTTTAAAACTCTCGATGTGGTCTACTGGATCAATCTCCCCATTGTTCGGTACAAATTTCGGGATCTTGAAGTTAATAGGGACGGTATCTCCTTTCATGTTTCCCTTCTTCCTACTTCAACAATGCTAGGCGATCTTCTATCTTTCGGAGACTTCGTAGAACGAAGTCCTCTTGCTGATCGGATCTGGTGGACCCATGGGACTCTTTGCCTCGCAGAGGAGTAAAGCCGGCAGGACTGGGTTGTCGAGTCTTAGGAAGAATTATATTGAGGGCCTGAAGAATTTCGTCTTGGAACCCTTGGAGCTCTGCTCTAGTGATGGGTACTTTCTCATCCCTTTCTCTTCTACGGGCTATTCTGATGTTTGGATTTGGATGTCTCCTCTCTTAGAGAGGAGTTCTTATGTGGTCTCTGAGGGGTCAGGTTGCTTCTTTTCCCCTAGGAGAAGAAGATATTCTTCGCCTTCTGTGAGAGGGAGTTCGTCCCTGCCTCCACGGAGATGGAGTTCTTTTGGATGGTGGCCTTCGAGGGGAAAGGTTTCTCCTACCTCCCCGCTGTTCTGGATGGGGGGGCTTCTTCACGAGCTCTCCTCTCGTTGAGGTGGGTTGGGAGATCAAACCCCTGCTGGCGACTGGCAATGACCTGATGGAGATCGGGTTGTGGTTGGGGGAACGTGGAAGGGGTAGAGGTGTAAACTGATCCTCTATTTTCAACAAAAGGCCTTGCAGATGGTTCAAGACGACTCTCACGGGAGCTCTCCAGTGCAGCTTCTCTAGGTGGAGGCTGGACTTGTTGAAGGAGAGGCTATTCTTGCTGATGTTGTTGAGGTTGCCCTTGTTGAAAGACGGGAGGAAGGTCCTCAAGAGGAGGAGGTGGAGGAAGATGGTTGGCTCGTCATCTTGAGGCTGCCGCCTTCCTTTTCCCCTTAAGGCATGGTTGAAAGTGGTTTTCTATCGGCAAAATTTGGTCAGAATTTCTTTGTTGTTCCCACAGACGGCGCCAATCTGTTGTTACTTTTTTCGGTGTGGGAGCAATTGGATGATGTGGATTCTTTTGAGGAACAATCAAGAACTGCCATTTTGACTTTCAACAATGTTAACTACCTTTTACTACGAATGACTTCTCGATCTAATTCGTTTGCGCCGTAGGATTTGATTCGTGTGGTGACAATCGCCTCCACTGACCTGCAAAAGTTTGAAACACAGGGGTTGATCCCGGCAGCAGACTCTCTGATGCTCAAGTCAGATATTAAGAAGACTATGAGAGAGCTTTTGTGGAGAAAATACTGATTACCTGTTTCTGGTAGAGGTAGGGAGGGTACTTATAGTTTCTTTGGTTAGTTTCAAGATAATGATTTTGTTGGTGTATTCCCTAGAGTCCAGTTGTGTATTGACATTATTAGTTTACATTGTATCGTGGTATTTATTTCATATATGAGGCATTTCATTTATTGTGTTATTTATTGTGATTAAATGAGCATAATAAAGTCCTTAGAATAGTAGGTTCAATATCATGGGATATCAAGTACATGACTTGATTGTGAGATGCTATTGGCTGTAATCAGAACACTATTCTTAAATGTCCCTAGTCAGGTATTACTTGGAATTAGGACAATAATAATACATAGAGACTAGTATGTGCATAGACTGGTGACCATATCTGATGGGTCATGGATATGAGATATCAAGTATTCACATGGGTACATATTAGAGTAGTAATGTATTGGATTGACCAACCATGAGAACGCTATATGGATCATTACGTGAGTGTCATAAGTGGTTCTCACAGTGACCATGGTGTATGCAGTCCTTTGACTTGAACTCACTACGGTTCCCTACATGAGAAGTTATATGTATTAATGTCGTAAAACGTTGCCTGTAATAAAGTAATTATAAAGTCGACTATTGAATATACTACAAATCATGCAGAGGGATGTGAGTGACTTAGATAAGATTTGTCTCTCTTACATAACAGGAGTGATATCTATGGGCCTCTTGATTGAGTGAGACTGCAAAAATGTATGGCCGTGCTCAAATGAGTCAATATGAGATATTGAGCTCATTTATTTTAGTAAGTCTACTCGGACATCAAGAAACCAAAGATTGAACTATACACACTCTATGCCTTGTGGTTAATTACGATATCTGGATAAAGGGACTAGACTACATGGTAACATTGGTCACGGATAGGTTATGTCTAATCACTGACATTCCCGTTACTTGAGTAGCAATGATGTATTGCTAGATACCGCTCACTATTTGTAATACATGAACATGATTTTAGTATTACTGTCAACGTAATGGAAACTTACAGGATCACACACTTAGAATGGATCGAAAATGGGGTTTAAATTCAGAAGATGAATTTAATTGGGGATCCAAGTAAGACTTGGACTCCTGACATTGGTTGGACATTTAATTAGATTAAATGGGCTGATTAAAGATCAAAGGCCCACACACGAATCTGAACCAGGTCAGATTGTGAGTCCATCAACTTCGTTACTCACTTAGGATAGATTTTTTGCAACTATATATATGATACGTATCTGTGAAAAAGAGATACATGAGAAAACTCTAGCCATCACAGAAATTGTGTGAGAGAGAGATCGTGAGAAACATCCCCATCCCGCAGCTAGCACCACAGCATGAGGAAAAACTTGATTTGATCTGCTCGTGTGGATACCGTAGAGGCACAGCAATATTGCAGTGCTATAATCGACATTAATTGGATACAGCAGATCCATCTTCAAGGTATAACTCCTAAACACGATTTCTGGTTTTCGCATGGATCCATGGTTAGGTTTCAATATTTCTTTGTAATTTTTCCGCTGTGTATTTAATCTGAGATTACACCGAAACCTAACAAATTTATCTCTACTTCCCGGTGTTTTGGATTAAACCAATTATCTTTTCTTCATGAATGATATGGCTAAAATAAGGACTAAATCGGGATCATACAAATTAGGCACGAATCTTAAAGCTCACAGGGGCAAAACGGTAATTTAATCGACAAACGGGTCCGAAATGGGAACTGGGTCTCTTCTTCAGGGTCCGAAAATCCTTAAACGGATCTGCCCTATTGGATATGGGTCCTAACCCATTACAGGCCAGTTCGGAAGGATAGGGATAAATCCATATTCGTCCTTATCCCTAAGGGGTGGTTTTAACCACTTCTATCCAGCAACACCGGGAAGTAGAGATTTGTTCTTATCTCGAAACGGATCCCAACGGCGATTATAAATACCCTCCTATCCCTTACCGTTACAAGGTGATCACTCTTTGCCAACCTAAAGCTTTTTCATATTCTTTTCTGAGTACTGACAAGAGTATTGGAGGGTTCGTCGCCGGGATCAACCCCGGTGTTTCAAACTTTTTGCAGGTCAATGGTAGCAGCGAGAAGCCAGCCAAACAGTGGTGGAAGTGTTCAGGTTTGACCCATTCGATTCCTTATGAACCCACAAAGTCATCTGTCTGCCTCCACACCAAAATCAGCGGCAACAGATTGGCGCCGTCTGTGGGAATCGAAGAGCAATCCGACCCTACTCCATCAGCAAAAGCCCCTCCTAGCAATGCCTCCAAAGAAAGGGAAGTTCACGGTCTCCAACCTTAGAACAACTTCCATTCCTCCTCCGCCTCCAGAGGCTCTCCCTCTGCCCGTCCAGCCAGTCCAGTCGACGGGCCATCAGCCCGGGCAACCTATCCCTCAACCTGTTCAACAACCTCTTCCTCAGCGGTCCTCACCACCAGCCGACCCATCAAGGACCACAAGGGGCTGTTAGAGAACCCTCTCGTCGAAGTCGCCAAAAACAACCCCTTCATCAGGCCCATGTCTCCATTCACAACCCTTCCTCCGACTCCATGGCCTCCCATAGCCCTCCAATACCGAAAGATCTGTGTGACGTTATCATCAACCGGTAGAACGAGATAGATCTACGGACACGCTTGGACGAGAGGCGGATCCGTGATGGGAACCCCCACCGGGAGCATCAAAGGGACCGATCCCCTCGTAGGCCCAACCGCCAAAGGTCGAACTCTCCCAGAAGACGGAGGGAGTCTCCCCAGTGCCGCCAGAGGAGTCGTTCCCCAATCGACCGTCCAGCCCCAAGGGCCCCCCGAGATTCAGAGGCGCCAGTCACGAGGGCAGAGTTCCAAGACTTTCAGGAGGCAGTCCTAAGGGCCCTCAATGTCGCCCCCAATAATGACCGACGGGCAGCTAGTCATCGGCTAGATCTGAACTATCGCCGCCGCTTTCCCAGTCCTTGGTCAGCTCCGAGCCATCGCCGTCGCTCTCCCAGTCCTCGACCGGCTCCGAGCCATCGCCTTCGCTCTCCCAGTCCTCGGCCAGCTCTGAGCCATCGCCGTTGCACCCCCAGTCCTCGACCTACTCCAAGCTACCACCGCCGCAGCCCCAGCCCTCTTCCACATGAGGACGAGTCCCGAGGCTCAGCAAGATATGATCGAAGGGAGGACTCGGTCTACTGCCGTCTCCACGAGATGGAGAGGCGCCTCGGCCAACTAGACCAAGATGAAGAACAATGGGCGAGGAACCTCCGCCCAAGTAGACCTCTGTTCTCCCGTACCATTATGGAGGCCCCCGTCCCGGAGAACTTCAAGCCTCCGCATTTTGAGTCATATACAGGGGAGTCGAACCCCGCTGATCACATTGAGAGTTTCAAAACTCTCATGATGATCCACCATGCCTCTGACGCCCTTCTCTGCGAAACCTTCCTAGCCACGCTCAAGAAGCCCGCTCGAGAGTGGTATTCCAGACTTGCTCCCTCCTTCGACCAATTCGAAGGTCTCTTCCTCACCCACTTCGTGAGCAGCCGCCGCTCCGAGAAGACAAGCACCTTTTTGCTCTACCTCAGTCAAAGGAAGGGTGAGCGGCTGAGGGACTACGTCAAGCAGTTCACTGCCGAGGCCAAATCTATCACCTCTCTGAATCAGTCCGTATCCTCGGCTACTTTCCAGTCAAACGTCATCAATCCCGATCTCAGGGTGTCCCTTGCCAAGAAGCCTCCTCGGGACTTCTCAGAACTCCTTCTCAGGAGTGAGAAGTACATCCGAGCTGAAGAAGCTCTCAACTACCCCACTCTTGAGGGATCATCCTCCGGTAACAAGCAAAAGACTGCTAAAGATGGACGAGCTATGTCACGCCCCGCTTCCCAAAAATATGAAATACGAGCACGTAACAAAAGCCCAGCGAATGATTATTATCATCCTTAAGCTGTTTCAAGAAATCTTTGCAACACATCACAGAATTTATTAGAGTCGGAAGAAAATGGTGGAACCGACATGCAACATTGAATCAAATTCACCAACAGAAATTTACTTGAAATCAAATACTATGTTCTCAAATAAAACAGAGTCTGGAAAAACAAATATTCTGGGTCACATCGCCCAAATACAAAATAATATCCAAGTCTCACAAATACAAATATAATCCAAGTCTCACGAATACAAATATTGTTCTAGCACGATACAAGAAATAATAATAATCAAAAGCAACTAATACTTCAGGTCTCTGATACCATCTTGAACCTGTTCGTCATAATCTGCAATTCATCGAATGCAGGAAAGAGGAAAAGAGAAAACACAAGTACCTGTCAATTGCAAGTTGCGGGTCACAAATAGAGTATGATACAAGCACATAGAATGGGGAAAACTAACTAGCACATGGTATAGGTATCATGTCAACCTAGACAAACTTGCCTGGTAAAAGTGTCAAGTTTACACGGCATAATCAAGTGTCTAGCAAGTATCCTATAAACATGCATCAAGTGTCAAGTGTCGTATAATCATGTATCAAGTATCATGTTTCATGTAATTCAAGTCTCATGTACCATGTAGTCAAGTATCAAGCAAGCATGTATCATGTCAAGTATCTTATTCAAGTATCATGTATCAAGTCTAGTGTGATTAATATTTAGGTAGCACGACATGTGCCCCAAATTATATCACATGGTTGCTACAACACAACAATTTCGCTTTAGATTTCGTAGTGGACCATAAAGGGAAGTAGACTCAGGGACAAGCAAGTAATTGAGCTCCAAGCTCCATGTATCATATATTATGTATCACGTGTCAAGAGTGCAAGTGGCAAGTATCGTGTCTTGTGTGCAAGTATCAAGTATCATATCAAGTATCACGTAGGATCAGTGGACCCCCTTCCGAGTAACATTTCTGAATTATCCACTACTAGATCTTTCCCATAACCCCGGCTTGATTACTTTTATTAATAATGTCCAACAAGCATGAATACGTGCAAAATAGTGCCAAATAATCATGATATGATCATGTATAGGTTCAGGTAAACAAATCAGCATGTATGGATGATATACATTCACATATACGAGCAAAATAGTTTATGTTCATAATCAGGACAGCAAGACCAATCAGTACTAAATCAGTGATTCAGAGAGCTACAGGCATGCAAATCACAATCCGTCAAAGGATCTGGAAACTAGACATCCACACACATCCAACGAGTATAATAAAGTCATATACTAGTTCACAACATCTCAGCTAAAAACTGATTTGAATACAGATTTCATGTTCAGTCAGAAAACAGGGGAACAACTTCAAAAACATAAAAACAGCATGAAAATACATCAAATAATTCTACGAAAAATCTGGGGTAATCCCATATAGGTATAGACTCAAAATAACAAGTTTCATAATATTCCAGTAAGTATAGATAAGTCATCAAAAATAATAAGTAACACAAAAACATGGTTTGACGAATCTGGAATTTCTCAACACTGCTGTACAAAAACAAGTATATCTCGCAATCAGCGAATCGAAATCCAATTCCGCCAAAACAAAGTGAAAATAGATAGATTTTTCTAGCTTTCATATATCACAAATAATTTTCATAAAACATAAGGAATTAGGGTGAAAACTGGGTTCAATACTGAACAGCATGCATATTACAGCACAAGATGGATTTAGAAAAGAACATGAAACACTACATAAAACTCATCTTTAAAATACAACAAAAATCTGGGTAGTCCCTAGTATCATAAGGAAACATTGAGCAAAATAGTATAGGAAAGATATTATGTATAGCCTAGTTCTTGAAATTAATTTGTTGACAAAAATGACTCAAAACTGAAACTGAAATCTATCGACACACCAGTACCAAAACTATCATATCTCAGTCATACGAAATCCAAATCAGGTAAAATCAGTGGGGTTGGAAAATAGACACAATTATCTACAATTCACTTTTAATTTTGAAATTAAGATTCGGACCTTAGCATGGGTGAAAACAGCAAGCAACACAGAATAGACCGCAAATTCCAGATTTCACACTTCATCTTAAAAACGTCATAACTTTCATAATAATGAACCAAACTCAACCAAATTTGAAACGCAGCCTACCAATCATCTAAATATCATATTTAGGGGATTCTAACATGTCAAAACCTAATAATTCTCACATGGGCAATCAATCAAACACATAGCACGCAATATGACACATACACGAACAAAATCAAGTTTGGGTGAAACCTAGGGCATTAACCTATCAAACTTCATGTCATAAGTCTTCTATGGCCAAATTTAACACAATAGAGACAAACCTATCAAATGGAAACACAAGTTTGGTCGTCTCTAGACCCAACTACTCTAGGTGTGAACTTTTTGACTTGTATCAACCTAATAAAATTATGTACAAGTTACTTGCCTCTTAATGGAGTGACAACGGCGCCAACAAGCCGTAGGAACAAAACCCATGAGAGAAACCTTCCACGCGCGAATCCAAACAAACCCACGAACCGAAACGCCTGCACGATTGATCTTCTTGATCACGAACCAAAGTGGATGATACCCACTTAACAAATCAGCAAGGGGGAGAGTTTTGAAGAGGATTTGTGGATGGTGGTGCTGTTTTGGAGTTGCCGGCCACAAATAGGAGAGCAAAAGTAGGGTTTTGATGTATGGAGGTTTTTAGTGTGGTGGATGGAGGGTGTACTTGGTGTCGGCAAGGGCTAGGGATGTAGGAGGGAGGTTGGCCTGGGATAGGTTGCAGGCCGGGATGGATTGGAGAGGAAAGGAGGGAGGCCGGTTACTTGAGAAGGAGGAAAATAAGATTAGGGTTAGGGTTAAGGGGGATTAGAGATATATATAAGGAGTTAATTGTGGGTTAATAGGTAGTGGATATCAATATGAATTAATAGGTATACAAATGGGTAATGGGTATTGGATCAAATTTAAATGGGGATACAATATATAATGAATTCTATGGCTCCTAAAAATCTCCTTAAGGGCCAAAAATCATAATTTGGGCAAATCACTGCCAAAAATCTACCACATCACCAAAATAAATAAATATAATGAACGAGGCCAAGAAAATGAGAAAAAGAACTCAAAATGACGAAAATGAACAAAACGACGAACAATCAGCACAAGGAGGTCAAAAATGAAAGAAAAAGAATATATATTGAAAATAATCCAATATACGGTTCCGAAAATTACAAGAGATATAAAAATACACAAAAATGAAAAATTCACTCCAAAATACAAAAAATGAAAAATAGGGGTTACAAGCTAAGAAGCTCCAGAAGGATAACGGAGGCCAGTGTCGCCTTCCTTCCCGCTTTGAGAGGTTCACTCCTCTTAACGCCAGTGTCTCGGCCATTCTGATGGAGGTCGGGAAGGAGGGAATCCTTCCCCCTCCTCCAAAAATGAATACCCTGGGAAAGAAGAGAAACAGGGAGAAGTGGTGCCGCTGCCACCGGATCGTGGCCACGACACGGATGACTATCGGGCCCTCAAAGACGAGATAGAAGCCCTCATCCAGAGGGGGCAACTCTCCCAGTTGGTCAGGAAAGACAGGGCAGAACCACCTCCGCCCCCCAGGGGGGCTAACAAGCAGAGACCCCTGGACGCCGAAGCCGAAGCCGTCCTACACCTCATACACGGAGGCCCAATGGGGGAAGATTCCAACTCCTCCCGAAAAGCCTTTGTCCGAGAATTGAATGCCGTACAGAACCACCCTCTCCCCCAGGAGCCTTGGGGTTCCTATTACGTTTTTTGATAGGGACTTGGAGGGCATCCGGACGCCTCATTGCGATGCCTTTGTTATCAACCTCCGGATGGCCAATTTGGACGTACGCCGGGTCCTGGTGGAAAATAGCAGTTCGATTAATATTCTCTTCTTGGAGGCATTCGAGGGCCTTCAACTGTCAAGAGATTGACTCAAGCCAGTTGGTTACACTCTTCACGGATTCACCGGGGTGTCGGTGACGATCGAAGGAGTTATAACCCTCGACGTGACCGCTGGCGAAACCCCGATCACCTGCAAGAGCCGATGGACTTCATGGTGGTAAACGTGAAAGCCACCTATAATTTCATCCTAGGTCAACTAGGTCTGGCTGCTCTCATGGCCATCCCATCGGCCTATCATATGAAAATGAAGTTCCCCACCTCGGCAGGAGTGGGAGAAGTAAGAGGGAGCCAGGCGGCGGCTCGTAAATGTTACGTGACCTCGATAGGAGGGTCGTTACTCTCCCTTAAAGACCTCGAACTCCCGCAAAGAAGTAGCCACACCATCTCCGAACCAGTTGACGAGTTGGAAGAAGTCGCTTTCTCAGAAGAAGATGCTACCAAGACATTTCAGATCAGCAAGGCCCTTCCTTCCACAATCAAAGAAGACATCTCCCAATGTATAAGGAAGAACCGCGATCTCTTCGCCCTAGACCGTAGCTGATATGCTTGAAATTTCAGAAGAACTCCTGATGCATCACCTCAGCGTTGCCCCTGGGAGTTAAACCCATCTAGCAGAAGTGGCGTAAGTTCGCTCCCGAGCACCAACAAGCTATTAGAGAAGAAGTCGAGAAGCTCTTGAACGCTCGGTTCATCCAGGAGGTAAATTACCCCGAATGGCTATCCAATGTGGTAATGGTTAAAAAGGCCAACAGGAGCTGGAGAATATGTATCGACTTCACCGACCTCAACAATGCGTGTCTGAAGGACCCATTCCCCCTCCCGAGCATTGATGCTCTAATCGATGTGACCTTCGGCCACGAACTCCTCAGCTTCGTGGATACCTTCTTGGGATATAACCAGATTCATATGTTCCCTCCTAACATTCCGAAGACCACGTTCGTAACCGACCAAGGCCTGTACTGCTACCGGGTCATGCCCTTCGGGTTGAAGAACGCTGGAGCTACATACCAGTGCTTTGTTAACAAGGTCTTCCGAGACCAGATAGGCCGTAACATGGAAGTCTATGTGGACGACATGTTGTTCAAGAGCGTCAGCAGACAAGATCATGTCTTTGACCTCCAAGAAGCTTTCGGGGTGTTAAGAAGGCACAACATGAGATTGAATCCGAGAAAGTGCGCCTTCGGCATTTCGTTCAGTAAAATTCTCGGGTTCATGGTTAGCCAGAGGGGCATAGAGAACAACCCTGAGAAGATCCAAGCCATACTCAATATGCCCCCCCCCCCTAATGTTAAAGAAGTGCAGAGACTCACGGGACGCCTTGCGGCTATAGGGCATTTCCTCTCCAAATTAGGGGAGAAATGCCTCCCGTTCTTCAAAGCCCTGAGAGGTGCGAAGGGCTTTGAGTGGGGGCAACAACAACAAGAGTCCTTCGATCAACTGAAGGCCTATCTGATAAACCCCCCCCCCCCCCACACACACACACTCTTGAGCAAGTCGAAGCCTGGTGAAGCCCTCTACATATACCTAGCCACTTCGGAGCAGACTCTCAGTATCGTCCTGGTAAGAAAGGAGGATAAGATGCAACGGCCAATCTACTACGTGAGTAAGGTCCTTAGGGACGCAGAACTCTGCTACCCAAAGGTAGAGAAGATGGCTATTGCATTGGTCATGGCGGCAAGGAAACTTCGCCCCTATTTTTAGTCCCACTCGGTTGTCGTTCTTACCGACCAGCCGCTGAAGCAAGTTCTCCATAAGCCCGAGACATCGGGACGTTTAATGAAATGGTCCATAGAGTTGAGCCAGTATGACATCAGCTACCAACCCTGAACCTCTATCAAGGCACAAGCTCTAGCGGAGTTCATTGTTGAGAGCACCATTCCCGACCCTTGTGAGTCGGTTGACGAACCCCTGGTCTAGACCGTGTATGTTGATAGGTCCTCGTGCATCGATGGAAGTGGGGCTGGGGTCATCTTGACCGGCCCAGACGATTTCGTTCTGCAATACTCCCTCTGTATAAACTTTCGTGCGTCGAACAACGAGGTTGAATACGAGGCCCTCATAGCGGGACTTGTATGGCTCGCAAAGCTGGGGCCAAATGCATCAAGATTTTCAGCGATTCACAGCTAATGGTGATCCAAGTATCTGGGGAGTACGAAGCGAGAGATGATCGCATGGCTAAGTAGTTGGTGAAAGTCAAAGGGCTGCTGCCTTTATTCGAAGATGCTCAGCTCCAGCGAGTCCCCCGAGAGAAAAATGCACAAGCAAACGCCCTCTCAAGGCTCGCCTCCTCCTCCCTCCAGGGTTTGGAGCAAACCGTATTGATAGAGGTCCTCCTGAAACCCAGTATTGAGGAAGATAGCCTAGAACTGATGGAGACTATGCCCCTAATACTTGGGGAAAATTGGATGAAACCCCTACTCGAGTACCGTAGAGAAGAAGTTCTTCCAACGGACCCAAGAGAGGCTAGAGAGTCAGGACCAGAGCCGAGCGGTACACGCTCATTGAAGGAGTCATGTAAAAACGCTCCTATACTCAAATCGACGGCAGACCCTACCTAAAATGTCTCTACCCCGAAGAAGCACACTATGCTCTGAAGGAGGCCCTTGACGGGATGTGTGGCGCGCACTTGGGAGCAAGATCCCTTGCCCGTAAAATATTAAATTACGGCTACTTCTGGCCCACACTTCTTAGCAACTCTGAATAGTACGTCCGCCAATGCCGCTCCTGCCAAAGATTTTTTCCGATTTGTCGCTTACCACAAGCCCAGCTCTCCTCCTTAGCCATTCTGATCCCTTTCGCAATGTGGGGGATGGACTTGCTTGAACTGTTCCCCCCAGTGCCAGGCTAACTGAAGTTCCTCGTCATGGCAATAGATTATTTCTCCAAGTGGATCGAGGCCGAGCCCCTTGCAACGATTACGGAGAACAAGGTTCAGAAGTTCTTCTGGAAGAACATTATTTTTCGGTTCGGCGTACCCCGTATCCTCGTAACCGACAATGGAACCCAGTTCGCAGGGGCAACTTTTCGCAACTTCTCCACCGACCTCAGCATCCAGCAGCGGTTCTCCTCAATATCCCACCCTCAATCCAACGGCCAAGCGAAGAACGCTAATCGACAAATACTCTCCAGCCTAAAGAAGAGGCTCGATCAATCCACCAAGGGATTATGGGTCGAATAGCTTCCCAATGTGCTATGGAGCTGTCACACCACAAAGAGAACCCCGATAGGAGAGTCCCCCTTCAATCTCACTTATGGCTCCAAAGCCATCATCCCCCTAGAGGTCGGCCTACCTTCGCCCCATTTGATCACCTGCAATGAAGAGCAGAATACAAACTAGCTTCGCAGTAGCTTGGACCTCATCGATGAGATACGAAAAAGAGCCTCCATCTGACAAGAGACTTATCGGCGTAGGATAACCCAGTCTTATAATAAGAAAGTCCGTCCCGCTAATCTTAAAGAAGGGGATCTAGTACTCCGGAAGCTTTCAATCTCTCTTCCAAGCAAGAAGGGTAAGCCAGCGCCCAACTGGGAAGGTCCATATAGGGTCTCCAAATTATCCGCCCAGGCGTGTATCAACTCGAAGACCCGGGGGGCAAGAGAGTACTGAGGACTTGGAATGCTGACCACTTGATGAAGTACCAAGAGGGTGTTTAAACACCCTCCAAGCAACTTCTCCAAGAATGTTCTCCATAAAACATGTTAAAGTTAGGTCTAACTTTTTTCTTTATCAAACTGTAATGGCGGCTCGCAACTTAGAAGCGGCCGCCTAAGTGTTTTCAATAAAAGTGATCTACTCCTGCAAGTTCTCTATTCTGAGCATTCTAATTGTACTACTTTTATGCTTAAAGAAAAAAAACTCATTAAAACAATAAGTTCGGAGTCTAACACTTGGCTCGATGCAACTTCCGCTACTTGCGACCAAGCGAGTACGAAGTAGCTCGCTATTCGGAATTGCTCGCACAACTGTTGATATTCTCTAAACGACAAGCTCGGAGTCCAATACTTGGTTCGATTCTGCTTTAACTACTTGCTTATAAGCGAGTACGAAATGATTCACCATTCCGAATTGCTCCCACAGCTATTGATATTATCTAAACGACAAGCTTGGAGTCCAACACTTGGTTCGATTCTGCTTTAACTACTTGCTTATAAGCAAGTACGAAGCGGTTCACTATTCGGAATTGCTCCTACAGCTGTTGATATTTTCTAAACGAAAAGTTTGGAGTCCAACACTTGGTTCGATGTTACTTTTTCTACTTGCAAACGAGCGAGTACAAAATAGCTCATCATTCGGAATTGCTCTTACAACTGTTGATACACTTGCAAACATTAGCAAGAAGCTCGAAGTATATTATTTCGAAATGTGAGGTACAAGTCTAACTATAGACCAAAAACTCATTATTACATTGAGATACAACTCATGAAACAAAAAACTACAAATGACTACAAGATTACAAAAGTCTGCCCTAGGGAGCGGGATACTTCTATTTAGCGACAAACGGGGTCGGTGAGCGCTGTACTGCTGCCTCAGTTCCGTAGAAGTCTCCAACTCGGCGAGCCGAGTAGCATCTTCGGTGCCTAAGAGCCTAAGAGTAGCCCCAACAGATGCTCCGCTCGACAAGCCAGCCACACCACCCTGTGCGTCCCCAGGGTGCCTCAAGACGGGCGGCGAGCGTAACGCCAACTCATGGAACGACCTACCTTGTGCATACTCACCTCGGGGGCAGGAAGTGCTCCTGACATTACTCCCCTCGGAAAGCCGTCGTAGCCGATGATTCTCTGCCTCTAGCTCTACGACACGTTCCTTCAGCGAGTCGTCCATCACTCTGACCTTCAGGCGAGGCATTCTGCTAGATCTTCCCCCACGAGAAGCCTCGGAAATAACCCTCCGAAGGTGCGCCGCTTCCAAGCTCTTCTCGAGCACTACGTTCTTTAACCCCTCTCTCTCTCTTAGCCCTGGCATCGAATAGAGATTGACGGAGGTGCTTGAGTCTCAAGCCTTGGCTGACGGCCATTGAGGGACAAGTCTCCTCTCCTTCATGGGGCACTTCGCGAGCCTTCTCCTTTAAACATTTTAGCTCGAAGTCTCGGTGGGCCAACGTCAGCTTTAGATAATTCAACTCCGACTCAGCTTTATACAACCTCTCTCGAGTTCGAGAAAGGCCCAACTTCGTGACCCCTAGGCCAGATCGAAGGTGTGAAAACACTTCGGCAACCTGAAAGTTAAGCAGAACATAAATTCCCAAAATCCAACGAAGCTACTACGGGACAACTCTGAAGCAAAGCGAACACACAAATCTCTTGGCTACAACACTTAGTCAAATTCTTTTATTTCATTAAAATTCAACAAATACAAGCGGTGGCCAGTTCGCGATTAGGCAACAATTTTTTTGGGTACAAAACATAGATGATCTACAACTAGTTCAGGGGCAGACCTTTTTGCCGTGATCCCGGGTCGCTGAGAGCCCCGACCCTTGCCCGGCGGCGATGATCGCCAGTGGTATGGCCTCC
This sequence comes from Hemerocallis citrina, assembly GCA_017893485.1. Taxonomy (NCBI): domain Eukaryota; kingdom Viridiplantae; phylum Streptophyta; class Magnoliopsida; order Asparagales; family Asphodelaceae; genus Hemerocallis; species Hemerocallis citrina. The sequence goes on along the minus strand of CM030358.1, from coordinate 379,021,612 downwards.
ACATTGGCCTTTCCCCTTGCCTCGTCGGCGTCGACGTCGACAACCTCCATCTCCTCCTCTTCTTCGCCCTCTTCGGAGACGTCGTTGAACCCCGAGACGGGATCGGGGAATAGACGCCATCCAGAGAAGTCTACCTCGGGGTAGCTCTCCTTCACCTGCACAATCGCCCGGGCATAGGCGTTCGCCATATTGACGACGAGGAACCCCTGTGCCCTCTCTATGGCCTCGGCCTCGGCCTCCTTGGCAGCGACGACCTTAGCAGCAGCGACGGCGTCCTCCCTTTCTTTCACTGCCAACTCCTTCTGTTGAGCAGAACGGTGATGTCGGCCTTGAGCTTCGCCATAAGACCATCGAGGTACTCCATCCTTGCCGTCTTTCCCTCAGCTTCGACTCCACGGCTCTCGACTCCAGATGAGAAAGTACTTGTCCTTCCAGTACTTTATCGAGTCGGGGGCAGCTGACGAGTCTGGTGCCATGCCTCGGAGCCAAGTAGAATCGGAACTCTATCTTGTGTTGCTGACAAAGATGGTATACAATCCGGAGCACCCTCAGGTCCGATTTGAGCTCCGCCGCTTGACAGTGGTGGATGAACCCGTTGATCAGCCTCCATACGTTCGGCATGAGTTGAACCAGGCTGATCTGAAACCACCGCAGCACCTCGACGATGAAAGGGTGAAGAGGCAGCTGCACCCCGACTATGAAGGCGTCGACCGGCCAGAAGCACATGTTCACCGGCATCAGAGAATTGGCCCTCACTCCAGGCCCGAGCAACATCAGCTCGAACTCCTCGGGGATCTGAAAGCACTCCCAAATAGATGCCAGATCGGCCTTGTTGAGTATCGAGATCATCTCGTCGGCTTCCGAAGTCTCTCTGGCGGCATTCTCTTCGAAGCTTCGCCCCATGCCGTACATGATACGTTCGGCATGCTCCTCTGGAAGTTCCCAAACCCTCTGTAGTCCGGTCAGAACCCCGGGCATCCTGCCGAACTCCCTCATCCTCCGTTGGTCCTCCATTACAGTCTCCACTACGACCGAAGAAGGCCCTCATACGGCTTTGCCTTTGTCGACTGGAGGGCTTGGCTCGAGTTCGGCTCATGAGCAAGAGTGGGGGAGATCTCTAGCCTCGAGGAAAGCTAGACATTCTTTGAAAATAAGCCAAGTGTTAAATTACCTTGAAGTGATAGTGACGGTCGGAAAGATCACCGAAAATCAATAAAATCTAGCCTGAAGCTCCCGCTAGTGAAAATGAGTCGCCTGAGTAAAAACTTGAAAAGTGAACAAGTGAGGAGTGGGGGTGAAGTTTTATAGAGGCGGCACATAGATCGAGACTAAAAGGCCTCAAAGACTTAAAAGCCTGGCCCATTTACCACAAGACGACAAGAAAGTGGAGAAACTCAACAGGCCTTTGACTGGTCAACGGTCAAACGATCAGCACGCCATGTGCCAATCTCCTGGACTTCGGTAACCTGTGTCGAGCACTCTTGCCATCGACGTCCTAATACGAGAAAAATCAATCTCATGGACTTCGGCAACCCGTGCCGAACACTCTTGCCACCGACGTACAAGTGCGGAAAGAATCAATCTCCTAGACTTCGGAAACGTGTGTCGAGCACTTGCCACCGACGTCCAAATGTGAGAAAAAATTGTTGATTCTTGATTTTCATTATTGCAACACAATGCAAAGTTTGTTGTGCTATTTCTTATATATTGCAGGTTTTATCAATGTTTATCATGTATGATACACAAAGGCCTCAAAGAAAAATGATCAAGCAAGTCACCATGTTCTAAAGCTGGAGAATGATCAAGCAAAGCTTCATATACAGACAATGGCTAAAGCTTCACTCAAGACTCAAGACTCAAGTCAAGACCAAAGCTTCAATATCTTATAGTTTGTGTGTCTTGTAAAATGTAATTTTTTCTCTTTGTTGAGTCTTAGATTGATGTACAGCCTTGTCACACACACACACACTCACACATATTTTTTATAACTATGTGGTTTACAAAATCTAAAGGTCGAAACATCTTGAACTAGATCAGTTGTTGAGTACCAGTCGACTGCCGTTAAAGCTCAGTCGACTGAATCTATACAAAACTGACTGATCTTCTTCAAATTCTGACCAGTCAACTCATAACGACAACCCAGTCGACTGTTCAAGTCGTTTCAACAGGTTACTAATTTCAAAACTTGATTTTTTGAATTCAAAAGTTTTATTTCCGTTGGTTGACAGTTGGTACAACTGCTTCTCAATGTCCAGTAATTCTAACTCTATAAATAAAGTATAGAAATCACTTGGAAAAGGTTACAAGACAATACTCTCTTTTACAAGCTTTCAAGTACTTAGTTCCAAGCATTTTTGAGAAAAAGTTCAAATATTGTGCTCTCAAGAAAGAAAAGTTTTCAAATTCACTAAGTCTTGGTTCTCTATTTTCAGTCCAGCATAACATCAATTTCGTTTTGGACTGAATTCAGAAGTCAACCAAATAGCCACGTACAAAATCACAATCACAACAAGGCTATAGGTTGATTGTAAACAATTTTATTGTTTTCTTTTCCTCTCGGTTGGAAAGTAGGGATCTAGGGTGTAGAGTTAGGTTTTCACTCTTGGTGGAAGAGTGGGTTGCTTTCTCTAGTGGTGAGAAAGGACTACGGGTTGGACAAGGTTGTTGTCTAATACCGTAGGGTATTCTTGTACATTTTTCAAGAATAGTGAAAAATCTCAAGTGGGTTGCTTGGGGACTGGATGTAGGTCGGGAGGACCGAACCAGGATACATCGTGTGTACTTTGTGGTTGTATCTCTTTGAACTTGCATTTCATTTTCTTGCTTTTTAAGTTCTCTGTGAAACTTGTCTGGAGAGTCGACTGCGTCTCCTTTTAAGTCGACTGGTCAGACTTGTACTACATACTCTCTGAAAACCTGTCTGGTAAGTCGACTGGTTCTTCTATAAGTTGACTGATTAGACTCATCTTAAAATACTCTTCTTAACTGTCGCCCCAGTCGACTGGTTTCTCTTTTCAAGTCGACTGGTCAGAAGAAAAGTTCATTTCGGCAATTATTTTTTATAAAACACTATTCACCCCCCTCTAGTGTTTCTTGCCTTGCCTACAGGATCCAACACTTGGTATCAGAGCCTGGTTGAGTGCAATGGCAACTACTTCTAATGCAAATCAATACCGTGAAGGCCAATCTACACAAAGGCCACCCCTCTTTAATGGAACCAATTACAACTATTGGAAGTGTAGAATGAAGATCTACCTTCAGTCCATCAACTATGAAATATAGAACATGACGGAGACCGAGTACACTGATCCTACCATTCCATATGCACAATGGAACGGCGACATGAAGAACCAAACAATGAACAATGCAAAGGCGATGAACGCGCTATTTTGTGCCCTTACAAAGGAAGAGTTCAACCGTGTGTCCAATGCAACAATTGCACATCAAATTTGGGACACACTCGAGGTAACTTATGAAGGAACAAATAAAGTAAAAGAATCTAAAATATCTATTCTTGTTCACAAGTTTGAAATGTTCTGCATGAAGGAGAATGAGAATGTGTCCGAGATGATTATAAGGTTCACAGACATTACCAATTCACTTGTGGCACTTGGAAAGACGTACACTCAAGCCGATATGGTGAGGAAGGTACTTCGTGCACTAACCCCCGAATGGGAGAAGAAGACCACCGCCATAGAAGAAGCCAATGATTTAACACAACTTTCTCTTGAGAATCTTGTGGGAAATCTTATGGCTTATGAGTTACAACTTGAAGAGCGCAAGAAGGATGCCGAACCACAACAATCAAAGAAGAAGACACTAGCATTCAAAGCCATGTCGGACTCCGAGGATAAAGAAGAAGATGAGGAAGAGATTTCCATGTTCATGAGAAAGTTCAAAAAGTTTTTAAGAAAAGGTAAGTTTAATTCAAAATCTAAGGAATCTAATGAACCTCCAACTTGTTTCGGGTGTAACAAGACATGTCATGTGAAGAAGGATTGCCCACTAGAGAACGCAAAATTTAAAGGAAAGGCATCCAACTTCAAAAAGGATAAGTACACAAAGAACAAGTTCGTGAAGAACAAAAAGGCATACCAAGCAACTTGGGATGACAGTGATTCTTCGTCAGAAGAAGAAATTGATGAGACAAACGAGGTTGCAAACGTGTGTTTTATGGCGTCTCAAAATCAAGTAAGTAATGAGCATGATTCTAATGATTTACATGATGCTTTCAATGAAATTTTTCAAGAACTTAAAAAGGAAAATATTAGAGTTAAGAATTTAGAGAAAGTTAATCAAACACCTTCTTAAGAGAATCTTAATCTTGATAAAGAAGTAAAATTATTAAATTCTCGTCTTTCTAGTTTAGATATGGATCTTGAGTCTCTAAAGAAAAATTATGAAGAGATATCCAAGAACGTATCTAAATTTAACAAAGGAAAAGAGAATTTAAATGATGTTCTTCAAAATCAAGTATAATCTAGTCAAAAGTTTGGACTTGGTTTTAAAAAGTCCCTTGAAAAATCTCATTCTTCTAAGAACACTAGTGTAAATAAACCTGTATCTATTTCCAGTGTTAAGCATAAACTTTATGAGTTTTTTGAAAGCCTAAACCTATAAGTTTTCATGATAAAGGCAATTCTAAAGTTCAGACAAGTCGACTGCACCCATCCACCAGTCGCCTGTCCAGAGATACTGAGTCTCATTCAACAAGACAAATACCTTAGATAAGTCGACCTATATTACCTCCCAGTCGACTGAAAGGTGCTGTAAAGTCGACTAGACAGAGCAAATATGTATGGGTTCCAATCAACCTGAGTTCGAAAGATAGAATTGCTTATATTAATTCATATATGCTTACTGTATGTAATTCTGCTAATTTTATTTTTGTTTATGGTGGAAAATCAAACTCATCAAGGGTTTGGTTCCCCACAAACTAATCTATTTTGGACCCAATGAAAAGGGTACCATATTCACATTGAATATTTTATAGGTACCTAAGAGAGATCTTTGGATACTTGACAGCGGATGCTCGAAGCACATGACTGGTCAGGCCAACCTCCAATCTTCCATACAAAACATTGATGGATGAACAGTCATATTTGGTAACAATAATAAAGGAAAGGTCATAGGAATTAGTACGGTCGGTAAGCACACTAACCCCTTTATAGAAGATGTCTTATTAGTTAGTGGACTTAAGCATAACCTGTTAAGTATTAGCCAACTTTGTGATAAGGGTTATAAAATCATGTTTGAAAAAGATGCATGTTTAATTTATGATTCTACCAAACAAAATATAAATTTTCAAGGTTTTAGGAAAAATAACATTTATGAATTGTGTTTAAAAGCATCTGCGTTTTCGAATGGTTTTTGCTTAGTAGCTTCTAATAATGATTCTTGGCTTTGGCATAGACATTTTGGCCATGTGAATATGAAAAATCTGTCTAAATTGTCTAAGTACAACCAAGTTAAAGGGCTGCCAAGACTATCCTTTAAAAATGATAAGTTATGTGATGCATGTCAACTAGGTAAACAAATTAAATCTACTTTTAAAACAAAAGAAGTAATTTCTACTAGTTGGCCGCTCGAATTAATTCACATGGATTTATTTGGCCCTACTAGAGTTGCTTCTTTAAATAAAAGTAGGTATGTATTTGTTTTAGTAGACGATTTTTCACGATTCACTTGGACTTTCTTTTTAAAACATAAGAATGATGCTTTTGAAGAATTTGCAAATTTTTGTAAACGAATTCAAAATCAAAAGTCTCTAACCATAGTCACTATTAGAAGTGATCATGGTGGAGAATTTGAAAATGAAACGTTTGCAGAATATTATAACAAGAATGGCATAACTCATTCATTTGCATTTTCTAGAACTTCACTACAAAATGGAGTGGTTGAAAGGAAGAATAGGACTTTGCAAGAATGTGCACGTACCATGCTTGTTGAAAGCAATTTACCTAAGTATTTTTGGTCTGAAGCCGTTGCTACAGCTTGTTATGTTTTAAATAGAATTTTGATTAGGCCTAAGCTAAAGAAAACATGTTATGAGCTATTTTTTGATAGAATTACTAAGGTCTTACTTTAAAATATTTGGATGTAAGTATTTTATTCTGAATATTAAGGATAATTTAGATAAGTTTGATTCTAGATCTAATGAGGGTATCTTTGTAGGATACTCAAATAGGAGTATGGCATATAGAATCTTCAACAAGTCAACAATGACTATTGAAGAATCCATGCATGTTGCATTTGATGAATCTCTGTCTTCATCGACTTTAATTAAAGATGATGAAACTAATTCATCACTTTTAAATAAAGTAATTACATCTTTAAAACAAACTAGTCTTGCGGATAAGTCGACCGATAAGAAAGTCAAGTTGAATGCTGTAAATCAGTCGACTGATGGACTTGTCAAGTCGACTGATCCTGTTGTGATGTCTCCAACTTTACCAAAGTCTTTTGTTAAAGTTAGAGATCATCCTCATGACTTAATAATTTGTGATATTTCACATGGTAACATGATATCTCACACAGCTTTCTTGTGGGATTTTGAACCAAAGAATATACAAGAAGCATGTGAGAATGAAAATTTTTAATGAATGCCATGTAAGATGAGTTAAACCAATTCATAAGGAATGATGTATTGGATTTAGTTCCACGACCTCCTGATCATACTATAATTGGTACTAAATGGGTATTCAAGAATAAGTTAGATAAATCAGGACAAGTTGTTAGGAACAAAGCTAGACTAGTTGCTCAAGGGTATAATCAAGAAGAAGGCTTAGATTTTGATGAAACACATGCTCCTGTTACTATATTAGAATCAATTCGTATCTTATTAACTTTTGCTTGTTTTATGAATTTTACACTCTTTCAAATGGATGTTAAAAGTGCATTCCTTAATGGGTTTATAAAGGAAGATGTTTATGTTAAACAGCCACCAGGTTTTGAACATGAATAATTCCCAAACCATATTTTTAAATTGAAAAAGGCTTTATACGGTCTTAAACAAGCACCTCATGCTTGGTATGATCGATTGAATACTTTTCTTTTATAAACAGGTTTTGACATAGGTAAAGTAGATACTACTTTGTTTATTAGAAGAATTAAGAATGATATTTTAATCATACAAATATATTTTGATGACATAATTTTCGGTTCTACTGATAGTAATCTATGTCAAGAGTTTGCTAACACCATGAAAAACGAGTTTGAGATGAGTCACATGGGTGAACTCAATTATTTTCTTGGACTACAAATTAAGCAGTCACATAATGGCATATTTATTAATCAAGAAAAATATGCTAAGGAATTACTCAAACAGTTTAACATGGATAGCACGAGTAGTAAGACCACACCTATGGCTACTACCACTATCCTTGACAAAGATGAATTAGGTAAGAGTGTCGATCAGAAACTCTATCGAGGTATGATTGGCTCACTCTTATATATAACTGCTAATAGACCGGACATTATATTTAGTGTATGTTTGTGTGCTAGATATCAGTCAAGTCCTAAAGAGTCTCACTTAAAAGTTGTGAAACGCATTTTAAGATATATTAAAGGCACGTCTGATTATGGTCTATTTTATCCACACACCGATAACTTTCAACTTTTGTCATATAGTGATGCAGATTTTGCCGGTAGTAAAACTAACTGCAAGAGCACTAGTGGGACATGTCACTATTTGGGACATTCACTAGTCTCTTGGTGCAGTAAGAAGCAAAATTCGGTATCCCTATCTACTACAGAAGCTAAATATATCGCTGCAAGTTTGGCTTGTGCCCAAATTTTGTGGATGAAACAAACCCTATTAGACTATGATATTTCATTTGAAAAACCTTCAAAAATGTATGATAATACCAGTGCCATTAACTTATCTAAAATTCCGGTTCAACACTCACGTACGAAACATACTAATATTCGACATCATTTTTTACGTGATCATGTTTTAAAGGGAGATATTTCTTTAGACTTTATTTCTACTGATAAACAGGTAGCTGAAATTTTTACTAAACCTCTTAAGGAAGACACCTTTATCACCTTAATAAGAGAACTAGGGATTTGTAGTTTTCATGATGTTTCTTGAATTTTTTCTGGTAAGTCGACCTACAATTACTGTTCGGTCGACTGCCAAGTATCTTTTATTTTTCTAAATTTTTGTCTGAGTTTTATGCTCTGGACAGTCGACTGTGCAAGGTACCCAATCGACTGACAAGTTGTATTAATGCTATGTTCAATTTTCTATTTTGACTCTCGACTAAGTCGACTGCCCCTTAATACCAGTCGACTGTCACGAATCAGTTTTCTTAAAATTCAAATTTTAGCACATCTTTTGAGGCAACTGTTCACTTTTTTACTTTTTTTGACCATATCTGAGCCGTTGCTATCCCTCTCCTTGATCACAGCCATACATTTCTATGTAAAAATCCTAAACCCACCCCCTTTCTTTCACTTTTACCTTATCTTTGTCTCCCAGATCTGAAGAAGATAAGTCGACTGGTGTTGTTGTTGCTGTTGCTGCTGCTGTCAATTTCTAGTCATTTGATGCTCCAACTCCTCTGATTTCTTGTGGTGTTCGAGTCCACTTGAAGCTTTTTTGATTCTTCTAGAGTCTCTTTGTTGGTATACTTCATTCTCTTTTTTTTTGTTTTTTTGAGAGTTTTATTTCTCATGACTCCTAAGAGATCAAAAACATCTCATGTAGAGGAGGGTTCATCTTCTAGGGACTATATCCAATATCTTAGAAGTCCCGACCTTGTTGAAAAATGGTACATAATATGTTCCATTATGATTTTTTCGGGTCGGTTTGTAAATTTTTCCGATCTTGATAGGTTTAATCTCATGCCTTTGTTTCAACATTGTGGTCTTTATGAGTTTTTGTCCTTAGACAATCAACCCTACTACTACCCTCAACTCATCTATTTGTTTTATACAAATATGAAGGTTGTTCAATCGGATGATGGTAGTGAGATTTTCATCGATACTTCTGTCAAAAATAAGAAGATGAAACTCACCTCCGAAACAGTCAATCTTATTTTGGGTTTAGATGATGAAGGGCTTGATTTGGAGAAATTGAGATGGATGATGCCACCACTTTATCTAAAATTTATTTGCCAAATCATGGACCCCCTATGTCCAATAGGTCCATTACCCCTATTGCAAAACTTGTTGCATGCATACTATCATACAATATCATTCCCAAAACAGAGAGTTATGATCAGTATTTCATGGAGTTGCAACAAGCTGTTTATGCAATATTCAGCAAAATTAATATCAATTGGGGTCGTATCATCTTCTCTAGGCTTCATATGGCTCATACTTCATTTCTTCCTTTTGGTGCCCTTCTTACTCAAGTCTTTTGTGCTTATGGTGTCGATCTCGATGCTGAGACCAATGTAGTAAAGTACTATGAGTCTTTTGATCGTGCAAGTTTAGCACGCATGAAGCTTCTCTCTTCTCCACCTAGGACTTCCCCTCCTGTTCCTTTAGCTACTTCAGCTCGTCCGTCTTCAGCCTCTAGTTCCTCTCGTCCTCGAGCAGATTTTGATGATCCTCGCAGTATTTATCATGCTGTCAATTATATAATGGATCGTCAAGATGTTCTTGAGCCAAATATTTCTCATCTTACCCACCTGTTCACCACTCAGTTTCCTCCTCCCTCTCATGGTGGCCAAGATGAAGATGATAAAGATTGATGAGCTACTATTTTTATATATTTTCTATATATTTCCTACTTATTGTTGAATTTTCTATTTGTTATGTAACCGTTTGAACTAAGAATATTCACTTTCTATGTATAAATTTGGCCTTGTTTGTCATTTTAATTTGCTATGTACTTTTTGTGGTTTTTTATCCTCCATTTTTTGTTGATGACAAAGGGGGAGAAATATAGCTCTTTGTGTTGGCTTTGTGTTATTTTGTGCAAGTTTTGAGTAGCATATCTTTGTGCATGTTTTTTAAACCTATGCATGTTGTATATTTGATAGGGGGAGCATGAGTAACATCTATTTCCACTATTGTAAGCTATTGTGTTGTCATCATCAAAAAGGGGGAGAATATTGATTCTTGATTTTGATGATTACAAAACAATGCAAAGTTTATTGTGCTATTTCACATATATTGCAGGTTGTTTCAAAGTTTATCATGTATGATATACAAAGGTCTCAAAGCAAATTGATCAAGCAAGTCACAATGTTCTAAAGCTGAAGAATGATCAAGCAAAGTTTCATCTAAAGACAATGGCTAAAGCTTCACTCAAGACTCAAGACTCAAGACTCAAGTCAAGACCAAAGCTTCAATGTCATAGTTTGTGTGTCTTGTAAAATGTAATTATTTCTCTTTGTTAAGTCTTAAATTGATGTACAGCCTTGTCACACACACACACACACACTCACACATATTTTTTATAACTATGTGTTTTACAAAATCTAAAGGTCGAAACAGCTTAAACTAGATCAGCTGTTGAGTACCAGTCGACTGCCGTTAAAGCTCAGTCGACTGAATATGTACAAAACTGTCTGATCTTCTTCAAATTCTGACCAGTCGACTCATAATGGCAACCCAGTCGACTGTTCAAGTCATTTCGACAGGTTACTGATTTCAAAACTTGATTTTTCGAATTCAAAAGTTTTATTTCCGTTGGTTGACAGTTGGTACAACTGCTTCTCAATGCCCAGTGATTCTATAAATAGAGTGTAGAAATCACTTGGAAAAGGTTACAAGACAATACTCTCTTTTATAAGCTTTCAAGTACTTAGTTCTAAGCATTTTTTAGAAAAAGTTCAAGAATTGTGCTCTCAAGAAGGAAAAGTTTTCAAATTCACTAAGTCTTGGTTCTCTGTTTACAGTCCAGCATAACATCGATTTCGTTTTGGACTGAATTCAGAAGTCAACCAAATAGTCACGTACAAAATCACAATCACAACAAGGCTATAGGTTGATTATAAACAATTTTATTGTTTTCTTTTCCTCTCGGTTGGAGAGTAGAGCTCTAGGGTGTAGAGTCAGGTTTTTACTCTTGGTGAAAGAGTGAGTTGCTTTCTCTAGTGGTGAGAAAGGACTACGGGTTGGACAAGGTTGTTGTCTAACGCCGTAGGGTATTCTCGTATATATTTCAAGAATAGTGGAAAATCTCAAGTGGGTTGCTTGGGGACTGGATGTAGGTCGGGAGGACCGAACTAGGATACATCGTGTGTACTCTGTGGTTGTATCTCTTTGAACTTGCATTTCATTTTCTTGCCTTTTAAGTTCTCTGTGAAACTTGTCTAGAGAGTCGACTGCGTCTCCTTTTAAGTCGACTGGTCAGAATTGTACTACATACTCTCTGAAAACCTGTCGGGTAAGTCGACTAGTTCTTCTATAAGTCGACTGATCAGACTCGTCTTAAAATACTCTTCTTAACTGTCGCTCCAGTCGACTGGTTTCTCTTTTCAAGTCGACTGGTCAGAAGAAAAGTTCATTTCCGTAATTATTTTTTATAAAACACTATTCACCCCTCTCTAGTGTTTCTTGCCTTGCCTACAGGATCCAACAAAAATCTCTCCTGGACTTCGGTAACGTGTGCCGAGCACTCTTGCCACCGACGTCCAAATGTGAGAAAAAATCTCTCCTGGACTTCGGTAACGCGTGCCGAGCACTCTTACCACCGACGTCCAAATGTGAGAAAAAATCTCTCCTAGACTTCGGCAACGCGTGCCGAGCACTCTTGCCACCGACGTCCAAATGTGAGAAAAAATCTCTTCTGCACTTCGGCAACGCGTGCCGAGCACTATTGCCACCAACGTCCAAATGCGAGAAAAATCAACCTCCTAGACTTCGGCAACGTGCGCCGAGCACTCGTGCCACCGACGTCCAAATGTGAGAAAAAATCTCTCCAAGACTTCGGCAACGCATGCCGAGTACTCTTGCCACCGACGTCCAAATACGAGAAAAATCAATCTCCTATACTTCGGCAACATGTGCCGAGCACTCTTGCCACCGACATCCAAATGCGAGAAAAATCAATCTCCTGGACTTCACCAACGTGTGCCGAGCACTCTTGCCACCGACGTCCAAATGTGAGAAAAAATCTCTTGTGGACTTTGGCAACGCGTGCCGAGCACTCTTGCCACCGACGTCCAAATGCGAGAAAAATCAATCTCCTGGACTTCGGCAACGCGTGCAGAGCACTCTTGCCACCGACGTCCAAATGTGAGAGAAAATCTCTCATGGACTTCGGCAATGCGTGCCGAGCACTCTTACCACTGACGTCCAAATTTGAGAAAAAATCTCTCCTGGACTTCGGCAACGCGTGCCGAGCACTCTTGCCACTGACGTCCAAATGCGAGAAAAATCAACCTCCTGGACTTCGGCAACATGCGCCGAGCACTCGTGCCACCGATGTCCAAATGTGAGAAAAAATCTCTCATGGACTTCCGCAACGCATGCCGAGCACTTGCCACCGACATCCAAATGCGAGAAAAATCAATCTCTTGGACTTCTGCAACGTGTGCCGAGCACTCTTGCCACCGACGTTCAAATGTGAGAAAAAATCTCTCGTGGACTTCGGCTGTAACGCCCCGAATTTCCAATATGATATCTTAGAAATACGTGGCACAATTTCCAGTATCAACTTCAAATGTAATATTAAACACAGCCAAGTACCAAAAAAAAAAAAATCAACTTTCATTACATTAATCTTTACATAGCACAGCGGAATACAATATACCTTGAATTATAAATTTTCTTTTCCTACAACAATTTCTTTTACAAATAACATAACCCATTACACCACTTTAACTCATGCATCCAAATCTCAAGCTACAAGTAATCACCTGTAAAATATGAAGCTAGAGATAACCCTAACCCCCAAAACTAAAGGGGTCAGCTATAATGGTGTAAGGGACATAAAACAAACAACATAAGTAAAACATAGAATCATAAACGACATGAAATAAACAAGAATACATAAGATATGACATAGCAAGGAAACACGAAAACATCAAGTGAAACTAGACTAAGTGTCAAGTGTAGAAAACAGGAAAACACATGCATGAAACCAAGTCAAGAAAACACAATTCTATATGCTGACTCTCTAATGCGTACTTGTCGGAGTCTATGCATCCCACTCTACATAGGTCCGGTGCAAGCCCTTAACGTCTCCATATTTTAGGGTTTAATCCCCCGCTATGAAACTAATCCTAACACGATGACTACTACGAGATAAAGATAAACTGCGAGTATTAGCCCATGCCCCGATAATTCCGGAGGTCAATCTCTATCCACAGATAATTCCGGAGACTATTTCACTAACACCTGGGAATCTTCGAGAATACCCCACACCACAAGCGATGGCACCTCATCACATGAATACCACATGTGCGTCGCCTCGACCCCGATAATTTCGGAGATCAATCCCACACCACAGGTAATTCCGGAGACTATTTCACTCACACCTGGATAATTCCGGGAATTGTCTCACACCGCGAGCCATACTGAGGTCCATAACCCATGTCCCCGTTCATCATATCACCACTAGTACCTGTCCTTATCATTTAGGTTATTTGATTACTTTACGAATCTCCTAGAGTTGGTGTACCCTACCGGACTTAACTCAATAACTGATCAACAAAAATTGTCTCAACAGGCCCAAACATAAATATCTCAACTGCCAATATACTAGGGTCACACATACCTTCTAGAGACTCGCACCCAATATCCAAACTAATCTTCCATTATAAATTGCTCAGTTAAACCACTTGTACACATATGTTCAGGAGGAGATAAAGTATAGATAGTAGGTTATAGATTAAAAATATTTAGAGAATAATTCATTTAAAATAACATTAAAATATGTATAGATATATCAGTACCAGTCGACTACAAAAGCCATCGGTCGACTGTCCAGAGAGAAAATCCAATAGTTTTGAGAAAATAATTCTAAGTATTATAAGTCGACTCTAAAAGGTCATAGGTCGACTGTCCAGAGTGATAAATCCAATAATCTTTAAGAAAATAATTCTAAGTATAGCAGTCGACTGTAAAAAGTCAACAGTCGACTGTCTAGAACGAAATTTTAAGAAAAAATAGAAATCACAGCAGCCGGGTCGCGATGGTCGACTGTAAAGTCACACCAGTCGACTGTCGACCTGCAGACTGCAGATTTTGATTATGTATATTTGAACCGATACATAGTTTTACTCTATAAAAACGATTTCTACAAAATGCATATTTCTTATTTAATCAAATACAACTTGTAGGATATATAATAGTCCATAAAAACTAAATCAAAATTACTTGAATTTATAAAAATAGCGATTTGTTAATTTCTTTCAAATAAAACATAAATTGTGCATATAATCAAAAATGGAGTTTCTTAAAGATTAATTGTTCATTGAAATAGCTTCGTATTCAGATCCGAACCATATCAATATAAAAATCAAAAGAAAATCCCCAATTTGGATATATTTCCTTAAACTCAACTAAATTCCAAATTTCGATTTCCATGACATGATCTATTGATTCATACTTTTCCATTCAAATTTCTCAAAACTGAGTTACCATTATAACTCACAACCATAATCCATTTATAACATAACCATATCAAGTTTCATTCAACCAATACTCAAAAGTAATAAAAGTATCATCTTTATTAGGTTTATGCATAAAAATGTCCACCATGTTCAATAAATCCAACATTAATCCAAAAGAAATAGCCTACCCATGATCTCCAATAGGTCGCTTATCAATCTCGAATTACCCACATACAATTTAATTCATAAACAACTAGGGTTTCACAAGATCCAATTTTAATTCATCAATCCATCCAATCCATCATGTACATATTCATGCTCAAACCCTAACATGCTTTCTAGTGGATAAAATACCACATACAACATACACAAAACAAAATGAAACAAAACAAGTCACTCACCTCAATGAAGAAGTCCAACCGAATTATTGGAGAACAAGCAAAGTCCTATTCTGCAATATCCAAGATCCCCTCCTTAATTCTCCAAGAAAACAATAAAACCTTTGTGTTGTGCAGCGAAAGACGGCTGCACTCCACTTCTTTTAAATAGCCGGAATAGGAGAATTAGGGTTTTTAAAGACATTTACAAAATAACCCCTTTAAATATAACTTTACATAAATAAATCTCTATACTTGGAAACTTGCTAAAACCAATTAAATTGAGATTTAAAAGCAAAATAAACTCTTTATTTCCAGCTGGTACCGCTTGAAAAGTCCAGAAAGTAGTTTTGCACTTTCATCCTTCAAAATGACAATTTTGCAAAAAGATCATTCTTTTTCGTAATATTTGCAAATAAATCTAATAAATATCAGAAAAATCTAGAGAAATTATAAATAATCTCAAATAATAAATAATGATTTTTCACAAAATAATTTTGCCTTTTGAACTTACCAAGAAAATATTCGCACTTTGTTTTGCACGTGTAAAAAGAATAAATCTTATGAAAATATTTATTAAATCTCCAAAAAAATCATTTTAATTCAATTATTAATCTTTAAAATTATATTTAAAAATACGGGGTTACATCGGCAATGCGTGCCGAGCACTCTTGCCACTGATGTCCAAATGCAAGAAAAGTCAATCTCCTGGACTTTGGCAACATGTGCCGAGCACTCATGCCACCGACGTCCAAATGTGAGAGAAAAACTCTCATGTACTTCGGCAACGCGTGCCGAACACTCTTGCCACCAACATCCAAATGTGAGAAAAGATCTCTCCTGGATTTCGGCAACGCGTTCCGAGCACTCTTGCCACCGACATCCAAATATGAGAAAAATCAACCTCCTGGACTTCGGCAACGTGCGTCAAGCACTCGTGCCACTGACATCCAAATATGAGAAAAAATCTCTCATGGACTTCGGCAACGCGTGCCGAGCACTTGCCACCGATGTCCAAATGCGAGAAAAATCAATCTCCTGGACTTCGGCAGTGTGTACCGAGCGCTCATGCCACTGACATCCAAATGCAAGAAAAATCAACCTCCTGGACTTCGGCAACATGTGCAGAGTACTAGTGCCACCGATGTCTAAATGTGAGAAAAAACCTCTTCAGGACTTTGGTAACGCGTGTCGAGCACTCGTGCCACCGACGTCCAAATGTTAGAAAAAATCTCTCCTGGACTTCGGCAACACGTGCCGAGCACTCTTGCCACCGACGTCCAAATGCGAGGAAATTTCTCCTGGACTTCGGCAACGTGTGCCGAGCACTCTTGCCACCGACGTCCAAATGTGAGAAAAAATCTCTCCTGGACTTCGGCAACGTGCGCCGAGCACTCTTGCCCCCGACGTCCAAATGTGAGAAAAAATCTCTCCTGGACTTCGGTGGCGTGTGCCGAGCACTCTTGCCACCGACTTCCAAATGTGAGAAAAAATCTCTCATGGACTTCGACAACGGGTGCTGAGCACTCGTGCCACCGATGTCCAAACACGAGAAAACGCATTCGCCGAAGTGGCAAAAGGGGGTCTCTCGACTTCAGAAGCATTCGTCGAACCCCCTCGACCTCGGCCTCCACCCAGACACGTGTCAACTAACCGAAGTGGCAATAGGGGGTCGGCGACTGGTGCCGAGCGCTCTTGCCACCGACCCCCAAATGAGGAGAAAATGCCTGTGCGCTAGAGGAGCCGTCCGATTGTTTAGAAATTCGTGCCGAAGGCTGATGGACGTCCTAGATCACGCCACGTCATAAAAACCGTGATTAAATTATTTTTCTTATTTATTAATTCGAATTAATTATTTAAAAATTGAAAAAATGATTAAAAATTCAGGTAAATTAATTAAAAATTCTAAAAAATAATTATAAATTCGAGAAAATATTTTTGAGCCCCTGGATAAATAATTATTAATTAGAACGATTAATTAGTGCTCTTTGAAAATAGATCACCACTTTGCAAAATTAAATAAATGATTCGAAAAATAGTTAAAAACTCAGGAAAAATCACCAAAGGTCCAAAAGAGCCTAAGAATGATCATGGGTGCATTGCCAGCTCAGAAAAACTCCGTTACACCTCGAGCAAGATCCGAAACCCCCTTTTTATAGCTCTGATAAAGTTCCGTACGTCATTGAAACAGTAAAACTACTCCCCAAAGGTTGCAAAACACAGTCCTTAGGAGGGGCTCGTGATATGGCTAAAATTAGGACTAAATCAGGACTGTACAAATCGGGCACGAATCTTAAAGCTCATAGGGGCAAAACGGTAATTTCATCGAAAAATGGGTCCGAAATGGGAACTGCGTCTCTTCTTCAGAGCCCGACAACCCTTAAACGGATCTATCCTATTGGATGCGGGTCCCAACCCATTACAAGTAGTTCGAAAGGATAGGGAGAAATCCAGATTCGTCCTTATCCCTAAGGGGTGGTTTTAACCACTTCTATCCAGCAACACCAGGAAGTAGAGATTTGTTCTTATCTCGAAACGGATCCCAACGGTGACTATAAATATCCCCCTATCACCTACCATTACAAGGTGATCACTCTTTGCCAACCCAAAGCTCTTTCATTATCTTTTCTGAGTACTGACAAGAACGTGAGAGGGTTTGTCGCTGGGATCAACCCCAGTGTTTCGAACTTTGTGCAGGTCAACGACAGTAGCGATAAGCCAGCCAAACAGCGGTGGAAGTGTTCAGGTTTGACCCATTCGATCCCTTACGAACCCACAAATTCAAATATTTGCCCACACCGAAATCAGCGACAACAATGAAGATATAAGAGTGGTTGAGGAGAGTTTAAACTCCCCTCAGGATAAGAGAGATGGTTTTTGAACCGTCTCTTATGGATAATTGTGGGTTTAAATTGTATTTAAACAATCTGGACCGATTCTTATTGGACTGGTAGGACAACCCGGTTGAACAGACCCGTTTTGGGCTGTTGGATTTGAAAGAAACCCAATTCTTATTTTATAGACCCGTTTTTAGTAAAATTACCGAGAGCTTTAAAATTCGTGTCGGATTTGGACGTCTGATTTGGTTCTATTTTTACCCACGCCGGCCCTAATCTACTATTATAATGGGAGAAGGGGTTAGTGTCACCGGCTGTCATTTTGAAGCCAACATGTGCAGCGCACGTGTTGGCAAAATGACTCACTTTGGTAAATATTTTCGAAAGTGGACCAGTTTGGTAAATATTTTCAAAAGTAGATCAGTTTGGTAATTATTTTTTTATCCTTCTCATCTGGTCAATATTTCCGAAAGTGGATTAGTTTGGAAATTATTTTCTTTTTATCCTTTTCATTATTCTTTCAATTTTTTCCACGTGCACGTGTGCACGTGTATAATACTAGTTTGTATATAAATGGGGATTGGGAAGGTCAAGTTTATCTTTCGCAATTACATCGCTTTCTATCCTATTTTGATATTCTTCAATATCTCTTATATCGTTTCTTTGCAACTTCATTTGTGAAGTCTCCAATTGTCGATTTCAAACCCGTCCCGAGATGCATCTGTGAAATCTTAATGTAAGTAAACTCTCTATCCGTTTTATGTTGATTTTGCTTAATAATTAGTCATAGATCTCGTGCGGTAGGAAAAATCTAGCAGCAATTGAAGCAAGAATTAGTGTTAATTTGGTAGCTCTTAATACGATGATGTTTGATTGTATAATGATATCATATTTAAGATAATCTATATATGGAATCTGCTCATTGAGGGGCCTGATAAAATTTGCTGTATAATAGGAATTTTCTCTATGCTGTTTGTTTTTTGGTAGAGAAGTTTCTATTAATCTAATCGATGATCAGTTAATGGAACCAGTATCTTATTAAAGTATTCTGCATTCGTAGGGTATTCTAGAGATGATAAATGGGATCAACCCCCTTACAACAAACCTAATTGGAGAAGCGATAGAAGGGAGGTGATGGCCTCTTCATTAGAATACCCTTTCTGTATTGGTTCTAATGGGATTTTGTACTCTTAATAATTCGGGACTCTTGTTTTCCATCTTATCTCTAATCTCTAATCTCTAATATTATAATGGGAGAAGGCCTCAGTGTCATTTGTCATTTTGTCATTCTACCAACATGTGCAACGCACGTACATAACTAATATAAAAGAGGTTTCCGGTTCAAATCCTCCCTACGTCAGAGTTTTTATTTTTATTTTTTGAAATTATTAAAACGTGCATCGCACGTGTAAATTACAAGTAATGCATAATTAAAAGGCAATCTAAATAACTAGGATAATCTTCCATATGTCAACATCTCTTCCTATTAATTAATTATTTTTTTTCATAAAATATGCATTTAAATAACAATATTTTTTTAAATGTAAAACTTGATCCCAAAAATATATTTCAAAATGGAGGTTGTGTCATAGCCAAATTAGATTATAGTAGCTAGTAATACATAGAGATGCTTTTATGTGAGAAACTTAATTTCCTTTCGCATTCAGAATATAGAGAGGAGTTTTTATTTGAGCCTGATGGAGGGGAGCAGCTCAATGCCCTTAACCAACTGGCAATCCCAATTCTTCAAGGAGTCACGACAGAAGATAGTTAGAAAGATGTAAGCAATTTCTCATCCTCCACAATTTTGTTGTAATCCTTTATTATGGAATAACTTTAGAATAGTATATATGTTGTCTTGTTATATTTATTAGTGAAATTAAGGACTAACCATTATGAAAATAATTAGCATTATGTGAATTAGCAATGCTTTCCCTCGTTATACATCATAGTCTTATCACTTATGACTTCTAGAAAATAAAAATTTCAAGTTTAATGTTTATGGGTGAATTTAATACCACCTTAGAACACAATTCAAACTTTTATTTTTTCCTTCTTTTTATTTTTTAATTTTTTTTCACCGTTAAGCTAACAGTTAGATGGAAATGTCAACAAAATGCTTAAATTGATTTAGAGTTCTTCATCATTTATGATTTAGGTTCATACAAAAAATTTACCTCCCGAGAAGATATCTTGTAACTGATTATTAGTAATGAAGTCAAAATAGATAATAATGACTGATATTCATACCATCCTTTACCCTAGAAGAATAATCACACTTCTGGTTATATGGGAAGAATCTAAACTAAAATTAAATAGTAAGTGCAGAGAAAATTCCTAAACAATATTCTAATCTAGGATATTCACTTTACTAACAGTTGATATTTGTTGGGCCGGCCCAAGCCCAAAGCTACCAAAGCTAGGGCTTTAGGCCTCCAAATTGTTTTTTTATCCAAAGAATAAAGGCCTCCTCACATACCTCACCTGCCTCTTCGGTTTCCCAAAATTCCCGTTTTCCAATTCCTTCATTTATGTTTGGCGGTGAATGTAATTGCCCACCTTTCCTTCATTAATTGCCTCACGTTTTTTTATTTTTTTAATTAAAAAAAAAGGTCCCCCACTCATCCGACTCTTGATTTCCCCCGTATTGCTCATTTACTGCCTTGCTTCCAGTTTTCCTCATTTATCAAACAAAGAAAGGCCTCTCACTCTCACTCTTCATCTAATTCCAATCTTTTCTCTTCGTCTTTCTCTCATCTTTGACAATGCGCCGCCATCCCTACTTTCTCTGCACTGCGTTCTTTCGGCCTCTCTATGAGATCGAGTGAGCATGCGCATAGCATCTAGAAGAAATTTATATTTGAAATAATCTCTTGGCAATCAGGTTTTATTGTTCAAATCTCTTCTCTTTTATTTGAATTCTAGTTTCTTTAGTCTTAATTTTCATTGTTTTTATTTATATATATATAAATGTCCACTCGAAAATTTGAATCAGGTTATTCGAAACTCAAAAAAAAGTGAAGAGTTGAAGCTTTAATTGAATCATAAAAAGGGGCTTTAGATAAATTTGTTAAAACAAACAAAAAAGGTAAATTTGAAAATATAAGTGGTTGCTCATTGAATGAACAACTTAACAATGTAGACACAAATGGAACTGAAAATAAAGAAGAATTAGTTAATGAACAAGTCAATAATGTAGACACAAATGAAAATAGAGAAGAAGTGTTAGTTAATGAACAAGTTACCAATACAAATGAAAATAAAAATAGAGAAGAAGTATTAGTTAATGAACAAGATAACAATGTAGACACAAATGAAAATGAAAATAGAGAAGAAGTATTGGTTAATGAGCAAGATTGTATTATTCTTATACTCAGTGAAGATAAAGAAGAAATATTAGAAGAATCCACTACTAAATATATATTTGATTCAAGTCAATGGACAAATGGTGATACAAGTTTGAGAGATTTATTAGTAGAAAATGGTCCTATTAAAGTTACCGATATAGATTTTCCTAAAGATGAATTTGCAAGACATTTTTCTTCATCACTTTACATTCAAAAGTTGTCCAACGGAGAAAAGCGTGAAAAGATGATTGGTATATTCCCAAGATTTGAATAAAGTATTTTGTTTTTGTTGTAAATTATTTAATGCTCTTTCTAGTACAAGTAAATTAGCAAGTGAAGGTAGTAGGGATTGGAGAAATATTAGTTCTAAGTTGAAGAGTCATGAGATTTGTAATGAGCATATTACTAATATGAGTTCATGGATTGATTTAGAAATGAGATTGTTAAAATAAAACAATTGACAAACTTGTTCAAGAAAGAATAAATAGAGATAGGGAGCATTGGAGGAATTATTATTTAGAATTATTGCAGTTGTTAAAACTCTTGGAAAAAATAACTTGGCCTTTCGTAGGGACAAACGAAAAGATTTACCAAGAAAATAATAGAAATTTTTTATGCCTAATTGAAATGATTGCAGAATTTGATCCTATAATGCAAGAACACATTCGTCGAATTAAAGATACTGAAATTCATAATCATTATCTTGGACATAGAATACAAAATGAATTAATAAATTTGCTAGCAAATGAAATTAAAACTAAAATTTTAACAAAAGTTTTGAACGCAATTTTTTTTTAAATCATACTTGATTGTACTCCTGATATAAGTCATCAAGAACAAATGTCTATTGTATTACGATGTGTGGATATTTCTTCAACCCCAGTACAAATCATTGAATATTTTTTAGAATTTTTAAAAGTAGATGATACAACTGGAAAAGGTCTTTTTGATGCTATTATTAAAGAAATAAATACTGTTGAACTTGATATTAATAACTTGAGAGGACAAGATTATGATAATGGGTCTAATATGAAAGGAAAACATCAAGGTGTTCAAAAAAGGTTTTTAGACATTAATCCTAGATCATTTTATACTCCATGTGGTTGTCATAGTTTAAATTTGGTACTTTGTGATATGGCTAATTGTTGTCCTAAAGCTACATCTTTTTTTGGAGTGTTGCAACGTATATATACACTATTTTCTTCTTCTACTAAAAGATGGAAAATTTTACAAGATCATATCCCTAGCCTAACTCTTAAATCATTGTCACAAACACGTTGGGAAAGTCGTGTTGAAAATGTAAAAGGATTTCAAACTTCACAAATAAGAGATGCTTTATCGAAATTAGGCGAAGTTAATGATGAACCTAAAATAAAAAGTGAAGCTGAATGTTTAACGACTTATGAACTTGAAGATTTTGAGTTTTTGTTAGGCATGACCATTTGGTATGAGATATTGTTTGCGGTAAATTCAGTTAGTAAAAACTTTCAATCAAAGGATATGCGGATGGATGTTGCTATAGAACAATTGAAAGGTCTTATTTCTTTTTATGAAAAATATTGGGAAGATGGATTTGAGAATGCTATAATTTCTGCTAAAGAAATTGCTATTGAAATAGATATAAAACCCAAGTTTCGTGAAAAACGTGTTATTCAAAGAAAGAAACAATTTGATGAGATTATGGACAATGACGTTTTAAAATCTCTTGAAGAATCATTTAAAACTGACTATTTCTTGTACATAATAGATCAAGCAACTACTTCATTCCTAAGTGGATTTGAACCATTTAAAATATATCAAGATATTTTTGGTTTTCTATTTAGTATTGAGAAATTAAGGTCATTGGAAATTGAAAATTTAAAAGAAGATTGTCTTAACCTTGAACGATCATTAAAACATAACGACAACTCAGATGTTGATGGGTTAGATTTATTTTTAGAACGTAAAATTTTAAGAGAAATTATATAAGTGAAAAATGATACACCAATTGACATACTTAATCATATTAAAAGACTTGATTCTTTTCCAAATGCATATATTGCTTATAGAATAATGTTAACGATCCCGTAACTGTTGCTTCGGCGGAAAGAAGTTTTTCAGAACTAAAATTAATAAAATCTTATCCAAGATCAATAATGTCTCAACAAAGATTAAATGGATTGGCTTTATTATCAATTGAAAAAGAAATGTTAAATGAAATTGATTACAATAATATAATAAATAATTTTGCATCTCAAAAAGTCCGAAAGATAACATTTAAATAAAAATATATTAATTTTAACAAAATATTATTATAAGCTTTTAAAAGGCCTCATTTCGGAGTTCGCTTTAGGCCTCAATAAGTATTGGGCCAGCCCTGGTAGTAAGATCTATCATACCAACTTGTAAATTAAAGTATTACATTCCATATGAGAAGAACTTTCATAACTAGTGTGTTTATGCAGGTGCATTTACATCCTCAATCACAAAAATATGGAAACTTGTTTGTTGTGAATATTTTGGCTACAAACCCTGTGTTCACTACCTTTACACTTAAATAACATATTTTTTCTCACTTAATATAACATTATGTGTCTTGTTTTCATTTCATTAAAAAAGTATTAAGTGAAAATTGCTGAATGACTAACATACTACTATAGATTTGACTATTTGTGTTATTTTATGAATTATGGTAGATGGATAATTCATTAATAATTTGAATCTTGAATCTTTAAGTAGTAGTAATTGAAGATTTTAATTTTGTACAAGATTCAATTATTGGCTTTACTTATTTCAGAAAAGTAACAAGAATATATATACAACAAATTTAGAACCTAATGTATAAAAAATGAAACTAGAATATAGTTATGAGCTTGAAAATTTTTAGTAGCTATCAAAAATTGATAGATCTGGGGAGGAGAGAAAAAACTATTTCTCGTGTGACGAAGTTTAAAATGGTTAGGTTTTGTGGTGTTTATAATTGTGTGTTTGGACAATAGCACATATGTATTAGAATTGGTGCCTCAATATTTTTTCCATAATCTACTGTATAACCGTAAGGGTGTTGCTAGCTACAAAGGCACTATCGTCTGAATGAACGAAAATACCCCAATTGTTAGCACACAACATAATATTAACAACCAATCACTTTAAATCAATCACCAATTAAATCTTAACCACACTTTTACAATTGAAATCTCAAACAAATATTTCCAATACAAAATTATATCAACCATCCGCTAAAAGCGAGAAGGAAAAAGTAGCAGAGGCATGCACATTTTTGCACGTGGGACACTGTTGATTACTAATCTTAGAGTTTGTACTAATATGAAGGAATAACAGAGGAATACTTCCTATATTCCCTAGTTTACTGGCCCTTGGATGAAGTGGGGGGCGCTTTGAGGTGACCGCCCTTAAATAATCTCCGATTTCGGTAGATCATGCAAGATAAAGTTTGAGATGCATGCTCTGCATTTCCAGAAAATTATATAAAACTGAGGTGTGGGAATTTTTTCTGGTAATGTAGTACTAGATTTATTTGTATTTGCGACGTACTTGTTTTTCTTTTCTAACAAGATCCAACATATTAGGGAATGGCCTCATTCAGTATTTAATAGTCTTCTCAATGCGCACTTGGAAAAGAGAAAAACATGTTTAATGCACGTGCAATGAATCAGTATAGTATAGAAAAGGCTAAACTATTTGGTTTTTCAATAACAAAGATGAGGGTCTAAATCCAAACATGAATTTGTTGACGTCCTAATCTCAAAAAGGAATAAAGAAAAATAGACTAGGTTATTTGTTTGAAAATCAGACTCACTAACTAAAACCCTCAAGGCCCTCAACATTAAATATATAAATTAATCTCTCTATGATCTTTACTTGCAATCTTGACTTCAGTTTAATTTGTTTTCCATGAGTTTTTTAATGCCAAGTACTATCCTTTTGACAGAATGGAAGCTTCGTTGAAGAAGTTTCTCACACCTACGAGTATGGACCTGACTAAATTAGAGCATCTTGTTTCTCACGTCGAGGAGAGGTGCTTTTCAAAGGCAACTAGTGAGGTGCATCTTGTTCCTCTCTCTGTCTCTCTCAACTTAGATTTATGAAAAGATGTGTGCATGTGGTTTTCCCTCCGTAATTCTCGCTTCAGTCCTATAAACACATTACGAATTAGTGAATCAAT
This sequence comes from Hemerocallis citrina, assembly GCA_017893485.1. Classification (NCBI taxonomy): domain Eukaryota; kingdom Viridiplantae; phylum Streptophyta; class Magnoliopsida; order Asparagales; family Asphodelaceae; genus Hemerocallis; species Hemerocallis citrina. Next base: position 378,996,370 of record CM030358.1, on the reverse strand, counting down.
ATTATTCAAATATCCAGGTGCAGTACTCGTGCTTTTCCCTGCATAAGTCTTGCTTCAATGACATGAAAATATTCAGAATTTGTGAATATTGTTGTTCAAAAATAAAGGAAGGTGGCTCTTAATGGCTGTTTCCTGATGACTATAAAGGCTCTTAATGGCTGTTTCCTGATAACTATAAAAAGCAGTTAAGAGTCTAATGTATCTGCCAATGCAAAATAATATATATGAATTCTCAATGTTTTCACAAAATTGGCAGAAAAAACTGAGAAAAAACACTTGCAAAACACATGGAAGAAAAGCAAAAATGGCATTTACACGACCACACATGGAAGAAAAGCAAAAACAGCACATTCATATTCCTGTAAGCCTGTTTTGCCGTTAGCACGCACAAAGCACATGTAAAAAGGCCACACAGCATAGCCTCACAAACATAAGAGTGTACAGATATAACTAATGCTGAGTTTTACTAAAAAGTAAAGATGAATACTCAATTTCAATAATTTTAGTTTACTCTTTTTTTCTTCCAATCATCCGTTCAAGGTCTAATAACTTTATTTTTGATAAAATAAACTAGCAAAAATATGATAGTTTAGCATGCAAATTAAATTCTAAGTTATCATTAAGCAAAAGATTGACTATGCAAAGATTCTTAACCATATCTAACCATAGTTTAATAGATTGGCCGATCTCGATCCGATCTGGGTCAGTTTTGGAGGCGGCAATCTCATTGTCTGCTAAAATATAAGGATCAACGGTCCAAAGTAGGTATTGGCAGAGATGCTTTATGGATTAGGTGATTCAGTCCGATCCAACCCCGAGATAAATGATCCAATAAATTTAATATAATAGACATCAAAAGAAAAAGAGGGGGAAAACCAATAAAGTGGAAACTTACATGATCCTTATGCAATATAGTCGTTGCAGTAAGTTGTCACCTAAAGAAATCTATGCATTTTTGTGAGAATTTGCAAGATAGCATGCTATGAATATATACAAAAGAAATGAGGTGGTTGCACGCACATTTTTAATACCTTACATGGAGGATGGTTTCACGCATTTTTAATCCCGTACATGCATGAAGGTTTCACACATTTGGGAGAGGTCAATTTCATACCTCCTTTGGTTATAATAGTACATTTTATACGTGCACAACACAATCATTTAAGCTAGATATTAAATATATAATATTTAATTGATCAATTAAAGTTTTAAAATAATTAAACTATATATTTACTAAAGTGAAAGATTTAAACATAATTTTTAATTAAAACAATAGCCTATAACAAAAATATGATTACGCCTATCCGACACTGCTGATTTGGCCAATACCGATCCCTATCCCAAAAATTTTGGCAATCCGATACATTCCAGGTACCGATATTAAAACCTTGTATCTAACAACATGCTATATTCATATGGATGTCCAGTAAATATTCACACAAGATGTTATGGCCTATCAATCATATTATATTCAGGAAATTTTTGATGATCATATTCACTTTTGTTGTCTATCCATTAACTTTTTCTTTGTTGATTTACCTCTTATAAACAATGAAGCAAGGAAACTTCATGTGAGACGCATGTTGGCACGTGTATTTGACTAGGAATATGACATGGCACTTTCTATCTCCTCACCTATTTCAGAATTTTCATGCTCTGACATTGTACTGCACCTGCATATTGTTGTGTTCATTGTGTACATGTTAACATCTCTGTAATATAAAATATTGTATCCCAAATTTCTACATCTCAGAATGATTATCTGCGAAAAGTTTGTATGTGCTGCCTTTCTATGGAGGGAAAACAGAACGCTGCCAATTCAAGACAGCCAGATCTGGTTGTGGGAAACCATACTTGTGGAGTTGAAGGTATGACAGAGAAGAGCCTTTTGACCTTAAGTTTCAGTATTGAAAGTGTTTTTTGGAAAGAGGAATACCCATTCTACGTAAAATGTTTATTCTTTGTATAGAACATACTTGTTCTGTATTCTTCATTGCTAGTAGTTATAATTTATTGTTCCAAATCCATCAGGAAATCATGCTTATGCATGTGAATTTCTGAACTTACTACCTACTGAAATACAGATGGAACAAGAAGGTTGAGAAAATACAGAAAGTAACTATCCATTATGAAGCAGCTTGTTGGTAGTTTTTTAGCATAATGTTTTTACAGGAATCTCAGACCAATCTGAAAGAAAAACACATTGTTTTATGTGATTGCCAACAAATATTACTGGCATAGCTCTCTCTCTCTCTCTCTCTCATCACACACAAAAACTATGATTACATTCATGCTGAGTCTTACTATTTGATGCTATTGCATATTCATTTGGTACTCCACTGGTTATAAATTCAGAGAACAAAGACCGAGAGCGGACACCTGGAATTCCCTTGCCTATTTGCTGTTCAAGGAAAGCTGCTTTCTTGACTTCAAACCTACAAAACAACACTGGGTTTAATATGGGTCAAACTTCAAACTTTGTTACTATAGCTGGCACATCCAGAAACTCTGAACCGAATCCTTGTGCAAATACAACGAACCTGGCAGAAGATTATGAACAAAAGCAACAGTCGCAAGGTCAAAATGTTCATCACGAGTCATATGAGAAGCGAATGGCTACTCAACCTTCACAATTGCAAAGGCAGTCAATAGCGAATGAAAATTCACGAGCATTCCAACAAGGGAAGCAACTGATCCAAACATCAGTCACTAGTGAGTAACTCCAATTTAGTACCTATCCTGAACACCATTACTGATGTGTTACTAGTGCAGCTTTCACTTGTTTGATTAGATATCTATTTTCTCTCCTTTGTCTATATATATAGCTAATGTTTACCCTGCACATTGTGTGTGGATGGGTGGGTGTTTTAAATTAGTATTACATCAAGAAAATGTAGGATCAATTATAGTTTTTAAATACTTCCTCTCTTCTTTGTATTCCATAATTCAGTGAAGTTATATACATGTCACTTCCTACTATTATCAATGAATAACCATATTGTCTGTTCTTTAAAGAACTGGAAAGGAAGGCAGAGGATGACCACCCTGTTCCATTAAAGATCTATGAAGAAGCAAAAGCCCAGTAAAAACAAGAAGATGAAAACAGAAAATGAATAAGAAAAGCTCAAACATGGAAACAGAAAGAAAAGTTCAAAGCTGTCATGAGGATAAGGTCCTGTCTCACATAAACCCCAAAGCCATAACTAGTCAAAAGTCTCATAGTCCACACTTTGTCACCCTCCGTCCTCTGCTTGGAAAGTCACTGGTAATCTGCCACCGAATACTAGCTGATGAGTCTCCTTCCTAATTCCCAAGAAGAAATCAGAGGCATGATATGAGCTAGTCTGCCATGAGGAATATTACTTAGAGCCACAGAAATATAAATTGTGCAGGAGAAGGCCTGAAAGGTATCAACCAGTATAACTGCTTCTCATTGTCTTTGATCTTTATTGCCTCCTTATGACTTGCATCCTTTTGATTACATATAACTTTCGAAGGAATTTGATTGATTTTTATTACTTCTATTGGAAATTTTATTGACTTGAATTAATATTTGATTATCCACTAGCCTTTTGAATGTATGCGGCAGGGAAAATTTTCAATTTTATGATGCAGAAACAAGTTATATATAATTCCATCTTTTGTATTAGTTTGGTTACCATAAATCATTCAAGTATAACCAATTTTGATGAAAAATATATCTATAAAAACACATGAATCAGGCTGAACCTACGAGTTGTGAACTTCTGTTCATGTACATGTATTTTCTTCTTGGAGATATTTGGGTGGTCTCTATACTTATTTTTAGATGAAATGTTAATGATCCCTTCCACAACATCCTCGGATGCTGGTGAAGTTGAACTGAAAGATGAAATTTATCTGCAGGTATTATATCTTGTGCTTTTGTATTATATTGCTTTAAAGTTTGTCTTATTAACAAGAATTTGTTTAAGAAGAGCAAAACAAAAAATAGGAAAGTGTACTCAACTCTATTAACGTTAAACTACCCAGATATATGGAAGGATAGGTATTGTGACTAGAAGCAGGGGCGAATTTAGGAGTGGGGGATGGGGGAACATGCCCACCCTCAACTTCTAGAACTTCAAAGAATCCCCTTGCTTATTATATATATGTTAACCACTATAAAATAAATTATTTCGGACATATTCACAGAACTTAGTTGGTGAGGAGCATTGTTCTCTTCTTAGAAAGTGTTGGATTGTAGGATCGAGCCCTTTGTGGTCCAACATTTTTTAATTTACTTTGCAAAAGGAATATAGTTTTGGGTGCTGCCCATGCTTTTCAGTCCTAGATCCACCCGACTCTAAGGTAATCATGTTCTTGAAGTCTGTTCTCTCTCAATGTGTGACTGCATCTCTTTATGTAATGGCCACTCAATGCTATATATGTTGACTTTGTATTTTTCAACAAGAACAAGTAGTTCGTCAAATTTATTAAATTCAGCATTTTAATCTCCAGATTGAATCCATGAAGAAGTACTTTCGGGAAGTGAAAGAATGCTTTGAATGGGCTGGTCAGAATATCGAGAAGGTTCCTTACATTGTTTCTGCCAATTTAATCTCTGACATATCGTTTTCATTTCTAATTTATACCAGCAACCTCCTGCTCTTCTTTTTTTCAGTATGAAATTCTTTCCGATGCTGAAAATCAAGTGGAACTGCTTGAAAATTTTAAAGACTGTAGGCTTAAATTGGCAAAATTTACACGCTTTTTGCAGCAACCAAAGGATAACATCAAACCCCAATTGAAGGGAATACTTCCTCAAATTGAGAAGCAAATTGTCTATATTCTACCTGTTTCGAGAAAAAAGTCGGCATGCTCCTTCACAACTGCCATACACAAACCGGGTATAGGAAATGAATGTGGAAGGTTCATATGCATAATTAGAACTCTCTGCAAATTTGAATTGGATTCTAAAAAGTTCTTTTGGTTACTTAGAACCAAACACTAGCAATGCCCATCTGATAATATGATAGAATCTTGTATTAATTCCAAGCAACCAGGGTCAAGTTTACTACTAGACCAGAATTTAAAATCTGAAAATTCCTTATATATATATATATATATTGTTGCTGCTACTTTTTTTTGTGTGGGATGAAACAGATGATGAGTTCTTTTAAAAACAATAAAAAGCTGACCTTTTTGATTTTCACTTGATTGTTTTCAACTGATGTTGACTTCTCAATCTGACTTGTTTGCACCGTTGGACCTGATCTAGATGATGATCGCTCTGATTGACCTACAAAGTCTGAAACACCGGGGTTGACCCCGGCGACATACCATTTGACGCTCAAGTCAGAACTTAAGAAGAATATGAGAGAGCTTTTGTTGGAAAAATACGGATTACCTTGATCTTGTGGAGGTAGGGCGGTATTTATGGTCGCTTTGGGGTCAGTTTCAAGATAATGATTTATCTTTACTTTCCGGTGTTTTTGGATTGAATTGATTATTTGTTCTTCATGAAGAGAAAATATTGGTTAGAGAGATTGAGTTGAAACTTTTCTAATGATAAGAGATATGGTTTTTATTTCTTGTGGATAATTATGAGTTTAAATCATATTTAAATAATATGAACTCATTTATATTGGACTATTATGACAACCCAATAAGACAGATCCGTTTTGGGTTATTGGGCTTAAGAGACACCCAATTTTCGTTAATGGACTCGTTTCTAGTGAAATTTACTGTCTCACCCCTGAGAGCTTTAAGATTCGTGCCCAATTTGAACGGTCCCGATTTGATTTTATTTTTACCCATATCACAAGCCCTCCACTCCCGAAGATTGAGTTTCACAGCCTTTAAGGAGTAGTTCGCCTATTTTTAAGGTTTATTGAACTTATCAGAGTTTTCGGGGACGTTTGAATCTTTGCTCGAGGTGTAACGGCGTCATTCTGAGTTTGTAAAATACCCAAAATTATTTTTAGAATTTTCTAGATTTTTTTGTGACTTTTCTAGATTTTTCTGAACTTTTTTCAATTTTAATAATTTTTCGAAATTTTTATTCTATTTCCAAAATTTAATATATAATTTTCAAAATTTAAATTCATTATTCTAAATTAATAATTTTTTTTCATAATTTTAAAATATTTTTCCGAATTAATAATTATTTTTAGAATTTTTAATTATTTTTTGCGATTTTTAATTATTTTTCAGAATTTTTAAATAATTATTTCGATTTAATATATAAATAAAGGAATTAATTAAATACCTCATGACATGGCGAAATCTGGGACGTTGATCATGGCGAGTGCGAAAATCACGGAGATTGAAAGGCAAATGGCGCTTCGTTGATTGTTGACCAGTCAGCGACCTTTCGCTCCAATTTCGATTGAGGGATCGTTTGTTCGGCGCATGCCACCGAACGTCTTTGGTGCTTCTGCAGGGCGACACGTGGCTGTTGACCGGTCGCGGGTTTTTGCTCCAATTTTGATTGGGGGCACGTTTGCTCGGCGCATGCCACCGAACATCTTCGGTGCTTCGGCTGGGCAACATGTGGTTGTTGACTGGTCAGCGGGTTTTTGTTCCAATTTGATCGGGGGCGCAAATGGTGCATGCCACTGAACGTCTTCGACGCTTCGACTGGGTGACACATGGTCGTTGACCGTTGACCGGTCAAAGAGTTTTTGTTCCAATTTCAATTGAGGGCATGATTGTTCGGTGCACGGTTCCGAACTACTACGATGCTTCGACGTGCTGACGCGTGGCGCTTTGACCATTGAACATTGACTGGTCAACAATTTTGTGCCATTTTCAGTTCGGAAACATGTTTGCTCGGCGCGTAACTCCGAACTACCTTGATGCTTCGGCGTGCTGACACGTATTGTTGACCATTTGACCGTTGACTGGTCAACGAGTTTTGCTTCATTTTCGATTGGGGACACGTTTGTTCGGTGCACAGTTCTAAACTACTATGATAGTTCGGCGTGCTGACGCGTGACACTTTTACCGCTGACTGCTGAATGGTCAATGATTTTACGCCATTTTCAGTTTGGAAACATGTTTGCTCGTACTGTTGGGCTTCCCCACTGGTTGGGGGCCAGTAACCTCAGGAACCCAACCATTGCCTCCACTCTTCTATAAAATTCCTCCCTTCACTCCTTCCTCATTCTCTCATTCCCAAAAAATTTCTTTCCGGCCAGATTTTCACTTGGGAGAGCTCCGACAAATTTTTCCGACCATGGTTGTCACATCAAGGTTATATATATATAGTCCCCTTCGGTTGCTCACTATTTTTGGTGAGCAATCCGTGACCACTCATGAAATAAAGATCTTATGAAAAATTCGAACTGCTCATATTGTTCTATATGCCTAAGATGGCCTAACAGTAAAAAATCAAGTAATTTGAAGTTCATTTGCCCATCCATCATGCTGTTAGAATTTTCAGCCATACAATTTTGTGATGATGTAAATCATGGACAAATGAGTTTCAAACTAATTGATTTTTTATTGTTAGGCTATCTTAGGCATATAAAACAATATGAGCGGTTCAGATTTTTTATAGGTGCTCTATTTCGTGAATGCTCACCAAAGTAGTGAGTAACCAAAGATTTCTTTCTTTCTCTCTCTCTCTCTCTCTCTCTATATATATATATATATATATATATATATATATATATAATGGGAAAAAGGGGTATGTTGCCGCTAAATTTGGTGTGGGGGCACACAGATAGAACTTGTGGATTCTTGGGGAAACTGAATAGAAAAACCTGTGTACCTGTTCCGTCGGGCTTCGATCGTCGTTCCCGCCGTGCACCTGCAAAAAGTGCGAGACACCGGGGTTGTTCCCGGCGACGCACCCTCCGACGCTCAAGTCAGTAATCTGGCAGACTATGAAAGAGCGTAAAAACTGGTGAAAGATTGATTACCTCTTAATGGAGATGGGTGGAGGGTATTTATAGGCGTTTTAGGGAACGGTTTAGGAATGTAATCCTCGTGATCCAATATGGAATATTCTCCCCGTGAACAGATCAGGAATGTAATCTGATAAGGTATATTTCCTGTAATCAGATAAGGAATTTAATCCTGAATCCCGGTGAAAGGATAGACATGAATCAGGGTCGTTGATTGATAGAATCAGAAACCCTAATTCTATCCCTTCTGGGCTGGGCTTGCTGCGGGTTGAAATCCGTACCCGATTGAGGTGGATCCGTTTGCGGGTAAGTGGATCTTCGGGGAAGATAACCAGTACCCGCTTCAGACCCGTCAGAAGGTGAAATTACCGTTCTACCCCTGTGCCTCAAGATTCGCGATCCATCTGGACGGTTCCGATTTAACCCCATTTTTAGCCATATCACGAGCCCCCCACTCCTAAAGACTGAGTTTGATCAGCCTTTGAGGAGTAGTTTAACTGTTTTAATGGCTAGCGGAGTTGTATTGGGGTCCGAATGGAGGGTTTTGAATCTTGAAGGGGGTAGCAATGTGTTTTTTGAAGTTGCAATCTGTTCTTAAGCATCTCTGAATGTCCGACGGTCTTTATCTACTTTTTCGGATTATTTATTTAATTTTGCGATGTGTTAACCGGTCGTCCGGGGGCCCTCACAATACATTCTAGGCAATAATTGTTCGTTCAGGGGTTCGAAAATATTACCCCGAATTTATAATTATTTTCTAGAACTTCTAGTGAATTTTCCCGAATTTTTGGTAATTTTTTCGCAATTTTTAAATAAATAAAACGATTAAAATAAATTAAAATTGATTTTAAATACTCATTTACGACGTGGCGCCATCAGAGCCCTTGATCAGAGCGGAGCGTGATTTTCGGAGAGATCGAGTGGTTCCTGTTCTTCGGCTCGCTTTTTCGCCGCATGTGAGGTTCGGTACCCCGGTACCCCGGCTCGGCGTCTCGGCACCTCGGTTCGGATGACCAGTGCCTCGGCTCGACGGTTCCGAGGTACGTGGCATCATCTGAGCCGTCTATCTCAGTGCGGATCCCCGTAAAGCGCTATCTTGTCGTTTAGTGGACGTGGCCACATCTGGATCGTCCATCATGACGAGCGCGCTTTTTGACAAGATCCAACGGCTGATATGGGTCGGAGCAATTTTTGCCATATACGAGGGTCGGTACCCCGGTACCCCGGCTCGGAGGGTCGGTGCCTCGGTTCGTTGGGTCGGTGCATCGGCTCGTTGGGTCGGTGCTTCGGCTCGTTGGGTCGGTGCTTCGGCTCGACGGTTCCGAGGTACGTGGCATCATCTGAGCCGTCCATCTCAGCGCGGATCCCCATAAAACGTTATCTTGTCGTTTTGTGGACGTGGCCAAATCTGGACCGTCCATCATGACGAGCGCGCTTTTTCACAAGATCCAACGGCTGATATGGGTCGGAGCAATTTTTTGCCATATACGAGGGTCGGTATCCCGGTACCCCGGCTCGGAGGGTCGGTGCCTCGGTTCGTTGGGTCGGTGCTTCGGCTCGTTGGGTCGGTGCTTCGGCTCGACGGTTCCGAGGTACGTGGTATCATCTGAGCCGTCCATCTCAGCGCGGATCCCCATAAAACGTTATCTTGTCGTTTTGTGGACGTGGCCAGATCTGGACCGTCCATCATGACGAGCGCGCTTTTTCACAAGATCCGACGGCTGATATGGGTCGGAGTGATTTTTTGCCATATACGAGGGTCGGTACCCCGGTACCCCGGCCCGGAGCATCGGTGCCTCGGTTCGTTGGGTCGGTGCATCGGCTCGTTGGGTCAGTGCTTCGGCTCGTTGGGTCGGTGCTTCGGCTCGACGGTTCCGAGGTACGTGGCATCATCTGAGCCGTCCATCTCAGCGCGGATCCCCATAAAACGTTATCTTGTCGTTTTGTGGACGTGGCCAAATCTGGACCGTCCATCATGACGAGCGCGCTTTTTCACAAGATCCGACGGCTGATATGGGTCGGAGTGATTTTTTGCCATATACGAGGGTCGGTACCCCGGCCCGGAGCATCGGGGCTGACTGACCGAGGCACAAAGTTGTGTCTTTTGGAGGAGGTACTTCCTGAGGGGTCCCCTCCTCGGCGCTTGGAGGCTCGGTGGCTCGGCTGAGCTGTTCGGTAGCTCGGCTGGGCGAACCGATGGCAGGCAGCAAGGTGGGACGCGTGGCTGGATCTGGGCGGTTCATCATGGCGCGCATCTCGAGGATGGGGTTCAGATCACGAGAAAACGCTATCTTGTCGTTTTGTGGGCGTGGCACGATCTGAACCGTCCATCAGATTCTGTCGCGAACTTTAAGGAGATCCGACGGTGACTTCGCCTCGGAACGATTTTTTGCCATATACGAGGGTCGGTACCCCGGTATCCCGGCCCGGAGCATCGGGGCTGACTGACCGAGGCACAAAGTTGTGTCTTTTGGAGGAGGTACTTCCTGAGGGGTCCCCTCCTCGGCGCTTGGTGGCTCGGTGGCTCGGCTGAGCTGTTCGGTAGCTCGGCTGGGCGAACCGATGGCAGGCAGCAAGGTGGGACGCGTGGCTGGATCTGGGCGGTTCATCATGGCGCGCATCTCGAGGATGGGGTTCAGATCACGAGAAAATGCTATCTTGTCGTTTTGTGGGCGTGGCACGATCTGAACCGTCCATCAGATTCTGTCGCGAACTTTAAGGAGATCCGACGGTGACTTCGCCTCGGAACGATTTTTTGCCATATACGAGGGTCGGTACCCCGGTATCTCAGCTCGGTGCATCGGGGCTGACTGACCGAGGCACAAAGTTGTGTAGCAGGAGCGTCCCATGGCTTTCTTGTAGGTGGCCGAGATGCTGACTTGGTATTTTTAAGAGTCTCTCGCTCTGAGTAGGCTTCGTATCTTTTCCGCTTCCGCCTGTCGTTTTGGCTCCCTGTTGGGCTTTTTGCGTTTCCCAAGGAGGCCCAACTCGGAGGGGTTAAAAGCTCTCACTCTTACTCTCAAAGCTCATTTCTCACTTTTAACTCAAAGTTTTTACTTTCGATCTCTAAGTGCTCTGCTAGCGGCGATTTTCTCTCTAAGGCGTTTCCGTTAGCTGTCACGTGGGCCAGGCGATTTCCGGCGAGAGCATTCCGACCGTAGACGTCACTTCAAAAGGTCAGTTTACTTAGTCTGAATAATTTTCCTAGAGATGTCTCGAGTAGACTCGGGGAGTGGGGCCTCGTCTTCGGGCGACGAGAGTGCCGAGGAGAGGAGGAGGTCGGAGATTAGGAGGAAGGGTAAGCAAGCCGCTGAACCGTCTGTAGTCGAGACGAAGAAGGGGAAGAAGAAGAGGAAGGTGGAGACCCAATCCCCCATTGTGGAGGTGATTGTGGAGAATCCGAAGCAGGCACCCGAGATAGGACGGTATCCTTCCGTCCTGTCCGGTCACTCGGGGGTCAGGCAGTACCAGGGCGACTTGCTGGAGAAGGCGATCTATGGGAAGTCCAAGATCGTCGAAGAACCTAATCCGGCCCTCGCCACCGAAGCAGATGAGCTCATCACTTTGGTATCCGAGGAGGACCTGCTCCGGGTTAGAAGGGCTTTCGCTATCCCTCCGGAGTACAAACTGATTCTCCCAGGTCCTGGGATACGAGCGAATTCTAAGTTGCCGTCTTCGGACATGTGCATGTTCGACGTTGACTCCTTTCATGCCGGGTTGCGTTTCCCTCTGCACCCATTCATCCTCGAGATCCTCGGCTGGTATTGCCTCGCGCCAACCCAGTTCATGCCGAACACATGGCGCCATGTGAACGCCTTTATGCTTCAGTGCTACCGAGCCGAGGTGCAGCCGGATCTCACGGTCTTCCGAGGAATGTATCGAGTAAACCGTCAGCACAAGACGGAGTACCGATACTACTTGGGGCCGAGGAAGGGTGTCAAGATTGTAGAAAACCCTGACTCGATTAAAGGTTGGAAGGAAAAGTATTTTATAGTGAGGGGCGAGGCGATCAGGCCCATTCCGACCCGTTGGAAGGTGGAGGTGCCGAATTTCGCACGCGCCGACCCTGTTTTGTCTGATGCCGAGGAAGAGGTGGCGAGGAGGATAATGGCCCTTCCGATACTGAGTTGGAGGGATTTGACGGAGGAGGTGTTGTTCGGGTGCGGCCTAAGCCCCATCAACCCGAGTATGCTCCTGACATCTCGTTTTTTTTTTTTTTTTATTTCTAAGTTTTCGGTTCGGGCTGCTAACTCGTCCCCCTTTTTTTTGGCTCGTTGCAGAAGCAATGAAGATTGACTTCAACTCCATGATGGCGGACAGGTCTAAGTTGGCCGGGGGGAAGAAGAGGAAGAGGGCGGCCGCGACTGTTTCGTCGACCCCGGCACCTGCCGTTGCCTCGACCATCTCTCCGCCTCCCCCGGCTGTGGAGGTGCCCTCGGAAGTTATCGTCGCTGAGGAGCCCCAGTCTTCTTCGGTCCCTGGCGTGATCGAGGGGATCTTCGACGTGAACGCGGCGCTGTCGATCGAGGCACCACCGCTAACCCAGGCCGCCGAAGAGATTCTGACAGAGCAGCACAAGCAGCTGTTCGTGCCAAATTGGCGAGTGAAGAACCATGACGGGTTCCTCGGCAATTCGCAGATGTCAGTGCAGGTCGTCAAACACTTGGCGACCCCGAAGGACAGGGCCGCGCTGAGGGCGGGGACGGTCGGTGACGACACCTATGAAGTCGCCCGGTCACTCGTTTCGGTAAGTGTTCTGCAGATTTCTTTAAGTCTGCAACTCGGCGTGTGTATTACTGATTGTTGTTTCTGTAGGCCACTTGCCACTTCGGCCACCTTCTCGAGACATTTGCCGAGCAGGAGAAGGAACTGAGGTCCGCCAGCGACAAGGACAGGTTGGCGAAGGTCAGGGCGGTCAAAGAACTTGAGGCCGAGCAGAGGAGGGCTGAGGCCTTGGAAGTCCGGGTCGCGGATCTTGGGTCGGACTTGGAGAAGGCCAAGGAGCGGCTCGACGCGGAGTCTGCCAAGGCCGCCAAGGCCGCCGAGGACTTAGCTGCGGCGCTGAAGTCCTTGGCCGAAGAGAGAGCGGAGAAGGAGGCCCTGGCGACGAAGATCCGGGCCGAGGTGGAGAAGGAGGTCGAGGAAGAGGCGAAGAAGCACATGGCCGAAAATATGGAGAAGTCCTATCAGATGGCCCTCGACCACGTTCAGGAGCGTGTCCCCGGCTTCGAGCGGGTCGGCTATCAATTGTTTCCAACGCCGACCTCGGACGATGAAGGGGAGGAAGGCGAAGATGACGAGGCCGAAGGCGAAGGCGAGGGAGGACGGGAAGGAGAGACTGTGGCGGACGTCCAGGTCAAGGGACCCTCCGCCGATGCACCCGTGGCTGACGCGGCGACGAAGGTGGTCCCTTGATCCCCTAAGTTTTTATATTTTTTTTTGATCGTTGTAATGCCTTTTGCGGACTGGCCACCGCCTTTCAATGAATGAAAAGTATTTTGACTCCAGAATTTGTCTAAGTGTTTGGCTCGGTAGTGTGGTATTTCAATGCTATCTCTTTCTCATTTCAGATTACTGAACCGACTTGTAACACCTCGGCTGAACAGCGCCGAGCCGAATTGTTTAAACGATCTCGGGAGGATCGTCTCGAAGGTGAGGTTCACCTGACGAGGAGAATACTTCATAACTTGGAGATTAGGCATAGCGATGCTTTAGTTGAACTGCACCACCTACGGATAGTCGAGGCCGAGCTATCCGCTAGGGAAGAGGAACTGGCTCGAATCTCAGCCGAACGGGACGGCTTGGCGAGGAAGGTGGAAGAGTTGCAGAGGGTGACTGTCGACAAGAGTATCGAAGTGACCCACTTGCGTCGCGTTATCTCTGATAGCGCCGAATACCCCGGTTCGGCGAAACTTCCTCGGTTTAAGGTGATAGTAAAGGATGACACTTTGAAGGATCGCATCGTCGAGCTGGAGGAAGAAGTTGCTCGGCTCAAGCCTCAGCCGGTGAGGGCCAACGTCCGGAGCACCTCGTGCACTCGCGAAGAGATCGAGCGAGGGATCACGTTTTATCAAGCGGCGAGCCGGACTCCCCTCGTAGGCAGGTCAGCCGCCGATGCCCATAGCGGTGTGGCGGTGTGGCGGTGTCTTCAAGCGGTGCTTCGGTAGGAGCAACCGTCAGAGTTAGTGGTGAGGGGGCGTCTCGGTTCGTCGGCCTAGACTCGAGCTCGGAGGTCAAGAAGCGTCGACCCAAAGTGTCTCTAAAGCGGAGCGTTCCCCTTCCTCGGAAGTAACGGGCCGGTCGTGTCCTTGTGTTGTAACCTACTTGCGAGTTTTTGCTGTTGTAATCCGCTTTGTAACTTTTATCCAACTTATTAATGGAATTGGAGTTGTTTTACCCGAACTGTCCTTGGCTGTCTTCTTATCTGTGCCATGGTTGTGTCGACTAGAGTAGGCTTGAGACGAACCACGAGGTTGGTGTTCGCTTCGCCGAACTCCTTGGCCTCGAATTTTCCTTTTTCGCTGCGCTTATGAGCTATCGGCTCGGTTTGGCTGCTTAGGGCGTAGTTGCTTCTCGACTATGCCCACGTGGCTTGATCAGGGACGTCTGATGTTTGCGCGGATCTCGAGGCGGGTCCGGTTTCCAAGAAAACAATATCTTGTCGTTTTGTGGACACGTGGCTGAACGAGATCCGCTCATCACGCGCTAGCGCGCTTTCTGAGGCGATCCGACGGTGGCTTCGCCTCGGGGTGATTCTTTGCCATATACGAGGGTCGGTAACCCGGTACCTCGGCTCGGCGTGTAGTTGCTTTCCGACTGCGTCCACGTGGCCTAATCAGGGACGTCTGATGTTTGCACGGATCTCGAGACGGGTGCAGTTTCCAAGAAAACACTATCTTGTCGTTTTGCGGACACGTGGCTAAATGAGATCCGCTCATCACGCGCTAGCGCACTTTCTGAGGCGATCTGACGGTGGCTTCGCCTCGGAGTGATTTTTTGCCATATACGAGGGTCGGTAACCCGGTACCTCGGTTCGGCGCGCGAGGGGTGTGATTTGTACCTAATCCTGGCCCGACCGAGGGTGAGTCGGAAAGATTGGGTCAAGTCGTCTGAGAGATCCGATCGTTAAGTTTGAGGGATGCAGGAGCAGTTTCGAATGGCGAGCTACTTCTAGTCCGCTTAGGAGCGAACGTGCGAAGCAAGATCGAGCCAAGTGTTGGACTCCGATCCATTCAACGGCTGCAGGAGCAATTTCGAACGGCGATCTACTCCCGGCTCGTCTATAGAGGAGCCGAGGAGGAAGAGTCGAGCCGAGTGCTGGACTCCGAACCATCGTGTGGGCAGTTTAAGGGATGCAGGAGCAGTTTCGAATGGCGAGCTACTTCTAGTCTGCTTAGGAGCGAACTTGCGAAGCAAAATCGAGCCAAGTGTTGGACTCCGATCCATTCAACGGCTGCAGGAGCAATTTCGAACGGCGATCTACTCCCGGCTCGTCTATAGACGAGCCGAGGAGGAAGAGTCGAGCCGAGTGCTGGACTCCGAACCATCGTGTGGGCAGTTTAAGGGATGCAGGAGCAATTTCGAATGGCGAGCTACTTCTAGTCCGCTTAGGAGCGAACTTGCGAAGCAAAATCGAGCCAAGTGTTGGACTCCGATCCATTCAACGGCTGCAGGAGCAATTTCGAACGGCGATCTACTCCCGGCTCGTCTATAGACGAGCCGAGGAGGAAGAGTTGAGCCGAGTGCTGGACTCCGAACCATCGTGTGGTTAGAGAATTAAAGGCTGAGGTATGCGATAGTATCAAAGATATGAAAAACTTTATTTATTAATATCTAATGGTCGGCTGCTTCTAAAGTTGCTAGCCATTATTACAATTAAAAAAGAACAAGGAAAAATTATTACTAGTAGTAGGAGAGGAGTGGTCCGACACCTCGAGTTACTTAGATAGGCGTAGTTGCCTTGTCTTGGTATTTCAAAAGATGGTCGGCGTTCCAAGTCCTGGTAATTTCTCTGCCTTCAAGATCTTCTAGCTTGTATGCGCCGGGGCGGATCACTTTGGAGATTTTGTATGGTCCCTCCCAATTTGGGGCCAGCTTGCTTTTCTGTCCGGGGAACGAGATGGCCAATTTTCGGAGGACCAGATCCCCTTCTTTCAGGTCTGTTGGGCGGACCCGTTTATTGTAGGCCAGTTCGATTCTTCTCCGGTAACTTTGTTGCCGTATGGCTGCTCTTTCCCGGATTTCGTCTATCAAGTCTAGGCTTGTTCTGAGCTCCCTGGCATTCTGCTCTTCTTCAAAAGCCATCAAATGAGGAGAGGGTATCCCAACTTCTAGCGGGATGAGGGCCTCGGACCTCGGACCCATAGGTAAGATTAAACGGACTCTCGCCTGTCGGGGTCCGCTTCTTGGTGCGATAATTCCACAACACATTGGGCAGCTGATCGACCCACAATCCCTTGGAGCACTTGTCGAGTCTCTTCTTGATGCCGGAGAGTATCTGTCGGTTGGCATTCTCGGCCTGGCCATTTGACTGGGGATGAGAGACAGAGGAGAAGCGGTGTTGTATGGCGAGGTCTTCACATAAGGCTCGGAAGGCAGCTCCAGCGAACTGCGTACCGTTATCCGTAACTACGACCCGAGGAACTCCGAATCGGCAGATTACATTTTTCCAGAAGAATTGAACAACTCTATGTTCGGTTATTGTAGCCAGGGGCTCGACCTCTATCCATTTCGAGAAATAGTCGACTGCCACGACTAGGAACTTTAATTGTCCGGGGGCCGGTGGAAATGGCCCCAGTAAATCCATCCCCCACATTGCGAAGGGATCGGACTTGATAGGGAGGAGAGTGGTGCTTGCGGAAGGCGCCGGATGTCGGAATACTTCTGGCAGGAGGCGCATTGCCGAACGTGTTGTTCGGCGTCCCGTAGGAGAGTGGGCCAGTAATACCCGTAGTTCAACACTTTGCGCGCCAAAGCTCTGGAGCCGGAGTGGGCTCCGCCGATGCCCTCATGGAGCTCTTGCAGGGCGTAGTCGGCTTGTCCGGGGGAGAGGCACCTTAGGTAGGGTCGACCATCCACCTGGGTGAAGGAGCGCTTATACAGAATGCCTTCGACCAGTATGTAACGCTCGGCTCGGGTCCTTATCTTTTGGGCTTCCTTCGGATCCTGGGGGAGGAGTCCGTCTCTTAAAAACTCGACGAGGGGCTTCATCCAATTGTCTTCGAGGGGGACTGGCTGTGTTTCGACGGAGTTGAGAGCCTCGTCCTCTATGCTTGGCTTTTGGAGGACCTCTATCAGAACAGTTTGTTCGAGGCCTTGAAGGGATGAGGAAGCTAATTTGGACAGGGCGTCGGCCTGGGCATTTTCTTCTCTGGGGATTCTTCGGATGAGGGCCTCCTCGAAGTGCGCCATGAGGCTCTTTACTTTAGCCAAGTACTTTACCATCCTGTCATCACGGGCTTCATATTCGCCGAGGACCTGGTTGACGACCAACTGAGAGTCGCTGAAGATCTGCAGGCGTCGCGCCCCTGCGTTTCGGGCCATCCCCAGGCCGGCTATGAGCGCCTCGTATTCGGCTTCGTTGTTCGAGGCTTTGAAGTTTATACGGAGGGAATATTGGAGGACGAAGTCGTCCGGGCCCGCGAGGATGACCCCTGCCCCGCTCCCCTCGTTGCAAGAGGATCCATCGACATAGACCGACCAAACAGGCGGTCCCTTCATTGTTTGTTCGGAGTCGGGGATAGTTGTTTCAATTATGAATTCGGCCAGCGCCTGCGCCTTGATTGCGGTCCGAGGCTGATAAGTAATATCATGTTGGCTCAGCTCGATCGACCACTTCATGAGGCGGCCGGAAGTCTCTGGCTTGTGAAGGACCTGTTTCAGCGGCTGGTCGGTAAGAACGACAATCGAATGGGACTGGAAGTAGGGCCGAAGCTTTCTCGCAGCCATTATCAGGGCGTAGGCTATTTTCTCAATTTTCGGGTACCGGAGCTCGGCGTCCCGGAGCACTTTGCTGACGTAGTAAATGGGCTTCTGAGTTCTTTCTTCTTCTCTGACTAGGACCGCACTAAGCGTCTGTTCAGAGGCTGCCAAGTAGAGGTAGAGTGGTTCGCCCGGTATGGGTTTACTGAGAAGGGGTGGATTGACGAGGTAAGCCTTAAGCTGGTCGAAGGAGTCTTGTTGTTGCTGCCCCCACTCGAATCCCTTAGCTCCCCTGAGGGCTTTGAAGAATGGGAGGCACTTCTCCCCAGACTTCGACAGAAAGCGCCCATTGGCGGCTAGGCGACCAGTCAATCTCTGAACTTCTTTGACATTTCTAGGCGGGGCCATGTCCAGTATGGCCTTGATCTTCTCCGGATTTGCCTTTATCCCTCGTTGGCTAACCATGAAGCCGAGGAACTTGCCCGATGAGACACCGAACGCACACTTGTTCGGGTTGAGTCTCATATTGTGCTTTCTCAATACATCAAACGCTTCTTGGAGGTCGGCCACGTGATCAACGCCTCGGATGCTTTTCACAAGCATGTCATCCACGTACACTTCCATGTTTCGGCCAATCTGGGCCTGGAATACCTTGTTGACGAGGCGCTGGTACGTTGCCCCTGCATTCTTAAGGCCGAACGGCATGACTCTGTAGCAGTAGAGTCCTTGGTCGGTCACAAAAGATGTCTTCGGAATATCCGGGGGGAACATCCTTATCTGATTGTAACCCGAGAAAGCGTCCATGAAGCTAAGGAGCTCATGTCCCGAGGTTGCGTCAATCAGAGTGTCGATGCTCGGCAGAGGGAAGGGATCTTTAGGGCAGGCCTTGTTGTGGTCAGTGAAATCAATACAGATTCTCCATGTTCCATTGGAC
This sequence comes from Hemerocallis citrina, assembly GCA_017893485.1. Lineage (NCBI taxonomy): Eukaryota > Viridiplantae > Streptophyta > Magnoliopsida > Asparagales > Asphodelaceae > Hemerocallis > Hemerocallis citrina. The sequence continues at coordinate 378,977,644 of CM030358.1, read as the reverse complement.
TTCTTCACCATTACTACGTTCGACAACCACTCAGGATAATTCACTTCCTGTATGAATCGAGCCTTCAACAATTTATCTACCTCCTCTTTGATAGTGAACTGACGCTCGGGAGCGAACTTGCGCCTCTTCTGCTGGACCGGTTTGGACCCCGGATCAACACTGAGGCGGTGGACCAAGAGTTCTTCGGAGATACCGGGCATATCTGCAGCTGACCATGCGAATAGGTCTTGGTTGGCTCGGATGCATTTTACAATATCCGCGTATAGGGCGGATGGGAGGGTTTTGCTGACAAAGAACCTGCGGGTCGGCTCCTGCTCCGAGAAGAGTACCTCCTCCAACTCGTCTACCGGCTCGGAAGTCGGCCGAGCAGCATCATGGGGGATCTCGAGTGTTTCTAAGGAGAGGACGGGTCCGAGGGTGGAGGTCATATAACACTTGCGGGCCTGCTCCTGATTGCCTTTCACTTCCCCCACTCCAGCCCGAGTGGGGAATTTCATTTTGAGATGATAGGCAGAAAGGACGGCTTCAAGGGCGGCTAGGCCGGGCCGACCCAAAATGACGTTGTAGGCTGCTGGGACATCTACGACCATGAAATCCATCGACTCCGTGCGGGTAGTAGGAGTTTTGCCGGCCGTGACATCGAGGGTGATTACCCCTTCAATCGTCACCGGCATTCCCGTGAACCCATGGAGCGTGTAGCCGGCGGGCTTGAGTCTGTCTCGGGAGAGCTTCAGCCCCTTGAAGGCGTCGAGGAAAAGGATGTTAACGGAGCTACCGTTATCCACTAAGATTCTCTCGACTTTGAAATTGGCCATGTGAAGACTGATGACAAGTGCGTCACAATGAGGGGTGCGGACACCCTCGAGATCTTCGTCAGAAAAGGTGACGGGCACTCCGAGGCCTTTGGGAGAAGGGGTGGTTCGGACCGAGTTCACTTCTCTAATAAAAGCTTTCCGAGAAGAGTTCGAGGAGCCCCCCATTGGACCCCCATGGATGAGGTGGAGGACTCGTTCTTCCTCAAACTCTGGTGTCTCTTCTCGTTCCGGACGTTTGTTAGCCCCCCGAGGCTGGGGAGGAAGCTCGGCTTGGTCCTTTCTCACGAATTTTGCCAACTGACCCCTCTGGATAAGGGCCTCGATCTCGTTTCTTAGCGCACGGCAATCGTTGGTGTCGTGCCCATGGTCCCGGTGATAGCGGCACCATTTTTCTCTATCTCTTCTCTTGGCAGGAGTGTTCATCTTTGGAGCAGGAGGTAAGACCCCTTCTTTTTCGACTTCCATGAAAATGGCGGAGATGTTTGTGGTGAGGGGAGTAAACTTCTCAAATCTAGGGGGAGGTCGGCGCTGGCCAGCATTATCCTTCTGGAACTTCTTCGCTCCTTCTTCTTCCGTTCCCTTCCTCTTAGACCCGGAGGCAGTTCCTTCCCAGTTGGGCTGTTCCTCGGCCTCTTCAGCTCGGATGTACTTTTCAGTGCGGAGGAGGAGATCAGAAAAGTCGTGCGGCGGTTTCTTGGCGAGGGAGGAGCGGAGGTTGGAATTGAGGATATTGGATTGGAACGCCGCGGTAGCGACCGATTGGTCGAGGGATGCGATGGTTCTGGCTTCAGCTGTGAACCTCTTCACGTAGTCTCTCAATTCTCCCCCTTCTGTTGACGGAGGTGCAATAGTGAGATGCTGGTCTTCTCGGCCCTTCGGCTGCTGACAAAATGGGTGATGAACAGGGTTTCGAACTGCTCGAAGGAGAATATTGACGCTGGGGCAAGGTAAGAGTACCATTCTCGAGCTGGGCCTTTCAGAGTTGCAGGGAATGTTTTGCAGAGGAGGGCATCGGAAGCCTGATGGAGGAGCATCAAGGTCTTAAAGCTTTCGATGTGGTCAACTGGATCGGTCTCCCCTGTATAGTTCTCGAACTGGGGAGGTTTGAAACCGAACGGTACAGGGGCATCTACTATGGTCCGGGAGAATGGGGGCTGGCTAGGACGTAGGGTCCTCCCCCTGAGCTCCTCTTCTCTGTTTATCTGTCCCAAGAGTTTTTCCACCTCGTTTAGACGGCGGTTCATGGTGTCATCTCTCCGACGGTAATCTGCCGAGCCACGGGACTCGTCTTCGTATGAGGGGGAGCGAGGGCTGCGGCGATGGTAACTTCGAGAACGACGAGGACTTGGGGAGCGCCTGGAATTGGTAGGAGCGGGTCGAGGAGAAGGGGACCGTTGGCGAGGGCTTCGGACCGGCGGAGGGGATGGGGCCCTCGGCTCATTGGGGTTTTGCCGGAGGTTGAGGGCCTGTTGTACCATTGCTTGAAATTGCTGGAACTCGGCATGGGTGATGGGTGCCTCATTGTTCCTAGGCTGCTGCCGACCTGCGGGAGAGTGCCTCCTTCGGTAATGATCGGGGGAGTCCTTTCTCCCTCTTCGGATGGGGGACCTCCTGTGCTCTCGGTGACGGGGGGATCGCTCTTGCTGGCGGGAGGCTTCCCCCCGAGCCCGCTTTTCATCCAGATGACGACGAAGGTCATCATCTTCCGGGCGTTTGGGAGGGACATTGTGGCGTCCAGAGGCTCGGGGATGATGGGAGGCCATAGAGGCACTGGAGGCGTTGTGGATGGAGAGGTTCTCTTGGTGAAGAGGCTGTTTCTGAGGGTTAGGACCCTTTGGATCAGGAGGTAGAGGGTTCCGTTGGAGCGGCTCTTCCATGGTAGGGGGGAGTTGCCCTTGTTGCTGAGCGGGATCAGGAAGGACTTCTTGCTGGTCAGGGTTGGGCACTCGGTTGGACCCTCTCGACCGAACTTTGTGAGGCGGCATGGCAGGAGAAAACCTGTTCACCGGGAAGAGGAGAGGTCTCTATTCGTTAGTTTCCCACAGACGGCGCCAATCTGTTGCCGCTAAATTTGGTGTGGGGGCACACAGATAGAACTTGTGGATTCTTGGGGAAACTGAATAGAAAAACCTGTGTACCTGTTCCGTCGGGCTTCGATCGTCGTTCCCGCCGTGCACCTGCAAAAAGTGCGAGACACCGGGGTTGTTCCCGGCGACGCACCCTCCGACGCTCAAGTCAGTAATCTGGCAGACTATGAAAGAGCGTAAAAACTGGTGAAAGATTGATTACCTCTTAATGGAGATGGGTGGGGGGTATTTATAGGCGTCTTAGGGAACGGTTTAGGAATGTAATCCTCGTGATCCAATATGGAATATTCTCCCCGTGAACAGATCAGGAATGTAATCTGATAAGGTATATTCCCTGTAATCAGATAAGGAATTTAATCCTGAATCCCGGTGAATGGATAGACATGAATCAGGGTCGTTGATTGATAGAATCAGAAACCCTAATTCTATCCCTTCTGGGCTGGGCTTGCTGCGGGTTGAAATCCGTACCCGATTGAGGTGGATCCGTTTGTGGGTAAGTGGATCTTCGGGGAAGATAACCAGTACCCGCTTCAGACCCGTCAGAAGGTGAAATTACCGTTCTACCCCTGTGCCTCAAGTTTCGCGATCCATCTGGACGGTTCCGATTTAACCCCATTTTTAGCCATATCAGGGTATGAGCAACTTGCTCATTTAGTAAATAAGCAATTGATGATGTGGCATACATGTGATTGCAAAATCCGTGAAAGGGTTAGTTTGTCAATGTATCACATGCATGCCACATAATCATTTGCTCATTTACTAAATGAGCAAGTTGCTCATATCCCTTTTACCCATATATAATATATATATATATATATATATATATATATATATATATATATATATATATATATATATATATATATATATATATATATATAATCTAACGAGATGTCTAGGGTCTTTTCGGGTGTATGAGAGCTCCCTTTCTAGTCGAGTTGGAGAGCAATCTTCGGTTCTGCCTTCTAGATAAAGGTGGGCATCGGTCGGTATCCGACCTAATATGGACCATGCACCACCGATCCAAAGAAGATCGGTTTTTTAATTTTCTCATCCGCAACCAATCCGGAGCTTAATTGGATCAGTTTCCATCCAAGCCGATTAGCTCGGTTTGGATTGGATTGGATGGTCGGTTTGGCGTGCTACTTTTCACCTTCAACATCATTCATAATTTAGTTAAAATTTAAAAGATCAACTTCAAGCAAACTTATGAAACAATCTGCTATTTGTTATTCAGAAATAAATTTAAAATGAAGATTCATAAAACCACAAGTTGTTAATGAATTTTGCACTAATTGTTTGAGATGATGACGTTTAAATGAGTGAGATAAATTGCTTTTTCACTTGCTTACTTTTGTAATCTTAGTTTATTTTTATAAAAGAAACATTAATAACCATAGCTAATTGAATTTCAGGTACAATAAAAAAAGATTAAAAAAATAATTTCTGCTTGACTTGATTAAAGTAACTAATAAATGTTACATCAACTTCATGATTCTATTAAGCTGGGTCACACTATAAATCAAGTATTTTTCAACAACATAATACACAGGATTATGGAGAATCAAAACATAGGTAGAACAACTGCTCGGTTTGTATTAAAGAAATTAATAAAGATTGTTTGTATCTCTAAGAAAATAAAAAATGATTATTTGTATATTCAAGAAATTAAAGGATAACTAGATTTTTTTATGGACTTATGCATATAGGTACCGTCGGTTCGGTTTCATCGGTTATTTAAAAACCCCATCCAACAACCGAACCGGTCCAGTTGGTTATTGAAGATCATGAACCGGGCCAATCCAAACCCCCAATTGGTTCGGTTAAAAATTGGTCGGTTCGGGTTGGATTGGTTCGGATAATAGTTGTCCACCCCTACTTCTAGAGTGGATAAGAGGAAGGGTGTAGAGGAGTCGCCTTCAGTTATTGTGGAGACGATATTGGAGAGAGATAAAAGAATGGGGGAGTCACGGAGACTTCCGTGTACAGTGTCTGGTCTTGGTGGCATTCGAGATTACCCCGCTGATTTATTGGGGCGTGTTAAGCACGGGATGACGCCATTATATGAAGAGAATGAGCCGCTTTTGCTTTCCAAGGTGGATGACATCTTCGATGCTTACGGAGGCGGACTTGAGTAGCATACGGAAGTGCTTCATGATCCCGAGGGAGTTCAATCTAGTGCTACCGGGGCCTGGGGTTAGAGCTTGTTCACTGATCTTTCTTGATTTGTGCTTCTTCCCGTTTGATGCTTTTCATGCGGGGCTCCATCTCCCCTTCATCCGTTCGTAAGAGAAATCTTGAGGTGGTATTCTCTGTGTCTGATGCAGTATGTGTCTGTAGCGCCCCGAATTTCTAGATTAATAACATAGAAAATACGTGGCACATTCCCAGTGATCCACTTCCATGCAATATTAAACATAATTAACACCACTAAAATTTTCAACATTTATTACAACAAATCTTTTACAAATCACAGCGGAATTCAAAACAAACTCAACTCAATATTTTCTTCATTTACAACCCAAATTTATCCCAAACTGATATTACACTTTTATACAAAACATCTAAGACCCAATTCATCTCAAATATGCCTCTAGCATCCAAACCTCCAACTCTAAGCAACAACCTGCAACATGTGAGGCTAGAGATGATCCCTAACCCCCAAAACTAACGGGGTCAGCCATAAATGGTGTGAGAAATATAAAAATAAACAAACCACATAAAAGATCATATCTCACAAATTCTTAAACAACAAGTACTAAATGATTATGGAAAGTACGAAATGACAGGTAACATAAAACATCAAGTGATACTAAGCTAAGTGTCATGTGTAGAAACAAGAAAACCACATGCATAATACCAAGTCAAGAAAACACAAGTTCTATATGCAGACTCTCTAATGCGTACTTGTCGAAGTCTATGCATCCCATTCTACATAGGTTCGGTGCAAGCCCTTAACGTCTTCACTTCATAGGGTTCAATCCCCCGCGTTATGAACTAATCCTAACACGATGACTACTACGAGATAAAGATAAACCATGGATAGTATCACATGCCCGATAATTCCGGAGATGGATCCCACACCCAAGATATTTCACTTGAATAATTCCGGAGATCATCCCACACCGAAACATTGACACGTCGCCACAATATACCACATGTGCTTCACCTCGACTCCGATAATTCCGGAGATCAATCCCACACCACAAATAGTTACCGTGATAATTCTGGAGATTGTCCCACACCACATGACTGTGATAATTCCGGAGACATATCCCACACCACTAATAATCTACTGTGATAATTCCGGAGATTGTCCCACACCGAAAGCCATACTGAGGTACTTGACTCATGTTCCCGTTTATCATATCACCACTAGTGCCTGTCCTTAATATTTTGCTTAATTGTTTACTTAACGAATCTCCTAGAGTGGTATACCCTACCGGCCTAAATTCAAAACTCAATAACTGAAATGCCTCACTGGGCCTCAACAAATAACTCAACACCTGTATACTAGGGTCACACACCACTAGAGACTCAAACTCAAAAGTCTAAACTAAAGTTCCACTAAACAAGTGGCTCAACTAAATGTCTCAAATGAAATACTTATCTGAATATCTCAAAGTCAATTGCTTAATCATATACTGAACTGAACGACAAGTATGTACTAACTTATCTGAGAAACCAAATCATTCGAATTAACACTGAAGTTTACAAATATCCTTCAGTATCAGTCGACTCATACTGATGATAAGTCGACTGTCCAGAGGACCAAATTCAAGATTTTACAAAAATAAACTAAGTCATTTATCAGTCGACTTAAAAATGGATCAGTCGACTTACCCGAAGTAATTTCCAATAATTTTCTCAAAAATATTCTAAGTATATAAGTCGACTTAAAGGGGTATAGGTAGGGGTGGCAACTGGGCCGGGTCAACCGCCGACCCACCCGCGACCCGGCCCACGAACCCGGCCCGCTTAAGAGATTCACGGGTTCGGGTCGAACCCGGTGAACAGTACCGGGTCGACCCGGGTCGCAATTTACGCGAATCGAATTCGCAAAATCCGGCCCACGAACCCGTTTAAACCGCGAATTAAACCCGCTAACCCGCGGGTCGACCCGCGTGTGTCAACCCGCTCGACCCGTACGGGTCGAACGTTCGACCCGTGACGGGCCGACCGTTCGACACGCGGGTCGAACGGGTCGACACACGCGGGTTCGAACCCGGGTCTGTACCGTTGGGGCAGCAAACGGCTCTTAGAGCCGTTGCTGCTGCCGACCGTTTCTTTTTTTTTTTAATTTTTTTTTTGTTTTTTCCCACTAATTCACCTATAAATATCCCCTAAAATTCTCAAAAAAAATTACACCTCACTCTCTTACTCTCTCTACTATTATACATCATTTTAAAGAAATTTTTGAACAATTGTGGTGTTCATCAAATAATTGTACAATGAGGCATATACACGATCAAATTTCGATCGTATCGGAAACAAAATTCAACGTCTTCAACGTCTTCAACTCTCTTCAACTCTCAACCTCTTCTCAACTCTTTAATTGCGGAATCGGCAAAGCGCTCCTCCATCTTTTAGCTTTTCTTCTTATTTTCACGGTTTTTTTTTACATACGCGTATTCTACGGTGAACGGTATCAAAATTTCTCTACCTCTCTTGTTAAATTTTTTTTTGCGTTGTAGTTAAAATTATTGTTTGTTTTTTGAACTTCTCTATCTCAACCTTCTTGTTTTTTAGATTTTTTTTGTATAATTCACCGCTCGGTCCGCTCCTACATTGTAGAATTTTTTTTACATATTTTGAGCGCATTACCACATTATGTCTAGATCACGCGGTAGCGGTCGTAGCTGACAAGATTCCTCCTCTTCATGTAGGCCACCAAGTGTCCCAATTAGTGAGCCCGCCCAAGATTACATTGATCATACTATGGAACAATGGGGTACACACGACATGGATGTTGTAGGTGACATTCAATTAGAAGAAGAACAACAACAACAACCCGAAACCACACAACCCCGTAGTAGTAGGAAAAGTAGTGGAGAAACTAGCGATTGGCACAAGTTTTATGAGTATATTCCGGACGAACATATTCCGGGTGTAGGTTTGAAAGTGTGTAAAACATGTAGCAAAACATACAAATTCAAGAGGGGTGACGGTACCGGTACAATTAGTAGACACATACAACATAATCACAAAGAACTTCTTGATCAAATACAAGGCCAACAAAAAATTAACCCTAGGACCGGTCAAGTAGATAGCCACCCTTATGATCCCGAACTCGTTCGTCGGGAAATGGCCCGATTAGTCATTAAGGAAGAGTTGCCATTTTCCTATCCCGAGAGTAGGAACTTGGAAAATTTTAATCAAACGGCCTTAAACCCTCATTTTAAAAGAATTCCGAGAAATACTTGCAAATCGGATTGTTTTAAAATGTATGTTGAAATGAAGGACGCGTTGATTGCAATTTTATGGAGTTTAACTTGTAGGGTTAGTTTAACTTCGGATTGTTGGACGGGTGTCAACAATATTCCAACGATGGGAATAACCTCTCATTGGATCGACAATGATTGGATTCTTCAAAAAAGAACCATATCACTTGCGTCGTTGCCGTATCCCCATAGTGGCGCTGAAATAGCAAACCGTATTATAGAAATTTGTGATGTTTTTCATATTCGCGATAAAATTATGGCTATTAGTTTTGATAATGCATCTAACAACAATGTAGCAATTACTACTTTAAAATCTGTATTAAACCCTCCATCTGACAATATTTTTCATGTTAGATGTGCATGTCATATTATAAATTTATGTGTTCAAGATGCATTAAGAATAGCTGATCCATATATAGTTAAAATTAGAAATTGTGTACATTTCATTGCATTAAGTCCAAACATTTTACAAGAATGGAAAAGTTGGTGTAGGGTTAGAAATGTTCCTTTTAGAAAATTTTCAAAGGATGTTAGACACCGATGGAATTCTACTTTTGATTTATTGAATGTTGTCACCGATTATAAAGCAGTTGTAAATGATTTTTGTATCGCAAAAAATATGCACAATTTTGAAATGACTCCCAACGATTGGTATTTTGCCGAAGCTTTGTTGAAATTTTTAGAACCTTTTAAAACCGCAACTTTAAAGTTTTCAAAAACATATGAATCTACTTCTAGTAGCATTTTTATTGAATTAGTTAGCATGATGCAAATATTTAACGAAATGTTAAATGATCCCTATATTAGTGACATTGTAATACCTGCATTTCAAAAATTTTAGAAATATTATTTTCCTCCTCCTATGTTGATTTGTGTTGCTACTGTTATGAATCCTCGTATCAAATTAGAAGGTACGAAGAATTTGATAGAAATGTTTTTTGCATATTTAGATAACAATGTAGAATTAACAATTGATTGCACTACTTTTTTACTTCAGTTTGAATCTACATTAAATAACTTGTATGATTATTATGATAGACGTTTTGCTTCTAGTAGTACAACTTCTGTAGTTAGTTCTTCTTCTGGTAGTTCTAAAGGTAAGGGTAAAAGTAGAATTGGTGATAGAACATTTAGTCTACTTGAACAAATTCAATCTAAAAAACCTAGGACTAATCAACCAAATGAATTAAATTGGTATAACCAACAGGATACTGAGCCTACTCTTTCCCCACTAGATATTTTACATTGGTGGAAAGAACATGAACACACTTTTAGTATTCTGTCTATTATGGCTAAAGATTTGCTAACTCCTCCTGTCTCTACAGTTGCCTCTGAGAGTGCATTTTCTACGAGTGGCAGAGTTCTATCTGATTACAGAAATCGGTTGAAACCCGAGTCGTTGGAGATGTTCGTTTGCACAGAAGACTGGCTGAAGGCTGAAGATAGGACGCAAGGAAAAGCACTATCAAGTTCTACAAGTGGGAGCAACTCGCCCGAAGAAGAAGAAGAACAACAACAACAACAACAATAGCTTTTCATCTTATGTTAAATTAAAAAAATTGTAGTCAATTAAAATTGTACATAAGAAATATGTTATTGTATAAAACTTATTTGTGAATTGAATTCTTCATTTCGTTATAAATTGTTCAAATTGTATCACTTAAATTCATATGAATAAAATTTCAAAATTTGTTGTCAATTTCACTCTTTCAATCTTATTATTATTATTACGGTTTTGTTTTTGTTTATTAGTATTATTACTTACTTAGTATTATAATTAAACATCATTTGGGGATATTTGATTCAATTTGAAGAATTGTAGTATTATTACTTATTAGTATTATTACTGAATTACATACGTAGTATTATAATTAACCAAATTTTGGGGATATTTGAAGAATTGTAGTACAAATACTTATAAGTAGTATTACTTAGTATTAATATTTTTTAAGAAATGTAATATTCATCAAACAAAAATATGGTTGTTTGTATAATTGTAATATTGTATACATCATTTATAAAATTATTATTATTATTAGTTCAATTTAAGCTACCAAAAAAAAAAAATATATATATATATTTTATTAAACGGGTCGACCCGGCCCAACCCGGGTTGAGCCCTAAAGGGTTCACGGGTTGGGCGGGCCACCCAAATGGGAAATTGACCCGGCCCGGCCCGGCCCGCATAAGAGGCCAACCCGGCCCGGCCCGCATACTCGAGCGTGCCAACCCGCACGGGTTGGACCCGGACCGGCCCGTTCGACCCGTTCGCCACCCCTAGTTATAGGTCGACTTTTCAGAAAGGACTAATAATTTATACAAAAATATTTTCTTCAGTGGACCAGTCGACTGCCTATGAGCTAGGTCGACTGTCCAGAGCAACTTTTTTCAACAATTCTAAAATAAAATGTCAGGCTCGTACTAGTCGACTGCACAGTAGGCCAGTCGACTGTCGGCCTACAGATCTCAAAATTTAGGTCTGATTACAAGATCAAATTCTGAAGCTTTCTAATGATCAATGTTTACGAAAATAGTTCGTATTCAGGAAAATAATAATTCTCAACGAATCTTCATCAGGTATATGTATATATATCACTCAAAATATCAATAAGTCAAGATTTAAGTCCTCATGTTCTAATCAAAATTCTTTCATTAGGGTTTTACAAGATCTAAATTCTTTCACAAATCTAAATCAAATCTGAATTATGAATCTAATGTCCAGGTATTCATACACAAATCTCGACATGTTTTTACCAAACTATTTTAATATTAAAGATCTACTATTTCTTCCACATTATTCACATGATTCATGACACATCACAATATCTATATTGTTCACATCATCCAATCATTACATCATGATATTGGTACACATAGATCAATCAACAAGACGAATCATAATTCTCACAAAATCAGATAAACAAAACAAGTCACACGCATGAAACAAACCACAAAACAATTTCTATATTTCTCACCTTGAATAGAGAATAACCCACAAAAGAATCCTCCTCTTGCTAGATCCAAAGTCTCCTTTCTCCACCAAAATAGATCTCCAAAATACAGTGTTTTTTATCAGCAATGACGGCTGGGAGAAAAATCCCTTAAATATGCCGGATTGATTATTAGGGTTTTACCCGCAACTTTGCAAAACAACCCTTTCCAAAATACAATTTTACATATATAGATCGTTCTTTGGAAATTCCATCAAAACTCATTTAAATTTGGATTTATAAGAAAATACACATTCTAAATCTCAATCAATACTGTTCAAAACGTCCAGAAATTGTATTTTGCACTTTAACCCCTAAATGTGTCGAATTTGCAAAAAGGTCATTCTTTTCTCAAAAATTGCAAATAGTTCCAATTAATTTCAGAAAAATCTGGAAAAATACTAAATAAATCTCAAATATTAAATAAAGATTTTTCATAAGGAAAACTAAATTTTCACACTTCTCATAAAAGCATTTGCATGTGTTTTGCACGTGTACAAAAGATAAATTCTTCTGAAAACATTCATTAAATCGCCAAAAATAAATTTAAATTCATTTTCAAATATAAAAATAATATTTGAAAATACGGGGTTCTACAGTGTCGAACATGTGGAGACATGTCAACAGTTTTGTATTGCATTGTCAGGCAGGGGGTTCGTGTCGTGATTGAGTGTGTTGAGGATGCTCTACAAGATCCACCAGAAGAACAGGTTGGAGTTCAGATTCTATCTCACTCCACGTTGGCGGGGTGAAGTTGATTGATAATCCTGATTCGATCAAGTCCTGGAGAGAGAAGTACTTTATCATTCGCAGTCGTGAGCCATGGGGGATTCCCATGACTTGGAGTGAGGAGGTGCCGAAGAGGGCAAAGATTGATCCGATTCCGAGTCCCGAGGAGGACATGGTTAGGGCTCAGCTTTGCGTTAGAGAGAGGTGACCATAGAGTTTCTCTTCAGGGTGGGTCTCGGTCCGATCAATCCTAGTATGCATCTTTATTTTCATTGCATTTTACTTTTGTGCTTGTAGTTATCTCCTCTCTTTTTCTTCACTGAACACTTGGAGTTTTGTTTGGCGGTGGCGATCAGCATGGATTTTGACCCGATTGATGCCAAACGCTCGGGGTTGAGTAGCAAATCCCCTTAAGAAAAGAAGAGGAAGAAGACGGTTACTAGGCCTGCGCCATCGAAGGTCACGAAGGGACCGACGAGTGTTGCTTCGGGAGGGGGGACTTAGGGTCTCCATCCACTCCCTCGACTACCCCTGCCGCCGATGGATTCTCTTTAGCCTCTGCTCTTGCGCTCGAGGCTCCTCCTCTTACTGTGAGGCTGACGCGATCTTAACAGATTAGTTGAAGAGGATTTTCATCTCGGATTGGCAGGTCAGGAGGCACGATGGCTTCCTTGGAGATTTGGTGAGTTGCATGCAGGCGATTCATCATCTCGTGACCCCCAAGGATAGGGCTGTGCTGGCTATGGGGTCGGTTGGTGATTCGGCCTTGGAGATTGCTGGGGCCAATATGGCGGTATGTCTTTATAATTTTCTTATTATATTAGTCTTTTTGTTTTTGTGAAACGGGAGTAGTTATCTTCTTCTTTGTGATTCTGAATCACTCTATTCTTGTAGATCACTTGTCACTTTAGCCACCTGCTGAAGAATGGTGGAGCAGGAGGAGTTGAAGGCAACGACTGATAGAGCGAGGGCGGAGCAGTCGAAGACCGTTAAGCAGTTGGAAGAAGCGACGCTTTGAATGGAGACTCAAGCGATGCAGATCACTCTGTTGGAGGCCGCCTTGGCCAAGGAGAAGGAGGAAGTGGCCCGGGAGAGAGAACAGGTGGCCAAGGAGACGGAGAGCGCTGCGAGGGAGAGAGAGGATGCAGTGGCATAGGCGAAGCTCGAGGCGGAGGAGCTTCTTGCTACGAACATGGAGAAGCCATATGCTAGAGCTATGCAGGACGTGAACGAGCAAGTCCCAGGTTTCGATAGCTCGGGGGATGCGTTGTTCAAGACGGCTCCTACCTCGGCAGAGGAGCAGGGGGAGGAAGAGGAAGAAGAGGACGCCGCAACAAAGACTTCAGGAGTTGCGGGGGGAGTTGGTGATGAGCCTCCCTTTCATGTGGTTCCATCGACCGAGGTGGACCCTTGACTCGTCTACTTTTCTTTTTATTTTTTGACTTAGTCTTTGGTTCTTTGTATTTGTCTAATAGTGAACTGGCCACCACTTGATGTATTTCGAATTGCAATGAAAATTCTTTTGGTGTTTGATACTTGTGTCTCCTTTACTGATGACTGTTTTCGAAGTGTTGGATTTGAACTTTTGAGTCTTTGTGTGTTCTATGACCCCTGTTGTGCTATCGTAGTAATCCAACGCTCTTTTCTACTAAGAGGTCGTCATGTATGCTGGGTTCAACCCTCGCGATAGGGAGATTTCCCATCTCTGTACTAAGCTCCGCGTGGTAGAGTTGGGACTTTCTTGCTCATCGGAGAAGCTCTTTAGGGCAGAAGTAGAGCTTGGCCATTTAAGGAGAGCATTGTTCCGAAGGGATATTGAAAATAGGTGTTTTGACGAACGTCTTCGGAAGAAACCTTTGGTCGAAGTGGTGGATTATCCTTATGATAGCAGGGTTTCTGTTGCTGAGGTGAGGGTTGGAAGGAGCTCAGAAGTGAAATCTCTTCGCCAGTTGTTGCTCGTAGCTACCACCGAACGAGACGAGTTGAAAAATGTAATATTAAAGAAGAGCTTAAAAGTGGCTCAACTGAAGAAAGCAGTTCCCGAGCTTTCGGGGGAGACCAACCCTGGTGGTTCGGCATGCGTGAGTACGTTTCGCTAGAAGATTAGGGTGAAGGGCGCCCAACTCAAGGAGAGGCTTGTTGAACAGGAAGTGGAGATCCATTGGCTGAAGCGGCTCCTTGAGGGTGTTAAGACGAGAAGTACTTCCTGCTCCCATGACGAGATAAATAAGGGGAGGTCGTTTCACGAGTTGGCTTTGCACCCGTATGAGACCTCAAGAAATCTAGGAGATACCCAGAGTGGGGTGGCCGGTTCATTAAGTGTTGCCTTTATTGAAGAAGTCAGGCGTGTTGATGGTCGCGTGGCTCATACATAGTCAGCAGGCTTGGTTTTTCCTTCTAATCAATCAAGGGAGCGGAGCGGTGCTCTTCTGCCCCGAGGGGGGCGTAAGCCATGCGTGTCTCTTAATAGAAACATCCCTTTGCCATGAGGAGGGAAAGATAACTCCGATGGAGACTTGTAATCTTTTAGAGACTTGTAATTTTGTAAAAGACTTGTAATTTTGTAAGATACTTGCAATCTTGTAAAGACTTTTTCTCCAATAATGAAATTCTTGTAACCAGATGTTAATGTGGAATGAAAATCTTAGTGTTCATGCTTTGTCTCTTTGTATGACGTCTTTCGTGTTTGGGGTTATTTTGGGAGCACTCGAGTGGCGAGCCCGGCTCTGCATTCTTGCTCGGAGGCAAGAGGCATAGCGACCCTGTGAACCACGAATGGACTCCGAACAAGGTGACGACGAGTTTTGGGAGCATTTGAATGGCGAGCTGCACTTCACATACCTGTTCGGGGACAAGTCGCTAGAGGGATCCTACGAACCATGAATGAACTCCACACTTGTTTGGGTTGTTTTGGGAGCACTTGAGTGGCGAGCTGAACTCTGCATACTTGCTCGGGGGCAAGAGGATAGAGCGGCCCGGTAAACCATGAATGGACTTCGAATAAAGTGACGACGAATTTTGGGAGCATTCGGATGGCGAGCCGTGCTCCGCATACTTGCTCGAAGGCAAGTAGCTAGAAAGTTCCTATGAATCATGAATGGACTCCACACTTGTCCGGATTGTTTTGGGAGCACTCAAGTGGCGAGCCAAACTCCACATACTTGCTCGGAGGCAAGAGACTAGGGTGGCCCTGTGAACCACGAGTGGACTCCGAATAAGGGGACGACGAGTTTTGGAAGCATTCAAACGGCGAGCTGCACTCTGCATACTTGTTCAGGGACAAGTCGCTAGAGGGACCGTACGAACCACGAATGAATTCCACACTTGTCCGGGTTATTATGGGAGCACTCGAGTGGCAAGCTGAACCCTGCATACTTGCTCGGGGTCAAGAGGCTAGGGCGGCCCTATGAACCATGAGTGGACTCCGCACTCATGGTTTTGGGAGCATTCGAATGGCGAGCCGTGCTCCGCATACTTGCTCGAAGGCAAGTAGTTGGAAAGACCTTATGAACTATAAATGGACTCCGCACTTATCCATTAGGGTGGTTTTGGGAGCACTCGAATGGCGAGCCGTGCCCTGCATCCTTGTTCAGGTGCAGGTGGCTAGAACGGCTCTATAAACTATGAATGGACTCCGAACAAGGTGATGACGAATTTTGTGAGCATTTGGATGGCGAGTCGTGCTCCGTACACTTGCTCAGGGCAAGTGGCTAGGGCGACCCTATAAACTATAAATGAACTCCGCACTTGTCCAGGGTTGTTTTGGGAGCACTCGAATGGCGAGCAATGTCCCGCATACTTGCTCGGGTGCAAGTGGCTAGAGTGGCTCTATAAACTATGAATGGACTCCGAACAAGGATGACGACGAGTTTTAGGAGTACTCGAATGACGAGTTGTGCCCCGCACACTTGCTCGGTGGCAAGTGGCTAGAACGACATTATGAACCATGAATGTACTCCGCACTTGTCCATAATTATTTTTGGGAGCACTTGAATGGTGAGCCATGCTCTGCATACTTGCTCAGGGGCAGGTGGCTAGAGCGGTTCTATGAACCATGAATGGACTCTGAACAAGGTGACGACGAGTTTTGGGAGCACTCAAATGGCAAGCCGTGCTCCGCACACTTGCTCGGAGGCAAGTGGCTAGAGCGACTCTATGAACCATGAATGGACTCCGCACTCTTTTGTTGGGGTGCTTAGTGAGTAGATGGTGTTGCTCGGGGCAAACCATGTGCCTAACTCATTGTTTGCATCCGATAGAATTATACAAGAATTTTTCAAAGGAAAAGACTGAAAATTTATTGAAAAAGTGAAACTAAGCGGTTACTTTGATGCTAACCTTTATTACATAATGTGATCGTTATAATTGTCAGCCTTTATTGCATGTTTGAAGCTAACTATTAAGGGAGGGTGTTAAGCACCCTTGTTGTACTTCTTCAGATGCTCAGTGTTCCAAGTGAAGATTTTTCGGTTCTTCCTAATGCAAGTGATGAGTTGCTCATTGACTTGATGGGGGAGTGCCTTGCTCCCCCGAAAATACTTAGCTTGATCTTCTTGGGATAAGGAGATTTCTGCTAGTTTTTTTAAGGGTTCAGAGCTGGCTTATCCCCTATCTTGGGAGAGCTCCATAGCGTTGAAGGGAAGGACCGAGCCCCCCATTGTGGCGGTGTAACATGTCTGAGTAGCTTCTTGGCTTCCTTTGGCTTCCCCTACCCCTGCCGTTGTAGGAAACTTCATCTTCATGTGGTAGGATGAGGCAACCGCGTGAAGGGCTGCTAGTCCCGGCCAACAAAAAATGGCATTATAGACGGACTTCATGTCGATAACCATGAAATCGAGTGCTTCCGTGCGGGTAGTTGGAGCTTCCCCATAGTTACGGTTGACTATTCCCTCGATTAGAACTGGAGCTCCGGAGAATCCATGGAGAGTGAACCCAGCGGGCTTGAGACGGTCTCGCTTAAGCATGAGGTCCTCGAAGACATTCAGGAAGAGCATGTTTACCGAGCTACCGTTATTTACCTGGATGCGGCACACCTCATGATTGGTCATACATATGTTGATTACTAGTGCATCGCAGCAAGGTGTTCGAACACCTTTAAGGTCTTAGTCTGAAAATGTGATCGAGATCCCCGAGTTGTTGGAAGTGGGGGTATTATGCACCGACTTCACTTCTCGGAGAAACTCTTTTCTGGAGGAGTTAGATGATCCCCCATAGGTCCCTCATGGATTGAGTGAAATATCTCCATGCGCCCTGAGCCTTGGGACTCGGCTGGTTTCTCTGGTCGCTTATTGGCTCCTCTTGGAGGAGGGGTTCGGTGTCATTTTCCTGAGCGAATTTGGTGAGGTGCCCACATTGGAGCAGCCCTTCAAATTCGTCCCTGAGGGATCGACAGTCATCTGTGATATGCCCGTGATCTTTGTGAAACTCGCACCATCTGTTTCCATCTCTTCTTCTACTTGGGATGTTTATCTTGGGGGGAGGTCGAAGGAGTCCCTCCTTGCGAACTTTCATGAGGATTGTAGAGATATTGGTGTTAAGTGGGGTGTACTTCTCAAAATGAGGCATTGGAGATGGACGACGATGACCTGTGGCATCCTTCTGGGACTTACTAGGTTCGTCTTCGTTGGTGCTCTTCCGTTTATTCCCGGATGAGGTCACCTTCTGTTCTTGAGGTCGAATTGCATCCTCCACTCAGATTCTTGACTCTTTGAAGGAGGTCGGAGAAGTCCTGTAGAGGTCTTTTGACAAGAGAGGCTCTGAGGTAGTCATGATTTATATTGTGCCTGAAGGCAGTAGTTGAGTGAGGGAATGGATCGGGACTCGGCTATGAAGCGCTGAGCATAACTCTTGAGGGACTCCCCGTCTCTTTGCTTCAAGTCAAGTAGGGAGGCACTTATCTTCTCTATCTTGCGGCTGGTGATGAAGTGCGTGAGGAAGGGCTCCTCAAGTTGGTCGAAGGAAAAGATGGACCCTGGAGGGAGACGAGAGAACCACTCCCATGCAGATCCCTTCATGGTTGCTGAGAAAGTCTTGTAGAGGAGGAAGTCGGATGCCTGGTGGATCATCATGAGGGTTTTAAAACTCGCAATGTGGTTTACCGGGTTGGACTCCCGTTGTACGACTCGAAGGCTGGGATCTTGAAGTTGACCGGCACAGGGGCATCGATGATTTTTCTGGAGAAAGGGGGTCTGGAGGGACGGTAAGTTTCTTCATGTCTTCCTTCTTCTTGCTTCAGCAGCACTAGACAATCTTTCATCTTCTGGAGGTATTGGAGGACGACGTTGTCTTGCTCTTCGGATCTAGTGGACCCATGGGACTCTTCATGTTGAGGAGGAGTGGCACAGTGATGGCTAGTTTGTCGGGTCCTGCTTGGAACAGTGTTGAGGGCTTTAAGGATTTCATCTTTGAATTCTCGAAACTCTGCCTGGGTGATAGGTGCTTCTTCCCCTCTTTCTCTCCTGGGAGTTGGTCGGCTTGTTGGAGTAAGGTTCCATCCCCCCCCCCCCCCCCCCCCCCCGAGGAGTTCTTCTGTGTCCCCTTGGAGAATGATGGCTCCTTCGCCCTTTAGGAGAGGGAGTTCTTCTTCGCTCTCTGGAAGATAGGGTTCTTCTGCGTCCCCAACTCCGGGGAGAGGGGCCCCTCGTGTCTTCTTGGTGTGATGGATGGGGAGGCTGTCCCTTACTCACGGTCTGCTTGAGCGGCCCTGACATTCAGACTCTTGCTGTTTGGAGGTTATGAGATGACAAAGGTCTTGCTGCGGCTGAGGTGCTTCAGGAGGCATCGTAGAGGGTGTGGAGGTGTAAACTGATCCTATGTTCTCTCCAATCTATTGTGCAGGGTGCTGACTTCTTCAGGAGCCCCCCGGTGGAGCCTCTCTAGAGGGAGGTTGGGTAGGTTGTTCTGGATGAGGAGGTTGATCCAGTTGAAGGGTAGGAGGGACGTCCTCATGAGGAGGAAGAAGAGGGTTGGCTTGACGGCTTGAGGCCGCCTTCCTTTTCCCTTTCGAAGGCATGGCCAAAAACTGTTTTCACCGACGAAGTTTGGTCGGATTGCTTTTTCTGTTTCCATATACGACACTAATCTGTTGCTGCTTTTTTCTGTGTGGAAGCAAAAAAGATGATATGAGTTCTTTTAAAAACAATAAAAAACTAACATTTTTTGACTTTCGCCGATGTTGACTGTTTTCAACTGATGTTGACTTCTCAATTTGACTTGTTTGCACCGTTGGATCTGATCTGGATGGCGACGATCGCTCCAGTTGACCTGCAAAAGTCTGAAACACCGGGGTTGACACCGACGACAGACCCTCCGATGCTCAAGTTAGAATTCAAGAAGAATATGAGTGAACTTTTGTTGGAAAAATACCGATTACCTCGTTCTTGTGGAGGTAGGGGGAATTTATAGTCGCTTTGGGGTCAGTTTCAAGATAATAATTTATCTATACTTTTCGGTGTTTTTGGATTGAATTTATCTCTTCTTCATGAAGAGATAAGAGAGGTGGGAGAGATTGAGTTGAAATTCTTCTCATGATAAGAGATGGTTTTTTAACCGTCTCTTGTGGATAATATTAGTTTAAATCATATTTAAATATTATGGACTCATTTATATTGGGCTATTATGACAACCCAGTAAGACAGATCCATTTTGGGTTATTGCACTTGAGAGACGCTCAATTTCTGTTCATGGACTCGTTTCTAGTGAAATTTACCATTTTATCCCTGAGAGCTTTAAGATTTGTGCTCGATTTGAGCCATCCCGATTTGGTTCTATTTTACCCATATCATATATATATACATAGAAAAGTGAGCCGCATATAGAGTGAAGAAATTTTTCTCATACAAAGTGATTATATTCACTTGGTGGGGTCCTTATGGAAGATCCGCTCCGTCCATCATGTTTATCATGTTAATGGATGTATGTGTAGAAAAAATCAAGTGGTTTGGAGGCAATTTACCCATGCATCATGTGATTGAAAAATAAACGAGTTCAACTGTAATACAAATCGAACCACAAATTGGATCCATATGATGCATGGGTGAATGACCTCCAAACCACTTAATTTTTTCTATACATACATCCACTGGCATGATAAACATGATGGACGAAATGGATCTTCCATGATTGCCCCACCAAGTGAATTTAATCACTTTGTATGAGAAAAATTTCCTCATACAAATATGAGGCTCACATTACTCATATATATATATATATATAGAGAGAGAGAGAGAGAGAGAGAGAGAGAGAGCAATGCTCCATTGTAAACGGGTCCCGTACGAACGGGTATGCAAACCACTAAAGTCGTTGTTTGAAATAACGGCTAAGCCGTTGTTCTGAATATAACCTAAGCCGTTGTTGCTCCGAACAACGGCTTAGGTTAAAAATAAACGAAGCCGTATTTCCGAACAACGGCTTTAGTCGTTTGCGAACAACGGCTTTAGTCGTTTGCAATGAAGCATTGCTTATATATATATATATATTATTTTTTTTATTTTTTATGCCCTTCTCAATCTACTCAAATTCTTTATCTTGGCACACTCGGCAATTCTGACACTTTGGTTTCAGAGGAACATATGACTTCAGAGGTAACTCATGGTTTCTATGATATTAAATATTATGACTGAACTTATAATTTTTAGTTTTGTCAACTCAAAGTTCCAATAGTCTAAGTAAACACCTGCTAAGTTCTCTTAGTTTTCTTGTTTGTGATAGCTTTGCAAGGAGATGCTTCTGAGGAAGCTACATCAGTGAGACGCCATTAAGTATGTCAGATATTGAAATTTGTTATTTCATTGTTTCAAAATGTTTTATTTCAACTTGCCTAATAAAAACATAGTAATAAACCTATCTTTGGAATATATCTATTCATGTCTGGTACATATAAAAAGTTAAAGTTTATATCTACTACCTAAAGAGATTATGGCAGATCACATTTTGGGAGTAGAATCAAGAAATTGGAAAATAAGCATTTTTTCAGGAAATCAAATTAGTCGTTTTACGGATAGGCTAATCATCCAAGGAAATTCTTAAAAAAGTGTCGGAAAGATTGAAGTACAAAATAAAGTATATTCAGATAACATGAGATAATTTAATTGCTTTTATTTAAGAAACAAGCTTGTGAGTGATGTGTATAATGCAGTACTGCGGCGACAACTATTCCATTATTAGATAGAAATGTGTGCAATTTGTAATTTAATTATATAATTTTGAAATAGTGAGTGACCGGTTTAACTATTGAGACAATTCCTTTAACTTTTGTGCACTTTAAGAAACTTTTGACAGAGATCATCAGTAACATCACTTTCTGATAAACTTACCGCTACTCAGTGCCATTTAGCAATAACAATGAAGCACAACGAACTTCCACTTTGCACAGTGAAAATTTCAATCCTGCAATGCCGATTGCCAAGAGGCACAAATCGAAGGTGACAATCATCTAGCTCAGCAGAGGCTCATAATATCTTCAAATTCTTTATTATGCTCCATTGTTAGTGTATCATTCATATTTTGTAACATTTGTGGACAATGGATTCCTACATGACTAGAATGCTATTTATATTAAAGGTTTGACAATCAATAACATGGCAATCTAGCTGTAAGCTAAACTGTTGATTTTATGAATCTGGCAGAATCTTCAAGAACTTTGTCTTCATTGAGACAGAAAATAGATTGGCTAAAGAATTCATCTGTATTTTCCCTTGTGAAATATATCTCATCATTTGTTATTCAATGCTGGTGGTAATGCTTGGCAAGCGTATCATCTTTCTGCTTCTTCTAGATCTTTGAAGGCCACAAACTCGTTATTAAGGAATGTGGAACAACCTGTATTGTCAATAGTTTTAATACCCTTTATAATTATTTCATCCATTTCTTATAGGCTTGAGCTCCATTACCATCAACAAATTTGATGGGAAAAAGGCATAGTTGGCGATGACTCTTTCTTGACTTGTGAATGTTCAAAACGTTATATTGGTTATATACATTTCATCACATTTTGAGTTCAACTTTGAAAGTTCTCACTTCTAGTTCTCCTTTCAGGCCAGTCACTCTCTACAGGAAGAGATCAGGGAAACAAATTCCATCTTGAACACTACAATTGTCGAGATAGTTGATCATGATTTTATCCTTTCTCCAGCTCCCTTAGTTGATGGGACAATGATAAAATGTACTTTTCTACCTGTATCTTTCACTCAGGATTGGATCCAGCACCTCTTCTCATCTCCTTCGGTGAGTTAAAACTGCCAACAAACTGTTATCCCATACACATTTCACTATGCATATTATCTCCAAAATAATTCATATCTTTTTTTGTTGCAGACTCAAATCCCAACTCTGAAGTTGTTTGTTAGTTCAGCCTACTCCGTCACTTCCCCGAGACTAGTTAGTGGACCAAAGTATGCAAGTTAATTTTTGTGAGCTAATTTATCCTTGGATGTTCTTATCAAAGCATTAAGATTTTCCTCTTTCTTTGTTCATTTTTCTAACATTTGATCTTACACTACGGAGATTGACAGTCTTCTAGACATATTATGGGATACGCGTTCGAAAGTTCCCTCCAGAATATGACTAAGCCGGTTTCAGTCAAAGAAATGGCGAAGAGTTGGGATGCATGTGTTCTTAAAGCAAGTGAAGGATATGTTAAGCATCGTTATGAATGCAAGAACTGTTTGGGCAAATGATGAGAGGGTGATGTAAATATACTGATTGAACATGCAGACTGGGAGGGCCTGCCCTGAGTTCTCGGGCACCTAAGGCAAAATGTCCAAATAATTGTTTTTTGGGTCCCTAATAACAGTTTTTTTATGCATAAAATACGTGCCTATTATATCTATATCTTATACTAATTGGAGAGAGTCTATCCCCTCTTTCCTTTCTTTATTTTAAAATAGAGAAAGGAGAGCAGAAGTAGGGATTCCTATTTAACTAACACGTGCACTATGCATGATTTTTATTATAAAAAAAATATAAAAAAATATTAATCCCTCAAACATAGTCTCTTCTCTCACTTTTCCAAACCACCCCCCCCCCCCCCCCCCCCCCCCCCCCCCCCCTCGGCAACTTCAGTAATATTCGATTGTATAATATTATGGTTTTGCAGTGATTCTCTGAAACTATCTGCTTATGTGAAGATAAAATGAAAATTTCAGTAATTACGGTATAAATAAAATTCATAAATTTCTTTCAATTCCCTCACAGTTTTTGGGAGTTCTATATAATTTTATGAGTTTCTCAAAATTATTTTAGGATGTGCAATTTGCACAGATACTCTGCAGTTGAAACCCTCCTCGTTAAGCTAAACATATATGCAAGCTGTTGAATTACAAGTCTAAAAGCAAATCAACAGGTCTTGTTTGGTCATCGCTTGAGGTTATGGCCACAGTTTTGTTCAAAGAACCAGATCCTACAGAATTAGTTAAACAATTGAAAGCATGCCATCAAATTAATTAAACACACAATTTTAACAATCAAAGAGCAATGAAAAACCAGAGTAGCTAAAAGAACTTTCACCACTCAACCAACTCTCTGGGCCATTTATCTCATCAATCAGCGATGACCAAGCGTGGAAGGGAGGTGGAGACAGAGAGACGACCTTTGAAGAGAGTTGACGAGAGAGTGCTTGCAGTGGAGGCTGAAAGACACCATGGGAGTGGTGCATCGAGAGAACTTCGAGGGATCCATATAGGACAGTCAAGGGAGAAAAGCAGAGGCGTGAGGAGAAGGCTATTGAAGTAAGATGGAGGAGACGGAAAGCCATTAACTCTGGCGAGCGGAGGAGACTTAATAGAAGAACCTATCTAGAGGTTACAAGGAATGCCAGAGAAAGCTACAAACAACCAAAAGAACACCAAAGACATCCATCACCGGAGGAGGAAACTAAAAAAAGGGAAGATGAAGAGGGCGAGTGGATTCTTGTGCGGCCAAAGAAGATTAGAAAGGCGGAGAAGAATCAACAACAAAGTGATTCGGAGTCACAGATATCTACCAGAGACCTTTAATGTCATAAGTGTGCACAAAGGGCCACACAATCCACGATTGCACCAATGCATGGTTTTGCTACACTTGCAAGAACTTCGGGCACATCTCGAAGAACTGCACAAGAGTCAAAACTCCGGCGAGCTCTCTACCCAAGGCAAAACCAGTGATGCCGAATCCAACAACACAAAGCGCTAATAGCGAGACACAGGGGAGCGATGCAGGGGGGAAGGAGAACAACTTCAGCAGTTATTACCCCTACTCCGATAATGGTGGAGTTCGAACGATGCTTCAAGATGTGCGCGATGATCAAAGCACGTACAGGCTATCCCTCGATTGAAGAAATAGAGGAACTGCTGGAAAACATACCCAACAAAAAGTTCCGACTGCAAGTGGAAAGTATAGCGATTATCATAGCATGATTTCTTCGTACAGTGGTCAAATGAGGAGAGGATTAAAGTAATGATAGCTCTTAAAGGGCTGGAAGGAAAAGACAGCTATATCACCTTCGTCCGTTGGTCGCGCAAATTTGGAGCTCTGAATGTGGGACGTTTACCGTCGGTTGGGATTAGGATATTCTCAACCTTCCATTCCACTGTTGGGTTCTATCAGGGTTCCAAAACCTTGTTAGAGGGTTTGGGTATGTCATCGAAATCGATAGGAATACCACGGTCTAGAATCGAATAGAGTATGCTCGTATTCGTATTGGGGTTGAAGAATTGGCTACAGTCCCATCCAAGATCCGAGTGGAATTTGAGGACGAAATTTATGAGGTGAACATGATAATTGAAAGGAAAAAAAATGTCTCCTTTAGGGGTTTCAGGGAGAGTGAGGCGGGGGGAAGAAACAGAGGGGTCCGAGCATTCGATCGAAGAAGAAATACAGGGACTGTATGTGGGAAAAGCTAATCATGGTCGTCAAAGGCCGATGAATCAAATAGGTGAATTCCAACCATTGGATGTCAGGGGGGGATGATCCTGATCGCTCGTTCAAAATTAAAGACTCAATAGTACGAAATACTGATGGTGGAACCCAGGGGAATTCCACTTGTCATGATGCAGTTGGAGCGGAGATTGAGGGACACAACATTCGAAAGGGCACAACAAGCGAAGGGTCCAATAGAAGCACAGTGAAGAGTATAAGTACAATGTTGGAGGATTGATGAGGAATCTTGAAACGACAAGTGGACGAAAGGCTCGAGGAGGGGACAAGTTTTGCGACAAAAGGTAGTGACATTATGTCACTATCAAGGACAGAGCTCGAGGAAAAAATAAAGGAGGTTGTTTTCGAACTTGCGAAGGGGATCCCGGGTCTTGGGCTGGGGGGGCCTGAAGGAATTTAAGGAATTTGGGCCTGGTAGTATAATGCCGTCTAACAACATTAATGCTGAAATAGGCCTCAATTTTAATAAACAAATTCATGAGACGCTAGGGGTCATACTGGGAGGAGAGAAGCTAAGCGAGTGCTCAGATGAAGAGGAATCTCTCGAGGAAAGAATTGAAAATATAGAGGGAGGTAGTAGGATTTCAGGAGAAGATGAGACAAAGGAAAGAGATAACGCTGATAAGGAGGACGGGACAGGAGGAAAAATTATAGGAAACGACATGATTGGGGCACTAGTCGACATCAATGGAGGAGCTATTGGCTCAGAGTCAAATACGGAGGAGTGCGAACAGAAAGTGAGAGAAATAGCGGGCTACAAACGAAAGAGCAAACATCACATGAACAAATGGGGAGCACAGGGACCTAGCAAGGAGGATCTTATCAAAGCAGCGGCAAAATTTAAGGAACCAACGTCTGCATGTGGAGGTATGACAAGTGATAATTTGCTTATTACTAGCCTTATGTTTGATAATACACTTATCTATTACGCTAGTCTGTTCGGTCTTGCCATGGGCTCTAATATAAATGAACAAGTTGAGATGGTAAAAATCATTAAAGGTGAGGCTAATAGATTATGTTTATAGACTTAGATGGTCTTTGGGGGAATTCCTATAGACTGAGGTGTTTTATAGTTTCTCCAATGTTATACATATTTTGGAATGTTAGGGGATACGCCAGAGGTCTAAGAGGAGACTTATAGCGACACATTAGTTTAAGTTAAGAGTAAACCATCGATAGTAGCCTTACAAGAAACAAAGATAGAAAATATGAGTTTGGATGAGTTCCAAGGAATTAGATGTCTTAGGAATTTTGATTGGCGAATCAAAACGACTATTGGGCAATCAGGGCGAATTGCTATAGGTTTTTATCCTACTATCTTTGAGATTATTGAGGAATTTGTGGGAAATTTCTCGGTATCGATTATCCTGAGAAGGAGAGGTGATAACTGGATGGTTTCGTCTATTTATGGTCCATACGATCCTAGAAGTAGAGGCATTTTTTGGGAAGAGCTTAAATCAGTTCGAAGTCATTGGGTGGGGCCATGGGTAGTAGGGGAGGACTTTAACATCACTAGTATCAATGTGAACATAGAGGTAGAGGTGCGAGCCATCACGACATGAACAGCTTTAACCAGACCATCAACGAGTTACAACTCATTGAGATGAAGCCTACAGATAAGAAATACACCCGGACTAACATGCATGCTAACCCTACTGATATGGCTAAAAATGGGATTAAATCGGGACCGTTCAAGTCGGACACGAATCTTAAAGCTCAGGGGTAAAACGGTAATTTTACCTACAAACGGGTCTGAAATGGAAACTGGGTCTTTCTTCAAAGCCCAATAACCCATAAACGGATCTGTCGTACTGGGTATGGGTCCCAACCCGTTACAAACCAGTTCAGAAGGATAAAGAAGAATTCAGATTCATAATTATCCCTAAGAAGTGATCTTAACCGCTTTTATCCATTCACACCGGGAAGTAGAGACATGTTCTTATCTTGAAACAGATCCCTAAGGTGATAAATACCCCTCTCCCCTCACTGTTACATGGTAATCAATACTTTTCCAATAAAAGCTCTTTCTTAATCATTCAGATTACTGACAAGAGCGTCGGAGGGTGCGTCGCCGTGATCCATCACGGTGTCACGCACTTTTTGCAGGTTCGCAACAGCGGCAAGAGACCAAGTTAACACATTGGTGAAGGTCAACAGGTCAACAGGTTTGCTTTATTGTTTCCTCCAAGAATCTACAAATTCATCTGTTTGCTCCCACACCAAAATCAGCAACAACAGATTGGCGCCGTCTGTGGGAAGCGAAAAAGCAACCCGACCTAACTTCAGCGAGACTAGTTTCAAGCCATGCATCCAAAACAGAAGGGGAAGGCAGCAGCCTCCAGCTGAAGAACCACTTCTCTTTCTCCTCCCCCTCCTCCAGCTCAAGGTGCTCCTCCTCAATAGGCCCCTCCAGGGTCTCGAGGGGCTGCCCAGGGGGGCTCTCGTTGGAGTCGTCCGAAGCAACATCCTCCTCATGACCATGTCCCGGGTCCCAATCCTTCAGTTGAATCTATGGCTTCTCAAAGACCTCCCGAGCGGGATCTTCGTCAAGTGATTGCCGATCGCCAAAAGGGGGTCGACCTCCGAACTCGCCTGAATGGATGGCGAGCCCTTGGGGGAGTCCATCAACCTGAGCAACCAGGGGCCTCAAGAATCTAGACCCCCCCGCCGACCAAGGACCAGAAGATGCCCTCCCCTGAGGAGGCGAAGAGAGTCCCCTCAGCGTCATCGGAGGAGAACTCATTCTCCAGTAAGCCGAGCCACACATAGGGATCGCTAAGCTGTAGAGGCACCAGTCACAAGGGCAGATCTTCAAGACTTCCAAGCGGCAGTCTTACGGGCCTCAATATCACCCCAAATAACGACCAGAGGCCACCTACTCATGAGCCAGCTAAGAGCCACTGCCTTCACAATCCTTGTCCTCCTCCATCTCCAAGCTACCATCGCCGCAGCCCCAGTCCACTCTCGTACGAAGATGAGTCTCGGGGCTCAGTAAGATATGATCAAAGAGAATACTCAGTCTACCGCCGTCTCCACGAGATGGAAAGGCGCCTCAGCCAAATTGACAGGGAAGAAGAGCAACGGGCGATAAACCTTTGTCCGAGCAGACCTCCATTCTCCCGTACCATCATGGAGGCCCCCCTCCCAGAGAACTTCAAGCCACCTCACTTCGAGGCATATACTGGGGAGTCGGACCCCGCAAATCACATAGAGTTTCAAAACTCTCATGATGATCCACCATGCTTCAGACGTCCTCCTCTGCAAGATATTCCCTGCCACGCTGAAGGGGCCTGCGAGAGAATGGTACTCTCGACTCGCCCCGGCCTCCATCTTCTCATTCGATTAGTTCGAAGGGATCTTCCTTACTCATTTCGTGAGTAGCCGCCGGGCCAAGAAAACAAGTGTATTTCTGGTGACCCTCAACCAAGAAAAGGGTGAACGCCAAAGGGATTACGTTCGACGCTTCACCGCCGAAGCCCAGTCCATTTCCTCCCTTAACCAATCAGTAGCCTCTGCCGCATTCGAGCGCAACGTCACTAACGCTCGCCTCAAGGCGTCCCTTGCCAAGAAGCCTCCTCGGGACTTCTCAGAACTCCTACTTAGGGTGGAGAAGTACATACGAGTGGAAGAGGCTCTCAACCCCCCTACTCTTGAAGAATCATCTTCCGGGAACAAATGGAAGAATACGAACGAAGAGGGGTCCCAAAAATTCCAGAAGGACGACAATGGCCAGTGCCGCCCGACTCCTCGTTTTGAGAAGTTCACCCCCCTCATTGCTAATATCTCAGAAGTCCTTATGGAGGTGGACAAGGAAGGGCTACTCTGCGCTCCTCCTAGAATGAATACCTCTGGCAAGAAGAGGAACAAGGATAAGTGGTACCGCTTTCACAGGGACCATGGCCACGACACGGATGATTGTCGGGCTCTCAAGGAGGAGATCGTAGAACTCATACAGCGGGACACCTGACCAAGTTCGTCCAAAAAGATGGGGCCGAGCTTCCCCCCTGAGGAGCGTACAAGCGAACAGAGAAGCCCGCCGAGCTTCAAGACTCAGAACCAGGGGCCGTCTTCCACTTCATCCAAGGAGGTCCAATGAAAGGAGAACCCAGCTCCTCCCAAGAGGCCTTCACCTTATCATAGAAGTAGGATCTTGTTTTTCAATAAGGCCGATGCTTGTAACCCGGCCAATAGCATGTAATAATGGCTCGCCCTATTGAAGCGGCCACTTAGTTTATTTCAATATAACTTTACATTTTTTTATTGAAAATTATTGCTCTTGCTTCATCGCTATCACTCTGAGTCACGACTCGCTAAATGGTGAGTTCAGAGTCCAGCTTCTCCTGCGTGGCTGCTCCCGCAACTTACTAAGCTCAAAAAATGAGTTTGGAGTCCAACACTTGGTTCGACGTTGCTTTAGCCGCTTGCAAACAAGCAAAGGCGGGGCAGCTCACCATTCAGAGTTGCTCTTACAACTCGTTAACCCCCTCTAACAACGAGTTCGGAGTCAAACATTTGGCTCGATTCTGCTTCAAATTACTCGCTCATAAGTAGGTAAGAAGTGGTTCGCCATTCGGAACTGCTCCCACAACCGTTAAATTTCTCTTAAACGATGAGTTCGAAGTCCAACACTTGGCACGATTCCGCTTCAAATTACTCGCTCATAAGCGGGTAAGAAGTGGTTTTCCATTCTGAACTGATCCCACAACCGTTGAATATATCTTAAACGACGAGTTCAGAGCTCACAACTCTCTCCTAGAGTTGCTCATCAAACTTGTCTCCCAAATGGCTATCTCCTAGAGCCATGCTTTTCGCTCTGCTCACCTCCAAGGCAGACCTCTTCTCAACGAGTTCGGAGCTCACAACTCTCTCCTAGAGTTGCTCCTCAAACTTGTCTCCCAAATGGCTCTCTCCTAGAGTCAAGCTCTTCGCTCCGCTCGCCTCCAAAGCGGACCTCTTCTCAACGAGTTCGGAGCTCACAATTTTCTCCTAGAGTTGCTCCTCAAACTTGTCTCCCAAATGGCTCTCTCCTAGAGCCATGCTCTTCGCTCCGCTCACCTCCAAGGCGGACCTCTTCTCAACGAGTTCGGAGCTCACAACTCTCTCCTAGAGTTGCTCTTCAAACTTGTCTCCCAAATGGCTCTCCCCTAGAGCCATGCTCTTCGCTCCGCTCACCTCCAAGGCAGACCTCTTCTCAACGAGTTCGGAGCTCAAAACTCTCTCCTAGAGTTGCTCCTCAAACAAGTCTCCCAAATGGCTCTCCCCTAGAGCCAAGCTCTTCACTCCGCTCACCTCCAAAGCGGACATCTTCTAAGCGAGTTCGGAGCTCAAAACTCTCTCTAGAGTTGCTCCTCAAACTCGTCTCATGAATTGCTCTCTCCTAGAGCCTTGTGATGTTCTTCACTCCGTTCGCCTCACGAGTGCCCTTCCTCTCAATGGGTTCGGAGCTCAAAACTCTCCCCTAGAGTTGCTCCTTGCACTCACCTCTAAGAATGGATCTTCTCATGGCTCTTACGAGGATCTTCCCAGCCCATCTTCTTCGCCCCTAGGAGTGGAGCTCCTCTTCGAAGATTCTGAAGACCAAAACACTCCTCTAGACAAAGATATTGCAGAACTATTTAACCATGAAGAAGGATGATTCTTCAACCCACTCCTAAAGAGAAGTTGTAGATCTTCGAGTTAGCTTCGAAACGAGGGGTCGCACGCCCCGATCGGACCTCCGTAGCACCGAAAAAGTGGATCGCAACACAGCTACACTGAGCTACTGAGGTGCCCCTTCAGGAAAAGATGTCCCCGAGCAACAGTGTCGAGCTACCGAGCTACAACGCCGAGCTACCGGGGCACCGACCTCCGTATTGGGAAAAAATACCCCCGAGCTCCTTGGACCGTCAAATCGTCCAGATGTTCGCGCCAATGATTGATGGATGACTCAGATTTCGCCACGTCTCCACAAAACGACAAGATCACGTTTGCTCGTGATCTGGGCCTCTTGCCTTGTGATTCGCGCCATGATCGTGATCAATCGTCCAGATGGAGCCACGTAGCCCGGATCTGAAATCCGAGCTACCGAGCTATCGAACTACAAAATGGCAAAAGTTTTACCTCAAAATCTGTGCTCGGATTCGCCGAACGAACAAAACAGAACATAAAGAGAATGTGGAGAAGGGTTAACGTGTCGGGTCAAAACCCGTTTGGACCCAAAAACACAAACGAACTGATTCCTTCCCTTCCTCTTCTTCAATAATTTTGGCGCCAAAACCAAACAAAAAAAAACCCAAAAGAGAAGAACTCAACTCTCCCTGACCGTCGAAGCTTTCTCCTTCAGCATCCCCGCCGACCTTCTCCATGGCCTAGCTCGTCGTCACCGAACCCAACACCAAGCTTACCTCCGTTCCTCGCCACCTCCACTGTCGAGCTCGTCTCCCATCGCCAAGGCTCTGTCACCAAGCTCACAAAGCTCCGAACCCACCTCAAGCTCCTCCTTTTCGAGCTCTCCTCCACCACTATGGGTTCACCAACCTCACGCTACCGAGCACCATCGCCATGGCTTCGCCACCTCGCCAAGCTCCACACTCCGGGCTCTGCCCAACTCCAATGAAGAGTTCAAAGCTTTTGCCTCCCTCCTCGCGAAGCTTCGTCGAGCTCTTCCCCTCCAAACACTACATCGAGTCGGCAGAGCTTTGACACCGAGCCGGCGGAGCTTCGACACCGAGCTCCTCCTTCATCGACTAGCTCCACTATCGTCGACTTCACCATGCTCAAGCTACCACCGAGCGCTACTCTCGAAGCTCCAACGCCGAACAGCTCCATCACCGAGCTTCAAGCTTCTCTCACCTCGACGAGCTCCTTCAATGCTCCAATGTCGAGCCTTACATAGCCGAGCTCCAGCTCCCTCCCTGGTCAGGCTTCGAGCTCGAACCCCATTGATGCCCTCGGAGATAGAGACAAAATTGGAGTCAGAGTCGGAGGTGTAGTCGAAGAAGAATAAAGAAGACGAGGCGAAGAAGAAGGAAGGAAAGAAGAGAAAAAGAATCAGTGCGGGAGAAAGAGCAAGAAAAAAAAAATGCCACGTGGCATCGCCACGTGGTGTCACCTCCCATGGTCGGCCAGATCCGAGGGCAGGTGCCGAGCTACCGGAGCACCGACCTCCACATGTGGAGAAAAATGCGGGGCTACACAAGCCGCCCAATCATCTCAAAACTCGCGCTACGACACGATCGACGCTCAGAAACGCGCCACGTGTCCAGAAATGATCTTCTTTGCGATGCGCGCCATCTGATCATGATTGATGCTCAGAAATGCGCCACGTGTACAGAAAATGATCTGCTTTGCGATGCACGCCATCTGATCATGATCAACGTCCAGAAATGCGCCACGTGTCTTGGTAATATTTATTTAATTAATTAATTAATTTAATTGAATTTATAATTTAAAAAAATCTTTAAAATTAATTAAAAATCGAAAAAATTAATTAAAAAATTCTAAAAATAATTATTAATTCGGAAAATTATTTAAAAATTCTAAAAATAATAATTATTAAATTAGAATAATTAATTAAGATTTTGGATAATTAATTATTTAATTCGGAAAATGAATAAAAAATTCAAAAAATTGAGGAAAAATTCAGAAAAATCTGGAAAAATCACAAAAATCCAGAAAATTCTGAGAATATTTTTGGGCATTTTACAAGCCCAGAATAACACCGTTACACCTCGAGCAAGATCCGAATTCTCTTAAGAACGCCGATAAAATCCCGTACGCCATTAAAACAACAAAACTACTCCTAAAAAAGTGTAGAATTCAGTCTCCAGGAGTGGGGGGCTCGAAGATAGGGGGTACGATCATACCAGCTCTAAAACATCAGATCCCAACAGAACTCCAAAGTTAAGCGAGCTTAGGCGAGAGTAGAACTAGGATGGGTGACCTCTTGGGAAGTCCCATCCGACGCTCTTATCACTAATCTGAATGATTAAAAAAGAGCTTTTATTAGAAAAGTATTGATTACCTTGTCACAGTGGGGGGAGAGGGGTATTTATAATCGCCTTAGGGATCCATCCCGGTGTCTCGTACTTTTTACAGGTTTGCAGCAGCGGCAAGAGACCAAGTCAACACATCGGTGAAGGTCAATAGGTCAACAAGTTTACTTTATTGTTTCCTCCAAGAATCCACAAATTCATCTGTTTGCTCCCACACCAAAATCAGCAGCAACACCTACCATGTCTAAATTAGATGGAATTTTAGTATCTGGTGACTGGGAGGACTCCTTCCCTCTAGCAGTTGCTAGATCAGTGTGGAGATTCATGTCAGATCATGTTCCATTAGCACTAGATTGTCATTCATGTAATAGAGTATATCATCGACCATTCCGATTTGAGAAGGCATTGACCCTACATATGAAGACAAGGGAAATCATTGAAGATTGCTGGAAGATCCCAACAGATGTGGGAGGAGCAATTAACATTTGGACAGTGAAAATGAGGAGACTAAGGAAAACACTGAAGAGTTGGGCAAGTGAAGAGTTAGGACACACTAGAAAGAAAAAAAGAACTATTGTGTGAAAAAATACAAAACCTGGAACTATTGGAGGAGGATAGGGACCTACTAGATTAGGAATATGTGGATCTAGCCAAGAGTAGGCAGGACATCAGAGAAATAGAAAAATTATACTGGAAACAATGATCAAGGGTACAATGGCTAAAGGAAGGCGCCAATAACACCAAGTTCTTCGAGTGGCCGATGGGAGAAGGAGACAAAATCATATTTCAGGAATGTATGTGGATGATGATTGGATAGAGGAGGAAGGGCCGAGTAGGCGCCACATACATGATAACTTCAAGAACCTCCTTGGAAACAAGAAACACAATAGATGTCAGCTGGCCCACGATATGTGGAGTGATTCCAGGATTATTGATAGTGAGGGATTAGAAGAAAAATTCTTAGAGGAGGAGATTATCTAAGCAATTAAGAATTTGGGACAAGACAAGGCACCAGGACCGGACGGGTCCCTATCTTCTTCTATAGAAATTACTAGAGTGTCATTAAAGGAGATTTGAAGAAGGTCTTTAAAGAGGTTTACAATGGTACGACAAATATTGGAAGATTGAACTATGCTAACGTTATTCTCATTCCTAAAAAGACTGACGTCATAAGTGTTGCGGACTTAAGGCCAATCAGTATGCTGAATGGGTCTTTTAGATCATCACCACAGTGGTGGGAAAAAGACTGGCCCCACACTTGAATGATGTGGTAGGGGAGTCCCAGAGTGGATTTATTTAGGGACGAGACATCATGGATGTAACACCCCGCAAAATTGAACTATGACAATTTTGCCCCAGCACGTGTTATACACGTGTATTTTACACCGTTACGGATAATATCCATAGTATTACATTTTCGTATTTCTATTTTGAAAATAATTTTTTGTTCTTTCGAATTCATTTTTTATCTTTCATTTGAGCCCAATCCAGATTTTTTCTGATTCATTCAAAATAAGACCGTTGATTTCTCGTATTATTGAATATCCAACTTTGCTAAATTTCTTGATCTTGCACTGAGAATTTGACATAGTTCTCTTCATTGAAATTGAGAAACTTTATACATGAAAATCGTATCCCATCGAGTCTGGAATTCAGAACATCTTGTAGTTTCTCAATCAGATTTATAGGTTGTAAGTTATCTTAAATCTAATTTGTTCCTAAATCCTAACTCCTAATCCTAATTAAATCCTCTAATCCTAATCCCACAACCAATCCTCATCTCCCTAACTACTTTTACGGCATTAAATGCCCACCTCCCTACCCTACTGCCTCCACCTCCTCCTACAAACTTCAACTGTCATTTTTTTTTCTATTTTCTCCCTCCCTATATGACTTTTTCCCCAAAGCTAAATCCACATGCACTCATGCAGTACTCCGTCACCCTATAAATATATTTCTACACTCACTCAATCACACACACTCTATCTCCGTCATTCTCTCTTTCTGTCTCACTCTCTCATAATATATATATATATATATATATATATATATATATATATATATATATATATATATATATATATATATCACACAGTAAACCCCCCCTTCATCTTCGAAAAATTTACCGTGCTACCCCCTTTTTTGAAAATATTTAGCGCCTTGCCCTACTTCCCAAAACAATTAGCGATATGCCCTTGTTTAGGACATGTCAGCAACAAACGTTATTGGAAAAAATGGCATACGTTATTTCGATGCCATTCTTCCCAATAACGACATCTGTTTGCAAAAAAGTTTCATGCCGTTATTTGGAATAACGGCACCTGTTATTTTTTGTCTAAAGATCTAACAGTCTCAATTGTGAGTTGAGAGAGAATTGCAAAATTAAAATAACTAATGCCGTTCTCTCAGAGAACGGCAACGATTATACTGATGCCGTTATTTTGAATAACGACATCAGTTATATTCATTTTGCACAGTTTCCTATAATCAAAAAACCCCTTGTCCTCCCCTTTTGCCTTAAGATTTCTTCTCTCCTTCACTCTGACTCCCAAAACCCAAAACCCAAAAAAAAAATTCTAAAATCCCAAGTATTTGAGTGATTTGTAAGTTGCCAATCAAATTTTATACTTAGACTCTACTCTTGAATCTCTCATTGAGAATTCCAAATAAATCGGAATCCAAATTTGTGGTAAGTTTCGAAAATCCATAATTTTTTTTTTGCAATGTTGATTTTGATCTGTGAGAGATGTATGCATTGGTAGTATAGTACAAGTGATGTAGATTTGTGTTAATTAAGTAGTAATTTTGGAAAAGTAGTAATGGATTGTTTGTGATCTAGGGTATGTGAAATGTTGAATTGTTGAAAAAGATGCAATTGTTCAAGTTGTTAGGATAACAAAGAATATAGGGAGATACTTTGTGGGGGTTTTTTCATTGTCATTATGATGATTGCAAGTAGTTCAAATGTGTTAAAGATCTATGTATACATAATGGTAAAGTAAAGTTGAAGGCAAAGCGTGAGGATAAAATCCATTTTTTCAAAATGTGATGAATGATTTGAGGAAAAAGGAGTTAACTATGGATAGAGGGTTGCAAAGCTGAAATACAGTAAACTATGGATAGAGTTAACCATGGATTGAGGACAAATTATGATATTGTAACTAAACTATGGACATGGACATGAAATATTAGAAGCTTTGTTTTGAATGTATTTTATTGTCTTATTTCAGTAGAAGTTTAGTTTATTTTCAAAAATCTCTTTCGAAAATTATTGTTGATTAGTATTAGTTATTGTTGACAGGCAAATGGATCCTACACAACCATCTTCTTTCCATGATGTGGGTACTTCATCTAGTACTTCATACGGACCACGGGGACATTCGGGTCCAATAGATCCTACCGTTCTTTATCTGCAAGAAGATCACAGATCGCACGCGGTTTGAAAAGGAGATGTAGAAAAAATGAGTTTCCAAATGCATACCATCATGGCGACGCACCCTCGTATCCAAAATTACTTGTTAAGCAGCAGATTTTACAGAATGTCGAAGCTGGCGAAAATCAAATGTGACCATGCCCTACTTACTGCTCTTGTGGAGCGATGGAGGCCGGAGACACACATGTTTCATTTACCAGTTAGGGAGATGACGGTAACCCTACAAGATATAGTCGTCATTGCGGATCTTCCAATCGATGGGATGGTCATCACGGGGAACTTGATGTTCAATAAAGTTGCATTGGTACGAGATTACCTTGGGCACGAGGTGCCTGAAGATGATAAGGGAGTATTCATTGGGGAATCAATTAGACGTTCTTGGCTTGATGGGGAGTTCAGTAATCAAAGCCAGACGTACCGTCAGACATCCAACTCCAGAATTATACGCGGGCTTATCTGTTGTCGATGATTGGAGGGATTCTATTTCCTAATTCTTCAGGTGATGTAGTGCATCTCATGTACCTTCCACTGATTGCTGACTTACAAACAGCCGGCCGATATAGTTGGGGAAGTGCGGCTCTGGCCTCCCTCTACCGTGCTCTCTGTAACTGTTCGATGGGGTCGATCCAAATAACTGGACCGATGTCTATATTGCAAATATGGTGTTGGGAACGAATACACCTCGGCCGACCCCGAGTAACGGTACTTTCAGAAAGTTGGAGAGTGCAACAGGAAAATCCCGTGCTGAGAGCTCCTCTTGGTGCCTACTGGACGGGTAAGCTCACATGGAGGGATAACCCACGTGGTGTCCTCACCTATTATAGGAACGAACTCGATCAGTTGAGGGAAGAGTACGTCCACTGGACACCGTACACAGAGGATAGGCTACAACGTCTACCCCCCATTTGTACTGCCAATAATCAGTTGTGGTTGACATTAGCTCCACTTGTAAATTTCTCGATTGTGGAGTTTTATTACCCCGGCCGCGTTCTCCGCCAATTCAATGCACAACAGCCCGTCCCCGTAAACTCAATGTACGATCGTAGACTTCACAACATTACTGGCCAAGGTCGTTTACCAAATATGGATTGGGCCGATCACCACCGTGCTCATGTAGCATGTTGGAATGAGAGGAAGTACGACTTGGTTGTAGAAGGTATTGTGCCGTACGATGGATCAATGCAAACCGCATATGTGGCATGGTACCGTCGCATCACACGGTTGTATGTAGCGCCCAAAATGGATCTTCCCATGGTATCCAACAACCGATACCCGCGCACCAAGTGGAACTGCCACCCGCACATTCCACATCGCAACCCATGTATCAACCGAAAGCTTCCTTCTACCGTTTAACGGTAAAGTAATTTTATTGTCAATTAAATTTATTCACTTCATTTTGCTTATGCTTATTTAATGGTAAAGTTTGGTTTACTACTAATAATTTATATTCCTAATATAGATCGACAACACATGGGACATTGCGAGGAAATGTGCGGGTGTCTTGAAGAGCAACGCTAATAAGGCATGCAAGGAATTGGCAAGAGAACTCCTACTTCCTTATCGTACTTCTCTTGAAGAAGTTGGAGATGGTTCACGCTTCAATGACCTTCTGCGGTCGACCGAAGTACCAACTCAACAGGTCCGACCTAGCATAAGCCGAGCTCCACCTCCACCACAACAAACAGTTGAAGCAGGACAACCCCCCGCACCTCAAACTCAACCACAAACTCCTTCACATCAACCAAGAAAGGGTAAGACTATTCGCTTCCCTCCTACACAAAGTGAATTGGCAAATCCCGAGATTGAAGTAGGTGGAGGTGATGAAGAAGAAGAAGTCGGTCCAAGTGCACCTGCGGAACGTAGGAAGAAAGTCTCGGTTCGAAAGAGGAGACTACCTTAACAATATACGCCTAGTTAGATTTTACAATTGTTGAACTTTATGTTTAGGTTATCAAGCTTTTGATGAGGTGTTTACGTAATTCTGCACTTTCATGTTTATGAGTAATTAGTCGGTTGTGTTGCAAATGTATCACATTGACCCAACTTGGTTAACATGATTTTATTGTGGTGAAGTGAATTATAGTTAATTTTGTGCAATTAAAGTATATGGAAAATCTTGGTTGATGAGTTGATGAGTTCATGAGATTGATAAATTTTTGATGAGTGGATGTGGTGTGTGC
The DNA here is from genome assembly GCA_017893485.1 of Hemerocallis citrina. Lineage (NCBI taxonomy): Eukaryota > Viridiplantae > Streptophyta > Magnoliopsida > Asparagales > Asphodelaceae > Hemerocallis > Hemerocallis citrina. The sequence goes on along the minus strand of CM030358.1, from coordinate 378,939,084 downwards.
AAGTATCCAAGTCCAAGTAATTGACTTGTGCATGTCTGTGCATGTTTTGCTGTGAAAAATATGAATAAAAGATGCTGTTATTGCAAATAATGGCATCTGAATCCTGTAACGCTATTGGGAATAATGACATCAGCTTAGAGGGAAAATTAGAAAAGTTGTTATAGCTGCCAATGTTTATGTCTTCACAGTCGTTATCCAAGATAACAGTATTCTTAACTGATGCCGTTATCTTGAACAACAACATCTTCATAAAATCCCCTTAACTCCAAGATAACGACATCTCCTAAGATTTCTAATACGTATGCCTTTCTCCAAGATAATGACAACTTCTAATCATGCCGTTTTCCAAGATAACGGCATCTATTGACTATACCGTTCTCCAAGATGACAACATCTGTTATGTGTCAAAAATCAGAATTTTGAGACTTCTGCTATTCTTTCTGTCTTTACAGTCGTTCTCGTGAATAACGACATCTTCTTACTATGCCGTTATTCGCAAGAACGACATCTGTTGTTTAAATAGTTGTGCATATTTTTTATGCATGTTATGTGAAGATATATTACTTAAAACAAATTTACCCATATCCAACAAACATTCATACCACAAATCTCATTCCAAACAATTTAACCTTAAATTGCTCAACATAAAAATTCAAGTTAATAAATTCATACAAACTTAACGAAAGATTATACATTACTGAAATACAATAAAAACAAATAAGTTCAAGTGCGGTAGATTGTGAAGTCCCCACACTTTGTACATTCTTACAACTCCGTCTATTGTGTCCACTCACTCCACATTTCGAACATACTTTTCCACTACTCCCACCTTCTCGAGCATCCATGTCATTGCGGATGCGAGTACTCCTCGGCCTCCCCTTCACCCGACGAAGACTTGAATCAGCTATAAGCACCGGTGCGCTTTGGGTCGGCCAACAAGATTCGTCTGGTATAGGATTGAAATTTGGTGCCCATGTTTTTGCTAACGAATTGGTAGAGTAGAAGACATCAATGTATGGTTGATAATTGGTAGAGTAGAAGAACCATGTCCACGTTTCTATGCTTTCACCGTCAACTAGCGCAAACGCAAACTGAAACAACCTCCCGTTTGTGTCTGGTGAAATCGCAATCAACAAACAACCTTTATATTTTCCGTACAAGTGAGTGCCGTCTACACTTATAACTGGTCTACATACCTTAAATCCTTCGATGGAAGGACCGAATGCCCAAAAAATATCCTTAAATGTTTCTATACCCAGACCAGTCGCAATCTTCGCCCAATGTATAGCCGTACCCGGATTTGAAGCTTGAATTGCATTGAGTAGATATGGTAATTTAGTGTACGCTTTTTCAAAAGAACCATATAGTTTCTCAACTGCTTTATGTTTAGCCTTCCAAGCTTTCCAATATGATATTGTGTAATGGAACCTACCCTTCACTATTCCAATTATGGCTTTTGGTGTTATTGAGAGTTGTTCCTTCACAACATCTAATATGACCGTCAATACGACCGTCGAGTCAATTTTACTGTGATCTTGAGTCAATGTAGGATTCACACATGTGTGTGCACCTTCAAGCTTTTTTACTACGAAATAATTACTGCCTTTGGGAACAATTGCACGCCACCGCCATGGACAACCAACTACATTTTGAAGTGACGAGTTTTCTGCAATCTCCTCGGCTGAATGGTTGATGAGCGTGTATTTACATTTCACATGGTATAGACCACGATCTGATTTTACCGTCACGAATTCTCTGTGGTTCTTCACGGCGTACATCTTCACTTGATGTTGTAGAGCATCTTTGGTTGGAAATCTTTGACCTATGAAGAGTACATCCAAGTTGGAAGAACCAACGGAAGACTGTCCATGTTCATGTATGGTGGCACGAGACATCCATTCATTGGATTGAGATCCACGCATCGCTGCACTTGTGTCCTGACTTGGCAACACGCGAGCATTGTTAACCGGCACATCGACATTGACATCAGCAATCGGAGCTTCAATGGCAATCTCCTCATCATCATCTTCGAGACCGCATTCATCATCTTCTTCTTCTTCGACCAAGTCATTATTTACAACGGCGTTGTTAAAGTCTTCCATAGCCATGCCAGCTACCAAAATATTTTGTAGCAATAGCGTAGGATGTACCTGCTCGTATTCGGAGGAAACAGGTTCCGTTGGAGTTGTGCTAGTATCTTCGTCTATATTTGAAATTCTAGTATGTGACTCTGCAGATGGTTTCAAAGTCCGTGTGGGCCTTGGACTTTCGATACCAACTCGTGTAGTATTTGGAAGGCTCGTTTGATCGATATATAACTCAACTGCGTTCCAACTATAACTTGGATCAAGTGTCCTAAGCATCATAGACCTCAGGGAATTGTCATTGTCTACGGGTACCAACATAAAATATTGCACATCCCCTTTACCGGCAGCATAACGGGCTCCGAGTTTCAGACTCATTTCACTTCTATCCCAATTGGTGACTTCATATATTTTATCTATTAATTCTGAGTACGTAAAGTTGCGGGGAGCCCAAATAATTACCGGTTCAACATCACTATAAGAATATCCAATCTTAGGATCCTTAATTATTTCACCCCCAAAATATAACCAAATAGGGATATCAAATTCCATATCTATGCATAAAAATTCAAACATATTCAAGTCATTCACTACTCACAATAAGCATAACATGGAAATACATATCAAACATACGGTTAAGATAATAATACCTTCAAATTAAACCGTACCACCACTAGCTTCAAAATTCGTTGTGGATGAAGATTGCAAATGAGAGTGGGAGTAAGGAGGTAGGATGTATGCAATTTTAGAGCACTCGAAATGTTGGAATTTTTTGATTTTGGGATCTAGGGTTTGTGGATAACAGGAGTGAAGAGAGAGAGAGAAGATTACGAATCACAAGAGGTAGGAGAAAGGAGAAGGTTTTTTTTTGATTATAAGAAACTGTGCAAAATGAATATAACTGATGCCGTTATTCAAAATAACGGCATCAGTATAATCGTTGCTGTTCTCTGAGAGAATGGCATTAGTTATTTTAATTTTGCAATTCTCTCTCAACTTACAATTGAGACTGCTAGATCTTTAGACAAAAAAATAACAGATGCCGTTATTCCAAATAACGGCATGAAACTTTTTTTGCGAACAGATGCCATTATTAGGAAGAACGGCATCGAAATAACATATGCCGTTTTTCCCAATAACGTTTGTTGCTGACGTGTCCTAAACAAGGTCATATCGCTAATTGTTTTGGGAAGTAGGGCAAGGCGCTAAATATTTTCAAAAAGGGGGCAGTACGGCAAATTTTTCTTCATCTTCTTCGTTCTTATCCTTCTCCTTCGACAAAGCCCAACCCTCTCCGAAGATCCAACCACCGTCACACAGAGCTCCTCACCACCCCAACTCCACCTCGCCTCGACTGCCGTGCCTCCGAAGCACCTCGCCGTCACCGCCGCTCTCCTCCACCTCGAGCTTCCACCATCTCCATCACCTTCGCCACCATCACAGCACCACCATCACACCTCCTCGCTCTCATTATCGTCACCCCCGACCTCGAAGCTCTTCCTCTTCGAGCCTCCGTCAACCTCCATCACCATCGCTACATTCGCCAACTCCATCACCTCGCAGCCCCACCACCTTCGCTCTCCACCACCGCAGCTCCATCCCGACCTCATCGTCAACCGCTCGTGCTGTTCGCCTCGACTCGTCGCTGCTCTCCTCGACCTCCCTCATTCACTACCCCCGAAGCTCCCTCCGTCACCATTGAGCTCTCCCGAAGCTCCTCCACCATCCACCATCGCCGTGAACCCACCACCACCCAAAGCTCAAGCTGCATCATCGCCTCTCGAGCTCCACCGCAACCCACCTTGCCATCGTCATTGAACCCACTCCCGCCGAAGCTCCCCGCCTCGCTTTCGATCGCCGAACACCCCAAGCTCTTCCATTATCACCGTCGCCGTGCTCATCTCCGCCAACGCCATTACTGCTCAACTTTCCTCGAAGCTCCACCTCCACCTCGTCGTCGTCGTCATCCTCCGAACTCCCCGCCATCACCTACTCCATTTCCTCGCCGTCTCCACCAGCTTTGCCATTACCATCGCCTGCACGGCTGCCATCGAGCTCTGCCTCGTCGCTGCATTTGCCACATCGTCTTCTCATCACAATCACCTCCCCGAACTCATCCTCGCCTCGCCGCTGCACTCAATCCCCGTGCCTTCATCGTAAGTCTTCCCCTCTCTCACTCTTGGTCTCTCTCAGTCTCTCTCTCTAACTATTTTCTCTCTCTCTCCTCGACGGTCTCTCTCATTCTCTGTCTCTCTCTCTCTCTCCTTCTCTGTCTTTCTCTCTTATTATATATATTTATATATTATATTGTTATATATATATATATTAATACAATTTTTACTTCGTTCACTTCCTGAACTCGATGAACAATTGCAGTTCGACATACTGTCATCATCAACGTGGTTGCTGTCCGTAGAGCCATTGTCGTTGTTTGTGTTGCTGCCGTCTTCAAATTAATTGTAGAATCGATCAAATCCAGAAACAATAAAAAGTGGGTAACAACTTTAGCCAACTCTATTTTTATTATAGGGTATATGCATGTTAGATAATAAATTGAGTAATTTTGCTTAGATTGCGTATGAATATTGTTTGATTATGGGTGTTGATTGTTGTTAATTAATTGTTGAGATTATGATATAATTATCTGAGAAACGTTATTATAATTCTGTCCGGAATTGATCTCACTTCAGAAAATCGTTTCTTTCTTTTATAAATACATGGATTATGAGACTGAAACTTTTGTATGTGTATCATGTATATGTGTACAATATCTCCTTAAAATTTCACAAATTTTGGATGTCATTTGGTATTTTAATAAAATCGGAATACATTACTGGTTTAGAAATGAAATAGAATTTATTTCATAAATTCTTGCTGAATATCATACTTATTTTCTAAGAAATCCAATTTCCAAGAAGTGTGGGATGTTCTGTGATTTTTTAAAGTAGCAACAGCTACGATTTCTGGATTTTGAACTTACTGTCTTATAGGTTTTAGACAGATTTAATTGGGTTGAAACTAGAGGTTCTTAACTACAATATTGTAGTAGACTCATTGAAGTTTCCTATGAGACTAAGAAATCAATTTTCACAAGTACTGGAATTTATATAATTATTGGATGTTGTATTCACCTGTCATGGGAACACGTGCAGCATTGTGTCGACTGTTAATTTCTGGGATCTAGTATTAAGAATCCTGTCGGAACTTAGAGGATGGACCCATAAGTATCCGTTGATGTTCTATGTTATCAAATACGAATGAGGCAGAGTAGGTAACGCCTGCCGGGACGTCTTATACTCGTGATAACTTTTAATGAGGTCCGGAAGCGGCGAAAGACCACAAGGCTGGGCACCATTATGGATGCTCAGGAGTGGAGAAAGACTGCTAGGGTTCGGGCGGGGTAGAATATGTAAGGCCGGGAAGCGGAGAGAGACCACCTGGGCATCTTATGGATGCTCAGGAGTGGAGAAAGACCACCGGGTTTTCGGCATGACCACTACCGACTTCAATAACAAAATTTGACTGAACAATTGCAACCTTACTGGTCACTAGATAAATATCAGAAACAGTGTAGAATACATGAGCATGTATTGCATAATGAGGGATTGAACCCTGCAATGAACGCTAGTAGCTTGTATTCGGAAATTATGTTGTATGGGCGGCATATCATTCCAAACAAGCGTGCATTAAAAAGAGCATTTTGAATTGTGCATGTTTTCATAATAAACATGTGTTGAATATTTTACTAAATTGCTTATACACACACTCATATGACATCGTATATTTGACTATTTCTTGTTTATATTTATTGATTCCAGTTTTATTTCTATTATGCCGTGTATGTTGTTATGTTATTTTTGGAGTTAGTTAAAACTGTCGTGATTCTTACAGTCAGCCTCACATGCTGACGAACCCACAGATTGTGATGTGCAGGTAAGAGTACCTGTAGTTTAAGCATAGAGTTGTGATATCCTGTGCCCAATCCAAGAGGTTTGGATTTATATTAAGATTTTCGCATTTTCCTATATTTGTAATCCCTGTTTTTTGTTTTTCGTATTTTTGATGTATTTTTTTCTTCTTTCTTGAGTATTTGTACTCTCTTGTATTTTTCTTGGACCGTATATTGGAGTTGTTTCAATATATATTCATTTTTGTTTCATTTTGAGCTCTTTGTGTTGATTTGTTCGTCTTTTGCTTCGTTCTTCATCAATTGTTGTTCTTGTTCTCTTTATTAGATTCTTGTTCTCTTTATTTTGCTCTTGGGTGTTCATGGTGTTTTGGTTAGTTACCCTATCTCTAATCCTATTGCTTTGATCCCTAATTGATTTCCAAAGCCAAATTAACTACAATCCTATTTTGAGCCCTATACAAATTTATCCTAATCAAATCCTAATTAAACCAATCCTATTTCTACTCCTAAACTACCCACAACCCAACAACCCAAATACCCACATACCCAAACCCTAAACTAAAATCCTATATACATATACAACTCTCTCTCTCCATAAACCCTAACCCTAACTCTCTCATCCCGGCCTTCCTTTCTCTCTTTCCTGTGCACGCCGACACACCCCAGCCCGACCTGCATCACCCTGACGCCCTCCATCCCGAATAGCCCAACCCCCGAACCTCCTTTGCCGATGCCCTAGCTGGTCACCCAACACCCGAGCACTCCACCATCTCATCTATTTCTCCCCGTCCTCTGCCGTCCGACGTGCAGCAGCGACAGCCAGCCGCCACCACTCTCGATGTTCTGATGCTCTTTTGTTCTCTCTCTCGCTTTGTGGGTTGCACGTGCGTGAGTTTGCACGTGTGGATCGTCGTTTGGTTCGTGATTCTTGTTTGTGGGTTTGTTCGTTGTCGGGATCCGTTCCCGTTATTCTTGGTGTTCTTCGTTTTCTTCTTCGGTTAAGGCAAGTAACTTGTACTCAAATTTCTTTGTATGATGCAAGTCAAAAATACTGCTTATAGTGTAGTTGGGTTCTAGAGACAACTCGTGTGTGTGTTATTTTTGATGGATTTTGTCTCTATAGTGCTATTTGACCATAGTTGCTTCACGACACAAAAATCGACATGAAAACAACTAGGTTTGACCGTTCTTGATCTATTCATATATGTGAGATAATTAGGTGGAATTATGTGTTTGATGCGATGCATGTGATATGATGGTTGTGAATATGTTATATACTCTATTTCATGATGTTTGGACACTTAGTAGATGCTATACCATGTTTGATTGTGATTGGAATGAGTTTCGTATGGTTTATGTTGGTTTTGTTTTCAAGAGAAAAATCTGTAATTAGCGATGATCAGTTTTAATTTGTATTTTAGACCCTATTAGGGTTAGAATTCTTAATTTTTATATTCGACATAAATTGTAGAGAAATCTGTATTTTTTCCAAACTCTCTGACCTTGATCGATTTCGTTTTCGTATGAGTGAGTTATGGTTATTTTACTACAGAGGTGTATTCTATTTCTAGATTTCGTTTCTTGATGATTTTGATTATTTTGATACTAGTCCTAATTATATTATTTTGATCTGAAACTTTGTACAGTATTTCTATATCTATTTAGGGATTACACAGAATTTTGGTGAATTTTATTGATGAGTTTTATACGCCGTTTCATGCTTGTTTATGAAAGCTATACTTGCTGTATTTTGCTCGCTATTCTGCAAAGAATCGTATTTTCACCCTATTTCCTTTTACTGTATAGAAAATATTTATGAAATATGGAAGTTACCTTATTTTGTCTATTTTCATCTCCCTTTGACGGATTTGGATTTCGTTTCACGGCTTGCGAGATATTGATGTTTTCGTACAGTAGTGTTGGGAATTCCAGATTTGCGAAACTATCGTTTCTTGATTTTTCTGATTTTTGTTGACTGAACTAATTTTACTGGAATATTATGAAAATTTATATTCTGATACTAGACATATAGGGGATTACCCCAGATTTTTTCTGGATTTATTTGAGAAGTTTTAATGCTATTTTTTTATCATTGAATGCGATTTACTGATTTCTGGCTGAACGTATTTTCTGGATTCAAATCAGTTTTGAGTTATGATTTTGTGAAGTACTATATGGCTTATATATAATCACTGGATTCGTGTGGAAGTCTATTTTTCAGATTCTTTTATGGATTCAGATTTGGATTTCTGTAGTAACGGAAATCACTATTTTAGTACTGTACTGTCATGCTGTCCTGAATATGAACATAAACTCTTTTGCTCATTTAAGTGACCGTATATCATCTATGCATGTTTGTTTGTTTTCCTGAACCTAATACAGATTGTATTTTGTTAGTTTGACACTATTTCATACACTATCATGTCTGCTGATAACCATAATAAAAGTGATCAAGCCGGGGTTTCTTAAGGAAAGATCTAGTAGTGGAAAATATGAAAACATGTACTTGGAAGGGAACTAGTGTTCCATACTGTTACTGTTACTGTTATTGTTACTTTTATTGCTACTGTTACTGTTATTTTTACTGCTACTGCTACTGTTACTGATACCTGAGTACACTGCCCTATTATGGTCCACTATGAAATCTAAAAATAGAACTGTTTGTTGTAGCAACCATGTGTTATATTTTGAGGCACATGAAGTGCTACCTAGCTAGTAATACACACAAGACTGTAAGAACATAAGACTGATACTCTTATATTATTACACTGATATACTGAGCTTACTGTTACTGGACACTGTTAGTTGCCATATGACACTGTACTCGACACATTCATTTGTACTGTTAGTATTCCATGCTAGTTGACTTTGTTTTACTGATTCATGCTAGTTATTACTGTTGATGCATTATACCATGCTATGTTTATTTCCGCTGTTATTTTAGATTTGATCATTCCATGTACTTGTATCCTACATTATAAGTGGCCTGTAACTTGCATTGACGGGTACTTATTTTGTCTTTCCTTCTCCTGCAATTATTAATTGCATATCAGGATGGTCAGCTGCCCGACGACATTGGCGAAATGAGATATTAGTGTTGAATTTCTTGCTTATTAGTATTGCTATTATTGTTGCTTTGAATAATGTATTTTGAGTACTTGGATGATTACTTTGTATTTGGGCGATGTGACTCAGGATTTTGTCTTGTCCAGATTCTGATTTATTTGAGCTTAATGTGTTTTGTTTCAAGTAAATTCTGTTGATTTATTAATTCAATTATGCATGTGTGGTTGACTCTTTTACTTTCGACTCTGATTATATTGTGAGATATTGTAAAGATTCCTGAACAGCTTATGGATGATGCAAATCATTTGCTGGGTTGAGTTACGTATCTGTATTCCGTTTTCATTTTGGGAAGCGGGGCGTGATAAGGCTTTTAGTGGTATTAGAGCCCAGGTTTGGCTAATGTATTAGTTGCTTAATATATTAGACAAGCTTGGCTCGAACTGGGATCAGCTCAATATTTCACCAACCATGCATACGTAAATGAATTATTATCAACTTTGATTGTGGATGCTTATTGTTTTGATTTTTGTGCAGCTATAGCTCGTGGGAATTCTTCTCAGCCTGATCCGATTGAGGCTGTCACTGCATGCTTGAGCGGCTGATCAATCAGCAGCAAAACCACAGGGATCTAGTGATGGCTGCTCTTGAAGCTGTCCGGGTTCTGCCTCCCATTGTGCCTGTGCAGGCAAATCTTCCACCTCGTCTAGGAACAGTTACAGATTTTATGAGGCTGCATCCTGATCATTTTTCCAGCATTGAGATGACTTTGGAGGCTGAACAGTGGTTGATCCGGACCGAGCTCTTGCTCTTGGTGGCACGTGTTGCCGAGGCTGATTGGGTGGATGTGGTTTCCATCCAACTGGTGGATTTGGCTCATATTTGGTGGATGGCCGAGTCCGAGCGACTTGAGAGGCCTATTGCTTGGACTACTTTCACTCGGGGATTCTTGGAGAAGTTCTTCCCCAGTAGTACTCGAGTTGAGATGGAACAGCAATTCCTGACCCTAAAACAGGTTAAGTCATTATTCTATTTTGGAATTTTGTTACATAATTGTTCAAACAATATTGTAACATGGACTTCTTGAAACAGGGTTCCAGGTCAGTGGATGAGTACGCAGCTGAGTTTACTAGACTTAGCCGCTTCGCTGCCGTTCTTGTGGCTACCGAAGAGGATAGGGTTCGTAGATCCACGAATGGGCTTGAGTAGGATATCAAGAGGCATATTGTCTCTCTTCATTTGCGTACTTATGATGAAGCTCTTGAGGCAGCTCGAGCTCAGGAGCAGCCTCGTGGTGGTTTGGTTCCTTCTTCGCGGACTGTTCCGCATCCTGCTGCTAGGCCTTCTGGTGGTTCTGTTCGGAGGCCTGTCCCAACCCATCCGGTCAGGACAGTTCTGTATCCTTCTGCTGGTTTTCAGAAGGGTGGTTTTTGCGACTTCTATCGGATGTCTGGGCATGAGCATAAGAATTGTTGGCGCGTCAACCGCCGGTGCTTTAGGTGTGGTGTCGCTGATCATTCAATACGTGATTGTCCGCAGCAGCAGCAGGTGGCTCTTCCAGCCAGGGGTCCTGTACAGCAAGCAAGCCGAGCTCGTGGTCCAGTTAGGCCTCTGCTTCCTCCTCAGCGTCACATTGTCGGTAAGAGGACTACTATTTCGAGGAGAGGTCAGGCTTTCAACTTGACAGCTGCAGATGCTGAAATAGCTGAAGGAGTTATGGCCGGTATCTTTTTGCTTTTTGTTTTGTTGTTTTTGTTTTGCTTTCTTTTTGTTTCTTTCTTTTGGTCTTGTTTGGCTTTCTTTCCATTATCTTTCTGCATTGTTGTTTCCCTTATCCTTGATTGTCTGTTTTTTCTTTCTCCTTTTCTTTTGCTCCCTTAGGTGTCATCCTTGTTTGCTCTTTTCCCGCTTGTGTTCTCTTTGATTCTGGGGCAACCCATTCTTTTGTCTCCTCATGATTTGTCGCTCGCCATCAGTTGGAGTGTAGCAACATGTCTGAGGCTTGAAATATTTTGACAGGTGGTGGTGTTTTCATTTGTTCCCGTGAGTGCAGGCAATGTTCCGTGGTTATTGGGGACACGGATTTCAAAGCCAACCTGATTATCATTGGGAATTCAGGATTCGACGTTATTCTGGGTATGGATTGGTTGGGTGAAGCCCATGCCATTATTGATTGCCGTGCCAAGAAAGTTGTTTTCAGAATTCCAGATCGAGCAGAATTTGAGTTCCATGCCGGGGAGTCTCTCCTTGGCCGACTGCAGTTGTACAGGTGGATTGTGCGACGGAATTGCACTTAGGCTGTGAGGCTGCGCCTCTAGTAGTTCGGAATTTCTTAGATGTTTTTCCAGATGAGTTTCCTGGCTTACCCCCTGATAGAAAAATGGAGTTCGGTATTGATGTTCAGTCTGGAACGACACTGATATCAAAGAGTCCCTACAGGATGGCACCAGTTGAGCTAGCAGAGCTTAAGGTGCAGATTCAGAAGTTTCTTGATTTGGGTTTCATCAGACCAAGTGTTTCGCCTTGGGGTGCTCCGGTCCTTTTTGTCAACAAGAAGGATGGGAGTCGTTGATTGTGTGTGGATTATCGGGAACTAAACGGTATTACTGTGAAGAACCGGTGTCCGTTGCCTAGGATCGATGATTTGTTCGACCAGTTGAGTGGGGCTTCTGTTTTCTCAAAGTTGGATCTTAGTTTTGGGTATCACCAAGTCAAGGTGAAGGCTGCTGATATATAGAAGATTGCATTCAGGACTAGATACGGGCACTATGAGTATCTTGTGATGCCGTTCAGGGTCACTAATGTGCCAGCTGTATTCATGAGTCTTATGAACTGGGTCTTCTCTCAGTTCTTGGATAGATTTGTAGTGATCTTCATTGATGATATTCTGATATATTCTCGGAATCGGGAAGATCATGCCAAGCATCTTAGAGTGGTTCTGCAGACTCTGAGAGAGAATCAGCTCTATGGGAAACTCAGCAAGTGTGAGTTTTGGCTTGACAAGGTTTCTTTCTTGGGGCACATTATTTCTGGCAATGGTCTTTCTGTGGATCCAGCCAAGGTTGAGGCTGTGAAGGATTGGCCTATTCCTAAGTCAGTTTCCGAAGTTCGGAGTTTTCTTGGTCTTGCGGGCTATTATCAAAAATTCGTTCAATTTTTTTGAATATTGCAGGGCCGTTAACTAAACTGATAGGAAAGGATCAGAAGTTTTGCTGGTCCGGTGAGTGCAATGAGGCTTTTGTTGAGTTGAAGAACAGATTGACGTCAGCGCCTGTGTTGACTATTCCAGATGGTTCAGGCGGATTTGTAATTCACTGTGATGCTTTTGGTAAGGGTCTTGGAGCAATTCTTATGCAGAAGGGTCGTGTCGTTGCGTATGCATCGAGGCCGTTGAGGCCGCATGAAAAGAACTATCCTACTCATGACTTGGAGTTAGCGGCAGTGATCTATACTTTGAAGCTGTGGAGACATTATTTACTTGGAGACCGCATGGAGATCTTTACAGACCACAAATGTCTCAAGTACGTTTTCATCAAGAAGGAATTAAACATGAGGTAAAGGCGATGGTTGGAGCTTATGGCCGATTATGACATCAGTTTGTAATACCATCCTGGTAAAGTAAACTGGTGCCAGATTCTTTGAGTAGGAGACCGGCAGTTATGTTTCTTACTCAGCAGAGTGATCTCATTGAGTAGATGAGGAAGTTGATTTGGAGGTTTTTTTGCCGAGATCTGGTCGGAGTTGTCTTGCGCTCCAGCTTCAGTATTCTCTTGTTAATCAGATCAAGGAGGCTCAGGCTGGTGATGCGCAATTGCAGGGTTTTCGAGCTAAGGTCCAGTCTGGGTCCAGAACGGACATGGTTATTCATGCTGATGGTTCGCTTCGTTTTGGTTCCCGGTTGTGTGTCCCTAGGGGTGAAGTTCATCAGAGGTTGCTTGAGGAAGCTCATCAGTCCTCGTATTCTATCCATCCTGGCGGTACTAAGATGTATTGAAACTTGAAGCTTCATTTCTGGTGGCATGGTATGAAAAAGGCTGTAGCTCGGTTTGTTGCTCAGTGTTTGATCTGTCAGCAGGTTAAGGCAGAGCATCAGAGAACCGCTAGACTTCTTCAACTGCTTCCTATTCCGGAGTGGAAGTAGGAGCATATCACCATGGATTTTGTGACCGCTTTGCCGAGGAGTCCTAAGGGTCACAATGCTATTTGGGTGATTGTCGACCATTTGACGAAAAGTGCTCACTTCATTCCTTTTCATGTCGGTCAGTCTACTGAGAGCCTATAATGTAGGATACAAGTACCCGTCAATTGCAAGTTACGGGTCACTTATAATGTAGGATACAAGTACATGGGGAAAACTAACTAATAACAAATATCAAATAACAACATAACAACATAGCATGGTATAGTGTGTCAACAGAAATGTGATAACTAACATGAATCAGGAAAACAAATCAGATAGCATGGTATTCTAACTGATACAGATAACATGTGTTAAGTGTCAAGTGTCAGATGGTATGTAGATAGATATACAGATGGTAGTGTCAGATAATAGTCAGACAGATAATAGATAATGAGATAATCAGATATCCAGATAGCAGATATAGATAACAGATTCATATTCAGATTCAGATACAGATACAGATGTCATATTCAGATTTTTATAAGTCTTGTATTAATTACTAACTAGGTAGCACTTCATGCACCTGAAAAACATAACACATGGTTTCTACAACAAACAATTTCGCTTTAAATTTCGTAGGGGATCATATAGGGCCGTGTACTCAAGGTTCAGACAGATATCAGATAATCAGATCAGACAGATAGAACCTAGTGGTTTTCTTCTTCTCTACACCTTCCTATAAGAAGTAATGTAGACAGGGTCAGATAACAGATCCAGACACAGATAGAACTTAGTGGTTCTCTTCTTCTTTACACCTTCCTATAAGAAGTAATGTAGACAGGGTCAGATAACAGATAATCATATGGAAAACACAGCCCCCTTCTAAGTACACTACTAGATCTTTCCCATAAATTCTGGCTTGATCATTTTGTTATTATTAGCAGATAGGCATGTATGTGTAGAAAACAGAATGGTAATAGCATGGTATAAACATGTAACAGGTTCAGGGTGATAGATAAATAGGCACAGATGATATACAGTTCATAAAGGAATAGAATCATGCAAATGTTAATTCAGGACAGCAAGACACTACTATACTAAAACAGAGAATTCCGTTGCTACAGAAATGCAAATCTGGATCCGTCGAAGAATCCGGAAAATAGACTCCCAACCGAATCCAGCGAATATAAATAAGTCACATAGTAAATCACAAAATCATAACTCAAAACTGATTTGAATTCAGAAAACATGTTCAGTCAGAAATCATTAAAACGAATTCTCAGTCCGAAAAACAACATCAAAACCTCTCAAATAAATCCAGAAAAAATCTGGGGTCTTCTCCTATATGTCTAGAATCAAAATACAAAGTTTCTTAATATTTCAGTGAAATTAGTTCAGTCATCAAAAATAAGAAAACATCAAGAAACTATAGTTTGGCAATTCTAGAGTTCCCAACACTGCTGTACGAAAACAGTAATATCTCGCAAGCCGTGAAACGGAATCCAAATCCGGCAAAGGGAGATTAAAAAAGACAAAATAATATAACTTTCATATTTCAGAAATATTTTTCATACAGTGACAGGAAATAGGGTAAAAATATGATTCTTTATTAAAACAGCGAGCAAAATACAACAAGTATAGCTTTCATAAACAAGCATGAAACGGCATATAAAACTCATCAATAAAATCCACTAAAATTCTGGGTAATTCCTAAATAGGTATAGAAGTACTGACCAAAGTTTCAGATCAAAATAATATGTGTAGCATAAGTATCAAAATAATTTAGTCATCAAAATCATTAAGAAACGAAATCTGGAATTTATCTACACCTCTGTAGTAAAACAGTCATAACTCAAACATACAAAAATGAAATTGAGCAAAGTCAGAGGGGTTGGAAAGTAGACGAATTTCTCTACAATTCATGTTTTATACTGAAATTAAGATTCTGACCTTAATATGGTCTAAATTACTGATCAAGACAGATTATCGGCAAAATACAGAATTTCCTCAAAAACCAAAATCAACATAGATCCAATGAAACTTGATCCAAATGCAAACAAATATGAAATCGAGTCTACCAAGTGTCCAAACATCATGAAATAGGGTAATTAACATATCTAGAACAAGTCTATCATATGGTTCTCCACAAATACCTAAATTCTCACAAAATCCCTCATACATGATCAAATCAAGAACATGCAAAACCTAAATTGTTTCATGTCAATATTGTGTCGTGAGTCCACTATGGTCAAATAGCAAAATAGAGACAAAACCCATCAACAAAACACACACACGAGTTGTCTCTAGAATCCAACTACACTATAAGCGATATTTTTGACTTGTATCATACAAAGGAATTTGAGTACAAGTTACTTGCCTGAGAGACAATGACGAGAATGATGCAAGGAAAAGAATAACGGGAACGGATCCCGGCACGAACTCAACAACACGAACGAGCGAACACGAACAAGATCACGAACACACGATCACAATCGAAATCACGAACCCAAAGCACAGATCTCGATAATCAAAAGGATGATCAAGATGATGAAGATCAAGAGATTCAACGGCTAGATCAAGATTATATCAGATCGGATGGCTTTGATCGAAGATCAAGATCAAGATCAAGATGTGATCAAGTATCTTGATGATGATGATGATGATCGGATCAATTCGGCGATCAGACGGTCCACAATAAAAGAAATCAAGAACTCCAAGATGATGATAATCATGATGATGATCGAACGGCCACCAGTCAAAGATGATCAAAGATCGGATCAAACAGATCACTCACAATCGAAGATGATCAAACCCAAATCAAAACAATTACAGTGGTTGCACTGGCTATGCTTGCTGCTGTTTAAGGCAGCACAGCACACACAGGGAGGCAGTCGCAGTTGTAAGGGTTGAGTGTCGGCAGCCAGGGGGAGCAGCACAGCGCACACAGGGAGGCTGCATTGTGGGGCTGACGAGAGGAGGCAGGGGCTGTAGCGTCATGGTATTGAGGTCGGCAGGGGGTGATGAGAGGCGGGGGCACAGCTGGCTGCTGTTGACGATGCAGGAGGACGACGCGACGAGGGAGCCAGGGAGGGGGTCGTGAGGTGGAGAGGAGCACACAGGAGGCTGTCGGGGTCAGGCAGAGAGGTTGGGAGATCTGAAGAGGAACAAGGCTATGAGGGTGGCACCTTGGTGGGGACAGGACGGGAAATGGAGAGAGCAGGAGGGAAGGTGAAGCGGCGCAAGGTGGTGGCTGCATGGTTGGGTTCTGAAGAATATATACGGTTTGGGGATATAGGTTTTAGGTTTAGATGACGGCGGAAAAAAGTAGGGTATACAGATGGGTAAACTGGTTAAGGGAGTAACGGGTTAGTCTTGAAACGGGTTTGGGTCTGGGGTATACTAACGGGTATGGGAGTTGTTAACGGGTCTGGCTTGGGGTAAAGGGTATAGGGGTAAAACAGGTTGTGGGTTTAAATCTGGGTTGTAGTGTGAGGGTTTAATATACAGTGGGTTTTGGGTATTAAAATCCAATAAGAAAACTTAAAATAACTAATAAAATATAATTTACAAAATAATTTAATTTACATTACAATATAGCCTTTATTTAAAATAACTACAATTATAATTAGTACATAGAAATTGATTTTTAAATAAACAGTCAAAATTAATAATGATACTAATAGTTAAAAATACAAATAATACTAATAAAATCAATAACAATTACAATAATAATAATAATAGAAATAATAACAAAAATAAGAATTGTATTACATATAAATTTATTGAAAATATTTACAAATGAAGTTATTGATCGAAAACATATTTTAATAGGAGATCCAATAATACGATTTGACAAATGAATTTGAAAATCGGAAAAATAATTTTACAAAAATTTTAAATACAGAAAGTACACAAGAAATACATATTTGGGAAAACAGGGGTTACACTAACAACCATACGAGCCAAGCGAGCCAAGTATGAGACAACAACATACATACGAGCCAAATAAGCTACGTATGAGACCACAGCTACATACGGGCCAGGCGAGCCGCGTATGAGCAAAACCATATATAAAAACAATTATACAGGTATTCTAATAACCTAGAAGCAACCAAACGTGCTTACTAGCAAAACTTGATTTTCTATAATTAGAAGTAACAGAAGAATCTACTAACAGTCAAAAATAGGCATACTACCAATGAGAAGCCCAAAAGCGACATAAAAACCTTCCGACAGTCTAGAAGCAACCTGTGCTGCGTTTATCGGAATTCGACAGAAATAGACTTTTTAGAAAGGTAAGAACATCTACTACAACTCTCTAGTTGAACACTTTTTTCAGATTCCGTAAGGAATCCAAAATCCTGTCCATCGAACACACGCAAATAGTTTAACCAAACAGCGGATTTTCAACAAAAAGCTGAAACTTCTTCAGCTTGTAACTTTTGCTCTACTTATCTGAATCTAACGAAACTGGACAATTTGGAAAGGTGGGAACATCTACTACAAATCTCTAGATGACCACTTTTTCAGATTCCGTAAGGAATTCCAAATTCCTGACCTCGAACACACGCAAATGCTAACAAAAGACAGCCAAGGCTACAACAAAGCTGAAACTTTGAGAGCATGTAACTTTTGCTCTACTTGTCGGAATCTAATGAAACTGGACAATTTGGAAAGGTGGGAACATCTACTACAACTATGTAGTTGACCACTTTCTCAGATTCCGTAAGGAATTCCAAATCCTGACCTTGAACACACGCAAACAGTTAACCAAACTGCAGATTTTCAAAAAAAAGCTGAAACTTCCACAGCTTGTAACTTTTGCTCTACTTGTCGGAATCTAACTAAATCGTACAATTTAGAAAGGTGTGAATATATACTACAACTCTCTATTTTATGACTTTTCAGATTCCCTATGGAACTCAATCTATCGTCCCTTGAACAGACGCAAAAACTAAGCAAGGACAGCCGAAGCTACAGCAAGGCTGAGACTTTCAAAGCACATAACTTCTACTCCGCTTATCGGAATCTAACCAAATAGGTCAATTTGGAAAGGTGAGAGACTCTACTACAACTTCCTAGTTGTTCTCCTCCTCAGATTCAATAGGTAAGACACTCAAAATTAACAGAGAAGCAAAACAGTGAGCGCTTCAGCCAAAGTTGACTGCGCTGTTTTGCAAGGGCCATAACTCTTACTCCTCTTATTGGAATTTAACCCGAGAGGGCAATTCGGAAAGGAGTGAAAGTCTACTACAAATTCCTAGTTGGTCTCCTCCTCAGATTCATCTAGTAAGACACTCTAAAACATCAATGAAGCAAAACAGCAAGTTTCCAGTGCAATTCTGCTGCTGCGTTTTGTAAAAAGCACAACTCCTACTCCACTTATCGGAATTTAACTCGAGGGGCCAATAAGGAAAGGGGAGAACGTCTACTAAAACTCTCTAATTGGTCTCCTTCTCAGATTCTACAAGTAAGCTACTCAAAAACTACAAAAAAGCAAAACAGCAAGCTTTCGGCAAATGCCAGCTGCTGACATTTTATAACGACCATAACTTTTGCGTCTCTTATTGGAATTTAACCCAAGAGGCTAATTTGGAAAGGGGAGAATGTCTACTACAACTCCCTAGTTGGTTGGCTCCTTAGATTCAACCAATAAAACCCTCAAAAATGACAAAGGATCAAAACAGAAAGCATCCTGTCAAACAGCTAGTTGTTGTATTTTCCAAAGACCATAACTCCTCTTCCGCTTACCGGAATTTAACCCAAAGGGTCAATTCGGAAAGGTGAGAAAGTCTACTACAACTTCCTAGTTGATCGGCTCTTCAAATTCAACAAGGACACCCAAGTTCTAGCCCCTCGAAGATACTTCGCTGTTAACCCAAAACAGTAAGTTCACTGTTTTGCTTAGGAACTCGCTGTTTTGAGGGAAACGGTCGTTGACCTATCAAAATGACTCCAAAAAATCTATAAAAATTATATCAAGCTAATAACACATAGGAGAACCTTCCACATAAATTTTGGGTCAAGACTCATCTTTTAACATAGTTAAATAAAATCAACCCTACAACCATAAAAATCAATTTTTTATGCCTTATTTTTGGTCCTACCACTTCAATCTCTACATCCCCTTTGTTCTAGTCCATACACAAACATAAGAACATGATTTTAATTCAATCTACAACTACATACAACAATAATAGCCCTAATAATTGCTCAAACACACATGAGATGAGAAACCCCCACCCAATTGATTGGAAGAACTTGCTAGCTATCCTTCTCCTCCTTACTCCTTGTTCTTGCTCTTCTTCAAGAACTCTTCATGAAAGAGAACCCATGAAAACTCCTCTTTCTCTTTTGATTTTTGATCTCTCTTTCTTTTTCTTTCTTCCCAATTTTTCCCCCTAAAACAAAACAATTAAAAGTAGAAGGAGAATGAGAGAGAGAGAGAGAGAGAGAGAGAGAGAGAGAGAGATGGAGAACAAAAGGGTTCTTTTTGCCCTCTTTGTGTTGAGGCCGGCCAAGGGGAAGGAGGAGGGGGGGGGGTGTGGGGGAGGTGTTTTATGGGGGATGGAGAGAGAGCTTGTTGATGAGAGAGAGAGCCACTTGTCTCTCTCTCGAGATCAATTCGCAAATTATAATTTACAATCAAACCCAATTAATTTGCAATCAACACCCTAATCCAATTCTAACCCTTCATTTGATCATGATTGATCAAAATAAGAGGTATTTTTCCAAATCACCTACTACATGATTTCGTACAAACGTACGAAATCGATACGATTCAACTACGTACATATATCTGATTATACAGATAATTTTTATTAGTTAAAACGAATAATCTGTACAAAAATAATTTAATTCCGAGAAATAAAAATAAAATAATTTTATTACCGGCTCGGAAGATTCCAGTATCAATTTGATACAAAACAGTCATATACCGACTAGTATATACGTATGAAATAATGTTTATTAACAAAACCGGGTGATATCCACCAAAAATATTTCAGTTCTGAAATAATAATAAAATAATATTTTTTAATATCTGCCCGGGATTTTCCAGATATTTTCTCAAAACGTATTTTTCAAGATTTTGTACGAGTGCACAAAACTGATACAATACCTATATATACTTACTAGTATATATATCCAGATAAAGTTTTATTAGAAAAATCAGTAATTTCTATAAAAATATTTTAACTTTAAAAATAATAATTATATAAATATAATATCCGTCCGGGATATTACAAGCTCAAAAGTGAAGGATAACCACTTCTTAGTGGCGACAAACCAATCGAGGATCTTTCCAGCAATCAATATATCATCCACATACAAGCTCAAAATCAAGAGATTCCCTATGGAATGTTTCACATACACGACTGTGGTCTTCTTCACACATTGTAAAGCCAATATCTATAATGGCACCATGAAAACATAGGTATCACTATCAGGACGACTGTTTCAGATCATAAATGGAGCATTTGAGAAATGGCACTTTGCAATCATACCCCTTGACCTCAAAGCCCACTAGCTAGTCCATATAGATATCTTCATCCAACCCTCCATTGAGGAATGCAGTATTAACATCCATTTGGTGTAACTCTAGATCGAGGTGGGCGACCAATTCTAGGATAAAGCGAATTAATGCAATTCTCACCATCGGGGAGAACAACTCATCGTAGTCGACACCCTCCTTTTGGGTGTGGCCTTTAACAACAAGTTGAGCTTTGTACTTTTCAATCAATTCTTCTGCATTTCGCTTGATCTTGAGAACCCGTTTGTTCCCGATTGTTTTTGCATCCTGCTGGAAGATCAACCAAATCCCATATTCGGTTCTTTGCCCTAGAATCAGTCTCCTCCTTCATAGAAACTTTCCATTCATTTGCAGCAGGCGAAGTCGGAGCATCCTTACAGGACTTCGACTCATCATATTCCTGTGGTGCACAGATGAAGGCTTCATCCTCGTAGCCCATCGCTTACAAGATTTTGTCTTTCTTTGACTCTTTCTTATAGCGGGAATGATTACAGTAAAGCGATAAGAGACTTGCGCTACGTTTTCGTCCATTTTCATCAACTTGGTTTTCACTCCCACTAGGAACAACAACCGTAGAGCCACCATCTCCTAATGTGTGCTATTATAAAGGTATTGTTAGAGTGCTCCCAATGTTGTAGCAACTATCTCAGTCTCTATAGGAGTGCTCCCACTATCCGGAGCAACTTCCCTATTTTGCAACGGTGTAGTATCGCTCAGATCACGATAAAGTGTGCAGTTCTCAGTGATCGAATAGTATAATGTCTCTCTTCGTCAAGAGCCTGCTCATTTTTCTCTTTTGTATCCAACTTTCAGATTTGATAATCTTTCCCCACTTCTCCTCTACTGAGATATTCATCCTCGATGAACGTCATATCCCGAGACTTAATCTCTATCAGTTGATCATTTGGTTTTTCACAAATCATCATATAGCCCTTAGAGTGTTCGGGGGAATCTTATAAAGCTACCGTTTCTACCCCTTGGGCCCAGCTTTCCCACTTGAGGAGTTGGGATGAGCACAAATGCTGTAGCCCCCCAGGGATTTTGCCCAGTTGGGATTTTGCCTAGTCCATAACTCGTAAGGAGTAGTGGTACAGCATGCTGTGTAGTACGTATGTGGTGGTTAATAGTGCATCTCCCCAAAAACTGGGAAGCAAAGTAGCGCGATCCATCATAAACCGAACCATCTCTAACAATGTTCGATTCCTTCTCTCTGCAACACCGTTTTGCTATAAAGTGTGGGGAGTCGTCAGTTGTTATTTGAAACCTTGCTCTATACAGAGTTCTTTGAACTACTCAGATAAATACTAATGTCTAGAGTCATATCTAAGAACTTTCACTTTTCGGTCTATTTGATTCTCAACTTCAAGGATGAAGTGACAAAAACATACAAAAACAGTCTAGTGCATCGGACTTGTGGTATATCAAATAAACTTGACCGTATCCGATGTAATCATCTATGAATGTGATAAAGTAAGAGTCTCCTTGGTAGTTGCATATTCATGTGTCCACATATATCCGAGTGTACTAATTCTAAAGGGAGTTTTGGCAGAGTGCCTTGTTGAACTATTTCCTAGTTGTTATTCCTGTCAAATATGCCTCACAAGCGGGAAGGGCTGACCTTCGCAAGTTGACCTAAAAGGCATTCTCTAGCTAACCGGGTCATCTCATTGATCTATATGTAACCAAGTCGAGCATGTCAAGTCAAAGAATCGAGACAAATAGAAATAACAAAAGAACATGCAAATAAACTCAAAACATAGAAATAATTTATTAAGGCACCATAACCAAATGTTTCATCCTCATGGACGATGGTTACATTATTATTCTAAAAAGTAGAAGTAAATCCTAAACATCCTAGTGCAGAAACCGATACAAGATTCCTCCTTATTCCTGGAGCATACAAAACAACATGAAGAACGAACATCGCCCAGTGCAGAGCTTTAGGTCATATGAATGCCCAAACCTTTTATTTTGAACTATTCCACATGAAAATAGTGTGTGATCCATCAGGTATGTGTTGGAAACTTGTAAAACCCTCATTGTCCTTCATTATGTGCTTAGTCACTCATGTATCAATAATACAGATAGGAAAACATATGTGCAAACAAAAGCAACCGAGTGAGGAGGAAGATGGTACCTTCTTAGGCTTAGTGCACTTACGAGCAAAGTGTCCCTTCTTATTACAGTTAGAACACTCAACTTTAGATTTGTTTTTCGGTTTCTTCGAACAACGAGAACCATAATGTTTCTTTGCCTTTCCCTAAACTCCAAGTCCAGGAGTGGAAGGTGTAATATCCCAAACGGATATTATGTAATACCCTGATTTTTCAATTAATGGAAAATTATTTATTTTTGCACGTAGTGTGCACGTGCAATATTTTGGGTTGAATTATTTTTATAATGATGTGTATAAATATTTAATTAAGTATTCTCAAATTATTTTGTACAAAAAGCCTTTCTTTAAAGCCTTATTTTAATTTAATGAAAAGCCCTTTTTCTTAAAAGCCCAAATATATTTTATTTTATTTATTTTTATAAACTATTTTG
This sequence comes from Hemerocallis citrina, assembly GCA_017893485.1. Taxonomy (NCBI): domain Eukaryota; kingdom Viridiplantae; phylum Streptophyta; class Magnoliopsida; order Asparagales; family Asphodelaceae; genus Hemerocallis; species Hemerocallis citrina. The sequence goes on along the minus strand of CM030358.1, from coordinate 378,915,829 downwards.
GCCCAAAAAGAAAGCCCATGAATTAATCTATTTTATTTAAACTTGTCATGTAGAAGACTTTTTAACTAATTTATTTTTATAAAAATTAAAATGTACAAATTTTGGCCTAGTTGCATGCACGTGCACTACACGTACACGTGCTATGCACACCCTAGATGAGGCCGGGATTCATTCTTTTTGGAGGGATTTTCAAAATTTATCATGGTGATCATGGTGGTAGTTTTAGGAATGTGGGTAGTTTTTCTAACTCCTACTTTGATCTAAGCCCTTCATTCTACAACCAACCACTCAATCTTGGCCCTCCATTTCACCTATTCTCTAGTATAAATACCCCCCCTCTCATGGCTATTTTCATATGCAATTTATATTTCCAAACTATAGTCCTGTTGTTATAATAGTGTGAGTTATAAAAGATAGAGAGTTGTGTGGGTTTTGCTTGCTTGGAGTGGCCGGCTATCACCATAGGAAGCATTCGGTTGTGCTAGGAAGCATTCAGGTGTGCTACGAGGCTTGGAGCTTGTGCGTGCTTTTGGCTAGGAGGAGGTGCTTTTTATTTGCAAGGACTTGTTGCTTTGTGTTTCTCTCCATTCAAGGTGGGTAAAACATTTCATATTTCTAATATAGGAGTCCATGCTAGTTTTTATTATCAACACTATACATGAAAAATACTAATAAGAGCCCACTTTAATTGAAAAGTTAGTGTATGAATGGATTGAAATGATGTGATTAACTTGTGTGTGAAATTCTAGCATGAAATTAAATTATATGTAGAATTCTCTATGATTATTAATTTGATTGAATGATGGTGGAATATTGCTAGTATGATGTATGGAAATTTCCAATTAAATTGCTTGTAAATTGTATGGTTGAAGCATGAAATTGATTAAGAAAATGACACACTTTAAAATTTGAATAGAGAGTTTTCTTGAATGCTTGAGTTGTAATTATGTTAATTAATGAGTAGTAGTATATTTTGTGACATAGATGAACCAATGAAGTTACCTTGTTGTCATCAAAGTAGAACTACTCAAAAGTTAGTATTTTTGAGTTTGACCTATTCATTTGCTAAATAAATCCTTTTGTTGATATGGGTATGGATAAATCCAAAGATGTATGTGTTGTGAATAAAAATTAATAACAGTGAATTATCATAAGACATTTGTGAATAAAAAGGGATTAGAAGACTAATTGATTATTCAATGTCGAAAATAAAAGATATGGTAGTCTTAATGAACAATTTATTAAATTGTGTGGAAAAAATTTTGTTTTTAGTACAAAAAATTATTTTATACTTGCTGTTATGAAGATTAAATAAAGATGATTTAATCTGGAATTTTCCAGTGGTTTTTATAAATGCAATATGAACCTAGACTAATTTGAACATCGAGTTGTTCTCTTAAACAGTATGAGTATGAAACATATGGATTTTGTTTGGGTTTGTGACAGCCCGAGCCACTAGCTCAGGCGGTCACTGACTGCGGTTTGCTTCTCTGGGTCGATCGGTTCGAACCCTGTGTTCACCACTTTTTTTTCACCAATTGAGTATAAATATATATAACCTTCGACCGAAGCATATATACTAAATTCGCTCCTTACTTACCGCTAGCACAGTTCGGCCATGTGGCGGGTGCTCTTGGCTCTCTTTCCGTTGTGCCTGGGTTCGATTCCTCCTATCGGCACTTATAAAAAATATTTTTTTTTGGGAGTTGTAGATGTCCAAAAAATGTGAAAAAAATATGGTAATTCTCAGAAAAATATAAGGAATTTTATAGGAATGATTTGAGTATTATTTGAATGAATTTAACTATAGTTTGGAGTCAAAATGCATATATAGACATATAGTTTCATATAGATGATTAATATGAAACTATAACTTGAAAGAATAAGTGAATTGGCACATTAAGTGTTAACTTGGCAAAAAGAAAGGTGGTTTGTGACATGATGCAATTATTTCCTCACAATATGTGAAGTGTGTATATTATTTGGTAAGGAGAAACTATCATGATGTGACAGTTGATAAGTATATGCTATTTTGTGCAATGATGGACTTGTGAACAAATGAGAAATCATGAATTGAAAGAGAATGTACATGTGAGTTTGAGAACTCGACATGGAAATTGTATAAATTGAAGATTGTGAAATGAAATTTGAAATAGAGTAGCTAAGTCTCCCCGGCATCGAGAAATGAAATAAAGTGAAATTAGACCAAGGTTGGTCAAGATGAAATGAATGAATAAGTCCGGTTGATGGAGAGGCTAACTCTAGAGATTAATTTTGTTCATAATTTTTAATAAAACTAAGGACTAGTGCATAGTGAAGATGTGATGAAAGTAAGAGAAAAACATTGAGTATGAGGGCCCTGGGTAGCGGCAAGAGCGTATCCCAGGAATTCCCATGACGAGTCTGGGTGAGGATACTGTTCCAGAGTACCGTCCCAGTGGCGACGCTCGTGGGATGTTTGAAGACTACGGGTGGTGTCATGTTTATGGTGAGAGCGTATCCCAGGAATTCCCATGATGCGTCTGGGTGAGGATACTACTCCAGAGTGCCTAAACATGAGTTCGTAGGTCAGATAACATCTAGGATACTTACCGTAATTACAGTAGTAGATTAAATCATAACGGGGGATTGAACCCTATAAAGATGAAGAACGAATAAGGGCTTGCCCTCGGACCTATGTAGTATGGGATGCATAGAATCCGAACAAGTGCGCATTAGTGTCATGTAACATGAATAAATGCATTAAGGATTAAGTGCACAATCACAACACGACATCAATAGGGTAGTCCCTTTAGTTTGAATGTGACAAGTTTGTGTTTGCTAAATATGAAAAGTTGAGTTATACTATTTCCGGCATAGAGAGGATGGCCGTGTATAATGTTCGTCGGTTGAATAAAATGACGTACCCACAGTCTTATATGCAGGTAAATATCATGTTAAAGATTAAAGAGGAATGGATGCTTAAAGATTATATCATGCTGTTGTACTTGTATTTAATTGTTGTATTTTACTTCCGCTGTGCAAAAGAAAGATGTAATTATGATGTAATCTCTGATGTATGATGAAAAGTTTTAATTTCCCTGTAAAATTGTACTAAAGAAAGTGAAAAGATCCTGTAGAACATCTCGAATTCAGTGTATTTGGGATTCGGGGCGTTACATATTATATTGTATAAATTATTATTTTTAAATTAAAATATTTTTTTATAGAAATTACTTGGTTTTTCAAATAAAAAGTTATCTGGATATATATATTAGTAAGTATATATACGAATTGTATCAGTTTTGTGCACTTGTACAAAATCTTGAAAAACGCATTTTTGAGAAAAATGTCTGAAAAATCGCCGGCTAGTATTAGAAATTATTATTTTATTATTATTTTATTATTATTTTCAGAAATAAAATATTTTTGGGGATATCACCCGGTTTTGTTAATAAACATTATATATGTATATATACTAGTGTATACGACTGTTTTGTATGAAATTGATACTGGAATCTTCCAAGCCAGTAACAGAATTATTTTATTTTTATTTCTCGGAATTAAATTATTTTTATATAGATTTACTCGTTTTTACTAATAATAATTATCTGTTTAATCAGATATATGCACAGATTTGAATCGTGTCGATTTCAGGCGATTGTACAAATCGTGTAGTATGTGATTTGGAAAATTTATGTTTTATTTTTCGATCCATCATGATGAGATGGAGGGTTAGGATGGATTAGGTCTTGATTGCAATATTTATTTGCAATTAGAACATCAAGTTGTTTAAGCCATGAGACCAATGACACTTGGACTCATTTTCTACCACAAAACTTCACCCCTCTTTCTATAAAACACCCCCAAACCCTTCCCCTTCCATTTTGGCCAGCCCCAAACACTTCTAGGGTTATAAACCCTCTCACTTTTTCATGTGTTCCCAATCTCATCTCATTCTATCTCATTCTTTAGCTACTTGTTCTACTTTGTTTTTGTTTAGAAAAAAGATTGAGAAAGAAAAAGAAAGAGAGAATTAAAAGAAAAGAGTGGAGATTTCATCGGTTCTTTTTCATGGAGTTCTTGAAGTGTTCTTGAGACCAAGAACAAGGAGCAAGGAAGAGAAGGAAGGGCAAATTCTTCCTACAAACTCTAAAGGTGGGGGTTTCTCGCTCTTGTGTTGTTTTAGCTATTAGGGTTGATATTATTGTTGTATGTTGTTGTATGGAACCAATTTCATGTGCATATAGACTAGAATAAAGAGTGCGCAAGATTTGAAGGGGTAGAACACTAAAATCAAGCATAAAGAATCGATTTTTATGGTTGTAGGGTTAGATTTGTTTACATATGCTAAAGGTGAAATTTGGACCCGAAATTTATGTGGGAGGTTCTCTTATATGTTATTACCATGATGGAATTTTCGGGAATATTTCGGAGCCATTTTGATGGGTGAAACGAGTGTTTCTCCCAAAACAGCGAGTCTCAAGTCAAAATAGTGAGCTCACTGTTTTGGGGTTAGCGTCGCAGTAACTTCGAGGGGCTAGAACTTGGATTTCCTTGCGAAATTTGAGGTTCGAGTCAACTAGGAAGTTGTAGTAGACGTCCTCCCCTTTCCGAATTGGCCTCTCGAGTTTAATTCCGATAAGAGACGCAAAAGTTATTACCGTTACAAAAATAGCAACTAGCTGTTTGACTGAACATTGCTGTTTTGGTTCCTTGATACTTTTGAGTGTCTTACTGTTTGAATCTGAGGTTCGGACCAACTAGGGAGTTGTAGTAGAGAATCTTCCCTTTCCGAATTGATCTCTCGGGTTAAATTCTGATAAGCGGAGTAGGAGTTATGGTTTTGGAAAAATACAGCAACTAGCTGTTTGACAGGATGCTTGCTGTTTTGATTCTTTGTCATTTTTAAGGGTTTTACTTGATGAATCTGAGGTTCGGGCCAACTAGAGAGTTGTAGCAGACATCTTTCCCTTTCCGAATTGACCTCTCGGGTTAAAGTCCGATAAGCGGAGTAGGAGTTATGCCGCTTGCAAAGTACAACAACTGGCTGTCTTGACTGGATTCTTGCTGTTTTGCTTCCTTGATGTTTTAGAGTGTCTTACCTGTTGAATCTGAAGTAGAGACCAACTAGGAAGTTGTAGTAGACCTTCTCCCCTTTCCGAATTGACCTCTCGGGTTAAATTCCAACAAGCGGAGTAGAAGTTATGGGCTTTGAAAGTTTTCTACTTGGCTGTGTATTTGGTGCGTTGGAATTGTATCTATCTTGATTCCTTGTAGTTTTCGAGTGTCTTACTCGCTGAATCTGAGCAGCCAACCAACTAGAGAGTTGTAGTACACGTTCTCATCTTTCCGAATTATCCTCTTGGGTTAAATACCGATAAGTGGAACAAAAGTTATAGTCTTTCAAAGTTTCAGTTTTCCTTTGTCAAATCTACTGTTTTATTACCATTTGCGTGTGTTCGATGGGTAGGAACTTCGAGTTTCTTACGAAATCTGAGAAATTGGTCAACTGGGAAGTTTTAATAGATATTCTCACCTTTTCAAATTGTCTAGTTTCGTTAGATTTCGATAAGTAGAGCCAAAATTACAAGGTAAAGAAGTTTCATCTTTTTATTGAAAATCTGTAGTTTGGTAATTGTTTGCGTATGTTTGAGGTCAGGAATTTGGAATTTCTTCTGGAATCTGAGAAAGTGGTCAACTGGGAAGTTTTAGTAGATATTCTCACCTTTTCAAATTGTCCAGTTTCGTTAGATTCCGATAAGCAGAGCAAAAGTTACAAGCTACAGAAGTTTCATCTTTTTATTGAAAATCTGTAGTTTGGTAATTGTTTGCGTATGTTTGAGGTCAGAAATTTGGAATTTCTTCTGGAACCTGAGAAAGTGGTCAACTAGGGAGTTGTAGTAGATGTTCCCACCTTTTCAAATAGCCCAGTTTCGTTAGATTCCGACGAGTAGAGCAAAAGTTACAAGCTACAGAAGTTTCAGCTTTTTTTGTTGAAAATTGGTAGTTTGGTAACTGTTTGCATATATTCGAGGTCAGGAATTTGGAATTCCTTCTGGAATCTGAGAAAGTGGTCAACTAGGGAGTTGTAGTAGATGTTCCCACCTTTTCAAATTGTCCAGTTTGTTAGATTATGATAAGTAGAGAAAAAGTTACAAGCTACAGAAGTTTCACCTTTTTATTGAAAATCTGTAGTTTGGTAATTGTCTGCATATGTTCGAGGTCAGGAATTTGGAATTCCTTCTAGAATCTTGTAACCCCTGTTTTCCCAAAAATGTATTTTTGTGTATTTTCTATGTTTTAAAAATTTTCGCAAATTATTTTTTTCGGTTTTCAAATTCTTTTGTGAAAATGTATTTTCGGATCTTCTATTAAAATCAAAATTTTCGATCAATAATTTTGTTTGTAACTATTTCCTACGATCTTTATACTGTAACAAAATTCTTATTTTTATTATTATTACTCTTGTTATTATTATTGTTATTAGTTTTATTGTTCTTATTAATATTTTTGACTGGTTGTTAAAAATCCATTTTTACCTACTAACTGTATTGTAGTGTTTTAAATAAATTCTAATTTTCTATTCCAAATTACATTTTTATTATAAACAATCTTTTTATCTGTTAATTATTTTCTCATTGAATTTTTAATACCCTAATGGACTTTTGTTTTTTATACCCAATACCCATTTACATAAACCCATACCCACCATCCTAAAACCCACTAAATTAATCACCTATTAAGTTATTTCATACCTACTTACCTGATATCACCTACCATAATACCCATCAGTAAACTACCCATTATAAACCCTCCTATTTAAAAACCCTACATTAGTACACCAATTACCTTTCCTAATTTAAATCCCACCTTCTTCCTAATCCTACACCCATATAATTAATCCTACTCCTATACCATTTTTTTGTTTCATCAGATTAATTCCTTAAAATTATCACCTTTACCCTTATATCTTTCCTCATTAAATCCCTTCATGGGCATCATTCCGTGAGTGTTTTTCCCAGACCCGGTTGCACCCTAGAAGCCAACCCGACCCATTTTGTTTTTTTTTCTTTTTTTTTACCTAGCCGGCTGATGTGTGCCCATCCCCTTTGTTCAAACCCTAACACTTCTGTACTCCTATATATATTTTCAACCTCTTGCTGCCTTTTTTTTCCCAAACCTTTGCACCGTGCTTCTCTCTCCCATGTCTCTCCATCTACCGTCTTGCGCTCTCTTACTCTTGGAATTTTCTTGCGTGTGCTCGAGTACGTGTGTGGATCGTTCGTGAATTCGTGGATTTTCGTTTGCGGGAATTTCTCCTACTTTTAAGTTCATCGTTCTTCATCTCGATTTAAGGCAAGTAACTTGTACTCCAATTCATTTGTTTGATACAAGTCAAAAAGTTCAACTATAGTTTAGTTGGATCTAGAGACAACCAAAGATTGTATTTTCCTTGATGAGTTTGTCTCTATTGTGATAATTTGACCATAGATGACTCATGACACAAATCATGATATGTGATAGCCTAGGAATTGCCCAATTCATGATTCTTAGTCATGTATGTGAATAATTGTGTGAATTTGTATTTGGATTGAGACCCATGTGAAATAATAGGTGTGGACATGTTAATAACCCTAAATCATGATATTTAGAGGCTTGGTAGGTTGTATTTCAAGTTTGGATGTGTTTGGATCAATATTCTTGAAGTTATGTCATTTTTGTTTTGAAGTGTGAAATCTGTATTTACTGGGTGTTCTGTTTTGATTGCTGTTTTTGTCTATACTACAGCCAGTATCTTGATTCCTGTATAAAATACGAATTTTAGATAATTTTGTCTATTTTCAAACCCCACTAATTTTGCTTGATTTGGATTTCGTATGACTGAGTTATGGCTGTTTTAGTACAGAGGTGTCGATCTTTTCCAGATTCTGTTTTTGGGTAATTTTGACAACAAACTATTTTCAAGAACTATGCTGTACATATTATTTTGATCCAAAACTTTGGTCAGTGTTTCTTTATCAAGTTAGGGATTACCCAAAATTTTGGTGAATTTTATTGATAAGTTTTATGTTATGTTTCATGCTCGCTTATAAAATCTATACGTGCTGTATTTTGCTCGCTGTTCTGTAAAGAACCCTATTTTCACAATGATTCCTTTTATTGAATGAAAATTATTTGTGAAATATGAAGTTAATATATTTTCTTTATTTCATCTCCCTTTGACAGATTTGGATTTCGTTTCACTGGTTGCGAGATACTTTAGTTTTCGTACAGCAGTGTTAGGAATTCCAGATTTTTCAAGGTGTCGTTTTTTGATGTTTTCTTATTGTTGATGACTAAACTAATTTTACTGGAATATTATGAAACTTTATATTTTGATTCTAGACATATAGAAAAATACCCCAGATTTTTCCTGAATTTATTTGATGAGTTTTGATGTTGTTTTCCTGACTGAGAATTTGTTTTCCTGATTTCTGACTGAACATGTTTTTTGTTTTAAACCCTGTTTTGAGTTATGATGTTGTGAATTACTATATAACTTATTTATACTCTCTGGATTCGTGTGGAAGTCTATTTTCTAGATCCTTTGACGGATTCAGATTTGGATATTTTTAGTAGCGGGAATCACTATTTTTGTACAACACTGTCTTGCTGTCCTGAATTTGAAAACTAGTTATTTTGCCCTGTTATGTGTTATCTTGTACCTGTACTTGTTTAACTGTAACACCCCATTTTTTTGTTTTTGACAAACTAAACCTCTAAATATAATTCTTTCAATTTCTATATCAATTTAAACATAAGCTAAGATACACATAATTCAAATAAAATTTTGGCAGAGTCTCCCCTAAAATTTCTGCCCCGAAACACAAAATGCTTATGGAATTCTGCTCTAAATTCCGTAGCTCATAACATAGGCAATATAATCATGGGCTCCCCATGCCAAAATGAGCAGAATCACACAGGCAATATAAATATAATACTCTGGGGGCCAAACTCATAATATAATATCAATTATCAATTAAAAATCATAAATTTCCTTTAAAAACTTATATAAGTAATATATAAAATAAAGAAAAGTTTTCCAAAAACCAAACACAGAACCCAATACTCCACAACGAGGTGGGTACGGGCTTTCTTACCTCATCACAGCACTATATCTATTTAGGTTCATTTTAATACAAATAAATACATCAACTATCCATGTCTCTTTATATACGAAATACATAAATAATCTATCATTTCAATAAAGTATAGTTTCTAACTCTATAACTACCTCACCGGGCTGCTAGCCCACCTGCAGGAGAGTTAGGGTTGTCCACCCTCAAGGAGGGACCCCCCTAACCCCCAGAAAACAACAGGGGTTAGCCATCTCTGGTGTGAGTATAACCATTAATCTAATAAACGAATTAAATTGTATAAAGAAAATAAATTAAACTTACACCCATCAAGATAAGAAGATGCAACCTGAATTCTGAACATAACACATCACCAATACAATGTTATATCAAAACACTCTTCCAATCTGCATCCAACTATATAATTATCCAAAACTTCACACATTTTACTATATGCTTCACATCAACCTCATATATATATCCTTATTTTACATTCGCATAGTACGAATATTCATCTTTCCACAATTATCATCATAACAGCATTTCGTTATTTATGTGAATATAATTACTTGATGCTATTACACCTTTCTTTAATAACCATTTATATGATTACAAGCTCAGAATACAACATACTTTCTTTAATAACCATTTTCATAACCAATCACATAATACGGATATTCATCTTATTGTATTATAACAAGTATCACATCATTAACACATCACTAATTAGAATACCTATACTCATTGCATCAAAACATGTTTTATAGCTCATTCTCATCTCATTATACAACTTTTGTAATTTCTCATTCTTATAAGTAATATATCTTATTATCATTTTTACTCGTAACGCAAATTACCATTGGCTTCAATTTCATTCTCATCACAATATACTTCATATCCCCAAACACAATTTTGGGCCACAACATATCACACCCCAATGCCGATAGCTTGGTTATTAATTTACTTCAATTGCTTTTCATCTTTACTTTACTTAATTATTCATTTCCATTAATCATTACCACTGTCATGCCAACTCACCCTGTGAATTATGCCAAGGCAGGTAGTTCCCACCATTTTCACAGAAATAGCGGGCAGGTAGTTCCTTGACACAATTCCAAGGTGTAACAACTCATATCATACTGTATTTTACTTTAATAATCGTTCTCATTACACAATACTTCATACTATCCATATTAACACACGTCTCTTTTACTTTTTCATTTAAATTAACCACATGCTGCATTTATCACTTCTTTTCATACACAAATTCATAACTCATATTCCTTCATAATCATTTCATTCACAACCACTTTCTTTCACATTCACAATGCACGTTCCACTTTCTTCACTTTCACATTTTATTTACACTTAGTTATTTTATTAGTTTGTCGACCAGTGAGCCACAGTATCCCAACATACTGAAAGCTGACAGCCCAGAAACACGCGGCCCAATGCTCACACAGAGTCTTACTCGTCCGAGGCTACGTCTTCCTCCTAGCCAAACTAGCGAGGGAACACCACACTCTCTCAGGTCCCACCTGAGGTATCATATCTCTCTCCGGTCTATCCGGAGGTATCTGCTCTCCCAGGTCTAACTTGGGGTATCAACTCTCTCTCAGGTTCCACCTGAGGTATCATATCTCTCTCCGGTCTATCCGAAGGTATCTGCTCTCTCAGGTCTAACTTGGGGTATCAACCCTCTCTCAGGTCCCACCTGAGGTATCATATCTCTCTCCGGTCTATCCGAAGGTATCTGCTCTCCCAGGTCTAACTTGGGGTATTAACTTTCTCTCAGGTCCCACCTGAGGTATCATCGAGGGAAATCGGGCCTCAAGCCGATAGCTTGGGCGATAAAAACCACTTACCCCAAACATAGTTTGGGTCCACTTTCCCCAAGCCGGTCCTTGGGTGTTAGGAGGTCTAGCCCAAACCCCCAGGATTGCTGTAGGTACTGGTCAACAAAATTATCTGTTATTAGCATTAATCATTTCATCTTTCCAGCTTACTTTATCACATAAACACTTCACTTTTGATTCACAAACTAGTCATGACTTTGACTTTAACCACGTAAATTAATAACACATTTATTAGCATGTACCATATTATCTTTTATCTTACCATTTAATGCATATCCGACGTCCACGATATCAATCCTCATATCAGTATACCACATTATTGCATATCATGAATGTACCATGTTATTTACTACCTCATTATATCACATATAGACATACGCCAAGATATATCATTAGTAAAAGAATTATCTGGTGTTATTCCATATCGTAAGCGTATCAATATATATAATTCATCACACTATAGTATCATACTATTGCTCATTAATACACTTCGAACATAATTAATATAAACATATACCTACTCACTAATTTCATCAATTATTACATCACGAGTCAATATCATAATATATATATATATATCACAAATATACACCACACATGAGGGTTTTCAAGAAAAGGGGCCAAAATCACTTATTCCCTCTAATTAAATCTCATAATATCCAATTATAGCATACTAGGTCATACACCATATTTCATGTAAGTAAAATCACCTATAAGGATCTATATGTCCCAAAACATGCACAAAACATGCACTATAAATACACGGATTTCCAAACATGATCACATCACTAATTTCGTCTAATTACGTCTTATAACATCCATCCATAGCAGGCTAGCCCATACACAAGGCTCCGCATATATCAAATTACCTATATCGGTCTATATACCCAAAAACATGCACGAAACATGTCCGGGATAAAAATATGCATAAAAAATTCAATATATTTAGTTTTTATACTTCAACACATCACATTAACCCATAATATAGGTTTTATATCCTTAAAATAGTTAATTTCCTCAAATATCACAAAAACTCATTTTTTGGGCCCTTAAAAATTCGTATTTTCTTTAAAAATCAATTTTTAGCATAACTTCTACGAAATACGTCAAAAAGACACGAAATTTGGCCACAACATATAATATATATAGATGCAACATACTCACCTGACGGATCGAGCAAATGATGTCCCACGTCCGCCCGGTAGCCAGTCAAAGTTCAACTTTTTTCACCTAAATAGGAAATTATAGGACCGATTAGCTTAAAACTCAAAACGTGACCTATAAACCTCCAAATTCGAATCCGTCTTCACCCACGTGTCACAAAGGACATAAGTAGGCGAGCTACATCGACGAATTTCAAATTCGAACCCCAATACAAGAACTCACATATTGATCGGAGGCTTTCTAATAGGAAAATTTCCTATCTCCTAATTTCTTTAATCCCTTCTTCCTAATTTCTCAAATTAGGGTTAATAATAATAATAAAACTCAATTACACCTCCGAACCCATTAAATTCTCACCTAAATCTCGCTCGGGCATTTCACCGAACACCCGGCGTGCATACATGGTATACCCGTATTTTTAAGATTCTGACGGGTTTCTAACTCTATAAAATTCTCACTAAACCCATTCTAAATTGTTTCCGCTTAATACACAACAATTTCTATAACTCATCAATTATTCTATTTATTATCCAAATTCTAAGGTCAACACACTAATTAATTTATAACTCACAAACCAATCAATTTCTCACCAATCTTCCTTCTCTATAATTACTAGCATCACCTAATTACCCTACTATATCATTTTCTAGCACTAAAACTCAAAATCATATTTTCTCATAAACTAAACTTCATAATTTCTTACCTTCCAAGCCTTCCTTTTGCAAATGAACTCCGGAAATGAGTAGAGCACCTCCAAATTAGCTAAGACCCTCAAATTTTCTTCAAAAATTTGTTGGAATCTCTACGGTTTTGGAACCCTAGGTCATGGTCAGTGGTGGGGATTTGTTTTTGCTGGCCGAATCAGAGGTGGGAGGGGGAGAAGGGTAGGGAGAAAGAAATAAAAGGGCAAAATTTCATATATGTCCCTATTTGACCATAGGTTTATATCTATACCCTTCTAGTTAACTCTTCTAAGGTTTTTCTTGTAAAAATCACTCCATAATGTACTTAGATTCATCCCAAACATAAAATAAAATTAGAAATGTATTTTTATGCATAGTTATAATCAAAATCAATAGTTATGCACAATAGCAATACATATAAATATGTATACATACGAATATCGCAGTATTTTCGAAAAATACTTTCAACTTCAAATTATAATTTAATAACTCAAAAATTTTAACCCCCTATAATGTAAAAATGTCCCAGAAAAATTTCGGGTCAAATCGGATTCGTCTCCTCCGAGAAAACTCATCTCAAAACTCCTATATTTTCAATTTTTCCCGTTTACCCCAAAATATCAATTTAATCATTCTAATAGTAATAAAATTAATTAGTAGGGTTACTCAGAAACATATTTAAAATAATTTAAATCAAATAATTAAGGAATTAAAAAAAAACAGATGTTACATTAACTTGCACCCTGAACCTGATACATGTTTATACCCTGTTATTCTTGACCTATTTCGTGACACACACATGCCTGTTTGACATTAATAATAAAATAACCAAGCCGAGGTTTAAGGAAAAGATCTAATAGTGGATAATTCATAAATGTGTACTCGGAAGGGGGCCTGTGTTTCCCATATTTGGACTTTGGTATATGATTTGAATTATTTGGAATTTGGTATATGATTTAGATTATTTAGAATTTGGTATATGATTTGGTTAATTTAGAATTTGGTATATAATTTGGATTACTTGTTCCCGAGTATACTGCCCTGTGTGGTCCCTACGAAATCTAAAGCGAAACTGTTTGTTGTGACAACCATGTGTTATAATATGGGGCGCATGAGGTGCTACCTAGATAGTAATTCACTATAAGACTTGACACATGATACTTGAACATGATACTTGAATACGATACATGCTTGCTTAATACTTGACTATTTGATACATGAGACTTGTTTACATGTGACTTGATACTTGAGGCATGTTACATGATTACCTGTTTACTTGTATACCTATTACCTGATACCTGTTACATTTTTACCTGGATACTCGATACTTGACACATGTTTACATGATACTTGCTTACTTGACTCTTGATATATGCTACATGATACTTGATCACATTACCATGCTAGTTGTTTATTTTGACATTATGCTTATACCATATTGCCAGTTAGTTTTTCCATGTGCTTGTATCCTACATTATAAGCGGCCCGTAACTTGCAATTGACGGGTACTTATTTTTCTCTTTCCCTCTTTCCTGCATTCGTTGAATTGCAGATTTTGGAGAACAGGTTCCAGACGGTATTGGTGACATGATGTACTAGATACTGGAATTTTACTATTATTATTCTTGTTGCTTATTTTGAACAATAATGTATCTTGTATTTAGATTTATTCTTGTATTTGGTCAATGTGACCCAGGATTATTTATGTTATTCAGATCATGACTATTTGAGATTAATGTATTTTATTTTAAGTATTCTTGTTGGAATTTGGTTCATAAGTGCATGTGGTTGACTTTTCTGGCTTCCGACTCTGATTATATTGTGATATGTTGCAAAGATTCTTGAACAGCTTATGGATGATAAAAATCATTTGCTGGGCTTTTGTCGCGTACTCGTATTCCATATTCCTTTTGGGAAGCGGGGCATGACAAATCTGAGAAAGTGGTCAACTGGGAAGCTTTTGTAGATGTTCCCACCTTTTCAAATTTTCCAGTTTCATTAGATTTCGACGAGTAGAGCAAAAGTTACAAGTTACAGAAGTTTCATCTTTTTATTGAAAATCGGTAGTTTGGTAACTGTTTGCATATGTTCGAGGGTCAGGAATTTGGAATTCCTTATGGAATCTGAGGAAGTGGTCAACTAGGGAGTTTTAGTAGATGTTCTACCTTTTCAAATTGCCCAGTTTTGTTAGATTCCGATGAGTAGAGCAAATGTTATCAGCTTTTTGTTGAAAATCTGCAGTTTGGGTAAACTGTTTGTGTGTGTTCGATGGACCGAATTTTGGATTCCTTACAGAATCTGAAATAGTGTTCCACTAGAGAGTTGTGGTGGATATTCTTACCTTTCTAAAAAGTATATTGCTGTTAAAATCCGATAAGCGTAGCACTGGTTGCTTCTAGGCGGTCGGAAGGCTTTTATGTTGCTTTTGGGCTTCTCATTAGTAGAATGCCTATTTTAGATTGTTTGTAGATTCTTCTGTTGCTTCTAATTATAGAAGATCAAGTTTTGCTAGTAAGCACATTTGGTTGCTTCTAGGTTGATTACCTGTATGGTTATTTTTATGAGTGGTTTTGCTCATATGTGGCTCGCTTGGCTCGTATGTAGTTGTTGGTCTCATACGTAGCTTATTTTTGCTCATATATATGTTGTTGTCTCATACGTGGCCCGCCTGGCCCGTATGTAGCTGTTGATCTCATACGTAGCTTATTTGGCTCGTATGTATGTTGTTTTCTCATACGCGGCTCGACTGGCCCGTATGTAGCTATTGGTCTCATATGTAGTTTATTTGGCTCATATATATGTTGTTGTCTCACATGCAGCTCACCTGGCTCGTATGTAGTGGTCCCATACGTAGCTTGTTTAGCTCGTATGTGTTTTTGGTTACTCGTATATAGCTTCTTAGCTAATACGTAATTTGTTGTGCTCATCTAGGGTGATATCATTGCCCTAGGGCTATTGAACATCAAGACGTGTGTTTACCTTATTCCTAAGGGACTGTGGACGAGTCACTTCTTGTGTACCGTCAGATCTTAACCAAGTTGGTTGATCGCGGACCAGAGTGTTGACGAAATCCAAGTTTAGAGTAGTAGCATGCGAATACGTTCGTAGTCTTGGATCGATAGGCCATGAACCAGATCCTTAGAGATCCCGGTAAGTCTAGGTTGAGCAGCCTAGTAGAGTTATCTTACGAAGTCTAACTTAAGACCTAACATATTGTGTTAATACTGTTGTCATCCCTAGGATTGTTCAGGGTTAGTGACATCGTTAGCGTAGTAACCTATGGCTATTACTACTTAACCTTTACTTATTATCATTTTTCGCTGAAGGGAAAAAGTTGGTGTTAAGGGTGATACCTTATGATCCGACCTGTCTTATAGGCCGACACTAGGCGGTGTTATTGGGTTGTACCCTTCTTGTCAAAGGGATACGGTCTGTGCCTTCTCACGAGTTGGGAGCACGGGATCCGTATCTCGTCTGTTAATTTCTGAAGTGCCTTGATAAGCGGGAGTGATTCCTGTCGGAGCTAGAGGGGATGAACCCCCCGGAACTCCATCTTGTCTTGCATCTAAGGGCGAGGAGCCATAGACTACGGTCTGGCTAGGGGGCCACAAGGGATGCTTCGAGCTAACCTGCGACTGCTGAAACCCCAAAGGATTCGTCAGATGTTTGAGTGAGGTCCAGTACACCGGGTGGTAGTGGCAAACGGAGACACCATAAGCAGATTGCCTCTGGCAGGATTAGACCGTTTTAGGGCAACCTCATCAGTCATATAATATCTTCAGAAACAAGTCGAGTATAAGAGTAGAATTCATGACGCGGGTTCAAATCTCTATATATGAAGGAACAGCTTGATATGGGGCGTATGTAGTATGGGCTACATACTGTCCCAGAGTCTTGCTTGCATTAGAAAAAGAGCATCCTCGCATTAGTAATCTTGCATTAGAGTCTAAGTCATAACATACACTGACACATCAAATATATATACACGTTCCTCTTTTCATCAATCTGTTTGCTATAGTTGAGATTCGCTGTTAGTTATTAGCCTTAAAGCGTCAGTATATGTACTGACATCCTCACTTCTATAGGTATTGGATTGCAGAAGTACAGGTACTGAATTGCAGGAGTACAGGTACATGATTCAGGAGGACTCAAGGTAAGAGTAGCAAGGAGTCGATTTCATTTTAAGTTTCCACTGAAATATATATTGTAATTTCATTTGTAACAATTATTGTAATTTATTTATTGTTGTAATTTGTTTATGTTGGGAAAGTATCCAAGTGAAATACCAAGTGTTGTTCTTTATTCATTGTACTCTGATGTAATTTGTTGAAAGTTGTAACACTTGGGATTGTAAAGGTATTATCGTAACACTGTTATAATGCATTGCAATTTTGTAACATTCGGACTTGTAATACATTTGTGTTGAATAAAAAATTTTAAATTTTTCTATTTTTCTGTGTATTGTGGCTAATTGAAGAAAATATTCGGGCTTATGTCACGGTTTCCTAGTGTAGGGAAATAGGGGCGTTACAGAAGGGGAGGCACCTCCAAGAGTCTTCTTGCAGGGCTTACGAGCCTTGCACTTGCTCCTGGGCTAGGAGCACTGTGCTTGCCTTGGTCAAATCGCGACGCTCATACTCCAACTCGAGGTAGGTCTTAAGACTTTGCAGTGTAGTAACACCGTTGGTATGACACATAGTCATAACAAACGAGTCCCAGGAGGCAGGCAGAGTCCTCAGCATAGTGTTAGATTGTTGCTCACTAGTCATCACATGCCTGACATTAATAAGATCCCAGATAATCTGAGATACACAATGTATATGCTCAACCATGTCTTGTTTTGCATCCATTTTGTACCTCTCAGTCCTCAATAAGAGCATCTTGAGATGAGCTGGGTTAACACCCTAGTAGTGCTCTTAAACTCTGTCTTAAAGTTCCTTGGCCATTCGGAGATCCTCGAACTCATCAATGAGATCATTATGCATGTTGCCCTTGATAATGTTGCACGCTTGGTGATCTTCCTTTAGTCATTCTCTATATTTCTTATTCTTATCTTGTATTTATGCAACAGTATCACCCAACTACATAACTAGTTCTTGCATAGTGGCAGTGATATGCCCACCCAAGCCCTCGCTTAGGAGGATAAAATGGACTTTCCTACTCCATATGTTGTAGTTTTTCCCATCCAGTTTTTCTCCCTTAACAAGGTCAGCAACTACGGCCTAATGAGACATCACCGATACTATACCTCGCAAAAGAAAAAAACATACAGAGTGGATATATCAGAACTGATACACTATCGCGAACACAACCCAAAACCTTGCAATTAGAGCTGCCCCCTTAATGAGAAAGTATAAAAAAGTTTTTGCTTATACTATGTACCAACTCAACCTCATGAAAACCCTCGTAAGGAAATATCACAGCTATGAGATTCAATGTTGCAACTCTTATATCCAATTTATTTTTTATATTTTTTAAATAGTAAAATAAAAGGCAATTAAAAATTGTAAATAAGGACTAATTATTTGTTCGGCCAAGAGAGTTCACGACCTTGATGTGGGGCATCGTGGAAACACACTCACTTTACCAATTGACTAGGAGCATAGAAAAAAAAAAGAAAAAAAAATTACAACATTTGCTGCCACTAGAAAATGTCTCACTAGATTCCTCATATAGTAAATAAAATTACATAAAGTCTATTAAGTAGCCACTTAGCTCAAAAACCACATGCATTTGTTAACGCAAGTGAGCTGGACTCATTTACCCAACATAAATTTAGTCATATATAACATATAAACAATTATTTCTTAAGGGTGATCCTTTCATCGACATAAAATTCACACATCACAAAACATATATTTTGAGCGTTTAATTTATTTGCGGCACCTGCAAACCTGTGGAAATAATGTTATAACATATAAAACATGATTTATTTTGCAAGTTGTTTTGCCTTGGACTCCAATCCCTACAAAAAACTCATGTTGTGCATCGAAAAACAGACTCTAAACCACTCGACCCGTCCAAATTGGCTCAATAAACTACAAATGATAATTAGAAAATCATTTTTTATTATTGTGGGCAAATTTGGAATTTATTAGGGAAACTTCTAAGTCTTAGACCAACAAAATTGTCTAAAATGCCAAGTCTATTACACCCTTTTCTAGTGAAAAATGGTGCAATTTATAAAAAATCACTAGGTTCAAATTCAATGAGAAAACAAATTTGAAAATGCTTAATTTGGTCTTCAAAAACCCAAAAATTGACCCAAAAAGCTTAACGGTTCTGTTTTAGTCTTAATCTGGAACCATTTTGGGTCTGTTTGACTCGGTCAACATTAGGTCCAGTCCAGTTAGACACATAGACCTAGCTAGTTCGGATCCAGTTTGATCAGAAACATAACAGGTATGATTCGTGTCTGCTTCCAGCTCCAAACCCAAGCCCAGACCCATAACGAGTTGGATATACACCTAGACCTGAACCCGCAACCAACCATAGTCCCCCTGGCACATAGCCGAGTCTAGAATTTATGTTCTAGACCCGAAACCTAGCCGGTAAACCCTCCCGCCCGCCAGCGCACATGCAACTCTAAAGGGCACGTGTTAAGTGTAACACCCCGAATTCCAAATAAGACTGAATTGAAGTTCCACAAGATCTTTACACTTCACTTCGTATAATTTTACAAAGAATTTAAAACTTTTATTACAACAATGATTACATTTTACACAGCAGAAGTAAATTACAACATTATACATGAATTAAATAACAACTTGAACATTTCTTTAAGCAGCAATCAATCTTTAGTCTTGTCATTCACTTTGTCCTGCATAGAAACTGTAGGTACGTCAGTTGCATACAACTGACTCTAGAATATAATACATCAATTTTTCTTACTTAGAAAGTACACACTTGTCACAAACAGAGCTAAGGGATCCCTATTGATGTCTTGTGTGAATGTGCACTTAGTCCTTAATGCAGTTATTTATATTACATGACACTAATGCGCACTTGTTCAGATTCTATGCATCCCATACTACATAGGTCCGAGGGCAAGTCCTTATTCATTCTTCATCTTGTAGGGTTGATTCCCTCGCCATGATTTAAACTACTACAGTAACTACGGTAAGTATCCTAGGTATCCTATGAGTTACGAGCCCATGCCCAGACATCCTGGAGAGAATTCCACGCACTGTCACGACGCATCATGCAGGCATCCTATGGACAATTCACCTTCATCATGGGACTATGGCACCACTCCACTACAAGGAATTTGACATATAGTGACAGCAAAAATCCGTGGGTAAAAGGCGAAAAACCGTAGGTATAGCACGTAAAACCTATACCAACGGACATATTTTTTCGTTGTTTTTAATTAGCTATACCCACGGCAAAATGCCGTCACTATAGCCTATAGCGACAGTTTTTTTACCCGTTGGACAAAACCTCAGTATTATACCCACGGTTTCGTATCCATTGGTATAGGTTTTAAGGACACCACTTGCTTTCCTATACCCACGGTTGAAACTCCATTGCTATAGGTTTTAGTAATGGTTTTCGCATCCAAATATTTAAATATATACCCATCGCTCTATACAAATTTTTTTCTTATTAATTACGCGTATGATAATTTAATATTTACTTTTATAATATTAATCCAATTATAAACTAAATACACAATAAAATAGATAAATATGTTTATGAAACAAAATTAAAAAAAATTAAACTTCAATCATATTAAAAATTAATGAAGTATTACAAGCATGTCAAATTACAAAATAGTTAATAACCAAATACACAATTGAATTCATGTGTGCAGACAAGAGAATCAATATTTTAAACTACGATCAACATATTCAATGACATTATAAGATAACATTCAACTGACTCCTCACTTGAGATACAACACTAACAATTTTCTTATTTTACGACAACTAGATCTTGATTGATCTTGATTGATCTTGATTGATCTTGATTGATCTTGATTGATCTCGATTCTCTTTGCAGTAATCTTCTTTTAGCATCTTGCAAATCTCTTTTACAACCTTCTTCACTTCATCGTCGACAAACACAAACTCAGTTGCATTTTGAGCAAGTTCAATCATTTCTCGCTTGTTGAGAGCCATTCACAAACAAAATAAAGCAAAAAGAACTAACTTTGGTTATCAACAAATAGTCAATATTCAGATAGCATGCAAAATGTGTCATTCGGATTCAAAATGCCAGAGAAACGTACATTTGCAAAGTACCTTACTCGATCGAGCATGTGCAACAGTAAATTGAGTTGGGTTCTTGATGACTGGGAATGAACAATCTGCAGTCCTATCCTTGCTCTAGAAACAAATGTATTTTATTAAGATTTAAAAGTAACCCACATAAGATTGTAAAAATAAGGTATCACAGGCTCACCTTATAAGATTATAATGAAAAAATATTTGCAATTGAAATAAGGGTATCAATCTTGCATTATTACATACATAAGAGAAGCAATTGAAAAGCCAGAATTGTCAAATCAACTAGTAATCATAAAGTTTTCATGATGACTTATATCTATCTAAGATAAACGGAAAGAACTATCAAATACTAGTGTTTCATATACATATGTTCTTCATTTTGATTTTGAAGCCATACATTCTCTTCAGTAAAAACAAGAATAATAGAAAAAGCAACTAAAGTCTACAGCATGCTTCAAATTGCTATAGAGGCCATAAAAGTTAAATTACATGTATATAAGCATTATCACAAAATGAGACCCCTACCATTGTAACCCCAAGAACCACCTCTCATGCAACTTCTCACTCACCTCTCCGGCTCTCCCTTGTTTCTCACTCTAGTGTCAGTGTGATAAGGGTTGGACATGGTACTTGGTGTCAAGTTTTGACATGGACAGGGATCTGGTGCGCCGAATATATGCTGGTAAGTGTAGGTGCCAATTGCATGTCTGACACGGACTAAAATCCATTACTGTCTCAAGGAAGTCAATCACTATTGACGTGGATTGAACGACATCTTACTTCAAAATTATTACTTGCTTCTTTAATTTGTGATCTATCTATACTTCCAAATAAACGTGAATTTTGTTTTCTTCTCAGCAGTTCTTCCATGCTTTTGGGTGCTATTTGGGAATTAAGGTAAACTTTGGGTGCTATATTGTCCTTCCCCCATTAGTAAAATAGGACCAAAACAGATAATGTGGACTGTGGTGCACACCTACACTTCTGCAATATCAAAAGAGATATTTTATGGCTTATAGTTTTTCACTGATGTAGGTTTAGAATACAGTAAAATTTTAGCATTTATAAAAAGGGATGAACTTGCATTTATTAGACTTAGCGATCCAGATGGGTTTCTATTGTCGAATGAGTTGATTGCCATTGCATTTGGGGTTATTTCCCCCTGAGAGGGAGGGAAGGGCTATTGTGATTCCATGACTGATCTGCTGATAGACGGTAGTCTTCTTGTTACAGAAATCCCTCGCTAAAACCATCCCAGAATTAGAGACTTTACTATTATATTTTGGTGATCTGGATCTGGATGCTGTATATTCAGTATGATGATAGACTACTTTTTGGTTGCTCGCAACCATGAGTAAGATACAGCTGTAGTCACATTCAATAGCATGCAAACATACATAAATGTAAAGTTTGCATTATTGATTAGTAAAATGGACAATTTTTCACTTTGTGTAACAATTTGCTTCAAGAGGATGATGTAGCAGTAGTTATGGACTGTGTTATTGAGTCCATCACACAGAGTCCTCGCATGTTGCATTTGGAAGAACCAAAACAGAACATCTTAAGGTTCTTGATTGTGCTGTTTCCATGAAGGATTGATGTATGTGAACAAATTGATGGGTATTTCATTCCTGCTACCATATACTCAGCTTGACGTCAAGGTTTCTAGTCTGGGAGGGGTAGATAGGTGTAATGTTGTTTTTTAATGTTCTTGCAAGTTCATCCCTTTTTATATTGCATGTCTGACACGGACTAAAATCCATTACTGTCTCAAGGAAGTCAATCACTATTGACGTGGATTGGACGACATCTTACTTCAAAATTATTAGTTGCTTCTTTAATTTGTGATCTATCTATACTTCCAAATAAACGTGAATTTTGTTTTCTTCTCAGCAGTTCTTCCATGCTTTTGGGTGCTATTTGGGAATTAAGGTAAACTTTGGGTGCTATATTGTCCTTCCCCCATTAGTAAAATAGGACCAAAACAGATAATGTGGACTGTGGTGCACACCTACACTTCTGCAATATCAAAAGAGATATTTTATGGCTTATGGTTTTTCACTGATGTAGGTTTAGAATACAGTAAAATTTTAGCACTCTCAAGTTTAATGTCTATTTCATGTAAAACCAACATTCTACAGATCTCATTCAAAGAATACTTTCAATGCAGGTAGTGTTGGTTTAAGGGATATAAATCTGATCCCCAACCTTTTCTTCTTTGCTTCTCTAGGGTATCCAAAGATCAACAGAAAAAAGAGACTTAGAATGTAGCAAAACATACCCCATAAAATTCCGGCGTTGATGCATGTACAGAACCTCCAAACCAAACAGCAAATTTCTGGATGGGGTGGCTAACGACATTGACTTCAATGGGTTGAGACTGGAACAAGAAGATAATAGTTCAGTATAGACCATTACTATATATGAAGAATCTTCTTAAACTTACTTTTACATCACCAAGGAAGGCTTCAGATGCAAAACTGCATGCATCCACTATCTTCTTCAAATCCCGTTGTAATCTTCTGTGGAAGTCCTTGAACATGGTTGATCCCCCAGATAGCACTATATTCTGAGACAAATATCAGAATCAAAAAGGGGGAAAAGACACATTATATGGTGATGTAGTGCTGCACTATATCTTTGTTCATTTACCTTATATAGGGATCTCCTTGTGTCAATTGGAGCTGATTGAATGCATTTGTCAATAATGTTGGGCAGAGAAGTGGTAAATTCATCACTATAAATCTCAGGATGAAAGAAGATCTGCAAAAAGGATCAAGGCATTCAATAGGAAAGT
The DNA here is from genome assembly GCA_017893485.1 of Hemerocallis citrina. Classification (NCBI taxonomy): domain Eukaryota; kingdom Viridiplantae; phylum Streptophyta; class Magnoliopsida; order Asparagales; family Asphodelaceae; genus Hemerocallis; species Hemerocallis citrina. The sequence continues at coordinate 378,892,003 of CM030358.1, read as the reverse complement.
GCTATTAGGATTTAGACTTCAGAAATTATTTCAAGTTGAAAACCAGGGTTTTTTGTCCTTGCAGGTTCACACAAACAAATAATTTCCCAATAGTTTCATAGAATTAAGATCCGTAGCAAGTGTGTTCTTCTTATGTGTGGGGGTGGATGGGTGGGTGGGTGGGGGGTAATCTAGTTTGAGCTAAAGTCTGCATAACTCTGGAAGAAAACATAATCAATCTGGTTACATAAGAAAAATTTCACTGCCTGTTTCATGAAAATAAATCAAATGGCCTGAGAAGCCAACCTCAGGACCAAGAAAGCGCTCATATCCAATATCACATGAATATGGTGCTCCCATCTTTGGTTTAATACCACTCCATTGTTTGACGTACTTTGCAAGCTCCTTGTCATGCTTATTATACTCCTGAAATCACAAGAAATATACTAGTCAGTTAGTCTCATTGCATGTCTGCTAAACTTCATTATATGAACAGCATAGCAATTAAATACACATTTAACCCAAGAACAATTATAGTCAAACTGTGCAACGCAGGACTACAAAATAAGTTCTCACCACTATTTCCCGGCATGATGGGTATCACAGCTTCTCACCATTAACCACACACTTCAGATGAATGATGGCTTAATGTTCAATGAAGAATGGATAAAACACATATGTAAGATCTCTATAATGGTGAATCAGTTTTGCACAACTCTGCATAAATTCTGATCATATTCAGATAAGTTTTTTTTTTCATAGGTCTACCACTTCAAGATCTGCTAAAAAAAATTCGATTAAGTTGTAGCGCCTACTGCTAGCTGTCTTTGGCTTTGCACCCTTGAGAGTCTATTTAGAGCATAGACTGGAAATTTACAGCACAACTTTAACTAGTCTCCAAGAAGGGAAATCTAGATTCTACTCATTTAATTTGTGATACATCCTTATTTAGTTTCAGATCGACCTCCTATATAGATCTAATGGTTCTTGATCGCTTATGAGAATTTAATGTATTAATTAAAAACACTAAGATTAAAACCAAAAATAGTAGAGCTCGTGCACATGATTTTCTAAACCTAGATAGAGCTCGTGCCAGATTACGACGAAATTTTTACTTTAAAAAATATATATTTATTAAGACATGCATCATATCATACGTGTAAATTACTAGTATTTATAGCTCCAATTAAACCCTTAAAGATAAACACAAAGAAAGCCCAAGAATATTCAAACACAAAAATTCCCAACACGTACTGTTGGCATCGCTGAGTTTTAGCAGAGTCGCAAATATCCTTCTTTTTCTAATAGCAGTTTATTACAACCAACACAGCTAGCAATTAGAAGCATATATTTATAAGTATTAACAAACACATGTACAACGGCAAAATAGAAACATGCTAAAATCCCTTATTTCATTTTCATCCCCATTTATAGTAAGTAAGAACATTCAGGCAAAAGCCAAACTTCTTATTGGCTATGAATATCGAAAATTAATGTAACATGGAAGTAAATTACCCATCCTTGTAATGTTATAAATCATCTTCAATTCAAGTCAATAACTACTACAACTCGATCAACGATGTCGCTCTTAATTTGCTGCAGGTTCTTTCTGATACAAACAAGATCAGTAACATTAATTTTATTCACAGATGTAGAGGATGTAGTAATTCTCTTTCGAATGAGGTTTTTTAACAAAATTGTTAGGAAATAAATTACTAGCACTAAAAAATAACTATTTTGTAATCTTTGGAAAAACCCATATGTAAAGACCAAATCTTTGGTGTGTTCCAATATAGTTAGGAAACAAATTACTAGCACTAAAACCCAATAAATTCCCCCCACAAAATGCAATCTTTGGAAAAACCCAGTTGCAATCTAGCAGCCAAAAGAAAACCCAGATGGGCAAAAGTGGAGCTTACGGGTAAAGAGAGAAGGCCCTTTCAATCACATAGGTGGCGTTCCTGTACTTGGTCAGAAGCCTCCGATCGCTGCTCTCTCTGATAGCCCAGTCGATCTCCATCGCTCCTTAAACTCAATTGAAGAAAGAGCAGTTCAGTTGTGAATGAGAAGGCATGAATCAACGACTAAGTGAAGATAAAGTTAGGGGAGAGAAAAAGATCTATGCCGACTGGGTTGGAGGAGGATTTAGGGATTGAGTTTGGGGAAAGAGGGATTTAGAATTTTTAGAGGGATAAATGAAATATTTTGGAGGGAGATAGAGGGAAAATAAAAAAGTTGGAGGAAAAATAAATTATGGACTATACCTACAGTATTTTATCCCGTCAGTATAACATATAGTTACAGATTAAAAGCTATAAAGTTATAGGATATCTATACCCACAGTTTACTACACGGCTGTAGGTATATGATACCTATACCCACGGTTTTAGAGACCGTCACTATAGGTGTCCGTTGGTATATGTCAAATTTCTTGTAGTGTCGTAGTCACCGAGCACCCCACAAGCGTTGCCACCGGTACGATATCCTGGAGTAATATCCACACCCTGACATGACGCATCATGAGGACATCCTGTGAACACTCTCACACCGCAGATCCAATGACCCTCATACTTATGTTTTTCTCTTACTTTCATCACATCTCCACTATCTGTCTAATCCTTCGATAACTGAATCATGAATAAAAATCAATACTTTAGAATTAGCATTACCGTTACCTCTACATCGATCTTAAATATCAATCATTCACCATGACCCAAACTTGGTCTTGATTTATCACATTTCTCTTTCCAAACTTTCATTCTTGCCGATGTAAGGACTTAGCTAAAATTCTAGTCTCAATTCTCTTTTCATGCTCATCAAAATGAGAGTATATATATTCACAAAATTTTATATTTTATCATGTTTCTTTTCAATTAATTTTCCATGCACAACTTGCATAATCTTAAACAATCTTACATTAATTTTTACTCAATAATTTATATGTTAAAATCTCATTTTTGAACTCTTCACAATTTTCTCTATGTTCAACAAAATATTTTCATCTTTAATTACAAAAAGAATCATATCCAAATTTTTTTTATTAATTCTTATTCTCAAACATTCACCTCTAATTCTCATTATAATAGTTCAAATATTCAGGAAATAATTTTTATGAAGTCTAGGTATTATTAGAAAATTTTCTAATATTTTTCTCAATTTTTTAAACACCAAAACCCTTAGAAATATAAAAAATATTAAAAAAACCAAAAGAACTTAAAAATGGCTAAAGGCCGGATCGAACCCACGCACAGTGGCTCCGCCAGTGAACAGTAACGTCACCAAACTGCACCCAAAGACCAGAATGACCAAAGTGACTAACTGTCTAGTAGAGGACTTAAATTATATTTGAGTTTTGGGTTCGGGTTTTAAGTAAAAATCACATTTTGTAAAAACAAAGTCTCTGCCAAGACTCGAACCTAGGGTAACAACTCCGCCGAGCTACAGTAACAATTTTAAAGCGCACCCACTGACCAATAGTTCTGAGTGACTAACCTGTTCAAGAAATTCATTAAAACACTTTTGTGTCTGACTGTACTCTTTCTAGCTCTTTTTAGGAAAACTCAATTTTTCTCATTAAAATTGTTCTCATAAAATATAGATATTTTCCCTGATTATATTTTCCTAGAAAAATAGTAGCTTGTACTTTCATAATTTGTATAAAACTAATTTTAAACATAAAAGACTATTTCTCCCTTAGCTTATTTAAACAATGGATCAAAATAAATACATTTCGACATAGAAACATTTCTTTTTATAAGAATCCTTTTATCAAGAATTTCTCCCTCATTCATAATGAGTTCAACTCTTTCATTCTTTACCAAAATTAAACTCTTTAATTTAGTCCTATTTCACAAACGAACCATTTTCTTATATTTCGAGAGACAATATGGATGATAAATCAAGTGACTACAACACTACTTGCATATGATAAATAAAACACACTTTTTATCACAATTCAATCTATTTAATATTCCATGAATACTCATTTACATTCTATAATTTATCCATAAGCACATTTTCCACATATTGTATTTTACAATTCATGCATAAACAAAGTTTCATAAAATCATAATTTATCCATTTTAGCATGCAAATATACTATCAAGCCATCATAACACATCCTCATTTACACATTCTAATTTATTCATGTAGATCAATTAGTGTTCTTTTCTTCTTAATCTCTGTAAACAATTGTATGGCAATCTTTCCTACTCATTTCTAACATAATCACAATTTCAATCCTTAGCATGGTATCTAAAGTAGAAGCTTGAGAAATCACCCACCTTTTTGAAGGAAAACAATTAGAAAGCTCCTAGAAATCTCCTTGAACACACGAAACGGTTCCTTCTCCTCCTAGATTGTGCCACCAAAATGCCTTCTCCTCCTTGCTTGATGGAAACCCGAGCACCTTCCTCTCCTTGATGTTTGGCCGGCCTCCTCTAGGTGTAAGAAGACACAACTCAACTCTCTCAATCTTTTTACTCACAACTATTCTCAATCTTTTTCTCACAACTAGTTTTCTTTTCTTGCTTTTTCTCTTGTAAGTTTTCCTAGTGTATTTCATGAAGAGAATGAGGGGGTATTTATACTTTTTTCAAAGCAAAATGGATGGCCAAGATTGATCTAGATGGATGTAGATTAGGGGCTACGATGTATTAGGGAGTTAGAACAACACCCATGAACACACAACTACACATCCACTCACTCCATCTCTCCCACTCCTCTTGAAGCTATCCGGCCTACACCTCCCATGCATATGGCACATGCAAGTGCAATGCACGTGTCACACAATACACCCCTAGTTACTAGTTGTTCATGTTAAATAGTTAATTTGTTGCAAAAAATAAATCCACCCTACAAGTTGTGTTATCTAAAAGAGAATTAAATTAGTGGGCTCAATCTAGTGGGCTAAAAGTCTATGGGCTTCAAATTAAAATAATTAAATTAATTAGTGTGGGCTAGAGTTAGAAAATTAGGCTTTGTGTTTAAATAGGCTTTTAAATTAAAAAGAGAAGAATAAAAATACTTGTTCATGATATGAAAATAAATAATTTTTAGGGAAAATGTACATATATTTTTACGTGCAAAATACGTGAAATCAAACAAACTCTTATTTAATTATAATTGAAAATTCAGAATGTTACATTAAGCACCTGCTGCCTTGGTAGGTTGGATTCTCGGCCCGACTCGACTGCCCTCTTCTTCCTTCCTGCATCCAACCCGAGCACCACCTTAACACACACATGTCAGGGATGAGACCCCAGCCAGTGCGGCGGCGGAAATGCAGCGCAGTGAGAAAGATTGCGGTGGCGGTGGTCAGTCGACGGCAATGGCAGCTGTGGTAAGCTTGGACGACCCTAACATTTTCTCTCTCCTTCGAACATGACAACCAACCCAATTGATTTTCGGGTTATACCTCTTCAATAGTCGGCATGGCGATCGTTGGCTAGTCTAAGAGTAGATGTCAAAGTTGTTAGCCCCCTTAGTCTAGCCAACCCTTCTCTCTCATCTTCTTCTTCGACCATCTCTCAAAAAAATGGGAAAACCCATAAAACAGAGTTGAACTCCGAGGGATTTTCTAATCGAGATGATCCACACCATTCGAACTTGATGGTGGGGAATGATTTCAATGGCCCACCAGCACACCCCCAGAGCGATGGCAGCCATATCCGGGCAATCTACATAATATTGAAGGATAGAGAAGGGTTTTTAGGAATAGGGTTTATCTCACAACATTAAAAATCCAATTTTTAAAACAATTTTAATTCCAAAATTCAAACGCATGATAAACATGAACAAATCATCCCACAAAATTCTTCAACGATTTATCTACAAAATCATGAGTTAATTGATAAAGGATTTAATGTCAGAAATCTCCATTGATTTGAAGTATCGGCTTACAATCATAATTAAGATCAACCAATTACATAAATAATTCATTCTAACCAATACTCAATTTTTGGGGATTTATTCAACATAGTTTAATTCAATTAAACATCGAATGTAACACCCCTATATTTTATATTTTCAAAATAATTGTTTGTAATTCTTTTATTGCTAATATATGTTACTGTTATTGTTATTGTTATTATTATACATAAATATACAACTTTATCTTATATATTCTTTAAACTATTTATTTATTTAGTGGAGCGAGTTTTATAGGATTTTATTATAAAAATAGGAGTTATAAGGGCCTAAAAATAATTGGGAAACTAATGAAGGGTTTATAAGTAATTTTCCCACTAATACCACCCTCCCTTCTTCCTCATCCCTGCCAACCAAACAACCCAGACCGAAACGAAACCCATGTTTCCCTTTCTCCTTTTTCCTTGATTTCGGATTTTTAAACCCCATAAATTCCTAGCCTTTTTACAAAAATTTTAGAGGGTTTTAGCTATTTTGAAGGTGCTCTCCAATGTCCCGCCATCGGTTTCTTGGATTGATTCCTTGATAGGTGAGAATTTGTTCATTAAATTTGTATAGAGTTGTATGTTTTCAAATTATGGCAATAGAATTAGGTTAGTAAGGAGATTATGAGATGTTCCTTATGTTTGAAGTGGTATATTTCGCATTTAGGAGATAGAAATTAAATTGGAAAATAATTAAGGTGTTGGCTTAGTAATTAAGAGATAATAGGATTAGTAACTGATGCAAATTGATAATAGAAATCTTTGTAAGTCATGGGAAATAATTTAGAATAATTTTTAGAAGAATTTATAGGCTTATGACCTAATTTATAGAATTGTGAGTATGTGCATATGTATAATGCATGCCAGGCATTCAGTGGAATGCTTGTGAGAGATCAAAATAATTTTAATTGTTATTTATAAGTGATTTGAAAATCTTTAACCCTAATTAGTGTCAAAACTTGGAAATAGGAAGAGAAAGCGAGTTTGGGGGAATAGCAGAGAGCCTACAACGGCGGTCCTTGCGTTTCCTGAGGTGAGTATAATCTTTTATTTTATGTACATGGTGTGTTATGAAAATTTAAAATTACGATTTGCTTTGTATGATGTGTAATGTGTATTGAGTATAGAAATTCATACGTAAGATACGGAGTAAATTTATGGGTGTGAAGATATTAGTATGTATGTATGGAAGTGTGTTGATTCTTGTAATTATATATATAGGCTACGGGGTTGTAATATTTAGATTTGAGGAGTTATGCTGATTTGGATATATGTATGTGTATGTATGATGTATGATCACCCGACTAATGTGATAAGATGGAAAGCATGGTGTGTATGATATGATATTGTGATGCGATAACATGATGAAATGAATGATATAGTGTATGTGTGATAGGCGTGTGATAAATTGGAAATTTATGTGATAATGTGATGTGTAAATTGGCATGATGTGTGTGTGTGCCATGTGGGTGATAAATGAGAATTTTATACGATAATCGATGAGATTAATGGCTTGTGTATGCTTATGAATTTAATGGAGTTATATGCATTCATGTTATATTATAAAGGCGAAATTATATTATAAAGGAGTTATATTATAAAGGAGATCTATGGAGATGTATTATAAAGGAGATATATGGAGATATATATTATAAAGGAGATACAATCATGTTATCTTATAAAGGAGACATATTTATATATGGAGATACAAAGGAGATATATATTTATATACAGAGATATAAAGGTGAAAATTTAATATTTGCAGTGTCGGACAATCTCCCAGGGGTTTGGGCTAGACCCCACAGGCCTGGGATATACCCGGGAACCAGAGTTATATATTGTTGCCACTGAATCTGGTGTGGGGGCAATAGACAGAATTTGTGGATTCGTAGGAACTCGAATAGGCTAAATCTGACTTCTTCCCTTGTTGACAAGTTGACTCCTTGGTGCTCCCGCGAACCTGCACAAACGTTCAAAACACCGGGATGGATTCGGCGACGAACCCTCCGATGCCCTTGTCAATACTCAGTAAAGAAAGGGAAAGAAGCTTAGGTAGACAAAGAGTGATCACCTTGTAACGGTAGGAGGTAGGGGGTACTTATAGTCACCGTGGGGATCTGCTTCGGGATAAGAACGAATCCCTACTTCCCGGTGTGAAACCACTTCCAGTGGATAAGGACGAGCCAGGATTTCCTCATATCCTGTTGAATTGGTCCTTAACGGCTTGAGACCCATTCTCAGCTAAACAGATCCGTTCATGGGTTAGCGGATCCAAGAGGAGAGACCCGGTTCCCAATTCGGACTCGTCTGTAAGTGAAATTACCGTTTTGCCCCTGTAACTTTAAGATTCGTGCCCAATTTGAACGGTTTCGATTTAACCCCATTTTTAGCCATATCACGAGTCCCCCCCCACTCCCAAAGACTGTGTATTACAGCCTTTAGGGAGTAGTTTTGTTGTCTTAATGGCATATATGGCCTTATCGGAGTTCTTAAAGGGGGTTTGAACCTTGTTTGAGGGGTAACAGTGTGTTTCTGAGTTGGTGATATGCTCAAAGTCATTCTCAGGCTCTTCTGCATTTTTTGTGATTTTTTCTGATTTTTTACTTACTTTTCAAGTCATTTATTTAATTATGCGAAGCGATAATCTATTTCCAGAAGTATCAATTAATTATTATAACAAATAATTATTTACTCAGGAGCTTCAAAATATTTTTCATGAATTTATAATTATTTTTTAGAATTTTTAGCTATTTTTTCTGAATTTTTAATTTTTTTTGCAATTTTTAAATAATTAATTTGAATTTTAATTAAAATAAAAGGAAAAATTAAATAAAAAATGATGTTGCCCAATCTGGGACGTCAATCATCTCGTTGCATGCTTTTCTGAGCAATCTGAAGGGGGATCAGGGTGCGGTGATGTGGCCCAATCTGAGGCGTCCATCAGGCAGTAGTGTGCCTTTCGAAGTGATCTGACGTCTGTGGGCGATTGGATTTCCCTCATTCGAAGGTCGGTGACAAGCGACTCCAGATCGCGTCGCCGAAGTCTAGGAGAGCGACACGTGACAGGTGGGCCCCTGGTTATTCTCGCATTTTGACGTCGGTGTCAAGCGACTTCGGAGAGCTTACCGAGGTCTAGGAGAGCGCCATGTGGCAGGTGGGCCCCTAGTTTTTCTCGCATTTTGACATCGGTGTCAAGCAACTTCGGAGAGCTTGCCGAGGTCTAGGAAAGCGCCACGTGACAGGTGGGCCTCTGGTTATTCTTGCATTTTGAGGTCGGTGTCAAGCGACTTCGGAGAGCTTGCCGAGGTCTAGGAGAGCGCTACGTGGCAGGTGGGCCCCTAGTTTTTGTTGCATTTTGAAGTCGGTGTCAAGTGACTTCGGAGAGCTTGCCGATGAATAAAAGGGCGACACGTGGCTCGTGAGCCCTGAGGAACGTTTGACCAGTCAATGCAATTTATTCCGTTTTGACGTCGGTGTCAAGCGACTTCAGAACTTGCCGACGAATGAGAGGGCAACACGTGGCTCGTGGGCCCCAGGACCTTTGACCAGTCAACATAATTTCTTGCATTTTGACGTCGGTGTCAAGCGACTTCGGAGAACTTGCTGATGAATGAGAGGGCGACACGTGACTTGTGGGCCCCAGGATCGTTTGACCAGTCAATGCAATTTCTTGCATTTTGACGTCGGTGTCAAGCAACTTCGGAGAGCTTGCCGACGAATGAGAGGGCGACAGGTGGCTCGTGGGCCCCAGAACCGTTTGACCAGTAAATGCAATTTCTTGCGTTTTGATGTCGGTGTCAAGCGACTTCGGAGACCTTGCTGACGAATGAGAGGGCGACACGTGGCTCGTGGGCCCCAGGACCGTTTGACCGGTCAATGCAATTTCTTGCGTTTTGACGTCGGTGTCAAGCGACTTCGGAGAGCTTGCCGACGAATGAGAGGGTGACATGTGGCTCGTGGGCCCTAGTACCGTTTGACCAGTCAACGCAATTTCTTGCATTTTGACGTCGGTGTCAAGCGACTTCAGAGAGCTTGCCGACGACTGAGAAGGCAACACGTGGCTCGTGGGCCCCAGGACCGTTTGACCAGTCAACGCAATATCTTGCGTTTTGATGTCGGTGTCAAGTGACTTCGGAGAGCTTGCCAACGAATGAGAGGGTGACACGTGGCTCATGGGCCCCAAAACCGTTTGAACAGTCAATGCAATTTCTTGCGTTTTTCACCAAATGGGCCAGGCCTTTGTATTGTTGGGGACCTCTTAACCTTGGTAAGTGCGCCACCAACCTCAGTCTCTATAAATCTCCACCCCCTCTCCCATTTGCTCACTATTCTTGTTTTTACTCAGGCGAGATTTTCACTTAGCGAGAGCTTCCGACGAGTTTCTACCGTCTTCCGATGTGTTTTTCCGACCGTAGCTGTCAAATCGTGGTAAATTTATACTTAGCTTATTTCCATTTAGAGAATGTCTATCGACCCTACGAGGAAGGAGACCTCCCTTCTTCTTGCCCTCGAGACTTCCTCTAGTTAGGTCCCCCCAATCGACAAGGGCAAAGCCATGGTAGGGTAGACTTCGGTAATTGTTAAGATGAGGATCGAAGAGGAGCGGAGAATGGGAGAGTTCGGGAGGTTGCCTGGGGTTCTAACCGGACTACAGAGGGTTCGAGATATTCTGGAGGACCAGGCAAAGCGGATAATGTACGGGATGAGTCGAATTTTCGATGAAAACGAGGCCAGAGAGACGTCGGAAGCAGACAAGACGATCTCTATCCTAACCGAAGCGGACTTGGTAAGGATTCGAGAGTGCTTCCAAATCCTAAGGGAGTTTGACCTAATGCTCCCTAGGCCGGGGGTGAGGGCCAACTTGCCAATGACCGTTGACATGTGCTTCTGGCCAGTCGACGCATTCTTGGTGGGAGTTCGGCTCCCTCTCCACCCCTTCGTCGCCGAAGTATTGAGGTGGTTCCACGTCAGCCCTGTTCAGTACATACCAAACGTATGGAAGCTGATAAACAGATTCGTCCTCCACTATCAAGCGGCGAGTCTTGTGCCGGGGTTGAGCGTGCTCCGAACGGTGTACCAGATGCACCAGCAGCATAAGGATGCGTACCAATTCTATCTTGCTCCGAGGTTCGGGACGAAGCTGGTTAGTTGTCCGGACTCGATAAAAAATTAGAGGGATAAGTACTTCCTCATCCGAAGTTGAGGGCCATGGAGGATCCCCACAGCTTGGGTAGAGTCGGTCCCAAAGAAGGTCAGGGAGAGCCCAACTCTTAGTGCCGAGGAGGAAGATATGGTTCGGACGCTGCTCGACCGCCCGAAGTTCAATTGGAAGGACTTGACTGAGGAGGTGCTCTTCCGGGGGGGTCTTAGCCCGATAAATCCTAGTACGGTTTTTTTTTTTTTTTGTAGTGGTCGGCGATAGCTTCTTCTTTTGTATTGCGAGCCAGGTTGGCCGTGTTTCTAACTCTTTTTTTTGCAGAATCGATGGACTTCGACAAATTGCTGTCGCAGCGTGGGGTTCTGAGCAGTAAGGCCCCGAAGAAGAGGAAGAGGGTTACCATGAAGGCCTCCTCGGAGGGGTTACAAGCTCATCGCGTTGTCGCGGAGCAGCTGGGGAGGCGACCCCCCTCGGCTCCGAAGCCTTCGCCCCCAGCGATGGCTTCGGCTTCTACTAACACAGGGGTCTTTCCAATATCGGTAGCCTTAGGGCTAGAAGCTCTGCCACTGACTGTCGAAGCCGAGGTGTTCCTAACCGAGGAGCACAAAAAGATTTTTGTCCCGTACTGGCAGGTCCGCAAGCTCGACGGGTTCCTAGGCGATTCGTTGGCGTGTATGCAGGCAGTTCGACACCTTGCAACGTCGAAGGACAAGACAGCCATGGAGGCTGGCAGCGTGGGGGATGACTCGCTTGAGGTCGCCCGCTCGGTGGTGTCGGTAAGTGTTCAAGACTGAGTTTTCTTTTGGCTGAGCACTTAGTCTTTTTTGCTAACAACCCAAGTCCTATTCTTCGCAGATCACTTGCCACTTCAGTCATCTGATGGAGAAGATGGTCGAGCAGGAAAAGGAGCTGAAGTTCGAGGCGGATAAGGCTCGAGCAGAGAAGGTCCGGATCGCCAAGGACCTCGAGCAGGCGAGGCTCGAGGCCGAGTCGAAGAACTCGAGGTTAGGGCACCTCGAAGTTGTGGTTGCCAAGCTGGAGGCTGATAACGCCCGACTTCTTCTAGCTGCCGAGATGGCAGCTAAAGAAATGGCAGACACAGTCGCGACGGCGAGGCCAGAGGCTGCGAAGGAGGCCAAGGAGTAGGCCATGGAGAAAGCGCGAGGGTTTCTCTACGTAAACATGGCAGAGGCATACGCTCGAGCCATCAATCAGGTGAGGGAGAAAATCCCCAAAGTGGACTGCGCCGGATGGCGCCTCTTTCCGGACTCCGTCCCCGGGTTTGAGTCTCGGAGGGCGACAAGGAGGGCAGAGAAGAGGAAGAGGTCGAGGAGATCGAGGGAGGAGGTGCCGAGGCCGAGGGGGATTCTCCGTCCGAGGCTACGCCCCTGGCCATTGTGGCCCCTGAAGAAGCGTCTTCAGCAGTGGATCGCTTGCAAGAGGTCGATCCTTGATTTGCTTTGTATTTTGTTTCTTTTTTGTCTTTCGACTATGTAGTGCCGAACCGCAGACTGGCCACCGCTTGTATTTCTGATTACTTAATGAAAAACTATTTTGACCAAATGTTGGTGAAGTTTCAAAACTATGTTTGTTTTGTTTTTGAGTCGCCTCGTAGTCTTGGTTATCTTCATGGACTTGCTTTGAGGTCCTAAGACATTTGCCTCTTTTGTTCACCTCCTTCAGGATAGCAGCGCCACCCGTCTCTGTGCGGAGCTCGACGACGTTAAGATGGGGCTCACTAGGAGCCAAGAAAGGCTTCGTGAAGTGGAGTGGGAGCTTCGTAAAGCAGAGTGGGAGCTGGGTCATCTGAGATTGATCTTAGTTCGTCGAGATATAGAGAGGAGACAATTAGAAGAAAGGATTAACGAGACGACCCCCGAAGGCGATGAGGTGGGTTCGTCGGCGGCTGCCAACCTCGGCTTGGGACTTAGGCGCCTTCGTCACTCCCTAACTAAGGTGATAGCGGAGAGGGACGAACTGAAGAAGGTGTAACCCCTGTTTTTCCAATCCGGAGTTGTGTATTTTATGTATTTAAAATTTTTGTAAATTATTGTTTTTCGTTTTCAAATTCTTTTGTTAAATGTATTTTTGGATCTTCTATTAAAATCTATTTATGATCAAAAGTTTATTTGTAGCTATTTTTCCAATGATTTTTATACAACCATATTAGTATTATTGTTACTACGGTTATTATTATTATTATTATTGTTATTATTGTCATTATTATAACTCTGATTGTTTATTTAAAAACCTAGTTCTATTGATAATTGTATTTGTGGTTGTTTCAAATAAATTCCATATTGTTGTACAAATTATATTTTGTATATAAACCTACATTTTATTGGTTAATTATTTTTTTCTATTAAATTTTTAAAACCCTATTTTCTTAATGGATTTTTTTTAACCCATATACCCAACTACCCATTTTCCTAAAACTACCCAACAACCCATTTTAATTAAACCAAACCCACCACCCGTTAACCCCCTTCACACCTATATCCCCAAAACCCTGGTCATTTCCCCAAAGCCCAGACCTGTTTCCCTCAAAACCCAAACCCGATACCCCCTGTCACCTCTTCAACCCTAATCTTCTTCTCCATATTAACCCTACAGCCACAACCCATCAACCCTGCCATTTCAACTTCTTCGCATATCCTTCTCTCCCGCTCACCCTTTTCCCGTGCTCTCTCCTCGCCAGCAGCAACACAGCCTCGCAACCACCCTTATCGCTGCCTAACCCTGTCACCAGTGGCCCACGATAGCCAGTGCGCCTTTACGCTGTGCTCCCACGCCCTCATCGCGACCCCACTGTAGCACGACAAACCTGGCCGCCGCTTCACCCTCGGCTGCGATAGCAGCCCTCCTGGCTCTCCTCAGCCACCACAGCACCAGGCCCAGTCGCGAGGCCATGTCGTGACTCCACAGATGATAACAGCAACTTTCCCCACAGTGCGCTTCCCGCGTCGTGCTGCAGCCCTTGTCGTCCCTCCTTCCGACGACAGCAGGATCAATAGCACCATCCGGTGCTGTCATCCTCCAAGACAGCATCAACCAGATCCCGATGCCACCCCTGGGCCTCCCCTCGACTTCAGCAGGTCCTGTTGCCTCCTGCACCGTAGCCAGGCAGCCACCCTGTGCGTGGTGCTCTTCGGTGGAAGTGCTGCAACTTCTCCGTCGTGCTCCGCCATTTTCGTGGCCGTCTCTCACTTCCTCATGCTCCTTGTGTGCGAGTGCGTTGTGTGTGGTGTTGCTCTTGCCGTTGGAGTGTATGCTCTCGCCGTTCTTGCCGTTGTTTGTTTGTTGGTTCATGGTGTGCACTTGTGTTCTCCGTGCACGTGTTTTTGGTTATTCGTTCGTTCGTTATTCATGATCGTTGGTTCGTGTTTGTTCGATCTTGGTTGTGCCTCAGGAATCCGTTCCCGTTATTCTTGCTTGTTGGTTCGTCGTTTCGTCGTCTCTCAGGCAAGTAACTTGCACTCAAAATTTTTTGTATGATACAAGTCAAAATAACCGCGTGTAGTGTAGTTGGGCTCTAGAGATAATTGTGTGTGAAACCCTTTTTGATATTGTCTCTTTAGTGATTTGACCATAGTTGCCTCATGACACAATATTGACATGAAACAACCCTAAGTTTTTCCCCGTTCTTGATATGATGTATATGTGAAACAATTATAAGAACTCGTGTGCTTGTGAGACCCATGTGAGATACTTGTTGTGGACATGTTAATTACCCTATTTCATGATGTTTGGAAACTTGGTAGACTCGATTTCATGTTTGATTGTGTTTGGATCAAGTTTTGTTGGATCTATGTTGATTTTGGTTTTTGAGGAAATTCTGTATTTTGCCGATAATCTGTCTTGATCAGTAATTTAGACCATATTAAGGCCAGAATCTTAATTTCAGTATAAAACATGAATTATAGAGAATTTTTTCTTCTTTCTAACCCCTTTATCCTTGCTCGATTTCGTTTTCGTATGTGTGAGATATGACTGTTTTACCATAGAGGTGTAATTCGTTTCCAGATTTCGTTTCTTGATTATTTTGATGATTAAATTATTTTGATACTTGTGTTATGCATATTATTTTGATCTAAAATTTTGGTCAGTTTTTCTACATCTATTTAGGGATTACTCAGAATTTTGGTGGATTTTATTAATCAGTTATATATGTCGTTTTACACTTGTTTATAAAAACTATACTTGCTGTATTTTGCTTGCTGGTCTGTAAAGAATCATATTTTCATCTTATTTCCTATTACTGTATGAAAAATATTTTTGAAATATAAAAGTTAGCTTATTCTATCTATTTTCGTCTCCCTTTGGCGGATTTGGATTTCGTTTCACGGTTTGCGAGATATTACAGTTTTCGTACAGCTGTGCTAGGAATTCCAGATTTGCCAAACTACCGTTTCTTGATGTTTTCTGATTTTTGATGACTGGTCTAAGTTTACTGAAAAATTTTGAAACTTTATATTCTGATACTAGACATATAGGGGAATACCCTAGATTTTTCGTGGATTTATTTAATGTGTTTTCATGCTGTTTTCCTGTTCTTGAATTCGATTTCCTGATTTCTTGCTGAACGTGTTTTCTGTATTCAAATCAGTTTTGAGCTATGTTTTTGTGAATTAGTATATGACTTATTTATATTCACTGGATTCGGGTTGGAAGTCTATTTTCCAGATTCTCTGACGGATCCAGATTTAGATGTTTGTAGTAGCGGGAATCACTGTTTTAGTACAACACTGTCTTGCTGTCCTGAATTAGAAAGCTAGTGGTTTTACCCTGTTATGTGTTATCTTGTACCTGTACTTGTTTATCTTGCAACCTGTTCCTATTTCTGTTTTCTTGTCCCTGAGTATACTGCCCTCTATGGTCCACTATGAAATCTAAAGCGAAACTGTTTGTTGTAGTAACCATGTAGTAAAAGTTGGGATGCATGAAGTGCTACCTAGATTGTAATAATACAAGACTTGACATACATGATACCTGTTACCTGATACCTATACATGATAATTGATCACTTCATTCCTGATACTTGATTACTTGAACATGATACATGACTACATGATACTTGACTACTTGATATATGTTTACATGATACTTGACACGTGTCACTTGGTTACATGACACTTGTTCACTTGACACTTGAGACATGCCACTTGTACTTGATCACCTTACCATGATAGTTGTTATATTTTGTTATCATGCTTATACCATGTTGTTAGTTAGTTTTTCCCCATGTACTTGTATCCTGCATTACAAGTGGCCCGTAACTTGCAATTGACGGGTACTTGTTTTCTCTTTTCCTCTTTCCTGCAATTGTTAAATTGCAGATTTTGGAGAACAGATTCCAGATGGTATCGGTGACATGAGATACTAGTTGCTAGAGATTTTGCTATTATTATTTCTTATAGCTTGTTTGAACAATATTTGTATTCTTGTACTTGAAATTATTTTGTATTTGGGCAATGTGACCCAGGATATTTGACTTATTCAGATCATGACTATTTGAGATTTATATATTTGGTTTCAAGTATTCTTGTTGGTAATTGGTTCATATGTGCATGTTGGTTGATACTTTTACTTCCGACTCTGATTATTTCGTGAGATGTGTAAAGATTCTTGAACAGCTTATGGATGATGAAAATCATTCGCTGAGCTTTTGTCGCGTATCCATATTCCGTATTCTTTTTGGAAAGCGGGGTGTGACAGAAGGTAACTCTCAATAAGAGCATGGAGGTTGCTCATCTTCGGTAGACAATCACCGATGCCTCTCGCAGTGCAGGCTCGATGCGACTGCCGCATTTGAAGATAACTGTGACGGACGACTCGCTTAAAGAGCGAAATGTTGAGCTTGAGGTGGAGACACTCGTCTTTGACCACGATCTGAGGGAAGCACTATCAGAACTACCTTTTGCACTTGGAAGGAGGATGATAGGGGGATAACATTCTGTGAGCTCGCTCTTTGCTCGCCCCCTATACATCGAAACTCCGAGGATGTGCAAAGTGGGGTGGCCGCTTCGTCGAGCAGAGCATCTGTTGGGGCCACCGTTAGATCAGGTGCGAACGATGCTTCTCGGCTCGCCGGCCCAGGGACGTTCGTCGAAGTAGGGCATCGGCAGCACAACATTTGTTGCCCACGTGTGTCTCTTAACAGAAGTATCCCCACCCCTAGGAGGGGTTGAAGTAGCTTTCTATAATCTTATAATCTTGGTTTCACAAGTTTTGTATCTCGATGTAAAGTTGAGTCGGTTGTCTGTAATTAGACTTGTATCTCAAACTTTAATGAAATAGTACTTATTTCGTGAACTTGTGTGTTTTGCTAGCGTTTGTAATTGTCAACAGTTGTAGGAGCAATTCCGAATGGTGGGACGCTTTGTACTCACTCGTTCGCGAGTAGCAAAAGTTGCGTCGAACCAAGTGTTGGACTCCGAACTTGTTGTTTAAAGAATATTAACAGCTGTAGGAGTAATTTCGAATGGTGATCCGCTGCGTACTCGCTTAGAAGCAAGTAGTTGAAGCGGAGTCAAACCAAGTGGTGGACTCCAAGCATGTCGTTTAGAGAATATCAATAGCTGTAGGAGCACTTTCGAATGGTGATCCGCTTCGTACTCGCTTAAAAGCAAGTAGTTGAAGCGGAATCGAACCAAGTGTTGGACTCCAAGCGTGTCGTTTGAAGAATTTCAAAAGCTGTGGGAGCAATTCTGAATGGTGAACCACTTCGTACTCGCTTTAAAGCAAGTATTTGAGGCGGAGTCGAACCAAGTGTTGGACTCTGAGCGTGCCATTTTAATGCGAAAATTTATTTTTAAGTACAATTGGACTATTTAAAAATAGAGAACTTGCAGGAAAAGATTGCTTTTATTGAAAACAATTAGGCGGCCGGTTCTAAGTTGCGAGCCGCATTTACACTTTGATAAAGAAAATACAAATAAGATCTTTTGACATGTTTTATGGAGCGCTCTTGGGGAAGTTGCTTGGAGCGGTGTTTAGACACCCTCTTGGTACTTCATCAAGTGCTCCGCGTTCCATGTCCTCGGTATTCTCCTGCCCCCCGGGTCTTCTAGTTGATACGCTCCTGGGCGAATAACTCTGGAGACCCTATACGGTCCATCCCAATTGGGTGCCAACTTGCCCTTTTTGCTCGGATTGGAGATCGACAACTTTCGGAGTACAAGGTCTCCCTTATTAAGATTAGCTGGTCGTACCTTCTTGTTTTAAGACTGAGTGATCCTACAACGGTAGGTCTCTTATCGAATGGCAGCTCTCTCACGGACCTCATTTATGAGGTCTAAGCAGTTACGAAGTTGGTTCGCATTCTATGCTTCACTGTAGGCTATCAGTCGGGGTAAAGGCAGGCCCACTTCTAAGGAGATGAGGGCTTCGGAACCATAGGTGAGGTTGTAGGGGGACTCTCCTGTCGGAGCTCTCTTGGTGGTGCGATAGTTCCAAAGCACGTTAGGGAGCTGCTCGACCCACAACCCCTTGGTGGACTTGTCGAGCCTCTTCTTCAGACTGGAGAGTATCTGTCGATTGGCGTTCTCCGCTTGGCCATTGGACTGAGGGTGGGCTATCGAGGAGAACCACTGATGGATGCCGAGGTCAGCGCAGAAGTTGTAAAAGGTCGATCCTACGAATTGAGTCCCATTGTCGGTTACGAGGATGCGGGGTACTCCGAACCGGCAAACGATGTTCTTCCAAAAGAACTTCTGGACCTTGTGCTCGGTAATTGTCGAAAGAGGTTCAGCCTCGATCCATTTTGAGAAGTAGTCTATCGCCACGACTAAGAACTTCAGCTGGCCCGGTGCTGGAGGAAAGGGTCCGAGCAAATCCATCCCCCACATTGCGAAGGAGATTAGACTTGGCAAGGAGGTGAGTTGTGCTTGAGGTAGGCGACGGATCGGGGCAAATTTTGGTAGAAGTCGCACTGGCAGACATACTCCTCGGAGTCACTTAGTAGTGTGGGCCAGAAGTAGCCGTAATTTAAGAGTTTATGGGCGAGGGATCTCGCTCCCAAGTGCGCGCCACACAGACCGTCATAGGCCTCCTTTAAGGCATAAAGCGCTTCCTCCGGGGAGAGGCACCTCAAATAGGGTTAGCCGTCAATCTGAGTGTAAGAGCGTTTGTACATGACTCCGTCAAGGAGTGTGTATCGCTCAGCTCGTGTCCTGAACCTCCTCGCCTCTTTCGGGTCTTCAGGAAGGACTCCGTCTCTGAGGTACTCAAGGAGGGGCTTCATCTAGTTCTTCCCAAGTGTTAGGGGGTAGGCTTCCATTAGCTCCGAGCTATCTTCATCAATACTTGGTCTGCGGAGGACCTCTATCAAGACAGTCCGTTCTAGACCTTGGAGGGACGAGGAGGCGAGCTTTGAGAGAGCGTCCGCCTGTGTGTTTTCCTCACGAGGAACCCGCTGAAGTTGAACGTCTTTGAATAAGGCTAGTAGCTCCTTAACCTTCGCTAAGTACTTGGCCATACGCTCGTCCCTTGCCTCGTATTCCCCAGACACTTGGTTGACAACCAATTACGAATTGCTGAAGACTCTGACGCACTTGGCCCCGGCTTTGCGAGCCATACAGAGCCCCGCTGTGAGGGCCTCATACTCTGCTTCGTTGTTTGATGTCGGGAAGTTTAGGTAGAGAGAGTATTGGAGGACAAAAACATCTGGACCGGTCAAGATGACGCCAGCCCCACTTCCGTCGGCGCAAGAAGATCCATCCACATAAATGGTTCAGACCAGGGGGCGGCAGATGACTCGCAAGGATCGGGGATGGTGCTTTCCACAATGAATTCTGCCAGAGCTTGGGCCTTGATTGCTGTTTTGGGTTGGCAGCTGATGTCATGTTGGCTTAGCTTGATGGACCACTTCATAAGGTGCCCTGGAGGTCTCGAGCTTGTGTATAACTTGTTTGAGTGGCTGGTCAGTAAGAACAACCACTGAATGAGACTGGAAGTAGGGGCGCAGCTTTCGGGCTGCCATAACCAAGGCGAGAGCCATCTTCTCTAGCTTCGGGTAACGGAGTTCAGCATCCCAGAGGACCTTACTCACATAATAGATAGGCCTCTATGTTCTATCCTCTTCTCTTACAAGGACTGTGCTGAGGGTCTGCTCCGAAGCGGCAAGATATAGGTACAGGACCTCCCCAGGTGCTGGCTTGCTCAAGAGCGGGGGATTAGCTAAGTATGCCTTGAGCTGGTCGAAGGACTCTTGTTTTTGTTGCCCCTATTCGAAGCCTTTAGCCCCCTTGAAGGCCTTGAAGAAGGGGAGGCACTTTTCCTCGGACTTAGAGAGAAATAGCTCGATCGTCGCGAGGCGCTCAGTGAGCCTTTGTACATCTTTAACACTGAAGTGGGGAGCCATTTTGAGAATGGCCTGGATCTTCTCGGGGTTGGCCTCTATGCCCCTCTAGCTGACCTATAAACCTCAAGAACTTGCCGGATGAGACTCCGAATGCACACTTGTTCGGATTCAGCCTCATATTGTGCCTCCTTAGCACCCCGAAGGCTTCTTGGAGGTCGAGAACATGCTCCTACCCTCGGGTACTCTTGACCAACATGTCGTATACATAGACTTCCATGTTTCGGCTAATCTGGTCTCGATAGACCCTGTTCACGAGGCGCTGATAAGTAGCTCCCGCATTCTTCAAGCCGAACGGCATAACCCTGTAGAAATACAGGCCCTGATCTGTCACGAACGAGGTCTTCAGGATGTCGGGAGGAAAAATCCGAATCTGGTTGTACCCTGAGAAAGCATCCATGAAACTGAGGAGCTCGTGCCCGGAGGTCGCATCGATCAGGGCGTCGATGCTCGGAAGGGGAAAAAGGTCCTTCGGGCACGCCTTATTGAGATCGGTGAAGTCGATGCATATCTTCCAGCTCCCGTTGGCTTTCTTGACCATCACCACATTGGATAGCCACTCAGGATAGTTCACCTCCTGGATGAATCGGGCGTTGAGGAGCTTTTCGACTTCTTCTTTGATCGCCTGTTGACGCTCAGGGGCAAACTTGCGTCGCTTCTGCTGAACGGGCTTGACACCTGGGGCAACGCTGAGATGGTGTATTAGGAGCTCCTCAGAGATCCCAGGCATGTCAGCCGCGGTCCAGGCGAAGAGATCGCGGTTCTCCCTTATGCACTGGGAGATGCCTTCTTTGAAGGAGGGGGAAAGTGTCTTGCTGACCCGGAACGTCTTGGTGGCATCTTCCTCTGAGAAGGCCACTTCTTTTAGTTCGTCCACTGGTTCGGAGATGGTCTGGCTACCTCTCCGGTGGGAGCTCGAGGGCTTTTAGGGAGAGGACCGGGCCTCCTATTGAGGTCATATAGCACTTGCGAGCTGCCTCTTGGCTCCCTCTTTCTTCTCCTATCCTTGTGGGAGTGGGGAACTTCATTTTCATGTGGTACGCCGAAGGGATAGCTTGGAGTGCGGTGAGGCCTGATCGACCCAGGATCACATTGTAGGCGGCTTTCACACCCACCACTATGAAGTCCATTGGCTCTGTGCGGGTGACCGGGGTTTTGCTAGTGGTGACGTTGAGAGTTATAACTCCCTCGATCGTCACCGGCACCCCGGTGAACCCATGAAGGGTGTAGCTAGATGGCTTGAGTCGGTCCCTTGATAGCTTGAGGCCCTTGAATGCCTCCAAGAAGAGAATGTTGACCAAACTTCCATTGTCCACCAGCATCTGGTGAACGTCGAAATTGGCCATTTGAGGTTACTGACGAGGGCATCGCAGTGGGGCGTTGTGGAAGCCTTCCAAGTCTCTATCGGAGAACGTCACAGGGACCCCTAGGCCCTTGGGGGAGGATGGCTCTGCACGGAGTTGACTTCCCTGACGAAGGCTTTTCGGGAGGAGTTAGAATCCCCCCCCATTGGGCCTCCGTGTATAAGGTGCAAGATGGCCTCTGCTTCGGCCTTCAGGGTCTCCACGCGCTGCTCTGTTCGCCTGTTAGCCCCCTAGGCGGTGGAGGCGGATCGGTTCTGTCCCTCCTTACAAACCGAGCGAGCTTCTCCCTCTAGATAAAGGCCTCGATCTCGTCATTTAGGGCCCGATAATCATCAATGTCGTGCCCATGGTCCCGGTGGAAGTGGTACCACTTGTCCCGGTTTCTCTTCTTCCCGGGGGTATTCATCTTCGGAGGTGGCAGCAGGAGACCTTTGTTCCCAATCTACATCAAGATGGCGGAGATACTCGCATTGAGCGGAGTGAACTTCTCAAAGTGGGGGAGAGGGCGCCGCTGTCCTCCGTTATCCTTTTAGAGTTTCTTAGCTCCTTCCTCTGCAGTCTTCTATTTGTTCCCAGAAGACGACCCCGTCCAGAGTAGGGCGATTGAGATCCTCTTCAGCTTGGAAGTACTTCTCGCTCCTAAAGAGTAGCTCGGAGAAGTTCCGAAGAGGCTTCTTAGGCAAGGAAGCCCTGAGGTCAGGGTTGATGACATTGGATTGGAAGGCAGCCGAAGCTACCGACTAATCCAAGGAATTGATGGACCTGGCTTCTGCAGTGAACCGCTTAACATAATCCCTCAGCCGTTCACCCTTCTTTTGGCTGAGGAAGAGCAGCGAGGTGCTCGTCTTCTCGGAGCGGCAACTGCTCACGAAATGTGTGAGGAAGAGGCCTTCGAACTGGTCAAAGGAGAAGATAAACTCCGATGCAAGTCGAGAATACCACTCCCGAGCTGGCCTCTTGAGTGTGGCCGGAAAGGTCTTGCAGAGGAGGGCATCGGATGCATGATGAATCATCATGAGAGTTTTAAAACTCTCAATGTGATCTGCAGGGTCCGACTCTCCAGTGTAAGTCTCAAAATGTGGAGGCTTGAAGTTGTTTGGGACATGGGCCTCCATGATGGTGCGGGAGAATGGGGGCCTGCTCGGGCAGAGGTTCCCCGCCCGTTGCTCCTCATCTTTGTCCAGCTAGCCGAGGCGCCTCTCCATCTCGTGGAGACGGTGGTAGACCGAGTCCTCCCTTCGGTTGTACCTCGTTGAGCCTCGAGACTCGTCCTCATGCAGAGGAGGGCTAGGGCTGTGGTGACGATGACTCTGAGTAGGTGGTGGACTGATAGAATGACGGGGGTGACTCGGAGTGGGCCGCGGACTTCAGGAGCGGTGGTAGTGATCAGGAGAAGGGCGGCGATGGCTCTGAGTAGGTGGTGGAATGATAGAATGACGGGGGTGACTCTAGAGTGGGCTGCAGACTTCGGAAGCGACAGCAGTGATCAGGAGAAGGGCGGCGATGGCTCGGAGCCGGCCTAGGACTTAGGGAATGGCGATGATGGCTCAGATCCGGCCGAGGACTGTGGGTTGCGGCGATGATGGTGAGGAGCTGGCTGAGGGCTAGGAGCTCGATGGCCGTTGTTGGGGGCGGCATTGAGCGCCCGAAGGACCGCCTCCTGGAATTGTTGAAATTCCGTCCTCGTGATGGGGGCCACCTGCTCGCGATGGACTCGAGCTGCAGGATGGCTAGCCGGGGAGCGACTCCATCTTGGGCAATGCTGGGGTGACTCTCTTCACCTCCAAGGAGAGTTGGACCCCCTACGGTCTGTTCGGCAGGGAGACCGGTCCCTCTGGTTCTCTCGGCGAGGGTTCTCTTCACGGGTCTGCCTCTCCTCCAAACAGACTCGAAGGTCGGGCTTGGGCTTGCTCTGTCGATTGTTGAGCACATCCTGCAAATCCTTTGGCATTGGAGGGGTTTGGGAGGCCATGGAATCTGTGGAGGTGTTATGGATAAAGACCCAAACTTGGTGGAAAGGATGCTTCTGGTGACTTCGCTGAGAGGGCTCCCCAACAGTGGCTTGGGGCCCTAGAGCCTGCTGAACGGATTGAGGGTTTAGCTGTTCGAGCTGTAGGGTTGGTTGGATGGGCGGAGGGAGATCCTCCAGCAGAGGAGGAGGAGGAGGAATAGTGGAGGTAGTTTTTCGGTTGGAGTTTGCGGACTTCCTCTTGGGAGGCATGGCTAGGAGTAGCTTTTGTTGAAGGAGGAAGGTTGGATTGCTATTCGAGTGTTTCCTACAGACGGAACCAATCTGTTGCTGCTGAATCTGGTGTGGGGGCAATAAACAGAATTTGTGGTTTCGTAGGAACTCGAACAGGCTGAATCTGACTTCTTCCCTTATTGACAAGTTGACTCCTTGGTGCTCCTGCGGACCTTCACAAACGTTCGAAACACCGGGATGGATCCCGGCAACGAACTCTTCGACGCTCTTGTCAATACTCAGTAAAGAAATGGGAAAGAGCTTAGGTAGACAAAGAGTGATCACCTTGTAACGATAGGAGGTAGGGAGGTACTTATAGTCGCCGTGGGGATCTGCTTCGGGATAAGAACGAATCCCTACTTCCCGGTGTGACTGGATAGAAGTGGTTGAAACCACCTCCAGTGGATAAGGACGAGCCAGAATTTCCTCATATCCTGTTGAATTGGTCCTTAACGGGTTGAGACCCATTCTCAGCTGAACAGATCCGTTCATGGGTTAGTGGGTCCAAGAGGAGAGACCCGGTTCCCAATTCAGACCCGTCTGTAAGTGAAATTACCGTTTTGCCCCTGTAACTTTAAGATTCTTGCCCAATTTGAACGGTTCCGATTTAACCCCATTTTTAGCCATATCATATATATTGCCCCAAATTTATATTTGGGGATCAGGAGTTATATATTCCCTCAAATTATATTTGGGAATCAAGAGTTTCCCTCCGTGGTATAAGGCCAGGAGGAAGACGTAGCCTCGGATGTGTAAGACTCCTATGGAGTGTCGATCCACGTGTTATATTTATTTTTTACTATCCTTCTGGCTTTAGTCTTGATTGGACAAGCGCGCGACCGTACTTTCAATCCAGTCCACAAATGATAGATATAGGACACATGGATCTGGGTGAATTGGTGGGTTTGCAGGATTGAAGTGTATGGGGGGAGGCACAGAGATCCCTGTATTGTACGAGGAGGTCAGTTCTGTGGGCAGTGAAAAGGAGAAAAAGATATATGTGTATGTGTACTGAAGGAATATATGTATATGTGAAGATATTGATGTTATGATACATTATGGAGACTATTTATATTACGGGAGATATGAATATACTATGGGAGATAAATATATATATATGGGTGTATATCTTGACAATACCTTTATAGTTAAAGTTATGCTTATAAAGAAGGAGGTATAAATATAGTTATAAAACCATAAGGTTGGAGTAATCTAATTATCGTATATGGATGGAGTGGTGTGTCGTAAGCATGATATTAATGACGTGTCTGTTTATGTGAAATCAATGGAGTTACATACGTTACGTTGTTAAATTTATCTGGCTAAACTTATGAAACAATATTGGCAAAATGAATGAAACATGAATAAAGGAGTGAAGTGTAAAGTAAAGGAAGTTGTATTAAGTGGCGTAAATATAAAGTAATATAAGTTATATTATGCGATGAGAATGAGAAAGTAAAGAAAGGAGATGAAAAAGTATATAGAGTGTGTATGTGAATGAATATGAGAAGCACAAAAAATGAGTTATGCAATTTATGAATAAAAAGTAAGGTAGGATATAATATAAGAATGAAAAGTTAAAGTAAGCGGTATTATGAGTTGTGAATGGATACTAAAGTAAAAGAATGACATGACACAAGTTGGTATGACTTGGAATTGTGTCCAGGAACTACTCGCCTGCTATTTTTGTGGAAATCGTGGGAACTACCTGCCTAGGCACAACTTCGAGGCAGATCGGTGGAGCATTGATATGATAGTTGTAATCTGAGATGTAAATGAAGGTTAAAGTTATACTATGAGATAAGAAGGAAAAGAAATGTGAGTTGTGTGAGGAGTTGTGGAAGAAAATAAAGTAAAGTGAATGAAGAAGAACGAGAATTAAAGTAAGTGATATGATAAAATAAAAATAAAAGGGAAAGAAAGTTGTATTACCTGGTGTAAACAAAAAGGTTAAGTAAGTTTTGTTATGAGATATTAATGAACATTAAGGTGAAATGAGAATGAAAGGTGAAAAAGGTGTTAGGTATTATGAGAATGAAACAGAAAGATAACTCGTGATAAGAACGAAAAGTAAAGTAAGACGTATGATGAGGATAAACAATTAAAGTAAGTGATATTATGTGATGAGAATGAATATTGATGAAGTTTGAGATAAGATTGAGTATTAAATTAAATACAAAAAAAAAAATGAGTTTGATACGCTTTGGAATTGTGCCGAGGAACTACTTACCTACTGTAATATCCCGGACGAATATTATATTGTATAAATTATTTTTTTTGAATAAAAGTGTTTTTATTGAAATTACTTGTTTTTCTCATTTAAAAAGTTACCAGGACATATATACTAGTATGTATATATGGGTATTGTATCAGTTTTGTGCACTTGTGCAAAATCTTGAAAAATACATTTTTGAGAAAATATTTGGAAAATCCTGGGCATGTATTTAAAATTATTATTTTATTATTATTTTACTTTTATTTTCAGAATTGAAATATTTTTAGTGGATATCACCCGGTTTTGTTAATAAACATTATCTGTGTATAAATACCAGTCTGTATACATCTGTATTGTATCAAATTGGTACTGGAATCTTCCGGACTGATAATAAAATTTATTTTATTATTATTTTCGGAATTAATTTATTTTTATACGGATTATGCGGTTTTACAAACAAAAATTATCGGTATGTATATATATACATACGTATGCATATTTTACCGATTTCGTACGTTTGTACAAATCATGTAGTATGTGTTTTGAACAAAAAATATCTTATTTTTGTCATAATTAATCAAAATTGGAGGGCTATGATTTGTTTGGAGGCTTAAACCTAGGGTTAAGATTAATTAGGGATACATAAGAGTTTAATAGGTGTTTCTACTAGTACCCTCCCCTCCACCTCACCCCCTCCACCTCATCCATCTCTTGTCCGGCCAAATGAACCCCAAGGGGTTTTGTGCAAATGTGGTTGTGTATTTTTCACTTTCCACCCTCATTTCATCCTATAAATACCCCTCCCCTTCACTATTTGCCTCATTTACAAGAAGAAAAAAAAGAGAAAGGAAACCCTAAGTGTTCTTCATTTGGGAGTTTTCCATAGGAGTGTTCTTCATTGGAGATTTTTGTAGTAGAAGCTAAGGAAGAAGGAGAAGGTTGCTAGCTAGTCCTTCCTACAAGAGAATCACAAGGTGGGGATTCTCTACTTCTAATTTTTAGTTTGTTTGTTCTTATTTATTTTTGTATGTAGAAAAGAATCCACCTTTAAGGGTTAATTTTGGTTCTATGTGAGTAAGAAACCCACCTTTGATGGTTATTTGTTGTAGGATAAAAAAAATCCATCTTTATGATGGTAGATATTGTATGTGTATGTTCTATAACCACTTTCTAAGTATATAAATGGTTGTAGGTTAAAAGGAACTCATCTTATGATGTGTTATTGTGTATATGTGTTCCTAAATAACTTGGACTAAATTCCTAAGCATAAGCATGATTGTAGGGATCAAAATGATCCCATGAGAAGGATGGAATGAAAGGACTCAACAAAATCACATAAAGATATAATCTTGAACTTTGCTATGATTATTGTTGTCCTTATAATTATTTTAAACTACTTGGACTAAGATTTGTGCATAAGAATGGTTGAAAAATCAAGGGGAAATTCTCTATTTTATTTGTGTTGATTCTTGTCCTCTTTTGTTGTGTGTATGTTTCTAAATGACTTGGACTATAACTATGTGCAAATAAAGATTAGTATAGTAAGAATGTTTACTACCCATTCTTGGGGTTGTAGACCCATCTAGCTATTTTTAAAGATAATTTTTGTTGTATGTTTCTCTTTACTTTGTTAAGAAATCCTACAACCCACTTGTAGGATTGAAGAAAAGTGGGTTGTAGTATGTGGAAATTTGTAGACTAAATAAATGTAGTCTTTGTAATTATATAGGACTTGTAATTTCCTAAATAAGTAGCCTTGTAATAATTTAGATAAGTCATTGTAGCATGTTCTAAACTTTTATGGGTTGTTAGAGACTCATGCTTGAGTTGTTGTAGTAAGAAACCCATCATGCTTAAGTTGTGAACCATGCTTAAGTTGTGTAGCAAAGAAACCCATCATGCTTGAGTTTTATATTGTTTTAGGTCCAAAAAGAATCATGCTTGAGTTTATACGATAAAAGAGACCCATGTTTGAGTTTTCATTGTTCTATGTCAAAAGATACCTTGCTTGAGATGTTGTAGAAAGAAACCCATGCTTAAGTTGTATACCATCCTTGAGTTATTATAGGTTGATTATAGTAAGAAACCCATACTTGAGTTGATTATAGTAAGTATACCATGCTTGAGTTGTTATAGGTTGATTATAGTAAGAAACCCATGCTTGAGTTGATTATAGTAAGTATACCATACTTGAGTTGTTGTAGTAAGAAACCCATCATGCTTAAGTTGTTATAGTGAAGAAACCCATCATTCTTGAGATGTAGTAAAGATACCATGCTTGAGTTGTTGTAGTAAGAACCCATCATGCTTAAGTTGTTATAGTAAAGAAACCCATCATGCTTGAGATGTAGTAAAGATACCATGCTTGAGTTGTTGTAGTAAGAAACTCATCATGCTTAAGTTGTTATAGTAAAGAAACCCATCATGTTTGAGATGTAGTAAAGATACCATGCTTGAGTTGATTATAGTAAGTATACCATGCTTGAGTTGTTGTAAAAAGAAATCCATGCTTAAATCGTATTCATGCTTGAGTTGTAGAAAGATACCACACTTGAGTTGTCGTAGTAAGAAACCCATGTTTGAGTTGATTATAGTAAGTATACCATGCTTGAGTTGTTGTAGAAAGAAAGCCATGCTTAAATCGTATTCATGCTTGAGTTGTAGAAATATACCATACTTGAGTTGTTGTAATAAGAAACCCATGTTTGAGTTGATTATAGTAAGTATACCATGCTTGAGTTGTTGTAGAAAGAAACCCATCATGCTTAAGTTGTTATAGTAAGAAACCCATCATGCTTGAGATGTAGTAAAGATACCATGCTTGAGTTATTATAGGTTGATTAAATTAAGAAACCCATGCTTGAGTTGATTATAGTAAGTATACCATGCTTGAGTTGTTGTAGTAAGAAACCCATCATGCTTAAGTTGTTATAGTAAAGAAACCCATCATGCTTAAGTTGTTGTAGTAAAGAAACCCAACATGCTTGAGATGTAGTAAAGATACCATGCTTGAGTTGATTATAGTAAGTATACCATGCTTGACTTGTTGTAGATTGATGTAGTAATGAAATCCATGTTAAGTTGTATACCATACTTAAGTTGTTCTAGTAAGAAACCCATCATGCTCGAGATGTAGTAAAGTATATCATGCTTAAGTTGTTGTAGTAAGAAACCCATCATACTTGGGATGTAGTAAAGATATCAAGCTTGAGTTGTAGAAAGATACCATGCTTTTGTTGTAGAAATCTTAGATTGTATTCATGCTTGAATTGTAGAAAGATACCATGCTTGAGTTGTTGTAGAAGGAAACCCATGCTTAAATTGTGTTCATTCTTGAGTTGTAAAAAAATACTATTCTTGAGTTATTCTAGAAAGAAACCCATGCTTAAATTGTATTCATGCTTGAGTTGTAGAAAGATACCATGCTTGAGTTATTGTAGAAGAAAATCCATGCTTAAATTGTATTCATGCTTGAGTTGTAGAAAGATACCATGCCTGAGTTGTTGTAGAAGGAAACCCATGCTTAAATTGTATTCATGCTTGAGTTGTTGTAGTAAGAAACCCATGTTTGAGTTGATTATAGTAAATATACCATGCTTGAGTGGTTGTAGAAGGAAACCCATGCTTAAATTGTATTCAAGCTTAAGTTGTAGAAAGATACCATGCTTGAGTTGTTATAGAAGGAAACCCATGCTTAAATTGTATTCATACTTGAGTTGTAGAAAGATACCATGCTTGAGTTGTTGTAGTAAAAAACCCATGTTTGAGTTGATTATAGTAAATATACCATGCTTGAGTTGTTGTAGAAGGAAACCCATGCTTAAATTGTATTCATGCTTGAGTTGTAGAAAGATACCATGCTTGAGTTGTTGTAGAAGGAAACCCATGCTTAAATTGTATTCATGCTTGAGTTGTAGAAAGATATCATGCTTGAGTTGTTGTAGATTGTTGTAGTAAAGAAACTCATGCTTAAGTCATAAGCATGCTTGTGTTATTGTAGTAGTTCTAGTAAAGAACCCATGCTTGAGTTATTGTAGTTGTTCTAAGTAAAGAACGCATGCTTGTGTTATAGTAGTAGTTCTAGTAAAGAACCCATGCTTGAGTTATTGTAATTGTTCTAAGTAAAGAACGCATGCTTGTGTTATAGTAGTAGTTCTAGTAAAGAACCCATGCTTGAGTTATTGTAGTTGTTCTAAGTAAAGAACGCATGCGTGTGTTATTGTACTAGTGTAACGCCCCTGCCCCGAGCCCGGACAATTTTATACAATTTTATAGACAAATTAGATACTATGTAGTACAACTGCCCACCACAGGCTGCCTCTCAAAAGGTGGTTAACCGGATTGGTGACTCTTGATCCTTGGCAATATTATATATATTATACTTTATCACTTGAAACTATCGATGTGGGATTAAACCCTTCACTAATCCCGTTCCTTCCATACCCGTGCACACCCGGAATAATCATTCCTAGTGCCACGTCACCCTTGAAGAAGTGTACACAGCACACAAGTGCTGTGCTTTACAATCGGTGGGTCCCCCCACCACTCCAAACCGGTTTTTGAGAAAGAATCCCATTTCAAATCCAAATCATTTAATTCTTTTATAAATCCTTCCTATAGGAAATCTCTATAGGACCAAGTCAAATTCTTTTATTATATATATTTCAAACCATATATACATTTCAGAAATACGGGGTATTACATACACCCCCCCTTCAGAAATCAGCGTCCTCGCTGATGAGCACGGGGCATGCACAATCTAGTGCAGGATCTACTTTCTAGCCGATGTAGAGCATTCCTGTGAGCGTCACCCCGGGACGGTACCTGGAGCCGTATCCACGCCTTGTCACGACGCATCGTGAAGGACCTGTGAAATACTCTCCGCCGCCGCGGAACCTGGAGCCGTATCCACGTCATGTCACGACTCATCGTGCAGAACCTGTGCAATACTCTCCGCCGCAAATCTGGTGGTCCATAACTCACTGCTCTTACACCCTCGGCGTCGAAAGTCGGCTCTGATACCATTTGTAACGCCCCTGCCCCGAGCCCGGACAATTTTATACAATTTTATAGACAAATTAGATACTATGTAGTACAACTGCCCACCACAGGCTGCCTCTCAAAAGGTGGTTAACCGGATTGGTGACTCTTGATCCTTGGCAATATTATATATATTATACTTTATCACTTGAAACTATCGATGTGGGATTAAACCCTTCACTAATCCCGTTCCTTCCATACCCGTGCACACCCGGAATAATCATTCCTAGTGCCACGTCACCCTTGAAGAAGTGTACACAGCACACAAGTGCTGTGCTTTACAATCGGTGGGTCCCCCCACCACTCCAAACCGGTTTTTGAGAAAGAATCCCATTTCAAATCCAAATCATTTAATTCTTTTATAAATCCTTCCTATAGGAAATCTCTATAGGACCAAGTCAAATTCTTTTATTATATATATTTCAAACCATATATACATTTCAGAAATACGGGGTATTACAACTAGTTCTAGTAAAGAACCCATGCTTGAGTTATTGTAGTCATTCTATATAAAGAACACATGCTTATGTTATTGTAGTAATTCTAGTAAAGAACCCATGTTTGAGATGTGTAGTTGTTTTTAGATTCAAAAGAATCCATGCATGTTTGAGTTATATGATTGTAGTGGTTTTGGTTCAATTCTAATAGGAACCCATGAGTTTAGCTTGCATGATAACCCAATTGAATTATTGAAATGAACCCTTGTTCCTGAGTTGTTCTAGTTTAATTTTTAAGAAGAAAACCAAGAAACTAGCACCATGCCAGTTCTAGCTCGAATTGGCAAGGAAACCATGCATTTAGGTTCTAGGTGGTCTAGCTCAACCTTGAGAAAGAACCCATGAACCTAGTCGCATGTTGTCCTAGTTCAAATTTGGAAAAAGAACCCATGAGTTCTAGTTGTATGCGGTTCTAATTGAAATTGGACCATATGATGTGCACAAGCTTCATCTTCAATATATGGGAAATAATGGTTGGGAAAGTCACTAGGATTGTTAGCCAGATAAAAGCTAGCCTAGGGGTCATCGAACATCAAGACTCGCATCTTACCACTATGGAAACTGTGGATAAATCACACCTCGAGCACCGACGGATCTTAACCGATGTGGGTTGATCGCGGGCCGAGAGTGTTAACGAGATCTGAGTTCGGGGTAGTGATAGGGTCTCATAGTTACCCTAGGGGCCATCGACCATCAAGAATCGCATCTTACCACCTTTGAAACTGTGGATAAATCACACCTCGAGCACCGACGGATCTTAACTGATGTGGATTGATCGTGGGCAGAGAATGTTGACGAGATCCGAGTTAGAGGTAATGATGGGTGAGAGAGAGATTTCTGTCACCGGTGTCTTGGATCGATAGGCCATGAGTTGGATCGGGATAATCATATGAAGGTTATTGAAAACCCCTCGAGATTGTTTGGGATTTAGTGACATCGTTAGGGTAGTAACTTATGGCTATTACTACTTAACCTCTACTTATTATCATTTTTCGCCGAAGGGAAAGAGTTGGTGTTAAGGGTGATACCTTATGATCCGATCTGTCCTATAGGCCGACACTAGGCAGTGTTATTAGGTTGTACCATTCTTCTCAAAGGGACATGGTCTGTGCCTTCTCACGTGTTGGGAGCACGGGATCCGTATCTCGTCTGTTAATTTCTGAAGTACCTTGATAAGGCGGGAGTGATTCTTGTCGGAGCTAGGGGGATGGACCCCCGGAACTCTGTCTTGTCTTATATCTAGGGGCATGAAGCCATAGACTATGGTCTGGCTAGGGGTGCCACAGGGGATGCTACGTGCTATCCTGCGCTTGCAAGATCCCAGAGGTGCCGCAGGGGATGCTTCGTGGTATCATGCTCTTCCGAGACCCCATGAATTCGTCAAAGATATTTGAGTGAGGCAATAGTGGCAAATGCAATCACCACTATATGACTACAGTAACGGAAATAGACCATACCTGCAACCTCATCAGTCACATTGTATCTTCAGAAACAAGTCGAGTACAAGAGTACAATTCATGGCGCGGGTTCAAATCCCTATATATGAAGAAACAGCTTGAGATGGGGCGTATGTAGTATGGGCTGCATACTGTTCCGGAGACTTGCTTGCATTAGAATAAGTGCATCATTGCTTTAGTCAATCTTGCATTAGAGTCTACGGCATAGCATACACTGACACATCAATTATATGTACACGTTTCTCTTTTCATCAATCTGTTTGCTTAAGTGGAGAATTGCTGCTAGTCATCAGCCTTAAAAATGTCAGTATGTGTACTGACGTCCCCATTTCAATAGGTACCGGATTTAAGAAGTACATATACAGGATTCAGGAGGACTCAAGGCAAGAGAAGCAAGAGTCGTTTTCATTTCCGCTGCATTATATGTTGTTTACTATTGTTCCATTGTAACAATTTTGTAATCTATTTATTTGCTGAAAAGCATCCAAGTGAAATACCAAGTGTTGTTCTTTATTCATTGTACTCTGATGTAATATGTTGAAAGTTGTAACACTCGGGATTGTAAAGGTATTATTGTAACACTGTTGTAATGTATTGCAATTTTGTAACATTCGGATTTGTAATACATTGGTGTTGAATAAAAAGTTTTAAATTTTCCTATTTTTCTGTGTATTGTGGCTAATTGAAAAAAAAGATTCTGGCTTATGTCACGGCTTCCCAGTTGCCGGAAATCAGGGCGTTACATAGTGGTATCAGAGCAGACTTTAATTTACAGTCCAACACAGTTGGAAAATTAAACTTGGATGCCTTTTAGGGTTCGGGTTTTAGCTAGTTGTAGACAATTATAATTCATGTTATTGTTTCTTTCGACTTATGTTTTATAATTTTTCCATATCTGGACTAATTCCAGTATGTGTGTTTTTTTAAAGGATAGGATGGTGTTCGAGGATATGCTAACCGAGGATGTGTTGTTGGAAGAAAGTGAGCCAATTTCAAGGGATGATCCGATGATCTCGAGTAAGGAGACGAAGGAGCTTTCACCACCGCAAGAGCTAAGTGTGGATCAACGCACAGCAGCAACAAACAGCACACGATAGGAAATGAAGAAGCTGAGGAGGTGCAGGACCAGGAGAGGTCATCACGCTAAGCAAGTGGGTGACGCTTACAGAGCTATATTAGCAAGCCTAGCAAAGGAGCAGGAACATTTTGATTCCAGATTGGCATGACTGCAGTATGAATGGGAGTAAGTCCAGGGGACCACCGAGGTTGTAACATGCCAATTCTGTGAAGAAGTTAGACACTAGAGATCAGTCTGTCCACGGCTATAAGGGAAAAGAGCTGCACCAACATCAGGGTTCGAGAACCGAGGTTAGAAGCACAAGACTCAGAAATTGGAGGGCAAACTTCTAGGCATCAAGCCAGAAAGTTGCTTCCTATGTGGCGAGTAAGGTCACTTCATGATCCAGTGCCCGAGAAAGGACCCTCAGATGGATACCCATGTCTGTTACAATTGTGGGGAGATTGGTCATATCAGGCCAAACTGTCTCCAGTTTCACAAGAGAGGGAAGGAACAAAAAATATTAGCCCTGAAAATGAACAACAAAGGGAAGGAGCCTGTTCACCAAGGGTAGAGTTCGCACTTACTAAAAGCAAGCCGAAGAAGGCAGGAGAGCCAGTAACAATATGTGCATATGGAACTGTAACTAAGTCTAAAAGTTGCATCTTTTGAAATTTATTTTTGGACTGAAGAAGTTATATATGATGTAACACTTTTTGTAACCAGTTGGATTTATATATATATATATATATATATATATATATATATATGGGAAAAAGCATGTGATTGGAAAATACTAAAAGTGATTAGATATTCAATGTATCACATGCATGCCACCTCATCAATTGCTCAGTTATTAAATGAGCAAGTTGCTCATATCCCTTTTACCCTATATAGATATATATATATATATATATATATATATATATATATATATATATATATATATATATATAATCCATGCAACTGTTTTGTTCAAATGTGGTGCATCACATTCTTTTGTCTGAATTATTTTTCAAGAGTTGAGATGTGCGCGAGAGGCAACTTTAGATGTGGTTTTGTTGATTGCACCATCTGGAGCATCAGCTTTGAGCAAATTATAGGAGAGAATCCTGGAAGTCAGAAGTGATGTTCGTAAGCCATGTCCTATTCTAAGGAGGGAGTGGCTACAGAAGTGCAAAGGATCGAGATTGGTGAAGAAATGACCTCAGCCGAAGACCATGAAGGAGGTAAGAAGCTAAATGATGAGATCAGGCAAGCCAGTATTGGGGTAATTACTAAAGATTGCAGCTCAGTTTTGGCACGATTAAATCCACAACCAAGTCTAAGGGAACAAGTCAGAAGGCTTAGGCAGAAGATGTAGGGAATGAAGCACTGAAGTGGCAAGTTGATGAAGGAAAATATCAGAATATCGGTATGGACTTCATCACAGGATTACCCCAAAGTTCAGAAAGGTATGACTCAAGTCGGGTTGTTGGGGACCTGGTTGACGAAAGTCTGCACATTTTTCCGAGAAAGATGACTTAGGTGCTAGAGAAATTAGCGGAAGTCCACATTGAAGGCGTAAGGAAGCAGCATGGAGTACCAGTATCAGCGATTCTGACCAAGATTCGAGAATTTCATCTCGACTTTGGTAGAGTTTGTAGGCAACTTTTGGGATCGAGGTCGGGTTCTTTGGAGAACCAATTCGTGGATGAGTCACTTGGGAGACGGAAAGCAGTATAAGCTTTCTTTCCCCGAGTTATTTAGTGTATGGGTGTTTTTGTGTTTTCCTGACTTAACGTAGTTCCGAGAACAGAACTATTCTAAGAAGGGAGTATTGTAATATCCCGGACGGATATTATATTGTATAAATTATTTTTTTTGAATAAAAATATTTTTATTGAAATTACTTGGTTTTCTCATTTAAAAAGTTACCTGGATATACATACTATGGGTATGGGTGTTGTATCAGTTTTGTGCACTTGTGCAAAATATTGAAAAACGCATTTTTGAGAAAATGTTTGGGAAATCCAGGGCAGGTTTTAAAATTATTATTTTATTATTATTTTACTTTTATTTTCAGAATTGAAATATTTTTGGTGGATCTCACCCGGTTTTGTTAATAAACATTATCTGTGTATATATACCAGTCTGTATACATCTGTATTGTATCAAATTGGTACTGGAATCTTCCGGGCTAATAATAAAATTTATTTTATTATTATTTTCAGAATTAATTTTTTTTATACAGATTAAGCGGTTTTACAAACAAAAATTATCGGTATGTATATATATACATACATATGCGTATTGTACCGATTTCGTACGTTTGTACAAATCATGTAGTATGTGTTTTGGACAAAAATATCTTATTTTTGTGATGATTAATCAAAATTGGAGGGTTAGGATTTGTTTGGAGGCTTAAACCTAGGGTTAAGATTAATTACGGATACATAAGAGTTTAATAGGTGTTTCTACTAGAACCCTCCCCTCCACCTCACCCCTCCACCTCACCCCCTCCATGTCATCCATCTCTTGGCCGGACAAATGAACCCCAAGGGGTTTTGTGCAAATGTGGTTGTGTATTTTGCACTTTTCATCCTCATTTCATCCTATAAATATCCCACCCCCTTCACTCTTTGCCTCATTTACAAGAAGAAAAAAAAGGAGAAAAAAAAAGAGAAGAAAACCCTAAGTGTTCTTCATTTGGGGGTTTTCCATAGGAGTGTTCTTCATCGGAGATTTTTGTAGTAGAAGCTAAGGAGGAAGGAGAAGGTTGCTAGCTAGTCCTTCCTACAAAAGAATCACAAGGTGAAGATTCTCTACTTCTAATTTTTAGCTTGTTTGTTCTTATTTATTTTTGTATGTAGAAAAAAATCCATCTTTAAGGGTTAGTTTTGGTTCTATGTGAGTAAAGAACTCATCTTTGATGGTTGTTTGTTGTAGGAAAAAAAAAAACCCATCTTATGATGGTAGATGTTGTATGTGTATGTTTAATAACAACTTGGACTATTTTTCTAAGCATATAAATGGTTGTAGGTTAAAAGGAACTCATCTTATGATGTGTTATTGTGTATATGTGTTCCTAAATAACTTGGACTAAATTCCTAAGCATAAGCATGATTGTAGGGATCAAAATGATCCCATGAGAAGGATGGAATGAAAGGACTCAACAAAATCACATAAAGATAGAATCTTGAACTTTGCTATGATTATTGTTGTCCTTAGAATTATTTTGAACTACTTGGACTAAGATTTGTGCATAAGAATGGTTGAAAAATCAAGGGGGGATTCTCTATTTTATTTGTATTGACTCATGTCCTCTTTTGTTGTGTGTATGTTTTTAAATGACTTGGACTATAACTATGTGCATATAAAGATTTGTATAGTAAGAATGTTTACTACCCATTCTTGGGGATGTAGACCCATCTAGCTATTTTTAAAGATAAATTTTGTTGTATGTTGCTCTCTACTATGTTAAGAAATCATTCTTTGATAACCCTAGTTCATAAAAAGTTGCTCTTATTGTATGTAGGCACTTATAGGATTGAAGAAAAGTGGGTTGTAGTATGTGGAAATTTGTGGACTAAATAAATGTAGTCTTTGTAATTATATAGGACTTGTAATTTCCTAAAGAAGTAGTCTTGTAATAATTTAGATAAGTCATTGTAGCATGTTCTAAACTTTTATAGGTTGCTAGAGACTCATGCTTGAGTTGTTGTTGTAAGAAACCCATCATGCTTAAGTTGTAAACCATGCCTAAGTTGTGTACCAAAGAAACCCATCAAGCTTGAGTTTTAAGTTGTTTTAGGTCCAAAAAGAATCATGCTGGAGTTTATGCGATAAAAGAGACCCATGTTTGAGTTTTTATTGTTCTATGTCAAAAGATACCATGCTTGAGATATAGAAAGAAACTCATGCTTAAGTTGTATACCATGCTTGAGTTATTATAGGTTGATTATTGTAAGAAACTCATGCTTGAGTTGATTATAGTAAGTATACCAGGCCTGAGTTGTTGTAGGTTGATTATAGTAAG
Organism: Hemerocallis citrina; assembly: GCA_017893485.1. NCBI lineage: Eukaryota > Viridiplantae > Streptophyta > Magnoliopsida > Asparagales > Asphodelaceae > Hemerocallis > Hemerocallis citrina. The sequence continues at coordinate 378,853,706 of CM030358.1, read as the reverse complement.
AAACCCATGCTTGAGTTGATTATAGTAAGTATACCATGCTTGAGTTGTTGTAGTAAGAAACCCATCATGCTTAAGTTGTTATAGTAAAGAAACCCATCATACTTGAGATGTAGTAATGATACCATGCTTGAGTTGTTGTAGTAAGAAACCCATCATGCTTAAGTTGTTATAGTAAAGAATCCCATCATGCTTGGGAAGTAGTAAAGATACCATGCATGAGTTGTTGTTGTAAGAAACCCATCATGCTAAAGTTGTTATAGTAAAGAAACACATCATGCTTGGGATGTAGTAAAGATACCATGCTTGAGGGTATTATAGTAAGTATACCATGCTTGAGTTGTTGTAGAAAGAAACCCATGCTTAAATCGTATTCATGCTTGAGTTGTAGAAAGAAACCATACTTGAGTTGTTATATTAAGGAACCCATGTTTGAGTTGATTATAGTAAGTATACCATGCTTGAGTTGTTGTAGAAAGAAACCCATGCTTAAATCGTATTCATGCTTGAGTTGTACAAAGATACCATACTTGAGTTGTTGTAGTAAGAATCCCATGTTTGAGTTGATTATAGTAAGTATACCATGCTTGAGTTGTTGTAGAAAGAAAATCATCATGCTTAAGTTGTTATAGTAAAGAAACCCATCATGCTTAAGATGCATTAAAGATATCATGCTTGAGTTATTATAGGTTGATTATAGTAAGAAACCCATGCTTGAGTTGATTATAGTAAGTATACCATGCTTGAGTTGTTGTAGTAAGAAACCCATCATGCTTAAGTTGTTAGAGTAAAGAAACCCATCATGCTTAAGTTGTTATAGTAAATAAACCCATCATGCTTGAGATGTAGTAAAGATACCATGCTTGAGTTGATTATAGTAAGTATACCATGCTTAAGTTGTTGTAGATTGATGTAGTAATGAAACCCATGTTAAGTTGTATACCATGCTTAAGTTGTTGTAGTAAGAAACCCATCATGCTGGAGATGTAGTAAAGGATACCATGCTTAAGTTGTTGTAGTAAGAAACCCATCATACTTGGGATGTAGTACAGATATCTTGCTTGAGTTGTAGAATGATACCATGCTTGAGTTGTTGTAGAAGGAAACCCATGCTTAAATTGTATTCATGCTTGAGTTGTAGAAAGATACCATGCTTGAGTTGTTGTAGAAGGAAATTCATGCTTAAATTGTATTCATGCTTGAGTTGTAGAAAAATACCATGCTTGAGTTGTTGTAGAAAGAAACCCATGCTTAAATTGTATTCATGCTTGAGTTGTAAAAAGACACCATGCTTGAGTTATTGTAGAAGGAAACCCATGCTTAAATTGTATTCATGCTTGAGTTGTAGAAAGATACCATGCTTGAGTTGTTGTAGAAGGAAACCCACGTTTGAGTTGATTATAGTAAATATACGATGCTTGAGTTGTTGTAGAAGGAAACCCATGCTTAAATTGTATTCATGCTTGGGTTGTAGAAATATACCTTGCTTGAGTTGTTGTAGAAGGAAACCCATGCTTAAATTGTACACATGCTTGAGTTGTAGAAAGATATCATGCTTGAGTTGTTGTTGATTGTTGTAGTAAAGAAACCCTTGCTTAAGTCATAAGCATGCTTTTGTTATTGTAGTAGTTCTAGTAAAGAACCCATGCTTGAGTTATTGTAGGTGTTCTAAGAAAAGAACGCGTGCTTGTGTTATAGTAGTAGTTCTAGTAAAGAACCCATGCTTGAGTTACTGCAGTTGTTCTAAGTAAAGAACGCATGCTTTTTTTATTGTAGTAGTTCTAGTAAAGAGCCCATGCTTGAGTTATTGTGGTCATTCTAAGTAAAGAACGCATGCTTTTGTTATTGTAGTAATTCTAGTAAAGAACCCATGTTTGAGATGTGCAGTTGTTTTTAGACTCAAAAGAATCCATGCATGTTTGAGTTATATAATTGTAGTGGTTTCGGTTAAATTCTAAAAGGAACCCATGAGTTTAGCTTGCATGATAACCCAATTGAATTATTGAAATGAACCCATGTTCCTTAGTTGTTCTAGTTCGATTTTTAAGAAGAAACCCATGATACTAGCTCCATGAGAGTTCTAGCTCGAATTGGCAAGGAAACCATGCGTTTAGGTTCTAGGTGATCTAGCTCAACCTTAAGAAAGAACCCATGAACCTAGTCGCATGTTGTCCTAGTTCAAATTTGGGAAAAGAACCCATGAGTTCTAGTTGTATGCGGTTCTAATTGAAATTGGACCATATGATGTGCACAAGCTTCATCTTCAATATATGAAAAATAATGGTTGGGAAAGTCACTAGGAATATTAGCTAGATAAAAGCTAGCCTAGGGGTCATCGAACATCAAGACTCACATCTTACCACGTTGAAAACTGTGGATAAATCACACCTCGAGCACCGACAGATTTTAACTGATGTGGGTTGATCTCAGGCCGAGAGTGTTGATGAGATCCGAGTTAGGGGTAGTGATAGGGTCTCATAGTTACCTTAGGGGCCATCGAGCATCAAGAATCGCATCTTACCACCTTGGAAATTGTGGATAAATCACACCTCGAGCACTGACGGATCTTAACTGATGTGGGCTGATCGTGGGCCGAGAATGTTGACGAGATCCGAATTAGGGGTAATGATGAGTGAGAGAGAGATTTCCGTCCCCGGTGTCTTGGATCAATAGGCCATGAGTTGGATCGGAATAATCATATGAAGGTTATTGAAAACCGTGCGAGATTGTTTGGGATTTAGTGACATCGTTAGGGTAGTAACTTATGGCTATTACTACTTAACCTCTACTTATTATCATTTTTCGCAGAAGGTAAAAAGTTGGTGTTAAGGGTGATACTTTATGATCCAATCTGTCCTATAGGCCGACACTAGGCGGTGTTATTAGGTTGTACCCTTCTTCTCAAAAGGATACAGTCTGTGCCTTCTCACGAGTTGGGAGCACGGTATCCGTATCTCGTATGTTAATTTCTGAAGTACCTTGATAAGGCGGGAGCGATTCCTGTCGGAGCTAGGGGGATGGACCCCCGGAACTCCGTCTTGTCCTATATCTAGGGGCATGAAGCCATAGACTATGGTCTGGCTAGGGGTGCCACAGGGGATGCTACGTGCTATCCTACGCTTGCGAGACCCCAGGGGTGCCACAGGGGATGCTTCGTGCTATCATGCGCTTGCGAGACCCCAAGAATTCGTCAAAGATATTTGAGTGAGGCAATAGTGGCAAACGCGATCACCACTATATGACTACAGTAACGAAAATAGACCGTACCTGTAACCTCATCAATCACGTTGTATCTTCAGAAACAAGTCGAGTACAAGAGTACAATCATGGCGCAGGTTCAAATACCTATATATGAAGAAATGGCTTGAGATTGGGCGTATGTAGTATGGGCTGCATACTGTTTCGGAGACTTGCTTGCATTAGAATAAGTGCATCATTGCGTTAGTCAATCTTGCATTAGAGTCTACGGCATAGCAAACACTGACACATCAATTATATGTATACGTTTATCTTTTCATCAATCTGTTTGCTTAAGTGGAGAATCGCTGCAAGTCATCAGCTTTAAAAACGTCAGTATATGTACTGACGTCCCCATTTCAATAGGTACCGGATTGTAGAAATACAGGTACAGGATTCAGGAGGACTCAAGGCAAGAGAAGCAAGAGTCGTTTTCATTTCTGCTGCATTATATGTTGTTTACTATTGTTCCATTGTAACAATTTTGTAATCTATTTATTTGTTGGAAAGCATTAAAGTGAAATACCAAGTGTTGTTCTTTATTCATTGTACTCTGATGTAATATGTTGAAAGTTGTAACACTTGGAATTGTAAAGGTATTATTGTAACACTGTTGTAATGTATTGCAATTTTGTAACATTCAGATTTGTAATACATTGGTATTGAATAAAAAGTTTTAAATTTTCTTGTTTTTCTGTGTATTGTGGCTAATTGAAGAAAAGATTTTGGCTTATGTCCCGGCTTCCCACTTACCGAAAATTAGGACGTTACACCTACTGTTTCTACGGAAATGGTGGGAACTACCTGCCGAGGCACAACTTTAGGTAGTTGGAGTAGATGTTGAGATGATGGACTGGTTGCAGCCATGTAAATTGAGTAGATATTGATATGATAGAATGGGTGCAGTATCGTAGATTGAGTAGATGTTGGGATGATAGATTGGTGGAGGATTAGAAAATTTATTTTTGAATAATGTCCAGTTTCCTTTTATTACATTTTCATGCTTAATCTCAGGTTATACTGAATTATAATTATGGTAGTATATTTTTTAAATTTCTTTTATATTATTTATTGTTGTATCTAACCTTGTAGATTATACTCACACCTTTTATGGTTGATCCCTTTTGTGTTTTGGGGGGGGGGGGGGGGGGGTCAGAGGAGTCCTTCCCTGAGTGTGGACGTCGTTAGACCTCCCTTTTTTGCAGGATTCGATTAGCAGCGAGGTGAGACTTGTGGCTCCTGTAGTATTGTAGTGATGTATATGTGAATATTGTTAAATTTTCATTAGTTAATGTTTTATATAAATAGGGGTAGAGTATAGAAATGATGTAGTAATTTGTATTTTAGAAAATTATGTATGTATCTGTATGAGATGTTGATATATAATGATGAGATAAGACTGATAATACGCATACTCAACTCTTTCTAGAGTATCGGGGTCTGTGGATGGTTTTTAAATGTTTTTCTAAAGTTTTTCTAAAAGTCTTATAAGTTTTTCAAAAGAATTTTTGGTTTTTAATTTGTATCTTGAATATTATGATGAGATTTGTCCCCAGAGCCCTATTTATATATTGCCTTGTGTGATGTTGCTTGGCTTGGTCTGGGGAGATTATGATTATATTGCCTGTGTCATGTTGTGAATTTTGAAATGCAGAATTTTGGAAGGAATTACTGTGAAAGGGCTAATATTTCAGGGGAGATTCTGCCGAAAATTTTACTGAAATCTCTATTAATGTTATAGAATAGAAATGAAGATTTGAGTTAGTAGGTGTAGTTCAAAAAATTGGGTGAAATTTTTGGGTCGTGACATCCAAGTTCCTAGCACCGAGTTAAAGCTCTGATACCATTGTTGGGCAGATACGATCCCAACAATGCATGACTACATCATCTACTAGATCATCACTGACATGGTATTATCATGAACGAGTCTAAACCTAAAGCATGATGTAAATTATCAAGTAAATAAACTAGCATGATACTATGGTGAGTTGTCTTACATTTATTGGATTCGGAAGTGGAATGTGTAGCTAACGTCCTCCTCACGAACAAGCTTCGTATGGTGGCGTCTCCTACTGAAGGATAACACAACATTAGTTACACCATCACATCTTCGGGACCGGAAGGGGGTAGTGGTTGGGAAGAAGCTATAATGGAAGTGAAAGAGGAAGAGTTGGGTGTTTTTCTTCTTTAGAATATAGACTTGTATGTCTAAAAACCAGAGAACCAGCAACTAAGAAATCATAACTTTATCCCGACTCCGACTCCTTGAATTCAACCTCTATAGTGGCTGGAAGATAGACTTCCTAATCAAATCCGAACCCTACAGTTTGAGAGGTCTCCAATCAAGATTGGTTAACGACATCCAAGAGTATTTCTCATGGCATAAGAAACCCCTAGCCTCCACCTCTACATATAGAGCAAGGCTAGAGCTAGATCTAGTCCAATCGTACAAAAGCGGATGTCATGTCCATAATTAGGAAGAATTAATCAAGAATCTCTTGATTGGGAAACTTCCCCAAATGTAACCCCAACCAAATCTCCATGTGGGATTTGACTGGCCTACCTATTAGGGTAGGGGAACCGGTTGGGCTCCACTGAGCCTAAACTAACAAACAGTTACTATAGTGAATTATCGAAAAACTGATTACAAGTCGGTAGATAGTGAATTACAGCTTGGAGAGGGGCAAGCTTGGTTGTAGTTTATTGTAATTGTGATTTTGTTTGTCAATGTTCCTCCTCTTGATAGAAATATTTTTGATGTAATTTGTTTCGTTATATTTTACTTATACAGTGGGATAATTTTTCTACCTCTTATACTAAAAAAAATAAAAGAGGTATTGTGTGATGATATGGCTAAAAATGGGATTAAATCGAGAACGTTCTAATCGGGTACAAATCTTAAAGCTCTCAGGGGTAAAACGGAAATTTCACTTACAAACGGGTCCAAAATGGGAACCAGGTCTTTCTTCGAAGCCCAATAACCCAAAAACGGATATGTCCTATTGGGTTTGGGTAGCAACCCATCACAAACCAATTCAAATATTTAGAGAGTAATTCAAATTCATGGATATCTCTAAGAGGCGGTTTAAACTATCTTTCTTATCATAAAATGAGTTTAAACTCTACATCTTATCCAAAAACACCGAGACATAGAGATAAATGATTATCTCTAAACGGTCTCTTTAGGCAACTATAAATACCCTCCCACCATAACAAGGAAATCAATATTTTTCCACAAAAAATGTTTTTTTATAATCTTCATGATTACTGACTTGAGCGTCGGAGGGTTCGTCTCCGGAATCCATCCCGGTGTATCGAACTTTTTGCAGGTTAACGACAGCGGTAAGGAATTAGTCAAACTCCGGTGAAAGTCAACATGTCTGCCTTACAGATTAGGGTTCGTTTCCTAAAGAAATAACAAATTCATCCGTTTTCTCCCAGACCAAAATCAATAGCGACAGATTGGCGCCGTCTATGAGAACGGAAAGGAATCCAGCCTTACTACACCGGTGAAGTTGTTTCCTAAGTTATGTGTAACACCCCGAATTCCAAAATACAACTGAATTCGAGTTCCACAGGATCTTCACACTTCTTTCGTACAATTTTACAAGGAAATAAAAGCTTTTCTTTCATCAGAGTTACATTACATTGTATATTATCACAGCGAAAGCAATATTACAATCAATTTACATGAAATTATATTTAAATCAATCCTGCGCAGCATGTATACTTCAATTGTCAAGCATCTTTACCCTGCATATAAAACTGTGGGCGTGTCAGTTCATTCAACTGACGAAATATTATACACGGTCATCCTTTCTATGCCGGAAACAGTATAATGATTCTCATTTCTTAGCAAACCACAAACTTGTCACCAACAGAGCTAAAGGGACTATCCTATTGATGTCGTGTTGTGAATGTGCACATAGTCCTTAATGCAATTATTTATATTATATGACACTAATGCGCACTTGTTCAGAGTCTATGCAGCCCATACTACATAGGTCCGAGGGCAAGCCCTTAATCGTTCTTCATCTTGTAGGGTTCAATCTCTCGCCATGACTTAATCTACTACTGTAACTACGGTAAGTATCCTAGATATTTTCTGACCTACGAACTCATGTTTAGGCCCCTGGAGGGAATCCCAACGCACTGACACATGACTCATCATGCAGGCATCCTGTGGTAATTCAGCTCCTACCATAGACATGACACCACCCGCAGTCGTCAAACACCCCACGAGCGTCGCCACCGGGACGGTACTCTGGAGCAGTATCCACGCCCTATCATGACTCATCATGGGACATCCTGTGAATACTCTTACGCTGCCAATCTAATGGCCCTCATACTCAATGTTTTTCTCTTACTTTCATCACATCTTCACTATGTATCTAATCCTTAATTTAATTGAATCATGAATAAAATCAATATCTTAGAATGTAGTGCTTCCACTATACCGGTCTTATTCATTTAATTTCACATGACCCAACCTTGGTCTTCTCATTTCAAAATATCATTTTCTAATTTCTTTCATTGCCGGTATAAGGCTTAGCTATACCCTAATTCTCAATTTCAACTCATAATTACAATGTCATACTCATAAGATCTTTTCATGATTAATCATAATTCATATTTCCAAAAGCATAGTATTCATGTATTCATATCTTTCATAATTCATCACAACCAATAATTCAATTTCACGTGCAATCCATATGCAAGGGTCAATTTCAATTAATAATCACTAATAATTTGTGTGTTCCACACATCTATTATTCACAAATCAAATCTTACTACAAACACATTTTCTTTTATAATTCCATTTAATCATACGAGTTACAACTTTTCAAAATTCATCTTTTACACCCAACAATTTTCATTTATTTTCCTTTGTTTTAAAAAATAATTTAATTTCAAAAATGAGTCATTTCTTGAAAACTCCAATTTCGTATTCACACTTCACCAAAAGTTATATAAATATTTCCTAATAAGTTGCAATAATTTTCAGAATTTAATCCATAATTTTCTGATTTTTATTCTATTTTAAAAGTCCATTTTTATTTCAAAAATCCCAAAAAAAATATTTTTTTTTCTAAACTCCAAACCCACCAAGATTCGAAACAGTGACCAGCGGTGAGGCAGACAGCGCACAAGACCAAAGCGCCACAGCCGCAAGGCGATTTAATTAGGGATTAAAAGCCCTATGTTTCTGTTCTCGGCGATTTGGTTTTTTTTACCAAAAAAATAAAACAGAGCCGCGGTATCGAATCCGAGACCTCGGATACTGTAGCGACCCAAATCTCTTCCGACCAGTTGGTCTAAATGAACATATCGATTTGATAATAAATAAAATAGGTTTTGACTCTACTCTCTGTTCAAAACTAAATTTCAAAATTTTGAAAACGAATTTGTCTCTTTTTCTCCTCTTTTGAAAACAATAATGTCCAGAATAAACCTACATTTATTTTAACCATAACCAGTATATTTAAAGCTATTTCCCCCTCTTTTAAAACATGTATTTAGCCTTAGATTGTATATTATGAACACTATTTCGACATTTGAAAACTATTACATAATTTTTCATAATCAAAGATGATTTTTGCACAAAATTCAATACAATGATGTTTGCTTACATTGATAACTAAAATATTTTTTTAGCACAAAATTAACTTTATAAGTGAGTAAAGACTTCCACTTCTTTTTTTTTTAATTATTAATTAATCTACACATGATACATTTAATTATTCGTATGCAAAAAGACATTCTTTTTCATTTATTCAAATCTTCCACATGATAAATATCACAATAGGGAAATTCATTACATCTATTAACAAACAATTCGACCAATTCAATTTAAACACACTATTCTACTTTGGCATTTTTAATCAATAAGCATGGTTCAATTTCTTACTAGCGAATGTCACATAATTGTAATTTAACATAATCAACATGCATTCTAACATTTATAACAATGAGAAACATACACTTTTACTCATAGGCAATAACTCTAGTAATCAATCAACACACATTTGCTTATTAACAATCTTCTTCTAATTAGACAAGCATGTATTTCATTTCAACTAGTAGCTTATAATAATAATTCAATTTCATTTTCTAACATGATTTTCTAGTCTAGAAGTCATGAGAAACACCCACCTTTTGAAGAAAACCAATTAAGAAAATCCCCTAGAGCCTCCTAGATTGCGAGCGAGTGCCTTCTCCTCCTAGATTGCAATGCACGAACTCTTCTCCTTGCTCCTTACCAAAACCGAGAGCACCAATGTAGGGATGGCCGGCCTCCAATGGGGGTGTACACACATACACTCACACTCACACACTAATATGTATATATCTCCTATATAATGTCTCCTTTTAATATTTGCTTTAGTGTAGAATACAAGTATGAAGAGGGGTATTTATACTATTTTTAGAGTAGATTGGAGGGCTAGGATTTGTTGGATAGTTGTAGAATGGAGGGCTGGAATAGGAGAGGAAGTTGTAGCAACCACCCACACACAAATAAACTACCCATGCACACAAACTCACTCTCCCATCACCCATGCACAAACCGGCCACCATAATAGTGTGCATTGCACACTACGTGCATCGCACGTGCCACCTAGTACCCCTATTTAGAAGTTTGTACAATTTAATTAATCAAAATGTTCACCATTTATCTCTACATGACAAGTGTGACCATTTAATTGATTTATTAAATTGGTGGGCTTCACAATTAGTGGGCTTAGGCTTGTGGGCCAAGACAACAAATTAATAATTAATTAAAGTGGCTAAAACAAATAAATTAGTGTTTTAGGCTTTAGAAATAGGCTTTTAGAAAAAATAAAGGAAAATAATTGTTCATACTAAAATGAGATCATATATATAAAATAAATAAATAATATACACATGAAATTTGCACGTGCACCACACGTGAAAAATAATATTTTTATAAAAAAGAAATTTTAGGATATTACACTATGCTCCGAATAAGGGGAAGGCAGCGGTCTCCAGCCACAGAGCCACTCCCGTCCCTTCTCCTCCTCCACTTCATGATGTTCTCCCTCAACCGGTCCAGCAGGTCCAGCAACCGTAGCTTGGACAGCCGTTTCCTCAACCTGTCCAGCAACCGTAGCTTGGACAGCCTCTTCCTTAACAACCTCACCCCCAGCAGGCTCGTGAAGGGCCTCAAAGGGCTGCTCCGGGGGGGCTCCCGTCGAAGTCGTCAAAGGCAACCCCCTCTCCACGATAATGTCTCAGTGCATAACCCCTCATCCGACTCCATGGCCTCTCACAGTCCTCCAACACCAAAGGATCTCCGACACGTTATTGTCAATCGGCAACATGGGATAGATCTTTGGACCCGCTTGAATGAGAGGCAGACCATGATGAAATCCCTCGCCGTGAACATCAAAGGGATCCCGCGATTCGGTCCCCTAGAGCCCGATCCCCCCGTAGGCCAGACCTCAGAAGATCTAACTCTCCCAGAAGGCGGAGGAGTCATCCCCGTGCCGTCAGAGGAGGAGACGCACCCCGACCGGTCGATCCGCCCCAAGGGACCACCGAGATCAGGAGGCACCTGTCACAAGGGAGGAGTTCTAGGATTTTCAAGAATCCATAATGCGGGCCCTCAATGTTGCTCCTAACCACGATCAACGGGCCCCTAGCCCTCAACCTGCCCCAAGCCATCACCACCGCACACCCAATCCCCTTCCGCATGAGGATGAGTACCGGGGATCAGCAAAATTTGACCGAAGGGAGGACTCGGTCTACCGCCGTCTCCACGAGATGGAGAGGTGCCTTGGCAGACTTGACAGAGAAGAGGAATAGCGGGCGAGGAATTTCTGCCCAAGCAGGCCTCCGTTCTCCCGAACCATCATTGTAACACCCCGAATTCCAAAATACAATTGAATTCGAAGTTCCACAGGATCTTTACACTTCTTTCGTACAATTTTACAAGGAAATAAAAACTTTTCTTTCATCAGAGTTTACAATTACACTACATATTTACAGCGGAAGGAAATTACAACAATTTATAGGAATTGAAATGAACAACTCTTGAATCAATCTTTAATCAGCATGCATTCTTTAGTCTTGTTAACCACTTTACCCTGCATAAAATCTGTGGGCGCGTCAGTTTATTCAGCCGACGAAATATTATACACGGCCATTCTCTCTATGCCAGAAACAGTATAATGATTCTCATTACTTAGAAAACCACAAACTTGTCACAAACAAAGCTAAAGGGACTATCCTATTGATGTCGTGTTGTGAATGTGCACATAGTCCTTAATGCAATTATTTATATTATATGACACTAATGCGCACTTGTTCAGAGTCTATGCAGCCCATACTACATAGGTCCGAGGGCAAGCCCTTAATCGTTCTTCATCTTGTAAGGTTCAATCTCTTGCCATGACTTAATCTACTACTGTAACTACGGTAAGTATCCTAGATGTTTTCTGACCTACGAACTCACGTCTAGGCGTCCTGGAGGGAATCCCAACGCACTGACACATGACTCATCATGCAGGCATCCTGTGGTAATTCAGCTCCTACCATAGACATGACACCACCCTCAGTCGTCAAACACCCCACGAGCATCGCCACCGGGATGGTACTCTGGAGCAGTATCCATGCCTTATCATGACTCATCATGGGACATCCTGTGAATACTCTTACGCTGCCAATCTAATGGCCCTCATACTCAATGTTTTTCTCTTACTTTCATCACATCTTCACTATGTATCTAATCCTTAATTTAATTGAATCATGAATAAAATCAGTCTCTTAGAATGTAGTGCTTCCACTATACCGGTCATATTCATTTAATTCACATGACCCAACCTTGGTCTTCTAATTTCAAATATCATTTTACAATTCTTTCATTTCCGGTATAAGGCTTGGCTATATCCTAATTCTCAATTTCAACTCATAATTGCAACATCGAGTTTTCAAACTCATAATTTCTTTTTCACGATTAATCGTAAATCACATTTCATGTTCACAACGTTCATGCAATCATATTCATAATTCATCATAAGTCATCATGTCTTTACATTCCAATTTCGTATACCATGTCAATCTCAATTTATTCAAACACATGAGTTTCAATTATCTCATTTAATCCTCGTGCTATCGCTCATTTCCTTTCTTCTACTTAAAAGGTCACAAGTCGTATTTTCATTCACAACCAACACTCAATTTAACAATGAAAGCCCATAGATGCCACATTTAATTTTTCTTTTATTCAAAACTTCTCTTTTATCACTACATAATTTTTCTTATGCAAATAAATACTTTTTTATAATTTTCCCAAAGTAAAACTCCATAGGATTCTACCCAATTTTTCACTTCTAAATCACTTTTATTTAGTCAAAATAGAACCCAAATATTTTTCATAACATCTACATTTTTTTAGAATAATTTACATATTTTTTCAGATTTTTAAAGTAAAAAATTTAATTAAAAATCTCAAAAAAATCAAATTTTCTCAAAACTGCCGAACACAGGCTTCGAACCCGAGACCTGAGAGAAACCAACCACAACTGCAAGCCAACTAGGCTAGGGTGCAACCACGCTAAGAGAAGGGAATAATAGGGCTAAGTGTTTTGGGTTTCGGGTTTTGGATTTTTTGTCCAAAACGAAAAATAAAAGGGAGAGCCTAAGTTTTGAACTCGAGACCACAGGGTCGCCGACCCGTTACTGTAGCGCCCAGGCACCCCACAACCACTTGGTCTAAGTGACCAGGTTGTCACAAAAAGATTGGGATCGTTTTAATTCGATTCTTGCCCTCTACTAATTATTAAAAATTTCCAAAACGATTTTTGTTCTTTTTCTTCTCTTTTTGAAACATAACTATCCAGATTTTGAAACATATATAAATACAGTAAACCAGTAATTTTAAACTCATTATTTGCCTATAAAACATGCATTTTTGGTCTTATTTTAAGTTGTAGGTCCATAGTGTCGACATTGAGAACAAATCATAGTTGCACACAATCTTCTACAAAATACTTCATTCCTCCGTTCTTTTATTTACTAACAATCTACAGTCTTTTTAAAACACAACTTTCTCCTTTTACTACAATAGAGTTATTTTAATTTAAAACAATCACTTCCACAAGATGCATTCAACTTGTCTCAAATGTATGGATTTTCTTAACACAAAATGGTTCTTAACTATCTAGCATGGCAAAATATGACATCTTCTAGCAATTCAATTCATAATTTATCAACTAGCAATCATTTCAACAAACATCTTCTAAATTATCAATTCATCTCTACATGAGCAAACATGGAGTCAATTTCACTTAAGTTTTCATTGATAATTCTATCAAAACATTCCTAGCATGGTGTAACACCCCAAAAAATATTTTTTTTTCTTTCTCCAAATTCAATTCTTTCAATTTCTATATCACTTTAAACATAAACTAAGAAAGTTATATTTCAGGGAAAATTTTGGCAGAGTCTCCCCTGTAAATTTTGCCCCGAAACACAGATAGCTTACGGAATTCTGCTCAAAATTTTGTAGCTCACAATACACACAATAATTTCACGGGCTCCCCAAGCCAAAATGAGCAGATACACACAGGCAATATAATATAATGCTCTGGGGGCCAAACTCATAACGAATTATCAAATATCAAATAAAAACTATAAATTTCTTTGAAAAACGAGGTAAAATTTTAGAAAAATCCTTTTAAAACCTACCACAGAGCCCGGTACTCCACAACGAGATGGGTACGGGTCACAAACATATCATACCACCTCACACTATACTCATCATCGTCATATGCATGATTATACATCCATAATACAATTTAGATCATAAATTTTACTATTCACATAGCTAATTAGTACAAATTTTTAAAATAAAACTTTATCCTACCAATCCACGCCTCACCTCTGCACTGATGAGAACCTGCAACAGTAGGGGATCTAGGGTAGTCCTCAGACTCCCCTAACCCCCCAAACACTACGGGGTCAGCCATTTCTGGTGTGAGTATAGTTATTAATCTAATAACAAATTAAAATAGTATAAAGAAAATAATTTAAACTTACAAATACCAAGTTAAGATAATACAACCTGAATCCTGAACACAACAACATCATCAATACGACGATATATCAAATACTTTGCCCATTCTGCGTTCAACTATTTAATTATCCATAACTTCCACATTTCATAATATACTTCACCTCAACCTCGTATATATATATTCGTATTTTACATTCGCATAGTACGAATACACATACAATCCATTGCTTTTCAATTTAAATTCTCTAACCCAAATATTCATTCTTCCTCAAGTATCGTCATAATAGCATTATATGAATATACTACATGATGTTATTACTCCTTTCATTAATAACCATTTATATGAATACCACTCATAAAACAACATACTCTCTTAATAACCATTTTCATAACCCATCTCATAATACGGGTATTTATTTTATTATGCCCTATCAAGTATCACTTCTTACAAATGCTTCTATTCTCCTAATACCACATTTATTCATGTCTTATATCGCAAATATAATATCTTATTGCTTATTGCAATGCTCTTACATTTCATCACATCATTAACACATTATTGATAGAATGCTTATACTCTTTACATCAAAAACATGCTTTATGGTTCATTCCCATCTCATTATACCACTTTAGAAATTCTTATTCTTATAAGTAATATATCTTATCATTATCATTTTCACTTAATCCCCAAACACAATTTGGGGCCACAACATATCACACCCCATAGCCGATAGCTTGGGTAATAATCACTGCACCTCAAACACACAGTTTGGGTAATATCACATCACATCTCAAGCCGATAGCTTGGTTATTAATTCACTTCAATCACTTATCATCTTCACTTAATTTAATTCTTCATTTCCATTAATCATTACCACTATCATACCAACTCACCCTGCGAATTATGCCAAGGCAGGTAGTTTCCACCATTTCCACAGAAATAGCAGGCAGGTAGTTCCTTGACACAATTCCACGGTACAACTCATATCAATCTGTATTTTACTTTAATGATCACATATATAATACAATTACTTCGTACTATTCATAAGAACACATGTCTCTTTTATTATTCCATTCTAAATTAACCACTTACTGCATTTATCACTTCTTTCCATACACTCACTCATAACTTGTTTTCCTTCACATTTACTTCATTCACAACCACTTTCTTTCTCATCCACAATTCACATTTCACTATCCACTTTCTTTACTACCACATTTATTATTAACACTTATTTATTTTATTAGTTTGTCGACCAGTGAGCCACAGTATCCCAACATACTGAAAGCCGACAGCCCAGTAAACACGCGGCCCGATGCTCACACAGAGTCTTACTCGTCCGAGGCTACGTCTTCCTCCTAGCCGAACTAGCGAGGGAACCACTAACCCCAAGTAGAACTTGGGTACTTCCTCCCAGCTGAAGCCAAGAGGGAAAAAGCCACTGACCCCAGGTAACCTGGGTACTTCCTCGTGATGGCTGTCATCGAGGGAAAAAAACACTAACCCTAGATAAACTGGGTACTTCCTCCCAGCCGAAGCCAGGAGGGAAAAACCACTTACCCCAGATAAACTGGGTACTTCCTCGCGACAGCTGTCATCGAGGAAAAGCCGGGCCTCAAGCCGATAGCTTGGGCGATAAAATCCACTTACCCCAGACATAGTTTGGGTCCACTTACCCCAAGCCGGTCCTTGGGTATTATGAGGTCTAGCCCAAATCCCCAGGATTGCTGTAGGTACTGGTCAATAAAGCCATCTGTTATTTGCATTAATCATCTCATCTTTTTCATCTTACTAAATCAACATAAAGCATCACAACTTTTACTTAAACAATTGACACATTCTTAGCTTTAATCATGTGAATTAATAACACCTTTTATTAACACTTACCATCTTACCTTTTATATTGCATTTGATGCACACCTGATGTCCACGATATAATTATCATCTCAGTAGATCACATATATACATACACCAAGTCATTTAACATATAAACCATCATATCACCGTAATACACATTATGAATGCCCCATGTTATTTACTACTTTATTGAATCACATATAAACATACACCAAGGTACAATATTAATAAAAGAACTACATTAGGTTATTCCATATCGTAAAAGTGTCAAAATAGATCATTCATCATATTTTAATATCATACTATTTCCCATTAATTCACTTCGAACCTAATTAAAATGTAAGCATGTACCCAATTATTAATTTCATCAACCATTGCATCACACGTCATAATCATCTATATATATATCACAATTACACATCACACATGCGGGTTTCCCAGAAAAAGGGGTCAAAACCACTTATTTCATCTAATTAAATCTTATAATATCTAATTATAGCATACTAGCTTATACACCATGCTCCATGTAATTATAATTACCTATAAGGGCTTATATGCCCCAAAACAGGCACAAATCATGCACTGGATAAAAATGTGCATAAACAATCTAATATAATTAGTTTTTATACTTCAACACATCACATTAACCCATACTATAGATTTTATATATTTGAAATAATCACTTTCACCACATATCTCAAAAATCCATTTGGATCCTTAAAAATCCGTATTTTCAGCAAAAATCCACTTTTGGGCATAACTCCCACAAAACATATCAAAAGGCCACGAAATTCGGCCACAATATAAAATATTTATAACACAACATACTCACCTGACGGATCGAGCCAACGATGTCCCACGTCCGTCCTGTAGCCAGTCGAAGTTCGACTTTTTCCACCTAAATAGGAAATTATAGGATCGATTAGTTTAAAGCTCAAAACTCGACCTACGGATCTCCAAATTTGAATCCGCCTTCACCCACGCATCACAAATGACAGATGTAGGTGAGTTACATCGACCGATTTCAAATTCGAACCCCGATTCAAGAACTCACATATTGATCGGAGGCTTTCCAATAGGAAAATTTCCTATTTCCTAATTTCTTCAATCCCTTGGTCCTAATATCTCAAATTAGGGTTAACAACAATAATGGAACTCATCGATACCTCCAAATTCATCAAATTCTCACCTCTATATCGCGCGGGCATTTCACCGAACACCCGGCGTGCACTTTTCACCTATAATCCATTTCACTCAATTTAATTGAGCTGGAAGCCTATAAAAATCATCCTAAATTTATATTAATACTTTCATAATACTCTACACCCTCACATGCATTTTCTACAATTATTTGGATCGAGTTTTCTACCCGATTTCATAAACTCTATAGTTCGAGTTTATACCAAAATCACTACTCCCCATTTTATTCTAATGACTCAATACAATTTTTACCACCATACCAGAGATAATTCTTATATATCTATATCTCTATTTTACAAACCCAAAATCCTAATTTACTAACAACTTGTAATTTCTCTAACAATCCACTAATTCCTCAAATCTTGCACTTCCGACACCTCTAAATCTCTCTACCATAATAATCCTACTCAATAAAACTAACCACACTTAATTTTATACGAATAAGTAAAATAGGATATACCTTTTCGACATCCTTTCGAAAATCCAACACTTCCACGAGGTAGAGAACCCCTCAATTAGCATACGCCTCAGTTTAATTTGGATTTGGTGAAGAATCCAAGCGGATTTGAGCGGGAAGGAGGGAGGCCGATGGGTTCGGACCTCCCAGGTTTCGTTCGGGAATCGAAAAGAAAGAAGGGAAGAGAGAAGGAAGGAGGAGAGAAGGGGAGGGTTTTTTTTTATAAAAATATTAATAATAATAATAATTAAATAAGGGCTATTAGCAAATAAACCCCCAATACCCTAAAATATTTCAAATGAACACCAACTTTATATTTTAATAATACTAATAATACAAAATACACTAAATCATCTCATAACAATCCTCCAAAATTATAAAATAAAGTAACTAATATTTCTTCACAAAAAATCTCAACTCATTGGCTTCAACATATCATCTACGCCAATCCAATTAAAATATCCATACCAGTATCAATAAGATATTACTTAAAATAATTCTCACCCCTACGAAATATAAAAACGAATATTTTCGGTATTTTAAAATCCGAGGTGTTACACATGGTAACTAGAATTAGAAGTATGAGAAACACCTACCTATTGGAGAAAACGAATAAAAAGCTCCAAGAAATCTCCTAGAATGCACGAATGGACCCTTCTCCTCCTAAGTTGTGCCTCCAAATATGCCTCCTCCTCATTGGATGTAGCAACCCGAGCTCCCCCCTATTGCACTTCCGGCCTCTCCTTGGTTGAGCACACACAAAAATATCCCCTCAATCTTTTACTTACCAAAACTCTCAATCTTTTCTCCCTCTAATCCTTTCTTTCTTTAATAAATTTCTTAGTGTACTAAATGAGAAGAACTAGGGGGTATTTATACATTTTTTTGGTGAGAATAAATGGCTAGGATTAAATCAAATGGTTAGAGATCAAAGGCTAGGATGAGTTAGGGAGTTGTAGCAACTACCCATGATAATATAACCACCTCAATCCACAACTCCACTCTCTCCATCTCTCCTTGCTCCATCCGGCCTAGGGTGGGTGTGCAATGCACACTCTAGTGCTTGCACGTGCCAACTAGTACCCCCTCCTTATAAGTGTACATGTGCATAATAATTTATTTGTTCATGAAAAAGTCTACAATACAAGTTCAATTATTTTAAAAAAAGAAATAATTTAAATGGGCTCATTAATGGGCCAATTTAACCATGGATTTAAATAATTAAAATAGTTAATTAATAAAGTGGGCTAAAAAGACAATTTGGGCTTTGGATTTTAATTAGGCTTTAAAAGAAAAATACTTTTTGAAAAATAAGGGAGAACAATTACTATAAAAAATATTTTATACGAAAAATTTATACAAATGAGATCACACGTGCAAAACACGTAAAATAACAAAAATCTCATAAATGAAAACTAGGGTGTTACAATCATGGAAGCCCCAGTCCCGAAAACTTCAAACCCCTTCACTTTGAGTCATATAATGGGGAGTCAGACCCCGCTGACCACGTCGAGAGTTTCAAAACTCTTATGATGATCCACCAGGCATCGGATGCGCTCTTTTGCAAAACCTTCCCGGCCACGTTGAAGGGACCCTCGAGAGAATGGTATTCCCGACTCGCCCCTGCCTCCATCTTCTCTTTCGATCAGTTCGAGGGGCTCTTCCTTATCCATTTTGTGAGTAGCCGCCTAGCCGAAAAGATGAGTACATCTTTGCTGGCACTCAATCTACGGAAGGGCGAGCATTTAAGGGACTATGTCAAACGCTTAACCACCGAGACCCGGTCAATCGGCTCCGTAGACCATTCGGTGGCCTCTACTGCCTTCCGACACAACATCAACCATGCTGACTTAAAGACATCTCTCGCTAAAAATCCGCCTCGAGACTTCTCGGAACTTCTACTAAGGAGCGAGAAATATATTAGGGCAGAGGAGGCCCTGCTCCCACTTGATCAGAAAGAGCCTCTGTCCAGGAACAAACGGAAGGGCATTGAAGAAGAAGGGACTAAGAAGCTTCAGAAAGTTAATGGTGGTCAGCACCGCTCTCCTCCCAGTTTTGAGAAGTTTACTCCACTTAATTCTAGTATTTCAGCCATCCTGATGGAGGTTGGGAAAGAAGAACTGCTCCTACCACCTTCGAAGATGAATACCCCAGGCAAGAATAGGAACAGGGACAAATGGTGCCGCTTCCATAGGGATCATGGCCACGACACCGATGATTGTCGGGCCCTCAAAGATGAGGTTGAAACCCTCATTCAGAAGGGGCAACTTTCTAGGTTCGTAAGAAAAGACTGGGTAGATCCTCCTCTACCTCTCAGAGGGGCTAATAAGCGAACTGAGCGACCTGTCGAGCCCTAGATTCTGAAGCTGAAGCTGTCCTACACCTCATTCACGGAGGCCCAATGGGGGGAGATTCGAACTCCTCTCAAAAATCCTTCGTCTTAGAGATCAACTCGGTGCAGAACCATCCTCCCCCCAAGGGCCTTGGAGTTCCCATCACCTTTTCTGACAAGGATTTGGAAGGCGTCCGAATGCCTCATTGTGATGCTCTTGCGATAAACCTTCATATGGCCAATTTCGAAGTATGCCGAGTCCTGGTTGACAACGGCAGTTCAGTTAACATCATTTTTCTCGAAGCCTTCCAGGGTCTCAAGTTGTCTAGGGATCGACTCAAGCCCGCTAGCTACACTCTCCACGGTTTCTCCGGGGTGCTGGTGACGATCGAAATAGTGATTACTCTCAACATAACCACTGGTAAAACCCCGATCACCCGAACCGAATCGATGATTTCATGGTGGTAGACGTGAATGTTGCTTACAATTTCATTCTGGGCCGACTCGGCCTAGCTGCTCTCCAGGCTGTACCCTTAGCCTACCATATGAAGATGAAATTCCCACCACAGCAGGGGTGGGAGAAGTGAGAGGGAGCCAGGAGACGGCTCCGAAATGTTACATGACTTCATTAGGAGGGTCGGTCCTCTCCCTTGAAGCCCTCGAACTCCCGCAAGGAAGTAGCCAAGCCTATCGACGAGTTAGAGGAAGTAGCATTCTTAGAAGGAGATCTGACTAGGACATTCCAAATTAGTAAGGTCCTTTCCCCTCCCATCAAAACCGACATTATCCAATGTATAAGGGGAAATCGCGATATATTCGGTTGGACCGCGATCGACATGCCTGGAATCTCCGAAGAGCTTCTTATGAATCACCTTAGTGTTGCTCCTAGGGCCAAACCTGTCCAGCAAAAGCGATGCAAATTCGCTCCCGACCGCCAGCAGGAAATCAAAGAAGAAGTAGAGAAACTCTTGAATGCTTGGTTCATTCAGGAGGTCAACTATCCTGAATGGCTGTCTAACGTTGTGATGGTAAAAAAGGCCAACAGAAGCTAGAGAATTTGCATTGATTTCACGGATCTGAACAAAGCTTGTCTGAAAGATCCGCTCCTGCTCCCGAGCATTGATGCTCTGATTGATGCAACCTCCGGACACGAACTCTTGAGTTTCATGGATGCCTTTTCCGGGTACAACCAGATCAGGATGTTTCCTCCCAATATTCCGAAGACTTCGTTTGTAACCGACCAGGGCCTATACTGCTACCAGGTCATGCCCTTCGGGCTAAAGAACGCCGGTGCAACTTATCAGTGCCTTGTCAACAAGGTCTTCAGAGAACAGATCGGCCGGAACATGGAGGTCTATGTAGATGACATGTTGGTAAAAAGTTTCAGTAAATTGGATCATGTCTCCGATATTCAGGAATCCTTTGATGTGTTGAGACACAACATGAGACTAAACCCAAACAAGTGTGCCTTCGACATCTCATCCGGCAAATTTCTTGGGTTCATAGTTAGCCAAAGAGGCATAGAAGCCAACCCGAAAAAGATTCAAGCCATACTCAACATGGCTCCCCTTTTCAGTGTTAAAGACGTACAGAGACTCTCAGGACGTCTCACGGCAATAGGGCATTTTCTCTCCAAGTCAGGAGAAAAATGTCTCCTGTTCTTCAAGGCCCTTAGAGGGGCGAAAGGCTTTGAGTGGGGGCAACAACAGTAAGAGTCCTTCAATCAACTCAAAGCCTATCTAGTCAACCCCCCACTCTTGAGCAAGCCAAAGCCCGGGGAAGTCCTCTATATGTACCTCGCTACCTCGGAACAGATCCTCAGCACCGTTCTGGTGAGAGAAGAAAATAAGACGCAAAAGCCAATCTACTATGTAAGTAAGGTCCTCAGGGACACCGAACTCTATTATCCAATGGTAGAAAAGATGACCTATGCGTTAGTCATGGAAGCCCAAAAGCTCCGCCCCTACTTTTAATCGCATTCAGTAGTTATTCTTACGGACCAGCCACTCAAGCAAGTTCTCCACAAGCTCAAAACTTCGGGGCGCCTTATGAAGTGTTCTATAGAGCTATGCCAACATGATATCAACTATCAGTCCAGAGCTGCAATCAAGGCGCAAGCCCTAGCAAAATTCATAGTAGAGAGCACTATCCCTGACCCCAACAAGGCAATAGAGGAACCCCCATTCTGGATCGTGTATGTTGATGAGTCCTCATGCACTGATGGGGGTAGGGGCTAGGATCATCCTGACTGGCCTCGATGACTTCATTCTTCAGTACTCACTCTATATTAATTTTCGGGCATCGAACAACGAGGCTGAGTATGAGGCTCTCATAGCCGGTCTGTGTATGGATCGCAAGGCCGGGGTCCATTGCATTAAAATATTCAGTGACCCATAGCGGGTAATGAACCTCGTATCGAGGGAGTATGAGGCAAGAGATGATCGCATGGTCAAATATTTGTCCAAGGTCAAAGAGCTGCTGGCCACTTTCAAAGATGCACAACTCCAACGGGTCTCCCGAGAGGAGAATGTGTAGTACTCCATATTTTTAAATACTATTTTTTTGAGATTAGAAAATGAATTAAAATGATTTTTGGGGATTTAATAAATATTTTTCTGAAGATCTATCTTTTTACACGTGCAAAACACGTGCAAATATTTTCTTGAAAAGTTCAAAGTCAAAAATTATTTTTGTGGAAAATCATTATTTATTATTAGAGATTATTTGTTATTTTTCTAAAAATTATTGGACTCATTTGCAAATATTACAAAAAGAAGGACTTTTGTGCAAAATTACCAAATGGGGTGAAAACTCCAGATTTTTGGATTTTTGGGCTGGGTATGATGGCTAGTCAACCCAGGGTTAAAAATTTTACTTTTTGTTTAGATGAATTTGGTTTATTTTACAAGTTTTGATAAAAGAGGATCTTTTTGCAAAATTGTCATTTTGAGAGGGTAAAAGTGCAAACTTACTTTTCTGGACTTTCCAAACAGTGCCGGCTGGAAATAAAGTGTTTATTTTATTTTTAAATCTTAATTAAATTGATTTTATCAAGTATCCAAGTATATGGATCTATTTATGTAAAGTTATATTTAAAAGGAGTATTTTTGCAAATGTGTTCAAAACCCTAATTCTCTTAATTCCGACCTATTTAAAAAATTGGAGTGCAGCCGTCGTTCGCTGCACAACACAAAGGTTTCATTATTTTATTTTCTTGTAGATTTAAAGAGAAGATCTTAGATTTCTTGCAAAGAAGAGACTTATTCCTATTTCTATTTGTCTTCATTTGATCTCTTCAACAAGGTGAGTGACATGTTTTATTTTGTTTTTATTTGATGTATGTTGTATGTGATAATCTATTGATTAGAAAGCATGCTAGGGTTTTGATATGAATACATATGGTGTATTGAATGAATTGATAAGTTAAAATTGGATCTTTTGTGAAAACCCTAGTTATTTGTGAGTATATTTGCATGTGGATGATTTTAGATTATAGGAGAACCCAATATAAATTGTGGGTAGGCTATTTCTTTTGGGATTGTTGCTGATTTGGTTGGATATGGTGAATATTATGCATAAATCGATTAAAGATGAGATTTTTGGGCTATTAGTGAGTTGGATGAATGCAACTTGGCCATGTTGATGATAAATTTGTTTTGGTTCATGAATCAACTATTGAGAATAGTTGAGATTGAGTTTGAGTAATTTTGAGGAGTAATGGATTAAAAGACCATGTATTGAGGATTTGAGTTGTGATGACTAGATTTGGGAGTTGATACAATTTGACCAAATTTGGGGATTTGTGATTTTTCTGGAAGATATTACTTGAATTTGGATTTCTCAAATACTAAGATTAAATCTGAATATTTTGTTATTTTAATTTATGGATTTGTGAAGTTCTTTTGGTGCACAAGCATGCACAAACGTTTTTCATAAATATCGTATTTTTGTTGTTTAAGAAGAAATTGAGTTATGTGTTTTCGAAGGATTTGACTATATCTCAACTTATTTTGGTATTGATATGGTTTGGAATATAAAACAAAGTTATTTTGATGTACGATTGATTCTTAAAAACTCTAGTTTTGATATATGCACACTTTCATGTTTTATTTTGAAGAAATTCATCAAAAAGCTATTTTTATCAATTCAAGTGGTTTTGATTTGTTTTGATGGATCTTTGTATATCCTATAAGTTGTATTTGATCATATCAGAAATATACTTTTTATAGATTTCGTTTTTATAAAGCAAATCTTCGTATCGGTTGAAATATGCATAACCCAAACTGCAGTCTGTAGGTGTGACAGTCGACTGGTATGTTTCGACAGTCGACCGTCGCTACTTGGCTGCTGTGTCTTCTCATTTTCTTGAAATCTCGTGCGGAACAGTCGACTGACCCATTTCTCCAGTCGACTGTCCCTGCTCTGTTTTGATATTTTTCTCGAAGTGTTGGATTTTCGCTTTGGAAAGTCGACCGTCAATACTTAGAATTATTTTTCTTAAAAATGTTGGATTTTCGCTCTGGATAGTTGACCGATGACTTTTTACAGTCGACTACTACTGATGTTTTCTTGAGTTTTCCAGATGTTCTTTAAACGATTGATTCTTTAAATATTTTTGGATCGATAACTTACTATTCTAAATATTATCTTTTCTACAGAACATATGTTTTCAAGATGTTTTATTGTTGGAGTTGGATTCTGGAATTTTATAAAAGATTTGAGTTTTGTTGATTGGAGAAGTTTCTTCATATGATCGTTTTGATGATGGATTTGTGAGTTTTGGTCTTGACGATATCTCTAGGAGTTGAGTGGGAGTCCTGTGAACCAGCAGTTGAGATTTGTTGAGTTAGACCTGGGGGCTCTTGGTTTGGTTGTTGTTGGGTATTTAAGTCCTGCAGGATACACTAACTCTGGAGATAGGGATTTTTGTATTTTAATAATAACCAACTTAAGGACAGGCACTAGTAGGGATGTGATGGAACTTGGAAAACGTAAGTATAGGTTCATGGTTTGGTTACTCCAACGGATACGTTCCAGGACTGTTTGTTGTTCTGCACCGAGAGGACATTTGTATGTTTGCATGTCGAGGGTCTACAGGCCTATTCACGGAGCATGCAGGATGCATTCGCGTGTCGAGGGTCGGCAGGCCTATTCACGAAATGTACCTGGTGTATTTGCAAGTCGAGAGCCTTGCAAGCCTTTTGTGGGGTACACGGTTTGGGAGATGAGTCTTCGGTTGTTTTTGAGCTATCTTACATGATGCTTGCGCATCGAAGGCTGTGGTGCCTATTCACGGAGTATTCTGGATCTTGTTTTCCATCACCGTAGTAGGATTAGTTGCATAATGAGGGGTTTAACCCTATAAAGTGGAGAACGTTAAAGGCTTGCACCGGACCTATGTACTATGGAATGCATAGAATCCGACAAGTATGCATTAGAGAGTCAGCATATAGCGATTGTGTTTTTTTTGACTTAGTTTATGCTTGTGTTTTTCTTGTTTTTTCTACACTTGACACTTAATCTAGATTCACTTGATGTTTTCATGCTTCACTTATTGATGTTTCTCATTTCATATATTCTTGCTGTTAATACATGTTGTTGATGACTCCATGCTTAATGTTTATTTATGTTGTTTTGTTTTTATGTCACTCACACCGTTATGGCTGACCCCTTTAGTTTTGGGGGTTAGGGTTATCTCTAGCCTCATGTTTTACAGGTTGTTTCTTAGAGCTTGGGGTTTGGATGCTTGAGCTTAATTGATGTAATAGAGCTTTTGTATAAATTTTGTAAAAGATTGTGTTGTAAAGAAAAAGTTTGTAATTCAAGGTGTTTTGTATTCCGCTGTGTTTGTAAAGATTGTTGTAATAAAAGTTGAAATAAAATTTATCTGTGTTTTTGGCTATGTTTAATATTGCAGTTGAAGCTGATGCTAGGGAATTAGGCCACGTATTTCTAAGATATCATATTAGAAATTCGGGGCGCTACAGAATGTGCAGGCAGATGCCCTCTCGAAGCTGGCCTCCTCTTCCGTTCTGAGGCTAGAACAAACCGTCTTGATAGAAGTCCTCTCAAAACCTAGCATCGAGGAAGATGGTCCCAAACTGATGGAGATGCTACCCATAGCATTCGGGGAGAATAGGATGAGGCATTTGATCGAGTTCCTCAAAGATGGAATCCTCCCTCCAGACCCTAAAGAGGCTAGAAGAATCAGAACCAGAGCCAAGCGATACACGCTCATCGAAGGGATCATGTACAAGCGCACTTGCACCCAAGTGGACAGCAGACCCTACTTGAGATGCCTCTCCCCCAAGGAGGTACAGTACGCTCTAAAGGAGGCCCATGAAGAGATGTGTGGCACTCATTTGGGAGCAAGGTCCCTTGCCCGCAAAATCTTAAATTACGGATACTTCTGGCCCACACTCCTTAGCGATGCCGAACAACACGTTCGCCAATGTGCCCCCTGCCAAAAGTTCTCGACAATTCGACATTTACCAAAAGTCCAGCTCTCCTCCTTATCCAGTCCGACCCCTATTGCAATGTGGGGAATGGACTTGCTTGGGTCGTTCCCTCCAGTGCCGGGCCAACTGAAGTTCCTTGTCATTGCAATCGACTACTTCTCCCAATGGATCAAAGCCGAGCCTCTAGCGATGATAACTGAGAACAGAGTCCAACGGTTCTTCTAGCATTATTATTCTTATTGTCATTATTATTATTATTATTATTATTATTATTATTATTATTATTATTATTATTATTATAATTATTTTTGTAAAGCCTGAACATACTTATTTATTTGTATTTTATTATTCGATTTAATGTGTGTTTATATGTATATTTATATAAACCCTATAGCCCATTTTGTTATTGGATTTAAACCCAATATATCTCTTAATTCCCTATATATACTATTCTAATACCCTGATTAAAACCCTAACCTAAACCTACCCTAGCCCCTAACCCTAGCCGCCAACCTAACCCCTGCACTGTTTTTAACCCCCCCCCCCTATCTACTATTGAACCTATTCTTCTTCATCCTATCGTCTCCTCCTTCCTTCGTTTCTTCGCGAACCCATCCCCGTCACCCTCATCTCCCTCCACCCATCGACCTTGCTGCCCACCTTACCTCATCGACTGACTACCACCCACGTCTTCTTCTGCCTCTAGGTTCTCGTCGAACCCATCAGCAACACCATGGCCACCTCCGCTCATCCTCCGAGCGCTCCCATCCCTGTCGACTCCGACCTTCACCACTGTGCTCTCGTCGACTCCTCTATTCTCCCTGAAAGCAGAGCGCCCATCACTGCACGCCCTAAGCTCACCTCCCACCATGGCTGCACCCCTTCCTCTGTTTCACTCCCGAAACAGAGCACCACCGTCGACTCCGCCTCGCCCAATGTCCCGCCATTATCATCCTCATCGAACCCATCGCCCACCGACAACGTCTTTGAGCCGTCATTGCCGCGACTGCACCCTGCTCCTCTGCCTCCTAGTTCCCGCCCAAACTCAGTAAACCCATTACTGCATCTCCAACTCCGTCCATCCCCCACTCCCGGTGCCACCTCAATCCCTTTCGACCTCCCTCCTGTCGACGTCAGCACCCCTGCCTTGCCAATGCCGCCCCAGTCGCCATGCACATCCCCGCCATCGAGCCGCTGTCCCCGCCATTTTCCCTTTTTCCTGTAGCTGTGGGGTGTTCGGAGGAGAGGGGATCAGATGTAGGCTGTTTGCTATTTTGTGAGTTTGGGGATCAGCTTCGGCTGTTTGCTGTTTTGAGTCACGATGTGTGTTGTTGATCTTGATCTTGATCATCTACTTTGATCTCGACCGTTGATCTTTGATCATCTTGATCTCGGCCATCCGTTCGATTATGCTATTACTGCTTTGCCGATCCTTGTTGTGTTGTTTTGGGTGGTGCACGTTGTGTGCAGGTAGTTCTTCGCGGTTCGTGTTCGTTGCTTCGGGATCCTTATCCCGTTATTCTTGGTATTCAATTTCACCGTTATAAGGCAAGTCACCATCCTCTTGAATTGTTAATTGTATCAAATTCAAGTTTTGTTGAAATTCTTGCAAGTAGACCCTTTGTTTATCATAATATAACTTGTTCATCTTTTCATTGGGTCGATTGAGGGTTTACACGAGCTAACTCCAATATTCTTGACATCGTGCCACTTTTGACTCTAAAGATTAGATCTTTCGTGTAGTCGTGTAGAATTGATAATAGGGTTAACCTTATAATCATGACACAATTAATTATTGTAGAAACAACTACTAGGTTGTATGTTTGGTTGATTGTTTGTTGTTTGATCAATGACAATTTAGTGTACGTATATGATTTTATTTTTATCTGTCATATTATTGCACCCATCATGTTGATTACACACTTTATTGACTAAAGAATCGATACCCATCATGTTTAATTAATTTATTTTCATGAAAATATCCTAAACCAGTATATTGCTTGCTGGCCTCTATGTTGACTGCTATTTTTGAACTAGTA
This sequence comes from Hemerocallis citrina, assembly GCA_017893485.1. Lineage (NCBI taxonomy): Eukaryota > Viridiplantae > Streptophyta > Magnoliopsida > Asparagales > Asphodelaceae > Hemerocallis > Hemerocallis citrina. The sequence continues at coordinate 378,825,093 of CM030358.1, read as the reverse complement.
AATAATCTTAAAATGAATAAATTTCTGAATAAGAATCGTAGCCTTATCTTTCTAGTTTCCAGAACATCTTGAACCTCTAAATTCTGAGTTGTGTAGCAAAAGTTATGCCTGTTTTACTATAGCTGTGTTTTTACTTTCAGATTTTCAGATTCTTGTATCTAACATGTTTAAACAGTAAAAAGGCTGATCAAATGATAAAAAAATTTTTGATAATTTCCAGATTGTTAGTAATCATATTTAGGAGTCTAGAAAATATTTTTAATGAATTTATTATCGAGTTTTTGCTGATTCAAAAAATAAAATAACATGATGTCGAATTTCTGCCTGAACATGAAACCTGTAAAGAACAATGTGATTGACCTAGCTACTGTTGTCGGATTTGAACTCTAAATATGCGTTGGAACCATGTGGAAGTCTAGTTTCTAGTATTTTTGACGGTTTCAGTTTTCGAGTTCTGAAACAGCGGAAAATTATATTTTTGTACAGACTACTCATGCTGTCCAGAATTTCACTTTTCAGTTTTTAATAGATTAATTATTCCTATATCATACTATTGCATGAACCGAAGTGTGTATGTCGTATTGCATGATCCTAGTGTCTCATTTTCATCATTTTAGTTGACCTATCTAAGTTATCGTCCTATTGTTCTCCTATTGATACTATTGTTCATTTCATGTCTCAAATTGCATATTGTATTGTTGCATTGATAAATAATTAACAAGTCGGAATTTGAGGGTTGATTGACTTTAGTAGCGGACAATATAAGGACTGTACTCGGAGGAGGGGCCCGTGTTTTTCTATTTACCGGTCTATCGGTCTATTGGTCTATTGGTCATATCGGTCATCGATTAATTGTAGTTTACTGACTACAGTATCTCGATTGATTCGGTCATTGGTCATTATTGAATATCGTTGCCGAGTACATGAACTATAAAATCCACTACTAATTCTAAACCTAACTTGTTTGTATGTAGCAACCATATGGTAAATAAATGGGACGCATGAAGCGCTACATTAGTTAGGATTAAAATGATTAATAGACTTAAAAATTGATACCACATCGACATTATATATTGTTCATCACTGTTCCTATTGATATTGAATATTAGCTAAGTGTTATTGTTATTGATCATTGATTATTGTTACCGAATATTGAATCATTATTTATAGCCATTGCACCGATTATCGTGATATTGATTATTGATTATCGTACCATGTTATTGATTTCTACTGATCCATTGAATTCATTGTTATATCGTTATTCCATTGTTCCTTGCTTTCTCTACTTGCTGTCCATGACTTGTTCTAAGGACAATTTTTCTCCTCTTTTTAGATGAAGTGTTTACAGGTGTTGATGGAGAATTGCCTGGAGAACAACATTGGTGAATGAATTGATAGCATCGCCACTTAATAAAAATTGTTTTTGTCATAAAGACTTATTTATTGGACTATTGTTATTTCATTGTATTGTGGGCTTTTGACCCGAATATTGTTATTTTTGTTTCCAGATGTTGAATTATTATTGTATTTAGATATTTTATATTGTTTCATTCCAAGTATTATTATTCATGAGATTATTATTATTACCTGCGCAATTATTCTGAATTGATTATACTGTTGAGTTGATCGGATAAATAGCTTATGGATGACGTTAGTCATTCACTGGGCCAATGTCATATGCTCATATTCCGTATTTTTGGGAACCGGGGCGTGACAAAAACATCGCCTCATGATTCGCGCTTGATCTCCATAAACGGCTCAGATCATGCCACGTAACTCGGATCTAAAATCCGAGGATCCGAACCAAGAGTGAAAATGGCAAAAAACATCGCCTCATGATTCGCGCTTGATCTCCATCAACGGCTCAGACCATGCATGTAGCTCAGATCTAAATCCGATGATCCGAACTACCGAGCATGAAAATGGCGAAAAACATCGCCTCATGATTCATGCTTGATCTCCATCAACAGCTCAGATCACGCCACGTAGCTTGGATCTAAAATCCGAGGATCCGAACTACTGAGCGTGAAAATTATGAAAAACATTGCCTCATGATTCGCGCTCGATCTCCATCAACGGCTCAGATCACGCCACGTAGCTCGAATCTAAAATCCGAGGATCCGAACTATCGAGTGTGAAAATGGCAATAAACATCGCCTCATGATTGATCTCCATCAACGGCTCAGATCACGCCATGTAGCTCGGATCTAAAATCCGAGGATCCAAACTACCGAGCATGAAAATGGCGAAAAACATCGCCTCATGATTCACGCTTGATCTCCATTAAAGGCTCACATCACGTCACGTAGCTCGGATCTAAAATTCGAGGATCCGAACTACCGAGCGTGAAAATGGCAAAAAATATTGCCTCATGATTCACGCTTGATCTCCGTCAACGGCTCAGATCACGCCACGTAGCTCAGATCTAAAATCCGAGGATCCGAACTACCGAGCGTGAAAATGGAAAAAATATCGCCTCATGATTCGCACTTAATCTCCATCAACGGCTCAGATCATGCCACGTAGCTCGGATCTAAAATCCGAGCATCCGAACTACCGAGCGTGAAAATGGCAAAAAACAATACCTCATGATTCGCGCTTGATCTCCATCAACGGCACAGATCACGTCGCGTAGCTCGGATCTAAAATCCGAGGATCCGAACTACCGAGTATGAAAATGGCAAAAAACATCGCCTCATGATTCGCGCTTAATCTCCATCAACAGCTTAGATCACGCCACGTAGCTCGAACTAAAATCTGAGCATCCGAACTACCGAGCGTGAAAATGGCGAAAAACATCGCCTCATGATTCGTGCTTGATCTCCGTCAACGGCTCAGATCACGCCACGTAGCTCGGATCTAAAATCCGAGGATCCGAACCACTGAGCATGAAAATGGCAAAAAACATTGCCTCATGATTCGCGCTTGATCTCCATCAATGGCTCAGATCACGCCATGTAGCTCAGATTTAAAATCCGAGGATCCAAACTACCGAGCATGAAAATGGCGAAAAACATCGCCTCATGATTCGTGCTTGATCTCCATCAAAGGCTCAGATCACGCCACGCAGCTCGGATCTAAAATCTAAGGATCCGAACTACTGAGCGTGAAAATGGCAAAAAACATCACCTCATGATTCGCGCTTGATCTCCGTCAACTGCTCAGATCACGCCACGTAGCTCGGATCTCAAATCCGAGGATCCGAACTACCGAGTATGAAAATGGCGAAAAACATTGACTCATAATTTGCGCTTGATCTCCATCAACAGCTCAGATCACGCCACGTAGCTCGGATCTAAAATCCGAGGATCCGAACTACCAAGCGTGAAAATGGCAAAAAACATCGCCTCATGATTCGCGCTTGATCTCCGCCAATGGCTCAGATCACGCCACGTAGCTTGGATCTAAAATCCGAGGATCCGAACTACCGAGCGTGAAAATGGCAAAAAACATCGCCTCATGATTCACACTTGATCTCCGTTAATAGCTCAGATCATGCCATGTAGCTCGGATCCAAAATCCGAGGATTCAAACTACCGAGCGTGAAAATAGTGAAAAACATCGCCTCATGATTCACGCTTGGTCTCCATCAACGGTTCAGATCTCGCCATGTTGCTCGGATCTAAAATCCGACGATCCAAACTACCGAACGTGCAAATGGAGAAAACGCTTACCTCCTGATGCGTGCACATGATCAGAGCGCCCAGATCGAGCAACATCAGCTGATGCCAGACCAACCGTTTGATTGTTCAGAAAATCGCGCTGCTCGACATTATCGACGCTCCAGATTTTGCCACGTCGATATTTACTTGATTAATTCTTTTATTTTCGAATTAGTTATTTAAAAATTGCCATAAATAATTAAAAATTCGAAAAAAATAATTAAAAATTCTAAAAAATAATTATGAATTCGGGAAAAATATTTTTGAACTCATGGAAAAATAATTATTAATTGGAATGATTAGTTGATGCTTTTGGAAAATAGATTGTTGCTTCACAAAATTGAATGAATGTTTCAAAAAATAATTAAAAATTAGAAAAAATCAATGAAAAATCCTGTAACACCTCGGATTTTAAAATACCGAAAATATTCGTTTTTATATTTTGTAAGGGTGAGAATTATTTTTAAGTGATATCTTATCTTATTTAAATATTGATATTGGTATGGATATTTGTGGTAGATTGGTATTAATGATATATTGGAGTTATGGGTCGAGTTTTATGTGAGGAAATATTATTTCCCTTATTTTCTACTTTTGGAAAATTTTTATGAGACAATTTTATGCAATTGATGTTGTTAGTATTTTTAAAGTGAGAGTGTTGGGGGTCTATTTGAAATATTTTGAAGAGTGGGGGCTCATATGCAATTATCCCCTTCTAATTATATTATTAATAATATACTAATTTCCAAGACCCCTCCCCCATCCCCATTCCTTCCTCCTTTCTTTCTTTCTTCTTCTTTTTTTTTTCCCCGATCGAACGAAACCACCGAAACCCATTCGGTTGGCTATCCCCCTCCCAAATCCGATCCGTTTTTCGATTATTTCCAAATTCATTCGGGAGGATAGCTATTTGGAGGGTGCTCTAGCTCGTGGTAGCATCTATTTTCGGAGAGGACTTCGGAAAGGTATATCTCTTTTTATTTTACTGTATAAAATTAGGTTGGGTTCATTTCTATGGAGTAGGATTATTATGGTAGAGAGATTTAGAGATGTTGGAAGTGGTAAATTTGAGGAATTAGTGGATTTTTAGAGAAATTTCAAGTTGTTAATAAATTAGGGTTTTGGGTTTGTAAAAGAGAGTATATAGAACATGTTAGAAGTTAAGATTGGTGCATATCATGGTGAAATCATGAAGTTCTAATTTTGGCATAAAGCCAAATTTTAGAATATGTGAAGTGGAGTAAGAAACTTGCTTCTAGCGAGTTTAGAAAATGTATGAGAGGTTGTGGAGTAGTGTGAGAGTATCAATATGAATTTAGAAGGGATTTTGTAGACTTAGAACTTGATGGAATAGATGGAGAATGAAAGTATAAATTTTGTGCATGCCGGGCCGCGATATAGAGGTGAGAAATTGATGAATTCGGAGGTGTAGATGAGTCTCATTATTGTTGTTAACTCTAATTTGAGATATTAGAACAAAGGGATTGAAGAAATTAGGAAGTAGGAAATTTTCCTATTAGAAAGCCTCCGATCAATAAGTGAGTTCTTGCATCGGGATTCGAATTTAAAATCCGTCGATATAGCTCACCTACATATGTCATTTGTGACGCGTGGGTGAAGACGGATTCAAATTTGGAGGTCCGTAGGTCGAGTTTTGAGCTTTAAACTAATCGGTTCTATAATTTTTCAATTAGGTGGAAAAAGTCGAACTTCGACTGGCTATAGGACGGACGTGGGACATCGTTTGCTCGATCCGTCAGGTGAGTATGTGTAATTATAAATATTTTATATTGTGGCCGAATTTCGTGGCCTTTTGATATGTTTTGTGGGAGTTATGTCAAAAGTGGGTTTTTATTGAAAATACGGATTTTTAAGAATCCAAAATGGGTTTTTGAGATATGTGGTGAAAGTGGCTATTTTAAGTATATAAAATCTATAGTATGGGTTAATGTGATGTGTTGAAGTATAAAAACTAATTATATTAGATTGTTTATGCACATTTTTATCCAGTGCATGATTTGTGCATGTTTTGGGTCATATAGGCCCTTATAGGTAATTATAATTACATGGAGCATGGTGTATAAGCTAGTATGCCATAAGTAGATATTATAAGATTTAATTAGAGGAAATAAGTGGTTTGGCCCCTTTTCTTGGAAATCTGCATGTGTGGTGTATGTTGTGATATATATATATCATGATATTGACTTATGATGTGATAAGTGATGAAATTAGTAAGTGGGTATATGTTTACAGTCTAATTATGTCCGACATGAATTAATGGGCAATAGTATGATATTACAATGCGATGAATTATCTATTTTGATACTCTTATGATATGGAATAACCTAATATGGTTCTTTTATTAATGTTATAACTGGGTGTGTGTTTATATGTGATCTAATGAAGTAGCAAATAGCATGGTATTCATAATGGGGGATGTTATGGCAAATTAAATAATATGGTGCATTTATGATGTGTAATACTACGACATGATGGTTTCTATGTTAAATGACATGGTGTAGGTATATATGTGATACAATGGGATGATAATTAATATCATGGACGCCAGATATGTATCAAATGGTAAGATAAAAGATAAGATGGTAAGTGTTAATAAAATGTGTTTTTATTCACATGATTAAAGTCAAGGATGTGACAATTGTTCAGTAAAAGTTGTGATGCTTTATGTTGACTTAGTAAGATGAAAAGATGAAATGATTAATGCTAATAACAGATGGTTTTGTTGATCAGTACCTACAGAAATCCTGGGGATTTGGGCTAGACCTCCTAACACCCAAGGACCGGCTTGGGGTAAGTGGACCCAAACTATGTTTGGGGTAAGTGGATTTTATCGCCCAAGCTATCGGCTTGAGGCCCGACTTTCCCTCGATGACAGCTGTCGCGAGGAAGTACCCAGTTTATCTGGGATAAGTGGTTTTTCCCTCCTGGCTTCGGCTGGGAGGAAGTACCCAGTTTATCTGGGATAAGTGGTTTTTCCCTCGATGACAGCCGTCGCGAGGAAGTACCCAGGTTACCTGGGGTCAGTGGCTTTTTCCCTCTTGGCTTCGGCTGGGAGGAAGTACTCAAGTTCTACTTGGGGTTAGTGGTTCCCTCGCTAGTTCGGCTAGGAGGAAGACGTAGCCTCGGACGAGTAAGACTCTGTGTGAGCATCGGGCCGCGAGTTTACTGGGCTGTCGGCTTTCAGTATGTTGGGATACTGTGGCTCACTGGTCAATAAACTAATAAAATAACTAAGTGTTAATAAAAATGTGAAAGTACAGAAGTGAATTGTGAATTGTGTATGAGAAAGAAAGTGATTGTGAATGAAGTAAATGTGAAGGAAAATGAGTTATGAGTTAGTGTATGAAAAGAAGTGATAAATGCAGTGCGTGGTTAATTTAAAATGGAATAATAAAAGAGACATGTGTTCTTATGAATAGTACGAAGTAATTGTATTATGTAAGTGATTATTAAAGTAAAATACAGTGACATATAAGTTGTTACACTTTGGAATTGTGTCAAGGAACTACCTGCCCGCTATTTCTGTGGAAATTGTGGGAACTACCTGCCTTGGCAGAATTCGCAGGGTGAGTTGGTATAATAGTGGTAATGATTAATGGAATGAGAAATAAAGTAAAGTGAAGATGATAAGTGATTGAAGTGAATTAATAACCAAGCTATCGGCTTGAGATGTGATGTGATATTACCCAAACTGTGTGTTTGGGGTGCGGTGATTATTACCCAAGCTATCGGCTATGGGGTGTGATATGTTGTGGCCCCAGATTGTGTTTGGGGATTAAGTGAAAATGATAATAAGATTTATTGTTTATAAGAAAAAGAAATTTCTAAAGTGGTATAATGAAATGGGAATGAGCTATAAACCAAGTTTTCGCTGTAATGATTATAAGCATTCTATCAATAATGTGTTAATGATGTGATGAGATGTGAGAGCATTGCAATAAGCAATAAGATATTATATTTGCGATATCAGACATGAATAAATGTGGTATTATGAGAATAGAAGCATTTGTAAGAAGTGATACTTGATAGGGCATAATAAAATAAATACTTGTGCTATGAAAGTGGTTATGAAAAGGGTTAATGCAGAAAGTTTGTTGTGTTATGAGTTTATATCCATATAAATGGTTATTAAAGAAAGATGTAATAACATCATGTAGTTATATTCATATAATGCTATTATGACGATACTTGTGGAAGAATGAATATTTGGGTTAGAGAATTTAAATTGAAAAGTAATGGATTGTATGTGTATTCATACTATGCGGATGTAAAATAAGAATGTATATACGAGGTTGATGTGAAGTATATTATGAAAGGTGGGAAGTTATGGATAATTAAACAGTCGAATGCAGGATTGGCAAACTATTTGATATATCGTCGTATTGATGATGTTGTTGTGTTCAGGATTCAGGTTGCATTATCTTAACTTGGTATTCGTAAGTTTAAATTATTTTCTTTATACTATTTTAATTTGTTATTAGATTAATAACTATACTCACACCAGAAATGGCTGACCCCTTAGTATTTGGGGGGTTAGGGAGTCTGAGGACTACCCTAGATCCCCTACTGTTACAGGTTCTCATCAGTGCAGAGGTGAGGCGTAGATTGGTAGGATGAAGTTTTATTTTAAAAATTTGTATTAATTAGTTATGTGAATAGTAAAATTTATGATCTAAATTGTATTATGGATGTATAAGCATGTATATGATGATGATGATGAGTATAGTGTGGGGTGGTGTGGTATGTTTGTGACCCGTACCCATCTCGTTGTGGAGTACCGAGCTCTGTGGTAGGTTTTACAAGGATTTTTCTAAATTTTTACCTCGTTTTTCAAAGAAATTTATAGTTTTTATTTGATATTTAATAATCCGTTATGAGTTTGGCCCCCAGAGCATTATATTATATTGCCTATATGTTTTTTCTCATTTTGGCCTGGGGAGCCCGGAAAATTATTGTGTGTATTGTGAGCTACAGAATTTTGAGCAGAATTCCGTAAGCTATTTGTGTTTCGGGGCAAAAATTACAAGGAAAACTCTGCCCAATTTTTTATTGAAATATAACTATTTTAGTTTATGTTTAAAGTGATATAGAAATTGATAGAATTGAATTTGGAGGTTTGGTTTTCAAAAAAACAAATTGGGGTGTTACAAATCCTAAATATCCCACCAACATGTTTTAGTATGAGGCAAGCCCAATTGAATGCTGTTAATCCCCGTGGGCGATTCTAAAGCTCCAAAAGAACTTCGATACAATCCCGTACGCCATTAAAACAAGAAAACTACTCCACAAAGGCTGTTAAACTCAATCTTCAGGAGTGGGGGGCTCATGATATGGCTAAAAATGAGATTAAATCGAGACCGGTCAAATCGGGTACGAATCTTAAAGCTCTCAGGGGTAAAACGAAAATTTCACCTACAAACGGGTCCGAAATGGAAACTAGGTCTTTCTTCGAAGTCCAATAACTCAAAAACGGATCTGTCTTATTTGGTATGGGTAGCAACCCATTACAAACCAATTCAGATATTTAGAGAGCAATTCAAATTCCTGGTCATCTCTAAGAGGCGGTTTAAACTACCTCTCTTATCATGAAACGAGTTTAAACTCTACATCTTATCCAAAAACACCGGGACATAGAGATAAATGATTATCTCTAAAATGTCTCTTAAACCAACTATAAATACCTCTTTCCCCCCACCATAACAAGGTAATCAATATTTTTCCAAAAAAAAAGGGTCTTTCATAATCTTCCTGATTACTGACTTGAGTGTCGGAGGGTTCGTCGTCGGGATCCATCCCGGTGTATCGAACTTTTTGCAGGTTAATGGCTACGACAAAGAATTAGTTAAACTCCGATGAAAGTCAACAGGTCTGCCTTATTCGTTTCCTAAATAATCCACAAATTTATCTGTCTGCTCCCACACCAAAATTAGCAGCAACATGTGAAAATCTCAATAGTTGTATCCCAAAGGTGGTAAATAAAAAATTAAGAGTCAAGGAAAGGGGTTTATAGTATTCCTACTCGTAGGCCTAAATATAATCTTGTGTTCTTGGATACTTTCGGAATTTTCCTTAAACTTAATCCTCCAAACTCTTCGTTCCACCTTGCCAATAATAAAAAACTCAAATGCCTACTCTTTCACCTTCTTCAACCTTTCCTTCCTTTTACCACCAAATTTTGAACTTCCTCCAAAACCCATCATTGTGAAACATGGGTTTGGTTTCGATATTTCTTTCCAACTCCGTCAAAGTTCGGTACTTGAAATGTGGGAAAATGGGAGATACCAACAAGATATTTGATGAAATGCCTGTTAGGAGTGTCCCTTCTTGGAATGCTATGCTAGCATAATATGATAGGTTGGGTTATGAGGGGAATGTAGTTAAGCTTGTTGGGTCCATGAAAATGCAGGGAATGAGGGTCGACGAGGCCATGATTTGGAGTGGTCTTCCTTTGTGTTGGAATGGGATTTTGGTTTGAAATTGGATGTTCGTGTTCATGTGGAGAGTTTTTTTTAAAGATGCACTCCAAGAGGAAGAGAGTGAATGTTGGTACATGGGTTTTCGATAAGGATGGGTTTCACGGAAGTGGTTGCTTGGACAGCGATGAGTAAAATGAGAAGTATGCACATCTTTGGGCTGTCTACGACAAATGCAATTTTCCCTTGTATTGTATCTCTTTCGAGGTTATGAAGGGAAACAAGTTCATGTATTTTCCCTTAGAATGGAAATGATCATGAAGCTAAACTGAATAATGCTTTGAGGGTATAGATCCTAAAAGCAGAAGTGCAAAACATGTTTTTGATGACAATTTTGGTGTGGAGAAGCCATCGCTTGGTGCTCGATGGTTTCATGTTATGGGATTCATGGAAAGGGTGAGGAAGCTGCAACTGTCTTTAACAAAATGTGCAGCATTAGGTTAATCTGAATCATGTTACCATTATTCTTTCAGCATGAGGTAGGGCAGAACAAGTACAGAGGGGTTCGAGATTTATAATTCATTAATAAAGGACTGTGGAGTTGTTCCAAGTTTTGAAATTTGTTCTGGTGTTGTTGATAAGTTTGATCGAGCTGGCTTGTTTCTGGGGGCTCTAAATTTATTAATTCAAGACCATTGATACCTGGTCGAAGTGTTTGGCGAGCTTTTTCAGTTCTTTGATTCATAACAATCAAGAAGTACAAGTCTTCACTTATACCACCTGATATGGCTAAAAATGGGGTTAAATCGAAACCGTTCAAATTGGGTACGAATCTTAAAGTTATGGGGGCAAGATGGTAATTTCACCTATAAACGGGTCCGATTTGGGAACCGGGTCTCTTCTCTGGGACCCGATAACCCGTGAACGGGTCACAACCCGTTAAGGACCAGCTCAACAGGATATGAGGAAATCCTGGCTCGTCCTTATCTACTAGAGGTGGTTTTAACCACTTCTATCCATTCACACTAGGAAGTAGGGATTCGTTCTTATCCCGAAGCAGATCCCCATGACGACTATAAGTACCCCCTACCTCCTATTGTTAAAAGGTAATCACTCTTTGTCTACCTAAAGCTCTTTCCCTTTCTTTTTTGAGTATTGACAAGAGCGTTGGAGGGTTCGTCGCCGGGATCCATCCCGGTGTTTCGAACGTTTGTGCAGGTCCACGGAAGCACCAAGAAGTCAGCCAATCAATAAGGAAAGAGGTCAGATTTGACCCGTTCGAGCTCCTGCGAATCCACAAATTCTATCTATTGCCCCCACACCAGATTCAGCGGCAACAGATTGATGTCTTCTGTGGGAACCCTCGAATAGCAATTCGACCTTCCTCCTTCAACCAAAGCTACTCCCAGCAATGCCTCCCAAGAGAAAGTCCGCAACCTCCAACTGTAGAACAACCTCCACTATTCCTCTTCCTCCACCAGAGGATTTCCCGGCCCTACAGCTCGAATACCTGAATCCTCAATCTATTCAGCAGCCTCTAGGGCCCCAAGCGACTGTTGGGGAGCCCTCTCGGCGAAGCTGCCAGAAGCATCCTCTGCACCAAGTTTGGGTCTCCATCCACAATGCCTCCACAAATTCCATGGCCTCTCATAGCTCTCCAACGCCGAAGCATCTACGAGATGTGCTCAAAAATCGGCAGAACGAGCCCAAGCCTGACCTTCGGATCTGCCTGGACGAGAGGCGGACCCGCGATACGAACCCTCGCCAAGAGCACCAGAGGGACCGATCACCCTGCCGAATAGATCGCAGAGGGTCCAACTCTCCTCGAAGGCAGAGAGAGTCACCTCAGCATCGCCCGAGAAGAAGCCACTTCCCGGCTGGCCGTCCTACACATCGAGCCCAGCGGGAGTAGGAGGCCCCCATCACGAGGACGGAATTCCAACAATTCGAGGAGGCGGTCCTCCAGGGCGCGCAACGCCGCCCCCATCAATGCCCAACGAGCTCCCAGTCCACAGCCAGCTCCCAGCCATCGTCGCCCCTCTCCTGATCATCGTCGCTACTCTCAAAGTTCGTGGCCAGCTCCGAGCCATCGCTGTTGCTCTCTCAGCCCTCGGCCCGCTCCACGCCACCCCCATCGTTCTATCAGTCCACGACCTACTCAGAACCATTGCCGCCGCAGCCCAGCCCTCCACTACATGAGGACGAGTCTTAGGGCTCAGCAATGTACGACCGAAGGGAGGACTCGGTCTACCGCCGTCTCCACGAGATGGAGAGGCGCCTTGGACAGCTGGACAGAGACGAAAAGCAACAGGCGAGGAACCTCCGCCCGAGCAGGTCCCCTTTCTCCCGCACTATCATGGAGGCCCCTGTCCCATACAACCTTAAGCCTCCGCACTTCGAGTCCTACACCGGGGAGTCAGACCCCGCTGATCACATTGAGAGTTTCAAAACTCTCATGATGATCCATCATGCATCCGATGCCCTCCTCTGCAAGACCTTCCCATCCACGCTCAAAGGGCCTGCTCGTGAGTGGTATTCCTGACTTGCACCGACATCCATCTTCTCCTTCGACCAGTTCAAAGGCCTCTTCCTCACACATTTCGTGATTAATCCCCGCTTCGAGAAGACGAGCACCTCACTACTCTTCCTCAGCCAAAAGAAGGGCGAACGGCTGAGGGATTATGTCAAGTGGTTCACCGTAGAAGCCAGGTTCATCGGCCTCCCTAGATAATTCAGTAGCTTCGGCTGCTTTCCAGTCCAACATCATCAACCCTGACCTCAGGGCGTCCCTGGCCAAGAAGCCTCCTCGGGACTTCTCCGAACTCCTCCTCAGGAGTGAGAAGTACACCCGAACTGAAGAGGCTCTCAACTGTCCCACTCTGGAAGGGTCGTCTTCCGGGAACAAACGGAAGACTGCTGAGGAAGAAGGAGCTAAGAAGCTCCAAAAGGATAACGGAGGTCAGCAGCGCCCTCTCCCCCGCTTCGAAAAGTTCACTCTGCTCAATGCGGGTGTCTCTACCATCCTGATGGAGATCAGGAACGAAGGTATTCTGCTGCCACCTCCAAAGATGAATACCCCCGGGAAGAAGAGAAATCGAAAAAAGTGGTGCCGCTTCCACCGGGACAATGGGAACGACACAGACGACTGTTGGGCCCTGAAGGAAGAGATCGAGGCCCTTCATCCAGAGGGGGCAGCTCGCTCGATTCGTAAGGAGGGACAGAGTCGATCTGCCTCCACCGCCCAGGAGGCTAACAGGCGAACAGAATAGCACGTGGAGGCCCCGGATGTTGAAGCAGATGCCATCTTGCACCTTATACACGGAGGCCCAATCGGGGGAGATTTTAACTCATTCCGAAAAGCCTTCGTTAGGGAAGTCAACTCCATGCAGAGCCATCCTCCCCCCAAGGGCCTAGGAGTCCCTGTGACATTCTCCAATAGGAACTTGGAGGGCATCCGCACGGCCCACTGCGACGCCCTCGTCATTAACCTCCGAATGGCCAACTTCGACGTTTGCCGGATCTTGGTGGACAATGGTAGCTCGTTCAACATCCTCTTCTTGGAGGCATTCATGGGCCTCCAGCTATCAAGGGACCGGCACAAGCCAGCTAGCTACACCCTTCATGGATTCATTGGGGTGCTGGTGACGATCGAGGGAGTTATAACTCTCAACGTCATCGCTGGCAAAACCCCGATCACCCGCACAGAGCCGATGGACTTCATGGTGGTGGACGTGAAAGTCACCTACAATGTGATCCTGGGTCGACCAGGCCTCGCCGCACTCTACACCATCCCTTCGGCCTATCACATGAAGATGAAGTTCCCCACTCCCGTAGGGGTGAGAGAAGTGAGAGGGAGTTAGGAGGCGGCACGCAAGTGCTATATGACCTCAATAGGAAGGCCCGATCCTCTCCCTAGAAGCCCTCGAGCTCCCACCAGAGAGTAGCTAGACCATCTCTGAGCCTGTGGACGAACTAGAAGAAGTGGCATTCTCAGAGGAAGACGCCACCAAGACGTTCTGGGTCAACAAGGCCCTTTCCCCCTCCATCAAGGAGGACATCTCCCAGTGCATAAGGGAGAACTAATGCACCACCTCAGAGGAGCTCCTAATGCACCACCTCAGCATTGCCGCGGGAGTCAATCCCGTTCAGCAAAAGCACCGCAAGTTCGCTCCTGAGCATCAACAGGCGATCAAAGAAGATGTCAAAAAGCTCCTCATCGCCCGATTTATCCATGAGGTGAACTACCCCGAGTGGCTATCCAAAGTGGTGATGGTCAAGAATGCCAACGGGAGCTGGAGGATATGCATTGATTTCACCAACCTGAACAAGGCATGCCCGAAGGATCTATTTCCCCTTCCAAGCATTGATGCGACTTCCGGGCATGAGCTCCTCAACTTCATGGATGCCTTCTCGGGGTACAATCAGATCCGAATGTTCCCTCCTGATATCTCGAAGACCTCATTCGTGACAGATCAGGTCCTTGTATTACTACTGGGTCATGCCATTCGGCTTGAAGAATGCGAGAGCTACATACTAGTGCCTCGTGAACAGGGTCTTCTGAGACCAGATTGGCTGAAACATGGAATTCTATGTAGACGACATGTTGGTCAAGAGCATCCGAGAGCAGGAGCATGTTCTCGACCTCTATGAAGCCTTCTGGGTGCTCAGGAGGCACAGTATGAGGCTGAATCCGAGCAAGTGTGCGTTCGGAGTCTCATCCGGCAAGTTCTTGGGATTCATGTCAGCCAGAGGGGCATAGAGGCCAACTCTGAGAAGATTCAGGCCATTCTCAAAATGGCTGCCCCCTCCAGTGTTAAAGATGTACAGAGGCTCACTGGGCACCTCACAGCAATTGGGCGCTTCCTCTTCAAATCCGGGGAGAAGTGCCTCCCGTTCTTCAAGGCCCTCAGGGGGGCTAAAGGCTTCGAATGGGGGCAAGCGCAACAAGAGTCCTTTCACCAGCTCAAGGCATACTTAGCCAACCCCCCACTCTTGAGCAAACCAAGGCCTGGGGAGGTCCTCTACTTATACCTCATCGCTTCATAGTAGACCCTCAGCGTAGTCCTTGTAAGAAAAGATGATAGAATGTAGAGAACCATCTACTATGTGAGTAAGGTCCTCCGAGACACTGAACTCTGTTACCTGAAGTTGGAAAAGATGGCTCTCGCCTTGGTCATGGCGGTCCGAAAGCTTCGCCCCTACTTCCAGTCTCATTCGGTGGTCGTTCTTACCGACCAGCCGCTCAAACAAGTTCTCCACAAGCCCGAGACCTCCGGACACCTATGAAGTGATCCATCGAGCTAAGCCAACATGAAATCAGCTACCAACCCAGAACAGCTATCAAGGGCCAAGCTCTGGCAGAATTCATTGTGGAGAGCATCATCCCCGACCCCTGCGAGTCGGCTGCCGAACCACTGGTCTGGACTGTTTACATGGATGGATCATCTTGCGCAACGGAAGTGGGGCTGGCATCATCTTGATCGGCCCAGATGCTTTCGTCCTGCAATACTCCCTCCGCTTAAACTTTCCTGCATCAAACAGCGAAGCAGAGTATGAGGCCCTCATAGCGGGGCTCTGTATGGCTCCCAAAGTAGGAGCCAAGCGTGTCAGAGTATTCAGTGATTCGCAGTTGGTTGTCAACCAAGTTTCGGGAGAATACGAAGCAAGGGACGAACGCATGGCCAAGTACTTGGCGAAGATTAAGGAGCAACTAGCCTTATTCGAAGACATTCAACTCCAGTGGGTTCCTCGAGAGGAAAATGCACAGGCAGATGCCCTCTCCAAGCTCGCCTCCTCATCCCTCCAAGGTTTAGAACGGATTATCTTGATAGAGGTCCTCCTCAGACCAAGTATCGATGAAGATAGCCCAGAGCCGATGGAAGCCTTACCTCTAATACTTGGGGAGAACTGGATGAAGCCCCTCCTCGAGTACCTTAGAGATGGAATCCTTCCAGAAGACCCAAAGGAGGCGAGGAGGATCAAGACCCGAGCCGAGCGGTACACACTTCTTTATGGAGTCATGTACAAACGCTCCTACACTCAGATCGACAACCGGCCCTACCTGAGGTGCCTCTCCCCCGAGTAAGCACTCTACGCCTTGAAGGAGGCCCATGACGGTATGTGTGGCATGCACTTGGGAGAGAGATCCCTCGCCAGCAAACTACTAAATTACGGCTACTTCTTACCCACACTCCTAAGTGACTCCGAAGAGTATGTTCGCTAGTGCGACTCCTGTCAGAAATTCTTGCCGATCCGTCGCCTACCGCAAGCCCAACTCTCTTCCCTGGCGAGTCCAATCCATTTCGCAATGTAAGGGGTGGACTTGCTCGGACTCTTCCCTCCAGCTCCGGGCTAGCTGAAGTTCTTAGTCATGGTGATAGACTACTTCTCAAAGCGGATCAAGGCTGAACCTCTTTCGACGATTACCGAGCACAAGGTCCAAAGGTTCTTTTGGAAGAACATCATTTGCTAGTTCGGGGTACCCAGCATCCTCGTAACCGACAACGGGACTCAATTCGCAGGGGCAACCTTTCGCAACTTCTGTGCTGATCTCGGAATCCAGCAAGGATTCTCCTCGATAGCCCACCCTCAGTCCAATGGCCAAGTGGATAACGCAAATCGACAAATACTCTCCGGCCTGAAGAAGAGGCTTGATAAATCTACCAAGGGGTTGTGGGTCGAACAGCTCCCCAACGTGTTTTGGAACTATCGCACCACCAAGAGAACTCCGACAGGGGAGTCCCCCTTCAACCTCACATATGGTTCCAAAGCTCTCATCCTCTTAGAAGTGGGCCTGCCTTCACCCGGACTGATAGCCTACAGTGAAGCACAGAATGCGAACCAGCTTCGCAACTGTTTGGACCTCATAGACGAGGTCCGCGAAAGAGCTGCCATCCAACAAGAGACCTACCGACACAGGATAATGCAATCTTACAACAAAAAGGTCTGCCCCGCTAATCTCGAAGAGGGGGACCTAGTACTTCGGAAGCTGTCGATCTCCATTCCGAGCAAAAAAGGCAAGCTAGCACCCAATTGGGAAGGTCCGTATAGGGTCTCTAGAGTCATTTTCCCAGGCGCATATCAACTTGAAGACCCGGGGACAGGAGAATACCGAGGACATGGAACGCGGAGTACTTGATGAAGTACCAAGAGGGTGTCTAAACACCGCTCCAAGCAACTTTCCCATGAGCGCTCCATAAAACATGTCAAAAGTTTTTATTTGTATTTTCTTTATCGAAGTGTAAGAGCAGCTCGCAACTTAGAAGCAGCCGCCTAATTGTTTTCAATAAAAGCAATATATCCCCACAAGTTCTCTATTTCTATTTTTGAGCAGTCTAACTGTACTTACAAAAAATTTTGCATTAAAACGGCACGCTCGGAGTCCAACACTTAGTTCGATTCCGCTCCAACTACTTGCTCTTAAGCGAGTACGAAGTGGTTCACCATTCGAAATTGCTCCCACAGCGGTTGATATTTTCTAAACGACACGCTTGGAGTCCGACACTTGGTTCGATTCCGCTTCAACTACTTGCTTTTAAGTGAGTACAAAGTGGTTCACCATTCGAAATTGCTCCTACAGCTGTTGATATTCTCTAAACGACAAGTTCGGAGTCCAACACTTGGTTCGACGCGACTATTGCTACTTACGAGTGAGTACAAAGTGGCTCAACATTCGGAAGTGCTCCTACAACTGTTGACAATTGCGAACGCTAGCAAAACACCCAAGTTCAAGAAACAAGTACTATTTCATTAAAGTTTGAGGTACAAGTCTAACTACAGACCAACAACTCATCTTTACATCGAGATACAAAACTTGTGAAACAAAGATTACAAGATTACAGAGCTATTTCAACCCATCCTAGGGAGTGGGAACACTTTTATTGAGAGATAACTGAGGTCGACGAGTGCTATGCTGCGGTGGTCTCACTTCCGCGGAGATATCTAAACCGGCGAGCCGAGTTGTGTCTTCGGCGCCTAAAAGCCTGAGTGTCGCTCCGGCAGATGCTCCGCTCGACGAGCCGGCCACTCCGCTCTGCGTGTCTCCGGGGCGCCTCGAGACAGGGGGCGAGTGTAACGCCAACTCATGGAACGACCTTCCTTGGGAGAATTCACCTCGAGGACAAGAGGTGGTTCGGACGTTGCTCCCCTCGGACAGGCATCGCAGCCGATGGTTCTCTGCCTCTAGCTCCATGACCCGATCCTTCAGCGAGTCATCCGTCACTTTAATTTTTAGCCGAGGCATTCGGCTAGAGCTGCCCTGGCGAGAAGCATCAGTAATACCCCTCCGAAGGTGCGCCTCTTCCAAGCTCGTCGCGAGCATGACGTTCTTTAACCCATCTCGTTCAGCCCCGACCTCGAACACGGATTAATGAAGACACTTGAGCCGCAGACCTTGACTGAAGGCCATCGAGGGACACGTCTCCTCTTTCTCGGGGGGCACTTCGTGAGCCTGCTTTTGTAGACGCTTCATCTCGGAGTCACGGCGAGCTAACGTCAGCTTAAGATGGTTCAGCTCCGATTCGGCTTCGAAATGCCTCTCTCGAGTCCGAGCGAGGACCAACCTCGTCACCTGTAGACCAGACCTGAGGCGTGCTACTTCGGTCGTCCGGGGCACTTCGACATGTTATAATGATCCGGCGATCTAAAAGAAAAAAAAGGGGCTAGAACTGTAAGGTGCTAAGTTGAAATGACTCCTACCGAACAACTCAGAACTCAGAGACAAAGCTCAATGCCAATACAACACTTGGTCAAACAAGTTCTCATTTCATTGAATATCAAAATGCGGTGGCCAGTCCGCAACAAGGCAATACAAAATCAAAAAAGAAAAAAAAACCAAGTCAGGGAGCCACCTCGAGGTGCTGCTCCACACTCTCGCTCAGTATCGTCACGAGCGCCCCCTCCGGATTTGCCACCTCGTGTACAACCCCTTCGGCTTCTTCCTCCCGTCCTTTGGGCTCGACCTCTGCTAAGGGTATAAACTCCTCGCCTTCGACCAGATCGTAGAGGCGATACCCCAAGCTGTCGAAGTCGGGGATACGAGCCGCGACATGCTTCAGGGCCTGAGCATAGGACTCCTCCATATTGGTGAGCATGTGGGCCTCCGCCTCTGCTTGGATGGCTGCCACCGCAGCGTCCCGCTCCTTCACCGCCTCCTCCGAGGCCTTTAAGGCCTTCTCCAGCTCCACCACGGCGCGAGTCTTCCCCGTCTCCAACTCTTCGGCCTTTGCCACTTCGGTCGCTATGCGCTCGTGCGCTTTGGCCAAGACCGCCTCTAGGACGGCGATCTCGGCAGCTCGGGGCTCCGAGAGCCATTGCTCGGCCTCGAACATCTTTACCGCCTTAGCTCACTCCGCCCGGTTTCTATTGCTCATCGCCTTCAACTCCTTCTCCTGCTTGGAAAACTGTTCGAGCATATGGCTGAAGTGACAGGTGACTTAAAAAATCGGAGGCAAAGGACGTGAGAATCAAAAAATGTTTACTTCGAAATTCATAAGCGTAGCTAAAACACTTACCGACATCGTGGCCCGGGCAATCTCGAGTGCATCGTCGCCTAAAATACCCGCCTTCAACGCCGCTCGATCCTTCGGGATCGGTAGGTGGCGCACGGCTGTATGCTCATCGCCGCATCGCCGAGAAGCCGTCGAGCTTCATCACCCTCTAGTCCGGAACGAAGAGCTTCTTGTGCTCCTCGGTCAAGATGGCTTCTGCCTCGGTGGTGAGGGGCGACACCTCGAGCGCTAGCGCGGCTTCGACTGAGAATGCCCCACTCGAAGACTCGGGGGGCCGCGGTCGAGGGAACCGTGACTTGGGGAACGGAGGGGGAGTCGCTGACCAAGTCAACAACTGCCGTAGGAGCCGAGGGTGTCTGAGCTGCACAGCCGGGCGGAGGTCCCGTCGTCGTCCTCTTTCTTTTCTTGTTGTCCGACCCCTTCGCTATGGCTGCGCTCCGCTTCGCCATCAAAGCTTTGAAGTCCATACTGGGGGTCTCTGAAGAAGAAAAACCAGAGGGAGTTAGCGATAGAAAAACGATATATAAACAAAAGAGAAACAAAAATTAGACGGAGCGTACTAGGATCGATCGGACTGAAACCCCCATCGAAGAGGACCTCCTTGGTGATATCTTTCCAACCCAAGGTCGAAAGACCTAGGATCTTCAATACGACCTCCTCTTCCTCCTTGGTCAGCACTGGCTCGGCCTTCGCCCACTTCAGAACATCCTCCTTCCACCTCGTCGGAAAGCTCCACGGCTTGAGACCTCGGATCAAAAAATACTTCTCCTTCCAATGCTTGATGGAGTCCGGATTCTCGATCAACTTCACCCCCCTCCTCGGAGATAGATAGTACCGGTACTCCATCTTGCTCATACGGCAGATCCGGAGAGGCTGCGGAGTATGACGAGTTGAGGTTGGACACCCACCGCCTGACTTTGGAGGATGAAGGCAATGACGTGCCGCCACATGTTCGGCATGAACTGGACCGGGCTCAAGTCGTACCATTGCAGCACCTCGACTACGAACGGTAGCAGAGGCAGCCGAAGACCGGCGTTGAGTGCGTCGTATGGGAAGACGCAAGTGTCGGGCGACGTCTCCGTGCATTCTCAGAAGCCTGGGACAGGGAGGAGCAAAGTGTACTCCTTCGGGATCCGGAACCCCTTCCTAATACGATGAAGATCCGTCTCGGTCAGAACTGAGGGGATTTCGTCTACCTCAGAAGGATCCCTCGGACGATTCTCCTCGTAGGCAGCAGACCTCCCGTGTACCACCTTCGACGGAAGGTCTCCGGAGTAACTCCTAACCTTCCCGAGGTTTGACAGCAAGGATGGTAGCCGACCCAACGCACCAGCCCCCTTCACATTCTCCACGATGGTCCCCACGATGGCCGACCTCGCCACTTCCTTCCCCTTGCCCTCTACCGGGGGGACCACTAAGGGTCGGTCGCTCTCTCGGTTTGAGGTGGAGGTCTCATTCCCCGATGACACTCTAGACATCTCTAGATACAAGTTAAGACAATTAATTACCTTGATCTGACGGTTACGGTCGGAATAGTTCGCCGGAAAGTTGAATCGCCTGGCCACGATAGCTAGCAACACCGCTCGAGAAAAAAAAACAACTGAGAGTGAAAGTGAAAAGTGAGAAATGAGGAAATGGGGAGAGCGGTGAAAACTTATAGCTCTAAAAGGTATTTTGGGTGGGCTTTTCAGATGTTTGGGCCCCCACAGAGGCCCACCAGAAACCTAAAGGCCTATTTCATCGTGATTCGCGCCAGATCTCATTAGACGGCCCAGACTGTGCCACGTCGCTCGGAACCCAAATCCGAGCAACTGTGACACCGATCTCCGTATTGGAGAAAAACAACTTCCTCCTCGTAATTCACGCCTGATCTCAATCAGGCGGCTCAGATCTCGCCGCGTCTGTAACACCCCGTAGTTTTCAAAAATAATATTAAAAAAAATAAAATAATAAAAAAATAAAATAAAAATATATAAGGTTGTTCAGGTTGTTAAAAAAATAATGCTCAGGGTGGTATTATATAATGAAATGAGTGTGTATGGTAAGTTGATGGGGGGCCCACCGTCAAAGGAAAAATCACAGGTTGTGACTTTGGCTTTGAGTCTTTGACTCAAAGAGGTGATGTTGGCGGTAAAGGAGCCCACGTTGACTTCTTGACCCGTTGGTTCTCTGGAGAGAGGACAGTAGAGTTGAATATATATATATCCCATATCGAAAGATTAAATGAATATAATAATATATAAATAGTATTAGCCAAGGATCAAGAGTCACCTAATCGGTTAACCAACTTTTGAGAGGCAGCCTGTGGTGGGCAGTTGTACTACATAGTATCTTATTTGTCTTATAAATTTTATAAATTGTCTGAGCTAGGGGTAGGGGTGTTACAAATGGTATCAGAACCGACTTTCGACACCGAGTGTGGGGCATGTCTTATAGTCGGGCGATGGGTTGACTGCGTCGGCAGCGATTCATCTGGCGGTGGGTTGACTGCGTCGGCAGTGATTCACTGGGACTATAGACCCAGTCGTCGGACTGTGGTTGCTTGTTATAATTAGTCTAGCAAGACTATATATCCAGTCGTCGGACTGTGGTTGCCAAGAGAGGGCGGATAGAAGAGTAGATGCTCCACATCGGCTAGAAAGAAGATCCTGCACTAGATTGTGCATGCCCGTGATCAGCAAGGATGCTGATTTCTGAAGGGGGATGTTTGTAACACCTCGTAGTTTTCAAAAATAATATAATAATATATATATATATATATATATGGTTGTTCAGGTTGTTAAAAAAATAATGCTCAGGTTGGTATTATATAATGAAATGAGTGTGTATGGTAAGTTGATGGGGGGCCCACCGTCAAAGGAAAAATCACAGGTTGTGACTTTGGCTTTGAGTCTTTGACTCAAAAAGGTGACGTGGGCGGTAAAGGAGCCCACGTTGACTTCTTGACCCGTTGGTTCTCTGGAGAGAGGACAGTAGTGTTGAGTATATATATCCCATATCGATAGATTAAATGAATATAATAATATATAAATAGTATTAGCCAAGGATCAAGAGTCACCTAATCGGTTAACCAACTTTTGAGAGGCAGCCTGTGGTGGGCAGTTGTATTACATAGTATCTAATTTATCTTATAAATTGTATAAATTGTCTGAGCTAGGGGCAGGGGTGTTACAGCATCGACAAAGATCGCTTTCTTCTTGTGATCCACGCCACTTGTATTGTGATGGATCACACCACTTGTATTGTGATTCGCGCCAGATCTTCATCAGACAGCCCAGATTGTGCCAAGTCGCTCGGAACCCAAATCCGAGCAACTGTGACACCGAGCTACGTATTGGAGAAAAACGAATTCCTCCTCGTAATTCGTGCCTGTTCTCAATCAGGCGGCTCAGATCTCGCCGTGTCGACAGAAATCGCTTTCTTCGTGTGATCCATGCCGCTTGCATCGTGATTTGCACCGGATCTTCATCACATGGCTCGGATTGTGCCATGTCGCTCGGAACCCAAATCCGAGCAACTGTGACACCGAGCTGCGTATTGGAGAAAAATGACTTCCTCCTCGTAATTCGCACCTGATCTCAATCAGGCCTGCTCAGATCTCGCCGCGTCAACAAAAATAGATTTCTTTTCGTGATCCTCGCCGCTTGCAACGTGATTCGCGCCATATCTTCATCTGATGGCCCAGATTGTGCCACATCGCTCGGAACCCAAATCCAAGAAACTGTGACACCGAGCTGCGTATTGGAGAAAAATAACTTTCTCCTCGTGATTCGTGCCTGATCTTAATCAGACGGCTCAGATCTCGCCGCATCGATAGAAATCACTTTCTTCTTGTGATCCACGCTGCTTGCATCATGATTCGTGCCAGATCTTCATCAGACGACCCAGATTGTGCCACGTCGCTCGGAATCCAAATTCGAGCAACCTTGACACCGAGCTACTCATGTGGAGAAAATGCTGCCGAGCCATACGAGCCGTCAGATCATCTCAAAATTCATGTCACGATCTAATCAACGTTCCAAATGCAACCACGTTTCCAAGCACAGATCTACCATCTGATCGCCTCAAATCTTGCGCCGATGGTAGATGGATGTCCCAGATTGCGCCACGTTGCTCGGAATCCCAATCCGAACGACCCAAGCACCGAGCTGCTCATGTGGAGAAAATGCTGCCGAGCCATACGAGCCGTCAGATCACCTCAAAAATCGTGTCACAATCTGATCAACGTTCCAAATGCAGCCACGTTTTCGAGCATAGATCTACCATCTGATCATCCCAAATCTCGTACCGATGATAGATGGATGTCCCAGATTGCGCCACGTTGCTCGGAATCCCAATCCGAACGACCCAAGCACCGAGCTACTCATATGGAGAAAATGCTGCCGAGCCATACGAGCCATCAGATCATTTCAAAATTCGTGTCACGATCTGATCAATGTTCCAGATGCTGCCACGTTTCTAAGCACAGATCAAGCATCTGATCGTCCCAAATCTCGCGCCGATGGTAGATGGACATCCCAGAATGCGCCACTTCGCTCGGAATTCCAATCTGAACGACCCAAGCACCGAGCTGCTCATGTGAGGAAAATGCTTCCGAGCTATGGGAACCGTCAGATCCCCTCCTAAGTCGCGTCACGATCTGATCAGCGCTCCGGATGCAACCACGTCGCCCAGCACCGTTCCACCGTCTGATCGTTCAGGATTTCGCGCCGACGACTGATGAGCGCCTCAGATCGTGCCACGTCATAAATAGGGTGATTAATTCTTTTATTTATTTATTAATTCGAATTATTTGTTTAAAAATTGCAAAAAAAATGATTAAGAATTCAGAAAAAATAATTAAAAATTCTAAAAAATAATTATATATTCGGGAAAATATTTTTAAGCCCCCGGGTAAATAATTATTAGTTAGAGTAGTTAATTAATGCTCCCAGAAAACAAATCATCGCTTTGCAAAATTGAATAAATGATTTGAAAAAAATAATTAAAAAATCGACAAAATCACCAAAAATCCAGAAGAGCCTAAGAGCAAACTTGGGTGTCCTACCAGTTCAGAAAAATACCCTTACCTCTCAAACAAGATTCGAACCCTCTTTAAGAACTCTGATAAAGTCCTATACGTCATTGAAACAACAAAACTACTCTCCAAAGACTGTAGTACTCAGTCTTTAGGAGTGGGGGGCTCGAGATATGGCTAAAAATGGGGTTAAATCGGAACCGTTCAAATTGGACACGAATCTTAAAGTTACGGGGGCAAGATGGTAATTTTACCTACAGACGGATCCGAATTGGGAACCGGATCTCTCCTCTTAGGCCCGATAACCCGTGAAGGGATCTATTCAACTGAGAACGGGTCACAATCCGTTAAGGTCATGAGAAAATCATGCCTCGTCCTTATCTACTGGAGGTGGTTTTACCACTTCTATCCAGTCACACCGGGAAGTAGGGATTCGTTCTTATCCCGAAGCAGATCCCTACGGCGACTATAAGTACCCCCTACCTCCTACCGTTACAAGGTGATCACTCTTTGTCTACCTAAATCTCTTTCCTTTTCTTTTATGAGTATTGACAAGAGCATCGGAGGGTTCGTCGCCGGGATTCATCCCAGTGTTTCGAACGTTTGTGCAGGTCCACGAGAGTACCAAGGAGTCAGCCTATCAACAAGGGAAGAGGTAAGATTTGACCAGTTCGAATTCCTGCGAATCCACAAATTCTATCTATTGCCCCTACACCAGATTCTTCAGTTGGAACTTGCAAACCTTTCCAATAATGTGCCACTTTCAAATTTACATGCCTCCTTTGGAGATGGGATAATATAGCAGAGTGAAGGAAAAGGATGAAGCAGCTAGTTCGAGAAAAACACCAAGCTGTACTTGGAAAAGTGTCAAAATTGGAGTGCTTTCCTTTCAGTGCTGGTAAGTTGTGCCATTCTCGGGACATGATTTATGCACAGTATTTTTTTGACTCAATGATTTATCAGTATTGGAAAACTTTGTGTGGTTAATTCAAGGAGATAGTATTATTCCCAAAATTACAAACCTTTTATACACAGATTTTGCCTTCAATTTAGGCTAATTATTTATGTTGGTGAGGATTATGGTGCTCCTATTTAACTTAGATATAAAAAGAGACAATTTATTATACCAAGGCAAAATTGAATACAGTTATATCTATATCTTAATGTTTTTCTCTCATTTCATCTCTACTACTATAATGGAAGAAGGCCTTAGTATAATTTGTCCATCTACCAATCCGTGTAACGCACGTGCATAATTATTGTAAATAAGGTTTTAGATAAAATCCAGACGTAGTCTGAATTTTTACTTTTAAAAAAATTATATTTATTAAGACGTGCATCGCACGTGTAAACTGCTAGTTATTAATAAAAGCAGATGTCGTGCCTAATTGTTATCTTTGTCTTTGATGTAGTATTCTTCATTATAAATATTTCCCCAGGCATATATTAATATTCAAGATATTCGGTGTACTGAGAAAGTCTGTAAAAATAATTCAATTGAAAATTAGAAACTATTACCCAAGTGGTTTGTTAATCAATAAAATCCAAGTTTTTTAATAAAACTTCCCACTTCCAGACAAATATAATTGTTAGTTTTTTTACTTAAGAAAATTCATAGATTTAAGCAAATTTACTATTGTAAGTAGTTCTTATAAAGCATTTAAACGATGTATGATCAAAAATTCAAATTGATCTTAATCATCTTTAGACATTAATTTTTATAGTAATCATTTAAACGATGTATAATCAAAATGATCTCAATCATCTTTAAATACTAATTTAAATAGTAAAGTCGTAAGTTAATCTCTGAAGTAGAATTTTCTCAGAGCAATTGAAGATTCTTCACTGATTAGGTTAAATTTATTTATGGACATTTTTAAACATTGTAGTATTTAAGTTTATTTTACGTAAACTCTGGTTTAAATATAACAACTATAATTAAGTATGATGTTGAATGTCAAAAATTTAATTAGTCCTTACTCGACAAGAAAATGATTATCAAAATGTAGTTGTTGGCTGACATAAACAAAAGAAACAACTCTGTATGCAGAACATATAAAGACACCAATACCCCTCAAGTTGGTACAGACATATGGTACATGCTTAACTTGTCATAGATAAATTAAATTGGGGTGATATTCGTAGAATGAACATCAAGTTTAGTTATATTAGG
Source organism: Hemerocallis citrina (assembly GCA_017893485.1). Lineage (NCBI taxonomy): Eukaryota > Viridiplantae > Streptophyta > Magnoliopsida > Asparagales > Asphodelaceae > Hemerocallis > Hemerocallis citrina. Next base: position 378,798,298 of record CM030358.1, on the reverse strand, counting down.
GCGATAATCGTGCACAAAATAGACTCCCAACAACCCAAGGTAGAAGCAACAAAGCAGCAATAAGAAACTAAACAGAGAAGGATGGGCATGCGATTAATTAGATAACTCAAGCTTCATTTTTCTTCAGATTCTGTAAAGACAAATGCCCAAACGGCAATGTAAGTTGAAAAGTTCGATTCACTCACACATGCAACATACCCTAGAAGGCCATACAACAAGTGTTAAGTCTGATTTGGGAAAATTAGGGTTAGGGTTTATCTCTAGCCGCTTAAAATATTATACCCTGCTTATCAGTATTGGAATATCACAAGGGCACTACCTCTAGACCAGCTTATAAAGAGATTAGACTGAGTTTAAGGTATTGGGATTTTAGCCCACTCAATCCGTTCCAATAATTAATACATAACACGTGTAAACACGTGTTGCCCCATAGAACAATATACACAATATTATCCTATTATATTGAGAATATACATATACATTCAACAATCTCCTTCTATATTCTCAATATATTAGGCTAAGCAATGTTATATTATTGGATCACAAAAATTCTAACATTATTGAATCATAAAAACATGGATCATAGACTAAATCAATTATAACTTGAATAGTTCAAATATGACTAAACCAAAATAATCAAATATTTCTAAAACCATAAATGAATAGCTCACAAAGACTAAACCAACAAAGCAAGAAATCATAATCTCAAGTCAACCAAATAATAAACTTCAAAATAAACGAAAAGTTTTAAGCTCAATCAAAATAAAGAGTCTTAAACTCAAATAAAAGTTTCTCCAAGCAATTGACAAACTATTCTTGCGAGTTCTTTTGTGTCTACTCCTCCATATCGTGCAAATCATCATTCTCAAAATCAAAGTTGACTGATTCATTTCCATTGCCTTTGCTGCCATCTGTTTTAAACATAACAAATAGAGATCTCATGAGTCGTTTCTCTTAGAGTTCAAATGAAATGTATAAGAGTATCTAGTTCAAGCTAAAGAACTTAGTACAATTCAACATAGATATGCAAAGGTACATCATAAGCATCACGATCAAGTATCTTTATCAAAATAAAGTACAAGAACTATTATAGTTTCTACACAAGAACTATACTGTATTTTATATTGGAATGATAGAACTGTTAGATCAATTATGGTTAAGTTCTGAATCATTAAGATTGGAATGAAACATAAACCCCATAAAAGAGATATATCATCAAAGTTGGAATGATATAACAACAGTTCTAAACATCGGAAACACATCGATAAATTTTCATGCTTTCATTTGGAATAAAAGATAATTTTATGTAAGTTTTGAAACATATATATCATCATCAAATTTGGAATGAAGTTATATATCAACAATAAATACATAGAACTTTTCTAATTATCTAAAGCATGTCAACTGTCAAGATTGATGCTTAAAGTTTGAACTACTCTATGGCTCTTAACTTTGGATTCTAATTTATCAAAATAACTAGGGTATTAAAACTTATCCTCAATAATTTTTAACCCCATTTTCCCCAAAGTTTTGATAATTAGATCTCTACTTAGTCCTTTTGTAAAGGCATCAGCCACATTCTTTTCTGATCGTACATCAATAAAGGCAACAGTCCCTTGTTTAATGAGATAGTTCAACTTAGCCTGTCTAAGGCTCACAACACGTCTCTTACCTTTATAGAGAGTGTTGTTAGCTACAACATTTGCAGCTTGGTTGTCACAATACAAACTAAGAGTGGTTACTCTAAACCTTCTCGAAGGAATATCTAACAATAGCTCTTTCATCCATTCCGCTTCTTCACCAGTACAAGATAGCGCAAAGAGTTCTGACTCCATAGATGAAAAGGCAAGACCAGGTTGTCTTTTAGATTTTCATGACACAGCTGCTCCTCCTAGTGTAAACACATAGCCACTAGTGGACCTACTGTCACCATTTCCTGAGTACCACGATGCATCAGAGTATCCCTCTAGTACAGAAAGATAACCAGAGTCGCACAAAGCAAACTCTTGAGTACCATTTAGGTATCCCAATAACCTCTCAAGGGCATTCCAGTGTAATTGACTAGGATTGCTAGTGAACCTGCTTAGCATGCCTATCGCAAAGGCTATGTCAGGTCTAATGTATGTCATAGCATACATGAGACTCCCAATGAGTTTAGAGTAATCTAACTGTCTCACTGTTGCACCATCGTTAGGTGTCAACTTTTTGGTATTATAAGGTGTATTAAACCTTTTGCAATTACTGTATCCCCAGTCCTTCAACACAATTTTAATATAGTGGGATTGGCTAAGGGTTATTCCTTGCCTTCTAAAGCCCACTCTCATGCACAATATGGTGTCCACAACACCTAGGTCTTTAATATTGAATTGTTTGGATAGCATAGTTTTGACTTCAATAACAGTAGAGAGGTTACTTCCAACAACTAGCAGGTCATCAACATACAAGCAAATAATGGCAATTTTATTCGATTTATCACGATAATAAAGGCATTTGTCAGAATTGCTAGATTCAAAACCTAAACTCTTTATTGTTTTATCAAAATTTTCATGCCACAGTTTTGGTGCTTGTTTTAGACCATAAAAAGATTTTATTAATTTGCAAACCTTATATTCAGAACCTTTAAGTACAAAACCTTCAGGTTGATTCATATAGATTTCTTCATTGAGATCACCATTTAGGAAAGCAGTCTTAACATCTATTTGATGAATAACAAAATTTTCAATAGATGCTATGGATAGAAGAATCCTTATTGTAGCAATGTGGCAAACAGGTGAATAAATATCAAAATAATCTACCCCACTTTGTTGAGTATAACCTTTAGCTACTAAGCGTGCTTTATACTTAGTGATATGGCTAAAAATGGGGTTAAATCAGAACCGTCCAGATGGATCACGAATCTCGAGGCACAGGGGTAGAGCGGTAATTTCACCTCCTGACAGGTCTGAAGCGGGTACTGGTTATCTTCCCCGAAAATCCACTTACCCGCGAACGGATCCACCTTAATCGGGTACGGGTTTCAACCCGCAGCTAACCCAGCTCAGAAGGGATAGAATTAGGGTTCCTGATTAATATTAATCAACGGCCCTGATTCGTGTCTATCCCTTCACCGGGATTTGGGATTAAATCCTCTATCTGATTACAGGGAATATACTCTATCAGATTACATTCCTAATCTGTTCACAGGAAGAAGATTCCATATCAGATCACAGGGATTACATTCCTAATCCGTTCCCTAAGACGCCTATAAATACCCCCCACCCATCTCCATTAAGAGGTAATCAATCTTTCACCAGTTTTTACGCTCTTTCATAATCTGCCAGATTACTGACTTGAGCGTCGGAGGGTGCGTCGCCGGGAACAACCCCGGTGTCTCGCACTTTTTGCAGGTGCACGGCGGGAACGACGATCGACGCCCGACGGAACAGGTACACAGGTCTTTCTATTCAGTTTCCCCAAGAATCCACAAGTTCTATCTGTGTGCCCCCACACCAATTTTAGCGGCAACAGATTGGCGCCGTCTGTGGGAAACTAACGAATAGAGACCTTTCCTCCTTCCGGTGAACAGGTTTTCTCCTGCCATGCCGCCTCGCAAAGTTAGATCTAGGGGCTCCAACCGAGCGCCCAACCCTGACCAGCAAGAAGTCCTTCCTGATCCCGCTCAGCAACAAGGGCAACTCCCTCCTACCGTGGAAGAGCCGCTCCAACGGAACCCTCCACATCCTGATCCAAAGGGGCCTAACCCCCAGAAACAGCCTCTTCACCAAGAGAACATCTCCATCCACACCGCCTCCAGTGCCTCCATGGCCTCCCATCATCCCCGAGCCTCTGGTCGCCACAATGCCCCTCCCAAACGCCCGGAAGATGATGACCTTCGTCGCCATCTGGATGAAAAGCGGGCTCAGGGGGAAGCCTCCCACCAGCGAGAGCAATCCCCCCGACACCGAGAGCGCAGGAGGTCCCCCGTCCGAAGAGGGAGAAAGGACTCCCCCGATCACTACCGAAGGAGGCACTCTCCAGCAGGTCGGCAGCAGCCAAGGAACAATGAGGCACCCATCACCCGTGCCGAGTTCCAGCAATTCCAAGCAATGGTACAACAGGCCCTCAACCTCCGTCAGAACCCCAATGAGCAAAGGGCCCCATCCCCTCCTCCGGTCCGGAGCCCTCGCCAACGGTCCCCTTCTCCTCGACCCGCTCCTACCAATTCCAGACGCACCCCAAGTCCTCGTCGTTCTCGAAGCTACCATCGTCGCAGCCCTCGCTCCCCCTCATACGAAGACGAGTCCCGTGGCTCGGCAGATCACCGCCGGAGAGATGACACCATGAACCGCCGCCTGAACGAGGTGGAAAAACTCTTGGGACAGATAAACCGAGAAGAAGAGCTCAGGGGTAGGACCCTACGTCCTAGCCGACCCCCGTTCTCCCGGACCATAGTAGATGCTCCTGTTCCCTTCGGTTTCAAACCTCCCCAGTTCGAGAACTACACTGGGGAGACCGATCCAGTTGACCACATCGAAAGCTTCAAGACTTTGATGCTCCTCCATCAAGCTTCCGATGCCCTCCTCTGCAAAACATTCCCTGCAACTCTGAAAGGCCCAGCTCGAGAATGGTACTCTCGCCTTGCCCCGGCGTCAATATTTTCCTTCGAACAGTTCGAAACCCTATTCATCACCCATTTCGTCAGCAGCCGAAGGGCCGAGAAGACCAGCATCTCCCTATTGCACCTCCGTCAGCAGAAGGGGGAGAAATTGAGGGACTACGTGAAGAGGTTCACAGCTGAGGCCAGAACCATCGCATCCCTCGATCAATCCGTCGCTACCGCGGCGTTCCAATCCAATATCCTCAATTCCAACCTCCGCTCCTCCCTGTTAGTGTAGGTGCCCTAGAGACAATACATTAGAGTTTTTGAAACGCTATTATGTCATTATGTTTTAGTGATTATTAAAATATAAGTTTATTATGTCTTTATTTACTGCGTTATAAATGTTAGCATAATAAATGTCCTTAGAATATGATACAAATTATATAGATTCAAATATGGGATTTGAACATGAGATTATATATGTTAAGAGTATCATATTCTTAAATGTCCCTAGTCGAGTATTATTATTATAAGGACAATAATAATACATCGAGACTAGTATGTTGATTGACTGATGACCATATCTCATTGGTCATTAGTATAGAGATGCTAAAGTCAATGCATAGGTACATGTAAGAGTACAGTGTACTGGACTGACCCACCGTGAGATTCTACATGGAAGATTATAAATAGTGTCATAAGAAATCTCACAGTGATAATGGTGTAATGATCCTTAGACCTGAAATCATTATAGTTCTACATGAGAATTAATATACTTTGATTTCATCAAAAGTTATCTTTAACCAGGTAATGATAAAGATGGTTGTTGGGTATATTATGAATCATGTGAGAGATATGAATGATCTAGATGGGATTTAACCCTCCTATTTATAGGAGTGATATTATTGGCCTCTTGTTTGAGTGAGACTATGAAATGCATGGCCATGCTCAAATATTGATTTGTTTGAATAGTCTACTCATCGATCAAGAAAATAAAGATTAAATTATGAAGAGGATGACACAAACCATGCCTCAAGTTTAATCTATAATATCAAGGTTAAAAGGATTATATTACATGGAACATTAGTCACGAAAGGTTTAATCGAATCACCGATTTATTATTATTACTTGGGTAGCAATGATGTATTACTAGATGCCGCTCATTGTTTATAATTTTATTGAATAATAAAATTATTGCCAACGTAATAATAACCTACAGGGTCACACACAAGAACGCTTGAAGGAGACTTAATTTAAATTATGAATTTAAATTAAATAGTAATTCGATTTTATTTATAATATTAATTAAGTGAGACTTAATTAATTAATTAAATAGAATTTCAAATTTACTAATTATTAGAATTAGAATTATATTAGAATATTAATTAAGTTTGACTTAATTAATTATTTAATTAAGAATTCTAATTTTAATAAAAGCCCAATGGGATTGGGCTTTAGAAAACAGATTTTTCTCTCTATATAAACATCTTAAACTCTCAAAATTAGGGTTAGAGGTTCAAGAGAAAAACCCTAGCCGTTTGAGAGATGAAGATGGAGATAGAGAGAAGTTGGTTTTTCGGATGCTAGTACATCGCTCCTTCAAAGATCAAGCGTTCGTGTGGATACCGGTAGAGCGTAGATTGCGAGAGCGGGATGCGTGGTGATTCAAGAAGCTTGGACCTCTTTAATTCTCCCTTATTAAATGTTAAAGCTTCTTAAGGTATTTATTCTTAATCTCCGAATTAAATCTTGTGTTTTCGCATGGATCCTGCGGAGGGTTTCGATTTTTTATTTATTTTTCACGCTTATTCCGCTGCGTTTATGTGCTCGAAACCCTTCAATGGTATCAGAGCTACTTGCGAAAACGTTTTAATTCGTTTATTTGTTACAGTTTTGATATATATATGAGCATGCTTTGTGATTGTCAGTGTATGATGCGCTAAGTTTTGATATATATGCATAAACTGTAAGTTAATGATGATTGGGATGATCATATGATGATCTTATAATCTGTATGTATACTGATATGTATATGATTTATGTTTGTTCTAATTACGAGAATCGTATTCGATATGGATTCTGAAACGGCTGCTGCAGATTTGCTGAAATCTACTTCTAGTGTCCGATTTTTGCAAATGAGTACCTTTTTGGAAAGGGAAACGAGCGTCTGAACAAAACTGATAGCTTAAGCTATCCCCGACTCGTCTGTAAGGCGTTTGACGCCGTTTAGGGCCTGAAATATGCAATTTTATGTTTTCAGATTTAATTTCAATTTTCTGACTTATGCCTTATATGATTTTTATGATTGGATCATGATGAAATATGATATGGTATAACATGATTAGATAATATATGATATTATTTGAATATTATATATTTGTTCTTATTGCGTAGATTGTATACGATACGGTTTCTGCAAAGATTAGCAGATTTGGTGAAATCTATGTCCAGTGTCCGATTTTTGCAAATAAAATATGTTTTCTGACTGGAATCAGGTCACTGAGCAATACTGAATTTGTCACCGACGCGGATATAAGGCGTTTGACGCCGTTTAGAACCTGAAAACTGCGATTTACTGTTTTCAGAATTTTGATTGCAATTTTCTGATTTTATCCTATTTAATTTTTGTGATTGGATCATGACAAATATGATGTGGTATGATGACATAATAAAATATGAGATATTCTTAATTGTTATATGAGCATGGTGTATGGTTATGGCCTTAAGACCCATAGGTTAGTGGTTTTGATTTATGGTTTGGTTTCTAAATACGACTTGCATGTCGTCTTCAATTTCTTGTAATTTATATTCTCGAATGTAACTCGAGTTCCTCTTGTAAGTTCATAAGAATATTTTTTTTTCCATTATTCAATGTAATGATCAATGAAGACATGGAAGCAAGGAGGCAAACCAATGAGCATTCCAAAGAAGGAGATACAAGATGAAGATGAAGAAGATAAAGACATGTAATAGTGTAGTATTTTAAACCACCCATAGATTGACCTTGATTTTTCCATTAGCTTGGAAAGATCATATAGGATGGGCCATAACCAAACACGTTTACTTTATGCACTTTACATATGTATGAATGTATGTGATACAATGTATGTGTAGAGATAATGATGCATGCTTAATTAGATTAAGATGTATGTATTAGATACGACACCCATGCCATGCATGCTTAACAAGATAAAATCTGTAACGATTTAAGATGAATTTTAAACAAACGATCATGAGATTCTTGTGTTTATGAAACACGGTAATTAAATGTGGATTTTCATTGTTCACGATTGAATGATTTTGTCAACAACCGATTACGAATCTGTTAGAAAGGGGGTGTCCATAATGCCGTCTGTGCGTTAACCTCTGATCTGGAAATCATTCATTCAACGAATTTTGATTTGAAATATTTAGTTCAAGGAAAAATTGAGAATCTCTTTATGATGGGATCATGATCGTTTATAAGTAAACCCCTTATCAAAATATTAAGTTAACTAGATGCTTTCCAATGAATTAACACTCATCAAGGCCTAGATCATAAGGGGTGTGTTTGCCAAAGTAGAGCACTCTTTTTAATCGTGGTTAGGTGCGAAAGAGTAAATGTGATACTCGTCATGTTAATCATTGGGTCTAACTTAACTAAGTCGTCGCAATAGGATTGCGAACTTAGAAGCATAGAGTTTGGCGAAAATTTTATTAGATAAATTAGAACAATGGTTGTTCACCAAACTATCCAAGAGTTATATACGTGATATAATTGACAAATGTTGTCTACCTAAATAGTTGTGTTTTGGGAGTTTCGGCCAACGCTGACTCAAGACATGATGAAATATGGATCTTGGCTCACTAGAAAGATATATAATAAATGCTTTCCGAATTAATAGTAAGGGCTATTAATTTGATCAAAATAGTGGGAGGTATATTAGATGAATGTACCATAATCACTTGAACATAATAATTAATAGATGCAATCTAGTTCATTTTATGCAATTTAATATTGTAGATATCAAATGATAAAACACAAACAACTTCTCTATGCGATCAGTCCTTGAGAAGGACAATATGACAAGAACTAACTTCCTTGTCTGACATAGGAACTTGAGGATCGTCCTCATGTAATGCAAAAGCTCTATGTCATTCATATCCCTCCCCTACTCCTTTGGATGAGAATGTAACATATGCTGAATAATATGCTTATTTGAAGCAAATTAATGATGCGACTGATGTTTCATGTCTCATGCTTGTAAGTGCTAAGCTTTAGAAGCAACATGAGCATATGGATGCATATGAGATGATAGAGTACCTTCAAAAGATGTTTTGAGGGATTGTTTATCAAGAAAGATTTGACAATAACTAAGCACTCTATAATTATAAGAAGGGAGAGTGAGATTCGGTTGGACCACATGTTTGAAAGATGATGAGTTATATTGAAATCTTTGAACAATAACTATTCTCATTATGTTATGAACAGTAAGATGAATGAGATAGACTAGAACACCCACTTAGGTGTTGCTAAAGAGGCGATTGTCGCTTCTGTGGAAAACCGAGACACTGGAAGTTGAACTGTCATATTTTATTGGAAGATATGAAAAATGAAGAAGACCGATAAGGGTCAAGCTTCAAGTATCGAGTTTAATTTGGAGCAAAGGTTGTTGCTCTGGTTAGATGAACTCGTTACTTAATTTGCCCACAAGGCAAATTTTAGAACTTGATAATTGTTCTTACGTGCCTACAATAAGTAGAGACATTATATGATTTCTTGTTTGGACAAGAAAGGTTTTTTCATTTTAATTAAATAACAATAGTTGTTCATTCTATTTCGATGATAAAACTTATAATGTTGCACAATTAGTTAATAATTTAGACGTTCTAAAATGACTCAAATTAAATATATCTCTGGCTTTATTGCATATGCCATTTAAATAAGAAGCGCATATCCAAATTTCATTAAGATGAACTAAGGATAAGTTTGATTTTGAATCATACGATGTTGCTAACCTTGTTTACTTGGAACGATGAATGATGCCCCTTTTATTGTATACGTAAAAGGGCTACCGAACGATTAGAATAATACATAATAATGTATGTGGTCTCATGCGTTCGATGGCAAGAGGTGGCTATTACTACTTCATTAAATTCACTGATGATTTCAGTAGGTATGGATTTGTGTAACTTTTGAAGAACAAATCTGAATCTTTTGAAAAGTTCAAAGAATAAAGAATGAAGTAGAAAAGCAACTAGGCGAAAATATAAAAGCTCTAAGATTTGATCAAAGAGATTAGTAATTAAGCCTTGGATTTTAAAGAGTGTGGTATTGTATCACAACTAACTCCACTTGGAACACCACAATGACATGGTGTGTCAAGAGGAGAAATCGCACCTTGTTGGACATGGTACGATTGATGACGAGTCATGCTAATCTTCCAATAAATTTATGAGGTTATACCTTGGAAACGGCTGCATATACACTTAACCGTGTTCATACTAAATTGGTTCAAAAGACACCATATGAGATATGGACTGAGAAACGTCAAAGCATGTCTTTTATGAAAGTATGGAGATGTGAAGCGTTTGTGAAACGTCTGATCTCTGATAAGCTTGGACCATAATCAGATAAGTGTTATTTTGTGGGGTACCCAAAGGAAACTAAGGGACATTACTTCTATAATCCTACAGAGAACAAAGTGGTTGTTTCTCGAACTGCTGTGTTTCTAGAACGAGAACTGGTCTCCAAAAGAAATAGTGGGAGGAAAATAGATCTCGATGAAACTCGAGAACCATAAGATAACGTTGAACCAGAAGTGGAACATGAGCAGGATATTCAAATTAATGATGATGGTAATATTGCTCAAGAAACACAGGTTGTCCGTAGATCTAGTAGGATTCACCATGAGTTTGAGAGATATTATGGATTTCTCTTAACTCGTAATGGTGATTTGATGCTCATAGATTAAGATGAGCCCCTCACCTACAAGGATGCTATGAACAGTCCAGACTCTAAGAGATGGCTTGAAGCCATGAAATCTGAAATGGATTCCATGTATGATAACCAAGTATGGACTTTGGTTGATCCACCTTAAAGGGTAAAACCTAAAAGGTACAAATGGGTTTTTTAGAAGAAAAACCGACATGGAAGGTAATGTACAGACCTATAAAGCTAGTCTGGTTAAAATAAAGGTTTCAAACAAATTCATGGTATTGACTATGATGAAACTTTTTCCACCAGTGCCAATGGTCAAATCCATTAGATTTTGCTTGCAATAGCGGCTTATTATGACTATGAAATCTGGCAGATGGATGTCAAGATAGCCTTCCTTAATGGAAGCCTTGATAAGGATGTGTACGTGACACAGCCTGAAGGTTTGTCAATCCAAAGGATGCTAGAAAGATATGTGAGCTGCATTGATCCATTTATGGACTTAAGCGGGCCTCAAGAAGATGGAATGTTCACTTTGATGAGACAGTCAAAGAGTTTGGCTTTATTCAAAATGAAGATGAACCGTGTGTTTACAAGAAGGTTAGTGGGAGCCATATGGCATTCCTAGTATTTTATGTTGATGATATAGGAATGACATTTCTTCTCTACAGACTGTTAAGACTTGGTTGAGAAATAGTTTGTCTATATAGGACTTAGATGATGCGACCCACATATTAGGGATCAGAATCTATTGAGATAGATCAGGAAGATTGATCGATCTAATTCAGAGTACATACATTGATAAAGTTCTGCATCATTTTAGGATGCAAGATACTAAAGGGGATTCGTCCCCATGTCTCATGAGATATCGATCTCAAGTGAAAAAAATTGTTTTCAATCATTAGATGATACGGATCACATGAGTAAGATTTGGATCTATCATGTGTACAATGAAATGTACTTGTCCTGATGTGTCGTATTCTTTTAGCATGACGAACAGATACCAGTCTAATCCATGTGAAGGTCACTGTACAGCGGTCAAGAATATTCTTAAGTACAAGACTAAAGAACATTCTTGGTGTATGGAGAAAATGAGAAACTAGTAGTAAAATGTTACACTGGTACTAGTTTTAGATAGACAAGGACAATGTAATGTCTAAGTTTGGTTTTGTGTTTTTGTCCAAATAGAGATGCTATAAGTTGGAATGGTTCACAACAAGAGATAGTACATGATTCTACAATGAATATATGTAAAGTGCATATAAATGATAATTTTGCAGACCCACGGACAAAAGCCTTTATCGCAGTAAAAGCTTTAATGTCACACTAGTCCAATGGGTATTGGATACATGATGATTGGCTCTAGTGCAAGTGGGAGATTGTTAGTGTAGGTGCCCTAGAGACAATACATTAGAGTTTTTGAAACGCTATTATGTCATTATGTTTTAGTGATTATTAAAATATAAGTTTATTATGTCTTTATTTACTGCGTTATAAATGTTAGCATAATAAATGTCCTTAGAATATGATACAAATTATATAGATTCAAATATGGGATTTGAACATGAGATTATATATGTTAAGAGTATCATATTCTTAAATGTCCCTAGTCGAGTATTATTATTATAAGGACAATAATAATACATCGAGACTAGTATGTTGATTGACTGATGACCATATCTCATTGGTCATTAGTATAGAGATGCTAAAGTCAATGCATAGGTACATGTAAGAGTACAGTGTACTGGACTGACCCACCGTGAGATTCTACATGGAAGATTATAAATAGTGTCATAAGAAATCTCACAGTGATAATGGTGTAATGATCCTTAGACCTGAAATCATTATAGTTCTACATGAGAATTAATATACTTTGATTTCATCAAAAGTTATCTTTAACCGGGTAATGATAAAGATGGTTGTTGGGTATATTATGAATCATGTGAGAGATATGAATGATCTAGATGGGATTTAACCCTCCTATTTATAGGAGTGATATTATTGGCCTCTTGTTTGAGTGAGACTATGAAATGCATGGCCATGCTCAAATATTGATTTGTTTGAATAGTCTACTCATCGATCAAGAAAATAAAGATTAAATTATGAAGAGGATGACACAAACCATGCCTCAAGTTTAATCTATAATATCAAGGTTAAAAGGATTATATTACATGGAACATTAGTCACGAAAGGTTTAATCGAATCACCGATTTATTATTATTACTTGGGTAGCAATGATGTATTACTAGATGCCGCTCATTGTTTATAATTTTATTGAATAATAAAATTATTGCCAACGTAATAATAACCTACAGGGTCACACACAAGAACGCTTGAAGGAGACTTAATTTAAATTATGAATTTAAATTAAATAGTAATTCGATTTTATTTATAATATTAATTAAGTGAGACTTAATTAATTAATTAAATAGAATTTCAAATTTACTAATTATTAGAATTAGAATTATATTAGAATATTAATTAAGTTTGACTTAATTAATTATTTAATTAAGAATTCTAATTTTAATAAAAGCCCAATGGGATTGGGCTTTAGAAAACAGATTTTTCTCTCTATATAAACATCTTAAACTCTCAAAATTAGGGTTAGAGGTTCAAGAGAAAAACCCTAGCCGTTTGAGAGATGAAGATGGAGATAGAGAGAAGTTGGTTTTTCGGATGCTAGTACATCGCTCCTTCAAAGATCAAGCGTTCGTGTGGATACCGGTAGAGCGTAGATTGCGAGAGCGGGATGCGTGGTGATTCAAGAAGCTTGGACCTCTTTAATTCTCCCTTATTAAATGTTAAAGCTTCTTAAGGTATTTATTCTTAATCTCCGAATTAAATCTTGTGTTTTCGCATGGATCCTGCGGAGGGTTTCGATTTTTTATTTATTTTTCACGCTTATTCCGCTGCGTTTATGTGCTCGAAACCCTTCACTCCCTTGCCAAGAAACCGCCGCACGACTTTTCTGACCTCCTCCTCCGCACTGAAAAATACATCCGAGCTGAGGAGGCCGAGGAACAGCCCAACTGGGAAGGAACCGCCTCCGGGTCTAAGAGGAAGGGAACGGAGGAAGAGGGACCAAAAAAGTTTCAGAAGGATAATGCTGGCCAGCGCCGACCTCCCCCTAGATTTGAAAAGTTTACTCCCCTCACCACAAACATCTCCGCCATTTTCATGGAAGTCGAAAAAGAAGGGGTCTTACCCCCAGCTCCAAAGATGAACACCCCTGCCAAAAGAAGGGATAGAGAGAAATGGTGCCGCTATCACCGGGACCATGGGCACGACACTAACGATTGCCGAGCGCTAAGAAACGAGATCGAGGCCCTTATCCAGAGGGGGCAGTTGGCAAAATTCGTGAGAAAGGACCAAGCCGAGCTTCCTCCCCAGCCCCGGGGGGCTAAGAAACGTCCAGAGCGAGAAGAGACGCCAGAGTTTGAGGAAGAACGAGTCCTCCACCTCATCCACGGGGGTCCAATGGGGGGCTCCTCGAACTCTTCTCGGAAAGCTTTTATTAGAGAAGTGAACTCTGTCCGAGCCACCCCTCCTCCCAAAGGCCTCGGAGTGCCCGTCACCTTTTCTGACGAAGATCTCGAGGGAGTTCGCACCCCTCATTGTGACGCACTTGTCATCAGCCTTCACATGGCCAATTTCAAAGTCGAAAGGATCTTAGTAGATAACGGTTCCTCCGTAAACATCCTGTTCCTCGATGCTTTTAAGGGGCTGAAGCTCCCCCGAGACAGACTCAAGCCCGCCGGGTATACGCTCCATGGGTTCACGGGAGTGCCGGTGACGATCGAAGGGGTGATTACCCTCGATGTCACAGCAGGCAAAACTCCTACTACCCGCACGGAGTCAATGGATTTCATGGTCGTAGATGTCCTAGCGGCCTACAACGTCATTTTGGGTCGGCCCGGCCTAGCCGCCCTTGAAGCCGTCCCTTCTGCCTATCATCTCAAAATGAAATTCCCCACTCGGGCTGGGGTGGGAGAGGTAAGGGGCAACCAGGAGCAGGCCCGCAAGTGTTATATGACTTCCACCCTCGGACCTGTCCTCTCCTTAGAAACACTCGAGATCCCACAAGATGCTGCTCGGCCAACTTCCGAGCCGGTAGACGAGTTGGAAGAGGTACTCTTCTCAGAGCAGGAGCCGACCCGCAGGTTCTTTGTCAGCAAAACCCTCCCATCCGCACTATACGCGGATATTGTAGAATGCATCCGAGCCAACCAAGACCTCTTCGCATGGACAGCTGCAGACATGCCCGGTATCTCCGAAGAACTCTTGGTCCACCGCCTCAGTGTTGATCCGGGGTCCAAACCGGTCCAGCAGAAGAGGCGCAAGTTCGCTCCCGAGCGTCAGCTCGCTATCAAAGAAGAGGTGGACAAATTGTTGAAGGCCCGGTTCATACAGGAAGTAAATTATCCTGAGTGGTTGTCAAACGTAGTGATGGTGAAAAAGTCCAACGGAACATGGAGAATCTGTATTGATTTCACTGACCTCAACAAGGCCTGCCCTAAGGACCCCTTCCCTCTGCCGAGCATCGACACTCTGATTGACGCAACCTCGGGACACGAGCTCCTCAGCTTCATGGACGCTTTCTCGGGTTACAATCAGATAAGGATGTTCCCCCCGGATATTCCGAAGACATCTTTTGTGACCGACCAAGGGCTCTACTGCTACAGAGTCATGCCTTTCGGCCTAAAGAATGCCGGGGCAACATACCAGCGCCTTGTTAACAAGGTATTTCAGGCACAGATTGGTCGAAACATGGAAGTGTACGTGGACGACATGCTTGTGAAAAGCATCCGAGGCGTTGATCATGTGGATGACCTTCAAGAAGCGTTTGATGTTTTAAGAAAGCACAATATGAGACTCAACCCGAACAAGTGTGCGTTCGGCGTCTCATCAGGGAAGTTCCTCGGCTTCATGGTTAGCCAACGAGGAATAGAGGCAAATCCGGAGAAGATCAAGGCCATACTGGACATGGCCCCACCTAGAAACGTCAAAGAAGTTCAGAGATTGACTGGTCGATTAGCCGCCATTGGGCGCTTTCTGTCGAAGTCTGGGGAGAAGTGCCTCCCGTTCTTCAAAGCCCTCAGGGGGGCTAAGGGATTCGAGTGGGGGCAGCAACAACAAGATTCCTTTGACCAGCTTAAGGCTTACCTCGTCAATCCACCTCTTCTCAGCAAACCCATACCAGGCGAACCACTCTACCTCTACTTGGCAGCCTCCGAACAGACGCTTAGTGCGGTCCTGGTCAGAGAAGAAGAAAGAACTCAGAAGCCCATTTACTACGTCAGCAAAGTGCTCCGGGACGCCGAGCTCCGGTACCCGAAAATTGAGAAAATAGCCTACGCCCTGATAATGGCCGCGAGAAAGCTTCGGCCATACTTTCAATCTCATTCGATGGTCGTTCTTACCGACCAGCCGCTGAAACAGATCCTTCACAAGCCAGAGACTTCCGGCCGCCTCGTGAAATGGTCGATCGAGCTGAGCCAACATGATATTACTTATCAGCCTCGGACCGCAATCAAGGCACAGGCGCTTGCCGAGTTCATAGTTGAAACAACAATCCCCGACTCCGAACAAACAATGAAGGGACCACCTGTCTGGTCGGTTTACGTCGATGGATCCTCTTGCAACGAGGGGAGCGGGGCAGGAGTCATCCTCGCGGGCCCAGACGACTTTGTCCTCCAATACTCCCTCCGGATAAACTTCAAAGCCTCGAATAACGAAGCTGAATACGAGGCACTCATAGCCGGCCTTGGGATGGCCCGAAACGCAGGGGCACGACGCCTGCAGATCTTCAGCGACTCTCAGTTGGTCGTCAACCAAGTCCTCGGCGAATATGAAGCCCGCGATGACAGGATGGTAAAGTACTTGGCTAAAGTAAAGAGCCTCATGGCGCTCTTCGAGGAGGCCCTCATCCGAAGAATCCCCAGAGAAGAAAATGCCCAGGCCGACGCCCTATCCAAATTAGCTTCCTCATCCCTGCAAGGCCTCGAACAAACTGTTCTGATAGAAGTCCTCCTCAAGCCAAGCATAGAGGACGAGGCTGTCAACTCCGTCGAAACACTGCCACTCCCCCTCGAGGACAATTGGATGAAGCCCCTCGTCGAGTTTTTAAGAGACGGACTCCTCCAAAGGGATCCGAAGGAAGCCCGAAAGATAAGGACCCGAGCCGAGCGTTACCTATTGGTCGAAGGCGTTCTGTATAAGCGCTCCTTCACCCAGGTGGATGGTCGACCCTACCTAAGATGCCTCTCCCCCGGACAAGCCGACTACGCCCTACAAGAGCTCCATGAGGGCATCGGCGGAGCCCACTCCGGCTCCAGAGCCTTGGCGCGCAAAGTGTTAAACTACGGGTATTACTGGCCCACTCTCCTACGGGACGCCGAACAACACGTTCGACAATGCACCTCCTGCCAGAAGTATTCCGACATCCGACGCCTTCCACAGGCGCCACTCTCCTCCCTATCAAGTCCGATCCCCTTCGCGATGTGGGGAATGGATCTACTGGGGCCATTTCCACCGGCCCCCGGACAGTTGAAGTTCCTAGTCGTGGCAGTCGACTATTTCTCGAAGTGGATAGAAGCCGAGCCCCTTGCTACAATTACCGAACATAGGGTTATTCAATTCTTCTGGAAAAATGTAATCTGCCGATTCGGTGTTCCTCGGGTCATAGTTACAGATAACGGTACGCAGTTCGCTGGAGCTGCCTTCCGAGCCTTATGTGAAGACCTAGCCATACAACACCGCTTCTCCTCCGTCTCTCATCCCCAGTCAAATGGCCAAGCCGAGAATGCCAACCGACAGATCCTCTCCGGCATCAAGAAGAGACTCGACAAGTGCTCCAAGGGATTGTGGGTCGATCAGCTGCCCAATGTGCTGTGGAATTACCGAACCACGAAGCGGACCCCGACAGGCGAGAGTCCGTTCAATCTCACCTATGGGTCCGAGGCCCTCATCCCACTAGAAGTTGGGATACCCTCTCCTCGTTTGATAGCTTTTGAAGAAGAACAGAATGCCAGGGAGCTCAGAACGAGTCTGGACTTGATAGACGAAATCCGGGAAAGAGCAGCCATACGGCAACAAAGTTACCGGAGAAGAATCGAACTCGCCTACAACAAACGGGTCCGCCCAACCGACCTGAAAGAAGGGGATCTGGTCCTCCGAAAATTGGCGATCTCGTTCCCCGGACAGAAAAGCAAACTGGCCCCAAATTGGGAGGGACCATACAAAGTCTCCAAAGTGATCCGCCCCGGAGCATACAAGCTAGAAGATCTTGAGGGCAGAGAAATTCCCAGGACTTGGAACGCCGACCATCTTTTGAAATACCAAGAGAAGGCAGCCATGCCTATCTAAGTAACTCGAGATGTCGGACCACTCCTCTTCTGCTGCTAGTAATTTTTCCTTTGTTCTTTTTTCATTGTAATAACGGCTAGCAACTTTAGAAGCAGCCGACCATTAGATATTAATAAATAAAGTTTTTCATATTTTTGGTACTATCGCATACCTCAGCCTTAAATTTTCTAACTACACGATGGTTCGGAGTCCAGCACTCGGCTCGACTCTTCCTCCTCGGCACGTCTAAAGACGAGCCGGGGGTAGATCGCCGTTCGAAATTGCTCCTGCAGCCGTTGAATGGATCGGAGTCCAACACTTGGCTCGACTTTGCTTCGCAAGTCCGCTCCTAAGCGGACTAGAAGCAGCTCGCCATTCGAAACTGCTCCTGCATCTCTTAAATTACCCACACGATGGTTCGGAGTCCAGCACTCGGCTCGACTCTTCCTCCTCGGCACGTCTAAAGACGAGCCGGGGGTAGATCGCCGTTCAAAATTGCTCCTGCAGCCGTTGAATGGATCGGAGTCCAACACTTGGCTCGACTTTGCTTCGCAAGTCCGCTCCTAAGCGGACTAGAAGCAGCTCGCCATTCGAAACTGCTCCTGCATCCCTTAAATTACCCACACGATGTTTCGGAGTCCAGCACTCGGCTCGACTCTTCCTCCTCGGCACGTCTATAGACGAGCCGGGGGTAGATCGCCGTTCGAAATTGCTCCTGCAGCCGTTGAATGGATCGGAGTCCAACACTTGGCTCGACTTTGCTTCGCAAGTTCGCTCCTAAGCGGACTAGAAGCAGCTCGCCATTCGAAACTGCTCCCGCATCCCCCAAACTAAACTAATCTAACGATCGGATCTCTCCGACGACGTGACCCTACCTTTCCGACTCACCCTCGGTCGGAACAGGATCAGGGACAAAACACAGCCCTCGCGCGCCGAGCCGAGGTACCGGGTTACCGACCCTCGTATATGGCAAAAAATCACTCCGAGGCGAAGCCACCGTCAGATCGCCTCAGAAAGTGCGCTAGGGCATGATGAGCGGATCTCATTCAGCCACGTGTCCGCAAAATGACAAGATAGTGTTTTCTTGGAAAGTGGACCCGCCTCAAGATCCGTGCAAACATCAGACGCTCCTGATCGAGCCACGTGGGCGCAGCCGAGAAGCAACTACGCCTCAACAGCCACACCGAGCCTATGGCTCATAAACGCAGCGAAAAAGGAAAATTCGAGGATGAGGAGTTCGGCGAAGCGAACACCATCCTCGTGGTTCGTCTTAAGCCTACTCTAGCTGACAACCATAGCACAGATAAGAAGACAGCCAAGGACAATTCGGATAAAACAACTCCAATTCCGTTAATGAGTTGGATAAAAGTTACAAAGCGGATTACAACAAGCAAAAACTTGCAAGTAGGATTAAAACACAGGGACACGACCAGCCCGTTACTTCCGAGGAAGGGGAATACTCCGTTTTAGAGACACTTTGGGTCGACGCTTCTTGACCTCCGAGCTCGATTCCAGGCCGACGAACCGGGACGCCTCCTCACCACTAGCCCTGACGGTCGCTCCTACCGAAGCACCGCTTGAAGACACCGCCACACCGCTTTGGGCATCGGCGGCTGACCTGCCTACGAGGGGAGTTCGGCTCGCCGCTTGATAGAACGTGATTCCTCACTCGATTTCCTCGCGGGTGCACGAGGTGCTCCGGACGTTGGCCCTCACCGGCTGAGGCTTGAGCCGGGCGACTTCTTCCTCCAGCTCGACGATGCGATCTTTCAAAGTGTCATCCTTTACTATCACCTTAAACCGAGGGAGTTTCGCCGAGCCGGGGTATTCGGCGCTGTCAGAGATAACGCGACGCAAGTGGGTCACTTCGATGCTCTTGTCGACAGTCACCCTCTGCAACTCTTCCACCTTCTTCGCCAAGCCGTCCCGTTCGGCTGAAATCCGAGCCAGTTCCTCTTCTCTAGTGGATAGCTCGGCCTCGACTATTCGCAGGTGGTATAGTTCAGCTAAAGCATCGCTATGCCTCATCTCCAAGTTATGAAGTATTTTCCTCGTCAAGTGAACCTCACCCTCGAGACGATCCTCCCGAGATCGTTTAAACAGCTCGGCTCGGCGCTATTCGGCCAAAGTATTACAAGCCGGCTCGGCAATCTGAAATAAAAAAGAGGGCATTGGATACTTTTCATTCATTACCGAGCCAAACACTTAGACAAATTCCGGAGTCAAAATACTTTTCATTCAAAGGCGGTGGCCAGTCCGCAAAAGGCGTTACAACGATCAAAAAAAAAAAAAACTACAATGACTGAGGGGATCAAGGGTCCACCTTCGTCGCCACGTCTGCCACGGGTGCCTCGACGGAGGGTCCATTGACCTGGCCGTCTCCCACAGTCTCTCCGTCCCGTCCTTCCTCGCCTTCGCCTTCGGCCTCGTCCTCTTCGCCTTGCTCCCCTTTGTCGTCCGAGGTCGGCGTTGGAAACAATTGATAGCCGACCCGCTCGAAGCCGGGGATGCGCTCCTGAACGTGGTCGAGGGCCAATTGGTAGGACTTCTCCATATTTTCCGCCATGTGCTTCTTCGCCTCTTCCTCGACCTCCTTCTCCACCTCGGCTCGGATCTTCGTCGCCAGAGCCTCCTTCTCCGCTCTCTCCTCGGCCAAAGACTTCAGCGCCGCAGCTAAGTCCTCGGCAGCCTTGGCGGCCTTGGCAGACTCCGCATCGAGCCGCTCCTTGGCCTTCTCCAAATCCGACCCGAGATCCGCGACCCGGACTTCCAAGGCCTCAGCCCTCCTCTGCTCGGCCTCAAGCTCTTTGACTGCCCTGACCTTCGCCAGCCTGTCCTTGTCGCTGGCGGACTTCAGCTCCTTCTCCTGCGCGGCAAACGTCTCGA
Organism: Hemerocallis citrina; assembly: GCA_017893485.1. Taxonomy (NCBI): domain Eukaryota; kingdom Viridiplantae; phylum Streptophyta; class Magnoliopsida; order Asparagales; family Asphodelaceae; genus Hemerocallis; species Hemerocallis citrina. The sequence continues at coordinate 378,777,572 of CM030358.1, read as the reverse complement.
GGAGGTGGCCGAAGTGGCAAGTGGCCTACAGAGATAACAATCAGTAAAACACATGCCGAGTTGCAGACTTAGAGAAATTGGCCATACACTTACCGAAACGAGTGACCGGGCGATTTCGAAGGTGTCGTCACCGACCGTCCCCGCCTTCAGCGCCGCGACATCCTTCGGGGTCGCCAAGTGTTTGACGACCTGCACTGACATCTGCGAATTGCCGAGGAACCCATCATGGTTCTTCACTCGCCAATTCGGCACGAACAGCTGCTTGTGCTGCTCTGTCAGAATCTCTTCGGCGGCCTGGGTTAGGGGCGGTGCCTCGATCGACAACGCCGCGTTCACATCAAAGACTCCCTCGATCACGCCAGGGACCGAAGAAGACGGGGGCTCCTCGGCGACGACCACCTCTGAGGGCGCCCCCACGGTCGGAAGAGGCGGAGGGATGCTCGAGACAACGGTGGGTGCCGGGGTCGACGAAACAGTCGCAGCCGCCCTCTTCCTCTTCTTCCCCCCGGCCAGCTTAGACCTGTCCGCCATCATGGAGTTGAAGTCGATCTTCATTCCTTCTGCAACGAGTCAAAAAAAAGAGAGGGGGGGGGGACGAGTTAGCAGGCCGAACCAAAAACTTAGAAGAAAAAAAACAAAACGAGATGTCAGGAGCATACTCGGGTTGATGGGGCTTAGGCCGCACCCGAACAACACCTCCTCTGTCAAATCCCTCCAACTCAGTATCGGAAGGGCCATTATCCTCCTCGCCACCTCTTCCTCGGCATCAGACAAAACAGGGTCGGCACGTGCGAAATTCGGCACCTCCACCTTCCAACGGGTCGGGATGGGTCGGATCGCCTCACCCCTCACTATAAAAAACTTTTCCTTCCAACCCTTAATCGAGTCAGGGTTTTCTACAATCTTGACTCCCTTCCTCGGCCCCAAGTAGTATCGGTACTCCGTCTTGTGCTGACGGTTCACTCGATACATCCCTCGGAAGACCGTGAGATCTGGCTGCACCTCGGCTCGGTAGCACTGAAGCATAAAGGCGTTCACGTGGCGCCATGTGTTCGGCATGAACTGGGTTGGCGCGAGGCAATACCAGCCGAGGATCTCGAGGATGAATGGGTGCAGAGGGAAACGCAACCCGGCATGAAAGGAGTCGACGTCGAACATGTACATGTCCGAAGACGGCAACTTAGAATTCGCTCGTATCCCAGGACCCGGAAGAATTAGTTTGTACTCCGGAGGGATAGCGAAAGCCCTTCTAACCCGGAGCAGGTCCTCCTCGGATACCAAAGTGATGAGCTCATCCGCTTCGGTGGCAATTTCCGGATTGGGCTCTTCGACGATCTTGGACTTCCCATAGATCGCCTTCTCTAGCAAGTCCCCCTGATATTGCCGGACCCCCGAGTGACCGGACAGGACGGAAGGATACCGTCCTATCTCGCCTGCCTGCTTCGGATTTTCCACAATCACCTCCACAATGGGGGATTGGGTCTCGACCCTCCTCTTCTACTTCCCTTTCTTCGTCTCGACTACAGAAGGTTCGGCGGCTTGCTTACCCTTCCTCCTAATCTCCAACCTCCTCCTCTCCTCGGCACTCTCGTCGCCCGAAGACGAAGCCCCACTTCCCGAATCTACTCGAGACATCTCTAGGAAAATTATTCAGACCAAGTAAACTGACCTTTTGAAGTGACGTCTACGGTCGGAAGTACTCTCGCCTGAAATCGCCTGGCCCACACGACAGCTAACGGAAACGCCTTGGGGAGGAAATCACCGCTAGCAGAGCGCTTAGAGAACTAAAGTAAAAAACTTAAGGTAAAAGTGAGAAGTGAGCTTTGAGAGTGAGAGTGAGCACTTTTAACCCCTCCAAGTTGGGCCTCCTTGGGAAACGCAAAAAGCCCAATAAGAAGCCAAAGCGACAGGCGGAAGCGGAAAAAATACGGAGCCTACTCAGAGCAAGAGACCCTCAAAAATGCCAAGTCAACGTCTCGGCCACGTACCAGAAACCCATGGGACGCCCCGGCTACACAACTTTGTGCCTCGGCCAGTCAACTTCGATGCGCCGAACCGAGGTACCGGGGTACCGACCCTCGTATATGGCAAAAAATCGTTCCGAGGCGAAGTCACCGTCGGATCTCCTTAAAACTCGCGACGAAATCTGATGGACGGTTCAGATCGTGCCACGCCCACAAAACGACAAGATAGCGTTTTCTCGTGATCTGAACCCCATCCTCGAGATTCGCGTCAAGATGGACCGTCCAGATCCAGCCACGCGTCCCTCTTTGCTGCCTGCCATCGGTTCGCCCAGCCGAGCTACCGAACAGCTCAGCCGAGCCACCGAGCCACTAAGTGCCGAGGAGGCGACCCCTCAGGGAAGCACCTCCAAAATACTCAACTTTGTACCTCGGCCTGTCAACTTCGATGCGCCGAGCCGAGATACCGGGGTACCGACCCTCGTATATGGCAAAAAATCGTTCCGAGGCGAAGTCACCGTCGGATCTCCTTAAAACTCGCGACGAAATCTGATGGACGGTTCAGATCGTGCCACGCCCACAAAACGACAAGATAGCGTTTTCTCGTGATCTGAACCCCATCCTCGAGATTCGCATCAAGATGGACCGTCCAGATCCAGCCACGCGTCCCTCTTTGCTGCCTGCCATCGGTTCGCCCAGCCGAGCTACCGAACAGCTCAGCCGAGCCACCGAGCCACTAAGTGCCGAGGAGGCGACCCCTCAGGAAAGGACCTCCAAAACACACAACTTTGTGCCTCGGCCAGTCATGATGGACAGTCCAGATTTGGCCACGTCCACTAAACGACAAGATAACGTTTTTTGGGGATCCACGCTGAGATGGACGGCTCAGATGATGCCACGTACCTCGGAACCGTCGAGCCATCCGAGCCGAAGCACCGAGCCATACGAACCGAGGTGCCGAGATGCCGAGCCGAGGTACCGGGGTACCGACCCTCGTATATGGCAAAAGTTTGCTCCGAGGCATAACAGCCGTTGGATCTTGCCAAAAAGCGCGCTCGTCATGATGGACGGCTCAGATGATGCCACGTACTTTGGAACCGCCGAGCCGAAGCACCGAGCCAGACGAACTGAGGTGCCGAGGCGCCGAGCCGGGGTACCGGGGTACCGACCCTCGTATATGGCAAAAAATCGTTCCGACCCATATCAGCCGTTGGATCTTGTCAAAAAGCGCCCTCGTCATGATGGACGGTCCAGATTTGGCCACGTCCACTAAACGACAAGATAGTGCTTTACGGGGATCCGCGCTGAGATGGACGGCTCAGATGATGCCACGTACTTCGGAACCACCGAGCCGAAGCACCGAGCCATTCGAACCGAGGTGCCGCGACGCCGAGCCGGAGTGCCGGAGTACCGAACCTCACATGCGGCGAAAAAGTGAGCCGAAGAACAGGAGCCACTCGATCTCTCCGAAAATCACGCTGCGCTCTGATCAAAGGCTCTGATGACGCCACGTCATAAATGGGTATTTAAAAGCAATTTTAATCTATTTTAATCGTTTTATTTATTTAAAAATTGCGAAAAAATCACCAAAAATTCGGGAAAATTCACTGGAAAATCTAGAAAATAATTATAAATTCGGGGTAATATTTTCGAACCCCTGAACAAACAATTATTGCCTAGAATGTATCGTGAGAGCCCTCGGACGGCTGGTCAACACATCGCAAAATTAAATAAATAATCCGAAAAAGTAGATAAAGACCGTTGGGCACTCATAGATGCTTAAAAAACAAATTGCAACTTCCAAAAACACACTACTACCCCCTTTAAGATTCGAAACCCTCCATTTGGACTCCGATACAGCTCCACCAGCCATTAGAACAGTTAAACTACTCCTCAAAGGCTGATCGAACTTAGTCTTTAGGAGTGGGGGGCTCGTGATATGGCTAAAAATGGAGTTAAATCGGAACCGTCCAGATGGATCACGAATCTCGAGGCACAGGGGTAGAGCGGTAATTTCACCTCCTGACAGGTCTGAAGCGGGTACTGGTTATCTTCCCCGAAAATCCACTTACCCGCGAACGGATCCACCTTAATCGGGTACGGGTTTCAACCCGCAGCTAACCCAGCTCAGAAGGGATAGAATTAGGGTTCCTGATTAATATTAATCAACGGCCCTGATTCGTGTCTATCCCTTCACCGGGATTTGGGATTAAATCCTCTATCTGATTACAGGGAATATACTCTATCAGATTACATTCCTAATCTGTTCACAGGAAGAAGATTCCATATCAGATCACAGGGATTACATTCCTAATCCGTTCCCTAAGACGCCTATAAATACCCCCCACCCATCTCCATTAAGAGGTAATCAATCTTTCACCAGTTTTTACGCTCTTTCATAATCTGCCAGATTACTGACTTGAGCGTCGGAGGGTGCGTCGCCGGGAACAACCCCGGTGTCTCGCACTTTTTGCAGGTGCACGGCGGGAACGACGATCGACGCCCGACGGAACAGGTACACAGGTCTTTCTATTCAGTTTCCCCAAGAATCCACAAGTTCTATCTGTGTGCCCCACACCAATTTTAGCGGCAACACTTAGCTACAGTTCCATCAGGATTAAGTTTCTTCTTCAAGACTCACTTGTTTCCTATAGTTTTAGCCCCTACTGACAAATTAACCAATTCCCAAGTGTTGTTCTGCAATAAAGAATCCATTTCATCATCAATTGCTTCTTTCCAAAGCAAACCATCCGTAGACCTTAAGGCTTCCTTAACACTAACAGGGTCAGCTGCTAGTGCATAAGTCACGAAGTCATCACCATAGGTTCTAGGAGTTTTATCTCTTATAGAGAGTCTTCTTAATTCAACATTATGTGACGGTTCAGTGTCAGATGAAATATATCTAGATTTCTGTGGTGGATCATTCCTTGTGTCTGCAGGTTCAGATAATGAGATGCCTTTATCTTTGATGAACATATCTTCATAGAATTCTGCATCTCTTAATTCTATTACTTTGTTAAGAGATAGATCTAAGAATCTGTCTACAGCACTATTAACTGCACTACCCAAATACACACATGTATTTGTCCGAGGTCCCACTTTAGGCCTTCTAGGGTCAGGTATCCTAACAAAAGCAATAAAGCCCCAAGTTCTTAATTTATTAAGATTAGGTGTGTGCTTATACCACAGTTCATACGATGTAGCAGGTAACTTAAAGTGTGACAACATGTTCAAAATATTATTAGCAGTCAATACAGCCTCACCCCAAAAATGTGAAGGTTATCCAGCAGTCAATAACATAGAATTCAACATCTCTGTGAGTGCTCGATTCTTTCTTTTGGCGATACCATTTGACTGTGGTGAGTAGTGTAATACCCCAGATCTGGCAGCGAACAGTCGACTGGTTGGATTAGCAGTCGACTGGTCTGCGCGGATTTGAGAATTTGAGATTGAGATTGAGAAATTTAGTCCCACATGGGAAGTTTGATAGGATAATTTGAGTATAAATACTATTAGCCAATGATCAAGAGTCACCTAATTGGTTAACCACCTTTTGAGAGGCAGCCTGTGGTGGGCAGTTGTACTACATAGTATCTAATTTGTATTTCATAAAAAATATTAAAATTGTCTGAGTATTGGGGCGGGGCATTACAAATGGTATCAGAGCCGACTTTCGACACCGGGTGTAGAAGAGGTCCGGAGATCTACGGTGTTGAGAGTCACTTATCTCCGGGATCAGGAAAGGATCTGCGGTGTTGAGAGTGATTTATCTCCGGGATCGAGGACTATACTACATCGGCTAGAAAGGGCGGATCCTACACTAGATGTGTTCCCGTACTCAGCGAGGACGCTGATTTCTAAGGGGGGGTGTATGTAATATCCCAGATCTGACAGCGAACAGTCGACTGGTTGGATTAGCAGTCGACTGGTCTGCGCGGATTTGAGAATTTGAGATTGAGATTGAGAAATTTAGTCCCACATGGGAAGTTTGATAGGATAATTTGAGTATAAATACTATTAGCCAATGATCAAGAGTCACCTAATTGGATAACCACCTTTTGAGAGGCAGCCTGTGGTGGGCAGTTGTACTACATAGTATCTAATTTGTATTTCATAAAAAATATTAAAATTGTCTGAGTATTAGGGCGAGGCGTTACAAGTAGGGTGCTGTAGTTTCTGCTATGATTCCATGTGAGTTACAAAATTCTCTGCATCCAAATAAGACATATTCGTCACCTCTATCTGATCTAAATCTTTTAATTTTAGCATCTAACTGATTCTCAACACGGTCTTTAAATTCTTTGAATTTTCTAGTACTTCATCCTTAGTTTTTAACAGATAAATGTGACAATATCTAGAGTAATCATCTATAAAAGTGATTAAGTACTTCCGACCTCCTTGTGTCATAAAACTCTTGAATTTACATATGTCAGAATGTATTAACTCAAGTAATTGTGTACTCCTAGAGACGGTACGAAAATGTCTTCTAGTTATTTTTGTTTGAGCATACACTTCACATTTGTCACCTTTAATGGATGAGTCAATTGGGAAGTTAAAAGTTTTAGCAACATTAAGAATCTTAACATAGTTCACATGTCCCATCCTATTATGCTATGTATGTGGACTACACAATTTGAAACTAACATTGTTGATTACTTCATCTGCTAAACTAATTCTGTGCATACCATTAACTAAATAAGCACAACCAAAATAAAAAGAATTTACAGACAAGATAACTTTACCACTAATCATAGTAACAACCATACCAGAATGATTTAGTAAGCTAATAGAGATCAAGTTCTTTGCTAAAGTAGACACATATTTAACATTTCGCAAAATTAAAGTTTTACCTGAGGAGAGACTGAGATTCGCTGTCCTAGTCTGAAGCACCTTCACTGATTCTCCATTTGCCTTTGAAACTGACTCATCTGCAGCTTTCAGATCAGATAATAGGCCATCATCGTTGCAAGCATGACAGGTGGCTCCCGAGTCCAACAACCAACTAGCAGAGGTACTGGCCTTGACATCACCAACAACACAAAGAAAATTGGTGGGCTCAGTTTTCCCCTCCATAAGTTCACCTTTTCCATGTTGGGTTGTTCTACTTTGGGTAGCCTGCACTCAGAGGCATGATGTCCCCACTTTCTGCAGTTGTAGCATTTTCCTTTCTTTTTAACAATTTTCTTCGTGGCTTCTAACTTAGTTGGTTCACCTTTAGAATTAAACTTGTTCTTCTTGAACTTAGGAGTGCGTTTGGTATTGGTTAACACATTAGCAGTTGAAAGTTATTTATTAACCAGTTCCAAATTCATCCTAGTTCTAGTCTCATCTTCAACTTTGATGCAACGTTTTAGATGTGCAAGTTTAATTTGTTCAGGCAACCTATACATCTCAGTCTTAAAAGATAGCCACGAAGTAGGTAACTTATAAATTATTGCTCCAGTAAGGAACTCATCACACACAGTAATGTTTTCTGATTTTAGTTTCCCTACCAGATTCTCTAAATCTGTTACCTGAGGAAGGATTGCATTTTCTTCTTTAAAACAGAAACCCATGAACTTATCAACTAGATGTGCTTTAGATACTTTCTCTTCCTTCTTAAATTCATCTAGTAGATTATCCCAAATTTGTTTAGCTGTTTCATATTTCATATACACGTCTGCAAGTCGATCTGATAAGCTATTCAATAAGAATTCTCTACATAAGTCTTCATCAGTTACCCATGTAGCATCATCAACATCTTCAACACATTCATCATAGGTTGTTTGACATGTATATAAATTTTTCATCAATTTCATTCCGTATTGGGCTTTTCTCTTCCAACTATTAAATTCAGCACTACTGAATCCCTCTATTTTGAGAACCTCGTACGGATGATTATGTTTTTCCATCACAAAGGAATAAACAATAAATTCCCAACAATAGAGAGTTCTTTCTGAATAGTTACTACTTATGTGATTTAGTAAAGAGAAAATAACTTGAGTTTAGAATGGACCAAATCTGGAGAGCACACAGCAGCGAGTCAAGAAAAGAATCCGATCTGATCCTATCAAAGCCCCAAACAATCAACAGCAATCGAAAGACCCACTCGATCTGATCCGATCAAACCCCCAAACACAACAGCAACAACAACTGATCCAAGGGGAGGAAGACGATTAGGATTTGGGGCGCTCGACTTCGACAGCACGGCAAAAGAGAGGGAGGTCTTTGATCTTCCACGACAGCGGCGATGCTGTCGTCCTCGACGCCGACGGTTGCATCTACAGTCGCAGATGGATGCGACGACTTCCGATCGATGACAGCAACGAAGATCTGCGACTACGGTCGCGATCGGTGACGGTGGCTATGCTGCTGACGTCGTCGACGATCGGAGATGTGGTTGTTGACGGTGGCGACGACTAATCTCGTTAGAGGTGATGTGCAATATCTTAAGATTGTTAAGTCTGATTTGGAAAAATTAGGGTTAGGGTTTATCTCTAGCCGCTTAAGATATTATACCCTGCTTATCAGTATTGGAATATCACAGGGCACTACCTCTAGACCAGCTTATAAAGAGATTAGACTGGGTTTAGGGTACTGGGCTTTTAGCCCACTCAATCCGTTCCAATAATTAATACATAACATGTGTAAACACGTGTTGCCCCATAGAACAATATACACAATATTATCCTATTATATTGAGAACATACATATACATTCAACATCAAGTATAGACCTAAAGATTCACACAATGTGCTAATCATCTATATTATTTCAAGATCTTGAAACACACACCCATGGGCGGATCTGGGCCCAAGCAGCCCAAGCAATTGCTTTGGGCCCCCAATTTTATAGGGCCCCATTTTTTTAAAGTATTTACAATGTTAAAAATGTAAAATGTAATATTTTGATATAATTACATTGTATTAATAGTTGTTTTATTAGCTTAGTTGGTTAGAGTGTTGTGTTAGTAATGTGAAAGTTGCAGGTTCAAAACTTGCATGAGCTAATTAATTTTTCAATCATTTTTATGTTTAAAACTAATTATTTTTCACATAACTATACATGCCATTTTACCATTTTATGAATTTAATATTATTTTTCACTTAGCCATGTATGTCGCTATGATATTTTTTCAATGTTTTATGGTATATCATATTTATTTGTTTATGATAAATTTCCAACCAAATTTTCAAGTGCATATGGTTATTCTACATTTTAAGCTTCTAACTAGTATTCTCACATACATATAATCATCATCATTTCATTCTGATGGTGTGCTCTAATATATCATATGTGCCTCTTTGAGATAACAAATTTCGTTTTTGTTGTTAGAATTTGTCCGGATTCTTTTTGGCCACGAGGCATTTCATATAAAAAACATACGTTATCAATTAACTTTTTTTTGGAAGCATATATATAAATTTGTTTTCATTTATATAGTTTGGTCTCCAATGCTCCAAATTTGTTTGCATTTAAATAATTGTCATTATTATTTTGTCAACTTGCAAAAGGCCCCATTTGAGAATTTACTTAGAGCCCCCTAAAATTCAAATACGCTCCTGCACACACCGATTAGAATAGAAAGAAACAAAATAGATCAAAGATTTGTAATTTTACTAATAGAAATCAAAATGAATGAAAAAGTTGGCATGTAAAGAATGTAATCTAATGGCATAGAACTGAGCAAAAAAGACCCATCATCAACTTAATAGGTTCATGGATGCTTTTACTAATAACAAAATATAGTGGACCTGGTTCCCTAGCCATGTGAGTGGTAACTACCTAATCAATCACCTAAAAAAGCTAATCAAATTGAGCAAGTTGAAGATGACTTGACTGAAATAGCAGTAGGAGATGGTTGCAATGAATCAGAGATGGTTACAATGAATCAGACTAAGTAGGTGGGTAACCAAATTGTGATCGTAGCTCAGAGTACTTAGGAACAATTACAACTGCCTTCTTCTTCAGGCAATCACCGTTAAAATGCTCAAACTCCTTACTGTAACTACATTGGATTCCTTCCTTCCATTTAGTCGAAAATACAACAAATAAAACCCCTAAGCAACCACCTAACCGACTCCTATCCTCTTGTTAGGGAAATTGATGTAGCTTAGCGGAGTTTGTTGAGCAATGGTAGCGAGAGAACACAAACAGATCTAGAACACCAAGCAAGTAGATATACCAAATACACAAAGATTTATCCTGGTTCAGGCTAACCAAATCTGGAGAAAAATATAGAGAGACTAAAGAAGTTTACAAGGAGGTAAATTACAAACTCACTCACCAAGAACTATCTCTCAAATATCACTTACAATAGAGAAGAATATTAGAATATCAATGAAGTACTACACCTCTAATGGAGGCTATTACAATATATAGAGATCTAGAGAAACCCTAATTGTAGGCTTGAAACAATAACCATCCGATATGTCCGGTAGAATAAGTCACACGATCGATAGGAACTGGACAATCTAATATGAAGTTGAAGATTGGCCAAAAGAATCACCAAATATAGGCCCAAACAGTACAACAGCTGCAGGCGGTCGACTTTCACTGAGCGTGCCCAGACCCGTGGGGTGTACAGTTGACTGTGCGACTGCACATCTCTCTATTTACTGCTTGTTGACTTCGTCTCTCTTCGACGCTTCGACCTCCGTGCTTTATTGTTTCTTCTTTTAATTGAACAAGTATGCAAGACATACAATCCTAACACCTACCATATCTTAATTTACCTCGAGTGCCTCTTTGTTGTTGTTGGCAGCCAATAGAAGAATCTCCTCTTGTCACTGGAGCAGACTGAGATGAATGACTTAGATACATCTTTTTGTGTATAAGAATGTGTCCTCGTTTCTTGCAAAATCTGATGCTTCTATCATGAGCCGAGTGGAATCAAACTCGAGTCCAAGTCCGCTGATGAATGTCAACATGTCAAGCGTATCGTGCTCTCTCTCATCTTTACAAAATCATATTTCAATGGTAAAATCTTTGTCATCTCTTCAGACTTCTTCTTGAAGGAAAAAAGCGGCACAAAATTCCCATTTCTGAATGGGCACTCTTGATGAACAACATAGACAGGTGATATACTATTCCGTTCTGAATAAGCCTTCTACCGAACCGTTTCAAATATCCTTCGCTATTGTAGATTGAAGATAGCTACTCTCCATAGTCCCGAAATGCAAACTTGACTTTGTCATCTACCTTCTGTCTTCTGCTATGCCCACATGATTGGCAAGAAGGCCTTCAGTTACATGTTTCATTAGATCCTGGCTAGACAACGCGGTAACCAAAACATGGTTCCATTGATTCTAATTAATATCATTCAACTTACGATAAAAAGTTATCATCGTTCCCATCCCATCCAGTTTCTCAACAACTCCTTTCATATAAGAGATGACCTCTTAAGAGATCCATCATTATCAGACATTGTACCAAACAATTCTTAGATCATGATAATCAACAACAGAATCAGGCGGTGAAGGCTGCAAATAGCATGATGAGAGGCACGAAACAAAGAAGAAAAAGAAGAGCTGACATCATGATCAAATCAAATCTTATCTGGTTGAAGTGGGAGAAGGTGTCGGTGTGGAATTGGACCAGGAAGAGGTGGCCACAGATCTAGAGGTTTGTGTCCAGATTAATTATAAGAGGGAGTAGAAGAAGTGGGTTTTGAGGGCGACCAATGAGGAAGGCTTGGCGGTCCCTATATCACCCTTCACCCACCACCTACGGCCCACCATGCATTAGAACCTTAACCCTAACACCCCAACAAACTAATTACGAGAGTAGATTATGTGCAAAATATGTGTTACATGACGTGGCCGTATAGTTATAGTAGTAAAGATGAATAGTTAATGAGAAATTAATTGCTACACGTGGAAAAGCTCTCCTCGTATCTTCAATTTTTTCGATGTGAAAGAAATCTCAAGTGTATCTTTGACCTTTTTAGCTAATACAACGTATATTTAATACTATGACATGATGATTATACTGCTACTTACATGAATCCAAACACTTCAGAAAGTGCACCGAAGAAAACAAAGATGTGCATATAGCATATCCTCTTACTGAACCATTTAACATTTTTATTTGGTTCATACAAATAATAAATTTTCTAAATATAAGAAATCTTCCATAAATTAAACCTTACTTGTGAAATATATAAATAGGGTTGGTCATGTTTATTTTTCACATATTGTCTTGATCACCTTTCGAGATCTTTACCTTTCCTTGCTATTTCTCAGAAGATTTGTTCGTGAAGGTTCCTGTTGTAGCTTTCAAATCCCAGTCAAGAGACATTTATGAATCCTTGATGTAAGTAAATGATCCCTCCATTCAATGTTAATTCTGATCTTCTTCATAAGCTTAAATTGAATTTATAGATTACATTACAAACTTGTAATAAATGAATGAAACAAACATCAATTTCATTAGCTCAACACTGGAAATTCTTTGGCCTAAGGCCCTTTGACACTCAAATCAGCCACTAGATTTAATCCGGTTTTAGGTAAAGAAAGAGTGATTACCTTCAATTGATGGAGGGGTGGAGATATTTATAGGCTAGGAGTAAACAGGGTAAGAGGATATGAATGGTAACTAATCTGGATTTTGTGGGATTTGATTGACATCCTTGGCTGGTTGTCAAATCTGTTTAAGTCAAGAATTACAAGCATACCTTAATTATGGGTTAGATCTTGTTAATAAGCCTGCACACCAGCCACTTTGTCCAATCGACCTGTTGACCCATGAGAGTACTATTTTTGGTCTTGGTTGCTTAAGCTCCGTGCAGGAAATCGTATTGGTCCGGTTCTTACCTGTATCAGTTACAAATTTCTTAAAGTAGGACAATAGAAGCAATTTATCTACTGAAAAGACTTATAGAAAAATATAGAGAGAATAAAACAGATCTACATATGGTTTTTATAGATATAGGAAAAGCATATGATAAAGTCCCTAGAGACATAGTATGGTGGGTGTTAAATAATAAAAGAGTAACTATTCGGTATATTGAGGTAATTAAGGATATGTATGAAGGGCTAATATTGAGGTAACCATTCCGTAATGATATTGAGGTAACCATTCCCGCGCAAAAGGCCTAATGTTCCTCCTATCTTGAAGAGCTCCCCTGCTAAAGTACCTAACCTGGTCTTGATTAATCTTGATATTCCCGTTGGGAAGCCCCATCAAGATATGCCTGTGGCTCCTTCCGACCACCTTGCTAAGCCCCTTAGCCTACCTCCTGTCAAACTCCTCCCTACCCAGGATTCTATGGTGCCACTGGATGCTGATGCTGCTTCTTCTGAGCCCATTTTGATTGACCGGATAATAAGTGGCCAGTTTGGAAGGTTAATCCTCACTATTCGGATGATTGGGACAAATTCAAAAGTGCGGTTCATGTATCTTCAAGCGCCGTCCCTTCTACTGCTCCAGTTAAAGCTCTGGTACCCTTTACACCTCCTTCTGATGCTTGGATCGACAATGATAATCTCTTAGAGGAGGACTTAGCCGATCTTAACTCTTCCAAGTCTCTCAAGCAGGTATATCACTCTTTCCATTCAGTTGTCATTAACAGCAGTTCTTTTGTTTTTTATGGGTACGATGGCAATTGCTGTCTTAGAATTGGACCCCATTCGGACTTTTTTTCTAGCTACTCTACTTTATTTAGTCTGGCTTCCTTTTTCCGTTTTAACTTTCCTATGCGGATTTTCGCTGCTTCGATGGAGATTGGGGACACTTCCAATCTCATTAAGGAGCATTCCATCACCCTTTCATCCCCCGTTCTTTCTTCACTCTCATCCCCTCCTCTCTCTATCACTCCCTTGGGTTCTTTAGACAGGGTGGATTTCAGTGTATCCAACCCAGTCTGCCCCCTGATTGCTTCGGCGCTTCCTCTGGTGGATGATTCCATTCAGCACCAGCTTCTGTCTCGCTCCTTTAATCATTCTTGCTCTGTCATTCGCTCCAGTGCCCGCAATCGGGCCAAAAAATCATCAAAAATGTCGGCTAATGCTCACGCATCCCTTGCAACCCAGATTCGTGGACAGGATATTCCCTTACCTTCGCTTTCCTTTTCGCTATCAGAACCCCTTGGATCTATCCATCAAGTGCACTTTGACACTCTTTCTAATCCCGACATGCTTCACATTACCAGGAAGATGGGTTTCCTGGTTAATTCTAATAATTTTGTTGACTTTGAGGCTATCCGTAGCCGTGAAATCAATAGAGCTTTTGAGGCCAAATGTTTTAATTATTAGTCTCTCTCGGAACATTCGTAGTTTGCGGAGCGCGTCGAAGAAGCAAGTTGTGTTTCCACTCATTTCCTCTTCCCATTGTGATCTTATCTCTATCCAAGAAACTAAACTTGAGGACCCTTCTCCTACGATCCTGCGTTCCATCGGTGGAGCCTTTATCAACAATTGGATCTCCCTTGGTGCCAATGGATCTAGAGGAGGGATTCTTTTTGGGTTTAAGGGATCTAAATTCACCCTTATTTCGATTCGTCGCTTAACCTTTTTTCTTTGTGTTAGCCTTCGTTGGGTTCAACTCAATTGTGATCTTACCGTTGTGTCCGTTTATGGACCGTCCACCGCGGAGCGGCGAGAGGAGTTTTGGAACGAATTTAATTCTTTCCATAACAATATTCAGGGTCTCCTTTTCTTCTGCGGCACTTTAATGTCACCAAATTTTTCTGCGAAAGATCAGGGCTCTCCTCGAACCCTTCAGACTCCTCCCAGTTCAACGATAGCATCCGTTCCCTTCAGTTGTCTGATCTTCCCATCAATGGAAGAGTGTTCACTTGGTCTAATATGCATTTTTCGTCGACCATGGCTAAGCTTGACCGCTTTCTGGTGTCCAGTGATTGGATCAACCTTTTTCATAACTCCTTTGTCTTGGAGTTGCCCAATCCTACTTCAGACCACGTGCCGATCTCCCACAACGCTAATTTTAACTTCTCTAAACCTTTCAAGTTCCGCTTTGAAAAGTTTTGGTTGCAAGACCAAACCTTTGTCAATCTCATCACGGAATGCCTCTCCTCTATTACTGGCTCTTCGGGGTTGGGACGTATTCTGATTAAGATGCATGCTATCAAATTCGGTTGTAAAATTTGAAGCAAAGAGAATATGGCTAATGTTAATTTCCTTAAAAACGTTCTCCTCTCTACCATCGATACTATCGATAAGCTGGAGGAAAGCGGTTCCATCTCAGATTCCCTCCGTTCTGAACGTGCATCTCGTAAAAGAGATTTTGCTACCATTCTCAATAACGATCATATCAAATGGGCCCAATGGGCTAAGTTCCGCTGGTTGAAGGAGGGGGATGGTAACACTGCCATCTTCCACAACTTTGCTTCGCACTGGTAGCGTTGCAACCACATCTCTTCTATTATCGATAATGGCTACGAATTCACTTCTACCTCGGATATTCACTCCATTTTTCTTCATTTCTATAAGGATCTTTTGGGCTCCCCGAAACCTTGATCGATTCATCTGGACTGGAACCATCTCTATGGTCTTCAGCCACATGATCTTTCGAGCTTAGAAGCGCCTTTTTCTTTAGATGTGATTAAGTCCACATCTCTTCTATTATTGATAATGGCTACGAATTCACTTCTACCTCAGATATTCATGCCACTTTTCTTCGTTTCTATAAGGATCTTTTGGGCTCCCCAAAACCTTGATCGATTCATCTGGACTGGAACCATCTCTATGGTCCTCAGCCACATGATCTTTCGAGCTTAGAAGTGCCCCTTTCTTTAGATGAGATTAAGTCCACAGTGTTCGCTTTAAAAAGCGACTGCCCCTGGACCCGATGGGTTTCCTGCTTTTTTCTTCCAACGCTTTTGGGATTGTCTCAAAGACGACCTACTCTGGATGTTGTCTGATCTTCATCAAGGAACGTTCTCTTTCGATAGGATCAATTATGCTCACATCATCCTGATTTCGAAAATTTTGGGGGCCAACTATGTTTCCAATTTCCGTCCAATTAGCCTTCTTAACTCGACCTTCAAGATCATTATGAAAGTCCTCGCCAACCGTCTCAGTCCTATTATCTCCCCTTTGATCGACCCTGCTCAATCCGATTTTATTAAAGATCGTTTTATTCTTGATAGTGTGGCGTCTGCTCAAGAAATTATCTTCGACTGCCATAGATCCAATTCTGAAGGTATCTTGCTCAAACTTGATTTTCAAAAAGCTTATGATAACGTGAGTTGGGATTTCCTCTTTGAAATCCTTCTTCATCAGGGATTCGGTCCCAAATGAATTGCTTGGATCAAATCCAGCCTTTTTGCGGGTACCTCATCCATTTTTATTAATAGATCGGAAGGTCACAAATTCAAGTGCAAACGAGGCCTACGGCAGGGTGATCCTATCTCCTCCCTTTTATTTTCTCTAGTTGCATATGTTTTCAGTAAGCTCCTTTGTAACGCTTGGGAGGCAGGTGTGATTGAAGGCCTGGGTAACTCTCATAGTTTTATAGGGGTGTTGAACCTTCAATATGCGGATGATACTATCATATTTGCTAAACCCAATGGGTGCACTTTACACAATTTGAAGTTACTTCTTTTCTTATTTGAAAGTGCTTCTGGTCTCGCAATTAATTTTCAAAAGTCTTCTATTTTGTGGCTTGGAGGGCCACTTAACCGGCAGGTTGATGTTGTGCATTTTTTCAACTGCGCCTCTACTTCGTTTCCTATCCATTATCTTGGATTGCCCTTGAGATGGGGTAAGCTCCACAGATCGGATTGGTTACCTATGATCGACAAAGTCGAATCTAGACTGAACATCTGGGCAGGTAAGCACCTCTCGCACGGTGGTAGAATCATTCTGGTGAACTCCGTTCTTTCCTCGATTCCCTTATACATGATGTCTTTCTTTTACCTTCCATCTTGGGTCATTAAACGTATCGATCAGATCAGAAGGAATTTCTTCTGGTCTGGTTCGGACTCGTTTAGACCGGGTACTCACCTTTGCAATTGGAAGTTGATCTGTACCTCTAAGGCAGCGGGAGGGTTAGGGGTGCTGAACCTCAGGCACCAAAACTTAGCCCTCCTCGGCAAATGGTTATGGAGATTTTTGAATCTCGAGCATGCCTTGGTCCCGTCTCATCTCCATTAATTGTTTCGCTCGCCGTAATATTTGGAATTTTCCTCCTGCCCTTTCGTATGCTTCTCCCTTCTGGAAAGGGGTTTGGAAAGTAGCCGGCCCTTTCTAGTATGGTATTTCTCACGTTTGCGCCAACGGTTTTAAAATAAAATTCTGGAAAGATTTATGGTTTAGGAATATCAAGTTGGAGAGAGCATATCCTGAGTTCTTCCATTTAGTGTCCAACCCCTTGGCTATGGTGTCGGATTACTTATCCGTCATCAACAACCAAAAATTCTGGTCTATCGCCTTCATCGGCAATCTTACCTTGCAGCAAGAGAACGAGCTGATCGAGCTCTTCTCTCGTATCAATCTCTATGACTGGCATCCTCATGATGCCTTCAAATGGCGGTGGACCAGCTCGGGTATTTTCTCTGTTAAACCCTTCTACAATTTTCTTAATTTTGGTGGGATCAGTTCCCCACTCGCCAAGTTGTTATGGAGTAGTTGTCCTCCTCTGAAAGTTAAAATCTTATTTTTGCTTGCGCTTAATAACAAGTTACTTACCATTGAGGTGCTTAATAAAATGAATTTAGCAATAGGTCAATTTTGTCCTCTCTGCGATTCAGCTCATGAGGACACCGATCATCTTTTTCTCAAGTGCGTTTTCATTAAACCTTTATGGATGTTTATTGAAGTCACTTGGCAAGCTGCCTTTATCCCCGATGATTTTCCGTCATGTTGGATGTACTCCGTTAGGAAAGAATACAGGAAACCCTAGTTTCTTTCAATTATGGCTATCATCTGGGTTATCTGATCAGAACGGAATAATCGGATTTTTTCTAACTCTGCAGTGCCTATCGATAAGCTTATCGATGAGGTTTATTTCTTTTCTAAGTTTTGACCATCCACTTTGTCACATGATAAAGTGGGGGCATTGCACTTATCCCGCCTAGATGAGGCCTTAAGCTACTTGCGTTCTAATAACTTTTAGTCTTACTGGTTATGTTCTCGTTTTTTCTTAACCGCTTTTCCGCTTTTCTATTGCAGTCCTAAGGACGTGTGGCTTGTATGGCATCCTCCTCTTTAACTTTTGTTGGGGGTCTGGCTAGCTGTGTTGGTGGGTCTGCTACCCCTCTGGTGCCCCGCTATTTTGTTGTTTTAGTAGCTTCTTTTCCTTCGGATGCCTTTTATCTCTTGTTAAGGTGGGGCTGTTTTGTTCTTGTTGCTGGTGGTTTTGTATATTTGGTGTTTGTAGGTGTTGGTACTGACTCTCTCTTGTGGTTATCTTTGTTGGCTACTGTGCCTATATTTTTGTGTTGGGTTTGTCTCGGTGGCTCAGCATTGTTATTGCTCGGGCTTGTTTTCTCTTGCTGCTTGTTGTCTGTTATCTCTTTAGCAGTTGCCACTTTTTTCTGCTCCAGGTTTATGGCCTTACTGCTTTTTGATTGTACTGTTGGCCATTAAGTGCCCTTGTTCTGGTGTGGTGATGACTTATATGGGTTTTGTTTATTCCTGTTCTTATTCTGGCTTTTCTTTTCTTTGTTTTTGGCATTGTGTTGCGTCTTCTAGGGGCGGGCGTTGGCCTGCTCTTGGCGATTGAGATCTCGCGGACCGTCTTTTTTTGTGGGTTGGTGTTTTGGTTGGCCTTCGTCTCGTTAGGGCCTTTAGCTTGTCTTTTTCGGTCTCTTGGTTGCTACAGGTTGCTCCGAGTTTGGGTGGTACGTCCACCTGTTTCTCTGCTTTGGTCGTATTGTGGCTGGTTATTTCTTTTGTTTTTTAGTTGGCTGTTTTTTTGGGTTTCTTTGTGGTTTTGGGGGGGTGGCAGCGGCTGTTTTGTGCATTTCTCTGGGCATCTCGCTTAGTCGCCATCGGTGTATTTTCCCTTGTAGGTGGCGCCCTTTTGGTGCTGGTCTCCCAGTGCTCTGGGCAGCTGGGTTGGTTAGGGTGCGACAAGACCAGTCCCCTCTTTGGATGGATCGATCGCTTCCTGCTCTTCTTGTGCTTGTTGCGGCTGTGCTCTTTTGCTGCTGTGTGGGGCTTCGTCACCCTCTTATGGTCGCCTTTTTGTGTTGTTGTGTTGTTGTTTATTATTCCTCGTTTTACTCCTTGTAAAATTTCACCTTGTACGTTACTTTTATTTATGATATTTTTGTTTGGCTAGAGTCGTAAGACTATCCGTTTCATTAAAAAAAAGGATATGTATGAAGGGGCAATGACCACAATTAGAACAACCACAGGAGAGACCAACGATTTTCCTATTTCAGTATATTTACACCAAGGTTCGGCTTTAAGCCCCTGCCTCTTTACTTTGGTTATGGATGAATTGACGCGAGGAATACAAGATGAGGTGCCTTGGTCTATGATTTTTGCCCATGACATAGTCTTAGTGGACGAGACTAGAGCAGAAGTCAATGCTAAATTAGAATTATGGAGAGAAACTTTGGAAGCTATAGGCTTTAGGGTAAGAACTAAAACAGAGTATATGGAGTGTAATTTTAGTGATATTTGGAACACAACTACGGAAGTAGTGAAGCTTGATGGCCAAGAGATACCAAAGAGAGACCGTTTTCGATATTTAGGCTCGATTATATAAAGAGATGGGGAGATTTGTGAAGATGTTACACATAGGATCCAAGCATGGTGGCTTAAGTGGAGAAGTGCCAGTGGTGTTTAGTGTGATAAACGTATACCCTTTGAAGTTGAAGGAAAAATTTTTGATAGGACGGTTGTTAGACCAACAATGATGTATGGAACAGAGTGTTGGGCAATAAAGAAACAACATTTCCAAAAATGAGTGTAGCGGAGATGAGGATGTTAAGATGGATGTGTGAGAAAACAAGGAAGGATAGAATTAGAAACGAGTATATACAAGACATGCTAAAGGTAGCTCCAATCCAATATAAGTTAAGAGAGAATCGCCTCAGGTGGTTTGGACATGTCACACGTAGACCTAGTGATGTAAACTTAACCCTAAATAGAGAATTTCCAAGAATTTTAAAGGATTAAATTTACCAACACGTAATACAGATGAAGTTAGAAATTATAACTATTAATTGGTTTGATGCATTTTCAAAATATGAAATAGTTTAACAAACACAATTAAAGATTCAATCTATCAATCAACAATAATACTTAATCGTTCTTGACATGTAAATATTCAATAAAGATCCGTACTCTAATTAGCAAGTTGAAATGCTCATTCTCAATATTTGTGAACGACAGATAAATCAAATAATATAATAGAGATGATAAGGCAGTAACATAAATATTTAAGAAGAGGAAAGAGTTTACCGGGGTTATAGATTGTGTGTAATTGCGGAAGAGGAGCAACGAGGTTGCAAGACTTGGCGGTCGACTGCGTCGACAGCGACGATGGACGGCAATGCTGGTGGCAAAGTCGACGGGGGAGGTGGTGGCAGCAAGTGGAGGGAGGGAACCTCAGTCGACACGGGGTAGGGATGGCAGGTGGTGGTTGAGGTGGGGAAGGTAGCGGTCGTGGTCGGGAAGCGACGGCAATGAGGAAATGAGGAGAGGAGATGACATAGGGGCGAGGAGGTGGTGACGAGTGGGGAAGGTGGTTGGCAAGGGTTCGACGGGGGAGGGGGTGTTGGGATCGAAGAAGGCAACAGAGGGGAAAATCGGGATCAATGGCGACGAGGAGTAGGCTCAGTGGGGGTTGATGAGGGATTTGATCGGCGAGGGGGCTACCGGCGTCGCAGGGTGGCAGCAGCGCCGATGGGGATTAGGTAAGAAGAGAGATGAGATGAAGAGGGGCTAGGGTGTGGAGTTGGGAATTAGGGTTTAGGATTTTAATTTGGAGATTTTGGGGTAGGTTTAGAGTTTATCACCAACCCTAAAATTGTATCTCAATTGTCTCACAAAAAAAATGAAGAGCAATAACTCAACACAATAATTTTTTAAAATCAAGAATAACATATTTTCTCATTATTCTCAAGGCCTATATATATGCTCAATACAAATACAGAATAAATCTCAAATAAATCTAAAACAAATCTTTCAAATCTAAAATAAATCTCTCAAATAAACTACATATTGCTAAATCTCAAAATAAAACAAAACAGATTTGATGTCCTCATACCAAATGATGTAAACTTAACCCTAAATAGAGAATTTCCAAGAATTTTAAAGGATTAAATTTACCAACACGTAATACAGATTAAGTTAGAAATTATAACTATTAATTGGTTTGATGCATTTTCAAAATATAAAATAGTTTAACAAACACAATTAAAGATTCAATCCTATCAATCAACAATAATACTTAATCGTTCTTAGCATTTAAAATATTCAATGAAGATTCATACTCTAATTAGCAAGTAGAGATGCTCACTCTCAATATTTGTGGACGATAGATAAAACAAATAATATAATAGAGATGATAAGACAGTAACACAAATATTTATGAAGAGAAAAGATTTTACCAGGGTTGTAGATTGTGTGTAATTGCGGAAGAGGAGCAGCGAGGTTGTAGGATTTGGCGTCAACTGTGTTGGCAGCGACGATGGACGACAGCGTTGGTGGCAAAGTCGACGGGGGAGGTGGTGGCAGCAAGTGGAGGGAGGGAACCTCAGTCGATGGGGGGTAGGGATGGCAGGTGGTGGTTGCGCGGGGAAGGCGGTGGTCGTGGTCGAGAAGCGACGACGATGAGGAAAAGGAGGAGAGGAGATGATTTAGGGGCGAGGAGGTGGCGACGAGTGGGGAAGGTGGTCGACGAGGGGTTCGATGGGGTGTGGGGGTGTCGTGATCGAATGGAGGAAGGCGACGGAGGGGAAAGTCGGGATTGATGGCGACGAGGAGTAGGCTCGGTGGGAGTTAATGAGGGATTCGATCGGCGAGGGGGCTGGCGGCGTCGTAGGGTGGCGGCGGCACCGACGGGGGTTAGGGAAGAAGAGAGGGGAGATGAAAAGGGGCTAGGGTTGGAAGTTGGGAATTAGGGTTTAGGATTTTAATTTGGGAATATTGGGGGTAGTTCTAGAATTTATCACAAATCCTAAAATTGTATCTCAATTGTCTCACACAAAAAGAGGGATGAAGATCAATAACTCAATACGATTTTTTTTTAATCAAGAATAATATATTTTCTCATTATTCTCAAGGCCTATATATAGACTTAAAACAAATCCAGAATAAATCTCAAACAAATCTAAAAAAAATCTCTCAAATCTAAACAAAATCTCTCAAATAAACTACATATTGTTAAATCTCAAAATAAAATAAAACAGATTTGATGTTCACATCACCTAGTAGTGCCCCCGCTACAAACAGTGATTTGATGAGTATTGAGGGTAGAGTTAGGGATAGAGGAAGACCTAAACTAACTTGGATGGAAATGGCGAAAAAATATATGATAGCTTGTGACCTTACAGAAGATATTGCGCTAAACCGAGCAGAATGGAAAACCAGGATTCATATAGCCGACCCCAACTAGTTGGGAATAAGGCTTTGTTGTTGTTAGGAAAATGTAGTAGCTTTTGAAGCAAGTATTGCCTCTAATTTGTATATTCTTTCTTAAAAAATAAGATGTTTGATTCACTACAACCGGAGATGGCTTCACCGGCGGTTTTTAAAGGCTTCACCGGTGTTTATAAACGCCGGTGAATACCCTACCGGTGTGTTGAGCAGCGCCGCACCAACCGTCGGTGGTGCGCGTGCCGGGCTTTGTTGGCCAACCTTCCCCGGCGCTTCCACAACCTCCGGTATATATCATACATTGGCCGGCGCTTCTAAAAGCGCCGGTGAAATCAGTTTTTTATTTAAAAAAAAAAAGAAATTAAACCTACCCCGGCGGTTTAGAAACGCCGGGGTATAGTTTTTTATTTAAAAAAAAAAAAAGAAATTAAACCTACCCTGGCGGTTCGGAAACACCGTGGTATATATATAAATAATATAATTTTTCTTAAAAAATTTGAAATAATATAATTTTTATAAATGTTCACTGGCGTTGTGTAAAACGCCGGGGTTGTTTTGAATTTAAAAAAAAAAAACAATTCAAAATCTGTATATATATGCAGATTTTTTAATATATGCAAATGTTGCTAGTAAACCCAAATTTATATTCAAAATTTTACACGCACACCCATGGAAATGAACAATAAAAAATTTAGCTGACAAAATTCATTATATTTCATACTGATCAACATACACAACTTCAGAAGTTTAAAGTTCTGTAAAATTCATAATCGTCGACAACAATAACACAAGTATCAAGTTATACATATACAATGTTTACATCAACAAAGTTCTAACAAGTTTGATCATACAAACTGATTGCACCACAAAAAAAGACCAAAAATGACTTGCAATTAGTAGATTTTTTTAATTGGTACGCCTCCTTAAGTCGTTGCTTCCATCATGCTCGCTTTGGTTCTCTGGATTTGCCCGACTTGAATTAGTTGGAACTCTATTATGAAATGTGTAAGTCACATTGTAAAAAAAAAATCAGAAGCAGAAATTAGCTGACAATAATAACCACTTCCTCTACAGTACTCCAATAACTTCTAAATCTAATAATACTCATGATTATTATATGGCCAGTATTATAAGCCTATTTTAATGTATTATTCTTTTATGCATAATTATTGTAAGATGTTGATCAGACAGTAATTTTGAACAACTTAATTTACAATTTTGCATTCATTTGTTAATTTGCTAATACCTAGCTTATATACATTATTACATTAAGTAACCTTTTCCACATTCACAGCCTGTCTATCCTGTCACTCTCTTTCACACCTCACTTTCACATCTTCAACAACCGACAAGACATAACCAAAACAAAGATGACTAAGATATGCATGGAGGAGACACCAGTACAGATAAGTTTTAGACCTGGATGTGAATTTAGCATGTCAGATACATGTTGTGAACACGGGAGATGAGGATGTCACCTTAAAGATACACTATTGTGGAATCTGTCACTCTGACCTTCACACCATCAAGAATGACTGGCAAGCTTCTGTCTACCCAGTTGTTCCAGGGTATGTTATTTTTCTTTCCTTTTCTTTTATTATAAAACAGCCAACATGTTTTCTCCGACTTCAAACCAGAAGATGTGTGATTATTGCTATAACCTTGTATAAGAAGTCTATACTGCATGGCCATTGTACAACACTCTGTGCATTCGAGGAAGTGTAGTTTTATTTTAACAAGTTTCGATGGACTGGGCTCACAATTGAGACTCTACATTGATTCGTGGTCCATGTATTGTCCACAGTTTTGGGTTTGTTTTTTTTATACCATAAGGCAGGATCATATTTGTAAGTGTTCTGTTTTCCCCATACAATTCTGTGGTTCTTAAATGTACACATGTTCCTATTTGATAGAATTGTATTCAGGTTGATGGTTGTTATTGCACAATTTTGATCGACTTAACTAATAATTTGTTCAATCTATATGTATTCTATAGTAAACAATTGGATTTGTTTTCTAATTTATAGTAAGCAAACTTGTATAGCAATATTCCAACGTATTCATACACTCATCCACCACCATCAAATTTAAGTGAGTTGGATGATACCACCTAATAGACTATTACTATAGAGCCAAAGCTTGGACTTGCAATCTTTGTTACCGAGGAATTCATTGAAAAGACAAAGGTGAGATACTGAAGATTGTAGGTCTAGTTGTCCAGGAAACTATCCTTGATGAAGCAGGATCGACATTTTGGACCTTACTAAATAGCATGAAGCTCTCATGTAAATTTTACTACATCCTACCTTCCAAAAGATTACTGTTGTCACATTTACGAGTGACAAGCAACCCATACTTACCAGTTGATTCAATCTGAGCCAAAAATAATCCAAGTATAAACATGTGTTCATTTTGCTACAGGCATGAAATAGTTGGCGTTGTCACTGAAGTTTTCATATCAGAGATGTCTTCCTCCCACATAGTGTATTATAGTCATTCATTTAAGAACTATTCATTTAAGAACTATTCACACTTGATATATATATATATATATATATATCAAGTGTGAAGCACTAGACATACACATTCTCCTTCATCATTACTCTTTCTGCTCTCCTTATTGGCACATATAACCCCTCTCCCTCTCTCATCAGCATGGGTAGATGTATGGTTAATAACATTGTTTGCTTAAGAGCTTGGGTTCAAAATTCAACTAATTCATAAGATCATGTGAACTAGTAGTAGACATTGTGATATATTCTGCTGAATGTATATTCTAAGTTACAATTTCTAACCTGTGTCGGAATGGCTGGTTCGGGATTTTGTTGCCTCACCAAAGCTGCAACTACCTCTTTAAGCTGTGACACATCTGACCTTAGAGAGCGTAACTCCTCGTCTCTCGGATCCTCAGCACTAGACGCACGAGCTTTGAAGACTTCAGTAGGCGTTGGACCTAAACCCATTCCACGCACACGGCCAGGGCGCTCTGGGCCTCTTGTTTCGATCAAAGCATGACGCTGAAGTGATAATGAGTCAAAGTCAGATGTGGTAGAGTCGGGGGCCATTGTGGAAGACAGTTCAGCATACTTGACTCTGGTAGTGCTCTGTTAAATTACAAATTGGCATAAAATTATATAAGTTATTTACTTCTATAAGCGACTTAACAAATCAAAGAACGCATACTTCATGAAGAAAAATTACCGATATCATCGCAGCTGTTGTGGAAACAAATTGGCCATCTGATTTCTTGTGGGTCGCGTCAAAAAAATCTAGATCGCCAAACTTGTCTGCACCGTGTTCCTCAACCTTTATATTAATAAATCACAGCTATAAGAAAGTTTATAATCTTTGTTGGAACATTAGTGAAAAAAAACACTTAACAAGATGTCATCCCAATAGACCAGGTGATCGACATTTGCGACCATACAGTGCCTCGTACGGGGTTGCCTTCAGACTTTCCTGATAACTGTTGTTGTACGAGAACTCAACAAGATTCAGATGATCCTCCAACGAACCTCCAAACTGAATAACACATGACCTCAACATGTGCTCCAGTGTCTGAATCGTCCTCTCAGATTGCCCGTCTGTTTGTGGGTGGAATGTAGTGCTGTAATTCAACTTACTTCCCAAACTCCTTTGAAGACTCCCAAAACTGAGATCTGAACCTCGTATCTCTGTCCGATACGATGCTGTCAGGAACTCCATGTAGTCTCATGAATTCCTGTATGTACTTCACAGTCAGACTCTCTGTAAACTGACCCACTCTAAACAGAATGAAATGAGAACTCTTTGTCAACCGATCTCCAATTACCCAAATGACATTATGACCTTTGGGACTCTTAGGCAATGCCGTCATCAAATCCATGAAAATGTTCTCTGATTTCCACTCAGGGATTTGAAGAGGCTGAAGTAGTCCTGCGGTTCTCTGGTGTTCCACCTTCACTTGCTGACATATCAAACACTGAGACTCAAATCTTGCCACTATTCTCTTCATGCTGTGCCACCAAAAGTTCTGCTTCAGATCCCTGTACGTCTTTGCGCCTCCAAAATGAATATAATAGGGTGAGAGATGGGCTTCTTCAAGTAGCTTCTGCCTGACTTCAACCTTCGGTACACATAATTTGTCACCAAAACAAAGCGATCCGTCTTCATGGATGACCAAGTCAGTCCTTAGGCCTGTTTCTACTTTGCTTCGAAATTCCTGCAACTACGTATCACCTTCTTAGGGCGACATTCATCTATTCTACCAATGAAAACTGCAGTATCATACACTGATGTGCTGAACTAGGAAGAATCGCATCCAATTCCAGTCTTAACATATCCTCCTATATTTCATTCTGTTTGGTGAGGAATATAGCGGCTGATCTCCTGCTCAGGACATTGGGTACCAAACTTACTTTGCCTGGGTGGTGTTGTAAGTTGATGTCATAATCTGCAATCACTTGTAACCATCTTCAATGCCTCGTGCTCAGTTCCTTTTGCGTGAACACGTATTTGAGGCTCTTATGATCTGTGGAGATCTCAATTCTATCCCCAAGCAAATAATGCCTCCATAATTTCAAATTGAAGATTACGGCCGCAAGTTCAAGATCATGTGTCTGGTAGTGCATCTCATGCGACCTCAACTGCCTGGATGCGTAAGCGAAAAACCTACATGCTGCATCAGCACTGCTCCCAACCCTTTGCCCGAAGCGTCACAATGGATCACAAAACCCCCGTAAACTGTTTGGTATAGTCAGCACAAGTGCTGATGTCAACTGATTCCTCAACTGCATGAAGGCTTCATCACAAGCTCTATCCCAAACAAACTTCTATTCTTTCCTCGTCAAATTGGTTAGGGGCAAAACAATTTTTGAGAAGTCCTGAACAAACTTCCGATAATACCCTGCCAATCCGAGAAAACTTTGCACTCCTGATGTCGACTTCGGTACTGGCCAATCCTTGACCATAGTAACCTTTCACGGATCAACTGAAATTCTGTCGCCCGAGATAATATGACCTAGAAATGCAATACGGTCAAACCAAAATTCACACTTTCTGTGCTTCTTGTTGAGTTGATTCTCCCTCAAGGTCTACAAGACCGCTCTCAGATGCTCTGCATGGTCTTCTCTGTTTCGAGAATACACCAGTATGTCGTCGATGAACACCATCCAAATATGTCATGTCCCACTTCCCAAAAATACGGAATACGAGTACATGATATTAGTCCAGCGAATGACTAACGTCACCCATAAGCTATTCATCTGATAAACTCAACAATATAATCAATAAAAAAAAATGCGTAGGCAATAATAATAATCTCATGAACAATAACACTTGGAATAAATAATATGAAATATCCAAATACAATAAACCAATGTCTGGAAACAATAATATAATCTGGGTCATAAGTCCAAATACAATAATAATCCAATCACAAATAGAAAATAAGTCTCAATACATTAAGTTCATTAAAAATAACATTTAATTATAAAGCAGTAGTTCTTCAAAAAGTTTGTTCTCCAATTCTAGCAGGTAATTCTCCATCAACACTTGTAAACACTTCATTTAAAAATAGGAGAAAAATTATCCTTAGAGTAAGTCATGGACAGCAAGTAGAGAAAGCAGGGAACAATGGAACAACGGTATAACAATGAATTCAATGGATCAATAGGTATCAATAACATGGCACGATAGCAATAATCAATATCACGATAATCGATGCAATGGTTATAAACAATGGTTCAATGTTCAGTAACAATAATCAATGATCAATATCAATAGCCAATATTACGTATAAACAGAACAATGATGAACAATATGCAATGTCGATATGATGCAGTTCTTAAGTCTATTAATCATTTTAACTCCTTACTAATGCACGTACAACTGTGTCCCATATGTTCCATACCATAGGTTCGATGCATACTTACAATTTTGTTTAGACTCAAGTGAAAGATTCTATAGATCATGTACACAGCACGATAATGGTATTTGCAGCATTGGTGCAGACTGGTTGGCTGAATAATAATAAACAATATACGATAAATTAGGATACTATGTCAGTAATCCAACAATAAACCGATAACAATAACAATAGCCAACACACAATACTTTGGAAAACATGGCCCACACTTCAGTGTACAGTCACTATATCATCAACTAATTCAGTCAATCCCTTAACCCCGGCTTATTAATTTTATTAATGTAACAATACAATATGCAATTATGAGACATTAGATGAGCAATAGTAAAGATTGGGAAACAATAGGGTGATAACATGAAGTAGGACAATTAGAATGATCACAATAACTCATTAGGTTCATGCAATACAACATACACACTTCGAATCATGCAATACTACAATATAGGGATAAATAAATTATTAAAAACTGAAAAGTGAAATTCTAGACAGCAAGAGTGGTATGTACAAAAATGAAGTTTTCTGCTGTTTCAGAAATCAAAAATGAATCCGTCAGAAGTTCTAGAAACTAGACTTCCACACGATTCCAACACATATTTAAAGTTCAAAATCCGACAATAGTAGCTAGGTCATACACACCATTATTTATAGATTTCATGTATAGGCAGAAATTCGACAATATGTTGTTATATTTTTAGAAACAGTGAAAACTTATTATTAAATTCATTAAAAATATTTTCTATACTCCTAAACATGTTAAATAATGTTCTGAAAATTTTTAGAGCAAAATTTTAACAAATGATTAGCGTTTTAACAGTTTAAACATCAACTATATAAGAATCTGAAAATCTGGAAATAAAAACACAGCTGTAGTAAAACGGGCATAACTTTTGCAACACAACTCGGAATTTAGAAATTCACGATTTTCTGGAAACTAAAAAGATAAGGCTACAATTCTCATTTATAAATTCATTCATTTTAAGATCATTTACTGTGTCAAAATTAGTAGTCAACATACATCTAGCAAGCAACATACTAGTTTTGGGGTATTTTTCATGAAACAATTTAATTAGACATGATGGGTTCTACTTCAAATAGTCGGTAAACTTCATAATCAACATGACGAGTGCGATAACATGATAAATAAAATTAGAACTCGAACATACACTAATTTATCATTAATCAACCATCAATCGATCGACAACGTACAACCTAGCAATTGTCTCTACAATAATTAATCGTGTTATGAGATGCATGAAAATTCTATCATCAATACTATATGATGTATGCAAGATTCAATATTTTCGAGTCAAAGTGGCACGATGTCAAGAATATTGCGGTTATATCGTGTAAACCCTCAATAGACCCAACAAAAGATAGTCAATACAATGATATGATAACGAATAGGATCTACTTGCAATAATTTCCATAAAACTTGAATTTGATGCAATTAACAATTCAAGAGGACAGTGACATGCTTTATAGATGGTGAAAACGAATGCAAAGAATAACGGGATAAGAATCCCGAAGCAACGAACCCACAAACTAACACAAAGAATATACGTGCAATACACGTTCACAGAAACCAAAAGCAATAGCAGCAAAGAGACATAGCACCTGAAATAATAATCACCGCAAGAGAGAGGGCAAGGGGGCCCAGGGTCGACGTCGACGGTGGCGTTGCAGCGGCGACGCGACGGAACAAGGGGAAAGGGGCTTCGGGATGGGTCCTGGCGCTGCTGTGCTAGGGCAGGAAAACAGAGGGTGAGGCTGGGTTTCGGGGTGTTCTGGCGGCGCCGATAGTAGGGCGGCGACGGGGTTGGGCGACGAGGGGGTGTCGACGGGAGGGGGTAGCCGGGGTCGTAGAAGAAAAACAGGGAGATGGGTTCAATGGTTTGGACGGGAAATGACAGGGAGAAAGAGAACGGGAGGAGAAAGGAGAGAGGAGAGAGAATAAGCGGCTAGAGTTTCAATAATGTGTAATTTTTTAGGGTTTGTACTAGGGTTGTATTTATAGGGTACGATTAGGGTATTGGGTTAGTGGTTTAGGATCCAATAATAGCGGTTTTGGGTCAAGGACAACAGAAATTGGGTTTTAGTGTTCAAATAAGAGATAGTTCTAAATCAATAGGGTTCAAATAAAAGCACCCACAATGCAATACAATAAAACTTACAAGTTAGATAGCCCAATAAAAAGAGACATTAGTTCATGATTTTTTTAAAATCAATTAGATAAATAAATAATACAAATGAATAAATATAAATTGGGGCTTGAAAAATAAATTAGATATCACCAAGAAAATTAGATCAAATAATAAAATAATTCAATATATGAACTTTAATGAGTAATCAAGAAATAACAATTGATAATTATAATCTTAATAAAAATAAAATAGTATTCAGTTTTAAAAATTTATTAAAATAATCCAATAATAATATTATATTTGTTTTAGGCTCAAAACAAAAAGCCGATCAATCAGGAATAGAAAGTAAGATCAAAATACCCCGTTATTCAAAATGAATAAAATTTTCGATTAGAATACACTTTAATAAAAATTTGAAACAAATTTAGCACAAAATAAATTTTAAATAATCAAGATTTAGAAATACACGGAAAATACTTATTTTGCGGGAATGGGGGTTACAATCCTACCCACCTTACAAAAAAATTTCGTCTTCGAAATTTGCTCAGACGGTACATAGGACAAGCAAAAACCGACTTATGAAATAACAAAACTGGGAATTGAAGGGAAAGCAACAAAATGGTGGCAACACCAGAATAAGAAGGAACACGGATATAAGTGAAGTGATCAAGAATGATGTCAAATAAAGATTCAATGAGTGATAACGCATGCAAATGAATGAATAAGGGAGAGAAACGAGTACGGTGGTACAACTGGAATTTGAAGAGGGTATAGTAGAGAAGAAATAACTAGTATGATGCTCAATAATGAATCAATAAATGCAAGTAATTGCAAGGTGCGGAATAGATAAATGATGCAAGAGAATAAGTAATGGAAGAACAGAAAACAAATCTATTGCTAAATACCTGTAGTCACTCCTTAAGCGATCAAATTGTAAGCGTGACCATGAGCTCCAGTCTGTCCTCCATTGGGGGCTGGTCCTCCTGTCAGCGCATTGTGCCGGTTCCTTGGGCAATCTCGAATCATGTGATCATCACTTCCACACCGCAGGCACTGGCAGTTGGCTCTCCTACAGTCCTTGCGCAAGTTCCCAGGCTTCCGACAGTGTGAACAGACTAGATCCGACCTCTGAACAACAGGTGAGTATGAAAATGTCCTAGCAGGAAGGGGCGGAATAGGCCTCCTAATAGGCCCACCAGAAGGACTAGCAGCAACAGGGTGCGGAACAGACTGCTGAATAGCATGCTTCCTCGTACTAGTCTGCTCCTGAATTCTTGCAGCATCCAGGATATCAGCATAAGAACAAAGTTGCAAGGCAGCAAGACGATCTTGAATCTCAATGTCCAAGCCCAACAGGAAAGACGACCTCTATTTTCGTCATTTGCCACCATAGTAGTAGCAAAAACGACTTAGTCAGGTGAATTCCGCATCATATTCGTCCACGGTCCGACTCCCCTGATTCAAGACAGTGTTTAGTTTAACGTCGGTACTTTATAAAATAACAACGAAAAAGCATGATTAAACACCATGTAACGAACCTGAGTTAATAAGACAAATTGTCGTTCCATTTCATTCTTGGTGACATTAGGGAAGAACTTCATGAGGAAGCTCTCCGTGAAGGTCGCCCAGGGGATGAGTCACCCCAATCGTTCAGCTTCAGCTTGACACCAGATGTGGGCAAGGTCAACAAGTTGGATGCTCACAACATCCATATGATCAATATCTGCTATTCGTGCTGCAGTCAACAGCTGTGCAGTCTTGATAAACCATTCCTCGGCTTCAAGAGGACCTTCAGTGCCCGAGAATTTGTCTGGATGTAGCTTCATAAAATCTTCCACATTACCAGGTCTCAGTGGCAACAATTCAGCTGGAGGTACAACGAGTTCCCTATTAGCAGCTTCATAAGCCATTCTCAGCTATTCGTTATGTTCCCGTTGCATCCGCAATATCAGTTGGTTGTGCTCACATTGCATTTGCATCATCTGTGCAATAGTGGGCTCATCAGACTGATCATCCCTAACACGGGAAGATGAAGCACTATTCCTAGCCATGTTCTGTAATAAAAATCAAACGGTTAGTGCCCAGATCATAAGTTGGATATCAATTGTTCATGCGACTCCTGTATTGCACATATGGTTGAGTCAACCCGATAAAACCCAAATGTGATTAATATATCAATCAAAGCCAAACTTTGTTTTGTTAGTCACGTTTGACTAATATATTATCCAAACCAGGGCTCTGATACCACTAAAAACCGTGTCACGCTCCACTTTCCAAAAATACGGAATATAAGTACATGACATTGGCCCAGCGAATGACTAACGTCACCCATAAGCTGTTCATCCGCTCAGCTCAACAATATAATCAACACAGAACAAATGCACAGGCAATAATAATAATTTCATGAACAATAATACTTGGAATAAATAATATGAAATATCCAAATACAATAAACCAACGTTTGGAAACAATAACATAATATGGGTCATAAGCCCAATACAATAATAATCCAATCACAAATAGATAATAAGTCTTAGTACATTAAGTTCATTACAAATAACATTTAATTATAAAGCAATAGTTCTTCAGAAAGTTTGTTCTCCAATTCCAGCATGCAATTCTCCATCAACACCTGCAAATACTTCATCTAAAAAGAGGAGAAAAATTATCCTTAGAGCAAGTCATGGACAGTAAGTAGAGAAAGCAAGGAACAATGGAACAACGGTATAACATAGAATTCAATGGATCAAAAGGAATAAATAACATGGCATGATAGCAATAATCAATATCACAATAATCAAAACAATGGTTATAAACAATGATTCAATATTCTGTAACAATAATCAATGATCAATATCAATAGCCAATATTCGGTATCAATATAACAATGATGAACAATATGCAATGTCGGTTGGATGCAATTCTTAAGTCTATTAATTATTTTAACTACTAACTAATGCACGTACTACTGTGTCCCATATGTTCCATACCATAGGTTCGATGCATACTTACAATTTTGTTTAGACTCAAGTGGAAGATTCTATAGATCATGTACACGGCACGAAAACGGTATTTGCAGCATTGGTGCAGACTGGTTGGCTCAATAACAATAAACAATACACGATAATTTGGGATACTCTGTCAGTAATCCAACAATAAACCGATAACAATAACAATAGCCAACACACAATACTTTGGGAAACATGGCCCACACTTCAGTGTACAGTCACTATATCATCAACTAATCCAGTCAATCCCTTAACCCCGTCTTATTAATTTTATTAATGTAACAATACAATATGCAATTATGAGACATTAGATGAGCAATGGTAAAGAATTGGAAACAATAGGGTGATAACATGAAGTAGGACAATTAGAATGATCACAATAACTCATTAGGTTCATGCAATACAACATACACACTTCGAATCATGCAATACTACAATATGGGGATAAATAAATTATTAAAAACTAAAAAGTGAAATTCTGGACAGCAAGAGTGGTATGTACAAAAATGAAGTTTTCCGCTGTTTCAGAAATCAAGAATGAATCCGTCAGAAGTTCTAGAAACTAGACTTCCATACGATTCCAACACACATTTAAAGTTCAAAATCCGACAATAGTAGCTAGGTCAAACACATCATTATTTACAGATTTCATGTACAGGCAGAAATTCGACAATATGTTGTTATATTTTTAGAAACAGTGAAAACTTATTATTAAATTCATTAAAAATATTTTCTATACTCCTAAACATGTTAAATAATGTTCTGAAAATTTTTAGAGCAAAATTTTAACATATGATTAGCATTTTAACAGTTTAAACATCAACTATATAAGAATCTGAAAATCTGAAAATAATAACACAGCCTGTAGTAAAACGGGCATAACTTTTGCTACACAACTCGGAATTTAGAAATTCACGATTTTCTAGAAACTAAAAAGATAAGGCTACAATTCTCATTTATAAAGTCATTCATTTTAAGATCATTTACTGGGTCAAAATTAGTAGTCAACATACATCCAGCAAGCAACATACTGGTTTTGGGGTATTTTTCATGAAACAATTTAATTAGACATGATGGGTTCTACTTCAAATAGTCGGTAAACTTCATAATCAACATGATGAGTGCGATAACATGATAAGTAAAATTAGAACTCATACATACACTAATTTATCATTAATGAACCATCAATCGATCAAACAACATAAAACCTAGCAACTGTCTCTACAATAATTAATCGTGTTATGAGATGCATGAAAATCCTATCATCAATACTATATGATGTATGCAAGATTCAATAATTTTGGAGTCAAAGTGGGACGATGTCAAGAATATTGGGGTTATCTCATGTAAACCCTCAATAGACCCAACAAAAGATAGTCAAATAGGATCTACTTGCAAGAATTTCAATAAAACTTAAATTTGATGCAATTAACAAATCAAGTGGACACTGAATTTCTATATAGACGGTGAAAACGAATACCAAGAATAACGGAATAAGAATCTCGAAGCAACGAACCCATTAACTGACACGAAGAATATACGTGCAATACACGTGCACAAAACCAAAAGCAATAGCAGCAAAGCGACACAGCAACTGCAACAGTGTAACCCCTGTTTCCCCAAATACGTATTTTCTGTTATTAAAATTCTTGTAATTTTTTCTGCTTTCAATTTTTTTAAATGTATTCTTGGATCTTCTATTAAAGTCTATTTGTAATCGATGATTTTATTTGTGGCTATTTTCCAATGAATTTATGTAGTAATTCAAATCCTGTTATTTTTGTTACTATTGTTATTATTATTATTATTTTTGGTTATACTTCTTCTTCTTCTTATTATTATTCTTTTAACCTGACTAAAACAAAATGTATCTTGCAAATTATATATAGCCATTTATTTTGAAAGTCACTCTATTTTATTATTATTATTATTAGTTTTTTTTAGTGTTAACTAATTTAGTATTATACTATTTAATTTTCTTATTGGATTTTTTTCAACCCAAAACCCATATTCCCTAAAACCCATACCCGTTATTATCTCCAACCCGTTTCCCTTATACTAACCTATTACCCAATATATACTTCACCTAACCCTAAGATCTGCATATTACCCTACCTATATATACTTGTTTATTCATATTCATCTCATATACTTAGCTACCCCCTCCTTCTAAAACCCTACTCTCCTATTTAACCCATGCATACCCTTCAGCCCTTTGTCTTCCCCTCTTTTCCCAACTGACAGCCACGACAGCAGCAACGCCTACGGCTGCCAGCCCCCTGCGTCGCGCTGCCCCAGCCTCTCCCCTTGCGTCAGCCTCCCTG
Source organism: Hemerocallis citrina (assembly GCA_017893485.1). Lineage (NCBI taxonomy): Eukaryota > Viridiplantae > Streptophyta > Magnoliopsida > Asparagales > Asphodelaceae > Hemerocallis > Hemerocallis citrina. The sequence continues at coordinate 378,741,738 of CM030358.1, read as the reverse complement.
TGTGCTCCTCCCGAGCGCCACCCTGTGCAGCGACCCTTGCTGGCCCCCTGCTCCCTGTCGCACCGCCGAGACAGCCGCCCTCTTTCTGTCGCCTCTTCCATCATCGTCAGCCTGCAGTGCCACCGTCCTCCTTATGCTGCTCCGTCCCGGCGTCGACCAGCAATAGTGAGCAGCCATGGAGTTACTTCTTGTAGGGTTGTGATCACTTTGATTGTGGGCCGTCAATCGCCATGATCATCATGATCATCATGATCATGTTCCCTTGGTTTTGATTCTAGCCATCCGATTGATTGATCATCTTGATCATGATTTCCATCATCGCCATTGATTGTGGGCTGCCCGATCTTCTCCTGATCTGATCTGATCTTTTTCATCATTGGATTAGATCTTAGCCGTTGACCTCTTGATCTTTTGGATCTAGCCATTGGATCTCTTGATCTTCGTCCTTTTGATCATCCTCTTGATCATCGAGTTCCGTGCTTGGTGTTCGTGATTGCAATTATGATCATGTGTTCATGATTGGTTCGTGATTCGTTCGTTGTGCTCGTGCCGGGGTTCTGTTCCCGTTATTCTCGCTTTTGCTTCGTTTTCATCGCCATCTCCAGGCAAGTAACTTGTATTCTTTTCTTTGTATAATACAAGTACTAAATACCGCCTATAGTGTAGTTGGGTTCTACAGACAATTCGTGTGTGAATCCTCTGTTATATATTATCTTTATTGTGTCGATTCAACCATAGTTGCCTCACGACATACATGACATGAAATAACTTACAGTTGACCACTTCTTGTTGTATATGTGCATGTTGTTCGTATGATATCATGTGCTCTTCGTGTTATTCGTGGTAGACTTGTTGTAGACTTGTGATTTACCTTATACCATGTTGCTTGGACACTTAGTACACTATATTTCATATTTGGCTGTGTTTTGGATGAGTTTTATATGAACTAATTGATTTTGTGCATGAAGGATATTTTCAGTTTTGCCGGTTTTCCGTTTGATCAGTATATTAGACCCTATTAAGGTCAGTATTTGAAAATATTTTGTGAACATGATTTGTAGAGGATTCTGTCTACTTTCCAACCATTTTGATGGATCTCAATTTCGATTTATGAGTTGTGAGTTATGTCTATTTTACTAGAGTGGTGTTAAGAGATTTCCAGATTTTGATTTCTATGAATTATGAAGAGTAGTCTATTTTTATCATGATGTTAAAAGTATTATTTTGATCCAATATTTTGTACAGTACAACTAGATCTGGTTGAGATTAACCCTGAATTTTTGTGGATTTATTTGATGAATTTTACAAACCATTCTATGTTTCCAAACAATTACTATACATGCAGAATTTTCATACTGTTCAGTAAAGAACCTGATTTTCGTCCTGATTCTACTTGTTGTTTGTAAAACATTTGTGAATATGAAAGTCAGCCTACTGTATCTATATTATCAACCTTTTGGCGGATTTGGATTTGGATTTATATTTGCCGAGATATTGCTTTTTTTTCGTACTGCAGTGTTTGTGATTTCAGATTTACAAAACTTTCGTGTCTTTATGTTTTCTGATTTTTGTTGACTGAACTATTTATATTGAAAAATTATGAAACTTTATTTTCTGTAACTATACATCTAGTGGAATACCCCGGATTTTTTATGAATTTAATTAATGAGTTTTCATGCTGTTTTCTTGACTTTAAATACAATCTTCTGATTTCTGGCTGAACGTGTTTTTTGGATTCAAACCTATTTTGAGTTTTGTTGTTGTGATATACCATATCTCTTATATATACTTGCTGGATTCAGCTGGGAGTCTATATTCCAGATTCTTTGACGAATCCAGGTTTTCATGTTTGTAGCAACAGAAATCCCAGTTTTAGTGAAGTACTATCTTGCTGTCCTGAACGTGTTACTTAATTATACTATGATGTACTTGGCCTGTTGTGACACGTACATGCTTGTTTGACACTAATAATAAATAACCAAGCCGGGGTTTAAATGGAAAGATCTAATAGTGGAAAATACAGAAACGTGTACTCGGAAGGAGATCTATAGATCTTACGCGATATATGGCTTGATACTTGATAATTGGCTTGATATTTCATTAATTGAGGCTTGATATTTCATTGCTTGAGACTTGATACTTCACACTTGAGGCTTGATACTTGATACTTCTCTCTTGAGGCTTGATACTTGATACTTGAGGCTTGACACTTGATACTTTTTTCTTGATACTTGTCCCTGAGTACACTGCCCTATATGATCCACTATGAAATTTAAAACGAAACTATGTTGAATGTAGCAACCACGTAGTAAAAAGATGGATGCATGAAGTGCTACCTAGATAGTAATGAATGCAAGACTTGATCATGATCACTTGACACTTGCTACTTGATACTTGTACATGATACTTGATTCTTGACGCATGTTGCCTGTTACTTGATACTTGACACTTGATATTTGTTACTTGTTTATATGATACTTGTTCACTTGACACTTGATACATGCCACTTGCACTTGTTCATCTTGCCATGCTAGTTGCTATATTTTGTTACCATATCTATTCCATGCTATTTGTTTACCTTTCCCATGTACTTGTATCTGCACTACAAGTGGCCCGTAGCTTGCATTGATAGGAGTTTGTTTTTTTTTTCCTCTCCCTGCAATTTATTAAATTGTAGATTTTGGAGATCAGTTGCCAGATGGAGTTGGTGATATGAGATACTAGCTGTTGGAGTTTTGCTATTATTATTTCTTGTTGCTTATTTTGATTATATATATCTGTTACTTGGATTTATTTGTATTTGGACAATGTGACCCAGGGTATTGACTTGTTCAGATCTGGATTATTTGAGATTATAATATTTTGGTTTCAAGTATTCTTGTTGGTATTATGATTCATATATGCATGCTTGGTTGACTTTTCTTGCTTCCGACCCCGATTATTCTTGTGAAATGTTGTAAAAATTTCGAACAGCTTATGGATGATGAAAATCATTCGCTGGGTTTAGTCACGTATCGTATTCCGTATTTTTTTGGGAAGCGGGCCGTGAAAAACAGTAACCACCGCAAGAGAGAATGTAAGGGGGCCGAGGGTCGACGTCGACGGGGGCGTCGCGGCGGCGGCACGACGAAACCAAGGGAAAAGGGCGTCTGGAAGGGTCCTGGCATTGCTGTGCTAAGGCGGGAAAACAAAGGGTGAGGCTAGGGTTTCGGGGTTTGCTGGCAGGCACCGATAGGAGGGCGGCGACGGAGTTGGGCGACGAGGGGGTGTCGATAGAAGGGGTGGCCGAGATTTGGCCGGAGAAGAAGAACAGGGAGATGGGTTCAGTGGTTTGGGCAGGAAACGACAAGGAGAGAGAGAACGAGAGGAGAGAGGAGAGAGAATAAGCAGCAAGGGTTTCAATAATGTGCAATTTTTTTAGGGTTTGTACTAGGGTTGTATTTGTAAGGTACAATTAGGGTGTTGGTTTGGTGGTTTAGGATCCAATAATAGAGGTTTTGGGTCAAAAACCATAGAAATTGGGTTTTATGGTTCAAATAAGAGATAGATCTAAATCTATAGAGTTCAAATAAATATACCCACAATCCAATAAATAAAATTTACAAGATAGATAGCCCAAAAAAGAGACAATAGTTCATGAACAAAAAATTAAATCAATTAGATAAATAAATAATACAAATGAATAAATATAAATTGGGGCTTGAAAAATAAATTAGATATCACCAAGAAAATTAGATCAAATAATAAAACAATTCAGTATATGAACTTTAATGAGTAATCAAGAAATAACAATTGATAATTATAATCTTGATAAAAATAAAATAGTATTCGATTTGAACAATTTATTAAAATAATCCAATAATAATAATATATTTGTTTTAAGCTCAAAATAAATAGCCGATCAATCCGAAATAGAAAGTAAGATCAAAATACCCCGTTATTTGAAATGAATAAAATTTTCGATTAGAAAACACTTTAATAAAAATTTGAACCAAATTTAGCACAAAATAAATTTTAAATAATCAAGATATAGAAATACATGGAAAATAATTATTAGCGGGAATGTGGGTTACAAAATATGTCTAATAACGGCGACAACACCATGTTCATCAGACTCATTTATACCGCTGGTGCATTAGTAACTCCAAATGGCATCACTAAAAACTCATAATGTTCATATCTCATGCAGAATGTCGTCTTTTGAATATCCTCAGTCTTTACTTTCATCTGATGATAACCAGAGCGACAATCCAGCTTTGAGAAAACTGAAACACCTTCCAGCTAATCGAACAAATCATAAATCCACGGCAGAGGATATCGGTTCTTCACGGTGACATTATTTAGTTCTCGGTAATCAATGCAGAGTCTGCGAATACCATCCTTCTTATCGACGAGCAAGACTGGGGCTCCCTTAGGTGAAACACTTGGCTTGATAAAATCCCCATCCAACAACTCTTGGACTTGCACCTTCAGTTCAGTAAAGTAACCTGGTGTCATTCGATATAGACTCTTCGATATTAATGTCGTACCCGGCTGAACTTCGATACTGAATTCAACATTTCGGTCTTGCGGCAACCCAACCAATTCTTCTGAAAAAACATCCAGAAAATCCTGTGCAACCATGGGTGCAACTTCACTATCAGTGCGTATTGACTCTAGACACTATCCTTATGGTACGACGATGTCTCACACGCATGAAATTCGACTCTTGGTTACTGGAAATTTTGAATACTACATTCTTCTCTCAGCAGTTAATCACGACATGAATGACTCCCATCCAATCCATCCCAAGAATAACATCGAATCCGGAATTGGGGATAACAATGAGATCAGCCTTAAAATTCACATCACTTATCCGCAAAGGGTTCTGCTTTCACCTTAGAACAAATATTGACACCTCCACCTATGGCGATATTCCAAGCCACTGGCATGGTGTCGCTTGCCAAACGGTGTCGGTCAACGAAGCGGGAAGAAACAAAGGAGTGGGTAGCACCAGAATTAAACAGAATATAAGCAGGAAGAAAGTGAACTAAGATGATGCCTAATCAAAGAGTCAAAGAACAAGAACGGAGGTGTATGCAGGATGTATGACTGAATAATTGTACAATGAGGAACAAAATAATGCAGAAAAGAAATACAAATAATGCAATTATTGTGATATACCTGCAACCACGCCAACAACCTTCTTTGCTTCCTCTATAGTCAGGTTATTGGCCTGACCCCCAATCTGGCCTCGTCTGGGAGTTGTTCTCCTCTGATCGAAGGCTTTCCTCTACGGTGGGAGTGGTAGTCTGCCCTGACCTCAAGCTAGCGCTCCCTGCTGAGCTGCACCTCTAGTCGGCGCAGGGATCCTATTCCTTGGATAGTCCCAAACCACATGAACATTTCCTCCGCATGCAAGGCACTGGAGATTTGCTACTCTGCAGTCCTTTCGCAAATGTACAACCTTATGGAAGAAATTGCAAGTCTAAACCATTCTTGGAGCAGTTGGTGAATACGGCAGCACCCTCGTTGGAGGGGTCGGAGCTAGCCTCTGTATAGGTCATCCAGTAGGCCGGGCCGTAGTAGGGTACTGAACGGACCGCTTAGTGGCACTCCTCCTTCTGTGGGTCTATTTTTGAATTACGGCTGCATCAAGAACATCGGCATAGGTGTGGTGTCGGTATGCAGCCAGACGGTCCTGAGTCTCAAAACTTAAACCCATCAAGAACCTACGGGCCCTATCTTCCTCATTAGCCACCAGGTCGGTTGCAAAATGGCTGAGCCAGGTAAATTCGGTAGCGTACTTATCCACGGACCGATTCCCCAGGTTAAGAATAATGTTTAAATTAACATTTTTATATATAAAATAGACATCAATAGGCGACATTAAGTATCACGCACCACTTTAAAAAATACGGAATACGAGTACGTAACGAAGGCCTAGCGAATTATGTAAACACCATCCATAAGCTGTACAAGTCTAACTCAATATTGTGAACAACAAACACAACCACGCAAGAGAATATATCACATAAATCAAAGAACAACTTGAATAATAAATCAAATAATACAAATAATAATATCCAACAAAATATTCAATGTCTGGAAAAACAAACTTCGGGGCAAAAGCCCAAAACAATGTATATCCATAACAAAGTTCAACGGGAATGATATATAGCATAAAATAATTCAAGCAGTGAAATCTTCGGCTCCATCTTTTAGAATCGTTGCTCACCAATTCCTTATGATAGTGTTCCTTCAGTACCTGTAAACTCGTGATTTAAAAAAGAGAAAATAATATCCTTAGAGCAAGTCATGGACAGAAAGTAGAGGGAAAACAGAGAGTAATAGGAAACACGGTATATCAAAAGTAAGGGATGGGATCAAAGTCAGGGACAAAGACAAAGATTGGCAATAATGTCAAAGGTCTATATTTAACTCATGCATTAATTAATAATGTCAATTCAAGTTCTATATTGATGACTGTATACGGGATCAAACATGAAATGTCAAATGTGGGTTATTAATCATTTTATTAACCTATCTAGTACACATACTACTGCATCCCTTTCACAGGTTCGACGCAAGCAAACAACAAACGTTTTAGACTAATGGTGAACTGATGGTGAATTCACGGATCGTGTAATCGGTAAAAATATGACAAGATAACACGATAGCGTGATCACACAATGACAAGCATTTCTCCCCCTTCCATGTAATAAACCATGCAAGCAAGAAGGCCTTTACCGAGTACAGTTTCCGATTGTTCACTACCAAGTCAACCCATAATACCCCGACTTGTTAATATTTTATTTCATCCTATGTGAGCATGCAAGAAGGTGTCAAGGTTGTATCATGCTAGGTGTGACTAATTCTACTCGTTACAAACAAAGCATGAAGCAAATATATTAAATCAACACAATTCACATAATCTGGATAACAGGACGTTACTGTACGAAAATAGAGATTCCCGCTGCTACAGAAAAGAAAATCTAGATCCGTCAGAATTTCTAGAAACTGGATGCTCTGCCGGTTCCAGTCCATATACATACGACATATAAATATAACAGAAACTGGGTTCAAATCATTATTCTTTTCAGATTTCATGTTCAGGCAGCAGGTTATAGATTGTGTTCACATGTATGTTTTAGGTTTGAATACACATCAAATAAATCTATAAAAATTTAGGGTGATTCCTACACATGTCTAATCTCAGTTAAATTAATTTCATATTTTTATTTTACCATTAACATGTTCTGTTTATAAATAGATCAGAATGATACGCATGAAATTGAGAATCTTGAAATCCAGACCTAGCAGTACTAAAAGACTGATATCTAACAGATTATAACTCGAAATTCAATTTCTTCGGAAGTTCTAGAAAATAGGCTCATGGGGATACAATTCATATTCACAAAGTTCTTTCAAATTACTACAGCAACATGGTCGAAATTCTGATACAAAAAGAAGTAAACAGCAGGCCAGAAAAGAATTTAATATGAATAGGCAATAATTAAATCATACAAGCATATAATTCATAATAATTAATAGACAAAGTGCTATTTGATGATTAACATGCAGATTTCTAGATTTATGTTGCAATTTACAGTCATTGCAATTAGTTCATTAAATTAAATTTAATCGGAAAGATTCAATACATCAAACAACACTATAACATGGATCTAGTTATGATTGTATATAATTCGTGCATATGCAATGTGCAATAGGGACTAAGGTTCAAATCAAAGATGAAGGCACGAAGTCAAGGATATCTCGGGTTAGCTCGTGTAAACCCTCAATATACTCATCAGAAGATGAATAATATAACAATATGATGATTAAAAGATGATCTACTTGCGGGGATCGACAAAATTCTTGAACAAAAACAATCAAACTAGTTCAAGAGAGACTTGCCATTCAAATGATAAATTCAAGTATAAAGAATAACGGGATGAGAATCCCGGGTGACGAACCACGAAAGCACATGCGCTCTACATGCAACACCAACACATAGCAAAACCCAACATCAAACGCAATTCCCTTCACAAATAGCAAACGGCGATCTCCTACTCTCCCGAACACCAAAAAGTGAAAGGTGAGAAAGAACCAGTGGAGGTCGATGGCGGAGCTCGACAGCGGCTGGCGACAGGGCTGGGCACGGCAACGGTAGCACTGGCCTCACTAGGGCGGTCGACTAGGAGAGGGATGGTCGCCTGAGGGGGGTGCTCGGTGATGGGTGACGAAACAGAGGAGCTCAGGGAAACAGTGGAAGTCAAGGTTGGAGATGGAAGGTGATCGGGGTGGAGTCGATCAGGGTGTAGGGCTGTCGAGGGCTAGGGTGGTCTACGGGAGCACAAGGCAGGCGGTGGCAGGGTGTAGGGTTGACAGGGAGAAGCGATCAGGCGATGGGTTGATTGGCTGAGGGGAGGATGAAGATGACGGGGGTGCTTCAGAGGTGGACGAAGGTGGGAGGATGAGGGTGGTAGTGTTGGTGCAGGTGCTGGCAGAAGGACAAGGCGGTGGAGGAAGGTCGAGCAGTCGATGTGTTCACCTGGTGCAATAGAGGATAAGAGAGAGAGGGAGTCGGGAGTTTGGGGAGATGAGAGCAGCAGGATGTAAGGGGAGATAGATTAAGGTTATTAATTAATTAGGGTTTAAGGGTATTTATATAGGATAATAGATGTTGTGTTTTGGGTTGCGGGTTAATGGTTATAGGGTATGGGTTTAGGATCCAAAAAGAGAAAAATGAATAGAAATCAATGGGATATGAATATAATGGATCAATATAAACCCACAAAACAAAAGAATAAAATGGTAGTGAGCCAAAAATTCAGGATTCAAGCAAAAAAAAGAGTAGAGAATGATCGAAAGAGAATAAATGTGTCCAAAGAAAAGTAAGATTTAATATTTAAAAGAGGTTCGAATACAATAATCAAGAAAGAATAAAATTACAATAAAAGTCCATAAATAGAAAAATAGGGGTTACATTAAGTAACATCATCTGACCAACCTATGTTAACGAGACGAACTGCTGTTCATCTCAATAAAAGTGGCCCAAGTGATAGGTTGCTGTAGCATCTTGGTCTCTGCCCACCACCAGAAATAGGCGAGCTCCATAAGCTGGATGCTTACCACATCCACCCGATCTACGTCAAAGATCCGTGCCGCTAGCAACAACTGCTCTGTCCGAATCAGTCACTGTTCGGCCTCTGACGGAGTCTCAATACCCAAGAACTTATTTGGGTGCAGTCTTATGAAGTCAGCCACTGTACCAGGCCTGGGTGGCAATAGCCCCGGTGTGGGTCCAACAGCGGTTCAGTTAGCTATCTCCAAGGTAGCCCTCATCACTCATTGTGCTCTTGTTGTAGGTTCATTATTTGTTGCATCGTCTAAAGAATATTAGCATTGTCTGGAAGTTCATCCCTGGGTTGGGAAATGGAAGAGCCTCCGCGAGCCATGGTCTGCAATATAATTAAATTAGTGAGTATCCAGATTATAAGTTCGTTAGTACATGTTCATGTGATAGCATAGTGTTACATATTGTTGAGTTAAACCTGGCTAAGCCAAACCTGATTAGGGCCTAACCTGGCTTTGAACCACTAAAAACCTATCATGCACCACTTCCCAAGATACAAAAGTACGGGCACGCAACTAAGGCCCAGAGAATTATTTGTATCATTCATAAGTTTTAATATTCAACTCAACAATATGAAATACAATTACAACCACGCATGCTATAATGAAATCACATAACATAAATAATCCATGAAATGTCTAAAAAATAAGCAACGTCTGGAATGAAATAAACTTTGGGTCATCAAAGCCCATACTACAAAGTAAGGTAATAACAACAATGTTGGAATTTAAAATAACATGAACGAAATAATTATTGTAGTCCAATAATTCGGCTCCAATCCCTAGAATAATTGCTCACCAAGTCCTACAAGCAATTCTCCTTGGGTACCTGCATGCTCGTGGTCATGAGTGGGGGGAATGTCTGTTAGAGCAAGTCAAGGAAAGCAAGTAGAAACAAGCAAGGAGCAATAAAACAGGATGCATAAATATCAAGGAATAAGGAACTAGAACTATACCATATGTCAATGAAATGTCGATAACAAGTCAAGGTCTATAATCAACGATGCAACGATCGACAATAATAATAAAACTAGAATCAAGTCGATTACAATAACCATGATCAATGCAAGTGTCAATCCTAAGTCTATCATGTTTTATTATCTTATCTAATGCATGAAAATTCTGTGTCCCATACCACAGGTTCAGTGCATGCAAATAAGTGAACGTTTAGACTATAGTGGTGAACTCTACGGATCATGTACTCGGCAATGATAATCAATAATCAATAATCCACGAGAATTGCTCTATGATATGATATACGATATAATTGGGATACTATAGCTGTAGCGCCCCGATTTCCATACACTGGGAAACCGTGACACGAGCCAAGACCTTTTCTTCAATTAGTCACAATACACAGAAAAACATGAGAATTTAAAACTTTTTATTCAACACTCAATATATTACAAGTCTGAACATTATACAACTGCAATACATTACAATGGAGTTACAATATTACCTTTACATTTCCAAGTATTACAACCTTCAACATCTTACATCAGAGTACTTTCCAACTAATAGATGATCAACACACATTTTACAGCGGAACTAAATACAATATTGACTCCTTGCTTTCCTTGCTTTGAGTCCTCCTGAATCTCGCCCTTGTACTTCGGCGATCCAGTACCTATGGAAGTGGGGACGTCAGTATTCACTGACGCTTAAAGGCTGATATCAAAGCAGCGAATCTCCCAAACAACATACAAAACATGGCAATGGTGTTGGTGTAGTTTAAGTGTTCGTGAGTGCTAGGACTAGACTCTAATGCGATATTTAACTAGAACTAGGATGCTTCCTATTCTAATGTCAGCGAGTCTCCGAAGCAACATGCAGCCCATACTACATGCGACCCCATCTCAAGCCGTTTCTCCATATATAGGGATTTGAACCGCGTTATGAATTCTAATTGTACACAACCTGTTCCTGACACCTACACGTGACTAATTTGAGGTTGCAGACGTGGTCAAGTCCCACTAATGCATTCCGCCAGTGGTGTCTATGTTCGCCACTGCTACCCGGCTAACCGGACCTCACTCAAAAACAGACGAACCCTATGTATCGGGCGTCGTTCCAAAAACCAAAATTATAGGGTCTAGCAAGCACAGGGCAGTGCGAAGCCTGCCCTATGGCACCCTCTGGGGTCTCGCAAGTGCAGGACTGCACAATGCAACCTGTGGCACCCCCAGCCACGACACTTCAGGAATTAACAGCGCGAGATACGCAACCCGTGTCCTCAACTTGTGAGACGGCACCGTACGTATCCCTTTGACGGGAAGGTACAACCCAATACACCACCTATGATCTGCCTCATGGGACGAGTTAGTTGTAAGGGGCCCCCTACAACCGACTCCTCTCTCCCGGCAAAAGGGTTTAAGTAAAATGGTCCTTATAAGTCACTATCCTAATGATGTCCCTGACTCGAACAATCCTAGGGATGACAATATTATAAACACAACATGCTAGGCCTTTAAAGTAGACTTCGCAAGACAACTCTACTAGGCTGCTCAACCTAGACTTACCAGAACCCTTCGGGATCCGGTTCGTGGTCCATCGATCCAAGACCTCGGCCGTGCGAACATACATGCATGCCGCTACCCTAAACTTGGATTCCGTCTATACTCTGGTCCTCGATCAACCTACACTGGTTAAGATTCGACGGTACACAAGGAGTGACTCTTCCTTAGTTCCTTAGGGTAGAAAACATATGTCTTGATGGTCGATAGCCCCTAGGGTGGTAATATCACCCTAGACCAGCACAACGAACAGTGTACTAGCTAACAAGCTATACACGAGTAACAACCACATACGAGCTAATAAGCTACATATGAAACAATAGCTACCTACGAGCCAGGCGGGCCTCGTAGGAGATAACAACGTACATACCAGCCAAATAAGCCGCGTATGAGACCAATAGCTACGCACGGGCCGGTCGAGCCGCGTACGAGACAACAACCTACATACGAGCCAAATAAACTACGTATGAGACCCACAGCTACATACGGGCCAGTCGAGCCACGTACGAGCACAACCATATGCAAACAACCATACAGGTAATCAATTCTAGAAGCAACTAAACGTGCTTACTAGCAAACTTGATCTTCTATTATTAGAAGCAATAGAAGAATCTACTAATAGTCTATGATCGGTATTCTACCAATGAAAACCGAAGGCGACATAACAATCTTTATCAAACTAACTATTACTAGTGGTCTTCCAAATCCTTATTACTTCAACCTATAGTACTTTAAGCATGGCATACAATTGCAAGCATCTATCCACGACAATCTAATTATGGTACATAACGTAACCACTCACCACAATACTCCTAAGTATGAATATGATTTAAGCATGTGCTTATATCGAGCTTAAGCATGAATTATCACTATAGTCTAAACATGAAGTTTACTATAGTCAAGCATAGGTTACAACTTGAGCGTGAATGCCTACTACTTTAGAGTATGCATCTCTACTACCACCTTACACATGGATCTTCATTACTTTAAGCATGATTAATTACTATGATCTAATCACGAAGACAACGTAGTGGAACATCTACTATTACAATCTAGTATGGGTAGAACATAAACATAGAATTGCTACGACTAAGCATGGTATGTATTCCAAGTAGAGACCTACAACATTCTAACCATAGTATGATAATTTCTACCATGTATGTACAACCTAAACATGGTTTCTTTCTACATTAAACCCACAACATGGCATACGCCATAAGCATGGTTCCTACAATTATTTAAACATGAATGTCTACCACCTTTAGCATGATTAATGACTAAGCATGATCATCTACTAACTTAGCATAAATAATGATTAAGCATGATCATCTACTAACATAGCATGAACATATACTTATCTAAGCATGGATATCATGTAAGCATGAATATTTATTTGATCTAGCATGGTATATAACTTTCCTACAATTAAGCTAGCATGGTATACAACTTACCTACAATAAAATTAACATGGTATACAACTTTCCTACCATTAAACTAGCATGATATACAACTTTCCTACAATTAAGCTAGCATGGTATACAACTTACCTACGATAAAACTAACATGGTATACAACTTTCCTACCATTAAACTAGCATGAATAAATTAATCTAGCATGATATACCACTTTCCTACAACTATCCAAACATAGATAAATAAAGCTAGCATGGTGTACTACTTTCCTACTATCATCTAAGCATGAATCTTATTAAGCATGAATAACTACTAAGCATGAATATCTCACTAAGCATGGATAACTACTAGTATGAACACACAACATTCCTAAGTATATATATATATATATATATATATATATATATATATATACTTCTAAACATGGTAAGTAATTTTAGCATTTATCCTACAACATGTATATCATTCCTAAACATGATAAGAAATTTTAGAATAAATCCTACAACATTCTAAGCATGAATATCATCCCTAAACATGATAGGAATTTTTAGAATAAATCCTACAACATTCTAAGCATGAATATCATCCCTAAACATGATAGGAAATTTTAGAATAAATCCTACAACATTCTATGCATGAATATCATCCCTAAACATCATAGGTAATTTTAGAACAAATCCTACAACATCCTAAGCATGAACATCATCCCTAAACATGATAGGTAATTTTAGAATAAATCCTACAACATTCTAAGCATGAATATCATCCCTAAACATGATAGGAATTTTTAGAATAAATCCTACAACATTCTAAGCATGAATATCATCCCTAAACATGATAGGAAATTTTAGAATAAATCCTACAACATTCTAAGCATGAATAACATCCCTAAACATGATAGGTAATTTTAGAACAAATCCTACAACATCCTAAGCATGAACATCATCCCTAAACATGATAGGTAACTTTAGAATAAATCCTACAACATTCTAAGCATGAATATCATCCCTAAACATGATAGAAATTTTTAGAATAAATCCTACAACATTCTAAGCATGAATATCATCCCTAAACATGATAGAAAATTTTAGAATAAATCCTACAACATTCTAAGCATGAATATCATCCCTAAACATGATAGGAAATTTTAGAATAAATCCTACAACATTCTAAGCATGAATATCATCTCTAAACATGATAGGAATTTTTAGAATAAATTCCTACAACATTCTAAGCATGAATATCATCCCTAAACATGATAGGAAATTTTACAATAAATCCTACAACATTCTAAGCATGAATATCATCCCTAAACATGATAGGAATTTTTAGAATAAATCCTACAACATTCTAAGCATGAATATCATCCCTAAACATGATAGGTAATTTTAGAATAAATCCTACAACATTCTAAGCATGAATAAATTAATCTAACCTAATCTTAGCATGGTATTTACTTTAACATAAGCACAACATCCATTCAATATCCATAATCATCTACTAAAATTTCACATAAAATATCTACAACTACTTTATTTTAATCCCTACTACTACTACTTTATTTGAACATACATATCACTACTACTATTACCATGAGCCTCTACTATAACATAAATATCTACAACTAAATTACTATTACTACTACTTTATTTTAACCATGAACATAACATACAACATCTACAACTATCTACTACTACTACTACTTTATTTTAATATACTACTACTATTTTATTTAAGCATAATACTACTACTTTATTTCAACATACTACTACTACTTTTACTTAAACATACTACTACTATTTCATTTAATCATGAAGCATCTACTACTTAGATATCTACTAAATCTTTATTAGCATTATTTCTTATTATTACTAGTGATCAAAAAGATCTTTTTATTCATTCTACAACTAGTGATTTCTTTTTCATAATTAGAACTAACATCTAATTTAGGTTCTTTTTACTTAAGATTATTAAAGAAAATAACAATAATAAAATAAAGTAAGAACCTTCATTTGGTTCAACCAACCATATGCTTATCTTTTTAGCCCAAGTTCAATACATGTCCTACAACCAAAAATGGTTGTATAAAGGTTCATATGCTTTGTCCATGAGTTCATATTCAAGTCCTACAACCCCAATGGTTGTATGTACAAGTCCATATGCCTTATGTCATTTTAGTCCAATTAACAAACACAACACAACAACTACAACTATAAAGATTTAATCTTTATGTTTATTTAGCACTACTACTTGTTTTCATTCATTTCTTGTGGTTATTATCTTTAACATTCACAAACATACAAAACAAGAACCACATACAACAATACTATCACAACAACCATCCCAAAAAGAACCAAAGAAAACAAAATAAGGAGGATAAGAAGAAGAAGAACATCAAAACAACAATACAAACAAACAAACAAACAAAGAGAAACCCCCACCTTAATCTTCTTAATGGAAGAACATTCTAGCTAAAACTTCTCCTTCCTCCTAGCTTTTAGAAATCTCTACTAAACCTACAAGAAAAACTCTCAAGTTAGAATGAGGTTCTCTCTTTCTTTTCCTGTCCTTTCTTTCTTTCTTTTTGATCTTTCTAAAACGAGACAAGGTGGAGAAGGAGGGGGTATTTATAGGTGGAGAGAAGGGTGGAGAGTGCAAATGTGCATACACACAATTGCACAAAAGCACTCCCCCAAATTGGGGCCGGTTTCTACTAGGGAAGGAGAGGGTGAGGTGGAGGTATGGTGAGGGTATGGTGCTATGTGGTGGAGGTGTTATGTGAGGGTTTCTAGAAGGGTTTCCTTAACCTCTTCATGCACACTTAACCTAGGCTAAAAACTTATAAACCCTAACAATCTAATAGGCTTTGTCATAACAAAGACAAGTGTTGTCCAAAAATACACAACACGCAATTTGTATAACGTACTAATCGACATACTACACGTATGTGCGCATATATGTCTGTATACCGAAAATCTTCGCATAATCCGTATAAAAATAATTTAATCTCGAAAATAATAATAAAATAAATTTTATTATTAGTTCGGAAGATCACGGTATTAATTTGGTACAATACGGATGTATACTGACCGATATCTGGGTACAGATAATGTCTATGAATAAACCGGGTGAAAATCACCAAAATATTTTAATTTTGGAATTAAAACAAAATAATAATAAAATAATAATTTATACAAGGTAATATCCATCCGGGATATTACAATATCAGTAGTCCACAATCAATCAATAAAACAATAACTGATAACAATAAACAATATAGGGAAACACGGCCCCTCATCTGAGTACAGTCTCTGCTTATTCACTACCTAGTCGACCCTTATTACCCTGGTTTGTTATTATTTTATTAACATGAATCATGAATATGCAATCGATGGGATGGGTGTCAAGAAACAATATCAAAGAGGTATCAATAACTGCACAATGAATAGTATGTAGTGCAATGCCAAACTCAAACATATTTATAATTAAACATGAAAAGTACAATTCTGGACAGCGGGACGTTGTTGTACAAAAACCGACTTTCCTGCTATTACAGGAATGTAAATCAAGTTCCGTCAGGGGTTCTAGAAACTAGACTCCCTGCGAGTTCCAACGCATATTCACACAATATATTACAATCATAGTAGCTACATGTAAAATTTTATTCTTTACTGGTTTCATGTTCATCCAGCATGCAGGGTCAAATTCTTATATATAAAAAGTTGACTGTAAATTCATTTAAAAATATTATAAGACCTTAATTTAGTTCTTAACATTGTTCAGTAATAACACAATTAATCTCATGTCTAAATTCTTAATTTAATCTACTGTTTCAATTAGTTAAACATGGTAATGTATTTTCAGATTGCATTCTGGAATTTAGATGTTACACAACGAGAATCTGAATAATTTTCGATGTGTAGGTCAGATTTCTAAACTGTCAGATATTATGGCTTTCGGACACAGAGGAATACAACTCTCATTTAATAAGTTCTAAACTAAATTATCTGCAGCTAGGTGAAAAGTTTTGCTCTTTAATGAACTAGTGCTCTGGTAGCAAGCTAGGGTCATGTTCTCATATATATAATGGGGTTGGAAATTCAACAATTAATCTGATAAAAGATTTCAAAGTGACTCCTAATCACGTCAAGTGATAACCTAGTGATTATCAAGTGTTCATTTTAATGAGAATACACAATTTTTATATTAAATCATGTCGATAAATCTCTAGACAGAAATCTGGAATTAAAACCTAGAAGTATTAAGAGTAGCATAACTTACAGTCTACAAATCGGAATCCAGATCTGTCAAATGTTCTAGAAACTATATTCAAAGGGCTATGACTTTCATTTAGAAAGGTTAAATTAATTCTAACAGAAACTGGGTTAAAATTTCATTACAAGATGGTAAAGACAGCATGGTAACAACAAAATATACTCCTACACAACAATCATGACAATCGATCCACATATTCATATAAAAAGAAATGAACCATAATTTATACTCAATAATTGGGATGGGTTTCTACCGTTAACATGACGAAATTACCATCATTATAGCTTAAATTTACAAGTCTAGTTAACATCTCATACAACCGATATGCATTCAAATCATTATTTCTTCTGTATAACATGTTTCTAGTTTATGATTATGTAGTATATGCTTATGATGACGAATAACATGGCTTAGGGTTGAGTCTAAGAAACGACACGAAAAGAAAATTACTACTTGATTTCGCCGATTAATCTGTAATTGTTTCTTAGAAAGGTATCAAGCAAATAAGATACGATAAATGAAATATGAACTACTTGCTGAGATCAAACATATTTCTTGAACAAAAACTAGTTGGTTCAAGATAGACTTGCCTTAGGTACTGTTTATGATGCATACGACGGAGAAAAGAACGGCCACAACAGAATGGTGACAATGACTCGGCAAAAGGTAGCAGCAATAGTGACTGCAATAGCAATGGAAGTCGGCGGGTGGTGGAAGTAAACGGTGACGAGGACTGCAAGGCGAAGGTGGTGATGGGTCGCGATGGTTGTTGACGGCGTCGTCAGCAATGAGGGACAACAAGCATGGGCTTGCTGGCGTCGTCGTTGGAGGCAGTGGTAGAGATGAAGGCAGGGCGATGAGGGGCTTCCCGGTGCTTGGGGGTGCTGGCGATGGTGCTTGGCAGGGATGTTGTCGAGGAAGATGGTGAGGCAAAGGCAGTAGGTCAGGGCTTCGATGGGTTGGAGAAGGTGGTGCTACAGTGGAGGTCAATGCGCGGTGGTGAGGACGTAGGGTGTCAGGGTCGCGAGGTCGAAGCAGCGTCGAGGTAGCAGCAGCAATGATGAGGGAGGAGCACTGGCTGAGCGCGATGGTGGCTGCGGTTGCAAGGAGGGGGACCACGGGGATGGCGATGGAGATGGTGGGCAGCAATGAGGGTCTGGGGTGGGGGTGTGCAAGTGCTCCGGGGTTTTGGAGGTCAGGGCTGAGATGGAGGGGCTTTGTCTTCGGGAAGGAAACAGAGGAAGGAGAAGAAGGAGGGGGGAGGGGGTTAGGCAGCTGTGGGAATAGATTTAGTTAATTAATTAGGGTTAGGGTTTAGGTTAATTAATGAGGGGATCAAGGGATTAGTTAGGGATAAGAGAAAATCAGGGAATACGTGAAGATGAGTGATTAGGAAATAATAGAGGGAATTGTGTTGTTAGTGGAGATTAAGGGACTAGTATGAAGTTGGGGTTTGACTTGTAGATGGGCTTGGGTTAACCGAATTTGGGTTTTGAAAGTGGGCTTTGGATGGGATTCAATAAGAAATAAAATAAGAATACAACTGATTAAATGAAATAGTATAAATACTAAAATTAAATAGGATGTACGAGAATTGCAAGGTTCAACTAAAAGAAATTGATCTACTGAAATAAGACAATTGGGTTGAAGAAAACAACAAGATTATCTATATAATAAATTACCAAGAAAGCTATCAAGCGGCTCTCATTCAAACTCCCCTAAAACCAATGGCTTAGATTGATTCTCACAAAATATATTTTCCCACCCAAAATTTCAAACCCCAATACTCAAATTCAAATCCCCCTTTTTCTCTGCCGAAATCCCCCCACCCCCTTTCTCTCTTCCGATAAGCCCCCCCTCGTCTATCTCTTCCACGGCTCTCACTCAGATTCGGATCCCCCCTCTCTCTCTCTTCTGATAATTCCCCACTATTCTATCTCTTCCACCGCTCTCAGTCAGATTCGAATCCGAATGGTTTATGTCACTTGGCTTAATTAAACTCTTTGAATGAATTGATCGTCTTTCTTCTTCTTCTTCTTCGTTTCAACTCTCAAATTAGAACCCTTATAGAGGGGAGAGAAACTGGAGATAGAAACTAGAAGAAGAGAGAGAAACAACCAAATGTAGCTCAATCCAAATCCTGTGAAGGTAAAGTTTGCTTTTTGATTGTAGATTCTTACACAAATCAGTTGATTCTCAGTCAAGATCCGGTTTGATTTTGGAAGGACGGTTCGATCGTGCTAAAATTCTAATTTTAGATCATAAAATGCTTTGATTTTAGATAGTCCTAAAAGTCATAAATTTCTTGCCTTTTTTGTAGAACCCAGTTTGGAAATGTATTTATTTTGTGCCCCGTTTCCATTTTTTCCGTATATGGATTTGGTAGAATCTGTGGCATTCAACGGGGGTTTTTTTTTTGTAATTGCAGATTTTTGTTTTTTTGGGTTTTCTTGAATTTGGGATGAAATGATTTGGGTGTCTCTTATTTTGTAAGTGGAAAGAGTGGAATCTGTTCAAAAAGGGAATTTTTTTTTCTAGGGGTGTGATCATTGTTGAGTTGTTGAAAGTATAAGCAAAAAATATGCAAATAAAAACAAGGGGATAGGGAGAAAAGTGATCTTTATTTCTCAGTTATTTGTCATGTCACATTGTAGGAATCTTTTATGATTATACCCATAACTCACTGGTGACTATTTATAGTCCTTTGAAGTGTAGAGAGTTGGTGCTTTGAGTATGTGGAGAAGATGGTCTACAATATAATTGGGGGTGAGTAATAATTGTAATGTATTCATATTGTTCATCTATTCGTTTGGGGTTGAAGGAATGTTGATGGGTTTTTGCTTGTGAATATCTTGAGTAGGTGAGAAGATGAAAGAGTTTAAGAAGAGGAAGGGGGAGGACTTACAGTTTCCTTTCCCGGGCAATATGGGGAGGATGATCAATATATTTGATCTTACCAGCGGAAGGCCGAGAACGAAGCTACTCACTGAGAAAAAGCACTGAGATGGTGATTGATTTAGTGTATATTGTTTTTCAGTTTATGGAAGTACATTCATCTTTGAATAGAGAGGAATTTCGTATTGAAATTATGTCACTGTGGGAAAAGATCTATTTTGAGCTTTTAGTTAATGAAGATCTACGAGAATGAGCTAGATTTAGTTGTTATGTCGTCAGGATTAAGGTTAGTATTGATAAATGAAAATCGGTTTTTTCGAGAAGTTTTTAGTGCTTCGCCAAAGAATACTAGGTTTTTTTTCACTCGGATGGTTGGTTTTGTAGTTATAGATGGTATGGTTTTCTCCCTATAAAAAAAAAAGAAACCCCATCTCATTATTAATTTGGTGAGCTAAAGGTTAAAACATTCCCTATATGAAACTCGGTAGTAACAGTTTATCCTTTGGTGAATTTCGCAATTCAATATCCAAATTAGTTTTACAATCCATGAAAAATGGGGATTTTAAGAAGTTAATCGAACATTGTCATACTTGGTTTTATGGTTGCAAGAGATTTTAGTAGCTAACTGAAGCCAAACCGAGCACACCTTTAATGATGACAACAAATTGTGATACTAGGAGAATGGTAGTTCTTTCTTGGACCGCTGTTGTTCCTTTCACACACAAATATTTGTTTTTGGTATCTACAAATGGCTTATAAGAAACCTATATTTGTACATACGCATAAATATGGGTACATATGTATACAATATTCTAAATTTTTTTATAACTTATCCTGGAGTTTCTAGCCCAGTGGTAATGCATATAAATATTAATACTTATGTGATTTGTTAGTCAAACATGATTGTATATATTTTCCTATTTTCAAGGCTTTTGATATACTGCATATCGTTCCGAAGACGTGCCGTAGGCACGTGCCCACGGGCAAACCTAGTTATTAAATAAATTAGATTAATGGAATTGAGGAGAGAGAATTACAAAAGAATTCTGAAAACTCAGAAATAGGGGTTACAAAGAGGGCATCAGATGCTCTGCTGTTTCGGTTATCTACTTGCAAGAGATCAAGTTTAAGCAGTCCAAGCCCTACAAACTCTCCTCTCTGGGTGGAAGCTTTATCACTAAATGGTTGTAGATAGTTGCCATTGATAGCTCCAGAGGAGTCGTATTGAGTTGGAATGATCTTCTTGATTGCACTTTCTCTGCTAATGACATCTTCTCTGTCTCTGTATGCTTCAAGCATCGCACCTCTAATGCAGAATGGTCTATCACCATGTTCTGTGCTCCTTTTGATATGAAAGACAAAATCTACGCTTTCATGAAATCAAGCCTTGAAGATGCAGCCTTAAAGATGCATGGGATCTTTGCGGAGATTTTATTGTCACTACATCTGATCTTGAGCGCTCCAGTAGATGCACCTCTAACAGAGATATGAGATATTTCAGAGAATTCATCCACGACCTTGATCTTATAGATCTACCCCTCTCATATACAAAATACACTTGGTTTAATCTTAGAGCCACCCCCTCTATAGCTAGACTTGACAGTTTTTTGATCTCCGCTGCATGGGAGACCTCTCATCCACAATGTATTCAATAGTCTCTTCCCAAAATATCGCCAGACCATTGCTCCCTTATCCTCGACACTCAAGCAATCTCCCTTCCTATCCATTATTTCAGGTTTGAGAAAGTTTGGCTTCGGTATGCCTCTTTTATTCTTGCAGTTACAGATTGGAGGCAACTTTTTTTTGCAATGTTACGGCTGTTGACATTTTTGCAAAGAAATTTCATCTTCTCAAGAGAAGAATCCGTAGGTTGCAAAATGAGACTTTTGTTCACCTCCCTGCAAAGACAAAATAGCTACAAGAAAAGTTGCTCAATCTGGAGATAGAAGCTTAGCATTACCCCACCCCCTTCCCACCCATATACATATAAACTGATGATTCCCTCAAAGCAACATAGTTAGAATATCAAAACCGCATCAAAGTAGGGGTAGTGTACTGGAAGCAAAGATACGGCTGCAATGGATAAAGGCAGGAGATGCTAATTCAAAATTTTCCCATGCCATTGCAAACGGAAGGAGAAGGAGGAACTTTATTCATTCACTCTTAGTTGATGGGAACCTTTCTACTTCACCTTAAGTTATTCATTCAAGTTTTGAAAATGACTTTGAAGATATCTGTGGCATCAGCTCCCAGTCAGATTTTAACATTGACTGGAGTTCCCTTTATATAACTTGGACTATTTAGACTCTCTATTCTCGCTAGAAGAGGTGTGCAAAGCTGTATTTGACATGAGTAGTGATAAAGCCCCGGGAACATATGGTTTTTCGATGAGCTTCTATCATAGCTTCTGGGATACTATAGAAGATGATTTCTTTGGAATGGTTCTGTCTGTCCAAAAAGGATATAATGACCGGGGCAGACTCAACTACTCTAACATCATGCTCATCCCTAAATGTGAGGAAGCAAATGTTGTCTCTGAATATCGGCCTATTAGCCTCTTAAATTGCTCTTTCAAGATTTTCACCAAGATCCTTGCCAACAGGCTCGGCCCAATCCTTGATTCACTTGTTTCTTCATCCCAAAGAGCTTTCCTCATGGGTAAGTCCACTGTAGATTACTTCTTAGTGGCGCATGCAGCTATTAACCTCTACAATAATCGAAATTCAGACACAATCTTGTTCAAGGATTGATTTGACAAAGGCATTAGCTGAGAATTTCTTGATCAGATGTTGGTTGGTCGAGGATTTGAACCAGCATGGTGCCGGGGGAAAGATCATCAACTCCAAGCAAGGTGTCAAGCAAAGTGACCCTCTCTCGCCAATGCTCTTTAAATTAGCTATGGATGTTCTTGCCCAGATACTAATTTGTGGTCAACGAAATGGTTCCTTCTCTCCACTGCCCTTCAGGGGATCCCTATGCAATTTGACAGTGCTCCAATTTGTTGACGATACCCTCCTATTCTGTAAAGGATATGAACAAGAAGTCCTTAATCTCAATGTAACCCCCATTTCTGTCAATAAGTATTTTCTGTGTATTTTCGATAATTTGATTTTTATAAATTTATTTTGTGCTAAATTCTGTTTGAATCTTTTATTAAAGTATTTTCTAAACAAAAATTTTATTTATTTTGAGTAATGGTGTGTTTTGATCTTACTTCATATTTCTTATTGATTGGATATTTATATTTGAGTCTAAAGCATATATATTTTTATTATTGGATCATTTTAATCTTATTATTATTGTTATTACTTAAATTGCGATTATTATCATTATTATTGTTATTATTATTATTGTTATTGGCATTATTATTAATATTAATATTTTTGTTACTATTATTATTGTAATTAATACTATTATTGTTCTTATTGTCATTGTTATTATTATTATTATTATTTTTGTAAAGCCCGAACATACTTATTTATTCGTATTTTATTATTTTATTTAACGTATGTTTATATGTATATTTTAAAAACCATATAGTCTATTTTCTTATTGGATTTAAACCCCAAACCAAATCCTATTCTCTTATTGGATCATAACCAAAACCCAATAACCTAAGAATTCCCTATATATACTAACCTACCCTAACCCTAGACCCTAATACCCTAGCCACCAAACCTACCCTATACTGTGCAGACCTACCCCCCCTACTATTCATCCTGTTCCCTCTCGTTCCCCGTGCGTCTGTCTCTCTCGACCCATCTATCCCACTGCCATCCCGCTCCTCCTCCTCGTCTCCTCATGCACCGATGTCATCACCGTCCTTCGTCGCTCCCCTATTCTCCTCTTTGACCCCTTCTCATCATCGCCATCCCTACCTCCATCCCACTCGTCGACTACCCTGTTGCTCCCCTAGCCGTCGTCTTCAACCTCTCCTCCATCGATTCCCTCCCTCTATTTTGAAAACCGAAACAGAGCACCAACCCACCATTGCCGCCCCTGTCGTTGTTGCGCTCCATCTGAAACCACCCCTCTTCTTGCCATCACCTCCTTCCTGTCGCCCCAGTCCACCCATCGCTACCACCTTGAATCGCTGCAGCCGCCTATCACCGGAGCCACCTTTCCCTGAATCTCCATCCCCATTGTTGAACCCAACATCGCACCCAACCTCGACCTGTTGATTCTTGATTTTGATGATTACAACACAATCCAAAGTTTGTTGTGCTATTTCTCATATATTGCAGGTTGTATCAAAGTTTATCATGTATGATACACAAAGGACTCAAAGCAAATTGATCAAGCAAGTCACAATGTTCTAAAGCTGAAGAATGATCAAGCAAAGCTTCATATAAAGACAATGGTTAAAGCTTCACTCAAGACTCAAGACTCAAGTCAAGAACAAAGCTTCAATGTCTTATAGTTTGTGTGTCTTGTAAAATTTAATTTTTCCTCTTTGTTGAGTCTTAGATTGATGTACAGCCTTGTCACACAACCACACACTCACACATATTTCTTATAACTGTGTGTTTTACAAAATCTAAAGGTCGAAACAGCTTGAACTAGATCAGCTGTTGAGTACCAGTCGACTGTCGTTAAGGATCAGTCGACTAAATCTGTACAAAATTGTCTGATCTTCTTCAAACTCTGACCAGTCGACTCATAACGGCAACCCAGTCTACTGTTCAAGTCGTTTTGACAGTTTACTGATTTCAAAACTTGTTTTTTCGAATTTAAAACTTTTATCCATTATTGTCCGTTGTTAAACAGTTGTAGGAACTGTTTTTAGAACGTCCAGGGATTCTACTCTATAAATAGAGCCTTAGAATCACCATAGAAGAGTTCCAAGCATTTTTGAGAAAAAGTTCAAGTATTGTGCTTTCAAGAAAGAAAAGTTTTCAAATTTACTAAGTCTTGGTTCTCTGTTTTCAGTCCAGCATAACATCGATTTCGTTTTGGATTGAATTCAGAAGTCAACCAAATAGCCACATACAAAATCACAATCACAACAAGGCTATAGGTTGATTGTAAACAATTTTATTGTTTTCTTTTCCTCTCGGTTGGAGAGTAGGGCTCTAGGGTTTTAGAGTCAGGTTTTCACGCTTGGTAGAAGAGTCAGTTGCTTTTTCTAGTGGTGAGAGTGGACTACTGGTTGGACAAGGTTGTTATCTAACGCCGTAGGGTATTCTTGTACATTTTTCAGGAATAGTGGAAAATCTCAAGTGGGTTTCTTGGGGACTGGATGTAGGTCGAGAGGACCGAACCAGGATACATCGTGTGTACTCTGTGGTTGTATCTCTTTGAACTTGCATTTCATTTTCTTTCTTTTTAAGTTCTCTGTGAAACTTGTATGGACAGTCGACTGTGTCTCCTTTTAAGTTGACTGGTTAGACTTGTACTACATACTCTCTGAAAACCTGTCTGGTAAGTCCACTAGTTCTTCTATAAGTCGACTGATCAGACTTCGTCTTAAAATACTCTTCTTAACTGTCTCCCCAGTCAATTGGTTTCTCTTTTCAAGTCGACTGGTCAGAAGAAAAGTTCAATTATGCAATTATTTTTTATAAAACACTATTCACCCCCGGCTCTAGTGTTTCTTGCCTTGCCTACAGGATCCAACACTTCGTATCAGAGCCTAGTTGAGTGCAATGGCAATTACTTCTAATGCAAATCAATACCATGAAGGCCAATCTACACAAAGGCCACCCCTCTTCGATGGAACCAATTACAACTATTGGAAGTGTAGAATGAAGATCTACCTTCAGTCCATCAACAATGAAAGATGGAACATCATGGAGAACATCATGGAGACCGAGTACACCGCTCTTACCATTCCATATGCATAATGAAACGACGACATGAAGAACCAAACAATGAACAATGCAAAGGCGATGAATGCGCTATTTTGTGCCCTTACAAAGGAGGAGTTCAACCGTGTGTCCAATGCGACAACCGTACATCAAATTTGGCACACACTCGAGGTAACTCATGAAGGAACAAATAAAGTAAAAGAATCTAAAATATATGTTCTTGTTCACAGGTTTGAAATGTTCCGCATGAAGGAGAATGAGAATGTGTCCGAGATGATTACAAGGTTCACAGACATTACTAATTCACTTGTGGCACTTGGAAAGACGTACACTCAAGTCGAGATGATGAGGAAGGTACTTCGTGTACTAACCCCCGAATGGGAAATAAGACCACCGCCATTGAAGAGACCAATGATTTAACACAAATTTCTCTTGAGAATCTTATGGGAAATCTTATTGCTTATGAGGTACAACTTGAAGAGCGCAAGAAGGATGCCAAACCACAACAATGAAAGAAGAAGACATTAGCATTCAAAGCCATGTCGGACTCCGAGGATGAAGAAGAAGATGAGGAAGAGATTGCCATGTTCACGAGAAAGTTCAAAAAGTTCCTAAGAAAAGGTAAGTTTAATTTAAAATCTAAGGAATCTAATGAACCTCCAACTTGTTTCAGGTGTAACAAGACGGGCCATATGAAGAAGGATTTCCACTAGAGAACGCAAAATCTAAGGAAAAGGCGTCCAACTTCAAGAAGGACAAGTACACAAATAACATGTTCGTGAAGAACAAAAAGGCATACCAAGCAACTTGGGATGACAACGATTCTTCGTCGGAAGAGAAATTGATGAGACAAACGAGATTGTTGGATATATTGGTATATTCTCTCTATATAAATATAGCACGTGCATGTGTAACACGTGTAATGAACGTACAATTGATTGGATATTGGAACGCGGGTCTGTGGGCTTATAACCCGATACCCAAACCAGTATTTAGCTATAAATACTGGCTTGTGATAGCAGTCTAGGTATTCCAATCTTGATACCTAGGGTGAATATCTCAAGCAACTTAGATCTAGAGATAAACCCTAATTCCCAATTGTTAATTTCTCACAAAATCTAACAATTTGCGAATGTGTGTTTTATAGCGTCTCAAAATCAAGTAAGTAATGAGTATGATTCTACTGATTTACTTGATGGTTTCAATGAAATTTTTCAAGAACTTAAAAAAGAAAAGATTAGAGTTAAGAACTTAGAGAAAGTTAATCAAACATTTTCTCAAGAGAATCTTAACCTTGATAAAGAAGTAAAATCCTTAAATTCTTGTCTTTCTAGTCTAGATATGGATCTTGAGTCTCTAAAGAAAAATAATGAAGAGATATCTAAGAACGTATCTATATTTAATAAAGGAAAAGAGAATTTAAATGATGTTCTTCAAAATCAAGTGCAATCTAGTCAAAAGTTTGGACTTGGTTTTAAAAAGTCCCTTGAAAAATCTTACTCTTCTAAGAACACTAGTGTAAATAAACATGTATCTATTTTCAGTGTTAAACATAAACTTTATGAGTTTTTTGAAAAGCCTAAAACTGTAAGTTTTCATGATAAGGGCAAATCTAAAGTTCAGACAAGTTGACTGCACCCAGCCACCAGTCGCCTGTCCAGAGTTACTGAGTCTCATTCAACGAGACAAATACCTCAGATAAGTCGACCTATACTACCTCCCAGTCGACTGAATAATAGTAAAAGTCGACTGAAAGGTGCTGTAAAGTCAACTGGACAGAGCAAATATGTATGGGTTCCAGTTAACCTGAGTTCGAAAGATAGAATTGCTTATATTAATTCATATATGCTTACTGTATGTAATTCTGCTAATTTTATTTCTGCTTATGGTGGAAAATCAAACTCATCATGGGTTTGGTTTTCCACAAACTAATCTATTTTGGACCCAATGAAACGAGTACCATATTCACATTGAATATTTTATAGGTACCTAAGAGAGATCGTTGGATACTTGACAGCGGATGCTCGAAGCACATGACTGGTCATGCCAACCTCCTATCTTCCATACAAAACATTGCTGGAAGAACAGTCACATTTGGTGACAACAATAAAGGAAAGGTCATAGGAATTGGTATGGTCGGTAAGCACACTAACCCCTCTTTAGAAGATGTCTTATTAGTTAGTGGACTTAAGCATAACCTATTAAGTATTAGCCAACTTTGTGATAAGGGTTATAAAATCATGTTTGAAAAAGATGCATGTTTAATTTAAGATTCTACCATGCAAAATATATTTTTCAAGGTTTTAGGAAAAATAACATTTATGAATTGTGTTTAAAAGCATATGAGTTTTGGAATGGTTTTTGCTTAGTAGCTTCTAATAATGATTCTTAGCTTTGGCATAGACATTTTGGCCATGTGAATATGAAAAACCTCTCTAAATTGTGTAAGTACAACCTACTTAAAGGGCTGCCAAGACTATCCTTCAAAAATAATAAGTTATGTAATGCATGTCAACTAGGTAAACAAATTAAATCTACTTTTAAAAAAAAGAAGTAATTTCTACTAGTAGGCCGCTCAAATTAATTCACATGGATTTATTCGGCCCTACTAGAGTTGCTTCTTTAAATAAAAGTAGGTATGTATTTGTTTTAGTAGACGATTTTTACGATTCACTTGGACTTTCTTTTTAAAACATAAGAATGATGCTTTTGAAGAATTTGCTAATTTTTGTAAACGAATTCAAAATCAAAAGTCTCTAACCATAGTCACTATTAGAAGTGATCATGGTGGAGAATTTGAAAATAAAACGTTTGCAGAATATTGCAACAAGAATGGTATAACTCATTCGTTTGCATTTCCTAGAGCTTCACCACAAAATGGAGTGGTCGAAAGGAAGAATAGGACTTTGCAAGAATGTGCACGTACCATACTTGTTGAAAGCAATTTACCTAAGTATTTTTGGGCTGAAGCCGTTGCTACAACTTGTTATGTTTTAAATAGAATTTTGATTAGGCCTAAGCTACAGAAAACATGTTATGAGCTATTTTTTGATAGAATTCTCAATGTCTCTTACTTTAAAATATTTGGATGTAAGTGTTTTATTCTGAATACTAAGGATAATTTAGATAAGTTTGATCCTAGATCTAATGAGGGTATCTTTGTAGGATACTCAAATAGGAGTAAGGCATATAAAATCTTCAACAAGTCAATAATGACTATTGAAGAATCCATGCATGTTTCATTTGATAGATCTATGTCTTCATCGAATTTAATTGAAGACGATGAAACTAATTCATCACCTTTAAATAAAGTAATTTCATCTTTAGAACAAACTAGTCTTGCGGATAAGTCGACCGATAAGGAAGTTAAGTCGACTGCTGTAAATCAGTCGACTGATGGACTTGTCAAGTCGACTGATCCTATTGTGATGTCTCCAACTTTACCAAAGTCTTTTGTTGAAGTTAGAGATCATC
This sequence comes from Hemerocallis citrina, assembly GCA_017893485.1. NCBI lineage: Eukaryota > Viridiplantae > Streptophyta > Magnoliopsida > Asparagales > Asphodelaceae > Hemerocallis > Hemerocallis citrina. The sequence goes on along the minus strand of CM030358.1, from coordinate 378,712,245 downwards.
CTCATGACTTAATAATTGGTGACATTTCACACAGTATTCAGACGAGATCACATGTTAACATGATATCTCACATAGCTTTCTTGTCGGATTTTGAACCGAAGAATATACAAGAAGCGTGTGAGAATGAATTTTGGATGAATCCCATGCAAGATGAGTTAAACCAATTCATAAGGAATGATGTATGGGATTTTGTTCCACGACCACCTGATCATACTATAATTGGTACTAAATGGGTATTCAAGAATAAGTTAGATGAATCAGGACAAATTGTTAGGCACAAAGTTAGACTAGTTGCTCAAAGGTATAATCAAGAAAAAGGCATAGATTTTGATGAAACATATGCTCCTGTTGCTAGATTAGAATCAATTCGTATCTTATTATCTTTTGGTTGTTTTATGAATTTTACACTCTTTCAAATGGATGTTAAAAGTGCATTCCTTAATGGGTTTATAAAGGAAGATGTTTATGTTAAACAACCACCAGGTTTTGAACATGAACAATTCCCAAACCACGTTTTTAAATTGAAAAAGGCTTTATACGGTCTTAAACAAGCACCTCGTGCTTGGTATGATCGATTGAAGACTTTTCTTTTCGAAACAGGTTTTGAAATAGGTAAAGTAGATACTACTTTATGTATTAGAAGAATTAAGAATGATATTTTAATCATACAAATATATGTTGATGACATAATTTTTGGTTCTACTGATAGTAATCTATGTCAAGAGTTTGCTAACACCATGAAAAACGAGTTTGAGATGAGTCACATGGGTGAACTCAATTATTTCCTTGGATAACAAATTAAGCAGTCAAAATGGCATATTTATTAATCAAGAAAAATATGCTAAGGAATTACTCAAACGATTTAACATGGATAGCACGAGTAGTAAGACCACACCTATGGCTACTATCACTACCCTTGACAAAGATGAATTAGGTCAGAGTGTCGATCAAAAACTCTATTGAGGTATGATTGGCTCACTCTTATATATAACTGCTAGTAGACCAGACATTATGTTTAGTGTATGTTTGTGTGCTAGATATCAGTCAAGTCTAAAGAGTCTCACTTAAAAGCTGTGAAACGCATTTTAAGATATATTAAAGGCACGTCTGATTATGGTCTATTTTATCCACGCACTGATAACTTTCAACTTTTGTCATATAGTGATGCGGATTTTGCCGGTAGTAAAACTGACTGCAAGAGCACTAGTGGGACATGTCACTATTTGGGACATTCACTAGTCTCTTGGTGCAGTAAGAAGCAAAATTCGGTATCCCTATCTACTACAGAAGCTGAATATATCGCTGCAAGTTTGGCTTGTGCCCAAATTTTGTGGATGAAACAAACCCTATTAGACTATGGTATTTTATTTGAAAAACCTTCAATAATGTGTGATAATACCAGTGCCATTAACTTATCTAAAAATCAGGTTCAACACTCACGTATGAAACATATTGATATTCGACATCATTTTTTACATGATCATGTTTTAAATGGAGACATTTCTTTAGACTTTATTTCTACTGATAAACAGGTTGCTGACATTTTTACCGAACCTCTTAAGGAAGACCCCTTTATCACCTTAAGAAGAGAACTAGGGATTTGTAGTTTTCATGATGTTTCTTGAATTTTTTCTGGTAAGTTGACTTACAAGTATTGTTCGGTCAACTGCCAAGTATCTTTTATTTTTCTAATTTTTGTCTGAGTTTTATGCTCTGGACAGTCGACTGTCGCGAATCAGTTTTCTTAAAATTCGAATTTTGGCCACATCTTTTGAGGCGACTGTTCACGTTTTTTTACTGTTCTTTGACCATATCTGAGCCGTTTCTATCCCTCTCCTTGATTTCAACCATACATTTCTGTGTAAAAACCCTAAACCTACCCCCTTTCTTTCACTTTTACCTTATCTTTGTCTCCCAGATCTGAAGAAGATAAGTCAACTGGTGCTGCTGCTGCTGTTGCTGCTGCTGTCAATTTCCAGTCATTTGAAGCTCCAACTCCTCTGATTTCTTGTGGTGTTCAAGTCCACTTGAATCTCTTTTGATTCTTCTAGAGTCTCTTTGTTGGTATACTTCCTTCCATCTTTTTTTGTTTGAGAGTTTTGTTTCTCATGGCTCCTAAGAGATCAAAAACATCTCATGTAGAGGAGGATTCATCTTCTAGGGACTATATCCAATATCTTAGAAGTCCCGACCTTGTTGAAAAATGATACATAATATGTTCCATTATGATTTTTCCAGGTCGGTTTGTAAATTTTTCCGATCTTGATAGGTTTAATCTCATGCCTTTGTTTCAACATTGTGGTCTTTATGAGTTTTTGTCCTTAGAAAATCAACCCTACTACTACCCTCAACTCATCAATTTGTTTTATACAAATATGAAGGATGTTCAGTCGGATGATGGTAGTGAGATTTTCATCTATACTTCTGTCAAAAATAAGAAGATGAAACTCACCTCCGAAAGAATCAATCTTATTTTGGGTTTAGATAATGAAAGGCTTGACTTAGGAGAAATTGAGATGGATGATGCCACCACTTTATCTAAAATTTATTTGCCAAATCATGGACCCCCTATGTCCAATAGGTCCATTACCCCTGTTGCAAAACTTGTTGCACGCATACTGTCATACAATATCATTCCCAAAATAGGGAGTTATGATTAGTATTCCATGGAGTTGCAACAAGCCGTTTATGCAATATTCGGCAAAATTAATATCAATTGGGGTCGTATCATCTTCTCTAGGCTTCATAAGGCTCATACTTCATTTCCTCTTTTTGGTGCCCTTCTTACTTGAGTCTTTTGCACTTATGGTGTCGATCTCGATGCTGAGACCAATGTAGTAAAGCACTATGAGTCTTTTGATTGTGCAAATTTAGCACGCATGAAGCTTCTCTCTTCTTCACCTAGGTCTCCTTCTAGGACTTCCCCTCTTGTTCCTTTGGCTACTTCAGCCCGTCCGTCTTCAGCCTCTAGTTCCTCTCATCCTCGAACAGATTTTGATGATTCTCGCAGTATTTATCATGCTGTCAATTATATACTGGATCGTCAAGATGTTCTTGAGTCAAATATTTCTCATCTTACCCACCTGTTCACCACTCAGTTTCCTCCTCCCTCTCATGGTTGCCAAGATGAAGATTATGAAGATTAATGAGCTACTATTTTTATATTTTTTCTATATATTTCCTACTTATTGTTTAATTTTCTATTTGTTATGTAACCATTTGAACTAAGAATATTCCCTTTCTATGTATAAATTTGCATTTGTTTGTCATTTTGCTATGTACTTTTTGTGGTTTTTTTCTCCATTTTTTGTTGATGACAAAGGGGGAGAAATATAGCTCTTTGTGTTGGCTTTGTGTTATTTTGTGCATGTTTTGAGTAGCATATCTTTGTGCATGTTTTTTAAACATATGCATGTTGTACATTTGATAGGGGGAGCATGAGTAACATTTATTTCCATTATTGTAAGCTATTGTGTTGTCATCATTAAAAAGGGGGAGAATGTCGATTCTTGGTTTTGATGATTACAACACAATGCAAAGTTTGTTGTGCTATTTCTCATATATTGCAGGTTGTATCAAAGTTTATCATGTATGATACACAAAGGCCTCAAAAAAATTGATCAAGCAAGTCACAATGTTCTAAAGCTGAAGAATGATCAAGCAAAGTTTCATATAAAGACAATGACTAAAGCTTCACACAAGACTCAAGACTCAAGTCAAGACCAAAGCTTCAATGTCTTAAAGTTTGTGTGTCTTGTAAAATATAATTTTTTCTCTTTCTTGAGTCTTAGATTGATGTACAGCCTTGTCACACAACCACACACTCACACATATTTCTTATAACTATGTGTTTTACAAAATCTAAAGGTCGAAACAGCTTGAACTAGATCAGCTGTTGAGTACCAGTCGACTGTCGTTAAAGATCATTCGACTGAATCTGTACAAAACTGTCTGATCTTCTTCAAACTCTGACCAGTTGACTCATAACGGCAACCCAGTCGACTGTTCAAGTCGTTTCGACAGTTTACTGATTTCAAAACTTTTTTTTTCGAATTTAAAACTTTTATCCATTATTGTCCGTTGTTAAACAGTTGTAGGAACTGTTTTTACACCTTCCAGGGATTCTACCCTATAAATAGAGCCTTAGAATCACCATAGAAGAGTTCCAAGCATTTTTGAGAAAAATTTCAAGTATTGTGCTTTCAAGAAAGAAAAGTTTTCAAATTCACTAAGTCTTGGTTCTCTGTTTTCAGTCCAGCATAACATCGATTTCGTTTTGGACTGAATTCAGAAGTCAACCAAATAGCCACGTACAAAATCACAATCACAAGCTATAGGTTGATTATAAACAATTTTATTGTTTTCTTTTCCTCTCGGTTGGAGAGTAGGGCTCTAGGGTTTTAGAGTCAGGTTTTCACTCTTGGTGGAAGAGTGGGTTGCTCTCTCTAGTGGTGAGAGAGGACTACAGGTTGGACAAGGTTGTTGTCTAACGCCGTAGGGTATTCTTGTACATTTTTCAAGAATAGTGGAAAATCTCAGGTGGGTTACTTGGGGACTATATGTAGGTCAGGAGGACCGAACCAGGATACATCGTGTGTACTCTGTGGTTGTATCTCTTTGAACTTGCATTTTATTTTCTTGCTTTTTAAGTTCTCTGTGAAACTTGTATGGACAGTCGATTGCGTCTCCTTTTAAGTCGACTAGTCAGACTTATACTACATACTCTCTGAAAACCTATCTGGTATGTCGACTAGTTCTTCTATAAGTCGAATGATCAGACTCGTCTTAAAATACTCTTCTTAACTGTCATCCCAGTCGACTGGTTTCTCTTTTCAAGTCGACTGGACAGAAGAAAAGTTCAATTCCGTAGTTATTTTTTTATAAAATACTATTCACCCCCCCTCTAGTATTTCTTGCCTTGCCTACAGGATCCAACACGACCGCCACACTCGCCCTCGACGTCGACCTCCAGTCACCATCCGCCAGCGCCTCCGGGAACTCCTCGTCGCAGTCGCCATTCCCGACCGCCGCTGTCCCTCTCTCTCCGTCGACGTATTTGAGAAGAGGAGTAGAGGTTGCTGTTTGGTTTTGTGGAGTAGGGGATCAGTAATTGTGTTTGATGTTTGTGAAGGAGGAGCTGTGTTTGGTGTTTTGGATCCGGTGTTTGGTGATTAGATTGGATATCCGGTGTTTGCCGTTTTGGGTGTGTGTTTGCTCGTAGTTCGCACGTGATTCCGTGCTTCTGTGTTTCGTAGTTCATCACCAGGATTCTCATCCCGTTATTCTTGGTATTCAATTTCATCGTCCATAAGGCAAGTCACTGTCCCCTTAAATTGAACATTGTATCAAATTCAAGTTTTATTGAAATTCTTGCAAGTAGATCCTTTTCGTTATTGTATCATTGTATTGACTATCTTTCGTTGGGTCTATTGAGGATTTACACGAGCTAATCCAAATATTCTTGACATCGTGCCACTTTTGACCCTAAAGTGTTAAGCATATAATCATAACACGATTAATTATTGTAGAGACAGTTGCTAGATTGTATGTTGTTTGATTGATTGATGGTTGATTGATGATAGATTAGTGTATGTATGTGTTCTAAATTTATTTATCATGTTTTTGACACTCATCATGCTGATTATATAGTTTATCTAATAGAGTTGATACCCATCATGTTTAATTAATTTATTTCATGAAAACTATCCTAAAACCTGTATATTGCTTTCTGGCCTGTATGTTGACTGCTATTTTTGAACAAGTAAATGATCTTAAAATGAATAATTTTCTGAATATGAATTGTAGCCTAATCTTTCTAGTTTCCAGAACATCTTGAATTTTTGAATTCTGAGTTGTGTAGCAAAAGTTATGTCAGTTTTACTGCAGCTGTATTTTTACTTTCAGATTTTCAGATTCTTATATCTTCCATACTTAAACAGTAAAAAGGGTGATCAAATGTTAAAATTTTACTCTGAAAATTTCCATATTGTTTCTTAACATGTTTAGAAGTCTAGAAAATATTTTTAATGAATTTATTATTTAGTTTTTGCTGTTTCTAAAATTATAGCAACATGATGTCAAAATTCTCCCTAAACATGAAATCTGTAAAGAACAATGTGTTTGACCTAGCTACTGTTGTCGGATTTTGACTGAGTTGGAACCGTGTGGAAGTCTATTTTCTAGAAGTTCTGTTGGATTCAGTTTTTGTTTTCTGAAATAGCAGGAAACTGCATTTTTGTACAGACTGCTCTTGCTGTCCAGAATTTCATAATTCAGATTTTAATAGATTAATTATTCCTATATCGTAATATTGCATGATTTAATGTATGTATGTTGTATTGCATGATCCTAATGAGTTATTGTCATCATACTAGTTGTCCTACTTCATGTTACCATTCTATTGTTCCCCTATCGATACTATCGTTCACCGAAATATCCATTAATTGCATATGGTATTGTTGCTTTGATAAATAATTAATAAGCCGGGGTTTAAGAAATTGACTAGAGTAGTTGATGATATAGAGACTGTACTCGGATGATGGCCCGTGATTATTACCGTTATCGTCATCGTGTAAGAAACTACACCATGCCTCGTGTTATTACCGTTATCGTCATCGTGTAAGAGTGTAACGCCCCGAATCCCAAATACACTGAATTCGAGATGTTCTACAGGATCTTTTCGCTTCCTTTAGTACAATTTTACAAGGAAATTTAAACTTTTCACTTTACATCAGAGTTTACATCAATATTACATTTCACATTGCACAGTGGAAGTAAAATTTTACAACAATGAAAACAAATATACAACAACATTGAGTAATATTTAAGCATTTGTTCCTCTTTAATCTGTATCAAGCCATTTACCTGCATATAAGACTGTGGGTACGTCAGTTTATTCAACCGACGATCATTATACATGGCCATCCTCTCTATGCCGGAAATAGTATAACTTATTTTCCATATTTAGCAAACACAAACTTGTCACATATCAAACTAAAGGGACTACCCTATTGATGTCGTGTTGTGATTGTGCACTTAGTCCTTAATGCATTTATTTATATTACATGACACTAATGCGCACTTGTTCGGATTCTATGCATCCCATACTACATAGGTCCGAGGGCAAGCCCTTAATCGTTCTTCATCTTTATAGGGTTCAATCTCTCGCCATGACTTAATCTACTCTGTAACTACGGTAGGTATCTTAGATGTCCTATGATTTACGAGCCCATGTCCAGGCAGCCTGGAGGGGAATCCCACGCACTAACACGACGCATCGAGCAGGCAACCTATGGACAATTCAGCCTCCGACTATGGAACAATGGCACCACCCATAGCCACTCGAACATCCCACAAGCGTCGCCACCGGGATGATAATTCTGGAGTAGTGCCCACACCATGTCTTGACGCATCAAGCAGGCAGCCTGTGGATCACTCTCACACCGCTAATCCGATGGCCCTCATACTCGTGTTTTTCTCCTACTTTCATCACGTCTCCACTATGTACTAATCCTTAGTTTTTATCAAAATCATGAACAAAAATCAAATCTTCAGAGTTAGCCTCTCCACTAAACCGGACTTATTCATTCATTCAAACATGACCAACCTTGATCTTTCATTTCAAATTATCATTTCATTTATTTCCAAATGCCGGGGGAGACTTAGCTACTCTTTTGTTTCAATTTTCAATTCATAATTTCCACAATGAGCATTTCCAATTCATAAATTTTCATGTTGAGTCATCATACTCAAAAGTATATTTCTTTTCAAATCAAGATTTCTAATTCGTTCAAATAGTCCATAACTATACATGAAATTCATATGCTTTATCGATTATCAACTTCACATCAAAATTTCACTTCACTACGAATATTCGCATTTAATATTTTTCGCACTATTCTCAAATGAGAACAATTTACATCACAACAAGAAAATTTCTTCTTTTACTACATTAATCTTCTAATCCTTCATTTCAAATTCTTTTTGCAAGATATAATTTTCACAAAGTATACATAAAGAACCATAGTTCTATTTATGCATTTTAGTCTCAAATCATAGTGTATTTCATGCAAATAATTCCTAAATTATTTTTATAAAGTCCCATATATTTTTTAGGAGAATAGTCATATTTTTTCCATGATTTTTTGGCCACCGAAAAATTCAAAAAAATAAAATTTTCAATCTTGCCGATGGCAAGATTCGAACCCAGTGCCCCAGGAACAGCGGCCAAGGCACAGACCACTAGGCCAAGGTGCTAGACGGTATAAAGGACGTTGAGAGTAATAAATACTCTCGGCCGCACACTTTAATCCTTTTTTTTCTCAAAAAAATGCAAAGTATGTAACTGAGGAGATTCGAACCCGTGACCTCTGAGAAACAGGCCGCGCACTCCGACCAATTGAGCTACGTGCTCAGGTTGTCGAGTAGTAATTCGAAATTCTTTTTAAAACCATTTTCTCTGTTATTAAACCGTTTCGATGTTCAACTAGTCCCCATTTTATTTTGTTTTCATTAAAATTACTGTACAACTCCAGATTAATTATTTCTTGTCTAATTTACATATCTGTATGAAAAAATAATTTTTTCAACAATTAAAACATATTTTCATACCATTAATTCGAAATATGAAATATGAACTATCCTTACCACATTTTCTTCTCCTTTCGACATTTCTTAGCAATTAGCATTCTAATCTCTTTATCAACCAATTTCATATTAATTCTCTGTCCTTAATCATTTATCCAACATACAAACTTATATTTTAATTTCTTCATGCCCATATTAACACAAAAGATCTATTTATTCACATGAAGTAGTATTGCCAATCTACTAACTTTGTATATATAATTGTGGTGTAGATAATGAGACCTTCTTTAACAAAACATGGTTATAATTAATCCATACAACTTAGATTTTTACTACTCAAATCACATACAATTTGCACACCCACATTCCAATCAATTCATAGGTCAATGTCCAATTAAAAGCGTACTCTTATTAATATTTTTCATGCCTCATTCATTCAATTTAATCTAGCATGCATCCCTAGTTAGAATATAGAAAATTTTACCCACCTTAATTTGGAGAGAACAAACACTACTAGCAGCCTCCTAGACGAATGTCCTTGCAACGAAATGCTTCTCCTCCTTGTACACGCGTGGACAAGCCTCCAAGCACTCCAAAAACCGAGAGCTCCTTCCCTTTGATAGCCGGCCTTCTCTCCTTCTTGAATGCAAGCACAACTCCCACACACAACTCAATCTTTTAACTCACACAAATATAATTTAGACTATAGATTTGGAAGAGAATAATTTTACACAAGAATAACTAGCCATGGGGGGGGGGGTATTTATACAAAAAATTAAAGAGAATGGAGGGCTAGGATCAATTGGTTGGTTGTAAGATGGAGGGTTAGGATGAAAGTAGGAGTTACATTAACTACCCACAACCTAGTAACCACCACACCATGATCACCATTACCAAATTTGATTTCCCTCCAAAAGAACCACAACCGGCCTAGAGAAGAGTGCATTTTGCACGTGTACGTGCAATGCACATGCATGCAACTAGGTCCAAAAGTTGTACATTAAATTTTTGTATAAAAATAAAATAGTCTTTAAATTGTATTCTGCATGACAAGTTGTATAAAAATAGTCCATGGGCTTTAATTTATGGGCCAAAATAATTATTATAAAATAAAATAAATGAATTACATTTTGGGCTTTTTAAAAGAAAATGCTTTTTAAAAGAAAGGGCTTTTCATCAATTTAAAAGAAGGCTTTTGTATAAAATAATTTGAAAGCACAAATTTAAATATTTATACACATCACAATGAAAATAATTATAAGATTTAATTCAACCCAAAATATTGCACGTGCACACCACGTGCAAAATAAAATAATTTTTCATTAAATGAAAAATCAGGGCATTACAAAGAGATTACACCATGGCCCGTGTTATTACCGTTATCGTCATCATACCCAATACATGAACTATAAAATCTACCACTAAAGTCTAAACGAAATTGATTATATGCATCGAACCTGTGGTATGGAACATATGGGACACAGTAGTACATGCATTACTTAGGATTTAAAATGATTAATAGATATAAGGATTGACACATCACCAACATTGCATATTGTTCATCATTGTTCCTATTGATATCGAATATTGGCTAAGTGTTACCATTATTGATTATTGATTATTATTACCGAATATTGAAACATTGTTTATAGTCATTGCATCGATTAGCGTGATATTGATTATTGATTATCATGCCATGTTATTGATTCCTATTGATCCATTGATTCATTGTTATACCGTTATTCCATTGTTCCTTGCTTTCTATACTTGTTGTCCATGACTTGCTCTAAGGACAATTTTCTTCTCTTTTTAGATGAAGTGTATACAGGTAACGATGGAGAATTGCCTGCTGGAATTAGAGAACAGACTATCTAAAGACTTAATGCTTTCTAATTGCTTATCGCTTTAATGAACTTATTGTATTGAGACTTGTTACTATTGTGTTTGGGATTTATTATTGTATTGGGCTTATGTCCAGCATTTTATTATTGTTCCATATGATGGATTATTATTGTATTTGGATATTTTTATTGCTTCATTCCAAGTATTATTGTTCATGAGATTATTATTATTGCCTGCGCATTTGTTCTGTATTGATTATATTGTTGAGTTGATCGGATAAACAGCTTATGGGTGACGTTAGTCATTCGTTGGGCCAATGTCATGTACTCGTATTTCGTATTTTTGGGAAGCGGGGCGTGATACTCAAATTTGTACTCCTTATCTTCGCAAATGTATCTGGTTCGACTATCAACTTCAACAAGTTTTTTATAATTTGTTTCGGCAGGTCTAGGGCAAAGCTCCATTCTTTCTCAAGCATTCTTGGCTGCAAGCAAGAGAAGCTCCCCATTAGCTATCTTGGACTATCGTTGATTAGAGGTAAGCTGAGAAAATGAGATTGGCAACAACTTATCCTTAAGATTGAAAGAAGACTCTCGGTGTGCAAAGGAGAAATGCTGTCCAAAGGAGGGAGGCATGTTCTTATAAATTTAGTGCTCAGTGCCCCGCCAGTTTACTTTGCCTCCTTTTTTAAGCTTCCACTTTGGGTGGTTAGAAGAATTAATCAAATTAGAAGCAGATTTTTCCTAGAGTGGGACGGATAAAGATGCACGAGGGGTAACATGTATGCAATGGAAGAAGATATGCGAACCTAAGCAGCATGGGGGACTTGGAATTCTTGATTTAAAGGTCTTTAACAAGGCTCTTGTCCTCAAATGGTGGTGGAAGATTGTCTCATCTAACACTCTTGTATGTCAGATCCTTAGAACCTTATACTACAGTGCCAATTCACATACCATTGGGTGAACTACTTTAGCCTCAAATTTCTAGAAGGGAGTATTTCAACTCAAAGACCATTTCATGAAAAATATTAATTGGAAGCTTGAAAATGGCAAACTGATCAAATTCTGGACATCTAGATGGTAACAATATTTCTTCTATATGCCCTGCTCTAATAGTTGCTTCATGGAACCTCGAAGAAACTATCCTATCCCAAGGAGAATGGATCAACAACAATTGGCATTGGAGGCAACGTCTTCACTACATCTCTACCCCTATTCTTAGAGAAGAAAGGGAGAGACTGTTGGAGCTCATAGCTGACATTCATCCATCGGATTCTAAAGATAGGCCTTCATGGATGCATGCTGCAACAGGCGTGTTCACTGTCAAGTCAGCCTACTATCTACTCAGGTCTCAGATCCCTATTCCAGGAAGCAGCTCGGACGTCAATAGCACCACTGAAATGCAAAGTCTTTGTCTGGCAGCTGAGCTGGAGAAGATTAACTCCAAAGCTTTTCTTTGTTCGAGGGCTGGTTGGGAGACTCGACATGCACAGCTTGTGCATGTCCGGTTGAAACAACCTTTCATATTTTCTTTGAATGCCCCATCGCCACAACCACCTGAATTTTTTTCGCCACCCTTTTCCACATACTCTTAATGCCTCTGAACATACACGAATGCTTCTCATCATGGTGTTTTGGTTCACACTCGCACAGACATGCATGGCACCTTCTCACAATTGCTATTTGTTGGAGTATCTGGCTGGCTAGAAATGACCGCATTTTTTCATCAAAACTAGTTTCGGCTGAGTTAGTTATTTCTAATGCAATATTTTGGTTTCATTATTGGATAGATGGATGTGACAGTGACAGATAGAAGGAGAAGCTTATGTAGGGGGTGGAGAATGCAAGAGCTAAGGAAGTCTTATTCAAAGCAGGTGTTCACGGTATTGATCTTGTAGGTAGTGAGGAAGATAGTAACTCATGATGACTCTACTTGCCCTATGATGGTGGACTGTTATGCTTTTGTATCTCTTTTTGAGCATGAGGCTGTTGTCTTGATTCCTTTCCTTTTCCTGCAGAGTTTGTATTCAGGGTTGTTTATTTTGGGTTGAGCGATCCTTCAGCTAATTTATTTGCTGTTATAATTTTATTATGGCCAAGCACCGAGATTTAAGGCAATTTGAGGTGTACGACAAACGTCTGCTGCCCTCTCTTCGACTTAGTTCAAGGTACGAAAGCCACTAATAGGATTATATTTTCGACTTAGTTCAAGGTACGTTCAGTTTATATATATATATATGATTTTGTGAGTTAGGACTTTATCCAACCTTTTACCAGTAAAAGAAAAAAAGATTAAACCATCTAATATTCTCACTTGACCTCATATCAAGATAATTATGATACATGCCCAAAAAAGTATATATGTATCTCAATGATATAAATATGACTGCAAGTGTTTGCTTACAAAAATATAAACCATCCAATCTTGCCACACAAATTCCTGAATTTAATTATACATGATCTTTCCATTTTTTTGAAAAAATCATTATTTAATTGATATGAAAGTTAATAGAAAATATATTTTAATTGGCCCATCTCAATTTATAACTTTATGATTTGGGGTATAGATATGAAGTAAGCATATGCCAAATAGAAATATTAAACTACAACAGTAACTACATGAGGATCAAAGTTATGCAATATCAAATTTGGAATTCACATAATATTTAGTTAGATACGACTAATCGAATGTAGAGCAAAATCTCAATTTGATATCATTGTCTTCATTATTATTTGTAGACTCTTTGTATTTCCTTTTAATGATGTAAAAATAGTTTACTTAATCAATACGGTAAGAGTTAATAACATTAAGGCATGGGGTTAATAAACAATAAAAGAATGAGATATAATAATGATTGACCACTTTAAATGGTAGACTACATATGCTAATTTATACATCAAATAAATGAGGAACCAATACCACCATAATAAATAAGTAATATGTTATAACTCATACATGTATTCATCAAATCACTAAAGAAAATGTTACTGGATATTGATTATGAAATATTATAGCAATAACACCTTAAACATTTAAGTAATTGATTTTCCTTTATTGTAAGTACTAAATTTTATTAAAAGGTTTATTAATATACATTAGTTTTTTAGTACAAATGTAACCTCAACTCCATTATTTCATGACTTTAGCAGAGATGTTACTTTGACAATTTCTAACAATTAATTGCGAGCTAATTATGTTTTATTACTTTATAAATTATGTTTTCATATATCTTATAAAAAGGCCCAGTATGGCTAATGACTTAAAGAGAGATTAAAATATAACTAAAATAATATATTTTATTATTTGATCTACAAAATATAAAGCTACAATAATACCTTTCGGCAACTTAAAGCAAAATTTTGGAAAAGAGCCTCAGTTCGCCCATGCACCTGAGAGCCAGATACTCGGGGATATCTTTACTACTAGGGAGCCGACTATGTAGACTACCTGCATGGAGGCAACATCAAACATTCTATGGCAGAGCATTTTAGGCTTGGCTTTATCCCTCAAACTGGTCTATTTTGTAAATTTGTTTTTTCTTTAATTTACTTAGATATTTTCATGCTATCTGCTATTATTTTTATTGAGGATAAACCATGCTCTTAATTAGTTATTTACAACTATTTTGCCAATAAATTTAGCTATCTAATGTCCACTTGTCTCAAGGCGATGACAGTGCCACTCCTTATATGCAACTCCTTTTATGACTCTCATATGATTGGCCCACTTATAAAAATTAGTGGTCTCAATTAAATTGTATTTACGACTATTTTTACCTTTAACAACTATGCATTGAAAAATTATTAGAAGGTTGCAATGAAGTTGCATATTGATACAGGTAAAAATTGCAACTAAGCTCCATCGTTCGATCCTAACATGGTTCACGAGGTAGATAGGGACAAGATGACAATTTCGTGAAAACCTAAAGCCCGAAGACAGTTTGTGTGCCTCCCACAGGCCTACCAACTCAGTTCGGCCCACCAAGAAGGGTTGTTCAATTATGAAATAATCAAATCCCTAAGATCAGAGGATTAACTGCTCCATCATATCCCTAATCAGCGAAATCCAATTAGGCAACATGAAATCTGTCATAATAGATTGTCACCAGCCTATAAATACAGGCCCACCTCCACTGTTACTAGGTAATCACAATTTTGCCACCTAATCCCACTTTAAACCCCGGTTTACTGACTTGATCGTCGGAGGGCTTGTCGTCGGAATACTTCCAGAGTTTCAAGGCATTTTGCAGGTGTTTAGCAGCGCACAACCACCACCTGATCTGCTAAATATTTGCCACTTATTAGGATAGGATCAATGGTTGAGATCTGCTTTCCCTTTCCAGCAAAAGAACTCACCATCTTTTCCTTCCCAACCCAAAAAATAGCAGAATCAGATTGGCTCCATCTGTGGGAATCCACATAGATCCAGACATCTTCTACACGATCTTCTTCCATGGCCCCCAAGGCCAAGAAAACCTCAACCGCTAGGTGCAAGCCCACCCGCATTACCTCCTCCTCGTCTGAACCGCAATAGACCTGCCACTCAGGAGCAGTGACTGCAGTAGGACAACGTCAGTCGGGGCCAGCTCCAAGCACCTCCCGCTCAGTCGCTCGACAGGCTGACCGCCCCATTGTGTCAGACCTCCGAAATGTTCTCTACAATCATCAAAATGAGGAGTATTTTCGCCTTCAACTCAACCACTCCAGGAACGAGGGACCGTAAAACAACCCTTCGAGCCGATGTTGTCACTGTTCCAAGGGTTGGGAGGAGTGCAGGTTCCCCGAAAAACCACCAACCTCCAAATGCCCTTGGAGAAGGGGGCCATGTGACGGGGGTCGAGTTCCAGGAGTTTTGGAACAAGGTCCTCCAGGCCATCTGAGACGAGGATCGAAACGAACACCACAAAGGCTACACCCACACTGAGAGGACCGAGAACGAGGAGTCATATGGGTTGGCCTGATCTGAGGGACGACAGGACGACGTCCTCAAACATCTACGGGAGATGGAAGACCGCCTCGCCCTGATCGGCGAACACGGGAGGTAGTCTAACCGAAGGTCGGCCACCCTTCTCATCCTACATCCTCGAGGCCCCTGTCCCGAGGAGCTTCAAGCCTCCTGCAATTAAGACATACAGCGGAGAGTTGGATCCTGCTGATCACATTGAGGGGTTCAAAATCCTCATGATGATTCACAGCACCTCAGACACCTTCTCTGCTGCACCTTTCCAACCACATTGAGGGGCCGTGCGAGAATGGTACTCCAAGCTTGCCCCCAACACAATCTTCTCCTTCGATAAGCTTGAAGAGAGTTTTCTCGCTCACTTCATGACCAGCCACAAGGCTGAAAAGATGAGCGCTTCCATGCGAGACCTCCAGCAGAAGGATGGGGAGTCCCTTCGAGATTTCGTATGGAGATTTTCAATCTCCTTCCTAGACATTGGGGGCGACTACTACCTTCCTATACAATGTCCGACACGACATGTTGAAGGCGTCCTTGACTAAGAAGCTGCCCACTGACTTTCCCGACCTTCTTCTCTTGAGTGAGAAGAATATCTGAGCCGAAGAGGCCCTGCACCTAGTGTAACGCCCCAAATTCAAAACACAGGTAATTCATAGCACAACTAGGATCATTACTTCAATTCGTACAAAAATTATAAGGAATTTGAAAACATTTTCAGTACATAATAGTTCTTTACAATGCATAGCGGAAATTTCATTTAAAATACAACTAACATTATCAAAATCTTTAATCTTGCAACATCCTCGACACTAAACTCATGCCCACGCTGCTCGCTAATCCGAGTCCTACAAAACTTGAGAACTGCGGGCATGTAAGTTGAATGCAACTAACGCAATGCTCTAACAAAGCGATCCTCAACTTTAACAACCACAAAATTGATGCACTAAACAAAAGAAATAATAATAGAGGTAAATAAAAACAAAAAGTTTGTCTAATCTAAGCGTATAAGTCCATGCTAGGAAACAGAAATCAAAATGCACAAAACAATGGAATATAACAAGCATCCACGAAATCAACAAATGCACATAATGCATACTAATGCACACTATTGCACACTAATTCAGATTTTATGCATCTTATACTACATAGGTCCGAGGGAAAGGCCTTAACGTTCTCCTCATTATAGGGTTAAATCCCACTTTATGTAACCTAACTCGATGACCGTACTCCAACACGTAAACACGTGTAAATCGCACCCCTAGGACCGTAGACGTTACCTGCCTACTCCTGGCCCACACATGTAGATTTACCGGGCATATTCTCTATCGTGAACATTCCTAAGAGCTGTAACTCAGGTACGACCTATCCTTAGCCCACCACCTGTGGATTTACCGGGCATGTCCCGAACCTTCCTAGTAACCGCAGTTCTTTACCGGACGTGTTCGTCATTGTTTTCAGTCATAACTCCACCTAGTGCTTGTCCTTATATCCAAGCATAAGTAATATCACCTATGATGAACACAATATTATTCACATTTTAGAGCAATAATCTTAATATAATTAGACATTTAAAAGCTCTATATATGGTATTTAACTCTTATTTTTTCTTTTCCATAGGAAACAGCCTAAAACAGCAAAACAAAGCAGATTCCAGACCAATACAGACTACAGCAGAGATCAGTCGACTAATGTCTCAACCAGGCGACTGGACAGAGAGTTTGCTAAGCTTCGGTACAGTCGACTTCCCCAAACATCAGTCGACTTGACCGAGAAATTGTGAAGCCACAGATGTCTCAATACCAGTCGACTTACATCCAAGGCAGTCGACTGGTATGCGGCGTAGTGAAAGGATAAGATGCAGCCGTATCTCAATCTAAATCTATCCAAACCCAGGCTATATGCGAATAATAACTTCTCCAACGAATCAAAGCCAGAGACAGGGGATTGGCAAGAGCACGTGGTTAGCAGATAAGGAATAAAAGAAGAAAAGAGAAAGATATAAATCGTCGATCAAATAAGAAAAGAAATAATAAAAAGAGAGTAACTTTCCTGAAAAAGGGGAAACCCTAATTCTTCAGCCGTGTTCTATAAATATCAGTAAAGGGATATCCTCTCTCTCTCTCTCTCTGGACTCAATCTTCTGATCATCATCTTCCAGAAACACCCACCACCGAATCACAGGAGTTTCTGAGCGTTCAAGTCATCAACAAGAAGCACTTCTATCAGCATCAAGGAAGGAGATAGGAGATCAAGTATTCGAAGGTAGCCGACTGTGTGACAGCCAGTCGACCTCATTGCCGGACTTCATTAGTTTATTTCTTCTTCTTCTATTCTTTTATGTTGGTCATGTATTTGAACTCGTTGATTAATAAAAGTATTGTTATGCGGAACTAATTTCATAGTTGGGTAGATTGAAGCCGTAGTTATGTAATGCTATATTCTTCTGAATTCTTCTATTTACTTATTGATTGAATCTGATTGAATTGATATAGATTTATGATAATCAAACTTGTTCTCGAAGCTCTGAGAGCAGTCGACTGAGGTGAGAGCCAGTCGACTGACATACAGAGCTTGAGATATCGAGTTTGCGTTACCATTTATCTGAATATGTTATATGAGCATATTGAGACGACCCGAATCTCGTGCCCGTAAATTGTAACAAGGGAATCCTTTGGGGTTCTTGGTTCAATCAACTTAAGGGATCTAGATCTGATACCAATTTCTAGAACCTTGAGTGTTTGTTCGTTTCCACTGATCTTATGTTTTCTTTAAGTGCAACGTAGTAGATACCATGCTAAAAACACTTATTGAAAGAAATGAATTAGAGTAGATACCATGCCTAATTCTTGGCTTAGGGAAACAGTACTTTAAGGAGTAGATACCATGCCCTTGAAGGGAACAAACATGAGTAATAAGAAGAAGTTCAGAAGGTTAATTAGCATTACTGACTATTGGTGGAAATCTAAACCCAACTACTTCATAAATATTTGTGATTCAACACTTCTTAATTTAATTTTAATCTTTTTATTTCTTTTAGACTTTTAAAACAACTCTTTATGATTCTTAGTCTTTTTATTGATTAGTAAGTTAAAGTCTACAATCTCTGTGGGATCGACCCTTGCTATTCCTACGTTTTTCTAAACGATTCGTGCACTTGCGAGGTTTTTTAATTTGTATCTAGTTTTATCTATTTATTTAGGTAGCTAGATTTGCACAACAAGTTTTTGGTGCCGGTGCCGGGGATTGTCTAGTATTTTAACTTACAGATCAGTAGAAAGTTTTTATTTTTCTTTCTCTCTTTTAATTTTATTAATAAGTATTTTTCTTTTAGGATACAGGATTTTGGTGGATGCACGGAAAGAGATCACTTCGTCCAGAGCTACTACCTATTGACGCAGAAACAGAACGCACTTTGCACAGACTAGGTAAACTGTTTGCAGCGCACCAGTCGACTGTCCACACCAACCAGTCGACTGTCCAGAGACCCAGTTCACATACAGCAATGGCTGAGGAAATGCCAAATCGAGTGCCAATGCAGGACAAATTCACGCCTAAGAACATCGAGCAACCTTCCTGCATTGCATATCAACCTAATGTCACAGGGAACATGCATCTATCTCCTCAGTTACTTAGTATGGTTCCCCACTTTAGTGGCAAACCAGATGAAGAGCCTCATCTCCATTTACAAGACTTTTTCGATCTTTGCAGGACACAAAGCGTCCAAGGGCTCACCCCTGAACAAATCAGGTTAATTTTGTTTCCTCTTTCCTTAAAACTTAATGCTAAACTATGGTATAATTCTTTGGAACCAGGATCAATCAATTCATGGGAGCAATTGGCGACAAAATTCTTGAAAGAATTCTTTCCAGCCCAAAAGACCAAACAGCTGAAAAGGGAGATTCAACTCTTCCAACAAAAGGATGGAGATTTATTTTTCGAAGCATGGAAGGATTTCAAGAACAAACTTCTCAAGTGTCCTACACACAACATGCCTAAAGATGATCAGGTACAAGCTTTTTATGAAGGTTTAAATGATACTAACAAGGCAATTGTGGATTCAGCTTGCAACGGGATCTTAATGAGGAAAAGCGGTGAAGAGGCCATAGAACTATTTGAAGAACTCAGCGAGAATTCACAACAATTCTCAACAAGGAGGGGCCCTTCGAAAAAACAGGGAGTTTACGAAATCTCTAATAACAATAACATTCAATTGGAAATGGTAAACATGAATAAGAAAATTGATATGCTTGTTAATGCAATGTCTATGATGGGTGGAGTTAAAAATCAAACAAACGAAATTTGTGCAATTTGTTCTCATGTAGATCATACCACTGATACTTGTCCCATGTCTTCTTTCACAGATCAGGAGCATGCAAATTATGTAGGTCGAGGAGTGTTTCCACCAAAGAACAATCCATTCTCAAACACATACAACCCAGGGTGGAGGAACCATCCAAACTTCTCCTGGAGCAATAATCAGAATAATCAAGGGACTCAATTCACACAAGGACATGCACAGAACTTTCAAGTAGGAAGTGGGATTGATTGGCCAGTTCAAGAACAGAAGAAATTGGATTTTGAATCCACCGTCCTTCAATTGCTCCAACAACAACATCAAACAAGCAACCAACAAGGGCAAGCAATTCAGAAGTTGGAAACACAGATTGGCCAAATTGCTAAAGAATTAAGCGAACGAAAGGCAGGGGAACTTCCTTCACAAACTATACCAAACCCTGGAGGTCAAGAACAGCTCAAGGCAATCACAACTCTCAGAAGTGGTAAGATAATTGACAACAAGGTTGGAACACACACCGAAGAAACAGAAGAACAACCATCAAAAGTTTTGGGTTCCAACAAGGTAAGTGAAAAAGTAAGAACAGTTGTGCCACCATTCCCTCAAAGGTTAGTCAAGCAAAAGAAAGAACAACATTTATTTGACATTTTTGAAACTCTCAGAAAGGTAGAAATTAATATCACCCTACTTGATGCTATTAAACAAATTCCTTCTTATGCTAAATTTTTGAAAGAATGTTGTACTCACAAAAGAACATTTCAGGTTAGGGAGGATGTGGCGTTGACAGAAGAAGTGAGCGCTGTCTTATTAAGAAAATTACCTCCCAAATTAAAAGACCCAGGTAGTTTTACCATTCCTTGCAGGATTGGTGAGCACTTCTTTGAGAAAGCACTACTAGACTTGAGGACAAGCATCAACCTTCTCCCATACACCGTCTATGAAAAGCTAGGATTGGGGGAACTCCAACCAACATCCATCACGTTGCAATTGGCAGATCGCAGTATCAAAAGACCTAGAGGTATTTTGGAAGATGTCCTAGTTCAGGTAAACGATTTCATTTTACCTGCTGATTTTGTTGTGTTAGACATGGAGGAATCTTCAATGCCATCTTCTCTACCAATCATTTTAGGTAGGCCCTTTATGAGTACGACTGATATAAAAATTTGTGTTAAAAAGGGTACTATAAGCATGAAAATAAATGGAGAGAAGGTTGAATTTAAAATGTTTGATACACTGAAATTTCCACATGATGATCATGAATGCTATAATGTGGATGTGGTGCAGGAGATTGTTGAACAAACATTTCAGGTACATAGCGTTGAACCACTACAAGCCACAATTACACAATCTCTAACTTTATCTAATGTCGAACAGGAATACGATGACTGGGAAATTGCAGAGACAGTACATCACCTTGACACTTCACAGTCATACTCAGGTAAGTTTGCACCAGTATTTGAAAAATTGGTGACTGATGACATTTTTGTTTCTGCAGACAAGTCGACTGGTGCACTGGACAAGTCGACTGGTAAAGGGGACCAGTCGACTGCACCAAGACTTACAGACCCAGCGCTTAAGCAGCTGCCCGACCATTTGAAGCATGCATATTTGGGCGAGAACCAGACGCTACCAGTGATAATTGCTGCAAACCTAAGTGCATAGGAAGAAGATAAACTGCTAAAGGTATTACGAGAACACAAGAGTGCAATAGGATGGACCATTGCAGACATCAAGGGAATAAGTCCATCCAAATGCGTGCATCGAATACTCCTTGAAAACAATGCAAAACCAAGCAGGGAGACACAGAGAAGGCTTAACCCAAACATGAAGTAAGAGCAGAGATTCTGAAGCTACTAGATGTTGGCATCATCTACTCTATCTCAGATAGCAAATAGGTAAGTCCTATACATGTAGTGCCTAAGAAAAG
The DNA here is from genome assembly GCA_017893485.1 of Hemerocallis citrina. NCBI lineage: Eukaryota > Viridiplantae > Streptophyta > Magnoliopsida > Asparagales > Asphodelaceae > Hemerocallis > Hemerocallis citrina. The sequence continues at coordinate 378,690,637 of CM030358.1, read as the reverse complement.
TGGAGTCACAGTGGTGACAAATGAAGAGAATGAGCTTATCCCTACTAGAGTGACCACAGGATGGAGGGTTTGCATTGATTACAGGAAACTGAACAACGAAACCAGGAAAGATCACTTCCCTCTTCATTTTATTGATCAAATGTTAGAAAGATTAGCAGGATATAGTCATTATTGTTTTTTAGATGGTTATAGTGGTTATAATCAAATTGCTATTGCTCCAGAAGATCAAGAAAAAACCACTTTTACATGTCCTTTTGGTACTTTTGCATACAGGAGGATGCCCTTTGGATTGTGCAATGCTCCAGCTACATTTCAAAGATGCATGATGAGTATATTTTCAGACATGGTGGAAAGATTTATTGAGGTATTTATGGATGACTTTAGTGTTTTTGGATCTTGTTTTGATGAATACCTTAACCATTTGCAGCTTGTGCTTAAAAGATGTGAAGAATGCAATTTAGTGCTGAATTGGGAAAAGTGCCATTTCATGGTACAACATGGTATTGTGTTGGGACATGTGGTGTCAAAAAGAGGCATAGAGGTAGATAAAGCGAAAATCGATATAATATCAAAACTACCCCCTCCCACTACAGTTAAGTGTGTTAGGAGTTTTCTAGGACATGCAGGGTTCTATAGAAGATTTATAAAAGATTTCTCAAAAATCTCCAAACCCCTTTGTGATTTATTAGCTAAGGATGTTGAGTTTGTATGGACAGAAGAATGCACAAATGCTTTTAATACATTGAAAAATCTTCTCATTTCTACACCTATTGTCATGGCACCAGATGGGAGCCATCCTTTCGAGCTCATGTGTGATGCAAGTGATTATGCTTTAGGGGCTGTGTTAGGTCAAAGAATCAATAAGAAACCCCATGTTATTTACTATGCTTCTCGAACCTTGAACGATGCACAGCTAAATTATTCTACTACTGAAAAAGAAATGTTAGCTGTTATTTTTGCTGTAGAGAAGTTTAGATCATATTTGATTGGTTCTAAAGTTATTGTTTTCACTGACCATGCTGCTTTGAGATATTTATTTGCGAAAAAAGATGCTAAGCCTAGGTTGATCAGATGGGTGCTGTTGCTTCAAGAATTTGATCTTGAGATTAGAGATAAAAAAGGAAGCGACAATGTTGTTGCAGATCACATGTCCAGGCTACTGCAGGAGGAAGAAAGAATTGTGCCGCCACTTAATGAAAATTTCCCAGATGAACATCTCTTTGAAATAAACTTATCCTCTGGACAGTCGACTGGTATCAGGACCAGTCGACTGGTATCTCACTGTTTAAATTTTCCATGGTTTGCAGATATTGTAAATTATCTAACCGCTCATGTTTTCCCTCCAGGTATGACAAGTCAGGAACGAAAGAGACTGATGGCTATGTGCAAGCACTACTATTGGGATGATCCTTATTTGTTCAAATTTTGCCCTGATCAAATTATAAGAAGATGTGTGGCAGAAGAAGAACAACTGAATATTCTACAACATTGCCACCAATATGCATGTGGAGGCCATTTTGGACCAAAAAGAACAGCACTCAAGGTATTGCAATCTGGATTTTATTGGCCTAAAGTATTCAAAGATGCTTTTTCTTTGTGCAGGTCTTGTGACAAATGTCAAAGGGCATGGAACATCTCTTCTAGAAATCAAATGCCACTGCAAAACATCCAAGTGATCGAGCTTTTTGACGTTTGGGGAATCGACTTCATGGGTCCCTTTCCTAACTCATTTGGTTATTTATATATACTTGTTGGTGTGGATTATGTGTCTAAATGGGTCGAGGCTGTCCCCTCAAAAACTAATGATCACAAAGTTGTTGTCAAGTTTTTGCAGGAGAACATTTTCACTAGGTTTGGTACACCACGAGCAATAATTAGTGATGGAGGAAGCCACTTCAATAACTTTCCATTTGCTTCTTTGATGAAGAAATATGGTATCACACATAGAGTGGGCACCCCATATCATCCCCAAACTAGTGGGCAGGTGGAGATCAGCAATAGAGAAATCAAGAGCATTTTGGAAAAGACAGTCAACACAAGGAGAAAGGATTGGTCGCTGCGCTTGAACGATGCATTATGGGCCTATCGAACCGCATACAAAACACCCATCGGCATGTCACCATACCGGTTGGTTTTTGGAAAAGCTTGTCATCTACCAGTGGAGTTGGAACACAAAGCATATTGGGCCATCAAAAGGTTCAATTTTGATATGAAACAAGCAGGTGACAAAAGAAGGTTGCAACTGAATGAGCTTGAAGAGTTGAGGCACGACGCATACGAAAATGCAAAATTGTACAAAAAAAGGACCAAGTTGTACCATGACAAACAGCTAGCAAGAAAGGAGTTTTATGAAGGACAGAAAGTATTGATATACAACTCAAGATTGAGACTTTTTCCAGGCAAGCTTATGTCACGATGGTATGGGCCATACATTGTCACAAGAGTCTTTCCACATGGTGCATTGGAGGTTCATAGCCAAGAAAAGAATCAAACATTTAAGGTGAACGGGCATAGAGCGAAGCCAGACATAGAGATGAGTCTAGAACCGCAAGAGGAAGATGTGAATCTTCAAACCATTCAATACATCGCATGAACTCATCATGTCTAGCTGAAGACAGAAAATACAGCGCTTATTGGGAGGCAACCCAATTTTTCAGGGGAGTATTTACACTTTCCCTCTATTTTCTTTCATTTTATCTTTTATTTTCAGTCTCTCCTTACTAGATGTGACATATGCCTATTTTTAAATTTTCTTTCGAACATTGAGGACAATGTTCCATCTAAGTTTGGGGGTATTGGGGTTATTTATATTTAGAGTCTTTTGAATTTTTTTTTAGAATAAACAATTTCTTATAAAGTAAGAAGAAGGATACTTATTTACTTTAGGATTGTTGAGTTTCATAAATTTCCTACAAGATTATATGAGTTATGCAATTATACATAATAAACAAATGTGATGCTTTTTCTGGTAATTATTCCCTTGAGATCTAGTCCTAAATTGAGTTTAAGTAAATAGAGTGATACAATATAAATATAAATATATATATATGAATAAAAGTCAATCTACTCCAATGTTTTGAGTGCTTAGTAACTAGGGGTATTCATCACCAATGTTTACCTTTACGTCAAACGACAACTTGAAATATGAGTATGCAAAGCACTTTAGAGTTTGTGACTTGCTGAGTAACCGGGTGGATTCATCACCAATGTTTCGCATTCGCGTCAAAAGGCAAGTGACAACTTTAGAGAAGCGACTTAAAAAAAAAAAAAAAAAAAAAAAAAAAAAAAAAAAAAAAAAAAAAAAAAAAACACTCTAGTTTGCTGCTCGGTTTGTAGTAGAGAAAAGGGGATAATCACAGATTCAGTAATTACATACTATAACTATAATTAATTGCATGACAAGTGTGGTTGAGTTTGGAGTTATGAATAAACAATTGCACTAGAGAAAGTGGGTATGTTTAATTTTACTTTATCTGAAATTGTTTATATCTTGATACCCACATAATAAGAACTCTTGGTGGTTGAGGTTATTATTATTATACCCTTGTTCATAATTCTAGTTTGCTTGAGGACAAGCAAAAATCTAAGTTTGGGGGTATTTGATGAACACAATATTATTCACATTTTAGAGCAATAATCTTAATATAATTAGACATTTAAAAGCTCTATATATGGTATTTAACTCTTATTTTCTCTTTTCCATAGGAAACAGCCTAAAACAGCAAAACAAAGCAGATTCCAGACCAATACAGACTACAGCAGAGATCAGTCGACTAATGTCTCAACCAGGCGACTGGACAGAGAGTTTGCTAAGCTTCGGTACAGTCGACTTCCCCAAACATCAGTCGACTTGACCGAGAAATTGTGAAGCCACAGATGTCTCACTACCAGTCGACTTACATCCAAGGCAGTCGACTGGTATGCGGCGTAGTGAAAGGATAAGATGCAGCCGTATCTCAATCTAAATCTATCCAAACCCAGGCTATATGCGAATAATAACTTCTCCAACGAATCAAAGCCAGAGACAGGGGATTGGCAAGAGCACGTGGTTAGCAGATAAGGAATAAAAGAAGAAAAGAGAAAGATATAAATCGCCGATCAAATAAGAAAAGAAATAATAAAAAGAGAGTAACTTTCCTGAAAAAGGGGAAACCCTAATTCTTCAGCCGTGTTCTATAAATATCAGTAAAGGGATATCCTCTCTCTCTCTCTCTCTCTGGACTCAATCTGCTGATCATCATCTTCCAAAAACACCCACCACCGAATCACAGGAGTTTCTGAGCGTTCAAGTCATCAACAAGAAGCACTTCTATCAACATCAAGGAAGGAGATAGGAGATCAAGTATTCGAAGGCAGCCGACTGTGTGACAGCCAGTCGACCTCATTGCCGGACTTCATTAGTTTATTTCTTCTTCTTCTATTCTTTTATGTTGGTCATGTATTTGAACTCGTTGATTAATAAAAGTATTGTTATGCGGAACTAATTTCATAGTTGGGTAGATTGAAGCCGTAGTTATGTAATGCTATATTCTTCTGAATTCTTCTATTTACTTATTGATTGAATCTGATTGAATTGATATAGATTTATGATAATCAAACTTGTTCTCGAAGCTCTGAGAGCAGTCGACTGAGGTGAGAGCCAGTCGACTGACATACAGAGCTTGAGATATCGAGTTTGCGTTACCATTTATCTGAATCTGTTATATGAGCATATTGAGACGACCCGAATCTCGTGCCCATAAATTGTAACAAGGGAATCCTTTGGGGTTCTTGGTTCAATCAACTTAAGGGATCTAGATCTGATACCAATTTCTAGAACCTTGAGTGTTTGTTCGTTTCCACTGATCTTATGTTTTCTTTAAGTGCAACGTAGTAGATACCATGCTAAAAACACTTAATGAAAGAAACGAATTAGAGTAGATACCATGCCTAATTCTTGGCTTAGGGAAACAGTACTTTAAGGAGTAGATACCATGCCCTTGAAGGGAACAAACATGAGTAATAAGAAGAAGTTCAGAAGGTTAATTAGCATTACTGACTATTGGTGGAGATCTAAACCCAACTACTTCATAAATATTTGTGATTCAACACTTCTTAATTTAGTTTTAATCTTTTTATTTCTTTTAGACTTTTAAAACAACTCTTTATGATTCTTAGTCTTTTTATTGATTAGTAAGTTAAAGTCTACAATCTCTGTGGGATCGACCCTTGCTATTGCTACATTTTTCTAAACGATTCGTGCACTTGCGAGGTTTTTTAATTTGTGTCTAGTTTTATCTATTTATTTAGGTAGCTAGATTTGCACAACAACCTAGAGCTAGCTTCCCGTATTGGACATAAACCAACACATCGAAAACACTAGCCCACACTGTCCAAGTCAATTTATGTTTTCAAATACTCAAAAACATTAAATAAAACCCAATCCGAGCTTACCAAGATCCGAACTTGCAACCTCAAAGGTCCTAAGCCACATTCTCTAACCAATACCCCAAGCCTATTTCTCGGGAAACTTCTTTCCAAGGTAACAACATATATAGAATCCACTATTTGAATGTTCAACTATTTTTGGACAACAACTCAATGGTCTTACAAAAATCATATAAATTAAGATATTAATCATAAAATATATTTCTTAGTTTCATATGAAACTTAAATTAGTCTACTATAATATTATAGATAAGAACATCTAAATTCACTCCCAATTACTTTGTCTAAATTAATTTGCAAAACAGTAGGTTAAGATTCCGGAAACTGCAACTCTTGCTACTTAAAAAAATCACCTAAAATCACATACTTCTTGGATATTTTATTTATTAGACTCTAAAGAAATTTTAACGAGTCTACTTGAAAATATTATTTTTGATTTTCCTTAAAATACTTCATATAAGATACTGAAATGATAAAAAAAACGGAAGGTGTAAAAATTTTTAGAAACTAGCCAAAACTGTCAACAGTCCTAAGTTTGGATTTTATTAAAATAACAAACGACATCCAAAAATTATGAAATTTTTAGGAGATGTTATTGACATATACGGGATACTCATATAATTTTTTACCTTAGATTCCATCTAGTTAAGAAGAAATAATTTTTTGAAGTGAGACTAAAACTCAGGACAACAACCATAAAAATGTTCTTAATTCAGTCATAGCATACTTTCACAAAATTAACTAATAAAACATAATCTATCAACAATCAACCCAAAATCTAACCATGAATACTCAATTTATATAGGTTATCTAGCATGAAATTCTAACAAAAATAAATTAGAAAGTTAAGGAACGGCCAACTCAAATGATTGTCTTGAAATAAAGAACTTCTAGCACCTCTCCTTCCAAAAAAAAGAGTCCCAAGCCAACTGATTTTGATTCACAACAAAACAAAACAAAATGAAAACTAATATCCTAATAGTGGTTGGCTGGATTGGGTATAAATGAGAGAGAGAGAGAGAGGAGTGGTTTTATTTTAATAAGAAACAACCCAGGTTTTATAACATAACCACTCAGTATATCCACTATTTGAAGCTCTTTCAACCTGGTCAAATCTCCTTCTTTCCTATTAGTGGCCAGCCAACAAATAGTGTGTAGGTTGCACGGGTTTTGACCTTCATAACTGTGCACACGAAATGTCACAAAAGTTATGTGACATAATTGTACAAATTCAGAATAAAGTTATAGGTTTAATTAAACATATTATGGGTTATGTCCAATCTAAATTAAGCTAGTAAAATTTATTTCATGTCTACATAAAAAAAATTATATTGAAAAGAAAGAATTGACACGTGCACTGAAAATACATGTATTGCATGTATAAACAAAAATATATTTGAGTTGGCTCAAAATAAGAGAAAATGAATTTCAAGATAACAGAAAAATATATAAACAATCAAAATACAAAATATGTAGGATATTTGTGTTAAATAATATGTTACAGATATTTTCCCTAATAATACAAAATAATTGTGCGTAACACACGTGGGGCCAGATTGTCATAACTTAATTTTGAGGGGTGTTACACCCAGAGGTCGGAAATAGTCTCTAGCCAAAGGGAAGAGGATGATGGACAATTCTGAGGCCCCAAAGAAGACCCAGAAGAATGCCTTCGGGCAGAGGCGACCCTCTGCATCCCCGTTTTGAGAAGTCTACTCCGCTTAATGCGAGTGTGTCCGCGATCATCATGGAGGTGGAGAAAGACGGGTTGATCCGACACCCCCTCGGTTTAACAACAACAACAAGAAGAAAATGGACAAAGGTTCTACTGCCGATTTGGAGTACGAACTTCATGACTCTGAAAGGTTGGCCATCTTGCATGGCATTCACGATGGGCCCATGGGGGGGACTCAAACTCCTCCTGGAAGGTTTTCATTTGGAAAGTCAATTCGGTCCCCAACTACCCTCCACCTCGAGGTTATGGACTGTCTGTCCCATTCTCGAACGAGGATCTCGAAGGTGTTTGGGTTTCTTATTACAACGCCTTTGTCATTAGCCTCAGCCTAGCCGACCATGAGGTCCGAAGTATTCTGTTGGACAACTGAAGTTCAGTTAATATCTTTTTTCTTGCTCCTTTCGAAGGGTTGAAACTCTCCTGGGAGAGGTTAAAGCCTACGAGCTACACCCTTCATGGCTTCTCGAGCGAACCAGTTCAGATCGAGGGGATCATCACCGTGGATGTCATAGCCTGGAAATCCCCAGCTTCCCGAATCGAGGCAATGGAATTTATGTTAGTCAATATCAAAGCTGCTTACAACACCATCCTCGGTCGTCCCGGCCTCACTTCCCTCCAGGCAGTGCCCTCAACCTACCACATAAGGATGAAGTTCCCTACTATGTCTGGGGTTGGGGCCATCAAGGGCAACCAAGAGGCTGCTTGGCCCTGCTCGGTCCTCCTTCTGGATGTAGTCGAATTACCCTCCGATCGGAGTTCCATCGGCTCCGAGCCAATGGACTAGTTGGAGGAGGTCTCTTTCCCTGAAGCAAACCCAGCTAAATTGTTCCAAGTGAGAAAGTCCCTCCCCCTGGCCTCAAAGAGGACGTCATCTTTTGTGTCCGGCAGAACCGAGATCTGTCGTCTGGACCCACTCGAATAAGCTCGGGATCTTGAAGGATCACATTATGCACAAGTTGAGCGTCCATCAGGACTCAAGATCGGTATAGCAGAGGCACTGGAAATTCATCCCAGAACGGCAACAAGCGGTGAAGGAAGAGGTGGAAAAACTCCTCTCCGCCCTGTTCATTCAAGAGGTCAGCTACCCAGAGTGGTTGACCAACATCGTAGTGGTGAAGAAATTTAGTGGCAAGTGGAGGATCTATATTGGTTTCACACACCTTAACAAGGTGTACCTAACGGAACCCTTTCCCCACCCGAGCATCGACATCCTTATCGATGCGACGTCCGGGCATGAGCTCCTCAGCTTCATGGATGCCTTTTTGGGGTAAAATCAGATTCGGATGTTCTCTTCAGACATCCTGAAGATGGCCTTTGTGACAGACCATGGGCTCTACTACAATCGTGTCATGCCTTTCGACCTGAAGAATGTTAACACTATGTATCAGAGACTCGTTAACCGGGTCTTTAAGGAGAAAATTGGCTGGAACATGGAGGTATACATGGACGACATGCTCGTCAAAAGACTCACGGGAGAGGACCACATCAAAGACCTTTTAGGAGGCCTTTGGAGTCCTCAAAGCTCATAATGTGAGGCTCAATCCATTCAAGTGCGCCTTCGGCGTAACTTCAAGGAAGTTCCTTGGCTTCATGGTAAGCCAACGAGGAATAGAGATCTCCAAAAAATATGGGCCATACTGGACATGGCCCCTCTGAATAATGCAAAGGAGGTTCAGAGACTCACCAGTCGGCTCGCAGCCATTGGGCATTTCCTCTCAAGGTTGGGCAAAAAGTTCCTCCTCTTCTTCAGGGCCCTTCGGGGGGCGATGAACTTTGAGTGGGGAAGCCTCAGCAGCAGACCTTTGACTAGCTGAAGCAATTCCTCGCCAACCCACCTATCCTCAGCAAACCTGAACTGGGCAAGGTCCTGTATCTCTACCTGGCAGCATTTGAGCAATACCTTAGCATCGTCCTCATCAGAGAAGAGGATGGGGGCAAAGACCTATCTACTATGTTAGCAAAGTCCTCCACTATGCTGAATTGAGTTATGCTAAGATGGAGAAGTGGCCGATGTCTTGGTCATGGCTGCATGGAAGCTTTGCGCCTATTTTCAAGCCCATTCTATTCAGGTCCTCATGGACAAACCTCTTAAGCAAGTCCTCGACAAGCCAGAGAACTCCAACCGCCTGATTAAATGGTCCATTTAGCATAGTCAACATGACATTAGCTATAAGCCCAAGACCGCCCATCAAGGGGTAAGCCTTCGCTGAATTCATAACCGAGTGCACCATCCCTGAGGCATATGAGGTTCAAGAGGATGAGCCGATATAAGAACTTTATGTAGATGGTTCGTCGTGCAAAGGAGGGAGCAGAACCGACGTCATTCTGTACAGCCTGGACAAATTTGTCCTCCAATATTTCTAGCCTCCAACAACGAAGTAGACTATGAGGCACTAATCGTTCAGTAAATAAACTTTTAAGGAAAGATACTTATTATTGAATGAAAGATAATTATAGGAGGAGCGGTGGCCATTCTGCAGTCAGAAAATCAAATACAAAACAAAGATAGCTACGCCTAAAACACTACTATGGTCGCCTTGTTTCTCAGAACGCCAGTCATCCCGAACAGCTCACATACAGAAGAGGCATCATAGGCGAGCTCCAGCAACAAAGGGTCAGCTTACCCAAGCATGAAGTGTATCAGCCTGCCTGAGCAGATCGACGATCTTCACAAAAGGTAAACTATTTGGCCTTGGCTCTCGGAACAAGAGGGAAAGCACCAGATCTTGCAACCTGCGACAAATTTGAAGATGTTCATATCGGATACCACAGTTCTCTTTGGGTCCCTTCGGATTAGTGATGACCGGCATGAGAATCACCAGCTGGGCCGATTGTCCCAGAGTCCTAAAGGGACACAATCAAGTAAGACCGCTTCTTGCGGGACTCGGGGGTAAAACATTAGATCTTGGAACCTGGGACAAGAAACTCATTGTGGTGCGACCGGATGCAGATCCTCTCCATGTCGAATGCTTAGACAGCAGGGCAGGAACACTTCGACCATGCTCTGAATGACCTATCCTTATCGGCATCGACCCTCAGATTAACATCTGAGTCACTCAGCAAAGTAGCCTTACTCATTTACGATGCAAGATTAGGAGTTGTGAACCCCACATTTGAGAATAGAGGGATTTATAGGAACTTTCCACATTCGTTACATCCAACAAGTCAACGCTCCAACTTCCAAGATCTACAATCACCTCGATTCCCAAGAAGGATGATGTAAGCAAGCACAGTGGTCACTCACATGATCTTTCAAATGCAAGAGAAAAATCAGATACCCTAAACCAACGTCTCCAAAAGAGGGGTCTGAAGTACTCAAACCCCGGTTCGGAAGCTCGAAGCAAGGCATACAATCCCACTTCAGAAGGACAAAAAAACATAAGTGTTCAGACATTTTATTCATTAATAAAAACCAATTACAAGTGTGGTGGCCAATCCGTGAGAAGGCGACGAACAGAAACAACCTAAGTCTACTGCTTGGAGGAAGACCCCTTCTCCAAGGCAGAAGCAGAGGGGGCCTGTCCAAACCTAGGAGCAATGTCGGTTGGCTCGTTGTTAGCTAGAGCCTCTCCCGTGGCAATTTGGGTGAGCTCCCCTATCTTCCCATCGAAAGATAAGCCCTTCAGGTTGAGGTCCAGAAACCTAGCTTTGACGTGCCCAAGGGCACGGTCATGCCCTTCATCTTGGGCCCATATCACATGCAGGACGGTCTCGTCGTACTCCTTCATCTGCCATGCTGATTTCTCTTTAACCAACTTCTTTTTTCCGCTACCAGCTCCCCCTTGGCCTTTTTATCACTCGCCAAGTCCTCCTTCAACACCTTTATTGTTTGTCGGAGGTCACCGGTCTGGCCCAACAACTCCTTCTTGCCTGCCGGCCACCTGAGTGTGCTTGAGAAGCACATCGAGCCTCCGCCTCAATTGGCCCCTGCTGAAGGCCACCTAAAAGAAAATGAGAACACTTTTAGAAGACGTAGGGACCATGAATAATATAGATATAATCTTTTATTCACATTTTGAACAAATCGTATCAGCACCGTGAATAATGTAGATATAATCAAGTATGAGTTGCGTTTTCTAAATTCACCTACATGAGATTCAAACCACTTATGAAAATTTTCATTTATGATCTTGTTTTGTTCACGTGGTTGCAGTGTTCAGCCCTTCTTTTGATGTCCCTGACAAATTCGTTGGAATATAGGGAAATCAATAAGGAATAACAAATATAAGTTAATATCGAACTATGTGTTTTCATTATAATCAATTTCAATTCAAATCCGACTTACTCTCGAAATGGCTCCACTGATGCATGGTGATCTTGCACATATCGATGTGCTTGTTTCCATGTTAAGTTATCTTATTCAAATGTATCAACTTTACCAGTAGTAGTGCCAGCAGTCTTGAAAAGATATTTAGCTCCATCAAGGTTAGAAATATCTAGATTTCTCCTTGGTCTAGTCAAAGATGTCTCTACAACCTGAAGATACATGGAAGAAAAATTTGAACACTCCTCTGAGAGATACCCTTCAGCTATTGAGCCTTCACGATATGCTCTATTTTAATATAACCCTTAAGTCGGTATAGGTACCTAAACATGTAAAATTAATGAATTAGAACGGCATATGGGAATAACAGAAACAAACTATTAAGAATTTAGTTTTGGATGAGGCATGAATAATTACCTCTCAATAGGATACATCCACCGATAATGTACATGACCCCCAATTCTGGCTTCACTGGCAAAGTAGATTATCAAGTGAATCATTATAGTGAAGAATGATGAAGGAAATATCATCTCCATTTTACTAAGTGTCAATGCCGCACGCTGCTCCAATTGGTCAGTATCTTGAACACGGAACACTCTTGAGCAAATTCCTTTATACATGCTACAAAGATCTTTCAGGACAGTAGTAATTTGCTTACACATTGAAGACCTTAGGGCCACACGAAGGAGATCATGCATCAAGATGTGGTATTCGTGTGACTTTAGACCCCGAAGCCTCTTCTCCTTAAAGTTGACACACATTGCTATGTTAGAAGAATAACCATCAGGAACTTTAAGTTCCAGTAGAACTTTGCAAAACAATTCCAATTCCGATTTTGACATTGAATAGATTGCAGGAGGTAGGCGTACTCTCCCGTTCGGTAATTCCTTTAGGTGCAACTCATGTCGGATGCCCATTGACTTCAAATCAAGGTGGCTCTTGAGATTGTCCTTTGTCTTTTGATCATCTCCTATAACTGTTCCTATACAATGTTCACCGATATTTTTTCTGGTTTGCACCACATCTAAATTATGGCGCAATAAGTTGAATTCCCAATACAGGCAACTTGAAGAAAATACTCTTCATCTTCCATGTGCCTAAATCCTTCATGCTGTGATACTCATCGGCGTCACATAGATCACTGTCCTCATGTTGCTCCTCCCTTTGCCCTTTTCTTGCCCTTTTTGCTGACTTGTGGTTCTTTTCCATATTTGAACTGATGACCATCTAGCTGCCTTAACACATCTGACCCAGATGAAGCTCCAGGAGCATGTCCCCACTCATCAGTACCATCAAATGTCACTGTCTCTGCCCGGAATATGTGTGTCATGCAACCATCTCCTATAACCCATATAGCAGAACTTTCTAACATTGTACAACCACCTTGAATTAGTTTGGTCAGCACAACAAGGACATGCATAACATCCTTTAGTACTATATGCAGATAAATTTGCATATGCAGGAAAATTATTGATTGTCCAAGTTAACGCAACCCGAAGAAAAAATGTTTCTTTAGCCATTGCATCATAGGTTGGAACACCCTCCCACAATTTCTGAAGTTCATCTATTAACGGCTGTAGGGACATTTATATCATTTCCGGAGCCTTTCGATCCAAGAACTATCATGGACAAAATAAATTAGGACTGCTTCATGCATTTTCAAGGGGCCAAATTGTATGGGATTAACACAACATGCCTTATGCTGTATGTACAACTCATTTGCCTAAAAGGGTTGAAACCATCACTAGCTAATCCAAGTCTTTCACTGCAAGGATCTTCCGCAAAATCGAGATATCTTTCATCAAATTTTTTCCAAGATTGAGAATCAGCATGAGGCCTAAGAATCTCATCATTATTACGACCTTCAGCATGTCATCTGATATCAGAAGAAGTTTTCGAAGACATAAACAGTCTTTATAGCCTAGGAATCAGAGGAAAGTAACGCAATAGTTTGGCAGGCTTCTTTATCCAACTTCGCTTAATAGGTCCACTTGTTTGATCTTCTTGATTTGGTGTTTCGGTCCATTTCGAAGAACCGTAGACTTCGCAATTCTCAAGACTCTCCTTACCTCTCCTGAAAAGCATACAATCATTTGGAAATGCTACTATCTTCTCATACACTAGATCAAAAAGACTTTAGGAATTTTTTGATTGTTTGGAAGGAGTTTGGAATATAAATTTCTGGAAATGCTTCAACAGTTCAAGTAGCATAGTGAATGACTTGGTAGACCATCCGTTTTAACATTTGATCTGAAATAGTCTGACAATAAATGAGAATTTAGAGAATTTGATGCAATCACGATACAAAGGAGTAATAGCATCTTCCAACAACTTAGTGAAGGTTGTATGTTGGTGTATGCCCTAGAGGCCAGTTGTGTATTGACATTACTAGTTTACATTGCATTATGATATTTATTTCATATATGAGGCATTTCATTTATTGTATTGTTTATTGTGATTAAATGAGCATAATAAAGTCCTTAGAATAGTAGGTTCATTACCATGGGATATCAAGTGCATGACTTGATTGTGAGATCCTATTGGTTATAATCAGAACACTATTCTTAAATGTCCCTAGTCAAGTATTATTGTTAATTAGGACAACTATAATGCATAAAGACTAGTATGTGCATGGAATGATAACCATATCTCACGGGTCATGGATATGAGATATCAAGTCTTCACATGGGTACATATTAGAGTAATAATGTACTAGACTGGCCCACGATAAGAACACTGCATGGATCCTTAGGTGAGTGTCATAAGCGGTTCTCACAGTGACCATGTTATATGTAGTTCTTTGACTTGAAGTCACTATGGTTACCTACATGAGAAGTTATATATTTTAATGTCGTCAAACATTGCCGGTAATAAGGTGATTATGAAGTCGACTATTGGTTATACTCCAAATCATGCAGAGGGATGTGAGTGACTTAGATAGGATTTGTCCCTCTTACATAACATGAGCGATATCTACGGGCCCCTTGATTGAGTGAGACTGCAAAATGTATGGCTGTGCTCAAATGAGTCAATATGAGATATTGAGCTCATTGGTTTTAGTAAGTATACTCGGACATCAACAAACTAAAGATTGAACTATACAAGGGTCACACACTATATGCCTTGTGGTCAATTAAGATATATGGACAAAGAGACTAGACTACATGGTAACATTGGTCACGGATAGGTTATGTCTAATCACTTACATTCCAGTTACTTGAGTAGCAGTGATGTATTGCTAAATACTACTCACTGTTTGTAATACTAGAATATGATTTTAGTATTACTCTCAATGTAACGAGAATCTATAGGGTCACACACTTAGAATGGATCGAAATTGGGATTTAAATTCATAAGATTAATATAATTGGGAATCCAAGTAAGACTTGGACACCTGACATCGGTTGGACATTTAAGTTTATTAAATGGGCTGACTAAAGATCATAGGCCCACACACGAATCTGACCCAGGTCGGATTGTAAGCCCAACAACCTCATTACTCTCTTAGGGTTAATTTTCTGCAGCAATATATATGATACATATCTGTGGAAAAGAGATACACGAGAGAACCGTAGCCGTCACAGAAATTGTGAGAGAGAGATCGTGTGGAACAGCCCCCATCCCGCAGCTAGCACCGCGGCGTAAGGAAAGCTTGGTTTTGATCCGTACGTGAAGATACCTTATAGGCACCACAATATTGCAGTACTGTGATCGACATATCTTGGAGATAACAGATTTATGCATAAGGCATAATTCCTAAACATGATTTATTGTTTTCGCAGGGATCCATGGCTAGGTTTCAATAATTTTTTTGTAATTTTTCCGCTGTGTATTCAATTTGTGTTTGCCATTGAAACCTAACAGTGGTATCAGAGCTGCTTGCGAAACCATCATTCGGTTATCAAAGATATGTGACTATTTGTGATATGTTCGTACTTTTGGTAGAAAGATTCATATGAGATATAATTTTTCTTTGCAATAGTTTCAATATAAGGATTCGTTTATGTGTTGGTTGTTAACACAGATGCCACAATAGGGTAGCCATCGGTTTGGAACCATTGAAAACCCTGGAAAGATTTGATTTGCGGTGACGTTAGGGTTTCTTAAAGAATGAATAGTTCATGCACCTGCGTTGTCTATAGTGGCGTTAGGGTTTCTGAAAACATGAAAAGTTCATGCTCTAGGTGGTAAGGGATGATGAGGCATTTTTTTGCTCCAAGTCGCTGCCCCGCGACCCCGCAAGGGGCGGCCTCCCCTTGACCCCCGCCCAACGGGGCCTCCGTGACGGCTCTGCGTAGGGCAATAATTATTCCCAAAAAACCAATCCTTTTTAAATGTACTAAATAAAATCATAACAACATATTCTTTGATTATTATGTTCCATGATGCATGGTGCATGGTTGTGGCCTTAGTTCTGTGATGCTTAGTTCTATTCTGTGATGAATGGTTTATATTCTGTGATGTATTTTGGTATTTTGAATACGGCCTGCGTGCTGTTCCCCTCTCTCTACATTCTCGATGTAATCTTTTCCCTCTACACTTCAATTGTACATTCTTTATTTATCTGTAAATGTAATTTCACTGAGGAGGAAAAGAATTGACAACCATACAAGGACAAGATTGGGAAGCTGCTTGGAGAAGACGGTATAGTCTCGTTGTTCAGTTTTTGACACTCTCATTGGCTTCAGAGAATCAGTGTGTTAGGGCCACAACCATGTCACATAAATTTTATACTTTTAATTTTGTATGAGATGCATTACTGTAATGGATGATGAATGGTGAGATCAATTAATAAAATAACAAAAAAAAACCCTCAAAGTAAATATTAAGTTGCAATAAGATGTCTTCCAATGCATGACACTCGTCTAGGCTAGGATCGATTAAGTGTGTGCCTTCCATAGCAGGGTGCCTTTATCTATTCTTGTGAGACGCGATGAAATAAAAGTAATATTAAATTGCCAACCATTGGGTTTGACTTAACTAAACTATTTCAATAGGATTGAAGGTTTAGAGGCATATAGTAGGGTTTTAGTCTATATACATTAGAGTAAATGTTATTCACCCAACTATCCAAGAGTTTCATATGATGTAATTGAAAAATGTCCCCTACCTAAATAACTGAATTTTGGATGATCAGCCAAAGCTGACTCACAACTAGGTAAAATATGGATCTTGGCCTACTAGAAAATCTTACGATGGGATTTTTCGAGTCAATTAAAAGGGTCGTTGATTTGAATAAAATAGTAGGTGGTATATTTAATAAAAGACCTTATTAAATATTTCAATGTCATGATACATACTCTACATATTTCTGTTGATGGTTAAATATTTCTTACTTTGGATATTTCTGTGAAATAATATTTATTTTATATATTTCTATTGATAGATTACCATGGCATCCAACACATCAAATAGCCTATCATTGTGATTCATCCTTGAGAAGGACAAACTGTCTGGGATAAATTTTCTAGACTGGTACAAGAACCTAAGGATAGTCCTTAGGTATGAGAAAAAGTTGTATGTTCTAGAGTAGCCTGTTCCTGAACCACCCACTGCAAGTGCCCCTCGCACCGAAAAGGATGCTCATAAGAAACATCAAGATGACGCCTTGGACGTTGGATGTCTCATGCTAGCCACCATGAACTCTGAGTTTCAGAAGCAACATGAGAACATGGATGCCTACGATATGATCGTACACCTCAAGAGGCTCTACCAAGAGCAGGATAGGCATACGAGGTTTGAAGTCTCAAAGGCATTATTTCAGTGTAAACTGGCAGAAAGAAGCCCTGTTGGAACTCATGTGCTCAAGATGATTGGGTATATAAAGAATCTTGAAAGGCTTGGTTTTCCTTCGGGTTAAGAGTTGGCCATTGATTTGGTCCTACAATCGTTGCTAGAAAGTTATAGTCAGTTCATCATGAACTACAATATGAATGAGATTGACAAACCTCTGCTAGAACTGCTAAGCATGTTGAGAACTGCTCAATAGAACATTACTAAAGGAAAGACCATTTTGATGGTTCAACAGGCCAAAGGTAAGGGTAAGGGCAAAATGCAGATTAAGAAATCCAAGGGCAAGGGAAAGGGCAAGGGCAATTCCAAGCCCAGCACTTCTGCCTTAAAACCTAAGGGTGGGGTGGCTAAGGAGGGCACATGTTTCCACTGTGGTGAGACCGGGCATTAGAAGAGGAACTGCCATAAGTACCTGTAGGAGCTTAAGAAGAAGAAAAGAAGTGAGACTTCCACTACAGGTATTTTTGTTATAGAAGTCAATTTATCTACTTCTTCATCTTGGGTATTACTGGATGTGGGTCTCACATTTGTATAAATGTGCAGGATCTCAAAAGGAGTAGACCATTGGCTAAGGGAGAAGTTGACCTACGAGTTGAAATTGAGAAAATGTTGCTGCTTTGGCTGTAGGAACTTGTCATTTATCATTGCCCACTGGACTTATTATTAAGTTAGAGAACTGTTATTTTGTGTCTGTTATTAGTAGGAATATTATTTCTATTTCTTGTTTGGACAAGAAGGGTTTTTCATTTATAATAAATGAAAATAGTTATTTTATTTATTTGAATGATATTTATTATGGAAGTCAACAACTGAGTAATGGACTTTATTTTCTCGACCTCGAAATGCCCGACTATAATATAAATACTAAGAGGTTCAAGTCAAATGATACGAACCCAACTTATCTCTGGCATTGTCGTTTGGGCCATATAAATGAGAACCGCATATCCAAACTCCATAAGTTGGATTCCTAGACTCATTTGATTTTGAATCATATGAGGTATGTGAACCTTGTTCATTGGGCAAGATGAAAAAATCTCCATTCACTGGAAAAGGTGAAAGGGCTAGTGATAATTTAGGTCTCATACATAGTGAAGTTTGCGAACCTTTCGACACATTGGCTAAAGGAGGTTTTCATTACTTTATTACATTTACTGATGATTTCGGTAGATATGGGTTTGTGTATCTCATGGAACACAAATCAGAATCATTTGAAAAGTTCAAAGAATTAAAGAACGTGGTACAAAACCAACTTGGTAAAAGTATTAAATTCCTTCGATCAGATCGAGGAGGTGAGTACTTAAGCCAAAATTTTGATTACCATCTAAAAGAGTGTGGGAAAATATCTCAACTCACTCTTCCTGGAACAACGCAATGGAATGGTGTCTCTGAGAGGAGAAACCAGACCTTGTGATACATGGTCCTATCCATGATGAGTCATGCAAATCTTCCTAGCACCTTTTGGGAACGTGCTCTATTAAAAGCAGCTTTCACACGTAACAGTGTTCCATCTAAAACGGTTCAAGAGACACCATATGAGATATGGACTAGGAGGCGTCCTAGTGTGTCCTTCATGAAGATTTGGAATTGTGAGGCCTATGTAAGGCACCATGTCCCTAATAAACTTGGCCCAAATCTGATAAGTACTTTTTTGTAGGATATCCCAAGGAAACCAAGGGATACTATTTCTATAATCCGATCGAAGGCAAAGCGTTTGTTGCATGAACTGTTGTGTTCCTAGAGAGAGAATTTTTCACCAAAAGAACCAGTGGGAGAACAATAAAACTTGAGGAAATTAAAACTTCGCAAAGTAGTAGCGAACCAATGGTGGAAATGGAGCAGACTCCACAAATTGTTATGGAACAATCACCTACTCAAGTAGTACAAGGCGTACGTAAGTCTAGTAGGATACCTCATCAACCCGAGATATATGAATTTCTCGTGACTCAACATGGTGATGTAATTCTCATGGATCAAGTCTACGACTTATGAGGAAGCTGTAAAAGGCCCAGATTCTGAGAAATGGCTTGAGGCCATGAGATCTGAGATGGAATCCATATATACCAACCAAGTATGGACCTTGGTAGACCCACCTGAAGGGGTAAAACATATTGGGTGCAAATGGGTATTCAAGAAGAAAATTGACATGGATGGTATCGTGCATACCTTTAATGTAACATCCTGAATTTTCAGCTATAATTAAATGAGAATTGTTTGATTTCACGTGTTGTGCACGTGCAAAGTTATTGCACATTTTTTTTTCTTAAAAATTATTCTCATGGACAAGTGTTTTAATTATTCCCCTTCTTATTTAGAGAGCCTATTTAAACTCTAGGCCTATTTGTCTCTTTCTAGCACACCCTAATTAATTAATCAATTTATTTAGAAACCCATGAACTTTTAGCCCATTAGTCTGAGCCCATTAATTAAATCCTCTTTAATTAACATGACTTGTAGTGTAGAATAGTTTTGTAGCAAATTAAATTAATTAAACTTGTACAAACTAGTAACTAGGAGTGTTTGGGGTAGCACGTGCATTGCACTAGCCCGTGCTTGGAGCATCATGGGGTTGGCCGGATGGTAACAAAAAAAGAGGGAGAGATGGAAGTAGTGGAGAGGTGATTTCTCAATCATGGGTAGTTGCTACAACTCCCTAACTCATCCTAGCCTTTGATCTCTAACCATTTGGATTAATCCTAGCCATCTATTCTTACTCAAAAAAATGTATAAATACCCCCCCTCACCCTTCTCATGTAGTACATTAGAAATTGAAATAAAGAAAGAAAGAAAAGAATTAGAGTGAGAAAATATTAAGAGTGTTTTGTGAGATTAAAAGATTGAGAGCTTGTGTGTTCCCCTTCCAAGGAGTGGCCAGCATACACCATAGGAGCAAGAAGAGAGCTCGGTTTCCATCAAGCTAGGAGGAGAAGGAGTCATTCGTTCATTCTAGGAGATTTTAGGAGTTCTTAGTGTTTCTCTCAAAAAAGGTGGGTGATTTTCTCGAACTTCTAACTAAATATCATGCTAGGGTTTGGATTGATAAAATTGATAAGAAAGACCCAATAAGATTAATCATGTGTTGTTAAAAGGAGACAAATTGCAAATAATGTGAATACTTGTTAAATTAATTGTTAGTTGATACAAATTGTGATTATTACTTTAGAAGTTACCATGCTACCATGAATTATGTGTTTGAATTGTGCTAGATTAAGAAAATTGTGTTGGTATGACTAGTTAATTGAATTAGAATCATGGAAATATGAATTGCCGAAATTGACTTGATGATAGTATGAAAAAGAACAAATTTTGTAGTGGAAATGCTTGTACAATCACAAAAAAATAAAAAAAGAGAGTTATGGAAAATTGTAGTGCTAAGACATGAAGAAATTATAATTGCTTTCTCATTTTCGAAATTGTATATTAAAATTACAAAGTAGAGAGTGAAATTTGTGTTTTGTGTCAAATAGTAATATTTTTATTTCACTGATATACTGTAAATTTATAGAGATTATATTCTGGAAATTTAGAATACAAAGTAGAGAAGAAAAGAATTTAAAAACTCTTGATTTATGAAAAATTTGTATTGAACAGAGAGTCGAATTATAAACAATTTAACGCAACTCATATCGATTTAGTCACTTGGACTTATTGGTCTTCGGGTGCGCTACAGGGCTCTTACTGTAGCTCGGGTCTGGCCTTTGGTTGTGGGTTCGAAACTGGGTAGATCCCCTTTTATTTCAAAATTTTTTAAATCCGAAAGACTCAAAATTTGACCTATATGGACTTAAGCCCATTTCATATCGCCTAGGCGCTTTGGGCTTTCTAGTCTTCAGTGGCGTCATAGGGTGGTTACTGTAGTGTGGGTTTGCCTCGGGTCTCGGGTTCGGAACTTGGCTTTGGCTTCTTAAAAACATTTTTTTATTTCTTTTTATTCTTGAGTTTTATGAACTTTAAAAATTCAGAAAAAATACTATAATTGTTATAAAAATATTTAGACTTCATGAAAAATATTCCTACAGTATTTGGTCTAATAAAATGAGTTTTAGAGGCAAAAGTTGAGTAGAGACAATTAAAAGAACTCCATAGAGTTGAGGTTTGTGGGAATAAAAATGTGATTAATTCTAGAGAAAAATATTCTATGTAGTTTAAAAAAATGAATTTTGTATGGAAAATTAAAGTGTGGTTTATTACGGTTTTTATTCATGAAATTGTAAAACTTTAATGCATGGTAAGTTTACTTAAGATATAATTGTGATTTTGAACCAAGTAAAGGAAAGAAATGATAATGCGAGAAATAAAGGAATTATATGAAAATTCAATTATGAATGTGAAAGGAATAATTTAAATTGTCACCTTATGCATGAAATTGATGCACAAGAATGAAATAGAAATCATGTTGATTTATGAGAAAGATTTTATGAGTATGAATACCCAAATCTGTGAACGTGAAATGAGATTAAAGGACTAGAGTGTAGCTAAGCCTCATATCGGCGTTGAATGAATTCTTTGATATAAGATTTGAAATGAAAAGACCAAGTTTGGGTCATGTTGTTGAATTAATGGTTAAGACCGATATATGGGAAGTGCTAACTCTAGGGGATTGATTTTATTCATGATTCCAATAATTTAAGGACTAGATACATAGTGGAGATGTGATGAAAGTAAGAGAAAATTGAGTATGAGGGCCACTGAATTGGCGGCGTGAGAGTGTTCACAGGATGTCCTCATGAAGCGTCATGATTAGGACGTGGACACTACTCTAGAGTATCGTTCCGGTGGCGATACTTGTGGGGTATTTGGTGACTACGGGTGGTTCCATGGTCCATGGCAGAGGTGAATTGACCACAGGATGCCTGCATGATGAGTCATGTGTCAGTGCGTCGGGATCTCTCCAGGATGCCTGGACGTGGGCTCGTAACTCATAGAATACCTAGGATACTTACTGTAGTTACCGTAGTAGTTTAAATCATGGTGAGGGATTGAACCCTACAAGATGAAGTACGATTAAGGGCTTGCCCTCGGACCTATGTAGTATAGGATGCATAGAATCCGAACAAGTGCGCATTAGTTTTATGTAAAATAAATAATTGCATTAAGGACTAAGTGAACCTTCACACACGACATCAATAGGATAGTTCGCATAGTTTTGTTTATCACAGGTGTGTGCTTTCTAAGTAAGAGAAAATTGATGTATTATATCCTTGCGTCAGTTGAATAAATTGACGTGCCCACAGTTTCTATGCAGGATAAAGTGCATGAAAAAGACTTAGGAGGAATTGATGCTTAAAGAATTATTCAAGTGTTATTTTATTTCATTCATGTAATTGTTGTAGCTTGGCTTCCGCTGTTTAAATGTAACTCTGATGTAATAAAGTTTTTATTTCTTTGTAAAATTGTACGAAGAGAAGTGTAAAGATCCTGTGGAACTTCGAATTCGGCCTTATTTGGTATTCAGGGGGTTACATTTAAGGGGCGGTTGGTGGCTAAAGGTTTCAAGCAAGTTCATGGTATAAACTATGATGATACTTTTTCCCTAGTTGTCATGCTTAAATCCATTCAGATCTTCCTTGCTATTGCAGCATATCACGATTACGAAATCTGGCAGATGGATGCCAAAACTACTTTCCTAAATGAAAATCTTCTCGAGGATGTGTACATGACACAGCCTGAGGTCACTCCAAAGGATGCTGGGAAGGTGTGTAAAGTGCAACGATCCATTTATGGATTAAAGTAAGCTTCTAGAAGCTAGAATCTTCGTTTCGATGATGCAATCAAAGAGTTTGATTTCATCAAAAATGAAGATGAACCTTGTGTCTACAAGAAGGTTAGTGGGAGCACGGTTGTATTTCTGGTATTGTAAGTGGATGACATATTACTCATTGGGAATGACATCCATACCTTACAGTCTGTAATGACTTAGCTAGGAAAAAGTTCTTTTCCATGAACGACTTGGGTGAAGCTACCTATATATTAGGTATCGAGATCTACAAAGATAGATCAAGGAGACTGCTTGGCCTGAGTCAAAGTACATATATAAACAAAGTATTGAAATGCTTCAATATGCAAGTCCACGAAAGGATTTATCCGTATGTCACATGGTGTAAGTCTGTCTAAGGCTCAATGTCCTTCCACTCAAGATGAGAGAGACCGCATGCCTAAGATTCCATATGCATCTGCAATTGGATCTATCATGTATGCCATGTTATGTACTCGTCCAAATGTCTCATATGATTTGAGCATGATGAGCAGGTACCAGTCAGATCCCGGTGATAATCACTAGACAGCTGTCAAGAACATCCTTAAGTAATTAAGAAGGACTAAGGATTCGTTCTTGGTATATGGAGCCGAGGAAGAGCTTGTTGTAAAGGGTTACACTGACACTGGCTTCTCCAAATCACAATTAGGTTTTGTGTTTTGGCTAAATGGTGGAGCTTTGTGCTGGAAGAGTTCAATGCAAGAGACAGTAGCCGATTCCACCACAGAGGCTGAGTATATTGCTACCTCCGTTGCAGAAAAGGAGGCCGTTTGGATTAGAAAGTTTATCACTGAACTTGGGGTGGTTCCTAGCATTGTGGACCCACTGGACCGCTATTGTGATAACAATGGGACCATTGCACAAGCTAAGGAGCCTAGATCTCACTAGCGATCCAAACATATACTTAGGCACTTACATCTCATTCGAGAGATCATCGATAGATAAGATGTGAAGATATGCACAGTACCGACAGATGATAACATCGTCTCATTCGAGAGATCATCGATAGATAAGATGTGAAGATATGCACAGTACCGACAGATGATAACATCGCTGACCCACTGACAAAGCCTCTTGCACAGCGAAAGCATGAGGGTCACACTAGGTCTATAGGCATTAGATGTATGTCTGATTGGCTCCAGTGTAAGTAGGAGATTGTTGGTGTATGCCCTAGAGGCCTGTTGTGTATTGACATTACTAGTTTACATTGCATTATGACATTTATTTCATATATGAGGCATTTAATTTGTTGTGTTGTTTATTGTAATTAAATGAGTATAATAAAGTCCTTAGAATAGTAGGTTGAATGCCATGGGATATCAAGTGCATGACTTGATTGTGTGATCCTATTGGTTGAGATGAGATGAGATTGGGTGAGATCCTATTTCATTTTAGAAACCCTACTTCTAGATGACATGAGATGAGATGAGATTGGGTGAGATCTTGATGAGATCTAAAGGCTCAAAATATGCCAAGTTTGTGGTGGAAAAGAGAATGAGGAAATTGCTAGGAAACTTCCTAGGGTTCATGTTGGCTCTCATCCACACCATCCACTCCCACTCACTCTCAACCAACTCATCTCCACCCTCCACCTACTCCTATTTCCGGCCAAACCCTAATCCCAATCCCATTTTTGCTATAAAACTCCATCACTTCACCCATTTCTCTATTTTCCTTCTTCTCATGTTTTCTTAGTTAAAAAAGAGAAGAGAAAGAGAGAGAGTTTCATTTGTCATGCTTTGGATCATTGGAGGAGTAGAAGTAAGCTAGAGGAAATTGCAAGATTTTATCTTTCCAAACTCAAAAAGCTTGGGTGGGTATTCTCAAACTCTAATCTAGTTATTTTCCTTTCTCTGTGTATGTGTTGTTGTAAGCTTAAGAAATCTTGCCATGCAAATGGCTTAGAATTTGATCATGAATTTTTTTTGAAATGTTCTAGGATGAGTTTAGAGCACCTTCTAATTTTTTCATATTTTTTTGGGTTTTTTTAGTAGCTCAAACGGGCAGTGAGCAGTGAAAAATTTGCTGTGTTAATGAAATTTGGGTGCTCTTCCAAAAATCATAACTCAGAAATGGTAGGGTATCTTAAGCTCAAATTTTTACTAGGTTCTATTGAATGTATCCAAAACTATAGTTTTAAATTTTGCATTTTTCCAAGTTCGCTTGATGCTTCAAAAATTATAAGTTTGCAACTGGTCAGGAATCAGAAGCTTATTCTGCCCTGTTTTAAGATTAATGTTCATTAATTCATAACTACTTATTGTTGCATAATATTGTAATGGATTTTTTACTGTAGCTTTTGGTATGAGTCTAGGTCATGATTCAAAATTTTTAGAATTGTTAGATAACATTTGATGGAGTTTTAAAAATAATTTGTATAGGGAGGTAGACACCCTGTCTGAAAACAGAAGGAAATTTTATGCTAAGTTTGAAGAGCAATAACTCTCTGTAATTCTGAATTTGAATGTAATTTTTGAGTATGTTAGACTTGTACATGTATAGTTAATGAACCAAAAATTTCATAAGTATTGGACTTATGGTTGAATTGATATTTACTTTTGAGTACCGTATGTTCAGTTCAATTCAGCTTTTGAGTAGTCAGTGAAGTTATGGAATTATGGAATTGTACGAGTAGAATCTGAAGGAATGATCAACTAGAGATTTGTAGTAGTGAGTATTAGCTTTCCAAATCATCTTTAATCATGAAATTACAGTTTGTATAGCAAAAGTTATGATTTTTCTAAGTTGGGGCAGAACCAGTCTTAATTAAAGGACTTGGTTTTTTGTAGAGGAATTCATTTCCCTGTGTGAACACTAATAGAAATTGAAGTTTTAGAGTGCTTTAATGTATGAAGCTTAGGATGTGATCAACTAGGAAGTTGAAGTGGACACTCCTAGCTTTCTATAGAATCTAAGATCAAGTAATTCCGATAAGTGAACAGGTTTTTATGTTAATAGCAAGATGCAGCAATTGTATGGAAGAATGCATAGGTGAGAACATATAGGATTTTTATATTATCTAGATGGCTGAACTGAAAATTAGTTAACTAGAGACTTGTAGTATAGAGTCTCAGCTTTCCAAAATGGGTAAGATCATGAAATTAAAAGTTGTATTTTGAAAGTTATGAATGTTACAAGTTTCAGCAACCTGTTGTCTTTGTTCGATTTCAAGCATGTGTCGAAATCAGGAAACTTGAGTTCTATAAGAAATTTGAGAGAGTTTTCAACTAGGAAATTGTAGTAAAGGTTCCCACCTTTCTAGAAACTCTAATTTTGTTGGATTCCGAAAAGTGTAACACAAATTATGGAATAGTCTACATGCTACAGGATTTATGACTATAAGTTGATTGAGTTCTAAGATGTTGAATAATTATCCCTATTAAGCCCTTCACTTGGGACTCAGATAAGATTCTCGGGTTTAGTACTCATGGTGGACACATGAGTAAGTTTGAAGAATATCTATACGGTCGATTGTTGTATGTGGGCTCGTAGCTAGTATAGCTTGGAGCTAGTCTAGGTTGTGATACCCTAGAACTTCCAACCTAGTCGACAAGTATTGTGATTGATTTATTTTCACCTTGAGAAATAATGATCTTCCTGTGCACCGTCGGATCGTCTACCGAAGGAAGGTTGACCACGGGCCAGGATACTGGATGAGACCTGAGAAGGAGGTGGTGGTGATCGATGGAGATCGGATCGCTGGTGTTTAGGGGTTGATAGGCTAGGTTATCTGCCTCGTCTAGAATGCATTAATGCCTAGTTTTGTTAATGAATGGATATTAGTAAATTTTGTGTGTTTCACCTTTATTGTCGGGTATGAGGCACTCCCTTGGGCGCCGTTGTACTGCTCAATAAGGGTCGCGGGCCAGATACATTAGGTCGAAGACCTGCAGAGGTGTTGGCAATCGATGAATATCGGTTCGTCATGATTAGTTATTTTGACAAAAGTGTTTGGACTTAATCATTCGTTAGATACTATGCATCATTTGACAAAGTCGCATGTTTTTAGCAACCAAAATTATTTCAGATTGTATTTCTTTACTTTTCTCTTGAATACCGAGTTGATCTTAGGGGTGATTCCCTATATTTGACTTGTTCTAAGGGCCAGCACTAGGTGGTGATAACCGGGGTTGTCTCTTCTTGTCAAAGGGATACAGGCTCTGTCTTTTCAATGGTTAAGAACACGGGAGCCGTATCTCGCTCTGTTAATTCCTGAGTTACGTTGATAAGAACGGAATGTTCCCTTGTTCTATGTTGGTGAACAAGAACGGACCATAGGGGATGCGATCTCATGAATCTTCGGTGCAATGGGTATGTTGCGGTGTATCTGTAAGTTCGTCACAGCTTTTGAGAGAGGTCTAGTGCGACGGTTATTAGTGACAAATGGGAATGCCCCAAAATTTTATAAACTCCTCAATCATGTGTACTTATCCGGAACAGAATGTGTACAACAGTAGATTGCATTGCATGAGAGTTCGAAACCCTAAAACTGGAGAAGATGGCTTGATCTGGAATGTATGTAATATGGGATGCATGCATATCCAGAATCTTTCTGACATTAGATTAAGTGCATCTGTTTTTGTGCTTGTATTATGCATTAGACTTCAGGTCATGGCATACACAGGCACTAGGAAATTAGGATGCATGTTTCCTTTTCCATTCAAGATGGTTTGTGGGTGTGCGAGTTGGAGATCACTGCTATTATTAGCATTGCGTCAGTATATGTACTGACGTGTCCACTCAATTAGGTGCTGGAAACCTAATCGAGAATGTGGGTGTCAAAGTGGAGGAGCAGTGTACTTACCTACAATTCGAGCAGGTGCAGAAATATCATATTCACGCAGTGGAAGATTCAAGCCGAGGGGCAAGTCCCAGGGAAGCAGATTGACCACTCAGCGAAGTTTTGACAGTGATCAGTTGATTACCATTCTAGAAGACAGCTAACAGCTTTACAAGTGGAGTTTGTAAATATTTTGTAATAAGTTGTAACGAGTTAATGTAATCTGTATTCCTTGTTCAAGAACAAGATAATGGTTGTAATTGATGATCTAATGACTTCATTAGGAAATAAAAAGTTTTAAAATTTCCGTGTATTACTATGTTGAGATGCATTTGAAGGCAAAGATTCTGGTTGTGTCACGGATGTCGGGTAACGGAGATGCAGGGCATTACACTTAGATAGGATTTGTCCCTCTTACATAACAGGAGCAATACCTACGGACCCCTTGTTTGAGTGAGGCTGCAAAATGTATGGCCGTTCTCAAATGAGTCAATATGAGATATTGAGCCCATTTGTTTTAGTATTTCTACTCGGACATCAACAAACCAAAGATGGAACTATACAAGGGTGACACACTCTATGCCTTGTGGTCAATTAAGATATCTGGACCAAGGGACTAGACTACATGATAACATTTGTCACGGATAGGTCATGTCTAGTAACTGACATTTCCGCTACTTGAGTAGCAGTGATGTATTGCTAGATACCGCTCACTGTTTGTAATACTAGAATATGATTTTAGTATTATTGTCAACGTAACGAGAACCTATAGGGTCACAAACTTAGAATGGATCGAAATTGAAATTTAAATTCATAAGATATATTTAATTGGGAATCCAAGTAAGACTTGGACACCTAACATCGGTTAGACATTTAATTAGATTAAATGGGCTGACTAAAGTTTAGAGGCCCATACATAAATCTGACCCAGGTCGGATTGTGAGCCCAATAACCTCATTACTCTCTTAGGGTTAATTTTCTACAGCTATATATATGATACATATAACAGTTACACGAGAAAACCCTAGCCGTCACAGTAATTATGAGAGAGAGATCGTGAGGAACAGCCCCATCCCGCAGCTAGCACTGCGCCGTGAGGAAAACTTGGTTTTGATCCATTCGTGTGGATACCTTAGAGGTACCGCAATATTGCAGTACTGTGATCGATATATCTTGGAGACAGCAGATCCATCCATAAGGTATAATTCCTAAACACAATTTATGGTTTTCGCATGGATCCATGGCTAGGTTTCAATAATTTTTTTGCAATTTTTCTGCTGTGTATTCAATCTGTGTTTGCCATTGAAACCTAACAGGATTCGTGCTATTTATTAATTTCAGGGCTGGGGTCGGGCATTTCCTCCTCCACCCCACAACCAATGTGTGATGTTTCTGTTGACTCATTATGAACTTGGGTTGTTGGATTGTTGATGTGCAATGAAACATTATGAATCCCCAAGGCATCCTACACCAAAGCATGCATCTCATCGGGAACACTTAAGTCATCGTCCACTAAGGGCTTATCTTCATTTTCTAATATAACTGGACAAACAAGAGCTGATGTATGACCCTCTCCTTGACAAAACCACCGTGTGTACCCTTGAAGAAAACCATTGACAACCAAATGTGTCTGTACTACGTCACATGTCCTCAAATTATAATTTGTACACCGGAGGCATGGACAAAGAATTAATTTGGGATCACAAGAATATTTTTTGGCGAATATAATAAAATCTTTAACACCATCCCGGTACTCCTTGGATAATCGTGGTTTACTAATCCAACTTCTATCCATTTGAACAATAGCACCCAATCTGAAATTTAAATTTGATATATTAAATATTATTGAATTGAAAAAGGCATTTTTCTAATTAATTTGACCTTTTTAAAAACCTTCCCTAGTTGACTTTCATGTATATTACACATGTCAACCATTATGATAAATTTCATGTGTATTACAAGAGTATCAACAAAAATAGCTATAAAACAAATAAATCTCAACAAAAAAAACTCTATTCATATAACCCTAAAATCGATTGTTATAGCCCTAAAATGAACTCTAACTCGTTCAAATAATAGCACTCAATTTCAAATTTAAATTTCATAAATTTAAAGATAATGACTATCATTGAAGTGACTATTCACTAAGTGTAACTCCTGTATTCCCTTTTCTTATATTTTTGTTTGTATTTATTTTTCCTGAGTATTTATTCTGATTGTATCCTTTTGTTGATTGTGAATCGTGTAATCGTCCTTCGTTCTCAATAAAATCCATATATTTTTGTCTTCAATTCAGTTATGTGATTTCCAATCTTCTTGATTCAAATTCTTCTGCCAATTATAAATCTCTTGATGAATAGTTTAATTCAATATATTTGTTTCATGGCCTAATAGTCTATTAATGGACTTTCTACCCTATTGGATCCAAATTCTCACCCAATCTACCCTACTTAGACCCTAAACCCTATAATCCGCCACATTGGATCCTAAACCTCCTACCCAGTACCCTCTTTTACCCAATCTCCCTCAAATCCCTCCTCACCTTCTCCATATCTGTCTAACAAGCAAATCTTTTCCCCCTTGATTTCTCAAAATCCTAACTTCCCTAATTTTTTATATTCCTTCAACAGTCAATATTGCCTAATCATTACCTAAGCATCAATCTCTCATCTCTCTCCCTCTCCCCACACCCCCGCCGGCCGCCACTTGTCATCAACCCACAGTCGCGACCACCGTCGACCACCGTCGCGCTCCACGCGCCGTCCTTGCCCTTACCGTCGATCCCCGACACCCCCATGGACGCCAGCAGCACCCCCCTCCTCGGCCTTCACTCCTATTCCGCAACTCCCCTTCCTCTCTTCAGCCGCGACCCCCCGCTGACGCGTGCCACCGTGTTCCTCATCCTAAGACCCCCACACCACAACCCTCTTCCTCCTTCGCCGTCGTCTTCCACAGCCTGCCGCTGCCGGAGTGCCGCTGTCGACTTCAATCCGGCAAGCCTCTCGTGTTTGTGGATCGTGTGTTTGTGTTTGTCGCCCGGGATCCATTCCCTTTATTCTCTTCCGTCGGAGTCGTCATCTTCACTCAAGGCAAGTAACTTGTATATTAATTTGTTTATATACAAGTACAAAATACCGCATGTAGTCTCGCTCTCGTTTTTGTTTTCGTTCTCATGATGATCTCTTGTTAAATCTTGATCTCGTTTGTTTTAACCATTCATAGTCTTGACCCGTCATAATAAGTTGTCACGCACACACACTACATAAAAATAGTTTGATCTAGATAGACCCTTGATGTATATATGCTTCTTCGTGATCTATTGTATGTTGTGGAATTTGTTACATGCTTGGTGTGCTAGATGTGTTATGTTATTGTAGACTTGTTATTACCCATGCCATGTTGATTTGAATATCTAATATATCATGTTTTACATCATACTCTAATTTAGATCTATTGTAGATAAGTTGTTTGATTAAATGTATGAGAAATTTCGTTTTACTGCTGCCCTGATTTGGTACAAAAATTTAGACCCTGTTATGGTCAGTAAAATAAATTATTCTGTGAATATGATTCGTAGGCCTCAATGTATATTTTTCAGAACATTTGACGGATCACAATTTCGATTTTTAATGTGTGAGTTATCACTATTTTACTACAGTTGTGTCGTAATTTTCAGATTCTGAATTATAAGATCGTTACACAATATATTATTTTAAAACTGATGTTAGAAGTAAATTTTGGACTTAACATTATTCTCGGTATGTCTAGACATGACTGGGATCAACCCCTATTTTTTTTGGAATTGTTTAATGATTGTATAACTTATTTTATGCTTGAGAAACTAATTATATAATTGTCAAACTGCATGTTGTTTTGTAAAGAATTCTATTTTCAACCTGATTCCAGTCACTGTTGATTAAAACTTTGTGAATATGAAATATAGTCTGGTATGTCTATTTTACAACCCTTTTGATGGATTTGAATTACGAGTTGTATTTTGTGATTTATATCACTGTTTTGGTACTTCTGTGTATAAAATTTCAGATTCATAAATTTGCTGCATTATTTTGTTTTCCAAATTAAGTTGACTATGCTATGTGTAATGAAATTTTATGAAACATTATATGATGATACTAGACATGCTAGGGAACCTTTCGGATTTTCCCTATATTTAATTAATGTGTTTTTATGCTATTTTCATTCTTATAAATAAAACTTTGCAATTTCTGACTGAACATGAATTCTGTGTAAAACGCTGTTTTGAGGCCTGTTTTTGTAGTTGTTATATGACATGTGCATATGCACTGGATTCAGCTGAGAGTCTAGTTTCTATATTTTCTGACAGATTCAGATTTGCATTTCTGTGGCAACGGAAATCTCAGATTTGGTGCAGTAATGTCTTGCGGTCAAGAATCGGAAGTCTCGTTGTCCTAATCTATTATTAGTTGTTTGTCACCCGATCATGTCTTCTATCCAACTTAAGCTTGTTCCTTGTTTCTTTCCATGCTTTTCTTGCCCTGTTTGTGCATGTATATGCTTGCTTTAATAATCATGACAAGTAATCAAGCTGGGGTTAAGGAAAATATCTAGTAGTGGAAAATATAGAAATGTGTATATGAAAGGGGGTCCGTGTTTCCCACATGTTACATGTTACATGATTACATGATACATGATCCTGATTACTTTTTTTCCTAATTACCTGGCTACATACTTCCCTATAGGAAGGTGTACTCAGAAGGGGACCCGTAGGTCCTACCTGATACCTGATTACCTGTTATATAATTATATGAATACATGACATATGATCCTATTTACCTGTTTACCTGATACCTGAGTACACGGTCCTATACAACCCACTACGAAATCTAAACACAACTGATTTGAATGTAGCAACCATGTGGTAAAATTTGGGATGCATGAAGTGCTACCTAGTTAGGATTAAATACAAGACTTGAGAATACCTGATCACTCGCACATTCCTGTTACATGTTTACCTGTACATGCTACCTGACACATGTTACTTGTATACCTGCCTGCATGCTACTTGATACCTGTTATATGTTACCTGTACCTTGTTGTCTAATCATGTCACTTGATTCTGTTCCTTGGTTTAGAGTTAGTTGCTCTATTTTTCTGTCACAATCCTTCCATGCTGATTTCAGTACTTTCTTCTTGTTGCTACTCTCTATTTTGTTTATCTATTTTTCGTACTTGTTTCCTGCACTATATGCGGCCCGTAACTTGTACTAACGGGCGTGTTATTTCTTTTTTCCTTTTCCTGCAAATTGTCAAATTTGCAGATTTCGATTACTAGCTACTCGAAGGAGTAAGTGACCAAGTGTTCTAAGCTTGGCTAGAGTTCCTGCTTGAATTATTTTTCCGGTTTTGAATAAGTTGTATTAACTGCTACTTGGTTCTTGTATTAGGCATTTTGTCCCAGAACTTATGACTTGTTTCCAAATCTGGTTTATTTGAGATTAAGTATTCTTGTTTTCAAGTAATTTTGTCGGTTATGTTAATTTATTCATGCATGAGTGGTTGATTATTTCCTGTTTATTTCTTTTTTATTCCTGTGTATTGTTGTAAAGATCCTTACAGCTCATGAATGGGAAAAACCATTTGCTGGACTTTGTTACATATTCCGTATTCTGTATTCCATATTCCTTTTTGGGAAGCGGGACGTGACAGGTTTTTAGTGGTATCAGAGCCTAGGTTTGGCTAATGTATTAATTTGACTAATATGTTAGACAAGTTTGGCTCGATCAGAGATTGGCTCTACTGTAACCAGACCATGCAGTAACATGAACAAATAATAATCAACTTGATCTGGATGCTAATTGTTTTTGGATTTGTGCAGACCATGGCTCGTAGAGTTCCCTCCACTTCCCATCCTCAAGAGGAACAGCTGGACTAGAGGTTGTTACGAATGTGTTGGAGCGGCTGGTTCACATGCAGAAGAATCACAGTGGTCTTGTGATGGCCGCATTGGAAGTTGCCCTGGAACCCAACTCCCGCTGTGCCCACGCAGGCTGCTCTTCCTCCTCATCCGGGTATAGTTACAGACTTCATGAGACTGTTCCTTGACAAATTCTCTGGCACTGAGATGCCTCTTGAGGCTGAACGGTGGTTGATCAGGACGGAGCAACTGCTGCTGGTAGCGAGAGTTGTTGATGCCGATTGTGTAGATGTGGTCAACATCAAGTTGGTGGTCCTCACCCACATATGGTGGAGGGCTGAGTCGAGTGGCTCGAGCAGCCCGTTGCTTGGACCACATTCACCAGGAGCTTCTTAGAAAAGTTCTTCCCTAGCATCACTCAGGTTAAGATGGAGCAGCAATTCCTTACCCTAAAGCACGGTGCCAGAACAGTGGACGAGTACGCTGCAGAATTTACCAGGCTTAGCCGCTTCGCAGCCACCTTGATGGAGAACGAAGAGGATAGAGCCCGAAGATTCCTATTGGGACTGGATCGAGAGATTTAGATGCATCTTGTTGTCATTCGCCTTCGTACTTATGCTGAGGCTCTTGGGGCAGCCCGGGCCCAGGAGTAGACTCGCAACATATTGGCTCCTTCCAAGCGAACTGTCCAGCACCCTACTGCTCCTGTTGTTAGGCCTTTTGGTGGGCCAATTCGGAGGCCAGTCCTGGCCCATCCTGTCAGGGCGGCTTCGGTAGTATTCTGCTGCTCCCCGGGGAGTTGGTTTTCACGACTTCTACCAACTAGCTGGGCATGAGTGCAAGGACTGTAGGCGAGCCAACCGCCGATATTTTAGGTGTTGCGTTGGTCACCACTCAGTGTGGGATTGCCCGCAGAGGAGGTTGGATCTACCAGTCAGGGGTCTAGTTCAGCCGGAAGCGTCGGCTCGTGGTCCGGTCAGGCCACCGCTTCCCCCTCAGCGTCAGATTGTCGGTCAGAGGACCGCAGCTCCCAGGAGAGGTCAGGCTTACAACCTGACATCTGAAGAGGCTGAGACGGTAGAAGGAGTCATTGCAGGTATTTTGCATTTTATTGTTTTGTTATTTCGATTGCTTTTTTCATTATCTTGCACTGTTCATTCATATTATCTTTTCTGCATTGTTATTCCTTACTCCTTAATCGTCATTCTCATCCCTTTGCCCTTTGACTCTATCTTAGGTATTATCCTAGTTCGTTCTTTCCCTGCTCATGCTCTCTTTGATTCCGGGGTGACCTATTCCTACATCTCTTCCTGCTTTGTGGATCGGCATCAGTTGGAGTGCAGCGCCATTCCAGTGGCTTGGAACATTGCTACTGATGGCGGTGTTGTCGTCTATTCTCGAGAGTGTAAGCAGAGTCCCGTGGTTATCGGTGGTGCAGATTTCAAGGCTGACTTGATCGTAATTGGGAATTCTGTGTTTGACGTCATCCTCGGTATGGATTGGTTGAGTGAGTCCCATGCTGTCATAGATTGCCGAGTCAAAAGAGTTGTATTCAGAATCCTGGATAATGCAGAGTTTGAGTTCCATGCGGGGGAGACACCCTTGGCCGAGCTAAGACTACAGTTGATCAGGAGACTTGTTCTATGGAGTTACACATAGGCTGCGAGCCTGCGCCTCTAGTAGTGCGAGAATTTTTGGATGTGTTTCCGAAGGTGTTTCCTAGGCTACCCCCAGATAGGGATGTGGAATTCGGTATTGAGGTTTAGCCAGGTACTGCACCGATATTGAAACGTCCCTGCAGGATGGCACCAGTTGAGCTAGTAGAACTAAAGGTGCAGATGCAAGGATTGCTAGATTTGGAATTCATCAGGCCCAGTGTTTTGCCGTGGGGGAGCTCCAGTCCTATTTTTTAGCAAAAAGGACGGAAGTCGTAGACTGTGCAATGATTACCGAGAACTGAACAGTGTTGTTGTGAAGAACCGGTATTCGCTGCCCAGGATTAATGATTTGTTTGACCAGTTGGGTGGTGGAGCAGTCTTTCAAAGTTGAATCTTTGCTCAGGGTATCATCAAGTCAAGATGAAATCAGCTGATGTGCAAAAGAGAGCCTTCAGAACAAGGTACGGGCATTATGAGTTTCTGTTGATGCCATCCGGAGTCACGAATGCGCCAACTGTGTTCATGAGTCTGATGAACAAGGTGTTTTCCCCATTCTTGGACAAGTTTGTGGTGGTCTTCATACATGATATTCTGGTGCATTCTCGGAACCAGGAAGAACATGCTGAGCATCTGAGGATGGTTCTACAAACTCTGAGGAAGAATCAACTCTATGGGAAACTCAACTAATGTGAGTTCTGGCTCGACTGAGTTACCTTTTTGCGGCATATCATCCCGGGCGAGGGAATCTCAGTTGATCCGTCAAAGATTGCTCCAGTGAAAGATTGGCTAGTGCCTAAGTCAGTTTCCGAGGTGAGAAGTTTCCTTGGACTAGAAATCTATTTTAGGAAATTCGTCCTAGATTTTTTGAAGATAGCTGGGCCACTGACAAAGCTGACAAGGAAGGATCAGAAATTTATCTAGGATGGGGCTTGCAGGGTAGCTTGTGCAGAGTTGAAGAGCAGGTTGACATCAGCACCAGTGTTAACTATTTCGGATGGTTCAGGTGGATTTGTGGTTCATAGTGACACTTCTGGCAAGGGTCTTGGCACAGTGTTGATGCAGAAGGGCCGACTAGTTACCTATACATTTAGGCAGTTGAAGCCGCATGAGAGAAACTATCCTACTCATGATTTGGAATTGGCAGCGGTGATCTTTTCGTTGAAGCTGTGGAGACACTATTTACTTTGAGACCGAGTGGAAATCTTTACGGACCACAAAAGTCTCAAGTATGTTTTCACCCAGAAGGAATTGAACATAAGGTAGAGGCATTGGTTGGAGTTAATGGCCTACTATGATATTAATCTGCAGTATCACCCCGGTAAGATCAACTTGGTACCGGATGCTTTGAGCAGGAGACCAGTTGCCTTGTTCCTGACTCAACAGAGGGAACTTGTCGAACATATGAGGAGGTTGGAATTGGATGTGATCTTGCTGAGTTCTGATCGGAGTTGCTTGATGCTTCAGTTACAGTCATCTCTTGTTGAGTAGATTAAAGAGGCTCAGGCTAGTGATGAGCAGTTGTAGAGATTCAGAGCTGAAGTTGAGGTAGGTTCTAGAACAGATATGGTTATTCATGAGGATGGATCACTTCGTTTTGGGTCCAGGTTGTGTGTTCCGAAGGGTGAAGTTTGTCAGAAGCTACTTGAGGAAGCCCACCAGTCATCGTACTCTATTCATCCCGGCGGTACTAAGATGTACCGGGATTTGAAGCTTCACTTTTGGTAGCATGGTATGAAGCGGGTCGTAGCTAGATTTGTGTCTCAGTGCTTGATCTGCCAGCAGGTGAAGCCAGAGCTTCAGAGAACTGCTGGACTTCTTCAACCTCTTCCCATTCCGGAGCGGAAGTGGGAACACGTCACGATGGACTTTGTGACTGCCTTGTCGAGGAGTCCCAAGGATCACAATGCCATTTGAGTGATTGTGGAAAGACTGACGAAGAGTGCTCACTTCATTCCCTTCAAAGTCAGACAGTCTACTGAGAGCCTAGCAGAGAAGT
Source organism: Hemerocallis citrina (assembly GCA_017893485.1). NCBI lineage: Eukaryota > Viridiplantae > Streptophyta > Magnoliopsida > Asparagales > Asphodelaceae > Hemerocallis > Hemerocallis citrina. Next base: position 378,653,336 of record CM030358.1, on the reverse strand, counting down.
ACATACAAAAGATTGTCATGCTTCATGGGGTTCCAGTCAGTATTGTATCTGACAGAGATACGAGATTCAGATCTCAATTTTAGGAGATTCTTCAGAGTAGTCTCGGGAGTAAACTAAAGTACAGCACACCTTTTCATCCTCAGACGGATGGACAGTCAGAGAGGACCACCAGACTCTAGAGGACATGTTGAAGTACTGTGTGTTGCATTTTGGTGGATCTTGGGAGAACCACTTGCATCTTGTAGAGTTCTCGTACAATAATAGCTATCAGGACAGTCTTAAAGCCGCACCGTACAAGGCACTATATGGTCGGAAGTGCAGATCACCTATGTGCTCGGACGATATTGGTGAGAGGAAGTTGTTGGGTCCGGAGTTAATCACCAGTACTGTTAATGCGGTGACTCAGATCAGGAAGCATCTTCAGGCAGCATAAGACAGGCAGAGGAGATGGACAGATGTCCATAGGAGAGCCTCGGAGTTTGAGGTGGGTGACCATGTTTTTCTTAAGGTATAGCCGTGGAGAAGTTTCATTCGGTTTGGTGGTGGGGGCAAGCTAAGCCCCAGGTTCATCGGGCCGTTTGATATCGTGGAATGAGTAGGCAAGGTGGTCTATCGTCTTGCATTGCCATCGGCTTTATCTGGGGTGCACGACATCTTCTATGTCTCACAACTAAGGAGGTATATCCTTGATGAGAGCCACGTGATCGACTACTCAGAGTTGTCCGTGCACCTGGATCTGTCTTGTGAGATTCCACCAGTTGCCAGTTTGGACCGGCGGGAGGTGTTGAAGAACAAGGTTATCAAGTTGGTTCAGGTCTCTTGGAATCCTCACTCGCTGGGTGAGTCAACTTAGGAATTGGAGGAGGAGATCCAACAGAAGTTCCCTCATTTGTTTGTGTTGCTTTTGTTTTTTTTGTTTGTCTTTTCTTTCTTTTTGGGGTTACCCTATGTACTTCTTGTTTGAATTTTGAGGATGAAATTCTGCTTGTTAAGTGGGTAGGATTTGTAACTCCTGTATTCCCCTTTCTTGTATTTTTGTATGTATTTATTTTTCTTGAGGATTTATTCTGATTGTATCCTTTTGTTGATTCTGAACCGTGTAATCGTTCTTCGTTCTCAATAAAACCAATCTTTTTTGCCGTCAATTCAGTTCTGTGATTTTCAATCTTCTTGATTCAAATTCTTCTGCCAATTATAAATCTCTTGATGAATTGTTTAATTCAATTTATTTGTTTCATGGCCTAATAGTCTATTAATGGACTTCCTACCATGTTGGATCCAAATTCTCACCCAATCTACCCTAGTTAGACCGTAAACCCTATAATCCGCCCTATTGGATCCTAAACCCGCTACCCAGTACCCTCTTTTACCCAGTCTCCCTCAAATCTCTCCTCACATTCTCCATATTTGTCTAACAAGCAGATCTTTTCCCCTTTGATTCCTTAAAATCCTAACTTTCCAAAATCTCATTATAATCACAACCAAATTTGTTACATTCCTCCTACAGTCATTATCTCCTAATCAATCCCTAAGCATAAATCTCTCATCTCTCTCCCTCTCCCCGCACCCCTGCCAGCCGCCTGTAGCCTCCATTCCCAACAATAAGTATTTTTCCGTGTATTTTCTTGATAATTTGATTTTTATAAATTTATTTTTTGCTAAATTCTGTTCGGATCTTTTATTAAAGTACAATCTAAACAAAAAATTTATTTATTTCGAATAATTGTGTGTTTTGATCTTACTTCATATTTCTTATTGATCGGATATTTATATTTGAGTCTAAAGCATATATATTATTATTATTGGATCATTTTAAGCTTATTATTATTGTTATTACTTCAATTGTGGTTATTATCTTTATCATTGTTATTATTATTATTATAGGTATTGTTATTAATATTAATATTTTTGTTACTATTATTATTGTAACTAATAGCATTATTGTTCTTATTGTCATTATTATTATTATTATTATTATTATTGTAAAGCCCGAACATACTTATTTATTTGTATTTTATTATTTGATTTTATATATATATATATATATATATATATATATATATATATATATATGTATGTATGTATATTTTATAAACCCTATAGCCCGTTTTGTTTTTGGATTTAAACCCATACCCTTTAAACCCACTCTTATTGGATCTGACCGTTAACCCCTTAGCCCTACAACTCTTTCTCCTATTGGATTCCAATCCAATATCTTAATTAATTCTATATATAAACTAATCCAAAACCCTTACCTAACGTATATCCTAGCCCCTAACCCTAGCCTCTACCCTCAGCCGCCCCCTACTGTATAAGCCCCCCTCATTACTGTACACCCCCCCTCCTCATCTCCCCTATTCTCCTTCGAAAAACCCATCCCACCGCAACCACTGCTCACCCTCATCCCCCCTCCTTTGTTCTCTTTCCCCTTCAACCGCAGAACCCATCCCCCCTCCTCTTCGCCTTGCACCCAACTCGTCTTCCTCCTTTAACTTCATCCATCACCCTCGACCGCTCCCCGCGACCCTTCGTCGCTGCTACCCTGCTACCTCCCACCTTTCTCCCCATCTCCATCCCACAACCCAGCATCGCCGAACCCATTGTCTTCATCCCGAAGCTTCAACCACTGCACCTTGCGCCTTGTCTTCGTCTTGTCGTCCCTGTCTCCACCTCCCGCAACCTCTTCTGTGTCCGCATCGAAACAGAGCCACCGCCCCTTCCTCTGTTTTGCTTCCGAAATAGAACACCGCCGTTCACCTCCAGCCTCGCCATCCTCCCACCGCCCCTTCCTCTGTTTTGCTTCCGAAATAGAACACCGCCGTTCACCTCCAGCCTCGCCATCCTCCTCCGCCTCCGGTAGCAACACCGTCCACCACCAAAGCACCCTCTCGTTGTCTTCCCCATCCAATGTCGCCACTACATCCATCGTGGTGCCTTCTCGACCGAAGCAACCCACCCCGACTGCTACTCCTCTGTTTCCCTGTTCTCCTCGACAGCATCACAAAGCCACCCCTCGACGCCGCTCGTCGGCCGCCATTGACGCCCCCCCGGCGACGCCACTAGACCCCCTTGTTGAAACCCTTCCCATTGTCGTTGTTGTCATTGGTTGTTCTGTGTTTGCTAGCTGTATGCTATTTGGATCCGAGGGAGGCTGTTTACTGCTTTGATCTTGATCATCTTGATCTTTTGATCTCTGTCCTTGATCATGTGGAGATTGCTGGATCTCGACCGTCGATCGCTTGATCTTGAATCTTGATCTCGATAACTGATCTCGGCCGTTGGTTGCTTGCTCTTGCACATGACCGTCGATCGTCATCGAGATCCGTACCCGATCGTGATCGTCACATCGATATTTGCATGATTTGCGATCGTCGCCGTTGCTCTGGGATTCTCATCCCGTTATTCTTGGTATTCAATTTCTTCATCTAACAGGCAAGTCATTGTCCCGTTGAATTGTTAATTATATCAAATTCAAGTTTTATTGAAATTCTTGCAACTAGATCCTATTCGTTCTCATATCATTGTATTGATTATCTTCGTTGGGTCTATTGAGGGTTAACATGAGCTAATCCTAATATTCTTGACATCGTGCCACTTTTGACTCTAAACATTGAATCTTTTATGCATTCATGTAGAATTGAGAATAGGGTTAATCATATAATCACGACACAATTAATTATTGTATAGAGAATTGCTAGGTTGTATCTTGTTTGATCGATTGATGGTGATTGATGATAAATAGATATATTTATGTGTTCTTAATATTATTTATCATGTTTTTATACCCTCCATGCTGACTGAGAAGTTTATCGATTAGTAGAATTGATACCCATCATGTTTAATTAACTTATTTCATGAAAACTACCGCAAACCTGTATGTTGCTTGCCTGGCTGTATATTGACTACTATTTTTGACCCATTAAATGATCTTAAAATGAATTACTTTCTGAATATGAATTATAGCTTTATCTTTCTAGTTTTCGGAACAACTTGAATTTTTGAATTCCGAGTTTTGTAGAAAACGTTATGCCCGTTTTACTATAGCTACGTTTTTGCTTTCAGATTTTCAGATTCTTGTATCTTGCATTCTTAAACAGTAAAAAGGCTGATCAAATGATAAAATTTTACTCTAAAAATTTCCAGTTTTTTAGTTATCATGTTTAGGAGTATAATAAATATTTTTAATGAATTTTATTTTGAGGTTTTGCTGATTTTAAAAATAAAATAACATGATGTCGAAATTCTGATGAACATAAAATCTGTAAAGAGTAATGTGATTAACCTAGCTACTGTTGTCAGATTTTGAACTTTAAATATGCGTTGGAACCACGTGGAATTCTAGTTTCTAGAATTTCTGACAGATTCAGTTTTTGATTTTTGAAGTGGGAAACTGCATTTTTGTACGGACTACTCTTGCTGTCCAGAATTTTATATTCCAGATTTTAATCGATTAATTGTTCTATATCGTAGTATTGCATGAATTAAATTGTTTATGTTGCATTGCATGGTCCTAATGCCCCATTGTCATCATTATAATTGTCCTATATAATTCATCGTCCTATTGCTTTCCTATTGATAGTATTGTTCATCATATGTCTTAAGTTGCATAATGTATTGTTGCATTGATAAAATAATTAGCAAGCCGGAGTTGAAGGGTTGACTTTATTAGTGGACAATATAAGGACTGTACTCGGAGGAAGGGCCCGTGTTTCCCTATTTATTGGTCTATCGGTCTATTGGTCTATTGGTCATATTGGTCATATTGGTCATCGATTAATTGTAGATTACTAACAACAGTATCTCGATTGATTCGGTCATCGGTCATTATTGAATATTATTGCCGAGTACATGAACTATAAAATCCACCACTAAGTCTAAACTAACCTGTTTGTATGTAGCAACCATGTGGTAAATAAATGGGATGCATGAAGTGCTACATTAGTTAGTATTAAAAAGAATAATAGACTTAAAAATTGACATAGCATCGACACTGCATAGTGTTCCTAATTGTTCCTATTAATATCGAATATTGGCTATGTACTATTGTTATTGACCATTGATATTGTTACCGAAGATTGAATCATTGTTTATAGCCATTGTATCAACTATCATGATATAGATTATTGCTATCGTGCCATCTTATTGATTCCTATTGATCCATTGAATTCATTGTTATACCGTTACTCCATTGTTCATTGCTTTCTCTACTTGCTGTCCATGACTTGCTCTAAGGAAAAATTTTCTTCTCTTTTTAGATGAAGTGTGCATAGGTAATGAAGGAGAATTTTCTGCTGGGATTGGAGAACAGACATTCTAAAGATTTAATGCTTTGTAATTGCTTATCGCTTTAATGAACTTATTGTATTGAGACTTATTACTATTGTGTTTGGGATTTATTATTGTATTGGGCTTATGTCCGGGATTTTATTATTGTTTCCAGACATAGAATTATTGTACTTGGATATTATATATTGTTTCATTTCAAGTATTATTGTTCATAAGATTATTATTATTGCCTGCGCAATTGTTTGGTATTGATTATATTGTTGAGTTGATCCTAGCATGACAATTTCCATAATATTATCACTCCTATCCTGCGATGCCCCACTGCAGTGTACCGCCGTGTTCCACATCCCGAGACCCCCACACCACAACCCCCTTCCTCCTTCGCTATCGTCTTCCGCAGCCTACCGCCGTCGGAGTGCCGCTATTGACTTCAATCCCGCAAGCTCTCGTGTTCGTGGATCGTGTGTTTGTATTCTTCGCCCGGGATCCATTCCCGTTATTCTCTTTCGTCGGAGTCTTCAACTTCACCCAAGGCAAGTAACTTGTATATTAATTTGTTTGTATACAAGTACAAAATACCGCATGTAGTCTCGCTCTCGTTTTTGTGTTCGTTCTCATGATGATCTCTTAATAAAACTTGATCTCATTTGTTTGATCCATTCGTAGTCTTGACCCGTCATAATAAGTTGTCACACACACACTACATGAAAATAATTAGATCTAGATTGGCCCTTGATGTATATATACTTGTTCGTGATCTATTGTATGTTGTGGAGTTTGTTACATGCTTGGTGTGCTAGAAGTGTTATGTCATTGTAAACTTGTTATTACTCATGCCATGTTGATTTGAATATTTAATATATCATGTTTTACATCATACTCTAATTTAGACCTATTGTCGATAAGTTGTTCGATTAAATGTATGAAAGAAATTTCGTTTTGCTGCTGCCCTGATTTGGTACAACAATTTAGACCCTATTAAGGTCAGTAAAATAAATTATTTTGTGAATATGATTCGTAGGCCTCGATGTCTATTTTTCAGAACATTCGACGGATCACAATTTTGATTTCTGATGTGTGAGTTATCACTGTTTTACTGCAAATGTGTCGTAATTTTCAGATTCTGAATAATAAGAACGTTACACGATCTATTATTTTAAAACTGATGTTAGAAGTAAAATTTGGACTTAATATTTTTCTGAGTATGTTTTGTAAAGAACTCTATTTTCAACCTGATTCCATTCACTGTTGATTAAATCTTTGTGAATATGAAATATAGTCTGGTATGTCAATTTTACAACCCTTTTGACGGATTTGAATTCTGAGTTGTATTTTGTGATTTATCACTGTTTTGGTACTGCTGTGTCTAAAATTTCAGATTCATAAATTTGTTGCATCATTCTGTTTTCTAAATTAAGTTGACTATGCTATATGTAATGGAATTTTATGAAAAAAGATGATACTAGACACGCTAGGGAACCTTCCAGATTTTTCTTAGATTTAATTAATGTGTTTTTATTCCATTTTCATGCTTATAAATAAAACTTTGCAATTTCTGATTGAACATAAATTCTGTGTAAAACGCTGTTTTGAGCCATGTTTCTGTAGTTGTTATATGACATGTGTATATGCACTGGATTCGTCTGAGAGTTTAGTTTCTATATTTTTTTACGGATTCATATTTGCATTCCTGTGGCAACGGGATTCTCAGATTTGGTGCGGTAATGTCTTGCTGTCCAGAATTTGAAGTCTCGTAGTCCTAATCTATTTTGAGTTGTTTGTCACCCGATCATGTCTTCTATCCAACTCGAGCTTGCTCCTTGTTTCTTGCCATGATTTTCTTTACCTATTTGTCTACATATATGCCTGCTTTAATAATCATGATAAGTAATCAAGTCGGGGTTAAGGGAAAGATCTAGTAATGAAAAATATAGAAATGTGTACTTGGAAGGGGGCACAAATTTCCCACCGGTTACATGTTACATGATTACATGATACATGATCCTGATTACCTGTTTACTAGATTACCTGGCTACATACTTCTCTATAGGAAGGTCTACTTAGAAGGGGACCTGTAGGTCCTACCTGATACCTGATTACCTGTTATATAATTATATGAATACATGATATATGATCCTATTTACCTGTTTACCTGATACCTGAGTACACGGCCCTATACAATCCACTACGAAATCTAAACGCAACTAATTTGAATGTGGCGACAATGTGGTAAAATTTGAGACGCATGAAGTGCTACCTAGTTACGATTAAATACAAGACTTGAGAATACTTGATCACTCACACATTCCTGTTACATGTTTACCTGTACATGCTACCTGACGCATGTTACTTGTATACCTACCTGCATGCTACTTGATACCTGTTCCTGCTGGAAATATTTTTTCCATTTTGAATAAATTGTATTTACTGCTACTTGGTTCTTGTATTGGGCATTTTGTCCCAAAACTTATGACTTATTTCCAGATCTGGTTTATTTGAGATTAAGTATTCTTATTTTCAAGTAATTCTGTTGGTTATGTTAATTTATTCATGCATGCGTGGTTGATTATTTCCTGCTTATTTCTTATTGATTCCTGTGTATTATTGTAAAGATCCTTACAACTCATGAATAGTGAAAACCATTCGCTGGACTTTGTCGCATATTCCGTATTCCGTATTCCTTTTTGGAAAGCCGGGCGCGACACTAAGTTTATTGTTTATGAAATGTCCAATCCGGTTTTAATAAATATATGTAACTCCAATTAAACATAACACCTCAAGTTCATACATCACTTAAGCACATTAAACTTTTTTAACATATCACCTAAAAAAATGTGACTATATTCGTGGAACTGTAAAATCTTTAATTAATGTCCTAAAACAAATAAACTGTAAAATAATTAACTCTAAAATAATTAAATCTTAACAAATTTTGCTTAAAAAATAATTAAATCTCAACACAATCTACTATATTCACACAACCCTAAACCACCTTTGTGGGAATTAGGTCAAGCACCTTTGTGGCAATTGATCAGACACCTTGTGTTCGAGTGTAATATCAGTTCAAATATAGTCTCTCTTGATTTTGTTTTTCCGTTCAAGGAGATGATGAGGGTGAAGGATATTTGTTGTTGATAGGAATAGGGCGAATAACGAGGGTGCCGTGCAGTCAAGATGAGAACAAGAAGAACAAAAAGACGCTTTATTTATTTTGTTCATGGCTAATTATAAGTAGAAAAACGTACTTAGCATGATAATAATATTTATATTTTGCACATGATAAACAATTCAAACCAACGAGAAGAATAAAATATTATACCACTCAATGCCGAACGTTGTCGACGGTGGGGGGACGGGGGAGGACTAAGGGTGGCGAAAGCAAGGGCTGAGGAGATAGCGACGGCGACGGCAGGGGCTACGGAGACGGCGACATTAGGAGGAGCAAGGATCGGGAGTTTTGCGGGGAGAGAGAGTGTGTGACCAAGACAAAGAGGGGGGGACGGCGATGGGAGCCACTCCGATGGAAAAGGAGATGTCGGGAACAGCAACGAATGGAAGGAGGCACAAACGGCAGTCGATGGGAGCACATAAAAAATTTGGAGTTGGAGAAATTTAGAGGGACAGAGAGCAATATGTTAGGGTTCAAAAAATTTGGGAATTTTATCTCATTCCCTACACTGAGATTTCTTAATAAAAATGCCGTTGTAGGGTATGGGAAATTTGGGAATATTATCTCATTTCCTACCCTGGCGTTTCTTAAAAAAATGCCTTTGTAGATCCCCTACCCCAACGTTTCTTATAAAAACGCCGCTGTAGATACCCCTACCCCGACGTATATTATAAAACGTCGGTGTATATCGATAGAAAGTTTAATCTCGTTCCTGGTCCTACCCTACCTGGACATGAGTAGGAAAATGTCGGGGTATATACGCCGCTTAGCTTATAAATGTTGAGTGAATACATAATGCAATACACTTTAAATGATAATCCAATATAGCTGACACAAGTCAATCACATTGTTCTCTACCATGAAATTTTGGAATTAGTAGAAAATTAATGGAACAGTCAGCACAGCTAATCGGAGTACACATCATAGCCAGAGAACTAAACTTTGTTGTAGCCTTAAGGTCTAACGAGTTATGGTTCACCAGATACATTCATTTCCAAACAATATACTGTAAATTAAAAGAAAAAATTGTTACTGCTGTTGATATGGGTAAAAATAGAACTAAATGAGGACCGTTCAAATCGAGTACTAATCTTGACACTCTCAAGAGTAAACTGGTAATTTTCGTTATAAACGGGTCTGTAAACGAGAGCTGGGATTTTTTCCAAGGCCCAATAACCCCAAAACGGATATGTACTACTGGGTTATGATGGCAGGCCATTATAAATGAACCCAAATCATTTAAAGAGTTATTTAAAATCATGATTATCCCTAAGAGACGGTTTAACCAAATCTCTTATCATGAGGGGATTTAAACTCAATTTCTTATCAAAAAGCACCAAGGATTAGATATAAATGATTATCTCTAAACTGTTTCCAAAGGAGACTATAAATACCCCATACCTCCACCAGAAACAGGTAATCAATATTTTTTCCAGAAAAGCTCTTTTAAGAGTCTTCTTGATTTCTGACTTGAGTGACATAAGGCCTTTCACCGGGGAGTAACCCGGTGTTTCAAGTGTTTTGCAGGTCAAGCGGAGGCGATCATCACCACACGAATCGAATACTACTGTAGTGCCCCAGGACCCGGCTTCCCGAAGTCCGTGACAAACCAGAACCTTTTCCTTCCAATGCATCTTAACACAGTAATAACACAGAAATTTAAGAACTTTTTGTTGTCAATAAAACCATTACATCATCAATTACAATCATTACCTTGTTCTTGAACAAGGAATACAAATTACATTAAAGCATTACAAATACTACTTAAACATTGTGCCTGCCCTTGAGATCGGTAGTCAACTAATCTTCCACTGGAACTCCACTGAGTGGTTAATCTGCTTCCCTGAGATGCGCCTTGTAGCTCGAATCTTCTACTGCTCTACTCTGCTACTCCTGCACCTACTTGAATGGTAGGTTGGTACATTGCTACTCCACTTGGATGCCCTGCTTATCTTGAGTCATCCTGCACTTGCGACCCGGTATCCAGCACCTAATTGAGTGGGCACGTTAGTACATATACTAACACAATCCTGATTAGAAAACAATGATCTCCAACTAGCAATCACAATTTTTTTTTTTTGATGAAAACAGAAACGTGCATCCTAATTTCCTAGTGTCATGTATACCATGACCTGAAGTCGAATGCATAGTACACAATGTACAGAAAACATATGCACTTAGTCTAATGTCAACAAGACTTTAGACACGCATACATCCCATATTACATACGCCCCAAATCAAGTCGTCCTCTCTAGTTTCAGGGTTTCGAACCCTCGCCATGCAATGCATTCTACTATTGTACTCAACCTGTTCCTGATAGATACAACGTGGCTGGTGAATCCTACAGTTATTAATGCTAAACACACTAGTGTCCCCGTTTTCCACTAGTGCCCCAATCTGGTCTGGATTACACCAAATGCCGTGACGATCTTACAGATACACAACCGCATATCTTTGGCGCCGAAGATCCATAGGACCGTAGCCCCATGGTCCGTTCGTGTCCACTTAACATAAGAAAATGATGGCCTCGTCTAATCCCCCTACCCGACAGAACTCTCCCGTTCTTACCACAACACTTCAGGAATTAACAGGGTGATATACGGGTCCTGTATCCCGTTAACAGGAAGAGACAACCCTGGTAATCACCGCCCAGTGCTGGTCCTTAGAACAAGTAAAATTATAGGGAATCATCCCAAACATCAACTCGGTCTTTAAGCGAAAAGTAAAGAAACATGGTTAAATACCAGTTTACTGAAAATACGTTTGTCACCCAAAATCATCCACGAAGTTTTATCAACAATTGATCCCAGACTGGTCTGTCAAATTAATAACCCTGCAAGTCGATACTCATCAGCTGCCATACCCCTATTGGTTCTCAACCAAATCCCCGTCCTGTGACCCTAGGAAAGCCTTACACCGGGCAATAGAGGTAACATACATAAGCATCAACACCTAACTTATTCACAGACTTAGGGTACTAATACATCAATCACAAAATAGTTTCAGTAATACCTAGGTCAGAAATGGATCTGACCTGGTCAATTAACTCAAACACTAGCGACATATTCGCCACCATATCTGACTTGGATCGCATCCAGTATCTCTCTCCGAGATCAATTACCCATTGGGTAAGAGTTCGTCATCATACGAGGGATGACTATCAAGTTCTCGAGGCGGAAGAATTCTATTACAATACTTGCCGACTGGGTTGATAGCCCTAGGGTATCAACAACCCTAGACTAGCATTAAACTATACTAGCTACGTGCACCACAATACAACAAATCTACCATATAGCTATTCTCCTAAACTTACTCATGTGTCCACCCTGAGTACTAAGTACAAGAATCTTATCTAAGTTCCAAATGAAGTGCTTAATTGGGATAATTATTAAACATCTTAAAACTCAAATCAACTCATATTCATAAACCTGTAGCATGTAGAAAATTCCAAACAAATTCATCTATTAACCCAAATTTTGATGATTCCAGATCCTATAGCAAGTTATAATCCTCTTCTTCACTCCTCCAGCTGACAACTATCCCAAATTATGCCAACTAAAGTGAGAAAATCCCTTAGCAATCTACTAATAATAAGCAGTTCAAAGAAATGCAGTTGCTGCACCTTGAAAAATTCATAACATTCAAAAATACAACTAGGAATTGCATGATCTTACCCATTCTCGAAAGCTAAGACACTATGCTACAAGTCTCTAGTTAAACATTCCTTCAGATTCAGCCATCTAGATACTATAAAATCATTATATGTTCTCAGCTATACACTTCTTCAATGCATTTGCTGCATCTTGCTAATAACATAAAAACTAGATCACTTATTAGAATTACGCGATCTTGGATTCTATAGAAAGCTGGGTGTAACGCCCCGATTTCCATACACTAGAAAACCATGACATAAGCCAGAATCTTTCCTTCAATTAGCCACAATACACAGAAAAATAAGAAAATTTAAAACTTTTTTATTCAACACAAATGTATTACAAGTTCGAATGTTATTACACTGCAATTCATTACAACAGTGTTAGAAAATTACTTTTACAATCCCAGGTGTTACAACTTTCAACAATTTACATCAGAGTACAATGAATAAAGAATAACACTTGGTACTTCACTTGGATGCTTCCCAACAAATAAATAAATTACAATAATTGTTACAAATTATACTATAGTAATCAACATATATTACAGTGGAAAATAAAATCGACTCTTGCTTCTCTTGCCTTGAGTCCTCCTAAATCCTGTACCTGTACTTCTGCAATCCCGTACCTAATGAAGTGGGGACGTTAGTACATATATTGACGCTTTAAGGCTGATGACTACCAGTGATTCTCAACTTTAAGCAAGCAAATTGATGAAAAGAGAAACGTGTATATATAGTTGATGTATCAGTGTATGCTATGACTTAGACTATAATGCAAGATTTACAAATGCAAGGATGCTCTTATTCTAATGCAAGCAAGACTCTGGAACAGTATGCAGCCCATACTACATACGCTTTATATCAAGCCGTTTCTTCATATATAGGGATTTGAACCCGCGCCATGAATTCTACTCTTGCACTAGACTTGTTTCTAAAGATACGACGTGACTGATGAGGGTGCTCTGAAACGGTCTAATCCCACCATTCGCAGTCATATAGTGGTGTCTTCGTTAGCCACTATTGCCCAACATACCGAACCTTAATAAAAAATCTGACGAATCTTTGGAGTTAACTACAAGACAGGTTAGCTCGAAACATCCCCTGTGGCACCCTAGCTCATAGACCGTAGTCTATGGCTACTCGCCCTTAGATATAGAACACGACGGAGTTCTGAGGGTCCATCCCCTAGCTCCGACAGGAATCTCTCCCACCCTTATCAAGGCACTTCAGAAATTAACAGACGAGATACGGATCCCTTGGTCCCACCTCGTGAGAAGGCACAGGCCATATCTTTTTGACCAGAAGAGCACAACCAATAACATCGCCTAGTGTCGGCCTATAGGACGAGTTGGACCATAGTGTATCACCCCTAATACCAACTTTTTCCCTTCAGCGAGAAAATGATAATAAATAATGGTTAAGTAGTAATAGCTATAAGTTACTACCCTAACGATATCACTAACCCTAAACAATCTGAGGGATGACAACATTACTAACACAACATGCTAGGCCTTAAGTTAGACTTCGCAAGAAAACACTACTAGGTGCCCAACCATGACTTACCAGAATTCCTAAGGATCCTCTTCATAGCCTATCCATCCAAGATCCCGACAATATGAACGTATTCGCATGCTACTACCCTGAACATGGATTTCGTCTACGCTTCGGTCCGCGATCAACCTACAATAGTTAAGATATGATGGTACACGATGAGTGACTCATCCACAGTCCCTTAAGCGTAAGGAAAACACACGTCTTGTTGGTTGATGGCCTCTAGGGGAATGATATCACCCTAGACGAGCACAACAAACTGCGTACTAGCTAATAAGCTACATACGAGCCAAACGAGCTACGTATGAAACCAACAACTATATACGAGCAAGGCGAGCTGCGTATCAGACAACAACATACATACGTGCCAATTTAGCTACGTATGAGACCGAAAACAACATACAAGCCAAGCGAGCTGTGTATGAGACAACAACATATAGAAGCAACCATACAGGTATTCTAACAACCTAGAAGCAACCAAATGTGCTTACTAGCAAAACGTGATCTTCTATAATTAGAAGCAATAGAAGAATTTACTAACAGTTTAAAATAGGCATACTACCAAGAAAACCCGATCTTTGTACGCAAAAGCGACATAAAAAGTCTGCTAATACCCTAGAAGCAAACAGGTGCTAGTCTCATCGGAATTCGACAAAATTAGACTTTTTGGAAAGGTAAGAACATCTACCACAACTCACTAGTTGAACACTTTTTCAGATTCTGTAAGGAATTCCAAATTCCTGCCCATCGAACACACGCAAACAGTTAACCAAACTACAGAATTTCAACAAAAAGCTCAAACTTCTACAGCTTGTAACTTTTGCTCTACTTGTCGGAATATAACAAAACTAGACAATTTGAAAAGGTGGGAACATCTACTATGACATCCTAGTTGACAACTTTCTCAAATTCCGTAAGGAATTCCAAATTCCTACCTCTTGAACATACGAAAAAGTTAAGAAGAATAGCAGAATTCCAACAACAAAGCTGAAACTTCTAAGACTTGTAACTTTTGCTCTACTTGTCACAATCTAACGAAACTTGATAATTTGAAAAGCTGAGAACATCTACTATAATTTCCTAGTTGACCACTTTCTCAGATTCTGTAAGGAATTCCAAATTCCTACCCCTTGAACATATGAAAAAGTTAAGCAACAACATAATTCTAAAAACAAAGTTGAAACTTCTAAGACTTGTAACTTTTGCTTTACTTGTCGGAATTAACGAAACTGGATAATTTGAAAAGGTGGGAACATCTACTACAACTTCCTAGTTGACCACTTTCTCAGATTTCGTAAGGAATTCCAAATTCCTATCCCCTTAATACAATTCCAACCTACCAAAAACACAGCCAAGCTGAAAACTTTCAAAATGCATAACTTCTACTCCGCTTATCAGAATCTAACCAAATAGAAAATTTTGGAAAGGTGAGAACGTCTAATACAACTTCCTAGTTGGTCACCTCCACAGATTCCGCAAGTAAGAGGCCCAAAAATATAGAACAAGTCAAACAGCGAGCACTTCAGCCAAAGCTGGCTGCTGTGTCTTGTAAAAGGCATAACTTCTGCTTTGCTTATTGGCATCTAACAAAATAGGGCAATTTGGAAAGGTGAGAGTCTCTACTACAAGTCTCTAGTTGGTCACTTTCTCAGATTTAGCAAATAAGAGGCTCAAAAATGTCAAATAACCGGAAATAGTGAGCTTCTGAGGCAAGCAGGCTACTCTGTTTTGGTAACAGCCATAACCTATGTACCTCTTATCGGAATCTAAAGAAATAGGAAATTATGGAAATGAGAGAATGACCACTACAACTTCCAAGTTGAACACTTCTCCAAATTCCGTAAGGAACCCCAAGTTTCAGCATGGCTCAAACGGGCATGAGAATGTGAAACCCCCACCCTATACGTGTAGGAAGAACTTGCTTGCCCTTCTCCTCCTTAGCTCCTTGTTCTTGCTCCTCTCCAAAGTGAACCCATGAAGAACCTTAACCCATCTTTTGATTTTGATTCTTTCTTTCTTTTCTTTCTTTTCAAATTTTCTAAAATAAAACTAAGTAAAAAGTAGAAGATGGAGAAATGAAAGAGAAGAGATGGGATGAGATGAGGAGAGCACCAAAATGAAAGGGCTTTTTTCCCTTCATATATGGTCGGCCATAGGTGAGGGGGGGGGTGTTTTATAGAAGGTGGGTGAATGGGTTTGTGGGTGAGAAGAGCCCACATGTCATACCCACTTGTGGTTCAAAACAATCGAAGTTTAGTTTGAAAATATATATTGCAATCAAGTCCTAATCCATCCTATCCCTTCATCTTATCATGATGGATAAAAAATAAAAGATAATTTCCCCAAATCACATACTACACGATTTCGTATGAACGTACAAAATCGATACAATTCAAATACGTACATATATCTGATTATACAGATAATTTTCATTAGTGAAAACAAATCAATCTGTAAAAAAGTAATTTAATTCCGAGACATAAAAATAAAATAATTTATTACCGGCTCGGTAGATTCCAGTAACAATTTGATACAAAATAGATATATACAAACTAGTATATACGTATAAATAATGTTTATTAACAAAACTGGGTGATATCCACCAAAAATATTTCAATTCTGAAAATAAAATAAAATAATAGTAAAATAATAATTTTTAATATCTGCCCGGGATTTTCCAGACATTTTCTCAAAAACGCATTTTCAAGATTTTGTACAAGTGCACAAAACTGATATAATACCTGTATATAATTACTAGTATATATATCCAGATAAATTTTTATTAGAAAAATCAAGTAATTTCTATAAAAATACTTTAACCTTAAAAATAATAATTATATAAATATAATATCCGTCCGGGATATTACAATACTCCCTCCTTAGAATAGTTCTGTCTGCAGAACAACGTTAAGTCAGAAAAACATAAAAACATCCATACTCTAAATAACTCGGGGAAAGAAAGCTTATACGGCTTTCCGGCTCCCAAGTGACTTATTTTTCGAATTGGTTCTCTAAAGCACCCGACCTTGATCTCAAAGCTACCTAAACAATCTACGAAAATCGAGATGTAACTCTCGAATCTTGGTTAGAACTACTGACCCTGGCGCTCCATGTCGCTTCCTTGCGCCTTTAATGTGGACTTCCGCTAATCTCTCTAGTGACTAAGTCATCTTTATTGGAAGAAAACGTGCAGACTATGTCAACTAATCCCCAATATCCCAAATTGAGTGATACATTTTCGAACTTCTTGGTAATCCTGTGATGAAGTCCATACCGACCTTCTGTGCTTCAATCAACTTGCCACTTCAGTGCTTCAATCCCTGCATCTTTTGCCTAAGCCTTCTGACTTGCTCACTTAGACTCGGTTGCAGCTTCAATCGTGCCAAAACCGAGCTTCAATCTTGAGTAATTACTTCGATACTGACTTGCCTGATCTTATCACTTAGCTTCTTACCTCCTTCATGGTTTTTGGCTGAGGCTAATATTTCAGTACCTCGGTCTTTCGCAGTTCAGTAGCCACTCCCTCCTTAGAATAGGACATGGCCTACGAATGCCACTTCAGACGTCCAACATTCACTTTGACAATTTGCACAAAGTTGATGCTCTTGTAGCCGCTCTGAACTGTAGTCAAATGCTCAGCATGCCCTTCTTCTGCTCCTGCTAGGTCCAAATCTAACAAATCTATACTTAAGGTCTTCCCTCCAATTTGGAGTTTACAGCCCTTATAGCATACATCTGTAATGAGGATTGCTCCAGATAGTGTAATCAACAAAACCAAATCTAGAGTTACCTCCCGCACACATCTCAACTTCTTGAAAAATAATTCAGAGAAAAGAATGTGACAAACCACAATTGAACAAAATAATTGCAAGGATTCCATATATATATAAATCCAACTGGTTACAAAAAGTGTTACATCATACATAACTACTACAGTCTAAATAAAATTAAAAATACAACTTTTAAACTTAGTTGCAATTCCATATGAACATGCTGGTAATGGCTCTTCTGCCTTCTTCAACTTGCCTTTGGTAAGTGCGAACTCTTACTCTAGGTGAACAGACTCCTTTCCTTTATTGTTCGTCTTCGGGGCTGATTTACTGTCATTTTATGAAGCTGGGGACAGTTCGGTCTAACATGACCAATCTCCCCACAATTATAACATGTACGAGTCTCCACCTGAGGCTTTTTCCTTGGACATTGGCTCCTGAAATGACCATGCTCCCCACATTGAAAACAAGTTTCTGGCTTGGCACCTCCAAGTTTGCCCTTCGTTTTCCGAGTCTTCTGCTTCTGACCCTGGTTCTCTAACCCTGATGCTGGTGTAGACCTTTTTCCTCATAGTCGTGAACAGACTGATTTCTCGTGCCCCGCAATCCCCCACAGGAATGGCATACTACAAACTCGGTGGTGTCCAGGACTTGATCCCATTCATGATGTAGTTGTGCCAATCTGGAATCAAAGTGTTCCTGCTCCTTTGTCAGGCCTGCTAATGCAGCTCTGCAAGCATCGCTCAGCTTTGCCAGGCCTGCTTAGCTTGATGATCTTTCGGGTCCTGTACTTCCTCAGCTTCTTCATTTCCCGATGTACGCTGGCTGCCACCGTTGTGCATTAATCCACACTTAGCTCCTGTGATGGTGATGGCGAGTCCGTCTTGAGGTTAGTTTGTAGTAAAATCTCCTTCGGCTCCTCGCTCGAGATCATCGAATCATCCATCGAAATCGGTTCACTCTCTTCTATAAACACATCGTCGGTTAGGATATCCTCGAATACCATCATTTAAAACACATATAATGGAATTAGTCCAGATATAGAAAAATCATAAAACATAAGCTGAAAGAAACAACAATATGAATTATAATTGTCTACAACTAGCTAAAACCGGACTCCTAAAAGGCATCCAAGTTTAATTTTCCTACTATGTTGGACTGTAAATTGAAGTCGGCTCTGATACCACTCTGTAACGCCCCGATTTTCATACACTGGGAAACCGTGACATAAGCCAGAATCTTTCCTTCAATTAGCGGCAATACACAGAAAAACAGAAAAATTTAAAACTTTTTTTATTCAACACAAATGTATTACAAGTTTGAATGTTATAAAACTGCAATACATTACAATAGTGTCAGAATAATACTTTTACAATCCTAAGTGTTACAACTTTCAACAATTTACATCAGAGTACAATGAATAAAGAACATTACTTGGTACTTCACCTTGATGCTTCCCAACAAATAAATAAATTACAATAATTGTTACAAACGAAACAATAGTAATCAACATATATAATATCGACTCTTGCTTCTCTTGCCATGAGTCCTTCTGAATCTGTACCTGTACTTCTGCAATACAGTACATATTGAAGTGGAGACGTCATTACATATACTGACGCTTTAAGGCTGATGACTAGCAGCGATTTTCAACTTTCAGCAAACAAATTGATGAAAAGAGAAACATGTATATGTAGTTGATGTGTTAGTGTATGCTATGACTTAGACTCTAATGCAAGATTTACAAATGAAAGGATGCTCTTATTCTAATGCAAGCAAGATTCTGGAACAGTCTGCAGCCCATACTTCATACGCCCCATATCAAGTCGTTTATTCATATATAAGGATTTGAACCCGCGCCATGAATTCTACTCTTGCACTCGACATGTTTCTGAAGATACGACATGACTGATGAGGTTGCTCTGAAACGGTCTAATTCATCCATTCGCAGTCATATAGTGGTGTCTCCGTTTGCCACTATTGCCTGACATACCGGACCTCACTCAAAAATCTGACGAATCTTTGGAGTTAACTACAACACAGTTTAGCTTGAAGCATCCCCTGTGGCCCCCTAGCTGATAGACTGTAATCTATGGCTTCTCGCCCTTAGATGTAGAACATGACGGAGTTTCGGGGGTCCATCCCCTAGCTCCGACAAGATTCGCTCCCGCCCTTATCAAGGTACTTCAGAAACTAACAGAAGGGATACGAATCTCGTGCTCCCAACTAGTGAGAAGGCACAGACCGTATCCCTTTGACAAGAAGAGCACAACCAATAACACCGCCTAGTGTCGGCCTATAGGACGAGTTGGATCATAAGGTATCACCCTTAATACCAACTCTTTTCCTTCGGTGAGAAAATGATAATAAATAAAGGTTAAGCAATAATAGCTATAAGTTACTACCCTAACGATGTCACTAACCCTAAACAATCTGAGGGATGACAATAGTACTAACACAACATACTTGGTCTTAAGTTAGACTTCGCAAGATAACACTGCTAGGCGCTCAACCTAGACTTACTAGAATCCCTAAGGATCCTGTTCATAGCCTATCGATCCAAGACCCCAGTAATACGAACGTATTCCCATGCTACTACCCTGAACATGGATTTCGTCTACACTCTGGTTCGCGATCAAAATACACTGGTTAAGATCTGTTGGTACATGAGGAGTGACTCGTCCACAGTCCCTTTGGAGTAAGAAAATCACACGTCTTGACGGTCGATGGCCCCTAGGGCAATGATATCAACCTAGACGAGCACAACAAACTGCGTACTAGCTAATAAGCTACATACGAGTAAACAAAACACATACGTGCCAAACGAGCTACGTATGAAACTAACAACTACATATGAGCCAGGTGAGCTGCGTATGAGACAACAATATACATACGAGCCAAATAAGCTACGTATGAGACCAACAACTACATACGAGACAGGCGAGCTGCGTATGAGACAACAACATACAAAAGCAACCATACAGGTATTCTAACAACGTAGAAGCAAACAAACATGCTTACTAGCAAAACTTGATCTTCTATAATTAGAAGCAACAGAAGAATCTGCTAACAGTCTAAAATAGGCATACTACCAAGAAAACCCGATCTTCGTACGCAAAAGCGAAATAAAAAGTCTGCTAATACCCTAGAAGCAAACAGTGCTAGGCTCATCGAAATTCGACAAAATTAGACTTTTTAGACAGGTAAGAACTTCTACCATAACTCTGTAGTTGAACATTTTTCAGATTTTGTAAGGAATTCCAAATTCCTACCCATCGAACACACACAAACAGTTAACCAAACTTCAAAATTTCAACAAAAAGCTAAAACTTCTACAACTTGTAACTTTTGCTCTACTTGTCGGAATCTAATGAAACTGGACAATTTGAAAAGGTGGGAACATCTACTACAACTTCCTAGTTGACCGCTTTCTCAGATTCCGTAAAGAATTCCAAATTCCTACCCCTTGAACATATGAAAAAGTTAAGCAGAATAGCAGAATTCCAACAACAAAGCTGAAACTTCTAAGACATGTAACTTTTGCCCTACTTGTCGGAATCTAACGAAACTGAAAATTTTGAAAAGGTGGGAACATCTACTACAACTTCCTAGATGACCACTTTCTCAGATTCCCTAAGGAATTCCAAATTCCTACCCCTTGAACATACGAAAAAGTTAAGCAGAACAGCAGAATTCCAACAACAAAGTTGAAACTTCTAAGACTTGTAACTTTTGCTCTACTTGTCAGAATCTAACGAAACTGGACAATTCGTTAAGCTGGGAACATCTACTACAACTTCCTAGTTGATAACTTTCTCAGATTGCTTAAGGAATTCCAAATTTCTGCCCCTTAAATATAATTCCAAACTACCAAAAACACAGCCAAGCTAAAAACTTTCAAAGCACATAACTTCTACTCTGCTTATCGGAATCTAAATAAATAGAAAATTTTGGAAAGGAGAGAACGCCTACTACAACTTCCTAGTTGGTCACCTCCTCAGATTCCGCAAGTAAGAGGCTCAAAAACAGAAAACAAGTCAAACAGCGAGCATTTCAGCCAAAGCTGGCTACTGTGTCTTGTAAAAGGCATAACTTCTGCTATGCTTACGAGAATCTAATGAAATAGGGCAATTTGGAAAGGTGAGAGTCTCTACTAAAACTCTCTAGTTGTTCATTTTCTCAGATTCAGCAAGTAAGAGGCTCAAAAATGTCAAATAACCGAAATAGTGAGCTTCTTAGCCAAGCTGGCTACTCTGTTTTTGTAACGCCCATAACTTTTGCACATCTTATCGGAATCTAACGAAATAGGACATTTTGGAAAGGTGAGAACGTCCGCTACAACTTCCTAGCTGAACACTTCTCCAAATTCAGTAAGAAACCCTATGTTCCAACCCCTCGAACATACTACAAAACTAACCCAAAACAGCGAGTTTTCTATTTTTGCCTTGAAACTCGCTGTTTTGGGGGAAAAGTTTGTTTTACCCATCAAAACAACTCCTAAAAATCCAAAAAAAATTGAGCATGGTAATAACACCCCGAAGAACCTCTAAAATAAATTTTGGGTCAAAATTCCTCCTTTAACATAGTTAAATAAATCTAATCCTAGAACTATTAAAATTGAATCTTTATCGCTTTATTTTGTGTTCTATCACTTCAAACTTTGCATGCTCTTTATTCTAATCCATATGCACATTAAATTAATTCAATACAACAACATACAACAATAATAACCCTCATAATAGCTATAACGGGCATGAGAATGAGAAACTCCCACCCTATAAGTGTAGGAAGAACTTGCTTTCCCTTCTCCTCCTTAGCTCCCTGTTCTTTCTCCTCTCCAAAGAGAACCCATGAACAACCCTAACCCCTATTTTGATTTTGATTCTCTCTTTCTTTTCTTTCTTTTCAAATTTTCTAAAATAAAACTAAGTAAAAAATAGAAGATGGAGAAATGAAATGAGAAGGGATGGGTTGAGATGAGGAGAGCACCAACATGAAAGGGATTTTTACCCTTCATGTATGGTCAGCCATGGGTGAGGAGGGGGGGGTGTTTTATAGAAGGTCGGTGAATGGGTATGTGGGTGAGAAGAGCCCACATGTCATACCCACTTGTGGTTCAAAACAATCGAAGTTTAGTTTGCAAATATATATTGCAATCAAGCCCTAATCCATCCTAACCCTTCATCTCATCATGATGGAACAAAAATAAAAGATAATTTTCCTAAATCACATACTACACGATTTCGTACGAACGTACGAAATCGATACAGTTCAAATATGTACATATATCTGATTATACAAATAATTTTCATTAGTGAAAACGAATCAGTCTGTACAAAAATAATTTAATTCCGAGAAATAAAAATAAAATAATTTTATTACCGGCTCGGAAGATTCTAGTATCAATTTGATACAAAATAGATATATACTGACTAGTATATACGTATAGATAATGTTTGTTAACAAAACTGGTTGATATCCACCAAAATTTCAATTCTGAAAATAAAAATAAAATAATAGTAAAATAATAATTTTTAATATCTGCCCGGGATTTTTCAGGTATTTTCTCAAAAATGCATTTTTCAAGATTTTGAACAAGTGCACAAAACTGATACAATACCTGCATATACTTACTAGTATATCCAGATAACTTTTTATTAGAAAAACCAAGTAATTTCTATAAAAATATTCTAACTTTGAAAATAATAATTATATAAATATAATATCTGTCCGGGATATTACAATACTCCATCCTTAGAATAGTTCTGTCCTCAGAACTACGTTAAGTTATAAAAATTGAAAAACATCCATACTCTAAATAACTTGGGGAAAGAAAGCTTATACGGCTTTCCGGCTCCCACGTAACTCATCCACGAACTGGTTCTCCAAAGAACCTGACCTTGATCTCAAAGTTGCTTGAAGAATCTGCCAAAGACAAGATGTAACTCTCGAATCTTGGTCAGAACTACTGACGCTGGCGCTCCATGTCACTTTCTTACGCCTTTAATGTGGACTTCTGCTAATGTCTCTAGCGACTAAGTCATCTTTATTGGAAGAAAACGTGCAGACTCTGTCAACTGATCCCCAATATCCCAAATTGAGTCAAACATTTTCGAACTTCTTGGTAATCCTGTGATGAAGTCCATACTGACCTTCTGAGATTTTCTTTCATCAACTTGCCGCTTCAGTGCTTTAATCCCTGCATCTTCTGCCTAAGCCTTCTGACTTGCTCACTTAGACTCGGTTGCAGCTTCAATTGTGTCAAAACTGAGCTTCAATCTTGAGTAATCACTTCGATACTGACTTGCATGATCTTATCATTTAGCTTCTTACCTCCTTCATGGTCTTTGGCTGAGGCTAATATTTCAGTACCTCGGTCTTTCGCGGTTCAATAGCCACTCCCTCCTTAGAATAGGACATGGCCTACGAATGCCACTTCAGACTTCCAACATTCACTTTGACAATTTGCACAAAGTTGATGCTCCTATAGCCTCTCTGAACTACAGTCAAATGCTCAGCATGCCCTTCTTCTGCTCCTGCTAGGTCCAACTCTAACAAATCTATACTTAAGGTCTTCCCTCCAATTTGGAGTTTACAGCCCTTATAGCATATATCTATAATGTGGATTTCTCTAGATGGTGTAATCAACAAAACCAAATCTAGTGTTGCCTCCCGCACACATCTCATCTTCTTGAAAAATAATTCAGACAAAAGAATGTGAAGAACCACAATTGAGCAAAACAGTTGCAAGGATTCCATATATATATAAATCCAACTGGTTACAAAAAGTGTTACATCATATATAACTTTTCCAGACTAAATAAAATTCAAAATACAACTTTTAAACTTAGTTGCAATTCCATATGCACATGCTGGTAATGGCTCTTCTGCCTTCTTCAACTTTCTTTTAGTAAGTGCGAACTATTACTCTTGGTGAACAGGCTCCTTTCCTTTATTGTTCGTCTTCGGGGCTGATCTGCCGTCATTTTTATGTAGCTGGGGATAGTTCGGTCTAACATGACCAGTCTCCCCAGAATTGTAACATGTATGGGTCTCCACCTGAGGGTTTTTCCTCTGACACTGGCTCCTCAAATGACCATGCTCCCTATATAGAATACAACTTCCTGGCTTGGCGTCTCCAAGTTTGCCCTTCGTTTTTCTGAGTCTTCTGCTTCTGACCTTGCTTCTCTAATCCTGATCCTTGTGCAGACTTGTTTCCTCGTAGTCGTGGACATACGGATTTCTCGTGCCCCGCTCTCCCACAGGAATGGCATACTACAAACTCGGTGGCGTCCAGGACTTGATAGCATTCATGTTGTAGTCATGCCAATCTGGAATCAAAGTGTTCCTACTCCTTTGCCAGGCCTGCTAATGCAGCTATGCAAGCATCTCCCAGTTGCTTAGCTTGACGATCTTTCCTGGTCCTGTACTTCCTCAGCTTCTTCATTTCCCGATGTATGCTGGCTGCCACCGCTGTGCGTTGATCGACACTTAGCTCCTGTAATGGTGATGGCTAGTCCGTCTTAAAGTTAGCTTGTAGTAAAACCTCCATCGGCTCCTCGCTTGAGATCATCGGATCATCCATCGAAATCGGTTCACTCTCTTTTATCAACACATCCTTGGTTAGGATATCCTCAAATACCATCCTTTAAAACACATATACTGGAATTAGTCCAAATATAGAAAAATCATAAAACATATGTTGAAAGAAACAACCATATGAATTATAATTGTCTACAACTTGCTAAAACTCGACTCCTAAAAGGCATCCAAGTTTAATTTTCCTACTGTGTTGGACTTTAAATTGAAGTCGGCTCTGATACTACTTTGTAACGCCCCGATTTCCATTCACTGGGAAACCGTGACATATGCCAGAATCTTTTCTTCAATTAGCCACAATACACAGACAAATAGGAAAATTTAAAACTTTCTTTATTCAACACAAATATATTATAAATCCAAATGTTATAAACTGCAATACATTACAACTGTGTTACAATAATACTTTTATAATCCCATGTGTTACAACTTTTAACAATTTACATCAGAGTACAATGAATAAATAACAACACATGGTACTTCACTTGGATGCTTCCCAAAAAATAAATAAATTATAAAAATTGTTACTAATGACACAATGGTAATCAGCATATATTGCAGCGAAAAATAAAATCGACTCTTGCTTCTCTTGCCTTGAGTCCTCCTGAATCTTGTACCTGTACTTCTGCAATCCAGTACCTAATGAAGTGGGGATGTTAGTACATATATTGACGTTATAAGGCTGATGACTAGCAGTGATTCTCAACTTTAAGCAAGCAAATTGATGAAAAGAGAAACGTGTATATATAGTTGATGTGTCAGTGTATGCTATGACTTAGACTCTAATGCAAGATTTACAAATGCAAGGATGCTCTTATTCTAATGCAAGCAAGGCTCTGGAACAATATGCAGCCCATACTACATACGCCCCATATCAAGTCGTTTCTTCAAATATAGGAATTTGAACCTGCACCATGAATTCTGCTCTTGCACTCGACTTGTTTCTGAAGATACGACGTGACTGGTGAGGTTGCTCTGAAATGGTCTAATCCTGCCATTTGCAGTCATATAGTGGTATCTCCGTTTGCCACTATTTCTCGACATACCGGACCTCACTTAAAAATCTGACGAATCTTTGGAGTTAACTACAACACAGGTTAGCTCGAAGCATCCCCTGTGGCCCCCTAACTGATACACCGTAGTTTATGGCTTCTAGCCCTTAGATTTTGAACATGACAGAGTTCTGGGGGTCCATCCCCTAGCTCCGATAGGAATCCCTCCCGCCTTCATCAAGGCACATCAAAAATTAACAGACGAGATACGAATCTCGTGCTTCCAACTCGTGAGAAGGCACAGACAGTATCCCTTCGACAAGACGAGCACAACCAATAACACCGCCTAGTGTCGGCCTATAGGATGAGTTGGATTATAGGGTATCACTCCTAATACCAACTCTTTCCCTTCGATGAGAAAATTAGAATAAATAAAGTAGTAATAGCTATTAGTTACTACCCTGACGATGTCACTAACCCTAAACAATCTAAGGGATTACAACAGTACTAACACAACATGTTAACAGAATCCCTAAGGATCCTGTTCATAGCCTATCGAAAACACTACTTGGCGCTCAAACTAGACTTACCAGATCCCTAAGGATCCTGTTTATAGCCTATCGATCCAAAATCCCGGCAACACGAACGTATTCGCATGCTACTACCCTGAATTGGATTTTGTCTACACTCCGGTCCGCGATCAACCTACACTGGTTAAGATCTGACGGTACACGAGGAGTGACTCATCCACAGTCCCTTTGGAGTAAGGAAAACATACGTCTTGATGGTAGATGGCCCCTAGGGCAATGATATCACCCTAAACGAGCACAACAAACTGCGTACTAGCTAATAAGCTACATACGAGTAAACAAAACACATACGAGCCAAATGAGCTACGTATGAAACCAACAACGACATACGAGCCAGGCGAGCTGCGTATGAGACAACAATATACATACGAGCCAAATAAGCTACGTATGAGACCAACAACTACATACGAGTCAGGCGAGCTGCGTATGAGATAACAACATACAAAAGCAACCATACAAGTATTCTAACAACCTAAAAGCAACCAAACCTGCTTACTAGAAAAACTTGATCTTCTATAATTAGAAGCAACAGAAGAATCTACTAACAGTCTAAAATAGGCGTACTACCAAGAAAAACCAATCTTTGTACGTAAACGTGACATAAAAAGTCTGCTAATATCCTAGAAGCAAACAGTGCTAAGCTCGTCGGAATTCGACAAAATTAGACTTTTTAGAAAGGTAAGAACTTATACCACAACTCTCTAGTTGAACATTTTTTCAGATTCTGTAAGGAATTCCAAATTCCTACCCATCGAACAAACGCAAACTATAACCCTTGTATTTCATTTTATGTATTTTTGACTGTATTTTTTATTTTTTGTGTATTTTTCTCTCTTGTATTTTTCTGAACCGTATATTGAATTTGATTTCAATATATATTTTTTTTATTCCATTTTGAGCTCCTTGTGTTTGATTGATTCTCTTTTGATTGTTTTTCATTATTTTGATCATTTCCTCATTTTTGGACTCGTTATCTTTATTTTAATTTTTCCATGGTGTTGTGGTGGAGTTTTGGTGGTGTTTCCCAAACCTATTATTTTTGACTCCTAATAAGATTTTTCAAGAGCCATAGAATTCACTCCTATTTGTATTCCTATTTGTATTTGACCCAATATCCATTATCTATTTGTATACCTATTACTACACACTAATACCCACAACCCTTTAACCCACATCTAAAGCTTATATAAATACACATACCCTCCTTAACCCTAACCCTAACCCTAATTTTCCCCCACTCTAAATCCCGGCCTCCCTAACTCACCCCCTCTCTCTCCTGGCCTGCACATCTCCAACAACCCGAGCCCCCCTCACACATCAGCCGATCACCATACAACCCTAGGCCGAGCCCCCTAGCTTCGGCTATCTCCACCATCGACCACCTACACATCAAACCCGAGACTTCCTTGCTTGCCGATCACCCAAACCACCACCACCATCATCAAGCTTGCACTTTTGATCCCCTACTCCTTCGTTGTGGTGTTCTCAAAGTGGATGTTTGCCTCTTTGATCGTCGTTGCTTCAAGGAGGATCGTTCGTGTGGATTTCGTTTGTGGCGCTTGAATTCGTTGCTTGTAGCGGATTTCCTTGGTGGGTTTTGCATCTAGGATTGATTGCATCGTTCTTCATCCTCAAATTAAGGCAAGTAATTTGTACTCCAATTCATTTGTTTGATACAAGTCCCAAAGTTCACCTATAGTGTAGTTGGGTCTAGAGACAACCCTAGATTGTGTTTTTCTTGATGGATTTTGTCTCTATTGTGATATTTTGGCCATAGAAGACTCATGACACAAATCTTGACATGAAATAACCTAGGTATCGCCCAATTCTTGATTTTAGACGTGTATGTGAAAATTGTATGCAAATTCATGTTTTGATCGATACCCATGTGAAATAATAGGCGTCGACATGTTAGTAACCCTAATTCATCATGTTTAGACACTTGGTAAGTTGTATTTCAAGTTTGGATGTGTTCGGAGCAATATTCTTGAATCTATGTTGTTTTTTTGCTTGAGGGTGAAATCTGTATTTGCTGGATGTTCTGTTTTGTTTGCTATTTTCATCTATGCTACAATCAGTATCTTGATTTCGGTATTAAATATGAGATTTAGATAATTTAGATAATTTTTTCTATTTTCAAACCCCAATGACTTTGCTTGATTTGGATTCCGTATGACTGAGTTATGACTGTTTTAGTACAGAGGTGTCAACCGTTTCCAGATTCTGTTTTTCGTTGATTTTGTTAACAAACTATTTTAAAGAACTATGTTATAAATATTATTTTGATCCAATATTTTGGTCAGTGTTTCTTTAGTAAGTTAGGGACTACCCTGAATTTTGGTGAATTTTATTGATAAGTTTTATGTGATATTTCATGCTCATTTCTAAAACCTATACATGTTGTATTTTGCTCGCTGTGTTGTAAAGAACTCTATTTTCACTATGATTTTTTTACTGTATGAAAATTGTTTGTGAAATGTGAATGTTATTAAACTCTATCTATTTTCATATTCCTTTGGCAGAATTAGATTTTGTTTCACTGGTTGCGAGATATCTTAGTTTTCGTATAGCAATGTTGGGATTTCCAGATTCGCTAAACTATGTTTTCGTGATGCTTTCGTACTTTGATGACTTATCTATTTTTACTGAAAAATTATGAAACATTATATTTTGAGTCTGGACATATAGGGATGCACTCCAGATTTTTCGTGGATTTATTTAATGTGTTTTCATCATGTTTTCATGCTCTTGAATTCGTTTTCTTGATTTCTGGCTGAACCTAGTTTCTGTATTCAAATCAGTTTTGAGCTGTGTTGTTGTGAATTAGTATATTACTTAATTATACTCTCTAGATTCTTGTGGATGTCTATTTTCCAGATCCTTTGACGGATCTAGATTTGCTTATTTGTAACTCTTGGAATCACTGTTTTACTATATGATGGTCTTGCTGTCTGAACTTGAGATGTGTTTATTTTCTTCGTTTAGGAGACATCTTGCCCTTGTACATGTTTAGTTTGCTACTTGAACTTGCCACATGATCATGACATGTTATTTTTGATATATTTTGTACATTTACATTCTAGTTTGACATTAATAATAAAATTAACCAAGTCGGGGTATTGGATAGTGCAGAAACGTGTACTCGGAAGAACCTAGTGGTTGTTAGAGCTTATTTACATGTGGAGCTTGACACGATTTACATGACACGTACACACATGACACTGGAGCTTGTTTGAATTTTGGAGCTTGTTTACATGATACATGATTACATGATACTTGGAGCTTGTCCCTGAGTACACTGCCCTGTATGGTCCCCTACAAAATTTGAAGCGAAACTATTTGTTGTAGCAACCATATAGTAAAAACCGGAATGCATGAAGTGCTACCTATATAGTAAATCACTACAAGACGTGATACATGCTACTTGAACATGATACTTGAACATGATACATGCTTGCTTGATACTTGACTACATGATACATGAGACTTGTTACATGAGACTTGAAACTTGACATTTGATACATGATTACATGACACTTGACACTTGATACATGTTTACATGATTACTTGATTTCTTGACACTTGATCTAAGCCATTTACACTTGTTCACTTTGTCCATGCTAGTTGTTTATTTGGACATCATGATTATACCATGCTAGATTTGTTACTTAGATTCACTCCATTTCCTTGCACTTGTATCCTACACTATCTGTGACCCGAGACTTGCAATTGACGGGTACTTATTTTCTTCTTTTCTTCTTCTCTTGCAAATTTACTAATGGCAGATCAGGATGGACGGCTGCCAGATGGTATTGGCCAGATGATGTACTAGTGCTGGATTGCATGCTTTATTTATTTATTATTATTACTTGTTGCTCGAACTTGAATAAGATGTACTTGATGACTTGGATATTTATTTTGTATTTGGGCGATGTGACCCAGAATATTTGACTTGTTCAGAACTTGATTATTTGAGATTATTGTATTTGGTTTTCAAGTAATTTATGTTGGTATCTTGTTTCAATTATGCTTGAATGGTTGTGCCTTTTGCTTCCGACCCTGTTATCTTGTGAAGTATTGTAAAAATTTCTTGAACAACATATGGATGATGAAAATCATTCGCTGGACTTTTGTTACATATCCGTATTCCGTATTCTTTTTTTGGGAAGCGGAGCATGACAGGGTTTTCAGTGGTATCAGAGCACCAGGTTTGGCTAATGTATTAGTTGCCTAATATATTAGACAAACTTGGCTCGAACTAGGATCTGCACAATATTTCACCAACCATGCATACATAAATAAAATTTATACCAACTCTGAATCTGGATACTAGTCTTGTCCACTCCATTTTGATCCCTTCTTATTCAATCCCTTGATTCCTTGTTTGCTTCTCTCTATCCCTTGATTGTCTATGCTATCTCCTTGTCTTTGATTCCATCTAGGTATCATCCATGTTTGCTCTTTTCCTGCCTATATTCTTTTTGATTCTGGGGCATCCCATTCTTTTGTCTCCTCTCAATTTGTCGCTCACCATCAGTTGGAGTCCAGCAACATGTAAGAGGCTTGGAACATCGTGACAGGTGGTGGGGTTGTCAGTTGTTCCTGTGAGTGCAGGCAATGTTCCATTGTTATTGGGAACGCAGATTTCAAGACCAACCTGATTATAATTGGAAATTCAGGATTCGACGTTATTCTCAGTATGAATTGGTTGGGTGAAGCCCATGCCATTATTGATTATCATGCTAAGAAAGTTGTCTTCAGAATTCCAGATCGACCAAAATTTGAGTTCCATACCGGGGCATCTTTCCTTGGCTGAGCAAAGACTGCAGTTGAGTAGGTGGATTGTGTGATGGAATTGCACTCTGGCAGTGAGGCTGCGCCTCTAGTAGTTCGGGATTTCTTGGATGTTTTTCCAGATGAGTTGCATGGCTTACCCCCTAATAGGGAAGTGGAATTCGGTATTGAGTTCAGCCTGGAATGGCACCGATATCGAAGAGTCCCTACAGGATGGCACCAGTTGAGCTGGTAGAGCTTAAGGTGCAGATTCAGTAGTTGCTTGATTTGGGTTTCATCAGACCTAGTATTTTTCCATGGGGTGCTCCGGTCCTTTTTGTTGACAAGAAGGATGGTAGTCATCAACTGTGTATGGATTATCGAGAGCTGAACAGAGTTACTGTGAAGAATCGGTATCCGTTGCCCAGGATAGATGATTTATTTGATCAGCTGAGTGGGACTGCTATTTTCTCGAAGTTGGATCTTCGTTCTGGGTATCACCAAGTCAAGGTAAAGGCTACAAATATACAGAAGATTGCTTTCAGGACTAGATACGGGCACTATGAGTATCTTGTGATGCCGTTCGGAGTTACGAATGCGCCGGCTGTATTCATGAGTCTTATGAACTGGGTCTTCTCTCAGTTCTTGGATAGGTTTGTGGTGGTCTTCATTGATGATATTTTGGTGTATTCTAGAAATCAGGTTGATCATGCTGAGCATCTTAGAGTGGTTCTGCAGACTTTGAGAGAGAATCAGCTCTATGGGAAACTTAGCAAGTGCGAGTTTTGGCTCGACAGGATTTCTTTCTTGGGGCATATTGTTTCTGGAGATGGTATTACTGTGGATCCTGCCAAGATTGAGGCTATGAAGGATTGGCCTATTCCCAAGTCAGTTTCTGAAGTCAGGAGTTTTCTCGGTTTGGTGGGCTATTATCGAAAGTTCGTTCAGGATTTTTCAAAGATAGCAGGACCATTGACTAAATTGACTGGGAAGGATTAGAAGTTTTGTTGGTCTGATGAGTGCAATAAGGCTTTTGTTAAGTTGAAGAACAGATTGACGTCAGCGCCTGTGTTGACTATTCCTGATGGTTTAGGCAGATTTGTAGTTCACTGTGATGCTTCTGGTAAGGGTCTTGGAGCAGTTCTTATGCATAAGAGCCGAGTCGTTGCGTATGCATCGAGGCAGTTGAGGCCACATGAGAAGAACTATCCTACTCATGACTTGGAGTTAGCGGCAGTGATTCATGCTTTGAAGCTGTGGAGACATTATTTACTTGGAGACCGAGTGGAGATCTTTGCAGACCACAAAAGTCTTAAGTACATCTTCACCCAGAAGGAGTTAAACATGAGGCAAAGGCGTTGGTTGGAACTTATGGCCGATTATGACATCAGTTTGCAATACCATCCTGGTAAAGTAAACTTGGTGCCTGATGCTTTGAGCAGGAGACCAGCAGTTATATTTCTTACTCAGCAGAGTGATTTCATTGAGCAGATAAGGAGGTTGGATTTGGATGTTGTGTTACCGAGTTCTGGTCAGAGTTGTTTGGCGCTTCAGCTGCAGTCGTCTCTTGTTGAGCAGATTAAAGAGGCGCAGGCTGGTGATGCGCAGTTGCGGAGTTTTCGAGCTGAGGTTGAGTCAGGGTCCAGGACGGACATGGTTATTCATGTGGATGGTTCGCTTCGTTTTGGTTCCCGGTTGTGTGTCCCTAAGGGTGAAGTTCGTCAGAGGTTGATTGAAGAAGCTCATCAGTCTTCGTATTCTATCCATACTGGCAGTACTAACATGTATCAGGATTTAAAGCTTCATTTCTGGTGGCATGGTATGAAGAGGGTTTTTGCTCGGTTTGTTTCTCACTGTTTGGTCTGTCAGCAGGTTAAGGCAGAGCATCAGAGAACCGCTGGACTTCTTCAACCGCTTCATATTCCAAAGTGGAAGTGGGAACATTTCACTATGGATTTTGTGACCGCTTTGCCGAGGAGTCCTAAGGGTCATAATGTCATTTGGGTAACTGTCGACCGTTTGATGAAGAGTGCTTACTTCATTCCTTCTCGTGTCAGTCAGTCTACTGAGAGCCTAGCTGAGAGGTATATGCAAGAGATTGTTAGACTTCATGGGGTTCCAGTTAGTATTGTATCCGATAGGGATATGAGATTCAGATCTCAGTTTTGGGAGTCTTCAGAACAATTTGGGGAGCAAATTAAAGTACAGTACAGCTTTTCATCCACAGACTGATGGACAGTCAGAGCGGACTATTCAGATTCTTGAGGACATGTTGAGGTCCTGTATGCTTCAGTTTGGTGGGTCTTGGGAGGATCATTTTCATCTCGTAAAGTTCTCGTACAATAACAACCTTCAAGCCAGTATTAAAGCTGCTCCGTTCGAGGCACTCTATGGGTGGAAGTGCAAGTCACCAGTGTGCTGGGATGACATTGGTGAGAGGAAGTTGTTGGGTCCGGAGTTGATCACCAAGGTAGTGGATGTTATGGTTCAGATCAGGAAGCACTTGCAGGCAGCTCAGGACAGGCAGAGGTGATGGGCTGATGTTCATCGTAGGGCTTTGCAGTTTATTGTTGGTGACCATGTTTTCCTTAAGGTATCGCTGTGGCGCGGTGTCATTCGGTTTGGTCGCGGGGGCAAGCTTAGCCCGAGGTTTATTGGACCGTTTGAGATTTTGGAGCGAGTAGTCAAGGTGGCTTATCGTCTTGCTTTGCCGCCAGCTTTATCAGGAGTGCACGATATTTTTCATTTCTCACAACTCAGGAGATATATCTTGATGAGAGCCACGTGATCGACTACTCTGAGTTGACCGTTCGGCCAGATTTTACTTGTGAGATTCCACCTGTTGCTATTGTGGATCGGCGGGAGAAAATGCTGAAGAACAAGATCATCAAGTTGGTTCGTGTTGCTTGGAATCCTCACTCTCCTAGTGAGTCGACTTGGGAGCTGGAGGAGGAGATTCAGCAGAAGTTTCCTCATTTGTTTGAGTAGTTTTTGTTTTGCTTTTGGTTGTTTGGGGGTTACCCCATGTATGTTTCTTTTGCATTTCGAGGACGAAATTTTCTTGTTAGGTGGGTAGGATTGTAACCCCTGTTTTTCATTTTATGTATTTTCAAGAGCCATAGAATTCACTCCTATTTGTATTCCTATTTGTATTTGATCAAATATCCATTACCCATCTGTATACCTATTACTACATACTAATACCCACAACCCTTTAACCCACATCTAAAGCTTACATAAATACTCATACCCTCCTTAACCCTAACCCTAACCCTAATTTTCCCCCACTCTAAATCCCGACCTCCCTAACTCACCCCCTCTCTCTCCTGGCCTGCATATCCCTACCAACCTGAGCCCCCCTCACACATCAGCCGACCACCATACAACCCTAGGCCGAGCCCCCTAGCTCCGGCCATCTCCACCTTCGACTACCTAAACATCAAACCCGAGACTTCCTTGCTTGCCGATCACCCAAACCACAACCACCATCATCAAGCTTGCACTTTTGATCCCCTACTCCTTCATTGTGGTGTTCTCAAAGTGGGTGTTTGCCGCTTTGATTGTCATTGCTTCAAGGAGGATCGTTCGTGTGGATTTCGTTCTTGGTGCTTGGATTCGTTGCATGTAGCAGATTTCGTTCGTGGGTGTTGTGTCTAGGATTGATTGCATCGTTCTTCATCCCCAAATTAAGGAAAGTAACTTGTACTCAAATTTATTTGTTTGATTCAAGTCCCAAAGTTCACCTATAGTGTAGTTGGGTCTAGAGACAATCCTAGATTGTGTTTTCCTTGATGGATTTTGTCTCTTTTGTGATATTTTGGCCATAGAAGACTCAT
Organism: Hemerocallis citrina; assembly: GCA_017893485.1. NCBI lineage: Eukaryota > Viridiplantae > Streptophyta > Magnoliopsida > Asparagales > Asphodelaceae > Hemerocallis > Hemerocallis citrina. The sequence goes on along the minus strand of CM030358.1, from coordinate 378,618,115 downwards.
GACACAAATCTTGACATGAAATAACCTAGGTATTGCCCAATTCTTGATTTTAGACGTGTATGTGAAAATTATGTGCAAATTCGTGTTTTGATCGATACCCATGTGAAATAATAGGCGTGGACATGTTAGTAACCCTAATTCATCATTTTTAGACACTTGGTAGGTTGTATTTCAAGTTTGGATGTGTTTGGAGCAATATTCTTGAATCTATGTTGTTTTTGTGCTTAAGGGTGAAATCTGTATTTGCTAGATGTTCTGTTTTGTTTTTTGTTTTCGTCTCTGCTACAGTCAATATCTTGATTTCGGTATAAAATATGAGATTTAGATAATTTTGTCTATTTTCAAACTCCACTAACTTTTCTTGATTTGGATTTCGTATGACTGGGTTATGACTGTTTTAGTACAGAGGTGTCGACCGTTTCCAGATTCTGTTTTTCATTGATTTTGTTAACAAACTATTTTCAAGAACAATGTTATACATATTATTTTGATCCAATATTTTGTTAGTGTTTCTTTATTAAGTTAGGGACTACCTAGAATTTTGGTGAATTTTAATGGTAAGTTTTATGTGATGTTTCATGCTCGTTTCTAAAACCTATACATGCTGTATTTTGCTCGTTGTGCTGTAAAGAACTCTATTTTCACTATGATTCCTTTTACTGTATGAAAATTGTTTGTGAAATGTGAAAGTTAGTAAATTCTATCTATTTTCATATCCCTTTGGCGGAATTGGATTTCGCTTCACCGGTTGCGAGATATCTTAGTTTTCGTACAACAATGTTGGGATTTCCAGATTCGCTAAACTATGTTTTTTTGATGCTTTCGTATTTTTGATGACTTATCTATTTTTACTGGAAAATTATGAAACTTCATATTTTGAGTCTGGAGATATAGGGGAACTCCTTAGATTTTTCGTGGATTTATTTTATGTGTTTTTATGATGTTTTCATGCTCTTGAATTCGTTTTCTTGATTTCTGGCTGAACCTAGTTTCTGTATTCAAATCAGTTTCAAGCTGTGTTGTTGTGAATTAGTATATGACTTAATTATACTCGCTGGATTCGTGTGGATGTCTGTTTTCCAGATCCTTCGACGGATCTGGATTTGCTTATTTATAACTCTTGGAATCACTGTTTTACTACAGCATGGTCTTGCTGTCCTGAACATGAGATGTGTTTATTTTCTTCGTTTAGGAGACATCTTGCACTTGTACATGTTTAATTTTCTACTTGCACTTGCCACATGATCATGCCATGCTTTTCTTGATATATTTCGTATATTTACATGCTAGTTTGACATTAATAATAAAATTAACCAAGCCGGGGTAAGGGTAAGATTTAGTAGTGGATAGTGCAGAAACGTGTACTCGAAAGAACCTTGTGGTTATTGGAGCTTGTTTACATATGGAGCTTGACACGATTTACATGACACGTACACACATGACACTGGAGCTTGTTTGAGTTTTGGAGCTTGTTTACATGATACTTGGAACTTGTCCCTGAGTACACTGCCCTGTATGGTCTCCTACAAAATCTAAAGCGAAACTGTTTATTGTAGCAACCATGTAGTAAAAACCGGGATGCATGAAGTGCTACCTAGATAGTAAATCACTATAAGACTTGATACATGCTTGCTTGATACTTGACTACATGATACATGAGACTTGTTACATGAGACTTGAAACTTGACATTTGATACATGATTACATGACACTTGACACTTGATGCATGTTTACATGATTACTTGATTTCTTGACACTTGATCTAAGCCATTTACACATGTTCACTTTGGCCATGCTAGTTATTTATTTGGACATCATGATTATACCATGCTAGATTTGTTACTTAGATTCACCCCATTTCCATGCACTTGTATCTTACACTATCTGTGACCCGCAACTTGCAATTGACGGGTACTTGTTTTCTTCTTTTCTTCTTCTCCTGCAAATTTACTAATGGAAGATCAGGATGGACGGCTGCCAGATGGTATTGGCGAGATGATGTACAAGTGCTGGATTGCATGCTTTATTTATTTATTATTAGTACTTGTTGCTCGAACTTGAATAAGATGTACTTGATGACTTGGATATTTATCTTGTATTTGTGCGATATGACCTAGAATATTTGACTTGTTCAGAACTTGATTATTTGAGATTATTGTATTTGGTTTTCAAGTAATTTCTGTTGGTATCTTGTTTCAATTATGCATGAATGGTTGTGCCTTTTGCTTCCGACTCTGATTATCTTGTGAAGTATTGAAAAGATTTCTTAAACAGCTTATGCATGATGAAAATCATTCGCTGGGCTTTTGTTACGTATCCGTATTTCGTATTCTTTTTTTGGGAAGTGGGGCGTGACACAAACAGTTAACCAAACTACAAAGTTTCAACAAAAAGCTAAAACTTCTACAGCTTGTAACTTTTGATGTACTTGTCGAAATCTAACGAAACTGGACAATTTGAAAATGTTGGAACATCTACTACAACTTCCTAGTTGACCACTTTATAGGATTCCGTAAGGAATTCCAAATTCCTACCCCTTGAACATACGAAAAAGTTGAGCCGAAGAGCAGAATTCCAACAACAAAGCTGAAACTTCTAAGACTTGTAACTTTTGCTCTATTTGTTAGAATCTAACGAAACTGGACAATTTGAAAAGGTGGGAACATCTACAACTTCCTAGCTGATCACTTTCTCAGATTTTGTAAGGAATTCCAAATTCCCACCCCTTGAACATACGAAAAAGTTAAGCAGAACAGCAGAATTCCAACAACAAAGCTGAAAGTTCTAACACTTGTAACTTTTGCTCTACTTGTCGAAATCTAACGAAAATGGACAATTTGAAATGGTGGGAACATCTACTACAAATTCCTAGTTGACCACTTTCTCAGATTCCGTAAGGAATTCCAAATTCCTGCCCTTTGAATACAATTCCAAACTACCAAAAATACAGCCAAGCTGAAAACATGCAAAGCACCTAACTTCTAGTCCGCTTACCAGAATCTAACCAAATAGGATATTTTGAGAAGGTTAGAATGCCTACTACAAGTTCCTTGTTGGTTACCTCCTCTTATTCCGCAAGTAAGAGGCTCAAAAACATAAAACAAGTCAAACAGCGAGCACTTCAGCCAAAGCTGGCTGCTGTGTCTTGTAAAAGGCATAACTTCTGTGATGCGTACCAAAATCTAACAAAATAGGGCAATTTGGAAAGGTGGGAGTCTCTACTACAACTCTCTAGTTGGTCACTTTCTCAGATTCAGCAAATAAGAGGCTCAAAAATGTCAAATAACCGAAACAGTGAGCTTCTCACCCAAACTGGCTGCTCTGTTTTTGTAATGGCCATAACTTTTGCACCTCTTATCGGAATCTAACGAAATAGGACATTTTGGAAAGGTGAGAACGACCACAACAACTTCCTAGTTGAACACTTCTCCAAATTCCGTAAGTAACCTCAAGTTCCAACCCCTCGAACACACTACAAAACTAACCCAAAACAGCGAGTTTTCTATTTTTGCCCTGAAACTCGCTGTTTTGGGGGAAACGTTTGTTTCACCAATCAAAAAAACTGCAAAAAATCCAAAAAAATTTGTGCACGGTAATAACACCCCTAAGAACCTCTAAAATAAATTTGGGGTCAAAATTCCACCTTTAACATAGTTAAATAAATCTAACCCTAGAATTATAAAAATTGAATCTTTATCGCTTTATTTTGTGTTCTATCACTTCAAACTTTGCATGCTCTTTATTCTAGTCCATATGCACTTTAAACTAATTCAATACAACAACATACAACAATAATAACCCTAATAATAGCTAAAACGGGCATGAGAATGAGAAACCCCCACCCTATAAGTGTAGGAAGAACTTGCTTGCCCTTCTCCCCCTTAGCTCCTTGTTCTTGCTCCTCTCTAAAGAGAACCCATGAAGAACCCTTACCCATCTTTTGATTTTGGTTCTCTCTTTCTTTTCTTTCTTTTCAAATTTTCTAAAATAAAACTAAGTAAAAAGTAGATGATGGAGAGATGAAATGAGAAGAGATGGGATGAGATGAGGAGAACACCAAAATGAAAGGGCTTTTTGCCCTTCATGTATGTCCATCCATGGGTGTGGAGGGAGGGTGTTTTATAGAAGGTGGGTGAATGGGTGTGTGGGTGAGAAGAGTCCACATGTCATACCCACTTGTGGTTCAAAACAATCGAAGTTTAGTTTGCAAATATACATTGCAATCAAGCCCTAATCCATCCTAACCCTTCATCTCATCATGATGGATCAAAAATAAAAGATAATTTTCCCAAATCACATACTACACGATTTCATACGAACGTACGAAATCGATACAATTCAAATACGTACATATATCTGATTATACAGATAATTTTTATTAGTGAAAACGAATCAATCTGTACAAAAATAATTTAATTTCGAGAAATAAAAATAAAATTATTTTATTACCAACTCGAAAGATTCCAATATCCATTTGATACAAAACAGATATATACAGACTAGTATATACGTATAAATAATGTTTATTAACAAAACCGGGTGATATCCACCAAAAATATTTCAATTCTGAAAATAATAATAAAATAATAATAAAATAATAATTTTTAATATCTGTCCGTGATTTTCCAGACATTTTGAATAAAAACTATAAATAATTTGTGTGCACAACATAGCACCCACGTGCACGTGCATTGCACACCAAAAAAATACAACAACAGCCACTATGTTTGACCGGGTATTTCATTGAGTGAGAGGAGTGGAGGTGAGTGGATTAGTGGGTAGATAATTAGGGTTAGTGGTTAGTTAATTAATTCCACATCAATTAATTAATCCTATAAAACAGTCCCTACCCTACTTCTTAATAGAAAAAACAAAAACAAAAAAATAGAGAAGGATGTTCACTCTGCCAAAATGCTCGTTGGGGGTTTTCTTTTCTTTCCTTAGGCACGGATTTTGGAGTGGGAGATTGGTGCTTCTTGGAGTTTTTCTACTAGGGAGTAATTAAATCCTTCTAATAGTTGGGTGTTCTTGTTGCCTTCTAATTTAGTAGAATTTATACAAGCTTAATATTTTTAGATGAGTAATTGTTATTCTAGTTGATATGTTGAATGTAGGAATTTTCTAGAATGTAGATTAAATTTTATTAGTGTAATTGTTGGGTGAATTTGTGTAGATGCTATTATGTTCCAATTTGATTATAAATACTCATGTTAATTAGAAAGAATGTGGGGAATAAGAACTAGTATGATTATATGAATGGAAATTTCCTAATTTCTTCTAATTGATACATGTTAGATTATTCATGTGAGGGACTAATTAAAGTAGTGTATATGAATGAAACTTTAATGATCCTAGTATGGTGAAATTTTATGAAAAGAAACACATTTGTATTGATTTACATTATATGCATTATATTAAGTGTAGATTTTCCCAAAATATAATTGGATGCGGAACAATAGTTTATGCAATTCAAATTGTAGAAGTATTAGTAAATTAATACGATTTTTTTGGGGATAAAATTTCATTATGTTGTCAAAAATAAATTTTTTTAAGTTTGATTCGTGCTAATACTCAAATTATTGGGAAAAGTGTAATCGAGAAGTAATTAGAAGTATTAATGCATAGCCAATTCGAAATTGAAATTTTGTTAACAGAAGTTAGAAACAGAGAACCGAAATAAAAGAATTTTAACACCTATATAATCAGAATTGGTGTTTGGGCATACTGGCTAGCGCACGTGGCGTGGCTCTATGGTGTGGGTGTTCGGTCATGGGTTTGAGTCTTGGGAGGCTCTGTCATTTTTTAAAATTCATTTTCTTATAAGCTCAGAGTAGAAACAGTATACAAACAACTGAAGGTAGTTTTCTTCAAAAAAATGAATTGGCCTGTTGGTTGGGCTTGTGGTTGGCTGGTTTGTCTCGGGTTCGAGCCCGGCCATATACAAATTTGTGTTTTAATATTTTTTGGGGGGTGTTCAAGTTATTAAAATTTGGGAAAATATGTATTTATATACTAGAGTATTATTTGAACCATAGAAATTAATTCCACATTATTCTAGAATATATTTGGAGAATTTAAAGTTGTATTCACATTAAAAAGTGTATTAAATGGATTTTTGAATTCAAAATTAAAGAAAATTGCACATGAAAGAAAAGATTTAAGAGTTAAGGGTAGAAATGCAATTTAAAACTCATTGTGTAGAATTACATGGAAATTAATCTATTTGTATTAAGTGAATAGTTGATGTTTTTATAATGAAATGGTGGTATGGAAATACGTAACTTCCAGTCGTTTTAATCTTAAAGAATGTGCATTAAGAGATGTATTTGAATACTGCTAGTGATTAATTTGGGGTTGTCTACAAGGCTTCTAATTGATTTATTCATCATTTGAATGTTGAAGTTGGTTACTTCATAGTTGATAAACCTAAGGGAAATGAATATGAAGAAAATATGAACAATGAATGAGTTATCCATTATATGGTTAGATGTAACCTATGCGGTCTCTGTTGAGACAGTTTTTTGTTCTAATGTGAGCGAGGCCCAGATTACTGGCAGTTGTGATATTTAGATTTTGAGAAGTAACCAGTGTGTGTGTTGTTTTTCTCTTGAGGAGTAGCCAGTGTGGGCTAACTCACTCAGTGTTTTGTTTAAACCCGGTGGGTAAGCTAACTTTAGGTCTTAATAACTATAATTTAAACTTAAGGATAGGCACTAGTCAGAGATAAGATGAAACAAGAGCAAACGTGTGTATGAAGGCCTCAGGATGATCTGCGGTGTAAGATAATCTCCGAAATTATTGAGCTGTGAGTGAAATAGTCTCCAGAATTACCTTTGGTGTGGAATTGATCTCCGGAATTATCGGGATTGAGGCGACGCTCATGGGATGTCTGTGTGTAGCGAGGTGCCATTGCTTTTGGTGTGTGGTATTCTCGAAGATTCCCTGGTGTAAGTGAAATAGTCTCCGGAATTATCTGTGGACCTCCAGAATTATCGGGGCATGGAATGGTATGTGCAGAATGTCTAGTACTAGTCATAGTAGTATGATGCATGGCGAGGGATTTAACCTTATAATGTGGAGTACGTAGGTGCTTACCCTCCTACCTATGTAGTATGGGATGCATAGAATGCGAACAAATAAGCATTAGTGTCATCGTAGTGTAAACATTTGCATTAGGCATTAAGTCATAACATATACTGACATCTTTAGGATAGTCACATTTTTCTCTTTATGCATTCAAGTGTGTGATTGCTAAGTTAATGAGATCGTTGTTTTATAGTTTTGCGTCAGCTGTATGCAACTAACGTGCCCACTGTTTTCAAGTTACAGGTTGGACTTGGCATGGGCTGTAAGTCATTATGATGAGTTGTTACAGGATTGAAGAGTTTTTCATTATTATAGATTGTATTGTATTCATTTAATTCCGCTGTGCTGTTGTAAATAAAATTATTAAATTCCTTCTAAATTTGTTCAAATTTGAAGTAAAATATCATGTTTATGCTACCAATTGTCAGTGTTTGAAATTCGGGGTGTTACAGGCAAGTATAACCGCTATTTTGATGGAGGTCGACAAAGACGGGATCCTTCGACCTTCCCCCAAGATGAATGCCCCAAGCAAAAGACGGGATAAAACAAAGTTGAGCACCTTCCACAAGGACCATGGTCACATTACGGATGAGTATCGATCCCTTATAGACGAAGTAGAAGCCTTTCTCCGACGAGAATACCTCGCCAAATTTTCCCAGATAAACGACACCGAACCTCCTCCTCAGAGCGGACCCAACAAACGGGCAAAGAGGCCAACCGAGTCCCAGGGGTTATGTAATAACCCAGATGGATATTATATTTATATAATTATTATTTTAAAATTAAAATATTTTTAATAAGAATTTCTTGGTTTTTCTAATAAAATGTTACCTGCACATATATACTAGTATGTATATACAGGTATCGTATCAGTTTAGTGCACTTGTATAAAATCTTGAAAAATGTGTTTTTTTGAGAAAATGTCTAGAAAATTCCGGACAGATATTAAAAATTAATATTTTATTATTATTTTCAGAACTGAAATATTTTTGGTGGACATCACCCAGTTTATTAATGAACAATATCTATACGTATAAACTAGTCGAAATATGACAGTTTTGTACCAAATTGATACTGGAATCTTCCGAGCCGGTAATAAAATTATTTTATTTTTATTTCTCGGAATTAAATTATTTTTGTACTAATTTGTTCGTTTTCACGAACGAAAATTATCTGTACAATAAGATAAATACACGGATTTGAATTGTGTAGTATGTGATTTGACAAATTTTTTTTTTTTTTTGATCCATCATGATGAGATGGAGGGTTTGGATTGGATTTGGGGGTGATTTTAATTCAAATTTGCAATTAAATCTTAAATTGTTTGTAGCCATGAACAAATTAGACAAGTGGCTTTCATTTCCACCACAAGACCTTTCACCCTCCCCATATAAACCCTCCCCCCTTAACCAAATAACCCCTCCCCCTCTCCAAAAGTGGCCGGCCCGCTCCCCCCTTCCCATTTTCATTTTTGGGTGTTCTCATTCTCATCCATTCTCATCTCATTCTCCATCTCTTTTCCTCCTTCTACTTTACTTGGTTTTTATTTAAGAAAATTTGAGAAAGAAAAAGAAAGAGAGGAGATAAAATCAAAAGAGAAAAAGAGTGGATTTCATGGGTTTCATTCTGATGGGGAGTTCTTGAAGTTTTCTTGAGATCAAGAACAAGGAGCAAGGAGAAGAAGGTGAAGCAAGTCCTTCCTACAAGTCTTAAGGTGGGGGTTTCTTAACTCATGTTTGTTTTTAGTTATTATTAGGCTTATTATGGTTGTATATTGTTGTATTGAAGTGGTTTCATGTGCATATGGGCTGGAATGAAGAACACACAAAGTTTGAAGTTGTAGAACACAAATTAGAGCTATAAAGATTCGATTTTGGTTGTCCTAGAGTTGAATTTATTTAACTATGTTAAGAGTAGAATCTTGAAACGAAATTTATGTGGGAGGCTCTTCTAGGTGTTATTAGTATGCTAGATATTTTAGGGATTTTTCTGAGTTGGTTAGATGTGTGAAACGAGCCTTTTCCCCAAAACAGCGAGAAATTTGCCAAAAACAGTGAGGTCTGTGTTTTGGGAAGTGTCGCAGTGGCTTCAAGAGGCTTTTACTTGGGTTTTCTTGTGGAATTAGAGGTAGAGACCCTGTGGAGAAGTTGTAGTAGACATTTTCCCTTTCCGAATTGACCTCTCGGTTTAAAATCTGATAAGAGACGCAAAAGTTACGGTCATTACAAAAACAGGGCAGCAACTTGGCTGAGTTGCTCACTGTTTAGGTAAATTACGGTTTTTTAGACTCTTAATGGATGAATCTGAGGTAGAGACCCATTAGAGAAGTTGTATTTGACCTTCTCCCCTTTCTGAATTGACCTCTCGAGTTAAATTCCGATAAGCGGAGTAAAAGTTATGAGCCTTGAAAGTTTTCAGCTGGCTGTGTATTTTGGCGGGTTGAAATTGTATCTGTTTTGATTCCTTATAGTTTTCGAGTGTCTTACTCGATGAATCTGAGGTTTGGACCAACTAGGGAGTTGTAGTAGACGTTCTCCTCTTTCCGAATTGGCCTCTCGGGTTAAATTCTGATAAGCAGAGTAAAAGTTATAGGCTTTCAAAGTTTCATCTTTCTTTGGTCAAGTTGCTGTTTTTGTTACCGTGTGTGTGTTCAATGAGTAGGAACTCGGATTTCTTGCGGAATCTAAGCGACCGGTCAACATGGTAGTTTTATTAGGTGTTCCCACCTTTTCAAATTCTCCAGTCTTGTTAGATTCTGATAAGTGGAGCAAAAGTTACAAGCTACGGAAGTTTCAACTTTTTGTTGAAAATCAGTAGTTTGGTAACTATTTGCGTATGTTCGACGGGTAGGAATTTAGATTTCCTTGCGGAATCTGAGAAGGTGTTCAACTAGGAATTTTTAGTAGGTATTTCCACCTTTTCAAATTGTCCAGTTTCGTTAGATTCCGATAAGTAGAGCAAAAGTTACAAACTGCGGAAGTTTCAACTTTTATTGAAAATCGGTAGTTTGGTAACTGTTTGCGTATGATCGAGGTCAGGAATTTGGAATTCCTTACGGAAATCTGAGCGTCTAGGTCAACTAGGAAGTTTTAGTAGATGTTCCCACCTTTTCAAATTGTCCAGTTTCGTTAGATTCCGACGAGTGGAGCAAAAGTTACCAGCTTGCAAAGTTTTGACTTTTTGGTTGAAAATCTGCAGTTTGGGTAAACTGTTTACGTGTGATCGACAGACCGGATTTTGGATTCCCTACATAATCTGAATTAGTGTTCCACTGGAGAGTTGTGGTAGATGTTCTTACTTTCTAAAAAGTATATTTCTGTCGAATTCCGACAAGCGTAGCACTAGTTGCTTCTAGGCTGTCGGAAGGCTTTTATGTCAGTTTTGAGCTTCTCATTGGTAGTATGCCTATTTGAGAATGTTAGTAGATTCTTCTATTGCTTCTAATTATAGAAGATAAAGAGTTGCTAGTAAGCACGTTTGGTTGCTTCTAGGTTGAATACATGTATGGTTGTTTTTGTATGTGGTTTTGCTCATACGCAGCTCGGCTAGCCCGTATATAGTTGTTGGTCTCATACGTGGCTCGCCTGGCCCGTATGTAGCTGTTGGTTTCATACATAGCTTATTTTGCTCGTATGTATGTTGTTGTCTCATACGCGGCTCGTCTGGCACGTATGTAACAGTTGGTCTCATACACAGCTTATTTGGCTCATATGTATGTTGTTGTCTCATACGCAGCCCACCGGTTCGTATGTAGTTATTGGTTCCATACGTAGCTTGTTGGCTCGTATGTGTTTTGTTAGCTCGTATGTAGCTTGCTAACTAGTACGCAGTTTTGTTGTGCTCGTCTAGGGTTATATCATTGCCCTAAGGGCTATCGACCATCAAGACGTGTGTTGCCTTAGTCCTAAGGGACTATGGACGAGTCACTCCTTGTGTACCGTCGGATCCTAACTACTGTAGGTTGATCGTGGACCGGAGCGTAGATGTAATCCAAGTTCAGGGTAGTAGCATGCGAATACGTTCGTATTATCGGGGTCTTGGATCGATAAGCTATGAATCGAATCCTTAGGGATTCTGGTAAGTCTAGGTTAAGCAGCCTAGTAGATTTATCATGCGAAGTCTGACTTAAGACCTAGCATGTTATGTTAATACTATTATCCCTAGGATTGTTCAAGGTTAGTGACATCGTTAGGATAGTAACTTTTGGCTATTACTACTTAACCATTACTTATTATCATTTTTCGCCGAAGGAAAAGAGTTGGTGTTAAGGGTGATACCTTATGATCCGAACTGTCCTATAGGCCGGCACTAGGTGGTGTTATTGGGTTGTACCCTTCTTGTCAAAGGGATACGGTCTGTGCCTTCTCACGAGTTGGCAGCACGAGATCCGTATCTCGTCTGTTAATTTCTGAAGTATCATGATAAGGGCGGGGGCGATTCCTGTCGGAGCTAGAGGGGATGGTCCCCGGAACTCCGTCATGTCCTAGATCTATGGGCGAACAAACCATAGACTATGGCCTATCAGCTAGGGTGGCCACAATGGGATGGTTCGAGCTACCTGTGCTGTCGGATAACCCAGGGGTGGCCACCGGGGATGCTTCGAGCTAACTCGTGCTGTCGGATAACCCAGGAATTCGTCAGATTTTTGAGTGAGGTCGGACAATAGTGGCAAATGGGGACACCACTACATGACTGCAAACAACAGGATTAGACCGTCTCAGAGCAACCTCATCAGTCACGTTGTAACTTCAAAAACAAGTTGAGTACAAGAGTAGAATTCATGGCGCGGGTTGAAATCCCTATATATGAAGAAACAGCTTGTTATGGGCGTATGTAGTATGGGATGCATACTGTTCCGGAGACTTGCGTGCATTAGAATAAGAGCATCATTGCATTGGTAATCTTGCATTAGATTCTAAGTCATAGCATACACTGACACATCAAATATATATACATATTTCTCCTTTCATCAATATGTTTGCTATAGTTGAGATTTCGCTGCTTGTTATTAGCCTTAAAGCGTCAGTATATGTACTGACGTCCCCACTTCAATAGGTATTGGATTGCAGAAGTACATGTATTGGATTGCAGAAGTACAGGTACAGGATTCAGGAGGACTCAAGGCAAGAGAAGCAAGGAGTCGACGTTACTTAAGTTTTCCGCTGTAATATTTGTTGTTTACTATTGTTTCAATTGTAATAATTGTTGTAATTTATTTGTTGGTTGGAAAGCATCCAAGCGAAATACCAAGTGTTGTTCTTTATTTATTGTACTCTGATGTAAATTGTTGAAAGTTGTAACACTTAGAATTGTAAAGGTATTATTGTAACACTGTTGTATTGTATTGCAATTTGTAACATTCGGACTTGCAATACATTTGTGTTGAATAAAAGTTTTAAATTTTCCTGTTTGGCTTATGTCACAGTTTTCCAGTTACCAAAAATCGGGGCATTACAAGTCGGGATGAATGGAGATATTTCATGCAATTCATAGTGGACATATGGGGAAACCTCTAGCTCATCTAGAAAGGTCTTCATTCGAGAAGTAAATTCCGTACACAACATACCTTCTCCGGATGGTTCAGGAGTTAGCATCACCTTCTTTTATCGACACTTGGAAGGCATCCGAACTCCTCACTGCGATGCACTCATAATCAGCATGTGTATTATGAACCATGAAGTACGACGAGTTCTAGTTGATAATGGCAGTTCAGTCAACATCTGCTTCTTAAATGTATAATGTATTTGAGGGCCTCAAACTTAAGCGGGACCGCCTCAAGCTTGCTGGATATACCCTTCACGGATTCTCTGAAGCCCCATAATGATCGAGGGAATCGTAACCCTCGATGTTACTTTAGGGAAAGCTCCGACAACTCACACAGAAGCATTCGACTTCATGGTGGTCGATATGAAATCTACCTACAATGCTATTTTTGGCTGCCCGAGATTAGCGGCCCTCCAACCAGTCGCATCAGCATACCACCTGAAGATGAAATTCCTTATGACTACAGGAGTGGGGGAAGCGAAAGGTATCCAAGAATCCACATGGGCATGCTACATAGCTACAACGGGGGGCTCGGTCCTTCCCCTCGATGCGTTTGAACTCTCCCTCAATCTGGGACAAGCTAGCTCCAAACCCGTGGACAAACTTGCAGAAATCCCTTTCTCCGAAGAGGATAAAGCCAAGTTTTTTCGGGTGAGCAAAGCACTTCCTACCAAGTGAAGGAGCAACTCATCACCTGCATCAGGAAGAATCAAAACCTCTTTGCTTGGACCGCTGAGGATATGCTGGGCATTGCTGAAAACTTCATTATGCACCGCTTAAGTGTGGATCCGGAAGCTAAGCCCGTCCAACAGAAGTGCCACAAATTTGTGCCCGAAAGGAAACAGGCCATCAAGGAAGAAGTCAAGAAGCTTCTAGCTGCCCGATTCATCAAGGAAGTTAGTTACCCTGAGTGGCTAGAAAATGTCAGAATGGTCAAGAAGGCCAATGACAAGTGGAGAATCTGTATAGACTTCACCGACCTCAACAAGACATGTCGAAAGATCCATTTCCTCTCCTGAGCAAAGTTGCCTTGATAGATGCTACCTCAGGCCATGAATTATTGAGTTTCAAGGATGCTTTTTAGGATATAACCAGATCCAGATGTTCCTTCCACACATCCCAAAGACATCCTTCATCACCAATCAGGGGCTCTATTTCTATCGAGTTATGCCCTTCGGGCTGAAGAATGTCGGGGCCACATACCAATGCTTGGTTACCAAGTCTTTAGGGAGCAGCTCGGCCGAAACATGGAAGTATACTTGGACGACATGCTCGTAAAAAGCCTCGGGAAAGAGAACCATGTCGCCGACCTCCAAGAAGACTTCGGTGTACTCTGGATGAACAACATGAGGCTGAACCCCTCAAATTGTGCCTTTGGGGTTCCCTCGGAAAAGTTTATGGGATTTATGGTAAGTCAGAGAGGAATCGAAGCCAACCTCAAGAAAATCAAAGCCATCATCGACATGACTCCCCCAACCACGGTTACAGGCCGCCACGCCACCATTGGATGTTTCCTCTCCAAGTCAGGGGAAAAATGTCTCCCTTTCTTTAAAGCTCTTCAGGGAACAAGTAATTTTGAGTAAGGGGAAGAGAAGCAAGCAACTTTCGAAATCCTCAAGGAACACCTCACCCATCCTATCATCTTAAGCAAACCCATACCCGGAGAAACCCTCTACCTCTACTTGGACACTTCTGAACAGACTCTTAGCATTGTATTATTAAGGGAGGAAGATCGGGTACAGAAACCGATATACTGTATAAGCAAGGTACTCCATGACGCTGAACTCCGGTACTTGAAAATGGAGAAAATGGCTTATGCCCTTGTAATGCCCCGAACCCTGCTCAGCTTTTGCACGCGACTACACGTACGCACACGCGAAAAATAAATTCTAACAATGGCCCACCATAGGCTTGCCTCACAATATGTGTCATGACTTGTAAGTACCTGTAACCCCTATTCCCGCCAATAAGTATTTTCCGTGTATTTTTGATAATTTGATTTATATAAATTTATTTTGTGTTAAATTCTGTTCGGATCTTTTATTAAAGTATTTTCTAAAGAAAATTTTATTTATTTCAAATAATGGTGTGTTTTGATCTTACTTCATAGATTGATCGGATATCTATATTCAAGTCTAAAGCATATATATTATGATTATTGGATCATTTTAATCTTATTATTATTTTAATTACTTTAATTACGGTATTTATCTTTATTAGTGTTATTATTATTATTGGTATTGTTGTTAATATTAATATTTTGTTACTATTACTATTGTAAATATTAGTAATATTGTTCTTATTGTCATTATTATTAGTAGTAGTATTTTTGTAAGGCCCGAACATACTTATTTATTTGTATATTATTATTTGACTTAATGTATGTGTTGCCGTTGAATCTGGTGTGGGGGCAATAGATAGAATTTGTGGATTCTTGAGAAAACAAACGAGGCAAACCTGTTGACCTATTGACCCTCACCAAATTGTTGACCAATTTCTTGCTACTGCCGCGAACCTGCAAAAAGTGCGATACACCGAGATGAATCCCGACGACGCACCCTCCGACACTCTTTTCAGTAATCAGAATGATTAAGAAAGAGCTTTAACTGGAAAAAGATTGATTACCTCCTTATGGTAGGGGAAGAGGGGTTTTTATAGTTGACTTAGGAATCCGTTTCGAGATAAGAATAAATCTCTACTTCCCGGTGTGGATAGATAGAAGTGGTTAAGACCACCTCTTAGGGATAATTATGAATCTGAATTCTTCTTTATCCTTCTGAACTGGTTTGTAACGGGTTGGGACCCGTACCCAGTAAGATAGATCTGTTTATGGGTTATTGGGCATTGAAGAAAGACCCAGTCCCCATTTCAAACTCGTTTGTAGGTAAAATTGCCGTTTTATCTCTGAGCTTTAAGATTCGCCACCGATTTGAACGGTCTCGATTTAATCCCATTTTTAGCCATATCATGAGCCCCCCACTCTTGGACACTGCGTTCTACAGTCTTTGAGGAGTAGTTTTGTTGTTCTAATGGCGTACAGGATTTTATCGGAGTTCTTAAGGGAGTTCAGATCTCGCTCGAGGTGTAACGGTGTTATTCTGAGCTTGTAAAATGCCCAAAAATATTCTCAGAATTTTTTGGACTTTTTGTGATTTTTCCAGATTTTTCTAAATTTTTGCTCATTTTTTTGAATTTTTTATTCATTTTCCGAATTTAATAATTAATTATCGAAAATTTTAATTAATTATTCTAATTTAATAATTATTATTTTTAGAATTTAAAATTATTTTTTGAATTTCATAATAACTTTTAGAATTTTTAATTAATTTTTTTCGATTTTTAATTAATTTTTCGGATTTTTATATAATTAATTCAATTAAATAAATAAATAAATAAATAAATAAATAAATACCTGGACACGTGGCACAATCCTGCACATTGATCATGATCAGATGAGCGCGCATCTCAAAGCGGCTGATTATTCCCTATAACCAGTTCGGAAACACGTTTGTTCGACGGCACCCGAACTTAACGTTCGCCGACCAACCAGAAGTCACCACGTGGTCAGTCAATGTTGACCACCACGTGGCAATTTTTTTTCCTTCTTCTTCCCGCCTTCGACCCTGGTTGTTTTCTTTCTCCTTTCTCCTTTTTCGTTCGCCTTCTCCTACCCTCGAAGAGCGAGACTGCTTTCGCTCTCGCCGAGCACCTCTCACAGTTGAGGAGAACTCGAAGATGAACAGAGGTGAAGTCGAGTTCGGAGGTTCGGCGTTTAGAGGAGTTCGGCGAAGCTTCGTCGCCGTAGAGGTCGTTGGGTTCGACGCTCGATGGAGGAGCTCGACTGTGGAGTTCGACGAAGTGGAGAGCGTAGCTTGACGGCGATGGAGGAGAGCGGAGCTCAGCATCGTGGGAGCTTGGCGAGGAAAGTGCTCGGCAATGGAGCCAAGGTCAGAGCTTGACGTCGATGGAGGTGCTCGACGCTGAAGTGGGGTGGAGCTCTACAGGACATGGGTTTGGCCATTTGGAGCTTGGGGAGCAGTTGAGGCGGAGCTCGATAGTGGGATGAGTCTGGTGGTGGTCTCGGCGATGGTCGAGGGGAGCTCGTTGTCGTGGAGCTCGGTGCCATAGCGACGCTCGGCGAGGTTGGCAAGCATAGCAAGGAGGGAGCTCGCCAGTGGTGGAGTTTTGGCGAGGAGATGGTCGGTGGACGACCAAGCTCGACATGACGAGAAAGAGGTGGAGCTTCGGCGATCGCTCGCTGCGAGCTCGGCGACAAATGTGGCAAGCTTGGCGATGGGTCGAGCTCGACGTCAACAGAGGGGCTTAAAGCTAGAGCTTTGCTTGAGCTCGGTGAGGAATGGAGGTGGCACTCGTCGGTGAGGAGCTTGGCGAGTTCGTTGATGGAGGAGCTCGCCGATGGAGGGCCTCGACGGTTGAGGGCAGAGCTCGTCCATGGAGCTCAGCGAGGGGTGCAGCGGAGATGGGGAGCTCGACCGTGGAGTCGAGGATGGAGGAGTTTCGGAGCTTCGAAGAAAGAGGAGAGCATGGCTTCGTGGGCATTTTGGCGGGAAGTCTGAAGGAGAAGAAGAAAGGTGAGAGGAGGGTTGCAAGTTGTGAATCCTCAACGGGTCTGACCCGTTAACCCGTTAGTTCACTCCTTTTTGTTTGTTTGTTTGGCGAATGTGGGTCTAGATCTGAGCTCGGATTTTGAGGAGAATTTTTTCACTCATTTTTTGTTCGGAAATAGCTGTGTTCGGCGTATTGTGGCGGACTAAATGTCGAGCTTGGAAGATGCTGACCGGTCAACACAATTTTGGGTGTTTTCAGCTCGGAAACATGTCTGTTCGACATCTACGGCGAGCTTGCCGAACGAAGTGGCAAGCTTGGAAAACAAAATGTCAAACTTGGAAGATGTTGACTTGTCAATGCAATTTTGGGTGTTTTCAGCTCGGAAACATGTCTGTTCGACATCTGCAGCGAGCTTGGCGAACGAAGTGGCGAGCTTGGCAAACAAAATGTCGAACTTGGAAGGCGTTGATTGGTCAACGCAATTTTGGGTGTTTTCAGCTCGGAAACATGTCTGTTCGACAGCTGCAGCAAACTCGGCGAACGAAATGGCGAACTTGGCGAACAATTGTGTTGTAACTCACTTTCCCAGGGCTACGAAGGTCGAATCGGGGCGTGTGACCCCTCGTTTCGAAGCTAACTTAAAGATCTACAACTTCTCTTTAGTGATAAGTAGAAGAATCATAATTCTTCATGGTTAAAATGGTCCCGCAACATACTTGTCTTCATGAAGTTGAGAAGTGCTTTGTATGGCTCTTGGGATGATTCATTCTTGGAGATGAGTTTAAGGTGCAACTTTAGGAGAGAGTTTTAGCTCTGAACTTGCTGAGAAGAGGTCCTCTATGGAGGCGAGCGGAGTAGAGAGATTGGCTCTAGGATAGAGTCGTTTGGGAGATAAGTTTGAGGAGCAACTCTAGGAGAGAGTTGTGCTCCGAACTCGTTGAGAAAATGTCCGCTCTGGTGGCGAGCGGAGCGGAGAGCTTGGTTCTAGGAGAGAGCCGTCTGGGAGACAAGTTTGAGGAGCAACTCTAGGAGAGATTTGTGCTCCGAACTCGTTGAGGAGAAGGCCGCTCGGGAGGCTAGCGGAGCGAAGAGCTTCACCAGGCACTAGGAGACAGTTCGGCGTCGAACTTGTCGTTTGAGTCCGACAAGTTTGTAGAAGCGACCCGAAGAGGGGGATGGTGCCGACCTACCGTTTGGACCCAGTAGGCTTGTAGAAGCAACTTCCGGATGGAGATGGCTTCCAAACTTGCTGTTTGAGCCCAACAAGCTAGTAGAGGCAACTCGATGAGTGAGTTGGGTACCATATCATATTCTTGAAGGTGAACTAGTTGCGGGAGATCCTCTAGGACGAGGTGGGCTCTAACACCCTTACATGGAGTGAAAGAGTTGCTGGTTTGGCTCGGGAGAGGAACTGAGCACAGAGCTCACTGATGAGGATTGTCGAGCTGTACGAGCAGCTACAAAGGTGAGTCAGGCCTTGGGGATAGCCCTAGAAAAGAGCCAGTGTTCGAACCTGCTTGTTGGAATCAACCAGTTTTGGGAGTAGTTCAAATGTTCGTGTCGAGCCCTGAACCCACATACTTGCAAGTTGTGAGGGCAATTTCAAGCCAGGATTGTGAACTCCGAACCAATTTTTTTAAGATTCATCAACGGTTGTGGGAGCAATTCTGAATGGTGAGCTACCCCGCACTTTCTGGTTTGCGAGTGGCTAAGGCAGCGTCGAACCAAGTGCTGGACTCCGAACTCGTCGTTGGGATGTTTCAACTAGTTGCAAGAGCAATTTCGAATCGTGAACCACTTCGTACTCGCTTGTAAGCGAGTAGTTGAAGCGGAATCGAACGAAGTGTTGGACTCCAAACTTATTGTTTTAAGAGAGAATCAACAGTTGTGGGAGCAGTTTCGAATGGTGAACCACTTCGTACTCGCTTGTAAGCAAGTAGTTGAAGTGGATTCGAACCAAGTGTTAGACTCCGAACTTGTTGTTTGAGTATTCGCCAGTTGTTGGAGCTTAGACTCCGAACTAGCTTGTTGTAATTGAGTCGATACTTGGGCAGAAATGTTTGAGGGCAAGGGAATGATCTTTGAGAAAGGCAAACTGAGTTTTATTGAAAGAAAAACTAGGTGGCTGCCTCAGAGATGCGAGCCTTTATTACATTTGATAAAAAGAAAAGGAGTTAACATGCTTTCGGGAGAACTAAGGGGCACGCTTATCTAATTAAGAACTTGCGGATCTGATCTTCTTCTGAGAAGACCACCTCCTCCAACTCGTCGTCCGACTCTGATATAGGTTGGGTGCTCCTCTAGGGAATCTCGAGAGCTTCGAAAGAGAGGATGGGTCCTCCGATTGAGGTTGTATAGCATTTGTGGGCTGCCTCTTGGTTTCCTCTCACTTCTCCCATGCCCGCCATGGTGGGGAACTTCATCTTCAAATGATAAGCCGAGGGGACAGCTTGTAGAGCCGATAGGCCTGGTAGACCTAAGATGACGTTATAGGCGGCTTTGATGTTAACCACCATGAAATCCATCGGCTCGGTTCGGGTAGTAGGAGCTTTGCCTGCGGTTACGTCGAGAGTTATGACACCCTCGATCATCATTGGCACTCCCGTGAACCCATGGAGAGTGTAGCCAGTAGGCTTCAACTGATCCCTTGATAACTGCAGCCCTTGGAAGGCCTCCAGAAAGGGGATGTCGACTGAACTGCTGTTATCCACTAGGACCCTCTACACTTTAATGTTGGCCATGTGGAGGCTGATAACCAACGCGTCGCAGTGGGGGGTTCGGACATCCTCCAAGTCTTCATCTGAAAAAGCGACTAGGACTCCGAGGACCTTGGGAGGGGATGACCGTGTACGGAGTTCACCTCTCGGATGAAGGCTTTTCTGGAGGAGTTGGAATTTCCTCCCAAAGGGCCTCCATGGATGAGGTGCAGGATGCGCTCCTGTTCATAGTCCTGGGGTTTCCTCGTGCCATTCGATTCGCTTGTTATCCCTGCTTGGGGACAGAGGAGGATCGGCCCGGTCCTTCCACATGAATCTAGCGAGCTGCCCTCTCTGAATGAGGGCCTCGATTTCGTCTTTCAAGGCTTGACAATCGTTCGTGTCGTGGCCGTGGTCCCGTTGGTAGCGGCACCACTTCTCCCTATCCCTCTTTTTCCTGGGAGTGTTCATCTTAGGAGTAGGAGGGAGAATTCCTTCTTCCTCGACCTCCATCAGGATAACCGGGACGTTGGCATTGAGAAGAGTGAACTTCTCAAACCGGAGAGGAAGGCGACGCTGGCCTCTGTTATCCTTCTGGAGCTTCTTAGCTCCTTCATTATCTGTGGTCTTCTGCTTGCTCCCTGAAGACGACCCTTCGAAGGTAGGGTGGTGGATCGCTTCCTCGCTGGGATGTACTTCTCGCTCCGGAGGAGGAGCTCTGAAAAGTCCCGAGGGGGCTTCTTGGCTAGGGCTGCCCTGAGGTCGGAGTTGAGGACATTGGATTGGAAGGTGGCCGAGGCAACTGACTGATCGAGGGAGGCGATGGACCTGGCCTGACCAGTAAACCGCTTGACATAGTCCCTCAGCTTCTCATCCTTCTTCTGACTGAGGAAGAGTAGCGGATACTCATCTTTTCGGAGCGGCGACAGCTCACGAAATGCATAAGGAAAAAACCCTCGAATTGGTCCTAGGAAAAGATAGATGTCGGTGCCAGTCGAGAGTACCATTCCCGGGCCGGCCACTTAAGTGTGGCTGGGAAGGTCTTGTAAAGGAGGGCGTCAGATGCATGGTGGATCATCATGAGAGTTTTAAAACTCTCAATGTGATCTGCGGGGTCCGACTCCCCGGTGTAGGTCTCAAAGTGTGGAGGCTTGAAGTTGTCCTGGGACTGGAGCCTCCGTGATGGTGCGAGAGAGTGTGTGCCTGCTTGGGCGAAGGTCCCTGGCCCATCGTTCTTCGTCCCGATCGAGCTTGCCGAGGTGCCTCTCCATCTCGTAGAGACTACGGTAGACCGATTCCTCCATTCGGTCATGTCTTGTTGAGCCTTGAGACTCCTCATCATGCCGAGGAGGGGTGGAGCTGCGATGGCGATGGCTCTGAGTAGGTGGTGGACTGATAGAACAACAGGAGCAGCTTGGAGCAGGCTGCGAGCTCTGGGAGCGACGGTGATGGTCGGGAGAAGGGCAGCGATGGCTCGGAGCCGGCCTGGGACTTCGGGAGCGGCGAGGATGGCTCGAAGCCAGTCAAGGACTGCGGGAACGGTGAGGATGGCAAGGAGCTGGTCGGGGACTGCGGGAGTGATAAGGCTGGCGAGGATCTGGCGGAGGGTTGGGAGGTCGACGGCCATTGTTAGGGGCAGCGTTGAGTGCCTGGAGGACTGCCTCCTGGAATTGCTGGAATTCTGCCTTCGTGATGGGGGCCTCCTGCTCAAGACGAGCCTGAGGTGCAGGGCGGCCTACCAGGGAGCAGCTCCGTCTTGGGCAACGTTGAGGTGACTCTCTTTGCCTCCGGGGAGAGTTAGACCCTCCTTGGTTGGATCGGCGAGGTAAGCAATCCCTCAGGGGCTCACGGCGAGGGTTCGCCTCTTGGGCTCGCCTCTTATCCAGATGGGTGCGAAGATCGGGTCCATGCTCGGTCTGCCAGTTGTTCATCACATTCTATAAATCTTTTGGAGTGGGAGGAGTATAGGAAGCCATTGAGTTTGTGTCGGTATTGTGGATGGAAACTCAAACCTGATGGACAGGTTGCTTGTGGTGGCTCCGTCGAGAGTGTTCTCCTACTGTGGCTTGGGGCACCAAAGGCTGCTGAATGGACTGCGGAGCTAGTGGATCGAGCTGCTGGGTTGGTTCATTGGGAGGAGGGAGATCCCCCTGCGAGGGAGGAGGATGAGAAGAGGTTGTTCTTCGATTTGAGTTTGCGGGTTTCTTCTTGGGACGCATTGCTGGGAGTGGCTTTGGTGGAAGGAGGAAGGTTGGATTGCTTTGTCGAGAAACTTACCATAGACGGCGCCAATTTGTTACCGCTGAATCTGGTGTGGGGGCAATAGATAGAATTTGTGGATTCTTGAGAAAATGAACGAGGCAAACCTGTTGACCTGTTGACCTTCACCAAATTGTTGATCAGTTTCTTGCTGCTGCCGCGAACCTGCAAAAAGTGCGATACACCGGGATGGATCCCGGCGACGCACCCTCCGACGCTCTTGTCAGTAATCAGAATGATTAAGAAAGAGATTTAACTGGAAAAGAACTGATTACCTCCTTATGGTGGGGGAAAGTGGGGTTTTTATAGTCGCCTTAGGGATCCATTTTGAGATAAGAACAAATCTCTACTTCCCGATGTGGATGGATAGAAGTAGTTAAGACCACCTCTTAGGGATAATTATTAATCTGAATTCTTCTTAATCCTTCTGAACTGGTTTATAATGGGTTAGGACCCGTACCCAGTAAGAGAGATCCGTTTATGAGTTATTGGGCTTTGAAGAAAGACCTAGTCCCCATTTTAGATCCGTTTGTAGGTGAAATTACCGTTTTACCCCTGAGCTTTAAGATTCGTATCCGATTTGAACGGTCCCGATTTAATCCCATTTTTAGCCATATCAGTATCTCTATATGTATATTTTAAAAACCATATAGCCCATTTGCTTATTGGATTTAAACCAATACCCATTAAACCCACACTTATTGGATCCGACCCGATACACAAAAACCCAATATCTTACTTAAACCCCTATAAATACTACTCTATTATTAAAACCTAACCCCTAACCTAAACCCTACCCCTAACCTAACCTTATTCCACTGTACAGCCACCAACCCCCAACCTCCCTAACCCTTTTGTTCAACCTCCCGCGCTCTCTCCCTGTTCCTCTTCTCCCCTACCATCCTGGCTTCTGCTCGCCTCATCCTCCTCACCTTCGCGTCCTCATCGAGAGCAACCGACTGTGCCCTCTCCTCCTCTACTCACCCTCTCCCTATCTCTGTTTTGTTTTCACTTCAAACCCAACCCGTCCCCGTCCTCGCCTTCCCATTCCCTCACCACCCTCGTCGCTCTCCTATCGATCCCTCTTCGCTGTCCGCCACTCATTGCTCCTTTGACCACCCACTACTCCTCGTCGACTTCACCTCGCTCGTCTTTAGCCCACCATCTCCTCATCCCATCATCTTCCTGCCAACCGAACCGATCATCGCCATCACCTCCGATCGCCACCACCGCCTCGTCACCATCATCTTCGCCCCTCCGCTATCCCCCACAACCACTGAAGACTCCCTCACCCTCGTTGTCGTCGTCTAGAATTCAAACTCCCCGCCGTTCCTATTTCCTCTGTTTTGGTGTAGAACAGAGCACGTCAAAGCCGGTCGTCCCTTGGTCGCTGCGTCGCTCCTCAACCGCGGGGTCGCCGCGAGTCACCCCAAGCAACCCCTTCACCACACTCGCCGCGAGTGCCGCTGGTTCCTCTTTCGCTCTCTCTCTCTCTCTCTCTCTCTCTCCACCGTTGATGGTGTGTGCTGTTTTGAGAAGGGGGAGTTTGATTGATGTTTGGTGTTTTGTGGAGTAGGGGATCCGGGATTTGGAGTTTCTGGTTTAGGGTGTTTGCTGTGTTGAGGAGAGTTGAGTTGTTTTTGGTGTTTTGTCAGAAGGGGATTGGAGTTGGTGTTTTGTTTTTTGATTTGATCGGGTGGTTGCCATTTTGTCAGAGCATTTGCACGTAGCTCGCACGTGTTTCTGTGGTCATGGGTTCGTTGTTCCAGGATTCTTATCCCGATATTCTTAATATTCATACTACCATCTAACAGGCAAGTCACTGTCCTCTTGAATTTTTAATTGTATCAAATTCAAGTTTTGTTGAAACTTTTGCAAGTAGATCTCTTGTTTATCGTATTATACTTTGTTCATCTCTTCGTTGGGTCTATTAAGGGTTTACACAAGCTAACCCCAATATTCTTGACATCGTGTCACTTTTGACTCTAAATTTTGGTTCTTTTATGAGTGCATATAGAATTGATAATAGGGTTGATCATATAATCGTCACACAAATAAATTATTGTAGAGACAATTGATAGGATGTATGTTGTTTGATCGATTGAGAATTGATTGATGATAAATTGATGTATGAGTGTGTTCTAATTTTACTTATCATGTTTTGACTCCCATCATGCTGATTACACAATTTATTGACTAAAGAATCGATACCCATCATGTTAATTAATTTATTTTTAAGAAAACTACACAAATCTTGTTTATTGCTTGCTGGCCTGTATATTGACTGTTGTTTTTGAACCAGTAAACGATCTTAAAATGTATTACTTTATGAATATGAATTGTATCCTTATCTTTCTTGTTTTCAGAACATCTTGAATTTTTGAATTTCGAGTTGTGTAGCAAAGGTTATGCCCATTTTACTACAGCTGTGTTTTTAATTTCAGATTCTCAGATTATTGTACGTTCCATGTTCAAACAGTAAATAGGCTGATCAAATGATAAAATTTTACTCTTATAATTTTTAAATTGTTGCTTAACATGTGTAGGACCCTAATAAATATTTTTAACAAATTTTATCTTGTGTTTTTGCTGATTCAAAAAATAAAATAAAAAACATGATGTTGAGTTTATGCCTGAACATAAAATCTGTAAAGAACCATGTGTTTGACCTAGCTAATGTTGTCAAATTTTGAACTTTAAATATGCGTTAGAACCGTGTGGAAGTCTAGTTTCTAGAACTTCTGACAGATTCTGGTTTCGAGTTCTGAAACAGCGGGAAACTGCATTTTTGTACAGACTAGTCTTGCTGTCCAGAATTTTGTATTTCAGATTTTAATAGTTTAATTATTCCTATATCGTATTATTGCATGAATTAATGTATGTATTTGGTATTGCATGATCCCAATGAGTTATTGTCATCTTTCTAATTTTCCTACTTCATATTACCATTCTATTGTTCCCCTATTGGGACTATCGTTCACCGAAATGTCTCGAATTGCATATTGTATTGTTGCATTACTAAAATAGTTAACAAGCCGAGTTTAAAAGAATGACTTGAGTAGTGAATAATATAGTGAATGTGTCGTCAGTGTTTATCGATTGATTGTGGAGCGCTGACTACGGCACCCCAGTCTTTTGTGTATTGCATCAATGAATCGTATCCATGTATCAATATATCAATGTATCAATGTACCAATGTATCAATGTATCAATGTAGCAATGTATCAATGAATCAGTGAATCATCGCAATGTATAGAGCAACAATATTGTATCGTATCAGTGATTATCGTACCGACACATGATCTATAGAATTCACCACTCAGTCTAAACGAAATTGATTGTATGCATCGATCCTGTAGTATGGGATGCAGTAGTATGTGCATTAGTTAGGATTAAAATGAATAATAGACTTAAGGGTTTGCATCACATCGACATTGCATTTTGTTCATCATTGTTCCTATTGATATCGATTATTATCTAAGTGTTATTGATACCGAACCGTTGCATAGATTACCATATTATTGATTATTGCTATCGTGCCATGTTATTGATTCCTATTGATCCATTGACTTCATTATTATATCGTTATTCCATTGTTCCCTGCTTTTTCTACTTGCTTTCCATAACTTCCTCTAAGAACAAATTTTCTCCTCTTTTTAGATGAAGTGTTTACAGGTGTTGATGGAGAATTGCCTAATGGATTGGGAGAACAACATTCGTGAAGGACTTGATTGCATTGCTGCTTAATAAATATTTATTGCTTTGTTATGAAGACTTAATTATTGAACTATTGTTATTCAATGTATTAGGCTTATGACCCGAATATTGCTATTTGTTTCCAGACGTTGGATTATTATTATATTTAGATATTTTTATTGCTTCATTCCAAGTATTATTATTCATAAAATTATTATTATTGTCTGCGCAATTGTTCTGTATTGGTTATATTGTTAAGTTGATCAGTTAAAAAGCTTATGGGTGACGTTAGTCATTCGCTGGGCCAATATTATGTGCTCGTATTCAGTATTTTTGGAAAGCGGGGCGTGACAAGGTTGTTAGTGGTATCAGAGCCCGGGTTTGGATAATATATCAGTCAAACATGACTAACGAAAGGAAGTTTGGCTTTGATTGATATATTAATCATATCTGGGTTTTAACCGGTTTAACTCAACGGAATGTGCAATACAGGAATCACATGAACAATTGATAACCAACAATCTGAAAACTAGTCTCTTTTGATTCCTCTTTGATCCCTTCACATACAGTTCCTTCATTCCTTGTTGTCTTTTGTCTCTTCCGTTCATTGATTCCTTATTAGGTATGATTTCATTCTTTTCATACCCATAATCTTTTGATTCTGGTGTCATTTGTTCTTTTTCTTTCTACTTGGTCCGTCGATCGGCATCGCTTGATCTACAATGACATGTCTACAGCTTGGAGCTTCACCATCAGAGTAGTGCGCGGAAGCGTCGTAGGCCCATAACCCACAGGTCCAGGACTCAGCGTGGTGGGCCCATAACCCACAGGTCCTCGTTGAGCCCAGGACCCGCAAGCTGATACAGCATCGCCTTTCTAGCCGATGTGGAGTGGAGTACCCTGCTAGCGTACTACCCCTGATCTCTCTACCAGCATACTATCCTCATCCAGGTGTACATCTCACCCACTCTTACCCACAATTGATGTCGAAAGTCAGCTCTGATACCATTTGTAACACCCCGAGCCCCGCTCAGCTGCATACGCGACTACACGTACGCACACGGGAAAAAAAATTCTAACAACACCCCACCACAGGCTTGCCTCACAAAAGGTATCATGACCTGTAGATACCCCGTGATCTTAGGCAACTATTATATGTACACACAGAATCCTAACTCACCTTCTATGTGGGACTAAGTCACCACCACCTACCATGAACACCATGGCCCCATAGTAATTAATTCATTCTTTCTATAGTCTCCAACCACACACTACCACAACTATAGGCCACATATATATATACATAGCATATATATACATACTCCTCAAGTACGGGGTATTACAACCCTAGCCACCCGGAAACTCAGACCTTATTTTCAAGCACATTCTGTCTAGGCCCTCACTGATCAGCCGCTCAAGCAGATCCTCCACAAGCCCGAAAACTTAGGGTGACTTATGAAGTGGTCAATTGAGTTAAGCCAACATGACATCACCTACCGCTCCAGAACCGTGATCAAGGCCCAAGCCCTGGCTGAATTCATTGTGGAGAGTACAATCCCTGACCCTCTCTAGAAAGAAGACAACCCCCCCCCCCCCACTGTGGATAGTATTTGTGAACGGGTCCTCTTGCCTCGAAAGGAGCGGAGGCGGAGTTATACTAATTAGCCCTAATGAGTTCGTCATGTAATACTTCTTATGTCCCAGCTTTCCAGCCTCCAATAACAAGGCCGAGTACGAAGCCTTGATTGCCGACCTTACCCTGGCAAAAAGGGCAGGGGCGCAACCACGGTGTTCAGCGACTCTCAATTAGTGGTAAACCAGGTCCAAGGTGAATACGAGACGAAGGACACTCGCATGGCCAAGTACCTAGCATATGTGAAAAAGATCACAACCACCTTCAAGGAAGTCAAATTCACTCGCATTCCATGAGAAGAGAATGGGATAACAGATGCCCTTTCCAACCTTACCTCCTCCACATTTGACGGGCTCGATCGAACTATGTTGACTGAGGTCCTGCTCAAGCCTAGCATTGAAGAAGAGGCATTAGAACTCATGCAAATAGCTCCTCAAACATCCGAAGGTTGATGAAACCCCTAGTCTATTTTCTCGACAAAGGAATCCTCCCTGAAGATATCAAAGAAGCAAGAAGGGTCCGAGTACGGGCCGAAAGATATGTACTTGTGGAAGGGATCCTCTATAAGCGCTCTTATACCCAGATCGATGGTCAACCCTACCTTTTGTAGCGCCCCGATTTCCATATACTGGGAAACCGTGACACGAGCCAAGATCTTTTCTTCAATTAGTCACAATACACAGAAAAACAGGAGAATTTAAAACTTTTTTTTTTTATTCAATACCCAATGTATTACAAGTCTGAACATTGTACAGTTGCAATACATTACAATAGAGTTACAATATCGCCTTTACATTTCCAAGTATTACAACCTTCAACATCTTACATCAGAGTACAAGGAATGAAGAACAACACTTGGTAACTCTCACTTGAGTACTTCTCAACTAATAGATAATCAATACATATACTGCAGCGGAACTAAACATAACACTGACTCCTTGCTTCCCTTGCCTTGAGTCCTTCTAAATCTTGCCTTTGTACTTTGGCGATCCAGTACCTATGGAAGTGGGGACGTCAGTATTCACTGACGCTTAAAGGCTGATCATATAGCAGCGAATCTCCCAAACAATATACAAAATATAGCAATGGTGTTGGTGTAGTTTAAGTGTTTGTGAGTGCTATGACTAGACTCTAATGCGATATTTAAATAGAACTAGGATGCTCTTATTCTAATGTCAGCAAGTCTTCGAAGTCAACATGCAGCCCATACTACATGCGACCCTTCTCAAGCTGTTTCTCCATATATAGGGATTTGAACCCGCGTTATGAATTCTAATTGCACACAACCTGTTCCTGATAGCTACACGTGACTTATGAGGTTGCAGATGTGGTCAAGTCCCACTAATGCATTTCGCCGGTGGTGTCTATGTTCGCCACTGCGACCCGGCTAACCGGACCTCTCTCAAAATAGACGAACCCAATGTATCAGGTGTCATTACAAAATCAAACTATAGGGTTTCGCAAGCGCAGGGTAGCGCGAAGCCTACCCTGTGGCACCCTCTGGGGTCTGGCAAGCGCAGGACTGCACAATGCATCCTGTGGCACCCCAGCCACGGTACTTCAGGAATTAACAGCGCGAGATACGCAACCCGTGTCCTCAACTTGTGAGACGGCACCGTACGTATCCCTTTGACGGGAAGGTACAACCCAATAACACCACCTGGTCTGCCTCAAGGGACGAGTTAGTCATAAGGTGCCCCCTACAACCGACTCCTCTCTTCCGGCAAAGGTTTTAAGTAATGATCTTTATAAGTCACTACCCTAATAATGTCCCTAGCCCTGAACACTCCTAGGGAGGACAATATTATAACCACAACATGCTAGGACTTAATTTAGACTTTGCAAGACAACTCTACTAGGCTGCTTAACCTAGACTTACCGGAACCCCTCGGGATCCGGTTCGTGGCTCATCGATCCAAGACTTCGGCAGTGCGAATATACATGCATGCCGTTACCCTAAACTTGGATTTCGTCTATACTCCGGTCCTCGATCAACCTACCATGGTTAAGATTCGACGGTACACAAGGAGTGACTCCTCCACAGTTTCTTAGGGTAAGAAAACATATGTCTTGATGGTCGATAGCCCTTAGGGTGGTAATATCACCCTAGACGAGCACAACAAACTGTGTACTAGCTAACAAGCTATACACGAGTAACAACCACATACGAGCCAATAAGCTACGTATGAAATACTAACTACCTACGAGCCAGGCAGGCCTCGTAGGAGATAACCACGTACATACCAGGCAAATAAGCCGCGTATGAGACCAACAGCTACGCACGGGCCGGTCGAGCCGCGTACGAGACAACAACCTATATACGAGCCAAATAAGCTACGTATGAGACCCACAGCTGCATACGGGCCAGTCGAGCCAAGTACGAGCACAACCATATGCAAACAACCATACAGGTAATCAATCTTAAAAGCAACCAAACGTGCTTACTAACAAACTTGATCTTCTATTATTAGAAGCAACAGAAGAATCTACTAATAGTCTATGGTCGGTATTCTACCAATGAAGGACCGAAGGCGACATAACAGCCTTCATCAGACTAACTATTACTAGTGGTCTTCCCGACCCTTATTACTTCATCCTATAGCACTTTAAGCATGGCATACAATTTTCAAGCATCTATTCATGACAATCTAATTATGGTACATAACATAACCACTCATCATAATACTCCTACAATGTTCTAACATGGTAGGTTAATTAAACCTCAATCCTACAACATTATAAACATGTATAATGATTCCTACTACAATCTAAGTATAGATAAATGAATCTAGCATGGTATACAACTTTCCTACAAGCATGTAAGCATAGCTGAATTTATCTAGCATTATATACCACTTTCCTACAATTATCTAAACATAGATAAATTAATCTAGCATTATATACCACTTTCCTAAAATCATCTAAGCATAGATAGATTAAACTACCATGGTATACTACTTTCCTACAATCATCTAAGCATAGATAGATTAAACTAGCATGGTATATGCTTTCCTACAATCATCTAAGCATAGATAAGTTATTCTAGCATTGTATATGCTTTCCTATAATCATCTAAGCATGAATCTTATTAAGCATGAATAACTACTAAGCATGAGTATCTTATTAAGCATGGATAACTACTAAGCATGAGTATCTTATTAAGCATGGATAACTACTAGTATGAACATACAACATTCCTAAACATGGTAGGTATTTTTAGAATAAATCCTACAACATTCTAAGCATAAATCTCATTCCTAAATATGGTAGGTAAATTTTTAGAATGAATCCTACAACATTCTAAGCATAAATATACACTTAGCATGGCATACATTATTCCTAAACATGGTAGGTATTTTTAGAATAAAATCCTACAACATTCTAAGCATATTTATACTAATCTAGACATGATAGGATTTTTAGAATGAATCCTACAACATTCTAAGCATGAAAACATGATAGGTAATTTTAGAATGGATCCTACAACATTCTAAGCATATTTATACTAATCTAAACATGATAGGATTTTTAGAATGAATTCCTACAACATTCTAAGCATCATTAAACTAATCTAAACATGGTAGGAATTTTAGAATGAATCCTACAACATTCTAAGCATGAAAACATGATAGGTAATTTTAGAATGGATCCTACAACATTCTAAGCATATTTATACTAATCTAAACATGATAGGATTTTTAGAATGAATCCTATAACATTCTAAGCATCATTAAACTAATCTAAACATTGTAGGATTTTTAGAATGAATCCTACAACATTCTAAGAATAAATATACTAATCTAAACATGATAGGATTTTTAGAATGAATCCTACAACATTCTAAGCATCATTAAACTAATCTAAACATGGTAGGAATTTTAGAATGAATCCTACAACATTCTAAGCATCATTAAACTAATCTAAACATGGTAGGAATTTTAGAATGAATCCTACAACATTCTAAGCATCATTAAACTAATCTAAACATGGTAGGAATTTTAGAATGAATCCTACAACATTCTAAGCATAAATATACTAATCTAAACATGATAGGATTTTTAGAATGAATCCTACAACATTCTAAGCATCATTAAACTGATCTAAACATGGTAGGAATTTTAGAATGAATCCTACAACATTCTAAGCATCATTAAACTAATCTAAACATGGTAGAAATTTTAGAATGAATCCTACAACATTCTAAGCATAAATATACTAATCTAAACATGATAAGATTTTTAGAATGAATCCTACAACATTCTAAGCATCATTAAACTAATCTAAACATGGTAGGAATTTTAGAATGAATCCTACAACATTCTAAGCATCATTAAACTAATCTAAACATGGTAGGAATTTTAGAATGAATCC
Source organism: Hemerocallis citrina (assembly GCA_017893485.1). Classification (NCBI taxonomy): domain Eukaryota; kingdom Viridiplantae; phylum Streptophyta; class Magnoliopsida; order Asparagales; family Asphodelaceae; genus Hemerocallis; species Hemerocallis citrina. The sequence goes on along the minus strand of CM030358.1, from coordinate 378,586,261 downwards.
TACAACATTCTAAGCATGAATAAATTAATCTAATCCAATCTTAGCATGGTATTTACTTTATTTTAGTAAGAACACAAGAATAAACATCTACCACTATCTACTACTACTACTACTTCATTCTATCATAACATGAAGCATCTACAATTACTTCTTTTTATCATCTACTACTACTACTACTTTATGTTAACCATGAATATAAGCATCTACAACTATCTACTATTACTACTACTTCATTTTAACATAAACTATCTACTACTACTTACTACTACTTCTTTATTTTAACAACATACCACTACTACTTTATTTTAACAACATGCTACTACTACTTTATGCTACTACTACTTATTTTAATAACATACTACTACTACTTTAATGTCTACTATTCTTTATTAGCATTGATTTATTATCACTAGTGTTTATAAAAGAAATGATCTTTTTATTTATTCTACAACTAGTGATTATAAAAGAAAAGATCTTTTTATTTATTCTACAACTAGTGTTTATAAAAGAAAAGATCTTTTTACAACTAGTGATTATAAAAGAAAAGATCTTTTTATTTTGTCCAACCATATGCTTATCTTTTTAGTCCAAGTTTTATACAAGTCCTACAACAAAAAATGGTTGTATAAAATGGTTCATATGCTTTATGTATAGTTCATATCAATTCCTACAACCCCACACGGTTGTATGTTCAAGTCCATATGCCTTATGTCCAATATCAAACACAAACAACAACTACCACTACAAAGATTTGATCTTTATGTTCATTTGTTTCCATTTTTATGTGATTCTTTCTCAAAACAACCATACCAAAAAGAAAGTAAACAAGGAGGGTAAGAAGAAGAAGAACATCAAAACAACCATAAACAAACAAACAAATAAACAACAAACAACAAACAAATATGGAGAAACCCCCACCTTGGTTCACTTGTAGGAAGAACTAGCTAGCTCAACCTTCTCCTTTACCTAGCTCTTAGAACTCCTAGGAACCCTACAAATAAAAACTCTCAAGTTAGCATGGTGATCTCTCTTTCTTTTCCTTTCTTTCTTTCTTTCTTTTTGATCTTTCTAAAATGAGACTAAGGTGAAGGAAGGGGGTATTTATAGGAGGAGAGAGTGGGGGAAAGTGTAAATGGGCACACACACATTTGCAAAAACCCCCTCCCATGAATTGGGGCCGGTCCATACCTTAGGGAAGGTAGGGGTGAGGTGGAGGAGGTGTTATGTGGGGGAGGTGTTATGTAAGGGTTTCTAGAAGGGTTTTCTTAACCTTCTCATGCATACTTAACCTAGGTTAAACACTTATAACCCTAACAATCTAATAGGTTTTGTCATAACAAAACAAGTGTTGTCCAAAAATACACAACACACAATTTGTATAACGTACTAATCGACATACTACACGTATGTGCGCATATATGTCTGTATACTGAAAATCTTCGCATAATCTGTATAAAATAATTTAATCTCGGAAATAATAATAAAATAAATTCTATTATCAGTTCGGAAGATCACGGTATCAATTTGATACAATACGGATGTATACTGACTAATATCTGGCTACAGATAATGTCTATGGACAAACCGGGTGAAAATCACCAAAATATTCTAATTTTGGAATTAAAAAATAATAATAATAAAATAATAATTTATATACGGTAATATCCGTCCGGGATATTACACCTTCAGTGTCTTTCTCCCAAAGTGGCTAGTTATGCCTTGAAGGAAGTTCATGAAGGGGTAGGCGGCAGCCATCTTGGTGCAAGGTCTCTCGTGCAGAAGGTTCTCAATTACGGTTACTACTGGCCTACCCTCCTTAGAGATGCTCAAGATTATGTTCGTCAGTGTGTCTCTTGTCAAAAGAATTCATCCATCAGATGAACATCCTAAGCTAACCTCAACTCCTTGTCAAGTCCAATCCCATTCGCCATGTGGGGAATGGATCTGCTCGGACCTTTCCCCCCTTCAACCAGACAGCGTACCTTTCTAGTGGTAGCTATTGATTGCTTCACAAAGTGGATAGAAGCAGAACCGCTCACAACAATCACTGAGCATAAAGTCCAACAATTTTTTTCTAGAGAAATGTGGTGTGCCGGTTTGAGATTCCCCGAATCCTAGTCACTGATAATGGAACCCAATTTGCTGGCAAAGAGTTTTGCAAGTTCTGCACCAACCTCAATATCGAGCAAAGTTTCTCTTCAATTGCACACCGTTAGATTAATGGTCTAGCCGAGAGTGCCAATCGGAAAATCTTGGATGGCCTCAAGAAAAGGCTCAATGAAGCCCCAAAAGGGCAATGGGTTGAAGAACTCCCCAGCGTGCTGTGGTCCTACAGAACCACAAAAGAATCCCCATTCAATTTAGCATTCGGCACTGAAGCACTTATTCCTATCGAAGTAGCAATACCCTCTCCTCACCTCCTCTCGTTCGATGAACTACAGAACTCGAACGGCATTCGAGCCAACCTTGATCTCCTCGAAGAAGTCCATGAAAAGTCCATCCTTAGAAGAAACATCTATCAAGAGAAAATGCAGAGGTTTTACAATAAGAAAGTCCGCTCGGCCAACATCGAGTAAGGAGACCTGGTACTCCGAAAGCTCGATATTTCAAACCCCCGGAAGAATGGAAAACTCGCTCCTAATTGGGAAGGTCCATACAAAGTCTCGCAAGTCATCCGTCCAAGGGACATACTGACTCGAAGACTTGGGGGGAAGAAGATATCCAGGACCTGGAATGCCGATCACCTCATAAAGTACCAGGAGAGCACTTAACGCCCTCATTTGTTAGTCAATATCATAACATGAAGTACAAGGAGAAAGCTTAACGCCCTCGTTTGTTAGTCGATATCATAACATGTAATAAAGGCTCGCAGTAAAGCAACCATCTAGTTCATCTAATAAAATCAGTCTTTTATTTTTTGCTGCAAAGTTATGAGTAACTAACAGATACAATACTATGTGTATAAGTCTACGTGGGTGGGCATCTGCAGTGCAACATAATCTACCCACTACAACACTTTAAAGGATGATTGTAGAGTCCATCCAGGATTCAAAGATTGCAAGGGCATGCTTGCTTCCGAGCAAGGTTGTAGGGTGTATCTCGCCATACAAGTGCTGCAACTCGGACAAGTAAGGATTCCATTCATGGTTTATAGATCAGCTCTAGCCATGCTGCTTCCGAGAAAGTAGGCGAAGAGCAGCTCGCCATTCAAATGCTCCCAAAACTTGTCGTCATTGCTCAGAGTCCATTCAAGGCCCACAAGACCACCTTAGCTACTTGCTCCCAAGCAAGAAGGCATGGTTCAAGTTCGCCGTTCGAATTCTCCTGAAACAAACTGGATAAGTGATGAGTCCATTCATGGTTCAAAAAGTTTCTCTAGCCACACTGCTTCCGAGCAAGTAGGCGTAGAGCAGATTGCCATGTGAATGCTCCCAAAACTCGTCGTCATCATTGTTCGGAGTCCATTCACGGCCCACAGGACCACCTTAGCTACTTTCTCCTAAGAAAGAAGGCATGGTTCAGTTCGCCGTTCGAATGCTCCTGAAACAAACTGGACAAGTAAGGAGTCCATTCATGGTTCATAGAGCTGCTCTAGCCACACTGCTTCCAAGCAAGTCGGCGAAGAGCAGATCGCCATTCGAATGCTCCCAAAACTCATCGTCATCGTTGTTTAGAGTCCATTCACAGCCCACAGGACCACCTTAGCTACTTGATCCCAAGCAAGAAGTCAAGGTTCGGTTCGTTGTCCGAATGCTTCTGAAACAAACTGGACAAGTGAGGAGTCCATTCATGGTTCATAGAGCTGCTCTAGCCACACTGCTTCCGAGCAAGTAGGCGAAGAGCAGCTCGCCATTCGAATGCTCCCAAAACTCGTCGTCATCATTGTTCAGAGTCCATTCACGGTCCATAGGACCACCTTTGCTACTTGCTCCAGAGCAAGAAAGCATGGTTCGGTTTGCCGTTCGAATGCTCCTGAAACAAACTAGACAAGTGAGGAGCTCATTCATGGTTCATAGAGCTGCTCTAGCCACACTGCTTCCCAGCAAGTAGGCGAAGAGAAGCACGCCATTCAAATGCTCCCAAAAACTCGTCGTCATCATTGTTGGAGTCCATTCACAGCCCACAGGACCACATTAGCTACTTGCTCCCAAGCAAGAAGTCCTGGTTCGGTTAGCCGTTCGAATGCTCCTAAAACAAATTGGATAAGTAAGGAGTCAATTCATGGCTTATAGAGCCGCTATAGACACGCCATTCGAATGTTCCCAAAACTCTTCGCCATCCAACGAACAATCATCAGCTCTCAAAGTCGCTATGAGAAGATGACTCTCTAACACTTAGCCAAAAATCTTATTTCACAAGTGTTATTGAACAAACAAAGCTGCTACAAGAAGATGACTCTCCGAAACTTAGACAAAAATCTTATTTCTCAACAAAAAAAGATTACAAGTGTTATTGAACAAATAAAGTCACTACAAGGCTACAAAATCTACCTCAGGCATCACTTCAGCTCTTCCGTGGCAGAGGGATATTCCTCTTCAAGGAAACACGCGGTTTGTGACCTCCAACAGGGACGCTAGTGCTGAACCTCCCCCTCGAGCCATCTGAAGTAATATCCAAACCCACGGAGCAAGTCGCACCGTCAGGGGCTACGACTTGTTCCACTCCATCAATCGATGCCCCACTAGAGGAGCCGGCCACACCACTCTGAGCATCTCCAGGATTCCTTGGGGCCTCATGCAAGTGCAGAGCCAGTTCATTGAAGGGCCTCCCCTGAGCGCGCTCTTCACGAGAGCATGAGGTACTCCTAACATTGTTTCCTTCGGAGAGTCACTTTAACGATGGTTCTCCGCCTCTAGCTCAACAAGCCTCTCTTTGAAAGAGTCATCCTTCACCCTAAACTTCAAATGAGGCACCTCACTCGTACTACCCCCCGCGAAAGCTCAAAGATAGTCCTTCTAAGATGAGCCGCTTCTAAACTCTTCTCAAGCACTATGTTCTTCAGCTCGTTCTTTCGGCTCTAACTATGAACAAAGAATGGCAAAGGACTTTAAGTTTAGCAAGATTTCCCAACAGTGCTGAAGTGTGGTCTTCCACATCCTCGGGGGGCACCTCTTAAAGAATCTCGTCATTACATTGCGTCTCAACATCTCTGCAAATTAAGACTCTTATCAAGTGACCGAGCTCCGCCTCTGCTTTAGAAAGCCTCTCTCGTGAGCAAGAGAGCACTAGCTCTGTCACTCGAAGCTTAGAATGAAGGCGAGCCACTTCACCAACATCTTGCCTAACAACCTGTTTACAAAATAGGTTGCCAGATCACTGTATCAAAAATAACAAATTCACGGTATGAACGGAAAGTCGAGACAAATTTGCAGAGAGAATAGCAAGTCACATAAGGAGATGTGAAATTTCATTGCAATGTAAAGATACAACAAGCGGTGCCTAGTCCGCTATAAGGCATCCTTACAAATACAAAACAAAAATGAGTTGAAGGCAACTAGCACAAAAAAAAGGGGAAGGGGTCAAGGATCGACCTTGGTCGACTGAGCCCCGGGAGGAGTGAGCTCGTGACCAACCCCTTCAGCTGCGTCTGGGGCCGCCACTATTACATACAAGGGATCCGGCGTGACCTCTTGCTCCTGCTCCTCATCATCCTCTTCGTCTTCTTCATCGTCCTCACTGGCACCTTCAGGAACGGGGTCGTAAAGAGAGTACCCCGAGCATTTGAACCCAAGAACTCGCGCCTTCACATGCTGTGTAGCGCCCCGATTTCCAATACTGGAAAACCGTGACACGAGCCAAGATCTTTTCTTCAATTAGTCACAATACACAGAAAACAGGAGAATTTAAAACTTTTATTTTCAACACCCAATGTATTACATATCATATAACTGCAATACATTACAATAGTGTTACAATATTATCTTTACATTTCCAAGTATTACAACCTTCAACAAATTACATCAGAGTACAAGGAACGAAGAACAACACTTGGTAACTCTCACTTGAGTACTTCTCAACTAATAGATAATCAATACATATACTGCAGCGGAACTAAACATAACACTGACTCCTTGCTTTCCTTGCCTTGAGTCCTCCTGAATCTCGCCTTTGTACTTCGACGATCCAGTACCTATGGAAGTGGGGACGTCAGTATTCACTGACGCCTAAAGGCTGATCATATAGCAGCGAATCTCCTAAACAACATACAAAATATAGCAATGGTGTTGGTGTAGTTTAAGTGTTCGTGAGTGCTATGACTAGACCCTAATGCGATATTTGAATAGAACTAGGATGCTTCCTACTCTAATGTCAGCGAGTCTCCGAAGCAACATGCATCCCATACTACATGTGCCCCATCTCAAGCCGTTTTCTCCATATATAGGGATTTAAACCCGCGTTATGAATTCTAATTGTACACAACCTATTCCTGACAGATACAACGTGATTGATGAGGTTGCAGACGTGGTCAAGTCCCACTAATGCAGTTCGCCAGTGGTGTCCATGTTGCCACTGCTATCCGGCTTACCGGACCTCACTCAAAAACCTGACGAACCGTCGGGGATACTGCTAACAGGGGAGCCCCCTGCCGCCCCCTGGTCGGACCGTAGTCCATGGCCTGTTCGCCCTCTTGGCATAGGACCCGACGGAGTTCCGGGGGTCCATCCCTCCTAGCTCCGCCCGCCTTATCATGGCACTTCAGGAATTAACAATCAGGATACGCAACCCATGTCCCCAACTCGTGAGAAGGCATCGTACGTATCCCTTTTGACAGGAAGGTACAACCCGATAACACCACCTAAGATCTGCCCTAAGGGGCAAGTAGGTCGTGAGGCATCCCCTACAACCAACTCCTCTCCTTCCGGCAAGGGTCTAAGTAAATGATCTTTATAAGTCACTATCCTAATGATGTCCCTAGCCCTAAATAATCCTAGGGGTGACAATATTGTAGCACCACATGCTAGGTCTTAAATTAGACCTTGCAAGATAACTCTACTAGGCTGCTCAACCTAGATTTACCAGAATCCCTCAGAATCCGGTTCATGGCCTATCGACTCAAGACCTCGGCCGTGCGAATATACATGCATGCCGCTACCTTAAACTTGGATTCCGTCTATACTCTGGCCCTCGATCAACCTACACTGGTTAAGATTCGACGGTACACAAGGAGTGACTCCTCCACAGTTCCTTAGGGTAAGAAAACATATGTCTTGATGGTCGATAGCCCTTAGGGTAGTAATATCACCCTAGACGAGCACAACGAACTGTGTATTAGCTAACAAGCTATACACGAGTAACAACCACATACGAGCCAATAAGCTACGTATGAAACAATAACTACCTACGAGCCAGGCGGGTCCTCGTAGGAGATAACCATGTACATACCAGCCAAATAAGCCGCGTATGAGACCAACAGCTACGCACGGGCCGGTCGGGCCGCGTACGAGACAATAACCTACATACGAGCCGAATAGACTACGTATGAGACCCACAGCTATATACGGGCCAGTCGAGCCACGTACGAGCACAACCATATGCAAACAACCATACAGGTAATCAATCTTAAAAGCAACCAACGTGCTTACTAGCAAACTTGATCTTCTATTATTAGAAGCAACAGAAGAATCTACTAATAGTCTATGATTGGTATTTTACTAAGGAAGAACCAAAGGCGACATAACCGCCTTTATCAACCAACTATTTCTAGTGGTCTTCCCAATCCTTATTACTTCAACCTATAGCGCCTTAAGTATGGCATACTATTGCAAGCATCTTCCTACGACAATCTAATCATATAACACAACCACTCATCACAATACTCCTAAGTACTGATATGATTAAGCATGTACTTATATCAATCTTAGCATGAAAACCACTACGATCTAGACATGAGGTCCACTACGGTCAAGCATAGGTTATAACTTGAACATGAATGCTTACTACTTATCGTGACTAATCACCACGACCCAAGCATGGATATATAACTAGTATGAACATGCAACATTCCAAGGCATGGTAGGTCTTCTAACATTAATCCTACAACATTCTAAGCATGCATTTAAACTTTAGCATGGCATGCCGCATTCCTAGACATGGTATGCTACTTTAACATTAACATATGGCATGGTGTACATTTTAGTAACATTCTAGTCATGTATACTAGTTAAGTATCGACCTACAATGTAACATGAATTTCTACAACAATTCTAGCATGGATAGAACATAACATAAAAATCACTACAACTAACCATGGATAGTTACCTTAATCTAAGCATGAATATCTACGATATTTTAAGCATGAATCTCATTAGCATGGATACCATTATCTTAACATAAACACTAATTAGCATGACACCTATTTACTTAGCATGAATAATGATTAAGCATGATCATCTACTAACATAGCATGAACAAATACTTACCTAAGCATGGGTATCATGTAAACATGAATATTTATTTAATCTAGCATGGTATACAACTTTCCTACAATCAAACTAACATGGTATACAACTTACCTACAATTAAACTAACATGGTATACAACTTCCCTACCATTAATCTAGCATGGTATACAACTTACCTATAAGCATGTGAGTATGGATAAATTAATCTAGCACGATATACCACTTTCCTATAACTATCTAAGCATAGATAAATGAAACTAGCATGGTCTACTACTTTCTTACAATCATCTAAGCATAGACGAATTTAGCTAGTATGGTATACTACTTTCCTACTATCATTTAAGCTTAGATAAATTTAGCTAGCATGGTATTTACTTAGTAATTAACCTACAACATTCCTAGCGTGGTAGATTAATTAAGCATCAACCCTACAACAATATGAGCATGGTATCTACTTAGTTATTGACCTACAACATTCCTAGCATGGTAGATTAATTAAGCATCAACCCTACAACAATATGAGCATGGTATCTACTTAGTAATTAACCTACAACATTCCTAGCATGGTAGATTAATTAAGCATCAACCCTACAACAATATGAGCATGGTATCTACTTAGTAATTAACCTACAACATTCCTAGCATGGTAGATTAATTAAGCATCAATCTTACAACAATATAACATTCCTAAACATGATAGGTATTTCCAGAATAAATCCTACAACCTTCTAAGCATAAAAACATGATAGGTAATTTTAGAATGGATCCTACAACATTCTAAGCATAAAAACATGATAGGTAATTTTAGAATGGATCCTACAACATTCTAAGCATAAAAACATGATAGGTAATTTTAGAATGGATCATACAACATTCTAAGCATAAATATCCTTCCTAAAACATGATAGGAATTGTAGAATGAATCCTACAATATTCTAAGCATAAATATCCTTCCTAAAACATTATAGGAATTTTAGAATGAATCCTACAACATACTAAGCATAAATAATACTTCTAAGCATGGTAGATAATTTTAGAATGAATCCTACAACATTCTAAGCATGAAAACATGATAGGTAATGTTAGAATGGATCCTACAACATTCTAAACATAAATAATACTTCTAAGCATGGTAGATAATTTTAGAATGAATCCTACAACATTCTAAGCATGAAAACATGATAGGTAATGTTAGAATGGATCCTACAACATTCTAAGCATAAATAATACTTCTAAGCATGGTAGATAATTTTAGAATGAATCCTACAACATTCTAAGCATGAATATTAATCTAATCCAATCTTAGCATGGTATTTACTTTATTTTAGTAAGAACACAAAAATAAACATCTACAACTATCTACTACTACTACTACTTCATTCTATCATAACATGAAGCATCTACAATTTCCTCTTTTTATCATCTACTACTACTACTACTTTTTGTTAACCATGAATATAACATAAGCATCTACAACTATCTACTATTACTACTACTTCATTTTAACATAACATAACATACAACTATCTACTACTACTTCTTTTAACACTTGCTACTACTTCTTTATTTTAACAACATACCACTACTACTTTATTCTAATCATGAATAGCTACTAACATTTTACATATCATAACCATCTACAACTACTTCCTTTTAACATTTACTATTACTACTACTTTATGTTAACCATGCATATAACATAAACATCTACAACTATCTACTACTACTGTAGCGCCCCAAATTTCTAATATGAGAGCTTAGAAAATAAGTGGCGAAATCCCAGCAATCCACTTCAATAGAACAATAAACACCAACAACACCACTAAAATTTTTCTTCTTTATTACAACAATTATTACAAATCACAGCGGAAGTCTAATCATCTCAACTCAAATTAATCTTTCATTTACAGCTCAATAACAACTCAAATATGTCTTTACAATTTTACACCAAACACTAATTAATTTAAATCATCTCAAAATGCCCGCTCAAGCTTCCAACCTCCAAACTAAGCGACCTGCAACATGTGAGGCTAGAGTTGAACCCTAACCCCCAAACTAAAGGGGTCAGCCATAAAAATGGTGTGAGTGGCAACTAATCAAGCAAATAACATAAAGGAACTGAAGTAACAATATCTAACAAATAAAGATCAAACACTAAAGTATGAAGTAACAATAAAAGAGTAATGGGTGATATCAAATCCAAAGCCAAGTGTGTAAAAACAGGAAATCCGAATGCATAAAAGTGATTCAAGAAAACATCATGACTACATGCTGACAACGATGACTACTAAGAGATGAAGATAAACTGTGATAATTTGCCCATGCTTGATCATTCCGGAGATTGATCCCACATCACAGGTATTTACCCTGGATAATTCAGGAGACCATCCCACATCTAAACATAGACTCGTCATCACAATAATACCCCAAAAGCGTCGCCTCGACTCCGATCATTCCGTAGGTCAATCCCACATCACAAGATAATTACTTGGATAATTCCGGAGAAATACCTCACATCTCAGGTTAACTACCTGGATAATTCCGGAGATAAATCACACATCACAAGTTAATTACTTGGATAATTCAGGAGATTAAAATCCTACATCAAAAGCCATACTGAGGTGCATAACTCATGTTCTCATTCGTCATGACACTACTAATGCCTGTCCTTATTAGTTTGAGTTACTGAACAAATCTCCTAGAGTAGTGTACCCTACCGGACTAAAAATCTGAATACTGAAAATGTGCCTCAGTGGGCCTCAACAAATAACTGAACAAATATCTCAACACCGGTATACTAGGGTCACATACTTCTAGAGACTCAAAAACAAATATCTGAACAAATTTCCACTAAACAAGTGGCTCAACAAAATATCTCAAAATCATGTTCTTAACTGAACATCTCAAAATCAAATACTGAACAAATGTCTTAAAATCAATTACTGAACAGAACATCTCAAAATCAAACACTAAACAAAATATCTCAAATCAGATACAAAGATCCTTCAGGACCAGTCGACTGCATAATGGACCAGTCGACTGTCTAGAGGACATATCCCAACATTTTACAAAAATAATCTAAGGCATGACCAGTCGACTTGACAAGTCATCAGTCGACTGCCCCGAGACAAATTCAAATAATCCTCATCAAAATAATCTAAGTACTTGAGTCGACTGAAGGGTCATAGGTCGACTGTCCCGAAAGGACTGAACAAAATCACAAACAGAGGATCAGTCGACTGACCTCAGTCTAGGTCGACTGTCCCGAACAAATCTCAAGACTCAAAAATACACAGTAGGCTCGTACCAGTCGACTGCTTCGCAGGACAGTCGGCTGTCGGCTACAGATTCCCAACAATAGGTCTGAACACAAATCAAACTGGAGTTTTCTAAAGATTCACTGAACATAAAATCAATTGTATCCAGGCTAATAAACGACTCTCAATAATCACCATCAAGGATACATTTCTCAATCAATCAAATACTCAAATCTCATATCCTCATGATCTAAACTCTTAATCCTTTGATTAGGGTTTTTCTCGACAAAACTTCTTTCATAACTTAATCAAATCTGAACTACTACCATCAGATCTAGATGTTTATCATCTGATCATAACACCATCAATTCTTAACATATCTCCCAACAATACGATCTCACAATCAACATATCCTCAACAATTCTTAATATTTCTCTCATCATGATCCAAATAACAATAAGGGTTATCATCATCCATATCCAAATTAAAGATCCATACCCATACATACAACGAGACTAACAAAGTAATGGCATAATGGTCACGAACAAGCATAACAAAGGTCTCACGTCATTCATCAATCACAACAACAAAGCAAAGCAAAACAAAACAAAACAAACCACTCACCTTTGGTTTGAGGAAAAGATCCACAAAAGCTTTCTCCTCGCTAGATCCAAAATCCTCCTTTGTTCTTCAAAATCCAAATCACCAAAAATCCGTATTCTTTCTCAATGACGGCTGAAAGAGAATTTCTCTTATATATGCCGAACAGAATATTAGGGTTATATTCCCTCCTTTGCAAAATACTCCTTTCCAAAATACATCTTGCATATATAATTCTATTCTTGAAAATTAAACCAAATATCATTTAAATTAGGATCTAATAGAAAAATATATTTCCAAACCTCAACAATTACTGATCGGAATGCCCAGCAAATGCATTTTGCACTTCAACCCTCAAAAATGTCACTTTTGCAAATAAGTCCTTCATTTCTCAAAAATTGCAAATAGTACTAATTAATTTCAGAAAAATCTGGAAAAATACTAAATAATCTTCAAATAATAAATAATGATTTTTCATAAAGAAAACTAAATTTTTCAAACTTCTGAAAAGTCATTTGCACGTGTTTTGCACGTGTACAAAAGATAAATTTCTTAGAAAATATTTATTTAAATCCTCAAAAATTATTTAAATTCATTTTCAAATAATTAAAATAATATTTGAAAATACGGGGTTCTACAACTACTATTACTTTATTTAAACATACTACTACTACTTTATTTCTACTACTTAAATATCTACTAATCTTTATTAGCATTTATTTATTACTAGTGATCATAAAAAGAGATCTTCTTATTCATTCTACCACTAGTGATTTAAATTAATTTCTCTTCCATCAATTAAACTAACATCTAATTTAGGTTCTTTTACTTAAGATTATTAAAGAAAATAGCAATAATAAAATAAAGTAAGAACCTTCATTTGGTTCAACCAACCATATGCTTATCTTTTTAGTCCAAGATTAATACAAGTTCTACAACCAAAAATGGTTGTATAAAATGTTCATATGCTTTATGTATAGTTCATATCAAGTCCTACAACCCCAATCGGTTGTATGTGAAAGTCCATATGCCTTATGTCATTTTAGCCCAATTAACAAACATAAAACAACAACTACCACTACAAAGATTTGATCTTTATGTTCATTTGTTTCCATTTCATTTATTGTGGTTATTATTCTTAACATTTACCAACATTCAAAATAAGAGTCCCATACAACCATATTACTAAAAATAACCATACCAAAAAGAAAGTAAAACAAGGAGGGTAAGAAGAAGAAGAACATCAAAACAACCATTTAAAGAAACAAACAATCAACAACAAACAACAAACCACCAAACAACCAAAGGAGAACCCCCACCTCCTTTTCTTTTAGGAAGGACTTGCTATGCTACTACTTCTCCTTCCTCCTAGCTTTTAGAAATCTCTACTAAACCTACAAGAAAACTCTCAAGTTAGTATGGTGTTCTCTCTTTCTTTTCCTTTCTTTCTTTCTTTGTGTTTTCTAAAATGAGACAAGGTGGAGAATGAGGGGGTATTTATAGGTGGGAAAAAGGGTGGAAAGTGCAAATGTGCACACACATATTTGCAAAAAGGACCTCCCACATTTTGGGGGCCGGCCATACCTATAGGGAGGTGGAAATTGGTGGAGGTAGGATGTGGTGGAGGTATTATGTGAGTATGGTGTTATGTGAGGGTTTCTAGAAGGGTTTCCTTAACCTCTTCATGCACACTTAACCTAGGTTAAACACTTATAAATCCTAACAATCTAATAGGCTTTGTCATAACAAAGACAAGTGTTGTCCAAAAATACACAACATGCAATTTGTATAATGTACTAATCGACATACTACAAGTATGTGCGCATATATGTCTGTATACCGAAAATCTTTGCATAATCTGTATAAAAATAATTTGATCTCGGAAATAATAATAAAATAAATTCTATTATTAGTTCGGAAGGTCACGGTATCAATTTGATACAATACGGATGTATACTGACCGGTATCTGGGTACAGATAATGTCTATGAATAAATCGGGTGAAAATCACCAAAATATTCCAATTTTGGAATTAAAACAAAATAATAATAAAATAATAATAAAATAATAATTTATATACAGTAATATCCGTCCGGGATATTACATGCTGAAGGGCTCTGGCATACGCCTTCTCCATACTCCCCTTCAGATACCCATTTGCTTCATCCAGCGTAGCCCTCACCGCGTCCTCTTTCTCCTTAACTGCTTTCTCCCTCTCTCTTACCTACTGTTGTTCCCCTGAGCCACCTGGTCTTTTTCCTTGGCCAACCAAGACTCCAATAACACATTTTGTGTCGCATGAGTCTCAGACAAGCGAGTCATCTCCTCCAAGTCCTTCTAAGACTTGGCACGCTTTGCCCTATCTCTATCACTCGCAGCCTTCAACTCCTTGTCCTGCTTCGCTACTCACTTCAACAACTAACCAAAGTGGCAAGTGATCTGTAAGAGAAGACATTTGAGTTTACGCACCTCAAAAAAAAGAAACATTGTTGCTGCTGATTTTGGAGTGGAAGCAAACATATTAATTTGTGGATTCTTTTAGAAACAATAAAGGCAAACATGTTGACTTTCACCGGTGTTTGACTGTTCCTTGCCGCTGTCATTGACCTGCAAAAAGTTTGACACACCGGGATGGATCCCGGTGACGAACCCTCCGATGCTCAAGCCAGTAATTAGGAAGATTATGAAAGAGCATTTATGTGAAAAAATATTGATTACCTTTCTTATGGTGGGGGAGAGGGGTATTTATAGTTGCCTTTTGAGACAGCTTAGAGATAATCATTTATCCCTATGTCCCGGTGTTTTTGAATATGATGTAGAGTTTAAATCGCTTCATGATAAGAGATTTGGTTTAAACCAAAAGAGATAACCGTGAATTTGAATTACTCTTTAAATATCCTGAGCTAGTTTGTGGTGGGCTGCCATCCATATCTAATAGGAAAGATCTATTTTTGGGTTATTAGGCTTTGAAGAAAGACTCGGTTCCCATTTCAGACTTGTTTGTGGTGGAAATTACCATTTTACCCCTGAGAGCTTTAAGATTCATGCCCAATTTGAACGGTCCCGATTTGGTTCTATTTTTAGCCATATCACAAGCCCCCCAATCCTGAAGACTGAGTTTTACAGCCTTTGAGGAGTAGTTCGCCTATTTTTAATAGCTAATAGAATTTATCGGAGTTCTCAGGAAAGTTTGGATCTTGCTCGAGGTGTAACAGTGTTATTCTGAGTCTGTAAAATACCCAAAATTATTTGTAGAATTTTTCGGATTTTTAGTGATTTTTTTATTTTTCTGAATTTTTTCTAAGTTTTAATCATTTTTTGAATTCTTTTATTCAATTTCCGAATTTAAATAATTAATTATCGAAAACTTTAATTAATTATTCTAATTTAATAATTATATTTTCAAAATTATAAATTATTTTTTGAATTAATAATTATTTTTAGAATTTTTAATTAATTTTTTTATAAAAAAAAATTAGATTTTTTAAAATATTAATTCAATTAAATAAATGAATAAATAAACAATATTTACATGTACACGTGGCGCAACCCTTTGCGTTAATCACGATCAAGTGAGCGTGAATCGCGAGGCAGGGTGTTTTGCTGCGTTTTCATGCTCGGTCGTTCGGACGCTCGGATCTGGCCGAGCGGTTTGCTGGGAGGCGCGAGATGGTTCCACATGGCGCGGTCAATGTTGACCGTTGACCACCACGTAGACTTTTTTCTTCCCGAATTCTTCTCTCTTCTTCCCAACGTCGCCAACTTTGACTTCGGTTCCTCCCACTTCCTTCGTCCTTGACTTCTCCGAGGGTGAGCGGAGTCATCTAAGCCCGAAGTGAGGAGCTCGTCGACGGAGAAGAGCTTGTCGAGAACGGAGGTGATAGAGCTCGACCGCAGTAGTGTGGAGCTCGACATTGGAGCTTGGCGACAGAGGGGGGAGCTCCACAGTAGGCTCGGAGCTCGGGATGGAAGGGTTTTGGAGTTCGGTATTGGCATTCGGAGTTGGAGGTCGACTCTCGACAAAGCATGGCGTTGCTTCTTCGGGCAAGGGAGGAGCACGACAGAGCTGCTTTTGTGCAAGGAAGGATTTCGACGAGGCTCGACGGAGGAGTCAGAGCTCGGCGAGAGTGGAGGTGGTGTCGAGCTCGGAAGTTGGCGAGGGAGCACGATGCTTAAGGAGCTAGATGAGGAGTTTGGAGGTGAGGTCGAGCTTGTAAAGGTGATGGAGGGTGATGGAGGTCAGCTCGAGAGCTCGAGCTTCGACATTGGTGAGGAAGAGCTCGATGAAGAGTTTGGAGGTGAGGACGAGCTTGCAAAGGTGACGGAGGGTGATGGAGGTTGGCTTGGGAGCTCGAGCTTCGGCATTGACGAGGAGGAGCTCGACGAAGAGTTTGGAGGTGAGGTCGAGCTTGCAAAGGTGATGGAGGGTGATGGAGGTCGGCTCGGGAACTTGAGCTTTGACATTGGAGAAGAAGCTGGCGATGGCAAAGGGAAGGCGAGCTCAGCGGTGAAGGAAGGTTGGCGAGGGAGCTCGGCAGCGATTTTGAGGTGATGGATTCGGACCTCAACGAAGGGGTTATGTTCGAGCTGGACCTCACATGAGAGGGGTGCATGATGTAGTGCAAGCATCGGTGGAGTCGAAGAGGGGGAAGCTCGCGGTGGTCGAGGAAGAAGGCGGCTCGATAATGGAGTTCGGTTTTTTGAAGAGGGGAGTTTTGGAGAAGATGGAATTTGTGGGTTTGGGTCCAAGCGGGTTCAGACCTGACCCGTTATCCCCTTAAAATTTTCCTTTTCTTTGGCAAATCTGATCCGTTGATCGTGATCGAACATGAATTTTGAGTCGGTGTTTTTCCCCTAATTTCATGCTCGGTTGTTCAAGACCAAGCGCAAATCTTGAGGCAATGATTTTCACCATTTTCACACTCGGTTGTTCGGATGCTTGGGTTTTGGATCCGAGCTACATGGCTCTATCAGAGCCGTTGATTAAGACCAAGAGCAATCTTGAGGCAATGATTTTCCTTATTTTCACTTTCGGCGCAGCTATGTTTTGACCCACTTTCTCGGTGCTAGGGATATCCAATCGGAGCGTCTGACCCCTCGTTTCGAAGCTGACTCGAAGATCTACAATTTCTCTTTGGAGGTCAGTTGAAGAATCACCCGTATTTAGGGTCAAAATAGACCCCCAATATCTGCGTTTTTGTCAAGTTGAGAAGAGCTTCGGTCTCCGAAATCTTCAAAGAGGAGCTCTACTCCTATGGGCTAAGAAGATGAGCTAGGAAGATCCTCGTATGACCCATAGGAAGATCCGTTCTTGGAGGCAAGTGCGAGGAGCAACCCTCGGGGAGAGTTTTGAGCTCCAAACTCTTATAGAAGAAGGCCACTCGGGACGCAAGTGGGGAGAAGAACATATCAGGCTCTAAGAGAGGGAGTCGTTCGGGAGATGAGTTTGAGGATCAACTCTAGGGGAGAGTTTGACCTCCGAACTCGGTTGGAAGAAGACCACTTAGAAGGCGAATGGGACGAAGAATCATCTCCAGGCTCTAGGAGAGAGCAGTTCGGGAAGCGAGTTTGAGGAGCAACTCTAGTGGAGAGTTGAGCTCCGAACTCGTTGAGAAGAAGGCCGCTCAGAAGGCGAGTAGAGTGAAGAGCATCACCAGGCTCTAGGAGAGAGTCGTTTGGGATACGAGTTTGAGGAGCAACTCTAGGGAAGAGTGGAGCTCCGAACTTGCTTATTGCAAAATTTAACCAGTAGTGGGAGTAGTATGAATGTTCGTTTTGAAACTTGAAATTGCATACTCGCAAGCTGTAAGGGCAATTTCGAACCATGATTGTGAACTTCGAACTAGTTGTTACGGGGTTATCAACGAGTTGTAAGAGCAATTCCGAATGGCGAGGTGCCCTGCACCTTCTTGTTTTCAAGCGGCTAAAGCAGCTTCGAACCAAGTGTTGGACTCCGAACTTGTTGTTTTGAGATTTTTAACGAGGTGTAGGAACAATTCTGAATGGTCAGCTACTTCGCACATGCTCATTCATAAGCGGCTAAAGCGACATCGAACCAAATGTTGGACTCCAAACTTGTCGTTTGAGGGGGTTAACGAGTTGTAGGAGCAATTCCGAATTGTAAGCTGCTTCGCACTTGCTTGTTTGCAAGCGGCTAAAGTGGCATCGAACCAAGTGTTGGACTCCAAACCTGTCTTTTGAGCTTAGTAAGTTTTGGGAGCAGTCCTGTAGGACAAGCTGGACTCCGAACTTACCGTTTAATGAGTCGTAGAAGTGACTCAGAGAGATAGAAGTGAGGCAAATGCAATAATTTTCAACAGAAAAATGCTAAGTTTTATTGAAACAAACTAAGTGGCGGCTTTAATGGGGCGAGCCATTATTACATGCTTTTGGCCGTGTTACAAGCAACAGCCTTATTGAAAACTGAAAACCTACTTCTACTATAGGGTGAAGGCCTCTCAAGAAGAGTTTGGTTCTCCCCCCATTGGACCTCCATGGTTATGGTGGAGGATGGCGCCAGGGTCAAAGTCTGGGAACTCGTTGGGCTTCTCGGTTTGATTGTTGGCTCCTCGAGGTGGAGGATCGGCCCCGTCTTTTTTGACGAACTTGGTCAAGTGTCCCCATTGTATGAGTTCTTCGATCTCCTCTTTGAGAGCCCGATAATCATCCGTGTTATGGCCGTGGTCCCTATGAAAGCGGCACCACTTGTCCCTGTTCCTTTTCTTACCAGGAGTATTCATTCTAGGGGGACCGCGGAGTAGCCCTTCCTTATTCACCTCCATAAGAACTGCTGATATACTAGCATTGAGGGGGTGAACTTCTCAAAATGAGGAGCTAGGCGGCGCAGACCATTGTAATCTTTTTGGAATTTCTGGGGCCCTTCTTCGCTTGTATTCTTCTATTTGATCCCGGAAGATGACTCCTCTTGACTGGGGGGGTTGAGAGCCTCTTCCGCTCAGATATACTTCTCACTCCTAAGCAGGAGTTCTGAGAAGTCCCGAGGAGGCTTCTTCGCAGGGACGCCCTGAGGTCAGTGTTAGTGACGTTGTGCCTGAATGCCGCAGAGGCTACTGATTGGTTGAGGGAAGCAATAGACCGAGCTTCGGTAGTAAAGCGTCAGACGTAATCTCATAGGCGTTCACCCTTTCTTTGGCTAAAGGCTAGCAATGGCGCACCTGTTTTCTCTGCGCGGTGACTGCCAATGGAGCGGGGGAGGAAGAGCTTCTCAAACTATTCGAATGAGAAGATAGAGGCTGGGGATAGACGGGAGTACCACTCTCGCGCTGGTCCCCTCAATGTTGTTGGGAAGGCCTTGTAGAGGAGCGCATCCGAGGCTAGATGAATCATCATGAGAGTTTTAAAACTCTCGATATGATCGGCCGGGTCTGACTCCCCATTGTAGGATTCAAGGCGGGGTAGCCTGAAGGCTTCGGGGACCGGAGCATCCATGATGGCTCTGGAAAAGGGAGGTCTGCTTGGGCAGACCTTATTAGCACGCCATTCTTCTTCGGGATTGAACTTGTTGAGGCGCCTCTCCATCTCGTGGAGACGGTGGTGGACCGAATCATCCTTCCGGTCGGATCTAGTCAACCCTCGGGACTCTCCTTCATGAGTGGCGGTATGGCGAGGGCTAGTAGAGGCTGGTCCTGATTCGTGGTAATATTCAGAGCTTGTAGGATATCTTTTTTGAAGTTCTGGAGCTCAGCCGAAGTGACTGGTGTCCCTCCAGCTTGGTGGTCACTAGGTGTGGCTCGGCTTATTGGAGTATGAATTCTCCGCCGATGACGCGGAGGGGAATCTCTTCGCCTTTGCCACCTCAGGGAAGGGGATCTTCTGGTCCTTGGTCTACGGGGGGTCCAGACTCTCGAAGCCCCTGGGCACTCGGGTTGAGGGACTCCCTCAAGGGCTCGCCATTCATTTAAGCGAATTCGGAGGTTGCCTCCTGCTAGCAGTTAACAATTACTTGATGGAGATCCGGCCCTGGAGGACTTTGAGAAGCCGTAGAGTCAGTTGAGGGATTGTGGACCGAAACATGATCATGATGAGGGTGTTGCTTTGGACGACTTCGACGGGAGCGCCCCCTCCCCCCCCCCCCCCCAATGGTAGCCTCCCGAGACCCTCATAGGGGCCTATTGAGGAAGAGGCTATTAAGGCTGCAGTTGCTGAACATGCTGATTGAGTTGAGGAAGGACATCTTGGATGCGTACTAGGGTTGATCAGACTAAGACTGTAATACCCTGATTTTTCAATTAATGAAAAATTATTTATTTTGCACGTAGTGTGCACGTGCAATATTTTGGTTGAATTGAATCTTATAATTATTTTTATTGTGATGTGTATAAATATTTAAATATGTGTTTTCAAGTTATTTTATACAAAAACCTTTTTCTTTAAATAAATAGAAAGCCTTATTTTAAAGCCCTTTTTCTTAAAGCCCAAAATGTATTTTCATTTATTTTATTTTTTAAATATTTTGGCCCAAAACTAAAGCTCATGGATTAACCTATTTTTATTTAACTTGTCATGTAGAAGACTATTTTAATACTATTTTATTTTTTGTACAAATTAAAATGTACAATTTTTAGGCCTAGTTGCATGCACGTGCACTACACGTACACGTGCAATGCACACTTTTCCTATGGCCGGATTGCTTCTTTTTTGGAGGGCTTTTCAAATAGTTGAGTGGTGATCATGGTGGTGGTTATGTGGGTGTGGGTAGTTTTTATAACTCCTACTCTAATCTTGGCCTTCCATCCTACAACCAACTAGTTAATCCTAGCCATTCATTCTAGTTGATTTCTAGTATAAATACACCTCCCCCCCCTGGCTATATTCATATGCAATTATATCTTTCCAAACCTATAGTCTAATTTAGTAATAGTTGTGAGTTAAAAAAGAGTGAGAGTTGTGTGGGATTGCTTGCATTTTCCAAGGAGGAGAGGCCGGCCATCACTAGGAGAAGCATTCAGTTTACTTGGTGTTCGTGGGGCTTGTGCGCGCATCGTCTAGGAGGAGGTGCATCTTGTTGCAAGGATTTGTTGCTTTGGTGTTTGTTTCTCTCCATACAAGGTGGGTAACCTTTCATATTTCTAATGTAGGGAATCATGCTAGATTTAACTATCAAAACGATGCATGAAAAAAATACTAATAAGAACACACTTTAATTGAGAAGTTAGTTTATGAATTGATTGAAATGTTGTGATTAACTTGTATGTGATTCTAGTATTAAATTAAATTGTGTGTAAATTCTCCATGATTATTAGCATGAATGAATGATAGTGGTTAAATTCCCTTAAGAATGTTGCTAGTATAATATTGAGACATGATGCATAAAAATTTCTAATAAGAACGCTTGTTAATTGAAAATTTGAAACATGTAATTGATTAAGAAAGAGCACACTTTAATTTGAAAAGAGTGACTTTCTTGAATGATTGAGATGTGATTATGCAAATTGATAAGTCATTATATACATTGTGACATAGATTGATTAATGAAACTATTTTGTTACCATCAAAGAACTACTCATAAAGTTAGTAGTTTGAGTTTTACCTATTCATGTGCTAAATAGACCTTTATGTTGGTATGGGTATGAATAAATCCAAATATGAATTGTGTGTAGAGAGATGCTTAAAATCAGGGGATTAATATGAAATGTATTGACAAAACAAAATATTAGAATGCTATGAGGCAAAGAAACATCACAAAGAGAAAAATGGTAGTGCTAGAATGTATAAATTGAATTAATGGTAGGAAAATATATTTTTATTGTTGAAAAAATTATCTTTTCATACTGGTTTGTAAATTGGACAAGAAATTATTAATCTGGAGTTATACAGTATTTTTTATGAAGATTAAAGGAAATTGAAGACTAGTTGAACATCGAAACATTTTTATAACAGTGAGAATTGGTCCAAAAGGAGTTTAACGCATATTGTAAAAACCTGAGCAGGTAGCTCAAGTGGTCATTGTGTTGCGTTGGGTTCTCTGTGGTGACTAGTTCGAATCCCGTGAGCAACAATATTTTGTTTGGTTTCTTTTTAAAACAAATCAACAGCGGACCGAGAGCATTTAATGCTCTCAGTCGTGTTTTATACCATGGCACAAACCGGCCTAGTGGTCTGTGCCTTGGGCTGTGTCGGTGGGGTGCTGGGTTCGAATCTTGCCCTCGGCAAGAATGAAAAATATTTTTTTGGGGTTTTTATTTATCGAAAAAAATGTGAAAAAAATATGTATATTCTCCTAAAAATGTAACGGGACTTTATAAAAATGAGTTGAGGATTATTTGAATGAAATTAACTATGATTTGGAGTTAAAATACATAAATAGAAATGTGGCTCTATATGTGTTATTGATGTGACATTATAACTCAAAGTATAAGTGAAATGAAGGACTAGAAATTGAGTTGGCAAAAAGAAACTTGGTTATGTGGCATAATGCAATTATTTCTCATTTGTGGAACAATATGAAGTGTGCATATTGTTTAGTAATGTGGAATTAATATGATGTGATAATTGATAAAGTATATGCAAATTTATGTACAGTTATGGACTTGTGAACAAATTTGAAATCATGAATTGAAAAGAGAATATACATGTGAGTATGAGAACTCAACATGGAAATTTTATGAGTTGAAAATTGTGAAATGAAAATTGAAATAGAGTAGCTAAGTCTTCCCCGGCATTGAGAAATGAAATAAAATGAAATTAGACCAAGGTCAGTCATGTTGAAATAAATGAATAAGTCCGGTTTAGTGGAGAGGCTAACTCTAAAGATTTATTTTTGTTCATGATTTTTAATAAAACGAAGGATTAGTACATAATGGAGACGTGATGAAAGTAGAAGAAAAACATGAGTATGGGGGCCATCGGATAGCGGTGTGAGAGCGATCCACAGTCTGCCTGCTTGATGCGTCAAGACATGGCGTGGGCGCTACTCCAGAATTATCGTCCCGGCGGCGACGCTCGTGGGATGTTCGAGTGGCTATGGGTGATGCCATTGTTCCATGGCGGAGGCTGAATTGTCCATAGGTTGCCTGCTCGATGCGTCATGTCAGTGCGTGGGATTCCCCTCCAGGCTGCCTGGACATGGGCTCGTAGATCATAGAACATCTAAGACACTACCGTAATTACAGTAGTAGACTAAGTCATAACGAGAGATTGAACCCTACAAAGATGAAGAACGAATAAGGGCTTGCCCTCGGACCTATGTAGTATGGGATGCATAGAATCCGAACAAGTGCGCATTAGTGACATGTAACATAAATAAATGCATTAAGGATTAAGTGCACAATCACAACACGACATCAATAGGGTAGTCCCTTTTAGTTTGAAATGTGACAAGTTTGTGTTTGCTAAATATGGAAAGTTGAGTTATACTATTTCCGACATAGAGAGGATGGCCGTGTATAATGTTCGTCGGTTGAATAAACTGACGTACCTACAGTCTTATATGCAGGTAAATGACATGTTAAAGAGGAATGGATGCTTAAAGATTGTACCATATTGTTGGACATTTATTTAATTGTTGTATTTTACTTCCGCTGTGCAAAAGAAAAGTGTAATATTGATGTAAACTCTGATGTAAAATGAAAAGTTTAAATTTCCCTGTAAAATTGTACTAAAGAAAGTGAAAAGATCCTGTAGAACATCTCGAATTCAGTGTATTTGGGATTCGGGGCGTTACAGAGTGGTATCAGAGCCACGCTTTCTACGCTTTCCACACTTGTACAAATTTATAGGGAACGACACCCTAGATGTGGACATTAGAGTGTGTGTTTGAGTCTAGAGATTTAAATGTAAGTGACTTACATTTGTGTTGCTCTAAGATTTATGCTTCTTCCTCTCTATTTCTAAGATGGCTGATCACTTCGACCCTGCTGGAGGCGACGACTGGCATATCATTGAGGAAGAGTACCATCCTGGACAAGCTGATTCTGAGGACGAGTACTACCCTGGGCAAGCTTCTGACGGTGAAGAATGGCCTGAATCCCGAGAGATCACCCCACCTCCGGATTCATCTGATGACTCTTCTTCTGACGATGAAGAAGAACTAGTTCCAAGTGGTCTTGTGACTTCTCTTTAGAGGCAGGTAGAGACACTGCGACAGAGAGTCGGATTATTGGAGGCTCAGCTGGCAAAGTGGAAGGACGACTTCTCTGTTCTCAGTCATCGAGTATGGGAACTCGAGAAGAGGAAGAACCTGACTGATGTGCTGAAGGATGAGGTTGATGAACTACAGGAAGAACTTAGAGCAGCGAAGAGGACCCGTAGGAGTTAGGCTGTCTTAGCTTCTTTTATTTTCCGTGCTGATGTCAAAAATGTTTTTAAATTCGAATGTATAAACTTTGGAATTCAATGAAATGCAAGTTGGTTTAAATTCTTGTCATATACTTCGAATTTAATGGATTATTTGCATCAGAATATGTCGAGAAGAGGAGCTAGGAATGGTGAGGGGTTGGATCTGGAGACCGAACTTGCAAGGGTCTACCAGACGCTTAATGCAGTGGCCATGAACCAAGGAAGGGGGCCGGCGAATCCAGTGCCCGAGGCGATTAAGCTAGTGGAATCATTCAAGAGAATGAAACCACCTGTATTCGAGGGAAAGTTAGACCCAGATGCGGCTGACAACTGGATCCGTCAAGTGGAGACGATCTTTGAGGTGTTGGAGACCCCTGAGGGTAGCAAGGTCAAGTTGGCGACTTTGCAGCTGGAGAAGGATGCGGCGGTTTGGTGGCAATCCATGAAGAGGACCGTGGGAGGCATAGTGCTTGGCTGGGAGGAATTTCTGGAAGAATTCCGCAGTCACTATTTCCCCTCCGACGTCCAGGAGAAGAAGGCAATGGAATTTCTGTCGCTTCAGCAAGGCAGCATGTCGGTGAGAGCGTATGAGACCAAGTTTACTCAGCTCTCTAGGTATGCTCCAGAACTGGTGATTGATGAAGCTACGAAGGCTCGTAAGTTTGAGCATGGATTGAGGCCGAGCTTGAGGTCCCGGATGATACCCCTTGGTATCAGGCGATTTGACAAGCTGGTCAAGAGGGCGGCAGCGACGGAGGCAGATATGGAGCAGTTCCAAGTTGTTCAGAACCGGAGGAACAACTGGCAGTCTGGAAAGAGGCCTGCACATTCTGGGAGTTTCAAGGGGACAACCATCTGCACAAAGGTTCAAACCTGACAGGGGCGAACGCTATTAGTGTAGTTGGAGGACCTAGAAACAATGTGGTGAGACCTCCTGCGGTGACTTGCTTCAACTGTGGTGACACGGGACATTACCGATCTCAATGTCCCAAACTACGGAATGATTATAGCAACGCACCAACGCAGCAGGCTGGGAAGAGGCCGTACCAACCAGGGCGAGTATTTGCCTTGACGGAAGCTGATGCTGATGAGGCAGATCAGGTCATCTCTGGTACGAGGGCTGGTGTTTAGAGTTTTTGTCATTTCTTTTCTCGTTGTTTAGTGAGACTGTTATGTAATGGTGTGTATTATGTAACAGGCGAACTTTATCTTAATGGAATGAAAGCTGTTGTATTGTTCGATACTGAATCCTCTCATACATTTGTGTCTCCAAAGTTTGCTAAAGTGTTGGGAGTTGAACCGAAGATTTTTCCAGGCAAGATCTTAGCAGTAGCTACTCTGTCAGGGGAAACTTGAACCGCTAATCGGTATTACGCTGATTGCGAGATTGTGATTGGAGATAGAATCTTTGGCATTGATCTGATCGAGCTGACTATCTTGGGAGTCGATGTTATCATTGGCATTGATTGGATGTCGGTGTACAGTGCAAGCATCGAGTATAAGACCAAGACGGTAACAGTGAGGGCTCCAGGTGGACCTGAAGTCACCTTCCAAGGGAAGCAGAAATGTTCTAAGCTTGTGGCAACTATCCGCAAGGAAGAGACTCCTGTGAAAGTGCAAGGGATTCCTGTGGTTCGGGACTATCCGACAGTGTTTTTGGAAGATTTTCCTGGGTTACCTCCGCATCGTGATGTAGAGTTCAGCATCACTGTTCAACCGGGAAGTGCACCCATTTCTAAGGCACCGTATAGGATGGCTCCAGTGGAACAGGATGAGGTGAAACGGCAGATTAAGGAACTATTGGAGAAAGGCTTTATTCAACCTAGTGCGTCACCTTGGGGAGCACCAGTGCTTTTGGTAAAGAAGAAGGATGGATCGATGAGAATGTGTATCGATTACCGGGAGCTGAATAAGGTCACTGTTCAGAATAAGTATCCTATTCCTCGAATTGATGATTTGTTCGATCGTCTACAAGGAGCAGCTGTTTTCTCCAAAATAGATCTTCGATCAGGGTATCACCAAGTTCGAGTGAAATCTGAAGATGTGCATAAAACTGCATTTAGAACTCGACATGGGTATTACGAATTCTTAGTTATGCCATTTGGAGTGACGAATACACCCGCAATCTTCATGGATTTAATGAACAGAGTTCTGAGGCCGTTCATTGATTCTTTCGTCGTGGTGTTTATCGACGATATTCTCGTGTACTCCAAGTCAGAGGAAGAGCACACCGAGCATCTGGCTGCAGTGTTGAAGAAGTTGGAAGAGCAGAAGTTGTATGCCAAGTTATCTAAGTGTGATTTCTGGAAATCTGAAGTGGCATTCCTAGGTCACATCCTTTCTAAGGAGGGAGTGGCAACTGACCCTCAGAAGATAGAGGCAGTGAGAGATTGGGCTAGGCCTACTACAGTGAAGGAAGTCAGAAGTTTTCTTGGGATGACTGGGTACTACAGGAGATTCATTCAAGGTTATGCTCAGATGGCTGTACCGCTTACTGGACTGACCAAGAAGAATGTGAGCTTCAAGTGGACTGAGCAATGTGAGGCGAGCTTTCAGGAGTTGAAAGAGAAGCTGACTACTGCACCTATTTTGGCTTTGCCTAGAGCAGGTGTTGAGTATGATGTTTACAGCGATGCTTCACATCGTGGGCTTGGTTGTGTCTTAATGCAAGAAGGAAGAGTAATCGCTTATGGGTCTAGGCAACTACGACCGCATGAGAAGAATTACCCGACTCATGATCTGGAGTTGGCTGCGATTATCTTTGCCCTGAAGCAATGGAGGCACTACGTGTACGGTGAGAAGTTGAACATGTACACGGACCACAAGAGCTTGAAGTATATATATCAGCAGAGGGATCTGAATCTGAGGCAGCGAAGATGGTTGGAAGTGCTTGAGGACATGCGACCTGAGATCAAGTATCATCCTGGAAAGGCTAATATTGTTGCTGATGCACTTAGTCGCAAGAGCAGTTTGGCCAGTTTGATTACAACTCAGAAGCACCTGATTGAGGAGTTGGATCGGGAAGGTATTGAGGTTGTCTTGCAAGGATTGGGAGCATCTTTGGCTCAGTTGAGGCTTCAGCCTGCACTGAATGCAAGGATCATTGCAAGTCAGGAGGTTGATGCTGATATCTTGGAGATGAAGGAGCAGGTTGGTGCTGACAGGTTGCCCGGATTTCAAATCAGGGATGGAGTGCTGTGGTTCGAAGAGAGGCTGTGTGTTCCAAATCAGGCGGACCTGAAAGAGAGTATTCTTCGGGAGGCACATGCTATTCTTTTGTCAGTACATCCTGGGAGTACTAAGACGTACAAAGACATCAAACAGCATTTCTGGTGGTCAGGTTTGAAGCGGGATGTGGCTGAATTTGTGGCGAAGTGTGAGGTTTGTCAGCAAGTCAAAGCTGAAAATCAGAGACCCGGAGGTCTATTACAGCCGTTACCTATTCCGGAATGGAAGTGGGATAACATCAGTATGGATTTCATCACGGGATTGCCTAAGAGTTCTAAAGGCAATGATGCAATTTGGGTTATAGTCGATCGACTAACCAAGTCCGCTCACTTTTTGGCGATGAAACTCACAGCTTCGATGGACAAGTTGGCTGAGTTGTATGTTGGTGAGATTGTCCGGCTTCATGGCGTTCCGTCAACTATTGTGTCTGATCGAGATGCGCGGTTTACTTCGCAATTCTAGAGGAGTCTTCAGACAGCTTTGGGGACCAAGACAGATTTCAGCACTGCCTTTTATCCTCAAACCGATGGGCAGACCGAGAGAGTCAACCGTATTCTTGAGGATATGCTTCGGTGTTGTATACTAGACTTTGGAGGCAGTTGGAAAGGCATTTACCTTTGGTAGAATTTGCCTACAATAACAGTTTTCAGGCTAGCATCGGGATGACGCCGTACGAAGCTTTGTATGACAGGAAGTGCAGGACTCCTGTTTGTTGGTTTGAAGTTGGGGAGTGTCAGTTGTTTGGTCCTGAGCTTGTACAGCAAACTTCTGAGAAGATTGATCTGATCAGGAAAAGGTTGGTGGAAGCTCAGAGCAGGCAGAAAAGCTATGCAGACAACCGGAGAAGGGACCTTGAGTTTGAGGTTGGTGACTCCGTCTTTCTGAAGGTATCGCCCAGTAAAGGTGTGGTTCGATTTGGCAAAGGCGGGAAGTTAGCCCCGAGGTTTATAGGCCCGTATAAGATATTGAAAAGGATCGGGAAAACTGCTTACCGGCTTGAGTTACCGGAAGAGTTGTCTCACGTGCACAATGTCTTTCATGTGTCTATGCTGAGAGGTTATATTCCAGATCCGAGTCATCATTTGCCTGAAGTGCCGGAAGGTTTGCAGTTAAACCTGAATTAAAGCCCTTTTTCTTAAAGCCCAAAATGTATTTTTATTTATTTTATTTTTTAAATATTTTGGCCCAAAACTAAAGCCCATGGATTAACCTATTTTTATTTAACTTGTCATGTAGAAGACTATTTTAATACTATTTTATTTTTTGTACAAATTAAAATGTACAATTTTTAGGCCTAGTTGCATGCACGTGCACTACACGTACACGTGCAATGCACACTTTTCCTATGGCCGGATTGCTTCTTTTTTGGAGGGCTTTTCAAATAGTTGAGTGGTGATCATGGTGGTGGTTATGTGGGTGTGGGTAGTTTTTATAACTCCTATTCTAATCTTGGCCTTCCATCCTACAACCAACTAGTTAATCCTAGCCATTCATTCTAGTTGATTTCTAGTATAAATACCCCCCCCCCCCCCCCCATGGCTATATTCATATGCAATTATATCTTTCCAAACCTATAGTCTAATTTAGTAATAGTTGTGAGTTAAAAAAGAGTGAGAGTTGTGTGGGATTGCTTGCATTTTCCAAGGAGGAGAGGCCGGCCATCACTAGGAGAAGCATTCGGTTTACTTGGTGTTCGTGGGGCTTGTGCGCGCATCGTCTAGGAGGAGGTGCATCTTGTTGCAAGGATTTGTTGCTTTGGTGTTTGTTTCTCTCCATACAAGGTGGGTAACCTTTCATATTTCTAATGTAGGGAATCATGCTAGATTTAACTATCAAAACGATGCATGAAAAAAATACTAATAAGAACACACTTTAATTGAGAAGTTAGTTTATGAATTGATTGAAATGTTGTGATTAACTTGTATGTGATTCTAGTATTAAATTAAATTGTGTGTAAATTCTCCATGATTATTAGCATGAATGAATGATAGTGGTTAAATTCCCTTAAGAATGTTGCTAGTATAATATTGAGACATGATGCATAAAAATTTCTAATAAGAACGCTTGTTAATTGAAAATTTGAAACATGTAATTGATTAAGAAAGAGCACACTTTAATTTGAAAAGAGTGACTTTCTTGAATGATTGAGATGTGATTATGCAAATTGATAAGTCATTATATACATTGTGACATAGATTGATTAATGAAACTATTTTGTTACCATCAAAGAACTACTCATAAAGTTAGTAGTTTGAGTTTTACCTATTCATGTGCTAAATAGACCTTTATGTTGGTATGGGTATGAATAAATCCAAATATGAATTGTGTGTAGAGAGATGCTTAAAATCAGGGGATTAATATGAAATGTATTGACAAAACAAAATATTAGAATGCTATGAGGCAAAGAAACATCACAAAGAGAAAAATGGTAGTGCTAGAATGTATAAATTGAATTAATGGTATGAAAATATATTTTTATTGTTGAAAAAAATATCTTTTCATACTGGTTTGTAAATTGGACAAGAAATTATTAATCTGGAGTTATACAGTAATTTTTATGAAGATTAAAGGAAATTGAAGACTAGTTGAACATCGAAACATTTTTATAACAGTGAGAATTGGTCCAAAAGGAGTTTAACGCATACTGTAACAACCTGAGCAGGTAGCTCAAGTGGTCACTGTGTTGCGTTGGGTTCTTTGTGGTGACTAGTTCGAATCCCGTGAGCAACAATATTTTGTTTGGTTTTTTTTAAAACAAATCAACAGCGGACCGAGAGCATTTAATGCTCTCAGTCGTGTTTTATACCGTGGCACAAACCGGCCTAGTGGTCTGTGCCTTGGGCTGTGTCAGTGGGGTGCTGGGTTCGAATCTTGCCCTCGGCAAGAATGAAAAATATTTTTTTGGGGTTTTTATTTATCGAAAAAATGTGAAAAAAATATGTATATTCTCCTAAAAATGTAAGGGACTTTATAAAAATGAGTTGAGGATTATTTGAATGAAATTAACTATGATTTGGAGTTAAAATACATAAATAGAAATGTGGCTCTATATGTGTTATTGATGTGACATTATAACTCAAAGTATAAGTGAAATGAAGGACTAGAAATTGAGTTGGCAAAAAGAAACTTGGTTATGTGGCATAATGCAATTATTTCTCATTTGTGGAACAATATGAAGTGTGCATATTGTTTAGTAATGTGGAATTAATATGATGTGATAATTGATAAAGTATATGCAAATTTATGTACAGTTATGGACTTGTGAACAAATTTGAAATCATGAATTGAAAAGAGAATATACATGTGAGTATGAGAACTCAACATGGAAATTTTATGAGTTGAAAATTGTGAAATGAAAATTGAAATAGAGTAGCTAAGTCTCCCCCGGCATTGAGAAATGAAATAAAATGAAATTAGACCAAGGTCGGTCATGTTGAAATAAATGAATAAGTCCGGTTTAGTGGAGAGGCTAACTCTAGAGATTTATTTTTGTTCTTGATTTTTAATAAAACGAAGGATTAGTACATAGTGGAGACGTGATGAAAGTAGAAGAAAAACATGAGTATGGGGGCCATCGGATAGCGGTGTGAGAGCGATCCACAGGCTGCCTGCTTGATGCGTCAAGACATGGCGTGGGCGCTACTCCAGAATTATCGTCCCGGTGGCGACGCTCGTGGGATGTTCGAGTGGCTATGGGTGGTGCCATTGTTCCATGGCGGAGGCTGAATTGTCCATAGGTTGCCTGCTCGATGCGTCGTGTCAGTGCGTGGGATTCCCCTCCAGGCTGCCTGGACATGGGCTCGTAGATCATAGGACATCTAAGACACTACCGTAATTACAGTAGTAGACTAAGTCATAACGAGGGATTGAACCCTACAAAGATGAAGAACGAATAAGGGCTTGCTCTCGGACCTATGTAGTATGGGATGCATAGAATCCGAACAAGTGCGCATTAGTGACATGTAACATAAATAAATGCATTAAGGATTAAGTGCACAATCACAACACGACATCAATAGGGTAGTCCCTTTTAGTTTGAAATGTGACAAGTTTGTGTTTGCTAAATATGGAAAGTTGAGTTATACTATTTCCGGCATAGAGAGGATGGCCGTGTATAATGTTCGTCGGTTGAATAAACTTACGTACCTACAGTCTTATATGCAGGTAAATGACATGTTAAAGAGGAATGGATGCTTAAAGATTGTACCATATTGTTGTACATTTATTTAATTGTTGTATTTTACTTCCGCTGTGCAAATGAAAAGTGTAATATTGATGTCAACTCTGATGTAAGATGAAAAGTTTAAATTTCCCTGTAAAATTGTACTAAAGAAAGTGAAAAGATCCTGTAGAACATCTCGAATTCAGTGTATTTGGGATTCGGGGCGTTACAAAGACCCCCCCCCCCTCGGAGCAGACTTTCTTCCGTTACTTCCCTTCAATCCAGGGCAGGCCGATCTAAGAGTGCCCTACCATCTCGTCCTCCTCATGGCTTAAGACAGGTTCAGAATTAGCCCTCTTCGGTAATTCTTCTCTCCACCTCGTCGAAATCCCCCAGGGTTGACGACTCCGAAAAAGAAAAAATTTCTCCTTCCCATAGTTGATCGAATTAGGGTTTTTGATCAACTTCACCCCTCTACGAGGTGTAAGATAATACCTAGACTCTGACCTGTTCTTCTGATGAATCTTATAAAGCTTCCTTAGAACACACAACCTAGGCTCGATTCTTGCTGCCTGAAAGTGCACAACAAAGTCGGTCACATGCCTCCACTTGTTCGGCATAAACTGGATGGGGCTCAAGCCGTACCATCTAAGAACGTAGGCCGTGAACAAAGGAAGGGGGAGATGAGGCTCCGTGTGGAAGCGTCAAAGGAAAAGAAACAAGTGTCAGGGGAGGTAGGCGTGCACGCTCTAAAGCATGGGCCCGGCATAATAAGCTCATACTCCCTCGGAATCATGAAACAACTCCAGATGCTACGCAAATCCTTCTCCGTGAGCATTGTTGGAATGTCGTCTACCTCTGAGTGCTCGCGAGGCTCGTTCTCCTTGTACAAAGGCGCCATCCCATTCTCAACTCAAGAAATAAGGTCGGCTGAATAGTCCCTAATGCGACCGAGGCTCGACAAGGAGCTCGGAAACCTACCCAATTCCCCCACTTCACGACGACTCTCTTTGGTCTCCTCAACTATCACTGATTGCACTGTCTCCTTTCCATTATCTACTCTGTGCGGTATAACAAGCGACCTATCTTTGCCTTGGCTTGAGGGGGAGGTCTCGTCTCCAGAAGACACCCTAGACATCTTTGATAAAATAAATATATATGAATGGAATATATATATATATATATATATATATATATATATATATATATATATATATATATATATAAGAGCGGGGCGACCGTTGTGCTTCGTGGGCCTTTAAAGCAGCAAAAAGCCCAAGAACCAGGGAAGCCCAAGAGACATGAAGGCTAAATGACAAAAATCATTGACTGGTCAATGGTCAACGGTCAACGGTCATCAGGTGACACGTGTCGCGCAGCCAAACAATCTACATCATTCGGTGTCATGCGCCGAACAAACGTGTCCCCGATCATGAAATCGCTAAAAAACCTGTTGACTGGTCAACGGTCAATGCTCATCAGGTGGCACATGTCGCACAACCGAACCATCTACATCGTTCGGTGTCACACGCCGAACAAATGTGTCTCTGATCGTGAAATCCCAAAAAGTTGTTGACTGGTCAACGGTCAACGGTCATCAGGTGACACGTGTCGGGTAGTCGCACCATCTACATCGTTCGGTGTCACGAGTCGAACAATTGTGTCCTCGATCATGAAATCGCTAAAAAAATCATTTACTGGTCAACAGTCAACGGCCGTCAGGTGACACATGTCGCGCAGCCGAACCATCTACACCTTTTGGTGTCACGGGCAGAACAAACGTGTCCCCAATTGAGAAATTGCCAAAAAATCATTAACTGGTCAATGGTCAACGGTCAACGGTCATCAGGTGATATGTGTCGCGCAGCCAAACCATCTACATCGTTCGGTGTCACGCGTCGAGCAAACGTGCCACCGAACGAGAAATCACGGAAAAACATTGACTGGTCAACGGTCAATGCCACGTGTTGCTTAACCGAGCCATCCACGTCGTTCGGTGCCAAAAACCGAGCAAACGTTCCACCGAACGAGAAATCACGGAAAAACGTTGACTAGGCAATGGTCAATGCCATGTGTCTCTTAGTCGAGCCATCAACGTCGTTCGGTGCCAGAAACCGAGCAAATGTTCCACCGAATGAGAAATCACGGAAAAACATTGACTAGTCAGTGGCCAATGCCACATGTCTCTTAGTCGAGCCATCCATGTCTTTCGCTGCCAAAAATCGAGCAAACATGCCCCAGACAAAAAAGGAAGAAAAGCCCTGCCTCCCGATGCGCGCTTGATCATGATCAACGGCCTAGATCTCGCCACGTTGCCCCCTCTCTCATCAGCGCATCAACGCACGAGCTCAATCTTGATCGACATCTCAGGTTGCGCCACGTTGCCTCTTTGTCAGATTCCCTCATCATGGCCGTCCAATCTCATCGGCACGCGAGCCCTCTGTTGATCAATGGTCATGATTAAACCAAGATAATTTCTTTTATTTAATTATAAAATTGAATTAATTATTTAAAAATTATGGGAAAATGATTTAAAATCAATTAAAAATTCTAAAAATAGTTATTAAATTCGAAAAATTATTTTCTAGAATTCCGCTAGAAAATATTTATTAAATTAAAATAATTAATCAAAATTTACTGAAAATTAATTATTAAAACTCAGAAATTAAATAAAAAAATTCAAAAAATAATTTAAAATTGAAAAAAAAAATCACAAAAAAATCAGAAAATTCAAAAAATAATTTTGAGTATTTTACAAATTCATGAAAGCATCGTTACACTCCAAGCGAGCTCTAAACGTCCCCGAGAACGCTGATAAATTCTATGAGCCATTTAAAATCGGTGAACTACTCCTCAAAGGTTGAACTCAGCCTTGGGTAGTGGGGGACTCGTGATATGGTTAAAAATAGAACTAAATCGGGGTCATTCAAATCGGGCACGAATCTTAAATCTTTCAGGGGTAAAATGATAATTTCACCTGTAAACGTGTGGGATAATGGAAACTAGGTATTTTCCAAGCCCAATAACCCAAAAACGGGTCTGTCTCACTGGGTTAGGGTGACAGCCCCTTATGAACAAATCCATGACATTTAAAGAGTAATTCAATTTCATAATTATCTCTAAGAGACGGTATAAGCAGAATCTTTATCATGAAACGATTTAAACTCTGTTTCTTATCCAAAAACACCGGGAAGTAGAGATAAATCATTATCTTGAAACTGACCCCCAAGGCGACTATAAATATCCCCTCTACTCCCACCATAAAAAAGATAACCAGTATTTTTCCACAACAAGCTCTTTAATATTCTTCTTGATTACTGACTTGAGCGTCGGAGGTCAGAGGGCCTGTCGCTGGGATCAACCCCTGGGGTTTTAGGCATTTTTGCAGGTCAAGAAGGATGCGATCATTGCAATCAACACCGTCGAAAGTCAAAAAGTCAAATTCTTGATTGTTCCACCAAAGAATCCACATCACTTTGTTACTCCCACACAGAAAAAAAGCAGTAACAGGGCCTAATAAACAATTAAAACATAAAATAAAATTAAAAGAATAAACACGAATCTTAAAATTAAGGATGGACCGAATCTTAATGAAAATATATGGATGTGGGTTCAGTTCGGGTATGCAGGTTAGATCCAGTAGCACATGGGTTTGGATCTGCATCCACTTCGCTCCAAAAAAATAGCAAACACCTTTAGCTTCCACCAAATAGCAAACAACAAACACCAGATCCAAACTCTCAATACCAAATCATTAAATCCAACCAAGAGTAGCACGTGGGGAAGAAAAAGTGCAAAGTGGGTCGGGTTTGGATGGGCACGAGTCGAACCCAACAAACAAACCAAATTGCAACCACCAAACATGAACTAAACACCAAACACCAAACCAAAACAAAATATTAAATTAGGTTGGGGCTCTCCTTTAGAACTAGTCTTATCCGACAAACAGAAGAAGAAAAGGAGTAGCAGCAGAAAGAAGTGGAGAGTTCCAACCACAAGTGGCTACGACGCTGGCTAGCAGTGGCGTTGTTGAGCAATAGTGAGCAGCGGCAGGTAACGGTGGCGAGCTGTGCTTTGCCGACTGTGAGATCCCGACGAACGGTAATCCCAACTACGATCAACTCTCTTCTTAATCTCACAATAAGAATTATAATATGAATATATCAAGATTTTTGATAATTATGAGACAATAAGAAAAAAGAAATTATGGTTAGGGTTTAATATCCCTACAGCTTGAGATATTATATCCTGATTATCAAAATTGGAATAATCTCATGTACTACCACAAGACCAATATATATATTATAAGACAGAATTTGGGTACCAGGTTCTTGGCCCATTCAACCTGGTCCAATAACTTACAGATAACACGTGCAACTCACGTGTTGCCCCATACAATATTATACACAATAATATTTTATATATATATTTAGAATATACATATATATCCAACAACTATCACTATGACCCTCTCTCAAGATTAATTGGAATTACTTTTTATTTACAATAGAGAATTCACTCACCTCTCAGATGAAGTACTCTCTTCTTCTATTTGGTACTCAATAGAATCATTTCTTTAGAGTTGTTACATTGATTATATAGATATCTAGAAAAAACCCTAGTTTGTTAAACTTAATACAGTACTGTCTGATATATATTGAAGAGATAATCATATTATGAGAGTCGTACGATCTAACTAGGAGAGCAAATCGTGCTTCAATAGAATCCCTAAGAACCGAACCCATAAATGCAATCAATTGCATGACGGTTGACTACCCAAAGTGCGGTCGACCGCAATTGTTCTCTCGCCAATCCAGAGAACTTGGCAGTCGACTGTCCAAAGTGGAAGGTCGACTGTCCCGCTTATTGTTGTTTGGCTGTTGTTACCTTGCTTCTAATCCTTTCCAATCACCTCAATTCCTCCTCGTCGTCTTCTCTTCACATCAAATATAGTATGCAAGATATAAATCTAAGAAAATTTACCATTGATAACCTTTCACAAAGGTAGGGCACTTGTACGTGCTTTCTCCCTCTCTTACCCATACAACAACTCTAACCACTCAGATGTAAAGGGGAAGGAGAATCTATTTGCCCTTCAGCCCTCTCCTCTCCAGTTTCCCCACATCCAAATCAAAGGGTACAAGGGTGAAGATGATTATGCCCTTTGGTCTATAGACCCATGGTGGGATTGTTCACCAGATTTGATGCCATGGTGGATGGATCTTGCAAGGATGAAAATTTGGAGGTGCAGATTGTGGTTCTTACCATGAATCTATATGTTTTAGTGTTTCTTGGAAGGGATCATGGTATTCACCATAGATCCATAGGTTTGGGGGCATGGATTATCTTTTATGTTGATTTGAATGTTGTTGGCCGATGTTGATGCAACTAAGGAGGGTTAAGGCACTTTTAGGTGCATCCCTGGAGGCTAAGACACAAGTTGGATCAAATTGTTCAATTTTAGCAGAACCAAGGAGGGCCAAGGCACTGAATCGACTTTTTTGATTGATGTTGGTGCAACCATGGAGGCAAGGGTACTAAGTTAGATCAAATTGGGTAATGTTGGTAGATTTCATGGGGTTTATGCATTAAATTAAGGCAATTTGATGGATGTTGGTGCAGCCAAGAAGGATTAGGGCACTAAGTCGAGGAAAATTGTTGGATCTTGGTGGATGAATTGACATGCAGCTTGTTTTTGAATGTGGTTGTTATAGCATGGCAATTGGTATTTTGGTGATATTCGGCTTATGTATGGTCGTTGTAGTAATTTTTTTTCTTGAGCTAGTAGGAGCAGCGTGAAGACTACAACCCTAGCGAAGGAGTTGTGTTACTTTGTGGGTCTTGGTGCAGTAGGAAAGGGTCTTTTCATCTCCTCCTCATTCAAACTTTGCTTTGATTAGGGCATTCGATCCTTCGAAGTTTGGGATTTTGATTTACCAAAGTGTTGGCATAACCAAAGAAAGTTGAAGGTCAATTTTTGGTAGATTAGACTTGGGTATGGCTACAAATCACATGTAATTTTGAAATGTCATTGATATATTGGTTTGGAGTTTAGTTTCTTGTACTATGATTTAAGACTTGGCTTGTAAGGTTTTATCTTGTTCTATGATTGATGTGAATATTTGCAAGTGTACAAAATCGCAACAAGTAGTATAGTTTTAGTGAAAAGAGTGTCGAACCCACAGGGACTAATTGTTTTTTTGAGTACCAAATTTACTAGATAAATTACTGTTTGGAAAATCGAAATTAAATAAAGAAAACAATTAAATTAAACTAATCTAAAGAACTAACTAAATTAATTAAGATGGACGAAATCTGAATTTATATTGTTTATTAATTGCAAAATTAATTCTAGGGCTTTTGATTTCACCTAGTTAATCTCACATAATTTATAACTCCATATGAATAAAAAGATTATTTTTCCAAGTTGTAGACCAAAATCCCCAAATTATTTAATGCTTTCTTTCGAACAACACCAAAAATATCTCCAACTAACAGTTTGTCATATCTCTATGCAAATTAATTTAATCGAAGACTCATTAGGTTCTGTGGATTTCTTAACGGTCACATTAATAGCGGTAAATCATCTCTAATTTCGCTCAATCAATAGTGTTCAATTTTATAGTTCTAAATCACAAATAACCTCTCGGTCTCTCCATGATCCAATAAATCATACAATCGTTGGTCCACCAATTGTACGCACTAAGAACAAAAACCAAACACAAAACCATGAAAAAATAGAAAAATAATATGGAATTAAAATTGTGTTCTCAAAACTAGGATACAACGAAACCCTAGAAAAATAAATTTAGTTCATAATAAAAATATTGCAACTAACAAATACTGTCTTGGATTGAATTATAGAAAAATAGAGAAAGAAAAGAGATACAAGAAGAACATAAAAAATTTGCAAACCGAATCCTCGATTTGCGTGCCAGCAATTCTCTTTCTCTCTCTCTTCTCTGTCTTGAACACTGAGCCAGGCCCGCCACGTCAGCGTGTGCTAACGTCACCCGCTGTTGCTGTCGAAGTGAACGCCGCCATGTCGCTCCTCTTTCCTTGCGTCTCGAACGCCGCACAAACACAGAGAGACCTGCTCTCTCTCCTTCCTCGATGACAGCGCAAGCCAGCAAACCCCACTCACGTCCTGACTTTTTTTTCCCCTATGTCCTATTTTGACTTATTTATTTATTTATTTAATTTTTCATGATAGGGTTAGCCGTCGCTCTTCCCTGCGTTAAAGCTCTATCTTTTCTCCTTCTCTTGCTGTTGTATTTATAGGAGTAGAAGACACAGAATTAAGGTTTTCTTTTGTAGAAAGAACCCCTCTCTTTATTTATTTGAAACACGTGCTACAAATACAAATAAAATCAAGATTTAGAATTTAAAAATAAAAAATTTAAATTTAAATTAATTAGTTCAAATTAAACTAACTAATTTTCACCTTAGCTTTATCAAAACCCTTTTAAATTTTTGTTTAATCTTTTTACACTCTATTGACAATTTAAATTGTATTTAGCTTTTCATATTGTAAAAAATAAAATTCAACAAATCAATAAAAATATATCAATCACTCTTCTTGTCTTGTTTGTTGATTTTTTACGAAAATATTCACTTTTTGCATCAAAAATCTTATTTCTTCAAAAATACTTAATTAATTGAAATATACGGAAATAAGATGAATTATTAACAAGATAAACGAATACAGGCTATTTTTTTGGGTAAATAAGTACAAATATTTATGTAAAGATTATACACATCAAATACCCCCAAACTTAAGATTTTGCCTGTCCTCGAGCAAAAAGTAGCCATTAATAAAGGGATGATAATCAATAATAGGCTCAACTCATTACAATAAGAAAACTTATCATGCAGGCATCAAAATTTAAAATATAAATAATAGCAAATAAAGTAAAAATAAGCATACACACTTTCTCCAGTGCAATTATTTATTCATAATTCCAAACCAAATCATATTAGTTATGCAACTAATGTAATTATAGTATGTAACAACTCAATCTGTGATTACCCTTTCTCACTACTACAAACCGAGTAGCAAACTAGAGTTTTTTTTTTCATCTCTAAGTTGTCACTTGCCTTTTGACGCGAATGCAAACATTTGTGATGAATTCACCCGGTTACTCAACAAGTCATAAACTTAAAGTGTTTTGCATACTCATATTTCAAATTGCCGTTTGACGTAAAAGTAAACATTGGTAATGAATACCCCTAGTTAACTCAAAACATTGGAGTATATAGAACTTTATTTATTTTATTTATTTACTCATTATCACTCTATATACTTAAACTCTGTTTAGGACTAGATCAAAAGGGATAATCACAAGAAAAAAGCATCACATTTTTCTTTTATGTATAATCACATGACTCACACAATTTTGTTTGGGATTTTGAAATTCAATAATCCTAAAGTAAATATGTATGCTTAATCTTCCTTAATAAGCAATTGTCTATCCTAAAAAAATTATTTCAATGCTTTTGCACAATAAAGAATTCAAAAGTGTAATGGTGAGCTCAATTTCAATCCCTTTTTGTTTTGTTTTTCTTTTCAAAAATATATAAAATAAAATAATAAAAAATATTTTCCCACACCCCCAAACTTGAATATCACATTGTCCACAATAGGAAAGGAAAAAAGAAAAATAAAAAGAATGCAAAAAGTTCAGAATTTCTCCCCTGATTCGTCTTAGAATTCTGCACGTGCGGCGTTCAGTGTTTCAGCGATATCTGGAGCTGTAGGTGTCCAAATGGACTGATTTTATTTTTGCTGGAAAGCTAAGAAAATTGTCTACAATTTCTATTTGAAGCACTTTTCCAGATTCTGACTCTATACTTCTCAAAAATAGCCATCAATGTAGATGTATAAAACAGTTCCGCCCGGTGACTTTCAAATTCGTGCAATCCTACAAAATAAAATCAAAAATTAAAATTATAATACACTAAAAGAAAAATAAAATCTAAATACAGTAAAAGAAAACATGGTTTGCCTTCCAAGAAGCGCTATGTTTTAAGTCTTCAGTCAGACTTGGTGGCTGATATGGTCATGTAACGCCAAGATCCAACAACATACGAGCCGCTTTTTTAATACTTCTTTTCAAGCGGGGATTAGGTTTTTTTCTGTGCATCCATCAAACTTGATGTTAGCGGCTCGAATTTTAATCGTTTTTTTCTTTAAGATGGAGTCTTTGATATCCCCACATCCTTGAATGTCAGCTGAGAAAAAGGATGAATAGATGGTGCAGCATCCAAATACATAACATATTTCAAATTCTTTTCTTTCTCAAATTCAAGGGTTGCTGAATTTGTTGAACATACTTCGATTGGTAACTTTCAACTTTGTCCTTATGTTTCTTGCCCACAATTAAATCAGTTTTACTTACTTGAAAAGATGACTGTTCTTCGGTAGGAAACTTCATGGATTTAAAAACATCAAATGTTACTTGCTCATGCTGCGTTTGTTCCTCCACCATTGGTTCTTACTGTTCTTCTTTTTCAACCACATTTTGTTCGGCATTTTCTTCTTATGGTTGCTTAATTGTCCTCCCACTTCTTAGTGTTATTGCTTTGACATTCTCCTCGGGATTGACTACTGTGTTACTAGGTAAGTTTCCTGCTGTTCTCTCTGTAAGAATATTTGAAAGTTGACCAATTTGCGCCTCAAGATTGTTAATTGAAGTCGTATTATTTTGTATTGCCAAATCTGTCTTCTGCATGTATTGTTCTGTCTTTTGCATGTAGTGCATGAACATATCTTCAAGTGTCGGCTTCTTTTCTTGTTGTGAAAAATTTTGAGGTGGTCTAATTGCTCCTCCTTGATCGTTGTTCCATGGAAAATTTGGGTGGTTTCTCCATCCTAGACTGTATGTGTTTGCATAATGATTGTTTTGCATTTGAAAGTTTGTAACAAAATTT
This sequence comes from Hemerocallis citrina, assembly GCA_017893485.1. Taxonomy (NCBI): domain Eukaryota; kingdom Viridiplantae; phylum Streptophyta; class Magnoliopsida; order Asparagales; family Asphodelaceae; genus Hemerocallis; species Hemerocallis citrina. Next base: position 378,544,387 of record CM030358.1, on the reverse strand, counting down.
TCATGTTCGGCATTTTATGGAGCAAAAGGGTTCCCCACTTGAAAATTTGTACTTGAATGATTTCCTACACAAAAATCACAAATAATATTAGTTTGAATAGCATTAAAATTCATATTGCCTTATTGTTTAGATAAAGTATCAATTTGTGCAGTTAAAGTAGTAATAGGATCAAGTTCAAAAACTCCAGCCACATTTCTTGGCATTATTCTCTCTGAAGACCACTGGTAACTATTAGATGTCATCTCCTCTAAAAGTTCATAGGCTGCTTCATGAGTTTTGCTCATAAGTGCACCTCCAGCTGCTGTGTCAACCATAGACCGATTTGTAACTCTCAATCCATTATAGAATATTTGAATTTGCAGCCATTTCGGTAGTTCATGATGAGGACACTTTCTCAATAACTCTTTGTACCTCTCTATGCATCATACAAAGACTCGATCTCAAATTGAATGAACGTGGCAATATCATTCCTTAGTTTTGTTGTATTTGCTGGCAAAATATACTTAGCCTAAATTTTTTGTACAAGTCCCTCCAAGTAGTAATAATACCGGATGGTAGATAATGTAACCAAGCCTTCTCCTTATCTCGTAGTGAAAATAGAAAGGGTCTCAATCTGATTGCATCATCTGATACTCCATTGTGCTTAAAAGTGTCACAAATTTCTAGAAAGTTTGCAATGTGAACATAAGGATCCTCGTGCGGTAGTCCCCAAAATTGAATAGTTTGTTGAATCATTTGAATAATCGCCAGTTTAATCTCAAAATCGTTAGCTTCAATAACCGACCTCTTTATGCTTGATATTGTTCAATGAATTGAGTGCAAAGCATAATCTCTCAGAGCTCTGTTTTCATCGTTGTTCGCCATGATAATGTATTTGTATGTCCTGAAATATAAGTATTGAAAAAAATAGAAAATCTAAAAAAGATAAAATAAGAAAAATATATAAAAGTAAAAGTAAGTCAAAATAAAATAAAGAGTTAAAATAATAATAAACAAAAGAAATAATAAAAAAAATCTAAACAAGTAATAATCTAGCAATTTTCAATATCAATAAAAAATAAATAGTCCCTGGTAGCAGCGCCAAAAACTTGATGTGAATATTTGCAAGTGTACAAAATTGCAACAAGTAGTATAGTTTTAGTGAAAAGAATGTCAAACCCACAGAGACTAATTATTTTATTGAATACCAAATTTACTAGATGAATCACTATTTGGAAAATCGAAATTAAATAAAGAAAACAATTAAATTAAACTAATCTAAAGAACAAACTAAATTAATTAAGAGGGACGGAATCTGAATTTATATTATTTATTAATTGCAAAATCAATTCTAGGGCTTTTGATTTCACCTAGTTAATCCCACACAATTTATAATTCCATATGAATAAAAAGATTATTTTTCCAAGTTGTAGACCAAAATTCCCAAATTATTTAATACTTTCTCTTGAACAACACTAAAAATATCTCCAACTAACAGTTTGTCATATCTCTATGCAAATTTACTTAATCGAAGACTCATTAAGTTCTGTAGATTTTTTAACGGTCACATCAATCGCGGTAAATAATCTCTAATTTCACTCAATCAATAGTGTTCAATTTTATAGTTCTCAATCATAAATTACCTCTCGGTCACTCCATGATCCAATAAATCATTCAATCGTTTGTCCACCAACTGTACTCATTAAGAATAAAAATCAAACACACAACCATAGAAAAATAGAAAAATAATATGGAATTAAAATTGTGTTCTCAAAACTAGGCTACATTGAAACCCTACAAAAATAAATTTAGTTCATAATAAAAATATTGTAACTAACAATTATTATCTTGGATTGCATTATAGAAAAATAGAGAACGAAAAGAGATAAAGAAGAACAAAAAAAAATTGCAAACCGAATCCTCGATATGCGCTCCAGCAATTCTCTTTCTCTCTCTCTTCTCTGTCTTTAACACCGAGCCAGGCCCGCCACGTCAGCATGTGCTGACATCACCTGCTGTTGTTGTCGAAGAGAACGCAGCCACCTCGCTCCTCTTTCCTTGCGTCTTGAACGCCGCACAAACACAGAGAGACTTGCTCTCTCTCTCTCCTCGATGACAACGCAAGCCAGCAAACCCCACACACGCCCTGACTTTTTTTCCCTCACGTCCTCTTTTGCCTTTTTTATTTTTTATTTTATTTTTTATGATAGGGTTAGCCTTCGCTCTTCCCTTCGTTAAGGTCTATCTTTTCTCCTTCTCTTGCTGTTGTATTTATAGGAGTAGAAGACGCTGAATTAGGGTTTTCTTTGGCAGAAAGAACCCCTCTCTTTATTTATTTGAAACATGTGCTGCAAATACAAATAAAATTAGGATTTAGAATTTAAAAATATAAATTTTAAATTTTAAATTAATTAGTTCAAATTAAACTAACTAATTTTCACCTTAGCTTTATCAAAACCCTTTTAAATTTTTGCTTATTCTTTTTACACTCTATTGACAATTAAAATTGTATTTAGCTTTTCATATTGTGAAAATTAAAATTCAACAAATCAATAAAAATAAATCAATCATTCTTCTTGTTTTGTTTGTTGATTTTTAACGAAAATATTCACTTTTTGCATCAAAAATCTTATTTCTTCAAAAATACTTAATTAATTGAAATATACGAAAATAAGATGAATTATTAACAAGATAAACGTATACAAGCTATTTTTATGCGTAAATGAGTACAAATATTTATGTAAAAATTGTACACATCAATGATTATATGTTTTATTAATTTCTTTGGGTAAATTGTGAAAAACACCCCTGATCTATGTGGTCAAAGTGAAAAACTCCCTAATCTATCGGTCAAAGCGATAAACCCTCCAACCAAGAATTGCAGTCAACTCCTATACAGAAACCCTAGAAAAACTATGTGAAATGTCTAATTGCTCTTATATTAATACACCATTAAAAAAAAACAAAAATTTTTCACTGTATCTCTCTCGCTCCCACAAAATATGTCTCTCACCAAAATTAAAAATCCAAAATCACCACCATCCCCCGGCCTCCTCATAACCATCACCGACAACCCCATCTCCATCATCCGACCTCCTCATCTCCATCATCATCATCCCCGACCTCCACCATCATCATCCATCATCATCCAGAGAAGGTGCATCCAGCGGAATGAACATGATAATTGTGTTGTAAGAGAATGTGTTGAGTTTGTTAATGTGGGCAAAAGAAAGGATGTGAAGGCAATGCAGGTTGCGATTAGATAATGGAGAATGTAGCTAGAAATGAATGGGTTTCGATAGAAGCCGGAGACGATGGCACAGGCAGTGAAGGTCTGGAGGTGGCGACGAGTCGAGTATTGGATGAGGGAATGGAGAGGTGGGTATTTTTGAAAGATGTGATTAGTGGAGACCCAAGATAGGTTTTTTGAATGGTGGTGAAGGGGTTTTGAATTTGAATGGAGGGAAGTAGTGACTTCTTTTTTAGGCGAAGGTGATACAAAATGGAGATGATGATGATGGATGATGATGGTGGAGGTCGGGGATAATGAAGATGGTGATGAGGAGGTTGGGGGATGGAAATGGGGCTGTCGGTGGTGGGGATGAGGAGGTCAAGGGATGGTGGAGGTCGGGTTTGGTGGTGATTTGGATTTTGATTTGGGAGAGAAAAACAGTGATTTTTTTTAATGGTGTATTAATATAAGGGCAATTTGGATATTTCATAGTTTTTTAGGATTTCCGTACATCAGTTGACTGCAATTCTTTGTTGGAGGGAAGTTTATCGCATTGACCAATAGAATATGGGTTTTTTCACTTTGACCGTATAGATCATAGGTGTTTTTCGTAATTTACCCAATTTCTTATTAATGAAACATCATGATAGAGATGTCAATTGGACCGGATCCGACACGAGATCGGCACGAAATTTTGGGTTTCGGGCGGCACCAACTCGAAAAACAGGCATCAGGGTGGCACGAGCACAGATGTTTGGGTCGGGTTCACAGGAAATTTTTCATTTCTGTCATAGCACGACAGGAAGCATGGTGGAAAGAAACCCGAAAACCCAATTTAAGAATAGAAGGAAGATAAGGACATGTTGGAGGAAAGAGGCTCGAGGAGTTGGGAGAGACGATGAGAGAGTTGAAGCCATCAGTAGTGGCAGGGGAGGCGCAAGAGAGGAAAAGGGTTAGGTTAGCGTTCCATAACAAAATGTCAGTTTTGGAAATTTTGTTCCATTTTTTCATGAAATGATGTAGGTGAACAGGTAAAGAAATATTTGCCCATTAATCATCTCTACTACTATAATGGGAAAAGGCCTTAGTGTAATTTGTTCTTCTACCAATCCGTGCAACACGCGTGCCTGAATTTTTACTTTTAAAAAAATATGTATTTATTAAGCCGTGCAACGCACGTGTAAATTACTAGTTTACTTTTATGGTATTTCATCTTTTACTATTTGTTTAACCAAATATCAATGAACTATTTTATTTTTTTTTTTGACAAAATAATTCAATATTTAAAGCCCCGAACCCAATATTTTGTGCTTTGGGTTTGAGTTTGACGAAGGTATAGGACCGTGCGGCAAAGCCCAGCACGAACCCTAAAATTTTGAGAGCGAACAAAAACGAACCCAAAGCACAAAAAGTATGGATTGACTGGGCTTTGAGCGGCACCGGAGGCTTCTTACCCATGTTTTTAATTTAAAAATACATTTTCACGAGCAGATCATCATCCTTCACTTTTAGGATAATGGCATTACTTGCATCAAATAACTGATCAGGTCACCAAAATAAGCATATTCATGATATTCCTAACAAATCTACTTGAAACCTACAGTTACGCAAAAACCAGATACCGCTTTCTACCAATAACTTCACTCGTTCATATTCACTAGTTAAAATAAGGAAAAAAACCTACCTATCTGCTGATAAGAAAGCTTAAAGTTTTTATGCTAGGATCATGGTTAAGCTACATTTCTGCTTGGATCATCGGAACTTCATTCAGACATCCAGCAAAACCCATGAATGGGAGTTCTGCGACAGTAAATGATGTAGACATTTGGTGACACTTCCGCGCCTCCGGATTCCTGGAAGTTAAGCAAGTCAGTTTCCTTCACAAGAGTTCCACCACCTGTTAAAATGCTGCCCTCAAGGCATGTGTTCAAACCCGGCCACTTAACGTCACCACTGATGTAGAAGGAAGATCGGCGTAATAGCTTAGGTGCCTGGAAGAAAGCGCCCCTTTGAGATAGAGATAGGGGAAATTATTGACTTATTCTGTAATTGATTAATTGAGAGAAGAGTACCTTTTGCATGGCTGGCACAAGAGCAACATTCACAAGCAGGTTAGTAGAACATTAACTACAGAATGATTCAAGGAGTGAGATATTTCCCAGTATTCCAGACGTTGAATGAAATAGGCCCCAAAATGTTCTGTAGAGTGGGGAATTGATCTCCAGTATTCCGAGGACGAGAGTAATACCCACGAAGAAATTTAAGGATAAGGGAGGCTGCGGAATAATCCGTGGAGCGAGATATTCCCCTAGTGTTCCGGAACGCGAGATGAAATATACCCCAGAATGTTCTGTAGAGAGAGATTGATCTCCAGTAGTCCACGACGAGAGTGACATCCCTCAAGGTGATTCATCCCCAGTACGGTGGATGCGGGATGAGGCAGACCCCAAAATGATCCACATGATGAGATTGATCTTCAGGATGGAAAAGATGCGTTGAGCACTTGAGGCTTGTGAGCCAGGTATTGAGCACTTTAAGAGTCAGTTGTCAAGGATGTTCCTCAAGGAATTGGAGATGATCAAGGAAAGTATCTTCTAATCATTGATGATTGTCAACTATTTTTTCTCTTTCCTAACGTCGTTCTGAGGACAAAATTATTCTAAGGAGAGAGTAATATAACACCCTGCAAAATAGTATATAGCTATTTTGCATTGTAATCCGTGCACAGTTGAGAATTGCACGCGATTACATATTTTTCTAATAATTATTAGTTTTAATTGAGATATTTCAAATATATTTGTTATTCTGAACCCAATGAGATATATTCGGGATATCTTCTTAATTAAACTGAGAATTTGCCCCGATTGTTTTAACAAGACAATCTTCGAGAAAATAATAATTTTTATAAAATATATTTTTATAATTTCCAAATAAATATCTTATTTGTAAGCATGTGTGTGTGTGTTGTGTGTGTGTGTGTGTGTGTGTGTGTGTAGGTGTGTATATTTGATTGGATCGTATTGGATCATGTATGATATATGATCTATAATTGCTTTGAATGTGAATATGTCCGTATATATTTTATGATTTAAATATTTAAATATATTTTGCTATGGATATCAAAATATTAATTTGAATTGTTAATAATCATACATTATTTTTCATTAGGGTTAGGGTTCCTTGACCTAACCTAGGGTTAGAAACCTAACCTAGGGTTATGGAACCCTAATTTATGATTGTGATTGGATATGATTTGATGAGTTCCAAGGGTGGGTAATATGCCAAGTTGTGATTTCATGAAGAAATGAGAATATGTTAGAAACTTCTAGTTTTTTTGTGTTGGCTTCATCTCCACCCTCAATCATTCCACCTCACCCATCCAACTCATCGACACCCTCCAATACATCAGCCCATTTCCAGAATTGAACCACCCCCCACTCTCTTCCAATCTCATTTACCCCATTTCCATATTTTCTTATTCATCCTCCTTCATTTCTTCTTCAAGCATCAAGAAAAAAAAAAGAGGAAGTGAAAAGAAAAGAGAAAGAGAGTTCATTGTTTTGTAGGATTTCTGTGGAGCTCTTGGAGGTGAAGAAAACACAAGCTAAGGAGGAAGAGGAGAAGCTACTTGAAGATTGTTCAACATCTCAACTAAGGGTGGGTGTTCTTCAACTTAAGTTTTGTTTGTACTTAGGAATTTCTACCGTGAAAATGGCTTAGTCTGATCATGAATTTTTTTTTTGGCATATTCTAGGATGAGTTTAGAGTAACCTCTAATTTTTTAATATTTTTCTGGATTTGTTTAGTAGCTCAACAAAATTTATATTTTCGGAACAGAGAGCATGAAGAAAACTGTGTTTGTGCTTGACATGAAGTCATGTTTGAAAGGTCTTATTATGAACTTGGTAAGGTATTTTGAGTTGAAATTTTTACTGGAGGTACTTGGGTGTGTTAACAACCTTCGTTCCAAATTTCAGGTTTTTCTAAATTTATTTGATATATTTAAAAGTTCCATTCTCTCAACTGGTCCAGAGCCCAGAAACTGGTTCTGTTTGTTCCAAAGATGAACTAAGCTAAATCATAATTAATTCTTGGAGTATAATCTTGCAATAAAATTTTTACTATAGTATCTCATATGGGTCTAGATCATGTATCTAATTTTAGAAATTTTGGACAAAATTTGATGGGGTTTCAAAATTAGTTTATAACTAGAGGTTTTACTCAATACTAACAACAGAAGGAATTTTTCTACTAGATTCAAAAGAGTATAACTACCTGTATATTTTGAATCTGGATGCAATTTTTCGAATATGTTAGACTTGTATATGTCGAGTTACTAAATCTAAGATTTCATAAGTATTAGACTTAGGGTTGAATTGATATTGAATTTTGACTGGACTATATTTAGTTTCAGCTCTGAGTTAGTAAGGCTGTAAACTTGTAAAATTTTGGAATTGTATGTTTAGAATCTGCAGAAATGACCAACTAGAAACTTGTAGTAGAGAGTCTTATCTTTCCAGGACATCTTGAATCATGCAATTTTATTTTGTGGTTTGAAAGATATGATTTTCTTAAGTTCTAGACAAAACCAGTCTTAGCAGAAGACCCTATTTTGTTAAAAGTTAGTTATTTTTTTCTTGTGTGTACATTGATAGAAATTAGGGTTTTACAGTACATTAATGGATGAATTTGAGGATGTGATCAACTAGGAAGTGGTAGTAGACACATCTAGCTTTCTATAGAATACAAGATCGTGTAATTCCGATAAATGAGCGAGTTTTTATGTTATTAGCAAGATGTATTTACATTGAAGAAGTATACATCTGAGAACATATAAGAATTTTATAGCATCTAGATGGCTGAATCTGAAGGAATGGTTAACAAGAGACTTGTAGCATAGAGTCTTAGCTTTCCAGAATGGATAAGATCAAGCAATTATAATTTGTATTTTGAAAGTTTTTCAAGGTGCGGCAATTGCATTTCTTGAACTGCTTATACTTAGGAGATTGCTAAGGGGTATCTCACTTTAGTTGGCATAATTTGGGATAGTTGTCAACTAGAGAAGTGAAGTAGAGGATTATACGTTGATATAGGATCTGAAATCATCAAATTTGGGTTAGTAGATGAATTGACATGGAATTTTCTACATGCTACATGATTATGACTATGAGTTGATTCGAGTTTTTCAGATGTTGAATAATTATCCATATTAAGAACTTCATTTGGAACTTAGATAAGATTCTTGTACTTAGTACTCATGGTGGACACATGAATAAGTTTAGGAGAATAGCTATATGGTAGATTTGTTGTATTGTGGTGCGTAGCTAGTATTGCTTGGAACTCGTCTAGGGTTGTTGATAACCTAGGACTATTAACCTAGTCGGCAAGGGTTGTAATTGAATTCTTCTGCCTCGAAAACTAGATAGTCATCCCTCGTACGCTGATGAACTCTTACCCAATGGGTAATTGATCTCGGGCCGGGATACTGGATGCAATCCGAGTCAGAGGTGGTGGAGAACGATGGAGACCGGGTCTCCAGTGTTTGAGTTATTTGACCAGGTCAGATCCATTTCTGACCAATGTATTATTGAAACTATTTTATGATCGATGTATTAATACCCTAGGTCTGTCAATAAGTCAAGTGTTGATGTTTATGTATGTTTATTTTTATTGCCGGGTGTAAGGCTTCCCTAGGGTCACGTGGCGGGGATTTGGTCGAGGACCAAAAGGGGTATGGCAGCCAATGAGTATCGACTCGATGGGATTAAATTTACAGACCAGTCAGGGATTAATTGTTTGTTAAAACTTCGTGCATGAATCTTGGTGACAATATTGTATTTTTAGTAAACTGATATCTAATTAAGTTTCTTTATTTTTTGCTTAAAGACTGAGTTGATCTTAGGGGTGATTCCCTATAATTCGACTAGTTCTAAGGGCCAGCACTAGGCAGTGATAACCAGGGTTGTCTCTTCCTGTCAACGGGATACGGGAGACATATCTCGCTCTATTAATTCCTGACGGGAGAGTTCCTGTCGGATAGGGGGATCAGACCCTTGAGGTCGTCATGTTCTATGTCGGTCACGGATGAGCCATAGGGTTGCGGACTCTATGCGCCTTCGGTGCCAACTTGGTGCGAGGAGTACCTTGTAGTTTGACACGGCTTTTGAGTGAGGTCCGGGCTTCGGGCAATGATTGCAGTACGGGTGTGGCCGTAAATCTACAACCTCATTCAGCCACGTTGTATCTATCAGGAACAGATTGAGTAAAATAGTAGAATGTATTGCAAGGCGAGAGTTCGAAACCTTGAAACTGGAGAAGACGACTTGATTTGGAGCGTATGTAGTATGGGATGCATGTGTGTCCAAAGTCTTGCTGACATTAGACTAAGTGCATCTATTTTTTGTACATTGTGTACTGTGGATTAGCCTTCAGGTCATGGCATACACTGGCACTAGGAAATTTGGATGCACGTTTCTGTTTTTATTAAAGACTGGTTGTGATTGTTAATTGGAGATCGCTGTTTTTTTATCAACATTGCGTTTGTATATGTATTGACGTGCCCACTCAATTAGGTGCTGGGAGCGGGTCGCGAATGCAAGAAGACTCAGGATTAGCGGAGCATCCACAATAAAAACCGCAAAGGCTTTCGCGGCGCTTTTAAAAGGCTGTCGCGAGATTTTTTGGTGCCGTTATAGCCCATAACGGCGCTTATGAAATCGCCATTGAAAACTCTGTTACAGCGTTGGTCGTTATAGCTATATGAGCTACCACAGCATTTACCCAAGCCGCCGCTATAGGGTGTCCACCTATAACGGCATTGTCAAACCGCCGTTATAGGAGCATTTCTATTTGAGCGTTTTAAAAAATAGTTGAGCTATAGCGGCATTCCCAAAAATGCCGCTATAGCCTTTAATGAATGTTAGCTAGCCTTTATACCCTACAGCGGCGCTCATCAAGCGCCGCAATAGAGGGACCTACTTTTGTAGAAATCCTGTATCTATTGCGGCATTTTCTAGTAAACGCCGCGGTAGATCATTTATTTTTTTTCACATTTCATTATAAAATTTTGAATATAAAAACCTGTAATTTATCACATATTACAAATACCTGTAATCATATTAAATTTAAATGCTTAAATCTTAAAATCAATAATAGCATTATAATCAACAACCAAAAGTCACACATCACAAAAAACTCAATAGAAAAAAAAAAATATGTAACATATATAAATTGTCATAAAACGAGTGCCAAATGTATAAGTTGTACAACACTTAGTTATTACAAAACATAGATATAATTCCTACAAAACATTTAAAAAAAGTCCAAATCCGACAAACTACAGTGGGGGAGTATCCTCGTGTGGCCCGGTGTTGCTTCCAATTCCATCGTTATTTTTTCCTAGTGTATGTGCGTGACTGGAAACCGATGGAATATGCTGGCCCTGTAAAAAAACTAGAATGAATTATTAATTAGAGAATAAAGGTCTTGTATATGCCAGATGCTAAAAAGTTCGAAATAAATGTTTAAAGTTCAAACCATGTATTCAAATATCCCACATTAACCAATAAATTTTGAACTAATTTGGAGAATCTATGCCCAGACTACATAGTTCATAGAGATTCACTAAAGCATGCTTCAAAACATTTCTTGGTGATAGTTTAGCAATTCTAACCAAACATTATAGTTAGAATGAAGAGCTTCAAGATATAAATGTTTAGCATTTTCTAAAACCTCCACTATGAATTGAAGACTAGATATCCGATGTTTTACAACCTAATTATTACAAGTATGGTCTCTTTTAAGAAAAAATAGTTATAAACAGCATCAACAAGCAAAAATAAACAACCAGAACCAAATCAATACTTACTTTAATAATAGTTGATAGTACTAGTAAATGTCCATATGCTTGTTAATAATAAAAATCATCAACTAAGCTACATAAACACTACACAGTAGAAAGTGACCAGTAGACCAATATTCATCACCTACACAAAAACTTCTCGAATCTCTTAATATGTTAGTAGTCCCCATAAACCAAGCACTTACAATATTTGGGACTAAGTCCTATAGCTATGAGCTACATTAAAATTCACATAGGAAAGAACCATAACTCACATACCAACTACCAACTAGTAAGACAAGCTAGCACAATGGCTACAGCAACAGAGGCAGTACAAGTTTATTAAACAGCAAAAGTTGCCGACATACTTCTAGAGTTGAGAAATTGGATATCTTCAAGAATTGGATATCTACAAGATTGGAAGATATAGGATATAGGAACTCCCACAAAGCTGGCATTACTAACTTCAGTCGTGAACCTTATGAGCCACTTAATATCTAAAAAAAGGCCACTTGGCCTAAAGTGTGAAGGATAATTTTTGAGAGGGTTGGAAGTGTTTCAAGCAGTTAGGGTGCACTAGTCATGAACAACCTCCCTAACTGCCTTATCTGAAATAAAAATTTTAGAATTCACTGATACCTAGAATGAAATTTACTCTAAACACATTCTGACTAAAATCTCCAAATTAGTTGTAGAATAATAACTGGTGCTTGAGTTTGAATTCCTTGTGATAAAAAGCAATTGCTAGAGAGACTAGCCATAGTTGCCAACTTAGCTTGACAGTTGATGCAAACTTCCCAAGGAACTCAACAATCAAAGCCTACAAAAAAAGGTATCAATAAGTACTGAGAACAAGTATGAGATGTATGGCATAACTTGCAATCTCAAGTCTGCACTCACTTGAAGTACAACAGTCATGCCTATTATCCCCACAAAAAGATGGTTCTTCGTGACTCCAGTGAACAATTATTATCTATTTATTTTATATAAAATCTCATTTTGTATGAACAATTATTTTCCTTTATTTTTCTAAAAAGCCTATTTCCAAAAGCCTAAAACACTAATTAATTGTTTTAGCCCACATTTATTAATTATTAATTTGTTGTCTTAGCCCACAAGCCTAAGCCCACTATTTATGAAGCCCACCAATCTAATTAATTAATTAAATGGTCACACTTGTCATATAGAGATAATTGGTGAACATTTTGATTAATTAAATTGTACAACTTTTAAATAGGGGTACTAGGTGGCACGTGCGAAGCACGTAGTGTGCAATGCACACTTTATTTTGGGCCGGTTGTGCATTGGGAGAGATGGGAGAGTGGGTTGTGTGCATGGGTAGTTATTTTGTGTGTGGGTGGTTGCTATAACTCCTACTCCTATCCTAGCCCTTCATTCTATAACTATCCATTGAATCCTAGCCCTCCAATCTACTCTAAAATTAGTATAAATACCCCTCCTATTTGTTTGTATTTTACACTAGTAATCTATTGAAAGAAGAAAACAATTATATAGGAGATTTATATTAGTGTGAGTTGAGTGTGAGTGTTCCCCCATTGGAGGCCGGCCATACCTACAAGAAGAAGCTCTTGATTTTTAGCAAGGAGCAAGGAGAAGGAGTTCGTTGCACTGCAATCTAGGAGGAGAAGGCACTCGCTCGCAATCTAGGAGGCTCTAGGGGATTTTCTTAATTGTTTTTCTTCAAAAGGTGAGTGTTTCTCATGACTTCTAAAGTAGAAATCATTCTAGGGAATGAAATTGAATTGTTATTATGAATTACTAGTTGAAATGAAATGCATGCTTTCCTAAATAGAAGGGAATTGAGAAATTAACAAATATGTGTTGATTGAATACCATATTTATTAATTATGAGTAAAGTGAATGTTCTCGTTATTTCTAATGTTAGTATGCAAAATATGTTCTAAATGTGAACTATGTGGTTTAACTAGTAAAAGACTAACATCATGTTTATGGATTAAAGTGCTAATGTAGAATGGTGTGTTAAAGATGAATTGATAGAATAAATTATTAAGAAATGATTCGTAATAGATGTCATGAAATTTCCCATTGCTATTTATGCCATTAGAAAAAAATGAAAAGGAATGTATTTTTGCAAACAAATGATCGAATGCATCATGTGTAATTAATAAAACAAAAGTTCTTATAAAGCAAATGATCATTGTGAAATACGGGTTTACTGTAAATTTTTAAGTAGATTGTGATATAGAAAGTTATGTTTCAAAAAGAGAAGAAAATATAATTTTAGACTTGAAAAACATCGCAGAGCAGCTGACTGATCACATTTAACAGTCGACTGGCCTGATCGTTTATTTTTTTAATTTAAAAATCATAGCGGAATAGCCGACTGTCCGTATAAGACAATCGACTCCTCTGAGTATTTTATTCTTGAGCTTTAGAAACTCGCAGAACAGCCGACTGGTCATGGTTAACAGTCGACTGCCCTGGACATTTTTATTTTTGTGTTTAAAAACATCGTAGAACAGCCGACTGGTGATCTGTGACAGTCGACTTCCCCGAAGTTTTAAGTAATTCCGTATTCTCTTTGTGAGATAATTTCTATGACATATGTCTTAGTATAAATGAGATTTGGGACGGTTTTTACAAAGAGGAACTTATTTTGATTATTAACTTTTTATACAAAGGAAATTGAAGGGATTGTTTAAGAAATTTAAGATGAGATTTTGGTAATGAGAAATTTGAAAGGTATGAATTGTGAAACCTATTGAAAATGTGAACTGTGGAATGAGAATGGATTGAGATAGAATTATGTAAGTTTATAAACTAGTGAATGTGACATGTTTGAAGAACTTCAATTTTTCAAGTATCTATGCATTGAATTATTGATTGTGATGAATTATGAAAGATGTGAATACATGAATACTATACTTTTGAAACATGAATGGTGATAAATCATGAAAAGGTCTTATGAGCATGACATTGTAATTATGAGTTGAAATTGAGAATTAGGGTATAGCCAAGCCTTATACCGGTAGAGAAATGAATTGAAATGGAATTTGAAATGAAAAGACCAAGACTTGGGTCATGTTGAATAAATGGATAAGACCGGTATAGTGGGAGTGCTACATTCTAAGAGATTGATTTTATTCATGATTCAATTAAATTAAGGATTAGATACATAGTGAAGATGTGATGAGAGTAAGAGAAAAACATTGAGTATGAGGGCCATTGGATTGGCGGCGTAAGAGTATTCACAGGATGTCCCATGATGAGTCATGATAGGGCGTGGATACTGCTCCCGAGTACCGTCCCGGTGGCGATGCTCGTGGGGTGTTTGACGACTGCGGGTGGTGTCATGTCTATGGTAGAAGCTGAATTACCACAGGATGCCTGCATGATGAGTCATGTGTCAGTGCGTTGGAATTCCCTCCAGGGCGCCTAGACATGAGTTCGTAGGTCAGAAAACATTTAGGATACTTACCGTAGTTACAATAGTAGATTAAGTCATGGCGAGGGATTGAACCCTATAAGATGAAGAACGATTAAAGGCTTGCCCTCGGACGTATATAGTATAGGATGCATAGAATCCGAACAAGTGCACATTAGTGTCATATATTATAAATAATTGCATTAAGGACTAAGTGCACATTCACAACACGACAACAATAGGATAGTCCCTTTAGCTTTGTTTGTGACAAGTTTGTGTTTGTTAAAAAATGCGAATCGTTATACTGTTTCCGGCATAGAGATGATGGCCGTATATAATATTTCGTCAGTTGAATGAACCGATGCGCCCACAGTTTTATATGCAAGATAAAGATGCTCTACAATTGAAGCATACATGCTGCGCAGGATTGAGTTAAATATTGTTTCTTGTAATTTATTGTAATATTGTTTTCACTGTGATAATGTACAAGTATAAATGTAACTCTGATAACAGAAAAGTTTTTATTTCCTTATAAAATTGTACGAAAGAAGTGTAAAGATCCTGTGTAACTCGAATTCAGTTGTATTTTGAAATTCGGGGTGTTATAGAGTGGTATCAGAGCACGCTTCTAAGTAGTACAAATTTATAAGGAACGACACCCTAGAAGTGGACATTATAGTGTGTGTTGAGTCTAGAGATTTAAATGTAAGCTACTTACGTCTGTGTTGCTCTATGACTTATGCTTCTTCCTCTCTATTTCTAAGATGGCTGATCACTTCGTCCCAGTTGGAGAGACAAAAATTGGCATATCATAGAGGAAGATTACTACCCCGGAAAAGCAGATTTCGAGGAAGAGTACTACTCAGGGCAAGCAGACTCTGACGGAGAGGAATGGCCTGAGTCCCGAGAGATCACCCCACCTCCGAACTCATCCGATGATTCTTCTGATGAAGAAGAAGAACCAGTTCCAAGTAGTCTTGTGATATCTCTTCAGGGGCAGGGAGAAACTCTGCGGGAGAGAGTCGGACTATTGGAGGCTCAGTTGGCAAAGCGCAAGGATGATTTTGCAGTTCTCAGTCATCATGTATGGGAACTCGAGAAGAGGAAAAACATGACCGATGTACTGAAGGAAGAAGTTGAAGGACTACGGGGAGAGCTCCGTGAAGCTAAGAGGAACTGTAGGAGTTAGACCGTTGTATCATCTACTGCTTTCATTATGATGTCAGAAATATTTTAAATTCTAATGTATAAAGTTTGAAATTCAATGAAATGAAAAGTTGACTTAAATGTTCGTGTTTTATACTTAGAATTTAATGGATCTTTTGCATCAGAATATGGCTGGAAGACGAGCTCGAAATGGTGAAGGTCTGGACTTGGAAACGGAGCTAGCGAGGGTCTATCAGACACTCAATGCCGTGGCCATGAATCAGAACCAAGGAAGGGGGCCTGTGAATCTAGTATCCGAAGCAATCAAACTCATGGAATCATTTAAACGGATGAAACCACCAGTGTTTGAGGGGAAGTCAGATCCTGACACGGCTGACAATTGGATCCATCAGGTAGAGACTATCTTCGAAGTCCTGGAGACCCCGGAAGGCAGCAAGGTCAAGTTGGCGACTCTACAATTCGAGAAGGATGCGGCTTGATGTGTCAGATTTATATATATATATTCGTACTCATTTACCTATTAAAATGGCTGGTTTTCGCTGATATTGTCTATAATTCATCTTATTTCTAAAGGATTTCATTTAATTAATTATTTTTGAAGAAATAATATTTTTGATGCAAAAAGTAAAGAATTGTGGAAAAAAAAATCAACAAACAAAGTAAAATAATTGATTTATCATTTTTATTGTTTTGTTGAGTTAAAATTGCGACAAATAATGTTTAAAAGGATTTTTATACGCTAATATGATTTATAGTTAGTTTAATTAATTTTAAACTAATTAAATTTATTCTATTTAAAAATCCTAATTTCAGGTATTATTTTGTGTACGCAGAAGCACGTGGGTGGCAGAAAAGGAAGACAAGAAAGAAAGAGGAAGTAAATAAAATTCTAGGTTATAAAAGGAATGAAATAAAGAAAGTGGGAGGACTATTCTGCAAAAAGTGCAAACCCTAACTCCTTCCCGTTCTCTATATATACAAAGCAAAGAAGAGAGAAGAAAGTAAGAGGTGACGGCTGTGCATTACCACAAAAGAAATAAAAAAAAGAGAAATCTTAAGAGAGAAAGAGCACGGCAAGAGAGAGAGAAGGACGACATTGAGTGCTGACAGCGGGTGTGACAGGCGCGCAAGTCTCAAGGCCGACGTGACGTTTCTTTTTTTTTTGGGCTTCTTGCTTGCTGACTAACCAAAGAAAAAGAAGAAGCAGCACTCTGCTTCTTCTTCGAGTTGACGTGCGGAACAGAACACAAAGGGAGAGAGAGAACCAAGTGGCGCGCGGCTCCCGAGGCGACTCAGACCCAGACGCGACGTGACAGCAGGTGCTGATCGATCTGACGCGCCACAGTCTGACGTGGCGATGCGCTGACCCAGGCTGACTTCGACAGCGACGTGTCTGACGCGCTCCTGAGGCTGGGTTCGGTATTATTTTTGACAGGGGTGCATGTATTTTTTTTATTATATTTTTTTTTGTGTACTCCTGCTCTATATTTTTTTTAGATGCAATCCAAACAATTCTATTAATTGCAAATTTCATATGAACTGAATTTAGATGTTCTAGAGTCTGAGATGTAGCCAAGTTTTGAACACAGATTTTAATTCCTTGCTCTTACTATATTTTTCCTGATTGTGTTTTAAATTTTTATTATTTATACATACAACATGGTGGATAGACATTTGCATGAATTTTCAAATCATAAAGAGACCGAATAGGTAATTTGTGATTAATAAAAATTAAAGACCGTATATTGGAGGACGTGACCGTTAAGAAATCCAATTTTTCAATTAATAATTTGGTGGATAGACGAATGATTAATTGAGAATAATTTTTAGACTACGTTGATAGAGTGGTTAATATCTTTAGGATTTTGGTCGACAATTTGGGAAAGATAATATTTTTATTTATAAAGAATTATAATCTGTGTGTGTGATAAACGAGGTGAACCAAGAGCCCTAGAACTAATTTTACAATTAAACCAAGTACAAGAGCTTCAAAGTTTTACAGTCCTCTCCCTCTTCACCAATTTAGTTAGTTTTAATTAGAGTAATTTAATTTAGTTATTTTATCATATAAAATTCGATCTTCCAAATAGTGATTAATCTAGCGATATCGGTACTCAGTAAAATACCTAGTCCCTGTGGGTTCGACACTCTACTCATCTATCTATATTACTTGTGCGATTTTGTCCACTTGCAAATATCAACATCAAGTTTTTGGCGCCGTTGCCGGGGACTAGTTATTCTTTTATTGATATTGACAATTGCTAGATTATTGCTAATTTGGATTTTTTTGTAATTATTTTTATTTTATTATCATTTTACATCTTTATTTTCCTTTGACTAACTTTTACTTTTTTTTATTATTTTATTTTTCTTATTTTAGTTTTTTTTAGTTTTTCTATTTTTTTCTTTTTCTTTTTTGATACTTACATTTCAGGACATACAGTACATTATCATGGCGAACGATGAGAACAGGCCTTTGAGAGACTATGCTATGCCCTCAATTTATGAGTCAAGCATAAAGAAGCCGGTTATTGAAGCTAATGATTTTGAAATTAAACCGGCAATGATTCTAATGATTCAACAGACTGTTCAATTTTGGGGACTACCACACGAAGATCCTTATGCTCACATTGCAGATTTTTTAGAAATTTGTGACACTTTCAAGCACAACGGTGTATCAAACGATGCAATTAGACTGAGACTCTTTTCTTTTTCCCTACAGGATAAGGCGAAGGCTTGGCTACATTATCTACCACCCGGTAGTATTACTACTTGGGAGGGACTTGCACAAAAGTTTCTAGCCAAGTATTTTCCACCAGCAAAGACAGCAAAGCTAAGAAAGGACGTTTGTACATTTACTCAATTTGAGACCGAGTCTTTGTATGATGCATGGGAAAGGTACAAAGAGTTATTGAGAAAGTGTCCTCATCATGAACTACCTAAATGGCTGCAAATGCAAACATTTTATAATGGTTTGGGAGTTACACATAGATCTATGGTTGACGCAGCAGCTGGTGGTGCACTGATGAGCAAAACTTACCAAGCAGCCTATGATCTTTTAGAGGAGATGGCATCAAATCATTACCAGTGGTCTTCAGAGAGAACGATGCCAAGAAAAGTGGCTGGAGTTTTTGAACTTGATCCTTTTTCTACTTTAAATGCAAAAAATGATATTTTATATAAACAAGTAGAAAATATGAATTTTAATATTTTTCATTCTAATATGATTTGTGATCTTTGTGCAGGAAATCATGCAAGTTCAGATTGTCAAGTGGGGAACCCTTTTGCTCCATCAAATGCCGTAAATGAAAATTTTGTTTCAAACTTTCAAATGCAAAACAATCATTATACAAACACATACAATCAAGGATGGAGAAACACCCCAAATTATCCATGGGACAACAATCAAGGAGCAGTTATACAACCTCAACATTTTTCACAGCAAGAAAAGAAGTCGACACTTGAAGACATGTTTGAGCACTACATGCAAAAGACAGATTTGGCAATTCAAAATGTTGCAAATTCAACTTCGGCTTCAATTCACAATCTTGAGGTAAAAATTTGTCAAATTTCAAATATTCTTAATTAAAAAACTGCAGGAACATTGCAAAGCAACACAGTTGTCCATCCCAAGGAGCATGTCGAGGCTATAACACTAGGATGCAGGAGAACAATTGAACAACCACAAAAAGAAAATGGTGAACAGAATGTGGTTGAAAGGCAAAGTGAGATTAAACAAAGTGTGGAGGAACAAATTCAGCATGAACAAGTAATGTATAATGTTTTTAATTCCACAAATTTTCCTCCTGAAGAACAGTCATCCATTCAAGTAAGTGAAACTCATTTAATTGTGGGCGAGAAACATAAGGCTAAATTTGAAAAATCACCAATTGAAGTATGTCCAACAAGTTCAGAAATTTTTGAAACTAAGAAAGAAAATATTTTTGAACATGTCATGTATTTGGATGCTGAACCTTCAATTTATTCATTTTTGCAGCATAAATTCAAAGAGGTGGGGGAATCAAAGACAACATCATCTAAAAGGAAACGCCTCAAATTGGAACTTGAACCTGATCCACATCAAAAGAGAAAAATTAGAAAGGATGTGTTAATGTTGTTGGATCTTGGCGTTACTTAACCATCTCACCCCCATGTCTGGCTGAAGACTTAAAACTTAGCGCTTCTTGGGAGGCAACCCAAGTTTTATTTTATTGCATTTAGTTTTGATTTATCTTTTAGTTTATTTTATTTTAATTGTTGGTTTTATTTTGTAGGATTGCATAAATTTTGGAAGTCGCCGGGCGGAGCTGTTTTGAACACCTGCATTGATGGCTGTTTTTGAGCAGTTTAGAGTCAAAATCTGGAAAACTGATTCAAACAGAAGTTGTAGACAATTTTCTTAGCTTTCCAGCAAAAAAAAAATTCAGCCCATTTCGACATCTACAGCTCCAGATATCGCCAAAATACTGAACGCTGCGCGCGCAGAAATTTAAAGACGAATCAGGGGAGATATTCTAAACTTTTTACATTCTTTTTGTTTTTCTTTTCCTTTCCCATTGAGGACAATGTGATATTTAAGTTTGGGGGGAATGTTTACAAATTTATTTTTATTTTTATTATTTTTGAAAAGAAAAACAAAACAAAAGGATTATAATTAGGCTTACCTTTACACTTTTGAGTTCTTTATTGTGATAAGCATTGAAACAATTTTTTTTGTATAAACAATTTTTTTTTATAAAGCAATATTAAGCATACTTATTTACTTTAGGATTATTGACTTTCAAAATTCCTTACAAAATTGTGTGGGTCATGCTATTATACATAAAAGACAAATGTGATGTTTTTTTTTCTTGTGATTATCCCCTTTGATCTAGTCCTAAACAGAGTTTAAGTAAATAGAGTAATAATGAAAAGAAAAAAATTTATGAATAAAGTCCATCTACTCCAATGTTTTGAGTTGCTTAGTAACTAGGGGTATTCATCACAAATGTTTACACTTACGTAAAACGGCAACTTGAAATATGAGTATGCAAAGCACTTTAAGTTTGTGACTTGTTGAGTAACCGGGTGAATTCATCACAAATGATTTGCATTCGCGTAAAAAGGCAAGTGACAACTTAAAGAAGGGACTAAAAAAAAAAAAAAAAAAACTCTAGTTTGCTACTCGGTTTGTAGTAGAGAGAAGGGATAATCACAGATTGAGTTGTTGCATAATATAATTACATTAATTGCATGACAAATGCGATTTTTTTTTGGGAATTATGAATAAATAATTGCACTGGAGAAAGTGGGTATGCTTAGTTTTACTTTATTTGCAATTGTTTATATTTTTAATTGTAATTTTGATGCTTGCATGATAAGATTTCTTGGTGTGATGGATTGAGTCTACTATTATTATTCCCTTGTTTATTATTCTACTTTTTGCTCGAGGACAAGCAAAATCTTAAGTTTGGGGGTATTTGATGTGTCAGATTTATATATATATATTCGTACTCATTTACCTATTAAAATGGCTGGTTTTCGCTGATATTGTCTATAATTCATCTTATTTCTAAAGGATTTCATTTAATTAATTATTTTTGAAGAAATAATATTTTTGATGCAAAAAGTAAAGAATTGTGGAAAAAAAAATCAACAAACAAAGTAAAATAATTGATTTATCATTTTTTATTGTTTTGTTGAGTTAAAATTGCGACAAATAATGTTTAAAAGGATTTTTATACGCTAATATGATTTATAGTTAGTTTAATTAATTTTAAACTAATTAAATTTATTCTATTTAAAAATCCTAATTTCAGGTATTATTTTGTGTACGCAGAAGCACGTGGGTGGCAGAAAAGGAAGACAAGAAAGAAAGAGGAAGTAAATAAAATTCTAGGTTATAAAAGGAATGAAATAAAGAAAGTGGGAGGACTATTCTGCAAAAAGTGCAAACCCTAACTCCTTCCCGTTCTCTATATATACAAAGCAAAGAAGAGAGAAGAAAGTAAGAGGTGACGGCTGTGCATTACCACAAAAGAAATAAAAAAAAGAGAAATCTTAAGAGAGAAAGAGCACGACAAGAGAGAGAGAAGGACGACATTGAGTGCTGACAGCGGGTGTGACAGGCGCGCAAGTCTCAAGGCCGACGTGACGTTTCTTTTTTTTTTGGGCTTCTTGCTTGCTGACTAACCAAAGAAAAAGAAGAAGCAGCACTCTGCTTCTTCTTCGAGTTGACGTGCGGAACAGAACACAAAGGGAGAGAGAGAACCAAGTGGCGCGCGGCTCCCGAGGCGACTCAGACCCAGACGCGACGTGACAGCAGGTGCTGATCGATCTGACGCGCCACAGTCTGACGTGGCGACGCGCTGACCCAGGTTGACTTCGACAGCGACGTGTCTGACGCGCTCCTGAGGCTGGGTTCGGTATTATTTTTGACAGGGGTGCATGTATTTTTTTTATTATATTTTTTTTTGTGTACTCCTGCTCTATATTTTTTTTAGATGCAATCCAAACAATTCTATTAATTGCAAATTTCATATGAACTGAATTTAGATGTTCTAGAGTCTGAGATGTAGCCAAGTTTTGAACACAGATTTTAATTCCTTGCTCTTACTATATTTTTCCTGATTGTGTTTTAAATTTTTATTATTTATACATACAACATGGTGGATAGACATTTGCATGAATTTTCAAATCATAAAGAGACCGAATAGGTAATTTGTGATTAATAAAAATTAAAGACCGTATATTGGAGGACGTGACCGTTAAGAAATCCAATTTTTCAATTAATAATTTGGTGGATAGACGAATGATTAATTGAGAATAATTTTTAGACTACGTTGATAGAGTGGTTAATATCTTTAGGATTTTGGTCGACAATTTGGGAAAGATAATATTTTTATTTATAAAGAATTATAATCTGTGTGTGTGATAAACGAGGTGAACCAAGAGCCCTAGAACTAATTTTACAATTAAACCAAGTACAAGAGCTTCAAAGTTTTACAGTCCTCTCCCTCTTCACCAATTTAGTTAGTTTTAATTAGAGTAATTTAATTTAGTTATTTTATCATATAAAATTCGATCTTCCAAATAGTGATTAATCTAGCGATATCGGTACTCAGTAAAATACCTAGTCCCTGTGGGTTCGACACTCTACTCATCTATCTATATTACTTGTGCGATTTTGTCCACTTGCAAATATCAACCTCACGGCTGTGTGGTGGCAGTCGATGAAGCGGATGATGGGAGGCTTGGCTCTTGGCTGGGAGGAATTCTTGGAGGAGTTCTGCAGTCATTACTTTTCCTCAGACGTCCAGGAGAAGAAGGCCATGGAGTTTCTGTCACTGCAGCAGGGCGGCATGTCGGTTAGGGAGTATGAGGCCAGATTCACTCAGCTCTCAAGGTATGCTCCCGAATTGGTGATGGATGAGGCGAAGAAGGCTCATAAGTTCGAGCATGGATTGAGGCCGAGCTTGAGGTTCAGGATGATACCCCTCGGTATCAGGAGGTTTGACAAGCTGGTCAAACGAGCGGCAGCCACAGAGGCGGACATAGAGCAGTTCCATGCTATTCAGAATAGGAGGAACAACTGGAATGCGGGGAAGAGGCCCGCAGTTGCTGGCAATGTCAGGGGACAGCCATCGGCTCAAAGGTTCAAGCCTACGGGTGCGAACGCTATTCAAGTGGTAGGAAGACCCGGGAATACTTGGGTGAGACCTCCAGTGACGTGTTTCAACTGTGGAGAGACAGGCCACTACAAGTCTCACTGCCCCAAACTGTAGGATGTCGTCCGCAATTGACCAACTCAGCAGACCGGGAAGAAGCCGTACCAGCAAGGGCGAGTATTTGCCTTGACTAAAGCTGACGCTGATGAGGTGGATCACGTCATCACTGGTATGAGGGAGGATGTTTAGGAGTGTTTTCTGTTGTCTCTTTTTCCTGTTAATTAGTGAACTGTTATCTGACGAGTGTGTGTTATGTATCAGGAGAACTTATTTTGAATGGAAAGAAAGCTGTTGTTTTGTTCGATACTGGGTCCTCTCATACTTTTGTATCACCTAAATTTGCTAAAGTGTTGGGAGTTGAGCCGAAGATTTTTCCATGCAAGATTTTAGCGGTAGCTACTCCGTCAGGGGAGACTCTAACCACTGATCGGTACTATGCTGACTGCGAGATTGTGATTGGAGATCGAATTTTCGGGATCGATCTGATCGAATTGAATGTTTTGGGAGTCGATATTATCATTGGCATTGATTGGATGTCGGTGTATAGTGCGAACATCGAGTGTAAGACAAAGACAGTAACAGTGAAGGCTCCAGGAGGACCTGAAGTCATTTTCCAAGGGTAAAGAAGATGTTCAGATTTGGTTGCTGCTATCAGCCAAAAGAGAGGGATTCCTGCAGAGGTGCAGCAGATTCCCGTGGTTCGGGATTATCCGACCGTGTTCTTGGAAGATTTGCCTGGGTTACCCCCGCATCGTGATGTGGAGTTCAACATCACTATTCAGCCAGGGAATGCACCTATTTCCAAGACACCGTATAGGATGGCGCCTGTGAAACGGGATGAGATCAAACGGCAGATTGAGGAACTGTTGGAGAAAGGCTTTATTCAACCGAGTGCGTCACCTTGGGGAGCGCCAGTGCTTTTGGTAAAGAAAAAGGATGGTTCGATAAGGATGTGCATCGATTACCGAGAGCTGAATAAGGTCACTATTCAGAATAAATATCCTATTTCAGGAATTGATGACTTGTTCGATCGTCTACAAGGAGCTGCAGTTTTCTCCAAAATAGATCTTCGATCAGGATATCATCAAGTTCGAGTGAAAGCTGAAGATGTGCATAAGACTGCGTTCAGAACTCGACACGGGCATTAAGAATTCTTAGTTATGCCGTTTGGAGTGACGAATGCGCCTACAATCTTCATAGACATGATGAACAGAGTTCGGAGGCCGTTCATTGATTCTTTCGTCGTGGTATTTATCGACGATATTCTCGTGTACTCAAAGTCGGAGGAAGAGCACACAGAGCATTTGGCAGCAGTTTTAAGGAAGCTTTAGGAGCAGGAGTTGTATGCCAAGTTGTCTAAGTGTGATATCTGGAAATCTAAAGTGGCATTCCTAGGTCACATCCTTTCTAAGAAGGGAGTGGCAACTGATCCTCAGAAGATAGAGGCAGTGAAAGATTGGGCAAGGCCTACTACAGTGAAGGAAATCAGGAGTTTCCTTGGGCTGACTAGATATTATAGGAGGTTTATCCAGGCTACACTCAGATAGCCGTGCCGCTCACTGGTTTGATTAAGAAGAATGTGAACTTCAAGTGGACTGAGCAGTGTGAAACAAGCTTTCAGGAGTTGAAAGAGAGGCTGACTACTGCACCCATTTTGGCATTGCCTAGAGCAGGTGTTGAATATGATGTCTACAGTGATGCTTCACATCGTGGGCTTGGTTGTGTCTTAATGCAAGAAGGAAAAGTAATCGCTTATGGGTCTAGGCAACTAAGACCACATGAGAAGAATTATCTGACTCATGATCTAGAGCTGGCTGCGATTATCTTTGCCTTAAAGCAATGGAGGCATTATGTGTATGGCGAGAAGCTGAACATGTGCACAGACCATAAAAGCTTGAAGTATATCTATCAGCAGAAGGATCTGAACCTGAGGCAAAGGAGATGGCTGGAGGTACTTGAGGACATTCGTCCGGAGATTAAGTATCATCTTGGGAAGGCTAATGTTGTTGCTGATGCACTTAGCCGCAAGAGCAGTCTGGCGAGCTTGATTACAACTCAGAGGCAGCTGGCAGAGGAGTTGGATCGGGCTGGTATTGAAGTTGTTCTGCAAGGCTTGGGATCATCTTTAGCTCAGTTGAGGCTTTAACCGACGCTGAACAGAAGGATTATTGCAAGTCAGAAAGAAGATGTAGAGATTCAGAAGATGAAGGAGCAGGTTGGTGCTGGCAAGTTGCCCGGATTTAATCAGGGATGAAGTGCTGTGGTTTGGTGAGAGGCTGTGTGTTCCTGATCAGTCGGACTTGAAAGAAAGTATTCTTCAGGAGGCACATGCTACTCTTTTGTCAGTACATCCTGGAAGTACCAAGATGTATAAGGACATTAAACAACATTTCTGGTGGTCAGGTTTGAAGCGGGATGTGGCTGAATTTGTGTCGAGGTGTGAGATTTGTCAATAAGTCAAAGCTGAGAATCAGAAACCCGGAGGTCTATTGCAACTGTTACCTATTCCGGAATGGAAGTGGGATAACATCAGTATGGATTTCATCACGGGTTTACCTAAGAGTCCTAAAGGCAATGATGTGATTTGGGTCATAGTCGATCGATTAACCAAGTCCGCTCACTTCTTCGTGATGAAACTCACTGCTTCGATGGACAAGTTGGCTGAGATGTATGTTGGTGAGATCGTCAGGCTTCATGGTGTTCCGTTGACCATTGTGTCTGATCGAGATGCGTGGTTTACTTCGCATTTCTGGAGGAGTCTTCAGACAGCTTTGGGTACCAAGACGGATTTCAGCACTGCTTTTCATCCCCAGACCGATGGGCAGACCGAGAGAGTCAACCGTATTCTTGAGGACATGCTTCGGTGTTGTGTACTAGACTTTGGAGGCAGTTGGGAAAGGCATTTACCTTTGGTGGAGTTTGCCTACAACAACAGTTTTCAGACTAGCATTGGGATGACTCCGTATGAAGCTCTATATGGCAGGAAGTGCAGGACGTCTGTCTGTTGGTTCGAAGTTGGAGAGCGACAGATGTTTGGGCTTGAGATTGTGCAACAGACCTCTGAAAAGATTGATCTGATCAGGAAGAGGTTGGTGGATGCTCAAAGTAGGCAGAAGAGTTATGCAGACAACCGGAGAAGGGACCTTGAGTTTGAGGTTGGTGACTTTGTCTTTCTGAAGGTATCGCCCAGCAAAGGTGTGATCCGATTCGGCAAAAGTGGAAAGTTAGGCCCGAGGTTCATAGGCCCGTATAAGATATTGAAAAGGATCGGGAAGACTGCTTACCGGCTTGAGTTACCGGAAGAGTTGCCTCAGGTGCACAATGTCTTTCACGTGTCTATGCTGAGAGGTTACATTCCAGATCCTAGTCACCATTTGCCCGAAGTGCCAGAGGGTTTGCAATTGGATCTGAGTTACATTGAATTCCCAGTTGAGATTGTTGATCATTGGGAGAAAGTCTTGAGGAATAAGACGATACCGATGGTCAAAGTACTCTGGAGAAACCAGTTGGTTGAAGAGGCTACTTGGGAATCTGAGGAGAGGATGATGAAGGATAATTCGGAGCTTTTTATTTGATTTTCTTTTTGTGTTTTGTTTTCTCACTCCTTAAATTGTAGTTCCGGGGACGGAACTATTCTAAGGAGGGAGTGTTGTAATACCCTAAAGTTTCATTTTAATAAAAATATTATTTTTTCACGTGTTGTGAACGTGCAAACATCATGCGTATATTATCTATTTGTTTTATATAAAATCTCATTTTGTATGAACAATTATTTTCCTTTATTTTTCTAAAAATCCTATTTCCAAAAGCCTAAAACACTAATTAATTGTTTTAGCCCACTTTTATTAATTATTAATTTGTTGTCTTAGCCCACAAGCCTAAGCCCACTATTATGAAGCCCACCAATCTAATTAATTAATTAAATGGTCACACTTGTCATATAGAGATAATTGGTGAACATTTTGATTAATTAAATTGTACAACTTTTAAATAGGGGTACTAGGTGGCACGTGCGAAGCACGTAGTGTGCAATGCACACTTTATTTTGGGCCGGTTGTGCATTGGGAGAGATGGGAGAGTGGGTTGTGTGCATGGGTAGTTATTTTGTGTGTGGGTGGTTGCTATAACTCCTACTCCTATCCTAGCCCTTCATTCTATAACTATCCATGGAATCCTAGCCCTCCAATCTATTCTAAAATTAGTATAAATACCCCTCCTATTTGTTTGTATTTTACACTAGTAATCTATTGAAAGAAGAAAACAATTATATAGGAGATTTATATTAGTGTGAGTTGAGTGTGAGTGTTCCCCCATTAGAGGCTGGCCATCCCTACAAGAATAAACTCTCGGTTTTTGGCAAGGAGCAAGGAGAAGGAGTTCGTTGCACTGCAATCTAGGAGGTGAAGGCACTCGCTCGCAATCTAGGAGGCTTTAGGGGATTTTCTTAATTGTTTTTCTTCAAAAGGTGGGTATTTCTCATGACTTCTAAACTAGAAATCATGCTAGGGAATGAAATTAAATTGTTATTATGAATTACTAGTTGAAATGAAATGCATGCATGCCTAAATAGAAGGGAATTGAGAAATTAGCAAATATGTGTTGATTGATTGCTATATTTATTAATTATAAGTAAAGTGAATGTTCTCGTTATTTTTAATGTTAGTATGCAAAATATGTCCTAAATATGAACTATGTGGTTTAACTAGTAAAAGACTAACATCATGTTTATGGATTAAAGTGCTAATGTAGAATGGTGTGTTAAAGATGAATTGATAGAATAAATTATTAAGAAATGATTCGTAATAGATGTCATGAAATTTTCCATTGCTATTTATGCCATTAGAAAAAAATGAAATGGAATGTATTTTTGTAAACAAATGATCGAATGCATCATGTGTAATTAATAAAACAGAAGTTCATATAAAGCAAATGATCATTGTGAAATACAGATTTACTGTAAATTTTTAAGTAGATTGTGATATGGAAAGTTATGTTTCAAAAAGAGAAGAAAATATATTTTTAGACTTGAAAAACATCGCAGAGCAGCCGACTGATCACATTTAACAGTCGATTGGCCTGATCGTTTATTTTTTAATTTAAAAATCATAGCGGAACAGCCGACTGTGCATATAAAACAGTCGACTCCTCTGAGTATTTTATTCTCGAGCTTTAGAAACTCGCAGAACAGCCGACTGGTGATGGTTAACAGTCGACTGCTCTGGACAATTTTATTTTTGAGTTTAAAAACATCGTAGAACAGCCGATTGGTGATCTGTGACAGTCGACTTCCCCAAAGTTCTAAGTAAATCCGTATTCTCTTTGTGAGATAATTTCTATGACCTATATCTTAGTATAAATGAGATTTGAGACGGTTTTTACAAAGAGGAACTTATTTTGATTATTAACTTTTTATACAAAGGAAATTGAAGGATTGTTTAAGATATTTAAGATGAGATTTTGGTAATGAGAAATTTGAAAGGTATGAAATGTGAAACCTATTGAAAATGTGAACTGTGGAATTAGAATGGGTTGAGTTAGAATTATGTGAGTTTATAAACTAGTGAATGTGCCATGTTTGAAGAATTTCAGTTTTTCAAGAATCTGTGCATTGAATTATTGATTGTGATGAATTATGAAAGATGTGAATACATGAATACTATGCTTTTGAAACATGAATGGTGATAAATCATGAAAAGGTCTTATGAGCATGCCATTGTAATTATGAGTTGAAATTGAGAATTAGGGTATAGCCAAGCCTTATACCGGCAGAGAAATGAATTGAAATGAAAAGACCAAGACTTGGGTCATGTTGAATAAATGGATAAGACCGGTATAGTGGGTGTGCTACATTCTAAGAAATTGATTTTATTCATGATTCAATTAAATTAAGGATTAGATACATAGTGAAGATGTGATGAAAGTAAGAGAAAAACATTGAGTATGAGGGCTATTGGATTGGCGGCATGAGAGTATTCACAGGATGTCGCATGATGAGTCATGATAGGGCGTGGATACTGCTCCAGAGTACCGTCCCGGTGGCGACGCTCGTGGGGTGTTTGACGACTGTGGATGGTGTCATGTCTATGGTAGGAGCTGAATTATCACTGGATGCCTGCATAATGAGTCATGTGTCAGTGCGTTGGGATTCCCTCCAGGGCGCCTAGACATGAGTTCGTAGGTCAGAAAATATTTAGGATACTTACCGTAGTTACAGTAGTAGATTAAGTCATGGCGAGGGATTGAACCCTATAAGATGAAGAACGATTAAGGGCTTGCCCTCGGACCTATGTAGTATGGGACATAGAATCCGAACAAGTGCGCATTAGTGTCATATAATATAAATAATTGCATTAAGGACTAAGTGCACATTTACGACACGACAACAATAGGATAGTCCCTTTAGCTTTGTTTGTGACAAGTTTGTATTTGTTAATAAATGAGAATCGTTATACTGTTTCCGGCATAGAGAGAATGGCCGTGTATAATATTTCGTCAGTTGAATGAACTGACGCGCCCACAGTTTTATATGCAGGGTAAAGATGCTTGACAATTGAAGCATACATGCTGCGCAGGATTGAGTTAAATATTGTTTCTTGTAATTTATTGTAATATTGCTTTCACTGTGATAATGTACAAGTATAAATGTAACTCTAATAAAAGAAAAGTTTTTATTTCCTTGTAAAATTGTACGAAAGAAGTGTAAAGATCCTGTGGAACTCGAATTCAGTTGTATTTAGGAATTCGGGGTGTTACATGCTGCCGGGTATCATTCTGCAGATGAAGAATAATCCTACCAGAAAAATTAAGAATGGGGAGGATCGTCACTTGATATACAGCCTGGATTTATATGAATCAACCCCACCATTGCAACATGTGAAGAAAATTTAGCTTGCCATAGATTATTGAAATTAATTGAATTATACGATTATATATATATACCACTCTATTACCTGCACAAAGAGATTCCTCTTCATAATATTCGTAATAAGAGGTTCCCTGCAATAATTAGAGTTATCAGTAAACAAAATTAAACTAGTAAATTAAATTAAATGAAATCAGGACTCCTCACTTTTTAACACAAGGAAACTCATTAGGCTCCACTTCCATGACAAAGGATTTATGTGAGAGCACAAGTTCACACAATATATTATACTAAATGATTACATCCATGCAAAATGATATAATTTATTGCGACAGTATGTGTTCAGCAGTTAGGAGTGTGAAGTCAGATTATGTAATTGGCATCAATATAAAGGTTGAAAATTCAAGATGGATATGGAAAACTTTTGTATAGTCTTCCGTAAGTCACTGAAGTTTGGATAGCCTGAACTGAATGCATTGCTTATCAACATTTTGGTTTCAGTTTAAGTCATACAGTTGGTATTTGCAGAACCAAAAATTCTAATTATAAATTTAGATTATAGAACAATATTAGATTTTGGTACTGAAATTTATGAGATTTTTATTTGATAATAAATTAGACTTTTGTTTAAGTCTGAGATTTATGTGAAGTGCAATTGTAAAATTAATGCCAAGTTGTTTTTGAAGTTTAGGCTCCATAGCTAACATCCTAACAACCGGATAAAGAGGTACAGATAGTTATGACTTATGAAAATGATGTCAAGTAATGTTATTCACAATTGATGAGGTCTGAGTAAAGTTTCTGCAATATATTTTTTACATTAACTGAAACAATAAGTAAAATCAGATATAAGTTAATATAATGCATACAAATACGTAGAGGTTCAAGAACTATCAAGAACTATATATGTGCAGCAAGATGGTGTCACTACAACATTTGCAAACTACACCGGCGTATATACCCCGGCGTTTGACTAATCGCGTCGGGGTAGGATTACTTTGACTAATTCATATAGTGATAGCTTGAAATGATTTAACTAATAACTCTATGCTTTAGATTTATAATTTCATAAGCATTTTATGTGCACCAGATAAATGAAAATCTAGTAGTACAAAAAGCCAAGCACAACAGTCAATAGAACTTAAGAAGTTCAGATTCTAAGGTCTGAATGGGATCAAATATGAATGCCTTCTCAGATTTGCATCTTAGGACTCCACTTATTGATAAAGCAATGATGATATGTACCTAGGAATCTATATAGAAACCAAAGGATAGCAAAGTCTAAATTCAGAATATTTCAATTTGCATAAAAGACAGGCATATCAACACTACAAACCGTTACGTCTAATAGAATATTGTCTTCCTATTAATTCGTAATGTTGTCTGCTCTATAATGCTACCTACTAATTAAAAGTGAAAAGCAATTTTTTACCAACCAAAGCATGTTTTTATAACGTACTGTTGTCTGCTCTATAATGTAACCTTCTAATTAAAATGTTGTCTGCTCTATATATAGCAACTAAAGCAAGTTTTTACAACCAAACCGACAGCATTAATTATGTTGTTGCATTTGAGTCACAAAAATCTGAATCAGATACAGAAATTATGTGAAAATCAAGTGGGGTGGGGAGATCTTACAGTTACTGGATTCTCAGAATTGAGGTTTTGTTGGGAGATTAAAAAAGCGATCATCTCTTTCAAGCTGTCAATCTCTTCCGGCATCTTGAACACGTTCGGATAGGATGTACGACTGGAGCTAGATGCACAAGGATCAAATACCTATGATTCATCCCTCTATAAATTAAATTATCTCCAACGGTCAATAGAAAAAATACTTCAGAATATATAATGTGTTATATACAGTAGTTTAGCTAGGTGTACAAATAGTTGCTCCATCCTTCTCTGAGATTTAAAGTGAAATCAATTAGAGCTATCGATTCTATGTCAGTAATTTAGGTCTCTAAGAGAAGTGTCTAAATTATTTTAACAGAAATGTAGTCTTTTCAAACCACATCAAACATTCTGGCTAGATCTGAACTCTTTAGTCACTAATTTAATCATTCAAGGTTAAACGTGAAGAGTTTACTATTAGACCTTCCATTCTAGTTTCTCTTTAAATACAGTGGTAAAGGACATCCACAAGCTATATACGTGGTGACTCAAAGAGGGGTGGGGTGGATCCAATATAACAACTTACCTTCTGATTGCAAAGAGGCTATATACGTGACTCAAACTCATGACCCCTAAGTCATAGTGGAGCCCTCTTATTAAAAAGAGGACAATTTAAATTAGCACTGTTTGCAGAATCACATGGTGACTGTAGAAATGAAGGATTACTCCTATAAATCTTAAAGATAAAACTTCGGAAAAATACCATCAGGTTTCTGTTTAATTTCTACACTTACTATACATCATAGTCAATAAAACAAGCAACATAAATGGATAACAATCTTGAAGAAAAAATCTCTATCTTTCCCACATTCTATAAAGAACATATGCCAACCAGTTAAATCTTAATTGCTTTCCTTCTGCAATAGCATCAAGTTTCTGTCTGATTTGTTGCATTTGCTGTATATCAAGTCAATAGA
Source organism: Hemerocallis citrina (assembly GCA_017893485.1). Classification (NCBI taxonomy): domain Eukaryota; kingdom Viridiplantae; phylum Streptophyta; class Magnoliopsida; order Asparagales; family Asphodelaceae; genus Hemerocallis; species Hemerocallis citrina. The sequence goes on along the minus strand of CM030358.1, from coordinate 378,511,607 downwards.
GCAACCAACATTATAATTGGATTACAATCTTAACTCAAATTCAGTAGTTTCCATATTCTATTAGAAAAAACATAAACCAAACAGTTCAACCTTACTTGCTTAGTTTCCAACTTTTAAATAGACACTGCATATTCTTCAAACTCTTACCACTAAACTTATAGGTTCATACAAATAGTAAATTTATAGGTTTATACAATTACAAATTCTTACATTATTCTACTTTAAAATGTGAAGGGCGACATGACCCTTGTTAGAGCTGAATGTAATAAAAAAGCGGTAATAAGATAAAGAAACATTTTTGTATTGAAGAAAGAACTGAAATGTTTGGGAGAACTCTAATCACACAGTCCTTCCCTCTTCTTAACCCTAACCCTAACCCTTATAACCCTAGCACACAATAATCAAACAAATTAACATCTACTAATCACAATCGCTGAAAATTACCTTAACAGCAATCACCGGGGTAGCAAGGGGGACGGAGGGGCGTCGACGGAATAAGAGGCAGTGGCAAGGGATTACGAGACACAACAACGGAAGGAGGGGCGTCAGTGATGGAATAAGAGGTGGTGAAGGACGGAGTGGAAGGGCGGCGGCGACAGGCGAGGAACTGATGGAGATTAAGGGGCAGAAGGGGGCGAGTGGTGATGTACGGGACAGAGTGGAAGGGGGAGAAGGGGGAGAAGGGGGCCAGTGAGAGAGAGACTTCGAGAGAGAGAGAGAGAGATTTCGGAGGATTTAGTGTTTAGTAAAAAAATGGGGTGGGGGGGGGGGGAATGAAAGTGAGGGCGGGACACGCGGGGAAAAAATAGAAGGAAAAAAAAAGAGCGCCCATGTGCACCACACGTGCAGCGAATTAATAACAAACTAAGAAAAACTACCATATCCCGGCGGTTTACGTCGTACACGCCGTGATATGGTAGATCACTAATTAGAAAACATTGATGAGTATATCCCGGCGTCTATATAATAAACGCCGTTATAGATGTAACCTTTTACAGCGTTTCATTTATAAGCGCCGTTATATATCATATATATAACGACGTTATATGTCAACGCTGGCATAGGTATTCGATATTAAAAAAAATTATACCAACGATCTATCCCGGCGTTTATGTGCATACGCTGGGATAGATACGCCGTTATAGACGTAACTGTAACACCCCGAATCCCAAATACACTGAATTCGAGATGTTCTACAGGATCTTTTCGCTTTCCTTTAGTATAATTTTACAAGGAAATTTAAACTTTTCACTTTACATCAGAGTTTACATCAATCTTACACTTTACATTGCACAGCGGAAGTAAAATTTACAACAATAAAATAAATATACAACAACATTGAGTAATCTTTAAGTATTTGTTCCTCTTTAATCTTTATCAAGCCATTTACATGCATATAAGACTGTGGGTACATCAGTTTATTCAACCGACGATCATTATACACGGCCATCCTCTCTATATCGAAAATAGTATAACTTAATTTTGCATATTTAGAAAACACAAACTTGTCACATTTCAAACTAAAGGGACTACCCTATTGATGTCGTGTTGTGATTGTGCACTTAGTCCTTAATGCATTCATTTATATTACATGACACTAATGCGCACTTGTTCGGATTCTATGCATCCCATACTACATAGGTCTGAGGGCAAGCCCTTAATCGTTCTTCGTCTTTGTAGGGTTCAATCCCTCGTTATAACTTAATCTACTACTGTAATTACGGTAGGTATCTTAGATGTTCTATGATCTATGAGCCCATGTCCAGGCAGCCTGGAGGGGAATCCCACGCACTGACACGACGCATCGAGCAGGCAACCTATGGACAATTCAGCCTCCGCCATGGAACAATGGCACCACCCATAGCCACTCGAACATCCCACAAGCGTCGCTACCGGAACGATAATTCTGGAGTAGTGCCCACACCATGTCTTGACGTATCAAGCAGGCAGCCTGTGGATCACTCTCACACCGCTAATCCGATGGCCCTCATACTCGTGTTTTTATCCTACTTTCATCACGTCTCCACTATGTACTAATCCTTAGTTCTTATCAAAATTATGAACAAAAATTAAAGCTCTAGAGTTAGCCTCTCCACTAAACCAGACTTATTCATTCATTCAAACAGGACCAACCTTGGTCTTTCATTTCACATTTTCATTTCATTTATTTCTAAAAGCTGGGGGAGACTTAGCTACTCTTTTTGTTTCAATTTTCAATTCATAATTTTCAAAATGAGCATTTCCAATTCATAAATTTCCATGTTGAGTCATCATACTCAAAAGTATATTTCTTTTCAAATCATGATTTCTAATTCGTTCAAATAGTCCATAACTATACATGAAATTCATATGCTTTATCGATTATCAACTTCACATCAAAATTTCACTTCACAACGAATATTCGCATTTAATATTTTTCACACTATTCACATCTGAGAATAATTCATAACCATCACAAAATAAAATTTCTTTCTCGACTATATTAATCTTCTAATCCTTCATTTCAAATTCTTTTTGCAAGGTATAATTTTTTACAAAGTATACATATAGAACCATAGTTCTATTTATGTATTTTATTCTCAAATCATAGTTTCTTTCATGCAAATAATTCCCAAATCATTTTTATAAAATCCCTTATATTTTTAGGAGAATAGTCATATTTTTTCCATAATTTTTTGGCCACCGAAACATTCAAAAAAATAAATTTTTCAATCTTGCCGATGGCAAGATTCGAACCCAGCACCCCAGGAACAACGGCCAAGGCACAGACCACTAGGCCAAGGTGCTAGACGGTATAAAGGACGCTGAGAGTAATAAATACTCTCGGCCGCACACTTTAATCCTTTTTTTTCAAAAAATGCAAAGTATGTAACTGAGGGGATTCGAACCCGTGACCTCTGAGAAACAGGCCGCGCACTCCGACCAATTGAGCTACGCGCTCAGGTTGTCGAGTAGTGATTCGAAATTCTTTTTAAAACCATTTTCTCTGTTATTAAAACGTTTCGATGTTCAACTAGTCCCCATTTCATTTGGTTTTCATAAAAATTACTGTACAACTCCAGATTAATTATTTCTTGTCTAATTTACATATCAGTATGAAAAAATAATTTTTTCAACAATTAAAACATAATTTCATACCATTAATTCGAAATATGAACTATCCCTACCACATTTTCTTCTCTTTTCGACATTTCTTAGCAATTAGCATTCTAATCTCTTTATCAACCAATTTCATATTAATTCTCTGTCCTTAATCATTTATCCAACATACAAACTTATATTTTAATTTCTTCATGCCCATATTAACACAAAAGATCTATTTATTCACATGAAGTAGTATTGCCAATCTACTAACTTTGTATATATAATTGTGGTGTAGATAATGAGACCTTCTTTAATAAACCATGGTTATAATTAATCCATACAACTTAGATTTTTACTACTCAAATCACATACAATTTGCACACCCACATTCCAATCAATTCATAGGTCAATGTCCAATTAAAAGCGTACTCTTTTTAATATTTTTCATGCCTCATTCATTCAATTTAATCTAGCATGCATCCCTAATTAGAATATAGAAAATTTTACCTACCTTAATTTGGAGAGAACAAACATTACTAGCAGCCTCCTAGACGAAAGTTCTTGCAACGAAATGCTTCTCCTCCTTGTACACGCGCGCACAAGCCTCCAAGCACTCCAAAAACCGAGAGCTCCTTCCCTTTGATAGCCGGCCTTCTCTCCTTCTTGAATGCAAGCACAACTCCCACACACAACTCCATCTTTTAACTCACACAAATATAATTTAGACTATAGATTTGGAAGAGAATAATTTTACACAAGAATAACTAGCCCGGGGGGGGGAGGGGGGGGGAGGGTATTTATACTAAAAATCAAAGAGAATGGAGGGCTAGGATCAATTGGTTGGTTGTAAGATGGAGGGCTAGGATGAAAGTAGGAGTTACATTAACTACCCACAACCTAGTAACCACCACACCATGATCACCATTACAAAATTTGATTTCCCTCCAAAAGAACCACAACCGGCCTAGAGAAGAGTGCATTTTGCACGTGTACGTGCAATGCACGTGCATGCAACTAGGTCCAAAAGTTGTACATTAAATTTTTGTATAAAAATAAAATAGTCTTTAAATTGTATTCTACATGACAAGTTGTATAAAAATAGTCCATGGGCTTTAATTTATGGGCCAAAATAATTATTATAAAATAAAATCAATGAATTACATTTTGGGCTTTTTAAAAGAAAAGGCTTTTTAAAAGAAAGGGCTTTTCATCCATAAAATAATTTGAAAACGCAAATTTAAATATTTATACCCATCACAATGAAAATAATTATAAGATTTAATTCAACCCAAAATATTGCACGTGCACACCACGTGCAAAATAAAATAATTTTTCATTAAATGAAAAATCAGGGCATTACAGTAATGGTTTGTAGTGCCAGGGGGATTATCAAGAATACATTCCACCCGTAAAGCAGGTGCAGAGAGATGAGAGTAGTGCAGCAGAAGATTCGAGCTACAGGGTGTATTTCATGGAAGTAGTTTGACCACTCAGTAAAGTTCCAGTGGAAGATCAGTTGACTACCGATCTAAAGGGCAGGCAGAATGTTTAAGTAAATATTTGTAATACTTTAATGTAATTTGTATTGCTTGTTCAAGAACAAGGTAATGATTGTAATTGATGATTTAAATGATTTATTTTTGGCAATAAAAAGTTTTTTTTTTAAATTTCGTGTTATTACTGTGTTGAGATGCATTTGAAGGACAATATTCTGGTTTGTGTCACGGGTTTTCGATAGTGGGATCCGGGGTGCTATAGTTAGGCACCATTGGGTTATTATTCCGTTTAGACAAGGTTTAAATGGAATAAACAATTTACAATTTTGTATTATAAGAAACATATTTAAAATATTTTATAAATGAGAGAAATAAAATAATTTTAAAATTCAAAGAAAAAACATGTAAAATGAAAAATACTAATGATTTCATTATGTGACAATGACATATCTTATGCACAAATAAAATATAGTTATTAGATCATAAGTTTATCAAAAAACTTAAGAAAACATGCAAAGTATACATTTTGGTGATATTTGACAATGTTGATGCTTGAACAAGTTCTTTCTCAGCTCAATTTTGAATCGCCTCAATCCAAAAAAGGCATTCAAAAATTCAAATAAAAAACCAAACAAGACACTAAAAAACAATCTGTTTGAACTCGTTTTGGCCCGTTTTGACGCGTTTCGGTCCGTTCTAACCCTTTTTGGCCCGTTTATTGCCCCCTTTTGCATGTTTTGGTGAAAGAATGAATGGTAACATTTTTGCGTTCTTTTAAGCCCTCAAAGAAACATTTTACCTGTTTTGCGTTTAAAAGGAGTGTTTAAATGCATTTTTTGGTGTTTTTGAACAATTCCGGTTGCTGAGCAAGAACTTATTGATTCAATACTTGATGGCCTCGGTAATGAACACAAATAATTCATTACCTCACTTCACCAACAACATGTTGCGACCTTTGATGAATTATATAGCCTCCTTTTAGAAGAAGAATTCCTTCTCTAGAAAATGTCCAATATTCTTCCTCCTGTGGCATTGCCTTTGTTGCAAACGGAAATAAAACAAACTCCTATACGCTCAAATATATCCTTTTCCTGAACATTTAGATCATTAGAACCGCGGTTTTGAACAAGGTATAAGAAAAGGCAGAGCTCGTCATGGTGGTTGCTATTGTAGTTGTTATAACAAATTTTGTGGTGGTTCTAATCAGGGCCGGTCCTGAGATATTTGAGGCCCTGGACCAAAAAAGAAATTATGCCCTTTATAGACACGAATGTATTTTTATATATATTAATAAATTATAATATAACTGCGGGGGACATAAAAACAATACCCAGAAAAATAAAGATTACTTTTATTTTTCTTTATGACACTAAATACTCTATATTTTTCATTAAGCATAGTGATAGCGACTCTTACACCTGTCAAAAAAAAATATATATATCTAAAATATAATGCCAGGGCCTCAGGAATCAAGCTTATCATATAAATAAGCTTCAAATTTCAGTTGGTCACTAATCTTGCCTAACAAAAAAATCAATCAAAAATACTATTGTTGGAGTCATTTCTACCTCAGTACCTCCTAAATCCACAAAAGAGATTTTCAATTCTATTAATTAAAAAAAAAATAACATGAGAGGGCTGAATTACCAGAGTAGTGCTGAGAAGACCAATAACTCCTGCAGTCCTGCGAAGAAGACTGACAACTCCAAGTACGCCTCTCATATCCGAGACATCATGACTACAACTTCAACTACAAATCCTGCTAAAAAAAAAACTCTGTGAAAGAAGCAAACGAAAATTCTCAACTGACAATTTGAAGAAGATCAGAAGATGCCGGAAGGGGAGAGATAGAGTGAGTGAGAGAGAGAGAATTCGAAGAAGATGAAGAGGCTGGACAAAAAAAATGAAGAAGTTGAAATGACACTGAAAGAGAGAGAGAGATTACTAAATTGGGCCCTCCACTAAAAATTAATTACAAACCCATTAATTCATTATATTAATTATAAAACCATTAATTTATTATATTTAAAAAATTTTGGACCCCTCCCTTGAAGTGGGCCCTGGGCGGTCGTCCTGTTGGCCCTGGGCCAGGGCCGGCCCTGGTTCTAATTCTTACAAGCAATATCCCTCCAAAGACAACCGTCCTCCCCTTCTTCCTACACCATCATCCATCAACACTTCAGTCCCTTGTCAAATATGTAACAGACCTGTGCATGCTGCATGCCTCTGTTTGGAATGAGGGGACTTTACCTATTTAGTTGAATCTCCTTTTGATGCAATCTCTCATGCTCATCTTGCGGATCAACCAGAAATGCCTTGGAGTCTTGATTTTGGTGCATCCCGTGATATGACTTCATCACCCTCCTCTATGTCAAATGCACAATCTTACCGTTAGGAAATCCTTGTTGAGTTTATGCAGCACAATCAATACAAACCACCAAACAAATAATAGATGAAACAAAACACACCAAAGTACATAATTTTGTCTCGTTTGGGCAAACCCTAATCTGAGAGATAAATAACCGAGATGATATTCAATTAGAGAAGACACAATAGTTAAACTCTCACCATGACCCTCTCTCAAGTCTCACCAGAAGATACTAGTTGTTTACCATTGGAAAACCTCTCAAACTCTCTTCAATGAAGTATTCACTCTATTTTGCTCTCAAAGGAGGCCAATTACAATAATATATAGAGATCTAGAGATACCCTAGTTTGTTATCTTAATACGATAACCATCTGATGTATCCTGAAGAGTAAACATGCAATGAGGGTCGTACGATATAACTTGGAAAATAAGTTGGACTTCAATCGAAACACCAAGACCTGACCCAAAAACAGTCGCTTGCATATTACGGTCGACTATCCATGTGAGAGTCGATTGTGTTTCTTCAACCCCAAATAGAGACTTCATGAGGTCAACTATCCATATGACAGTCAACTGTCATCGTGCTCTTCTTGTCGTTGTTGTTGCTTTTCCCTTCTTTGTCCAACGTCGCTTCTAATCTTTTCATGCATCAACCATCTTCTCTGCTCATCGAATCACTTGTACAAGATTATCCATTCCTATTAAGTTGAAAGAGGTTTTGCAACAGCCCTTCCTATCTGATATAGTGATCCTGAGCCTGAGATGTTATGTAAAGAGCAATGCAGTGGGTAGCCTTTGCCTTCTGCCCAATCCCCTATTTCCTATCATCAACTTACGATGACTTTCCCAAATTGATGGAACTTCACATCGAGCTGTGTACCTACTGTCCCGTGCAGAGTCTACCCGGATATCAGGCTTTGTTTCAACAAAGGAATATGCATGGTCTTCTCTAGTGTGTAACCATTTTCGTCTGTCATCTTCGACTCAACTATTCTCTCACCCGTTACTTGACAAATCTCACCAACCTCTGTTATCACACAACGATCTAATATAGACTTGTAAGTAGAAATCATCTTCCTCTTGGAGCAAATATGAGAAGAACTTTCTGAATCAAAAGAACAACCGTAATCCACATCTAAAGCACTTCAAACAAGAAGACAATGTAATTTATCACATGATTCAGTGGTGCTGACCACGCTGGTATCCCTCTGATTCAACCACTTGAAACAATACTCTGTAATGGTCGATGCTTACTGTCAATCTTAGGTTTATCAGTCTTTTATTAACATATCTAATGCATGCAATCCAGTGTCCCATACCACAGGTTCAAATGCATAATAATAAGATGAATGTTTGTACTTAAGTGGTAAAGTCTACAAGATTATGTACTCGGGTCATTCAATAACAATAACAATAATGGCCTTCCAATAATCAATAACCCAGAAATGATGAACAATGATCAATAATAATAATGCAGAAAATACAGGCCCCATTCTGACTACTCTCCTATATTGTGCACCACTAAATATATATATATATATATATATATATATATATATATATATATATATATATATAAATTAATTAATTGGTCGTTGCCTGTAGAATTTTCCTATATGAGTGAGAGTATTGATTTACTCATGAGAAGGGGGGCCCACGATCAAAGAAAATGCAACTGAGTGTTGCTGCTTTCGGATGCTGCCGTCAGCATTTGGCTGGGGTGGCAGGAGGGGGGGGGCACCCGGGTTTGTGAAGGAGCAGCGACAGTTGTGCTGTCTGCGACATGGGCATGGGCCCCGGGGGTGGGTTTTTGTGCTCACGGGAGAAGAGAGTAAAGATATGGAGTTGATTTGACCCATATCGGAAGTATTGGGTATTAATTAAATATATATATATATATATATATATATATATATATATATATATATATATATATATATATATATATATATAATTGTTTGGGATTAGAGTTCACCAATAAGCTATAGCACCTTTTATGAGGCAAGTCTGTGGTGGGCAGTTGTTAGAAAAATTGCTAAATTAGGACGGGGCGTTACAACTGAGTCATATGTTTTGTTACTCCGGCTAGTCAGTCTTTTATCATGTCACTACTTTGGATATTGGATCGTCGAAGTGGCCCACACAGATTCAAGATGTGGCCCTTACGGATTCTAGAGGTGCCCCCCTAAATTCTATAAGTGGCCCCCGCAGATTCTTACGATGTAGCACTTAGTTCTATGTGGCACTTGTTATTCTGCCATCTAAAATAATATCAATGACTATAACAATAACGATACATGATACGATAGAAACCGGACGGTAATAAGGACAAGTATCAAGAATATACCAAGAAAGTATGGAGAGAGTTATCAAGAACTATGCAATACATGACATAGGTTTGTTCTATCGATCTACTGTATTAGTTCAATTTAACATGTTTGTATTTTTTAAAAATCAAAGTGCAATTCTGGACTACAATACACTATTGTACAAAAACTAACTTTTTCGCTACTACGGGGAACCAAATTCAATTCCGTCAAGGGTTCTAGAAAGTAGACTCCCTACCAGATCTAACTCCTATTCATACGATATATTTTAAGGACAGTAGATAGGTATAACAATCAGATATTTACAGGTACAATGTTCAGGTAGCAGTCTAGGGTCAACTTCTCATACTAATAACTCTACTATAAAATTATCTGTAAATCTTCCAAATTTTAGAATTAAATTCCTAACGGTGTCTATTAATATTAAGGTCTGTCAGCTCAGAATTCCATCAATAGATTTTTATTTTTATTCATTTACGGGACGATAAATCTCAAACAGGAAGTCTAGAAAAATTAGACGTTACCACACTAAAAGTTTAGTAACTCATAATTTACAAGTCAGTTTGTAAAATAGTAAGATAATATGGAATCTAAACTCAGAGGGCTACAAGATACATTTATAAAATCCTAATTTTTGGGTACAGGGACTGGGTCTAATCCTCTACAAATCAGGCAGACAACAGGGTAGCAAAATTTGTTATTTTCATTTTAGTTCCACGATTCACAGAAATATATTCTATACCCAGAAATGTATTCGCATTCATATTTGGTAATTAGATTAGAATCTCTACGGTCAACATGTCAGAAAACTATTACTTCCACAATATCTAATCTAAGAATTTAATTATACTATCGCAGTGCAACACAATCAAAATAATCTTGGATCATAATATATATTTATATCCATATATCTCTCTAAGTTGTGCGTGCGCAATATGCAATATGGTGTCATGACAATGAAATTTTATGGGTCTTTCTATGAATATCGAACCGAAGCAAATCAAATATAACGATTCAACATGAGCATATAATAGAGCATGAAAGGATTTAACAAGATTCGATAATACGATAGATTAAAATGAATGAGAACTACTTGCAAGAGTTCAAGAACACTTGCATGAACATGGACAATAACTGGAATTTTTGAAATGATAATCAAATTTAATGAACTACGTGCTAGAGTTCAAAGAAGTGCTTACCTTTATTTGATGATTACTAATGTGGTGAGAGACACGGGAAGAAGACAAAGCGACGTCGGCAACAGACGACCACCCAACAGTGGAAAGAATGGCAGCAACAATGAGCAACGGCAGCAACAACGAGCAACGACAGCGATGAGCAAGAAAATGAGATGTTCGGGATATCGGGGTGTCGAGATTGGTTGAAGGCAGCAAGGAGGTGGCTGAGATGAGGTGTTGTAATGTGGTGGTGGGGAACAGCAGTAGTGTTTTTGGTGATCATGTTCGGGTTTGGATGGAGTGCGGGTGGAGGAGAAGGTGTAGGGCTAGCTGTCGATGGAGGGACAACAAGGCAGGAGAGCATCGGGTTGAAGGAGTTTGGGTTTTGATGGATATTCAGGATGGAGGTGATGCTGGTTGTGGTGGAGATGAAGGGCAGTTTGGGTGTGCAGTAAAGGTTGGAAGGAGTTGGGGAAGAAGATGGTGAAGCTACGGAGTTGGTTGGGTGTTGGAGGCAGGGTAAGGGGTTGATGGGTTCAGGTGAAGAGGTGTTTGGGTGGATTTGCTGATAGGGGATGAAGGATATGGAGTGAGGGTGCTCAAGTTGAAGGAGGAGTTGGGTTTAAGTGGAGAAGATGAAGTTGACGCTGTATAGGAGGGTTTTGTGTAATGGTGGTGGCTCAGGTGTATAAAGAAGATGAAGTGGGGGTGGTGGTGGCGGTTGAGGTTGATGGAGGCGGTGGAGAGGAGTTCAGGAGTTTTGGGTTTCGAATTAGGCAGTAGGTTGAAGGAGGCTCGGGTTGAGGCTGATGGAGGCTTTCGAGTGGAGAATGAAGGAAGAATAAGAGATTAGGAGGTGGGTTAAGGAGTGGATTAGTGGGTTGGTTAGGATTTAGTGGAGATCGGTGGGGGTAATTGGTTGATCAGTTGTAGGAGTAGTGGATTAGGGTTTCGGGTTAGGTTGGATTAGGATTTGGGTTCCGGGTTTGAATTAGGATTTTAATGTAGGCTTGGGTTTAGGTTTGAGGTCAAACATGAGATCCATAATAGTAGAATAAAATTGGGCTTTAATACTGAAATAAGTTTAAGAGAAGGGAAAAATTTATAGATAACCGAAATACAAGAATACGTAGAAATTTTTTTGTATAATTGGTAACAGGAGTTACAATAGTTGTTAACAAGTTGGATAAATTTGGCAGTAAATATATCAAGTTAGAAACTTTAAGATCATCAGCGCTCTTTGCCCTTAGTTTAGATAACTCCGTATTGAACTCCACTATGTGATCTTGAAGAACAGTATCATCCTTCATTGAGAAACACCACAACTTTCTCTTCTAATGCATCTGCTCGTGTGACGACGATTCCATGTTGTCAGTTTTGAGTCTCGGCCAAAGACTCACTGCGGTTCTCTACTCAACGGGTTTGCACCTGATGATGCTCGTCAATGACAGCCATATTAGAACCAAGACTTCTGAATAAATTTCCTCTCAATTCTCATGCTTTGTGTTGATTGGTCTCTCTTTATCTCCATCTAGGGCTAGATCCAAGCCCTATTGAACCGATGCATCATGCATGTCTACCTTTCAAAGATCAAAGTTGATCTTACCGTCAAACTAATTGATCTTAGTGAATTGGTCTATCATCTCCAAGGAACTCGAGAAACCCCTTTCTCGAACCTGAAGGAAATTTATGACCTGAATCTCTGATTCCAATTGGTCAAATTTGCTAAAGCGCTGATACCAATTGTTAGGAAATCTCTGCTGAGTTAATACAACACAATCAATATAAACCACCAAGCAAATAATAAATCAAACCAAATACACCAAACCACACAATTTCGTTCCAGTTTGGCCAAACCCTAATTCAGGGAGAAATAACCGAGATGCTATTTAATTAGAGAAGATACAAGAGTTACAATTCTCACCACGACCCTCTCTCAAGCCTCACAAGAAGTTACTAGTTCTTTACAACCGGAAAACCTCCCAAAATCTCCTCAATAAAGTATTCACTTTTTTTTGCTCTCAAAGGAGGCCAATTACAATAATATATAGAAATATAGAGATCCCCTAGTTTGATATCTTGATAAAATAAAGAGATAACCATGCAATGCGAGTCGTACGATCTAACTTGAAAAAGAAGTTGGGCTTCAATCGAATCCCTCTGACTTGACCCAGAAATAGTCGCTTGTAGATTGCGGTTGACTGTCCATGTAATGGTCGACTGTGTTTCTTCAACCCCAAACAAAGACTTCATGCATATGACAGTGGACTATCATTGCTTCTCCTAGTGTTCTTCTTGTCATTGTCGCTGCTCTTCCCTTCTTCATCCAACGCCGCTTCTAACCTCTTCACGCATCAACCATATTCTCTTTTCATCGAACATAGTGTACAAAACATAACCCCAACACATATATGGCTAAGGACTCTATTATTGTTGGTAATGGATCTCATTTACCTATTTCTCACTCAGGGCAACTCTCTCTCTCTCTCCTTCTTATGGATCATTTATGCTTAATGAAGTTTTCTGCGTTCCGGCTATAAAGAAAAATCTATTACCTGTTTGTCGCTTTTATCTAGATTATAACTGCTTTTTCTACTGGACTCAAATGGTTTTATTGCAGAGGATATCAAAACAGGTTGCACTCTGGACTAGTACTAGCATTGGAGGACTTTATCACATTCGAACTACCGCTACTGCATCAAAGAAAATTGGTTTTTATGGACCAAAAACACGTCAACGTCAAGATAATTGGCATGCTCAGTTGGGACATCCATCTCATAATACCCTTCAAACTATTGTGAAGTGCTTTGATTTACCTGTTTCTGGGAGAATTTCCATTAATAAGATTTGTCAAGTTTTCCTTTAGGAAAGTCATGTCGAAGGAATGTGGCCTCCCATTTTATGAAAGAACTTTTACTACATCTTGCCCTCTAGAAATCATTCATCTTGATTTATGGGGACCTACCCATGTTACATCTAATTCTAGATCTTGATTTATGGGTACCCGCCCTCGCCTGCTCCTTTCGCAACGCCCCGATCACCTCCCCTGTGCCTCGACCTCAACCTTGATCACCATACAACACCTCCTTTTGCTGCCGAACCCGCACAACCAAGCCCTGAAGCCCCTACTAATTGCTGCCACTGGTGAAGCCCTTTGTTCAACTCCGAACAGTAACTCCAACTGACAACAACTGCTGTCTTTGTTGACCCATTCGTCAGTTTTACTCCTCATTGTTGCCGTTGTCGCTGGTGCTCTTGCTATGCTCGCTGCTGCCTCTCGCTGTTGTTCTGGCTTGTGTTGTCGTGTCGTTGTGTGCACATGTCGTTGTTTTCGTCGTCTGTATGTGTTGTTGTGTACGTAGCTTGCATGTGTTGCCGTCGGGACTATCTCGTTATTCTCTTATTTCGGAATCGTCGCATATAAGGCCAGTACCTTGTACATTTTATTGTTCCGTACAAGCATATTGATTGATCTTCCGCAATTAGTAATTAGATTATTGCATTCGAAATCCGTTATTCTTGTAGTATTCATCATTCGTGTCTAGTCGTTATATTGAATCGAATCCATTCTTTTGCCTTCATGATTCGATGCCATCAAAAGATCGTAGTTTCCATTATCCCCACACTCATTGCACAAACACGAATTTGAAACTATATGTTTTCAAGTAAGAACCGTTACAATTTGAATTAGCAAGTTACTGTCTTGTTATTTCTATAACTTGTAGCTAGAATTTGACCTAGCTACAATTCAAATTGTGTAACCCCCGTTCCCGTAGATATATTCCATATTTTGACCTAGCTACTGTTCAAGTTACTGTCTTGTTATTTCTGAATGTTTTCCATATTTTGATTTTTTATAAATTCATTTTTTGCTAAATTCGGTTTGGATTTTATATTAGAGTCTTTTATAATTAAAAATTATATTTATTTCGAATAATGGTGTATTTTAACTCTATTTTCTATTACAAATTATTCGACTATTTATACTTTAGCCAAATCAAATGTAATATTACTATTTGAATTATTTTAATGAATTTGTTAAAACCAAGTCTTATTTTTGTATTTTATTAACTATTAATATTATTATTGTTATTTTTTGATGGTTTATTTAAATTCACTTCTACTCGTTAATCGTATTTGTAATTATTTTCAAATAATTTTCATATTGTAATATAATCTTATTTTGTATATGACATTGCTACTATTACTATTATTCACATTATCTCATTATTATTACTATTTTCATTGTTATTATTATTGTTAGTTTTATTCGTGTTATTGTTATTACTACTATTATTAGTTTGGATTCGTCATGACTTAATGTATATATATATATATATATATATATATATATATATATATATATATATATATATATATATATATATATGTATGTATGTATGTATGTATGTTTTACAAAGCCTATTCTATTTAATTATCTCCTATTGGATTTTATAACCCAAAACCCAATACGCATTCTCTTTTTGGATCCAAATCATATTCAACCCATTAACCCAAAACCCTATACTATATATACCCTGTTAACAACCCTAACCCTACTAAACCCTACCTATTGTATAACCCGCCGCCTACTTTTGAAAAACCCCCACCTTCCCCTATTTTCGAGTTGACCAAAACCAAACCCATCCACCATTTTGTTCACCTCCAGCCTCGCCCCCGTCCTTCACCTTCCTCGCCTCCACAACGTCGAACCACCCTCGCTGCCCTCTCCACCATCCAGTCGAGTCTCCACTCTCGTCGTCAAGCCACCACCTCCGCCATTGCCAACTCCATTCCCCCAACTGCACCTCGTCATCCCTCGAACCCACCGTTACCATTACCCACCACCGAAGTCGCCTCGCCTTCCCATGTTTTCAACGCTACTCCTCCCCATTGCTGAACCCTCAATCAACCCCTGCACTATCTCGACCACCCATCGCCAACCCTGCCATTGCTGGTGTTGCTGCTGTCTCCGACTACTCCTCCATCAACACGTCGCCACTGTCCACCCCATTGCCGCAGTCGACAGCGCCCCCTGGCCCCATCCGGTCGACCCAGCAAACCCCCTCCCCTGTCTTGATCGAGCACCATCAGGGGGATCTCGGCCGTCCGTTCAGATCATCATCATCTTCATGGAGCATTTGATTGTTTGAATCCTGGCCACCCAATTCCCACGTGATCGTAATTATCATCTTGATCATCATCTCCATCAGCCGATCAGATCAGATCCTGGCCATCCAATCCCCTTTCGATCGTGATTTGATCACCATCATCATCTTCATCATTGTCAGAGTGAATTTGGGCCATTCGATCTGATCCCTTGATCATCATAAAGCACCAGATCAGATCTGAGTCGTCGATCACCCTTGATCTTGATCTTTGATCTTGATCGTTGAATCTCAGCCGTCGATTTTCCTTGATCTTGATCATCATCAAGATCTGTGTCGGATCCGATCCATCCGATCTTGATCGTCGATTAACGTTGTCATCCAATCAGGGCAAGTATCTTCTTGTACAATTCGATATTCTTGTACAAGCTTTTATTCGAAAATACCGCAAGTAGATTGTAGTTATGACTCACCATTGGCTTATTATTGATGATCTCATTTTTACTTGTTGCCGTACTTATCAATTCCATGATCATGAGAGACAATCTTTCGTTGATACACTCCTTTTACAACCAGTTAGATCTAATTATTATTTAATTATTTGAACACATGAATTTAAGAATCACCTTGACTTGTAGATGTCTGTTTGTATGATGCATGTGTTGATTTTGCTCTCTTTTGAGTTGAGAATAGCCATGGGCGCTGATTTATTACTTGTGCGCCCTGATTTATATCACACATTAATTTAGACTCCTAATATTTACTAATCATATCACTTTTTATATAAAAGAAACCACTTATGTTGTTGTTCCTGTTTTTACCTGTTGTTTCGACCCTGATAAAGTCAGAATATTGACATGAGTTCTAAACATGAAATGTAGCCCCAGATGTCTAGTTTACAAACTTTTTAATTGAATTGAATTTTGAGTTATATCTTGTGATTTATGACTGTTTTAGTGCTGCTGTGTCTGAAATTTCAGATTCATAAATTTGATGCGTCACTTTGTTTCACAAATTAAATTAACTATGCTACCCATAAGATAATGACTTAAAATTTTGCATGCTGAGAATAGACACACTAGAGAAGCTTCCCTAATTTTCCTTGAATTAATTAATGAATTTTCAGGCCTGTTTCATGTTTCTAAACACAATTTTACAAATTCTGGCTGAACACGAATTCTGTGTAGTTTGCTGCCAGTTGCTACAACTTTCATGTATCTCGTTTATATGCATTGGAAACGGAAGAGAGTCTAGTTTTTATATTTTCTGAAGGATCCAGATTTGCATTCCTATAGCAACGGGAATCTCAGTTTTTGTGCAGCAGTGTCCTGCTATACAGAATTGAAATTCTCGTCGTTTTTTATAATTATAATTTGTTGATACTTGAATAGGCCTTCCACCTAGCCTAAACTTATTCCCCTATTTTCTATCATGTTTACTCGTCCTGTTTGCACACCTTCATGCTTGTTTTGATAATAATAATAAATAACAACCTGGGGTTAAGGGAAAAACCATAGTAGATGACAATATAGGTAAGTGTACTCGGAATGTAACGCCCCTGCCCCTAGCTCAGACAATTTATACAATTTAGAAGACAAATTAGATACTATGTAGTACAGCTGCCCACCACAGGCTGCCTCTCAAAAGGTGGTTAACCGATTAGGTGACTCTTGATCATAGGCAATATTATTTATTTATTATTTTATTTAATTCATTTACCGATATGGGACATTATTCACTTACACTTCTCTCTCATCTCGAGAGAAGCACAGCCGAAAGCTTCTAATACCTGGGTGGGCCCCATGTTCCAAATGCCACATCATGGCATTTTTTTTCCAAACAAGGCAGCACCTACATGCTGTCTCTTTACTCCCATGGGACCCCCCACCTTTTTTTAATACAATTTCACTTTTCCTTTTTAAATCATTCAAATGCCATAAAACCACTTTACTATTTCAATATATATATATATATATATATATATGTGTGTGTGTGTGTGTGTGTGTGTGTGTGTGTGTGTGTGTGTGTGTGTGTGTGTGTGTGTGTGTGTATTTTGAAAACTACAGGGGTGTTACACGGAAGGGGGCCGTGTTTCCCACATGATTACATGATTACTTGATTAGATGATTACATGATACATGATCCTAATTACTTGTTTACATGATTATCTGACTACATACTTTCCTATTGGAAGATGTGCTCAGAAGGGGGCCCGTGTTTCCCACTTGCTTACCCGACTACATACTTCCCTATAGGAGAGGTGTACTCGGAGGGGACCCGTAGGTCCTACTTGATATTTGAATACTTGATACTTGACTACTTGATACATGACTATATGATACATGATACCTGAGTACACTGCCCTATAAAATCTACCACTAGGCCTAAACTTAACTTGTTTGTATATAGCAACCATGTGGTAAAAATTTGGGACACATGAAGTGCTACCTAGATAGAATTAAACAATAGACTTAACAATAACTTGTTACTTGTACACACCTGACACCTTGCCTCGCTTGATACTTGACTTGATACAAATTACATGCTCACTTGTTACCTGTTCCTGTTACTTGTTCACTTGTTATTTGATCTTGTTACTCAATTCGTTTTACTTGCTTGCTCGTCTCTTTGATCTTTGTTACTTGTTGCATCCCTGTCATATCACGTTGTATACTCTTGATTACAAATCTTGTTTAATATTTCCTTGCACTTGTTTTCATAGCCCATTGCTTGTACTACTTGCGGCTAGTAACTTGCACTAACGGGCGTTTGTCTCTTGTTTCTCTATTTTCTTTCTCATGATAGATACAGGTTTTGGAGATCAACTACCTGCAGAAGTAAGTGAACAGGCATCTTAAGCTGCGACTGGGAAATCATGCTTTAGTTCTTTGTGTTTTAGTTTATTTAATTCTTGTTGATACTTGAAACTTATAACGGGGTTATTGTCCCGAAGTTTTACTTTCGATCGAGATCTTGTATTTATTTGTGAAATTTATATTTGTTTCAAATAATTTCTGTTGGTTAATAATTTATTCATGCATGCATGGTTGAGAATATTCTGTTATATTTCCTGTTATGCTGTTGAGTCGATCCTTACAACTTATGAATGATGAAAATCATTCATTAGGCTTTGTCACGTACTTTTATTCCGTATCTTTTTGGGAAGTAGGGCGTGACAAATTGATTAGAGCTTTATACATGAGAGTCGTAGCCATGTGAATCTAGTTTCTGGAACATTCGACGATTCAAATTTCGAGTTGTAGATAATGAGTTATCATGTTTTTTGTACTGCTAGGTCTACACATTCCAGATTGGTACTTATAGCATATCGACATATTTCACAAATAAAAATGTCATGTTAATAGGTGAATAAAGATTTAATATTGACTGGAATGTTACTTCTAACACCCGTTCCCGCAAATACATGTTTCTTGAATATTTCCCGTATCTCGATTATTTATAAATTCATTTTGTGTTAAATTTGTTCAGGATCTTCTATTAAAAAAAATTCAAATCGAAACTAATATTTATTTCAAATAATGATATATTTTAACTTTATTTTCATTTCCTAATTTATCGACTGTTTATATTTTAACCCAAATTAAATATATTATTATTACTATTTGGATTTTAATAAATTTGTTAAACTCAAATCCCATTTTTATATATTATTATTATTATTATTATTATTATTATTATTATTATTATTATTATTATATTTCTTTTTTTATTATCATTATTATCATTATTATTATTTCCTTCTTTAATTGTTTATTAATTTGTGAAAGCCTATTTATCTTAATCTATATTTTATTAGTATTGGAGTATGGATTTTATGTATACTATTTGATTTATTTGTACAATTATATTACTATTGATTTATTTGTTTAATTTTTAATCTAAATCCTAATTTTTATTCCCTATTGGATTTAAACCCAACCCTAAACCCAATAACCTTCTCTTATTGAATCCAAACCCATTACTCAATAACCCAACCTAATATTTCTCTATATATACACTAATCTTTCATTAAACCCTAATCACCATCTTAATCCTTCATCTACGGTCGCCTCCTAATTCCCCCCGACTCATCATTTTCCTCCTCGTGTCTGCTCCAAAACCCAATAGCTCGACTCACCTTCCACCTCGCTCGTCCCGTTCATTGCCACCGCAACAGCCCCTCATCACTGATCAGCCAGTCGACTACCTCTGAAACCCACCCTGCCTCCTCGACCTCTGATCATCCTCTTCCACCTTGTCGAAGCGAGCCCCACCTCCTCATCGACCGAACCCGTCTCCTCGTCAATGCCATTGCAGCCGCTCATCCTCCATCAACCCCATCCCCGCCTTCATCTTCCTTGCCTTCTCCACCCCGAGCCTCGCCACCACAGCAGTCGCAAGTCCACGCCATTGCTGCCGTTGTGTTTACCGTTGTAGTCGTCGTCGCCTGTGCCTGTGCACCACCGCCGGTGATCATCCCTGCGCCGTCCAGTCCACTGCAGCCGCCACCATCGAAGTTGCGAGCCCTACCAATGTTGTTCACCATTGTTTATTGATTGGGTTGATTGCCATTTGCTATTGTGGGAATCCTACTGTTGCTGTTGGAGTTCTCCGCTGGTTGCTATTTTGTGTCCACTTTTGCTGTCTACTGTGTGTTGTGTTGCATGTAGTTGTACGTGTTGTTGTGGATTCGTGCATCGTTGCCCTGGGATCCTAATCCCATTATTCTATTATCTCAGATTAATCATATTAAAGGCAAGTCAATTTCCTCTTGAATTGCATATTGTGTCAAATTCAAGGATTTTATTGAAACTTCGCAAGAAGATCATAAATTGTTTATTGTATTGTTATATCGTTCATCTACGTCGAGTATATTGGGGGTTTACACGAGCTAACCCAATATTTTCTTGACTTCGTGCCATCATTGACTCTAAAATATCGAATCTTTCATTCATTCATGTAGTGTTGATAATAGAAGTTATTCATGCATAACACCGCATAAATAAACTATTGTAGAATTGATTATTATGTTGTTGTGGTTGAATGATTGATTGATGCCTCATTGATGTGAAACTAGTATATGGATGTATTCTTCATTGTGCTTACCATGTTATCGTGTTTACCATGCTGAATATAAGATTTTTTAACTATTGAGTTGAAGTTCCCCATGTTTAGATCGCTTTTATTTCATGAAATATGTTGAACCTCGATTTTCACTGTCTTCCTAGAATTTGTGAGACCTTTTTGACCCAGTAATTGACATAAAAAATTATAGTTTTCTAAACAAAAATTGTATCCCTATGTTTAGAGTTTCCAAAACATCTAAAATAGTTGAATTTCGAGTTTTATTACAAGAGTTATGGTGTTTTTACTACTATTGTCTTTTTATTTCCAGAACTCCTGATTCATGTACTTATTCATATTTAAGTTATTAAAAAGTTAATTTAATGTTAGAATATTGCCCTGATAATTTCAAAATTGATAGTCGACACGATTAAGGGCTTGACAAATATTTTTGCTGAATTTAAAATTGGGTTTTTATTGGTTTTACAAATATAACAACTTGATCTTGATTTTCGGTCAAAGAACGAAGTAATTAACCTATCTATTGTTATTGGAATTCATATTTTAAATATGTGTTGGAACTAGGCAGGAGTCTACTTTCTAGAACTTCTGACGGATCCTATTTTGGATTTCTGTAGTTGCGGAAAACTTGATTTTGGTACAGTAACCTAAAACTGTCCAGAATTGTGTTTCAATATTTTCTAAATATAATTGTGTATATATCGTTATATTGAATGGATTGAAGTGTATAAATTGCATTGCATGATCCTAATATACTATTGTCACCATTCTTGTTGTCCCATTCTAATTAATTGTCCTATTGTTACTTATATTGATACCATCATTTATCGAATTTCTCTAAATTGCATAATGTATTGATTGCATCGATAAAATATTTGACAAGTTGAGGTTTAAGGGTGGCCTAGTAGTGAAAAATATAGGGGACTGTACTTGGAATGGAGCTCAGGGTTTTCCTATTTTTACTGAACAACTGAATAACTGGGTAGCTGAATAACTGAATAACTGGATAACTGCATATTATTCCTTGGACATTGATACTGAATAACTGAATGACTGAATAACTGAATAACTGAATACTGGAAATTATTTATATATTTTTCCGAGTACATGATCTGTAGAATTCACCACTAGAGTCTAAACGACATTAATTGCATGCACTGAACCTGTGATATGGGATGCAGTAGTCATGCATTAGTTATGCTAAAAACTAATAGACTTAAGGATTGACACAATATTGACACTGCATATTGAACATCGTCATTGCTATTGATATTGAACATTGTTGTTGATATTGATATCGACCGTTGAGTGTTGACAATGAATATTGAAATATCGTTTATTGTTATACCATTATTACAAGTGATATTGATTATTGCTATCGTCCATTGTTATTGATTCATATTGCTTTATTGAATTCATTGTTATATTGTATTTCCATTGTTCATTGCTTTCTCTACTTGTTGTCCATGACTTGCTCTAAGGACAATGTTTGTCATCTTTTTAGATGAGGTATTCACAGGTGATCAAGGAGAGTTACCCGCAGGACTTGGAGAACAGACTTTCTGAGGATTTATTGCTTTCTAGATTGATCATTATTTTCTTGGACTTCTTGTATTGAGTTTCATTAACATTGTATATTCGGCTTTTGACCTGGAGATTGTTATTTTGTTTCCAGACGTTTCGATTATCGTATTTGGTTATTTTGTATTTTGTTCCAAGTATTGTTATTCATGTGATTGTTCTTATTGCATGCGTGGTTGTATCTATCCTGTTGTATTGTTGAGTTGAGCAATAACAGCTTATGGATGACACAAATCATTCACTGGACCAATGCCATGCGCTTGTGTCCCATATTTTTAGGAAGCGGGGCGTGACATTACTAGACATGATTATGAATCGATTTATAATTTTTGTAAGATTTTAAAATGAATTTGAAGTTAATTTTTATATATGAGAAGTTGACCCCGATCTGCTGCTTGAACAGTAGATCCATGAAGAAATGACTATTAGACTTACTTTCTGTTTTTATAATGTATCATGTAAATATGCTTCAGAACTGGCAGGGAGTCTAGTTTTTAGAACTCCTGACAGAACTGATTTTGCATTCCTGTAGCAGCGGAAAGTTAACTTTTGTACAACAACGTCTTGCTGTCCAGTAGTCGTATTTCGTGTTTTCAATATAAATTAGTTGTTTCTGAATTGAAATATATCGCATGCATTGTATAGCCCTTGTTACATCTTTGATCCTGTTCTGATACCGTTTCTATTGATTGCATGTCCTAGTTACCGATTCTGTTACCTTTCGTATTTACCGATCATGTTAACTGTTCATGTTTAATTATTGTAAAAGAATAACAAGCCAGGATAATATGAGAAATACTTAGTAGTGGATAATATTGGAGACTGTATTCGGAAGGGGGCCCGTGTTTTCAGTGTTACATGTTTACAGACCAATTTTACCGACCAAGTTACCGACCAAGTTTACCGACCAAGTTACCGACCAAGTTTACCGATCAAGTAACCGACCAAGTTTTATAGTCATGAGAAGATTCGAGTACATGACCTATAGAATTCACCACTAGCGTCTAAATGCTCACATGATTGTATGCACCCGAACCTGTGGTATGGGACGCAAGATTGCGTGCATTAGTTAGGACTGATAAAAGATTGATAGACTTAAGATTAACACTGTCCGGCCCCGCTTCCCAAAAAGAAATACAGAATACGAGTATGCGACACAAGTCCAGCAAATGGCTTTCACCATTTATAAGCTGTCAGGGTCTTTACAACATATAAAAGAATAAACAAGAGATATACAAGAGGAATAGTCAACCATGCATGCATAACTGAATTAATATAGTCAACAGGATTACTTGAAACAAGAAACAAGAATACTGAATTTCAAATAATCAAGTCTGGAACAAAACACAAGTCTAGAACAAAAAGCCTAATACAAAATAATCCCTGTAATAAGTTACAATTATTCAAGATAAGCAACAAGAATAAATAAATGTAGTAAGAATCCAGCCAACTAGAATCTTTGATCACCTACTCCATCGGGCAGCTGGTCACCAAAGTCTACAACTGACAAATTTATAGGAAAAGGAAAGAGAAAACAAACGCCCATCAATGCAAGTTACGGGCCGCTCGTACTGCAGACAACAAGTACATGAAAAATAAATAGACGAGAATAGAGCAACAGTGGAAGCAAGTATAGAAGAAACATGAAAGGAATATGACAGGAACAAAATCAGATAGCATGGCAAGATAAACGGGTGCAAGTGGCATGTAACAAGTATCAAGTATCATACAAACGAGTAACGAGTAACAAGTGTCAAGTAACCATGTATCATGTACAAGTAACAAGTGTCAAGTGATCATGTTATTCTCAAGTCTTATATTTATTCCTAACTAGGTAGCACTTCATGCATCCCAAATTTTTACCACATGGTTGCTGCATTCATGCAAGTTGCGTTTTAGATTTCATAGTGGATGATAGAAGGCAGTGTACTCAGGGACAAGTATCAAGTATCATGTATCGAGTATCAAGTATCGTGCATCGAGTATCACATGTCAAGAGTGCAAGTGTCAAGTAATCACGTGTCAAGTAGGGATGACAAGTGGGCCGGGTCAACCGCCGACCCGCTCGTGACCCCCCCGTATAACTCGGCCCGCGAAATGGCGGTTCGGGCTAGGGTCGAACCCGTGAATAGTAACGGGTCGACCCGGGTTGCCGAATTATCGGATCCAACTCGGCCCGCCAACTCGATTAATTTCCCCAACTCGCCCGCCAACCCGTAGGTTGCGAACCATTTGACCCGAACGGGTCCAACGGGTCGCAAAATGGCCGTTGGGTACTGTACAACAGAGAGCCTTCAACGGCTCTTATAGCCTTTTTGTGGGTTTTTTTGGTTTTTTTTGTTATTTTAACTCTATATATACTCCCCAAAACCCTATCAAAAATTCACAAAAAACCCTCTTACTCTCTCTACTATTATAACTCATTTCTAAGCAATTTGTAAACAATTGAAGTATTCAACAAGCAAGTCTTCAAGGCATATACACGATCAAATTCCGATTGTATCGAAATCAAAATTCAACATCTTCAACTCTTCAACTCTTGTCCAACTCCAAGTGATCATGTCTTCAACTCTCCTTCAAGCTCTCCTCAACTCTTCAATTCCGTAATCGCTTATTTCTACTTCTACTTCTATTCTTATTTTCACGGATTTTTTTATATACGCGTATCCACGGTGAACGGTATCAAAATTTAATACCTCTCTTCTTATTTAATTTTTGTTGTAATTATAATTTTTGTTGGTTTTTTTATCTTCTCTATCTCAACCCTCTTGTTTTCTAATTTTTTTTTATAACTCATCGCTCCTACATTGTGTATTTTTTTTACATACATTAGTACATTATGTCTAGATCACGCGGTAGCGGTCGTAGCCAAAGTGGGCAAGATTCCACCGGCACTTCCTGTAGGCCACCAATTGTCCCAATTAGTGAGCCCGCCAAAGAGTACCATGATCCTCCTACCCAACAATGGGGTACACGTGATGAGGTTGTAGGAAACATCCAATTAGAAGAAGAACAACAACAACAACAACCAACCGAAACCACACAACCCCGTAGTGGTAGGAAAAATAGAGGAGAAAGTAGTGATTGGCATAAATTTTATGATTTTATCCCGGACGAAGAAAATCCAGGTATAAGGTTGAAAGTTTGTAAAACATGTTCTAAGCCACACAAATTCAAGAGGGGTGATGGCACCGGTACAATTAGTAGACACATCCAACATAACCATAAAGACCTTTTTGTTGACCTACTCGGCCAACAAAAAATCAACCCTAGGACCGGTCTAGTTGATAGCCACCCTTATGATCCCGATCTTGTTCGTCGGAAAATGACCCGATTAGTAATAACGGAAGAGTTCCCATTTTCCTATCCCGATAGTAGGGACTTGGAAAATTTTAATCAAACGGTCTTAAACCCTCATTTTAGAAGAATCCAGAGAAATACTTGCAAATCAGATTGTTTTAAAGTGTACAATGAAATGAAGGACGCTTTGATTGCAATTTTATGGAGTTTAACTTGTAGAGTTAGTTTAACTTCGGATTGTTGGACGGGTGTCAACAATATTCCAACGATGGGAATAACCTGTCATTGGATCGATAATGGTTGGATTCTTCAAAAAGAATCATATCACTTGTTGCGTTGCCGTATCCCCATAGTGACGCTGAATTAGCAAACAGTATTTTAAAAATTTGTGATGTTTTTCATATTCGCGATAAAATTATGTATGTTAGTTTAGATAATGCATCTAACAACAATACATCAATTACTACTTTAAAATCCGCATTAAACCCTCTATCTGACAATATTTTTCATATTAGATGTGCATGTCATATTTTAAATTTATGTTTTCAAGATGCATTAAAAATAGCCGATCCATATATACTTAAAATTAGAAATTGTGTATATTTCATTGCATTATGTCCCAGCGTATTTTAAGAATGGAAAAATTGGTGTAGGATTTCAAATGTACATTTTAGAAGATTTCCAAAGGATGTTAAACACCGATGGAACTCTACTTTTGATTTACTACATGTTGTTAAGAAAAAAATATGCCAAATTTTGAAATGACTCCCACCGATTGGTTTTATGTCGAATCTTTGCTGAAATTTTTAGAACCTTTTAAAACCGCAACTTGAAAATTTTCAAAAATATATGAATCTACTTCTAGTAGCATTTTTATTTCAATAGTTAGTATGATGCAAACATTTAACGAAATGTTAAATGATACTTTTGTTGGTGATGTTGTAAAACCTGCATACAAAATTTTTTTGAAGTATTATTATCTTCCTCCTATGTTGATTTGTGTTGCTACCGGTATGGATCCTCGTATCAAATTAGAAGGTACGAAGAGTTTGATTAAAATGTTTTTTGCATTACTTGTGCAAAATGTAGAAATAGAAAAAGAAATTGATTGCGCTTCTTTCTTAGTTAAATTTGAATCTACATTAAATAACTTGTATGATTATTATGATCGATCTTTTGCTTCTAGTAGTACA
The DNA here is from genome assembly GCA_017893485.1 of Hemerocallis citrina. Taxonomy (NCBI): domain Eukaryota; kingdom Viridiplantae; phylum Streptophyta; class Magnoliopsida; order Asparagales; family Asphodelaceae; genus Hemerocallis; species Hemerocallis citrina. The sequence continues at coordinate 378,484,887 of CM030358.1, read as the reverse complement.
ACTTCAGTAGTTAGTTCTTCTTCTGGTAGTTCCAAAGGTAAGGGTAAGAGTAAATTTGATGATAGAACATTTAATTTACTTGCACAAATTCAATCCAAAAAACCTATGACTAATTAACCAAATGAATTAAATTGGTATAACCAACAAGATTCTGAGTCTTCTTCTTCTCCACTAGATATTTTACAATGGTGGAAAGACCATGAACACACTTATAGTATTCTGTCATATATGGCTAAAGATTTACTAACTCCTCCTGTCTCTACAGTTGCTTCTGAAAGTGCATTTTCTTCAAGTGGCAGAATTCTAACTGATTACAGGAATCACTTGAAGCCTGACACGTTAGAGATGCTCGTTTGCACAGAAGACTGGCTAAAGACTGAAGATAGGTACAAGAGAAAGCATTATCTACGTCCACAAGTGGGAGAAACTCGCCGGAAGAAGAAGAAGAAGAACAACAACAATAGCAACCAAAATGAAGAATTCAAGAACAATAACAACAAATTTAAGGCCATCAACTTAAAGACAATTGTAAATAGATAAAAAATTTGTATTATATCTGTGCTTGTTATTTCAAATTAGAAAAATTGAAGTAAATTGAAATTGTATATAAGAAATATGTTAGTGTATAAAACAAAATTGTGAATTGAATTCTTTATTTCATTAGAATTGTGAAACTTGTATAACTTAAAATCATATGAATAATATTTCAATATTTTTTGGCAATTTCATTCTTTCAATCTTATTATTATTATTACGATTTTCAATGTTTATTATTATTATTATTATTATTATTATTATTTTAAGTTTAAAAAAAAAAACTATCTAAACGGGCCAACCCGCAAACCAACCCGACCTGACTCGTGTTGGACCCGAAAGGGTTCACGGGTTGGGCGGGTCGCCATTTCCACTTTTCGGCCCGGCCCAGCCCGGCCCGTTAGACCCGAATGCCAACCCTAGTGTCATGTATCAAGTATCAAGTATCAAGTATCAAGTATACTCTATAGATCCCCTTCTGAGGACACGTTTCTGCATTTTTCACTATTAGATCTTTCCCTTTAACTCCGGCTTGGTTTCCTGTCATTGTTGTTTAAAGCAAACATGGACGTGCACAAACAAGGCAAGAAACATGGTCAGATAATAAGGGACAAGTACAAGTTGAAAGAAGGACACGAACGGATGACAAACGACTGATCAAAGGCTAGGATAATGAAACTTTCAGTTCTGGACAGCAAGACAGTACTGCACCAAATCTAATTTTCCCATTGCCTCAAACATGCTAATCTAGATCCGTCAGAAAATCTAGAAAACACTCTCGGCCAATTTAGCACATATATACAAGTCACATGATAATCACAGAAACAGGGCTCAAAACAGAATTATATACAGAAATCATATTCAGCCAGAACTCACAAGGTTGTATTAACAAATATGAAAATGGCATAAAAACTTACTGATTAAATACAAGAAAAATCTGGAGTATTCCCTAGTATGTCTAGTATCAGCAAATATAGTTTCATATTATTCCAACTGTAAACCCTATTTTCCCTTTTCTTGTATTTTGGATGTATTTGTCTTTTTCTGAGTATTTATACATATTGTATTCTTCTTTTTCTTCTGAACCATGTATTTGTTCTTCATTCTCAATTAATCTATCTGTCTTGCTTTTGATTCAATTTTGTGGCCTTGAATATATTCTGATTTAATTTTTCTGTCTAATTATTGTCTCCATTTGAATTGCTAAATCCTAATTAATTGTTTCATGGCTTATTTATTTGCCTTTCACCTAACCCTATAACCCAATAGCCCGTTTACCCTATGACCCTTTATCCTATATCCCTGATTGGTTTTTCCTCTCAATATCCATTACCCGTTACCCCCCTGAAACCCTAACTTCTTCTCCTATATACTCATAGCCTACTGTTTACCCTAGATCTCACAAAACCCTAGTCGCTATAACCCCCTTCCCCTACCTCCTGCTCACACCCGACCTCCACTCATCTTCCTCTCTCTCGCTGTGATCCCGACTGCACTACTCCCCCGCCTGTCGCCCTCTGTCTGCTGCAAACCCATGCCACCTCAACAGCCCTTGGTCCTCTCCATTCCTCTCCCGAAGCAGCAACAACAGCGCTTACCGCTACCGTGCCGACTCCCTATGCTGCCCTCCTCCTGAGCGTCGCACGCCGACCCAGCACTTCCCCTCTCCCCTTCTCCTCCCGACAGCCAGCAGCAGCGACAGCAGCATCATCAGCATCCAGCGACAGCAACACCCACAGTCGCACCTCCCCTCTCGGCTGTTCCCTTTCGGTGCCACCAAAAACCGCCGTCTAGCATCGCCACTGCCTTCCACCGTCGTTCTTCTTTGCAGTGCATGCACATCCCCTGGCTGCCCCTTCTTTGTGTGCACGTGCATTGATCATTTCGAGCACCTAGTCGTTCGTGTGTTCGTGGTCTTCTTCGTGTTCGCTTGCTCGTGATATCGCGTTCATGCCCGGGAATCCATTCCCATTATTCTCATTCTTTCGTCGGATCCATCGTCAACTATAAGGCAAGTAACTTGTATTATTTTGTTGTATATACAAGTACTAAATACCGCCTGTAGTATGGCCTTTGTTTCTAGATCCATCCCCATGAAAACCCTTGTTAGATCTTGTCTCTACTTGTTGACCCATACATAGTCATCCTTTGTTACACACATGACATGAAATAATTTAGATCTAATTAATCCTTGATGCATGTATGTATATTGTTTCGTGATTCATGATATGTTGTATGAATCTTGCATGCAAGATGTGTTGGTTGTAGTATGTTGTAGTAGACTTGTTAGACACACATACCATATTGTTTTGGACATCTAGTATACCATGTTTCGTATTTTGTTATAATTGGGATTTGTTGCATATGAACTATTTGATTTAATGCATGAGAAAGAGTTCTGTTTTTGCTGTTTCCTTGTTTTGTTTCAGTATTTTAGACCCTGTTAAGGTCAGTAAATGAAATAAATTTGTGAATATAAATCGTAGACCCCGCTGTCTATTTTCCATAATTTTCGACAGATCGCTGTTTCAATTTGTGAGTAGTGAGTTACTGCTGTTTTACTACATATGTGTAGAAAACTCCAGATTTGGTTTTATGTGAATTCTGTATAGTTATTTATTTTAATACAGATGTTAGAGATAATATTTGGATCTAATATTTTACAGGTTATAACTAGACTTGATTGGGATTAACCCTAAAATTTTGTAGAATTATTTGATGACGTTTATAAACTATTCTATGCTTGTGAACAAACTACTATATTTTCATAACTGCATGCTGTTCAATAAATAACCATGTTTTCAACCTAATTCCAGTTGCTTTCAGTAAAAACTTTGTAAATATAAAACGTAACTGGCTGTATCTATTTTACTAACCTTTTGACGTATTTGGATTTCGATTTATACTTTGGAATCTATCGTGGTTTTAGTACTGCTATGTTTGAGGTTTCTGATTTACAAACTTACTATATCTTGCTGTTTTCTTATTTTATTTGACTATACTATCCAAATTGGAATATTATGAAACTTTATTTTCTGATACTAGACATACTAGGGAATACCCCAGATTTTTCTTAGATTTAACCAGTAAGTTTTTATGCCATTTTCATGCTTATGAACACAACCTTGCGTTTTCTGGCTTAACATGATTTCTGTATGTAATGCTATTTTGAGCCCTGTTTCTGTAATTAGTATATGACTTATATATATGTGCTAGATTGGACCGAGAGTCTATTTTCTAGATTTTCTGACGGGTCCAGATTTTCATGTCTGTGGCAACGGGAATCTTAGAATTGGTGCAGTAGTGTCTTGCTGTCCATAACTGAAAGTTTCGTTGTCCTAACCTTTTATGAGTTGTCTGTCACTCGTGCATGTTTATGTCTGACCTGAACCTGTCCCTTGTTCATACTATGTTATTCTTGTCCTGTTTTGTACACGTGTATGCCTATTTGATAATAATAACAAATAACCAAGCCGGGGTTAAGGAAAAAATCTAGTAGTAAAAAATATAGAAATGTGTACTTGGAAGGGGCCCCGTGTTTCCCACATGTTATCTGTAATATGATTACATGAAATATGTTTCTGATTATTTGTTTACATTATTCCTGATTACATACTTCCCTATGAGAAGGTGTACTCAGAAGGGAGCCCGTGTTTCCCATCTATTGCCCGACTACATACTTCCCTATGGGAGGGTGTACTCGGAGGGGACCATAGGTCCTATCTCATGCATGATTACCTATTACATGATACATGATTCTGATTACCTATTTAGCTGATACCTGAGTACACGGCCCTATAGGATCCACTACGAATTCTAAACGCAACTTATTTGAATGTAGCAACCATGTGGTAAAATTTGGGACGCATGAAGCGCTACCTAGATAGGACTAAATACAAGACTTAAAATAACATGGTCACCTGCATATTCCTGTTACCTGTATATGCTACTTGATATCTGTTACATGTTTATTTGCTTGCATGATACCTGTTACCTGTCACATGTTGCATGCACCCTGTTATCTCATCATGTTCTTGATTCTGTTTTCTAATTAGTGTAAGTCATTCTGTTTTCTGTCACATTCTTTCCATGCTTATTCTGTACTTGCTTCCGCTGTTACTCCATATTTGTTTATCTATTCCTATACTTGCTGCCTGCACTACAAGTGGCCCGTAACTTATATTGACGGGCGTTTTATTTCTTTTTTCTCTTCCTACAATTTGTTACAATTGTAGACTTTGGTGACCAGCTGCCCGAAGGAGTAGGTGACCAAACATTGTAGTTGGCCGGAGTTCTTGCTACTATTATTTCCTGTTGCTTATTTTGAATAAATGTAATTGTTATATGGATTATTTTGTATTGGGCAGTTTGACCCAAAATATATAACTTGTTTCCAGATCAGGTTTATTTGAGATCTATTTATTTCGTTTCAAGTAAATTCCGTTGGTTATATAAATTTATTCATGCATGCGTGGTTGATTTCTCCTTGTTTATTTCTTGTTTATTCCTGTGAAATTTTGAAAAGATCCTTATAGCTTATGAATGGTGAAAGTCGTTCGCCAGACTTAGTCACGTATCCGTATTCCGAATTCCTTTTTGGGAAGCGGGGTGTGACACCAACAAAGATAGTATAGTCAAATAAATTTGGGAAACAGCAAAATACAACAAATTTGTGAATCTGAGATTCTTGACACAGCAGTACTAAAACGACGATAGATTACAACATATAACTCAAAATCCAAATCCGTCAAAATAGTGATAAAACAGATACAGTAGGCTGCATTTTATATTTAAGTTTTTACCAACAGCAACCAGAATTAGGTTGAAATTATGGTTCTTTGCTGAACAGCATGAAATTCTAGAGATATGTTAGTTGTTCACAAGCATAGAATAGTTTAAAAATGTCATCAAATAAATCTACAAAAATTTGGAGTTAAACCCAGTCACGTCTAGTCATCCCCAGCAAAATACTAGATTCAAATCTTATCTTTAATATCATTGTTAAAATAATTAACTACGCAGAAATCACACAAAACAGAAACTTGAATCTCTAACACATCTGTAGCAAAACAGAAATAACTCGCAACTCACAAAACGAAACTGAGATCTATCAGAAATTATGGAAAATAGACAGCGAGGTCTACAATTTATATTCACAAATTAAATTGATTTACTGATCTCAACGGGGTCTAAAATACTGAAATAAAACGAGCCAACAGTAAAAACGAAAATCTCTTCTTATGCATTAGATCAAATAGTTCATGGGCAACAAATCCAAATTATGACAAAATACAAAACATGGAATCATAGATGTCCAAGATAACATGGTATGGTGTTTAACAAATTTACCACAAGAGATTACATCTAACACATCAAGCATGCAACAAGGGTACAACTTATTATGAATCACGAACCACATACATACATGCATCAAGTCTAAATTATTTCTAAATTATTTTTTATGTCGTGTGTGTAACAAATATGATGACTATGGATGGGTCAACAAATAGAGACAAGATCTAACAAGGATTTTCATGAGGATTAATATGGCTAAAAATAGGACTAAATCAGAACCGTTCAAATCGGGCACGAATCTTAAAGCTCTCAGCGGTAGAATGATAATTTCACCTACAAACGGGTCCAAAGTGGGAACTGAGTCTTTTCTTCAGAGCCCAACAGCCCACGAACGGATCTCCCCTACTGGATACGGGTCCCAACCCGTTACAAGCCAGTCCAGAAAGATATAGAGAAATCCAGATATGTCATTATCCCTAGGAGGCGGTTCTAACCACTTCTATCCATTCACACCAGGGAAGTTAGAGATTCGTTCTTATCTCGAAACAGATCCCCACGATGACTATAAATACCCCCCTCCTCCTACCGTTACAAGGTGATCACTCTTTTCCAACCTAAATCTCTCACATAATATTTTCTGGTTACTGACAAAAGCGTCGAAGGGTTCGTCGCCGGGATCAACCCCGGTGTTTCGAACTTTGTGCAGGTCAACGGCAGCAGCGAGAAGCTAGTCAAACAACAATGGAAGTGTTCAAGTTTGACCCATTCAATTCCTTATGAACCCACAAATTCATCTGTTTGCCCCCACACCAAAATCAGCGACAACAGATTGGCACCGTCAGTGGGAAACAAATAGCAATCTGACCCTACGCCATCAGAAAAAGTGCTTCCTAGCTATGCCTCCAAAGAAAGGGAAGTCCATGCTCTCCAACCACAGAACAACTCCTGTTCCTCCTCCGCCTTCAGAGGCTCTCCCTTCACCCGTCCAGCCGGTCCAGTTGCCGACCCAGTAGCTCGGGCAACCTATCCCTCAACCTGTTAAGCAGCCTCACCACCAACCGGCCCCCCAAGGACCTCATGGGGCTGTTGGAGAACCCTCTCGCTGAAGTCGCCAAAAGCAACCCCTTCATCAGGGCCATGTCTCATACATAACCCTTCGTCCGACTTCGTGGCCTCCCATAGCCCTCCAACACCGAAAAATCTACGTGACGTTATCATCAACTGGCATAACGCGATAGATCTTTGGAGTCGCTTGGACGAAAGGCAGACCCGTGACGGGAACCCCCGTCGGGAGCATCAGAGGGACCGGTCCCCTCGTAAGCCCAACCGCCAAAGGTCGAACTCTCCCAGAAGACGGAGGGAGTCCCCCCAGCACCTCCAGAGGAGTCATTTTCCAATTGGCCGTTCAGCCCTAAGGGGCCACCGAGACCGAGAGGCACCAGTCACGAGGGTAGAGTTCCAGGAATTTCAGGAGGCAGTCCTATGGGCCCTCAATGTCGCCCCAAATAACGACCAACGGGTCCCCAGTCCTCGACCAACTCCGAACCATCGCCGTCGCACCCCCAGTTCTCGACCTACTCCAAGCTATCACCGCTACAGCCCAAGCCCTCTTCCACATGAAGATGATTCCTGGGGCTCAGCGAGATATGACCGAAGGGAGGACTCGGTCTACCGTCGTCTCCACGAGATGGAGAGGTGCCTAGGCCAACTCGAAAAAGAAGAGGAACAACGGGCTAGGAACCTCCGCCCGAGCAGACCCCCGTTCTCCTGTACCATCATGGAGGCCCCCGTCACGGAAAATGTCAAGCCTTCGCATTTTGAGTTGTATACCGGGGAGTCGAACCCCACTGATCACATTGAGAGTTTCAAAACTCTCATGATGGTCCACATGCCTCTGACGCCCTTCTCTGCAAAACCTTCCCAGCCACGCTCAAGGGGCCCACTCGGGAGTGGTATTCCAAACTGGCTCCAGGCTCCATCTTCTCCTTCAACCAATTCGAAGATCTCTTCCTCACCCACTTCGTGAGCAGCCACCGCTCCGAAAAGACAAGCACCTTTTTGCTCGTCCTCAGTCAAAGGAAGGGCGAGCAGCTGAGAGACTACGTCAAGTGGTTTATTGTGGAGGCCAGATCTATCACCTCTCTGGATCAGTCTATTGCCTCGGTTGCTTTCCAGTCCAACGTCATTAACCCCGATCTCAGGGCATCCCTCGCCAAGAAACCTCCTTGGGACTTCTCAGAACTCCTGCTCAGGAGTGAGAAGTACATCCGAGCTGAAGAAGCTCTCAACCACCCCACTCCTGAAGGATCATCTTCCGAAAGCAAATGGAACACTGCTGAATATGAAGGAACTAAGAAGATCCAGAAGGATAATGGAGGCCAGCGTCGCCCTCCTCCCCGCTTCGAGAGGTTCACTCCTCTTAATGCAAGTGTCTCGACCATTCTGATGGAGGTCGGGAAGGAGGGAATCCTTCCCCCTCCTCCAAAAATGAATACCCCGGGAAAGAAGAAAAACAGGGAGAAGTGGTGCCGCTATCATCGGGATCATGACCACGACATGGATGAGTGTCGGGCCCTTAAAGACAAGATAGAAGCCCCTATCCAGAGGGGGCAATTCTCCCGGTTCGTCAGGAAAGACAGGGCAGATCCACCTCCGCCCCCCAGGGGGCTAACAGGCGAATCGAATAATGTGTGGGGACCCCGGACCTCGAAAATGAAGTCATCCTACACCTCATACATGGAGCCCCAATGGGGGAGATTCCAACTCCTCACGAAAAGCTTCGTCTGAGAAGTGAATACCGTACAGAACCATCCTTCCCCCAGGGGCCTCAGAGTTCCTGTTACATTTTCTGATAGGGACTTGGAGGGTGTCCGGATGCCCCATTGTGATGCCCTGGTTATAAACCGCTACATGGCCAATTTTGAAGTACGCCGAGTCCTAGTTAACAACGGCAGCTCGGTCAATATTCTCTTCTTGGAGGCATTCTAGGGCCTTCATCTGTCAAGAGATCGGCTCAAGCCAATCTGTTACACTCTTCACGGATTCACCGGGGTGCCGATGACGATCGAGGCAGTTATAACCCTCGACATGACCGCTAGCAAAATGCCGGTCACCCGGACCGAGTCATGGTGGTACGGAAACTTTTCCCCTATTTTCAATCCCACTCGGTGGTCGTTCTTACCGAACAGCCGCTGAAGCAAGTTCTCCATAAACCCGAGACATCGGGACGTTTAATGAAATGATCCATAGAGCTGAGCCAGCATGACATCAGCTACCAATCCCGAACCGCTATCAAGGCACAAGCCCTAGCAGAGTTCATTGTGGAGAGCACCATTCCCGACCCCTGTGAGTCAGTTGAGGAACCCCCGGTCTGGACCGTGTATGTTTATGGGTCCTCATGCACTGATGGAAGTTAGGCCGGGGTCATCTTGACCAGCCCCGACAATTTCGTTCTACAATACTCGCTCCGTATAAGCTTCCACGCTTCGAACAACGAGGCTGAATACGAGGCTCTTATAGCGGAACTTTGTATGGATCGCAAAGCTGGGGCCAAACATTTCAAGATTTTTAGTGATTCAGAGCTAGTTGTGAACCAAGTATCCGGGGAGTACGAAGCGAGAGACGAGCGCATGGCCAAGTACTTGGCGAACATCAAAAGGCTGTTGGATTTATTTGAAGATGCTCAACTCCAGCAAGTCCCCCGAGAGGAAAATGCACAGGCGGATGCCCTCTCGAAGCTCGCCTCCTCCTCCCTTTAGGATTTGGAGCAGACCGTCTTGATAGAGGTCCTCCTGAGATCCAGTATCAAGGAAAACAGCCCTGGACCAATGGATGCCCTGCCCCTAACAGTTTGGGAAAATTGGATGAAACCTCTACTCGAATACCTCAAAGACGGAGTTCTTCCAACGGACCCAAGAGAGGCTAGAAGAGTCAGGACCTGAGCCGAGCGGTACACACTCATTGAAGGAGTCATGTACAAATGCTCCTATACTAAGATAGACGACAGACCCTACCTAAGATGTCTCTCCCCCGAAGAAGCAAACTATGCCCTGAAGAAGGCTCATGAAGGAATGTGTGGCGCGCACTTGGGAGCAAGATCCCTAGCCTGTAAAATTTTAAATTACGGCTACTTCTGGACCACACTTCTTAGTCACTCTGAACAGTACGTCAGCCAATGCGGCTCCTGCCAAAGATTTTCTCCGATCCGTCGCCTACCATAAGCCCAGATCTCCTCCTTAGCCAGTCCGATCAATTTTGCAATGTGGGGGATGGACTTGCTCGAACCTCTCCCCCCCGCGCCAGGCCAACTGAAGTTCCTCGTCGTGGCAGTAGATTATTTCTCCAAGTGGATCAAGGCCGAGCCCCTTGCAACGATTACAGAGAACAAGGTCCAGAAGTTCTTCTGGAAGAACATTATCTGTCGGTTCGACGTACCCCATATCCTGGTTACCGACAACGAAACCCAGTTCGCAGGGGCAACGTTTCGCAACTTCTGCACTGACCTCGGCATCCAGCAGCGGTTCTCCTCAATATTCCACCCTCAATCAAACGGCCAAGCAGAGAATGCAAATCGACAAATACTCTCTGTTCTAAAAAAGCGACTCGATAAATCCACCAAGGGATTATAGGTCGAACAATTTCACAGTGTGCTATGGAGCTATCGCACCACGAAAAGAGCCCCGACAGGAGAGTCCCCCTTCAATCTCACTTATGGCTCCGAAGCCATTATCCCCCTAGAGGTCGGCCTACCTTCGCCCGGTTTGATCGCCTACAATGAAGAGCAGAATGCGAACCAACTTCGCAGTGACTTGGACCTCATCGAGGAGATCCGCGAAAGATCCTCCATCCGACAAGAGACTTTGACGTAGGATAACACATTCTAACAATAAGAAAGTCCGCCCTGCTAATCTCAAAGAAGGGGATCTAGTACTCTGGAAGCTGTCAATCTCTCTCCCAAGTAAGCAGGGCAAGCTAGTGTCCAACTGGGAAGGTCCATATAGGGTCTCCAAAGTTCTCGCCCGTATCAACTCCAAGACCCGGGGGGCAAGAGAGTACCGAGGACTTGGAATGCTGACCATTTGTTAAAGTACCAAGAGGGTGTTTGAACACCGCTCCAAGCAACTTCAAGCAACTTTTGAGTCGAGCAATTTCTATTTGATTTCTTTTTTATCTACCCTGATAATTTTTTCCAAAATGTAAGTGTGGCTTGGAACTCAGAAGCAGCCACTTCGTCATATTTAATAAAAGCATGTTACTTCCTGGGAATTCCATGTCTAAAATAATCTAGTTTCTTCGCTTTGAGGTGTACGAAACTCTCTAAATACGACTAGTTCGGAGTCCAACACTTAGTTCGATGCAACTTTTGCTACTTGCAAATGAGCGAGTACAAAGTAGCTCACCATTCGGAGTTGCTCCCACAACTGTTGATATTCTCTAAACAACAAGCTCGGATTCCAACACTTGGTTCGATTCTGCTTTAACTACTTGCTTATAAGAGAGTACGTAGCGGTTAACCTTTCGGAATTGCTCCCACAGCTGTTGATATTTTCTAAATGACAAGCTCGGAGTCCAACACTTGGTTCGATTCTGCTTTAACTACTTGTTTATAAGTGAGTACGAAGCGATTCACCATTCGGAATTGCTCCTACAGCTTTTGATATTTTCTAAACGACAAGTTCGGAGTCCAACATTTGGTTCGATTCTGCTTTAACTACTTACTTATAAGCGAGTATGAAGCGGTTCACCATTCAGAATTGCTTCCATAGCTGTTGATATTTTCTAAACGACAAGGTCGGAGTCCAACACTTGGTTCGATTCCACTTTAACTACTTGCTTATAAGCGAGTACGAAGCGGTTCACCATTCGGAATTTCTCCCACAGCTATTGATATTTTCTAAACGACAAGTTCGGAGTTCAACACTTGGTTCGATTCCGCTTTAACTACTTGCTTATAAGCAAGTAGGAAGCGGTTCACCATTTAGAATTGCTCCCACAACTATTGAAACACTCTAAAAATGACAAGTTCGGAGTCCAACACTTGGTTCGACGCAAATTTTGCTACTTGCGAATGAGCGAGTACAAAATAGCTGACCATTTGAAATTGCTCCTACAACTGTTGATACACTTGCAAACTTTAACGAAACACAAATTCTCACAAGAAGCCCGAGAAGTGAGTATATTATTTCATCGAAATTTGCGGCACAAGTCTAAATTCAAGACCAAAAACTCATTACATGAGGTACAACTCGCATTATTACATCAAGATGCAAGATTCATGAAATAGACTACAAGGTTACAAAATTCCGCCCTAGCTTCTCCTAGGGAACCGGATGCTCCTATTTAGCAATACACGGGGTCGGTGAGCGCTGTGCTGCTGTCTCATCTCTATAGAGGTCTCCAAACCAGCGAGCTGAGTAGCATCACCGACACCCAGGAGCCTAACAGTCGCCCCGACAAACGCTCCGCTCGACGAGCAGGCCACTTCGGTTTGCGCGTCCCCAGGGTGTCGCAAGATGGAAGAAGACCGAAGAGCTAACTCATGAAATGATCTTCCTTGGGCATATTCACCCCGAGGATAGGATGTGCTCCTGACGTTGCTCCCCCCAGACAGCCATCGAAGGTGTAGATTCTCCGCCTCCAGCTCGATAACTCGCTCTTTGAGAAAGTCATCAGTCACTCTCTAACATCCTGAATTTTTAATTATAATTAAATAAGAGTTTGTTGATTTTTACGTGTTTTGCACGTACAACTTCATGTGTATTTTCCCTAGAAAATTATTTATTTTCGTACCAAGAACAAATATTTTAATCCTTCTCTTTTTATTTAAAAAAGCCTATTTAAATTCTTGGCCAAATTGTTTATTCTTAGCCCAAACTAATTAATTAATTATTTTAATTAGAAGCCCACGGGTTCTAAATCCCACTAATTTGAGCCCACTAGTTTAATTCTCTTTTAATTGTCATAACTTGTAGTGTAGACTAGTTTTGTAGAAAATTAATTAAATAAATATGTACAACTAGTAACTAGGGGTGTGTTGTGTGACACGTGCATTGCACTAGCATGTGTCTTGGGCTATGCTTGGGGTAGGCCGCAAATAGAACAAGAGAGAGTGGTGAGTTCGTGTAGTGGAGAGGTGGTTTTGAGTTCATGGGTAGTTGCATTAACTCCCTAGTTCATCCTAGCCCCTAATCCACAACCATCTAGTTCATCTTGGCCTTCCATTTCACTTATAAAAATGTATAAATACCCCATCCATCTCTTCATGCAACACACTTTAAAATTTTGATAAAGAGAAAGAAACAAACAAACAAAAAGTGAGAAAAAGATTGAGAGGTTGTGAGTAAAAAGGATTGAGTTGTGTTTTAGTGTGTGTATCCCTTTCAAGTGGAGGACGACCATTTCACCAAGGAGCAAGAGGGCATTCGGGTTCCATCAAGCACAAGGAGGAGAAGGCAACTTGTGGCACAATCTAGGAGGAGAAGGATCGTTCGTTGTTCAAGGAAATTTCTAGGAGTTCTTTTCATTTGTGTTTCTTCAAATAGGTGGGTGATTTCTCAAGCTTCTAGTTAGATATCATGCTATGAATTGACATTGTGATCATGTTAAAAATGAAGAGAAAATATTGCCATGCTTTTGTTTAAGGAGATTAAGAGGAAAAGACCACCAAAGTAATTTAGATGAAAAAGTAGTAGAATAAATAGAAAGTGTATTTGAATATGTATATGATGACTTGGTAGTTTATTCGCATGCTAAAATGGGTGAATTATGATTTTTGTGAAACTTTGTCTATGCATAAAATGAAAGAAACAATATGTGGAAATTGTGATTATGGATAGATATGGAATTTAAATTAATTGGCATGAAATGTTAAATAGATGAAATTGTGATAAAAGTAAGTTTATGTGCCTTTTACAAGTAGTGTTGTGATGACTTGATTTATTTAGCCCTATTTGTCTCTTAAAATATGTAGTTGGGAAATAGGACTAAATTGATTAATTAAATCTTTAATAAGGAATGAAAGAAAGAAAATTTGTATTTGAATTCAACGAGAATGAGGAAAATTGTGATAAAAAGATTCTTATAAAAATAAATGTTTTTATGTCGAAATGACTTTATTTTGATCTATGTATTAAACTAACTAAGGGAGAAAGAGTTTTTTTAATGTTAAAAAAAATGAGTTCCATGAAAATTATGAAAATGCAAGCTACTGTTTTCCTTAGAAATTATACTCAGGAAAAATCTACTTTTTATAAGAACCATTCGAATAAGGAAAAATCGAGTTTTATAGAATAATCTAGAAACAGTACAGTCACAAACAAAAGTGTTTTAACCAAAGTTCTTTACGGGTGAGTCACTTGGACCTATTGGTCATCCGGTGCATTTTAAGAGTGTTACTGTAGAGAGCGGAGCCAAAGGTCTTGGGTTCGAGTCTCGGCAGAAACACTGTTTTTTCCAAAATCTGATTTTTATTCAAACCCGAGCATTGAAATTTAAGTGGAATTTGAGTCACACTTTAAACAGCAAGTCGCTGTGGACTTTTTGGTCTTCGATGGCACCTTAAGAGCGTTACTGTAGCTCGGGCAGGCCTGTTGTGCTCGGTTCGAATCCTAGCTTCGGCCAAATTGTTGTTTTCTTTGATTTTTTTGGATAAAATATTATATTTTGAAATTTTAAGTGTTTAAAAAATAGAGAAAAATTATCAGAAATATCAAAAAAATATCTAGACTTTATGGAAAATTTCTATAACATTTTGACTTATTATAATGAGGTTTAGAAGAATTTTTTGGGAAAAGTGATTAATAAAATTTCTTTAAAATATAATTCTTTTGTAATTAAAGATGAGAATATTTTTTTTGAACATAGAAAATTGTGAAGAGCTCAAAATAAAATTTTGACTTATAAATTATTGGGTATAATTTAATGTGAGATTTGTTGGATCCTGTAGGCAAGGCAAATAACACTATAGGGGGGGGGTGAATAGTGTTGTATAAAAATTAAATCAAAACATGAACTTTTCGTACTGTTCAGTCGACTGAAAAAAAAGATACAGTCGACTGTTGCGTCAGAGTAGAAGAGTATCTTACTGAAGAGTTACTACTCTGATCAGTCAACTTAGCGCGGAAATCCAATCGACTTACCAGACAAGTTTTTGAAATATAACACAGAAAAAATGAAATTGCGAGTTGAGAAAATACAACCACAGAGAGTCAATCACAGAGTACACAGCGATGTATCCTATTTCGGTCCTCCCGACCTACATCCAGTCCCCAAGCAACCCACTTGAGATTTTTCACTATTCTTGAAAAAAGTACAGGAATACCCTACGGTATTTGACAAAAAATGTGTCAAACCCGTAGACCTCTCTCAGCACTAGAGAGAGCAAACCCACTCTACACCCAAGAGTGAAAAACCGACTTTACAATGAAGAGCCCTACTCTCTAACCGAGAGGACCACTCTCATTACCCAAAAGTGAAAAACAACCACAAAAAGAGTTTACAATAACTTATAGCCTTGTTTGTGATTTGTGCTTTTGTATAATGGCTATTAGGTTAACTTCTGAAATCAGTCTAAAACGCATTCGATGTTATACTAGACTGAATTTCAGAGAACCAAGACTTAGAGTTTGTATGCTTTTGAAATGCTTGTTCTTCTAAAAAACAAAACGCTTGAAACTTAAGGAAATGCTTGGACTTGATGGGAACCTTTCCTAAATGACTTCTATACTCTTTTTATAGAGTTAGAGACGTTTGAACATTGAGAGGTTGAATCCCAACTGCCATACAACGGTAGTAAAAAGATTTGATTTGGAAAAACAAGTTTTAAAATCAGAAAACTTTCGAAACAGCTTGAACAGTCGACTGGAATGCCATATTGCGTCGACTGGCCAGAGCTTGTATGAGTTCAGATAGTTTTGTACTATGACAGTCAACTAGTTCCAAGGAACGGTCGAGTGGTACTCAACAGCTGAACTTATTCAAGCATGTTTTGACCTTTTAATTTTGTAAAACACTCAGATTATTTAAAGTATGTGTGAGTGTGTGTGTGACAAGGCTATTACAAGTTTCTAAGACTTAAAGAATGAAAATTACAATATTAACATTTGAAGCACTTGAATCTTATCCTGAACTCGAGTCTTTGACTTGAGCTTGATCCTTTATCTTTATGTCTTGAACCTTGCTTGATCAATGTGGCTTGATCAATTACTCTTGAAAGCTTCATTTGATTGTTTTTCCTTTGTGTATTTCACCATGGTATTGACTTTGATACACTCTACACGAGATATGTGATAGGCAAACATTGTATTGTGTTGTAGTCATCAAAACCAAGAATCAACAAGATTGTTTAAGAATATGCAAGTTGTGCATGGAAAATTGATTGAAAAGAAGCATGATGAATTATGAAATTTGTGAACAAGTATAATGAACATAAAAAGAGAATTTAGATTAGAATTTTAGGTAAGTCCTCACATCGGCAGGAATGAAAGTTTTGAAAAGAGAAATGTGATAAATTGTGACCAAGTTTGGGTCATGGATAATGATTGATATTTTTAAGACCGGTGTGGAGGTAACGCTGAATTCTAGAGTGTTGACTTTTATTCATGATTGAATTACTTAAGGATTTAGATACATAGTGAAGATGTGATGAAAGTGAGAGAAAAACACAAGTACAAAGGCCATCGGATTGGCGGTGTGAGAGTGTTTCACAGGCTGTCTACATAATGCGTCATGTCATGACGTGAACACATCTCCGGAATTATCGTCCCGGTGGCGATGCTTGTGGGACGTTTGGTGACTACGGGTGGTGCCATTGTCCCATGACGGAGGCTAAATTATCCATATGTTGTCTACATGATGCGTCATGTCATGACATGGGATTCCCTTCCAGGCTGTCTGGACATGGGCTCGTAATTCATAGAATATCTAGGATACTTACCATAGTTACTATAGTAGTTTAAGTCATAGCGAGGGATTGAACCGTACAAGATGATTAACGGTTAAGGCCTTGCTCTCGGACAAGTTACTTACATTTGTGTTGCTCTATGATTGATGCCTCTTCTTCTCCCCTCCCTGAAGATGGTGAACCACCACGACCCAGTAGGAAATGATGATTGGCACATAATCGAAGAGGACTACTACCCCAGACACGGAGATTCTGACGAAGAAGATCTCGAGGAATATGAAGGAGAATGGCCGGAGTCCCGGGAGATCACTCCACCTCCAGACTCATCGGACATTTCATCCGACGATGAAGGGCCATGTCATGCCCCGCTTCCGAAAAGGAGAATACAGAATACGGATACATGACTAAGTCCAATGAATGATTTTCATCATCTATAAGCTGTTCAGAATCTTTACAACATCTCACAGAAATAATCAGAGTCGGAAGCAAAAGAATCAACCACATATGCATAATCGAATCAAATATACCAAAAGAAATTTACTTGAAACCAAAATATAATAATCTCAAATAAATCATATCTGAACAAGTCAATATTCTGGGTCACATTGCCTAAATACAAAATAAATCCAAGTACAAGATACATTATTCAAATAAACAACAAGAAATAATAATAAAATTCCAACACTAATATCTCATATCACCAACTTCATCTGGCAGCTGATCATCCTGGTCTGCAATTTAACAATTGCAGGAAGAGAAAAAAGAAAACAAACTCCTATCACTGCAAGTTACGGGCCGCTTGTAGTGCAGGATACATGTATAGGGAATAAATAACAAAATATGGAATAACAACAGATTAAACATAGCACGGTGTAAGCATGTCAATAGAATAGAATATCTAACATGAATTAGGAGAATAGAATCAAGTAGCATGATATACTAACAGGTACAAGTAACATGTGTCAAGTGTCAACAGTATGCAGACAGGTATACGGATAGCAGTGTCAGATAACAGTCAAACAGTAACAGATAACAGTGTCAGATAACAGTTAGATGATAGCAGGTAACAGTGTAACAGATGTCAGTTCTTACAGTCTTGTGTTTATTACTAACTAGGTAGCACTTCATGCGCCCCAGGTTTTTAACACATAATTGCTACATTCAAACAGTTTCGTTTAGATTTCGTAGGGGATTCTATAGGGCCATGTACTCAGGTATCAGTAATCAGACAGTCAGAACCTATTGGTCCTCCTTCGAGTACACCTTCCTATAGGGAAGTGTGCAGTCAAGTAACCAATTTCCGCAATCAGACAGTCAGAACCTATTGGTTCTCCGAGTACACCTTCCTATAGGGAAGTGTGCAGTCAGGTAATCAGTATAACAAAATCATATCTCATAATAGATGCTCAGTGAGGGAAATATGGGCTCCCTTCCAAGTACACATTTCTATATTTTTCCACTACTAGATCTTTCCCTTAACCCTGGCTTGGTTATTTATTATTATTATCAGACAGGCATGTATGTGCAAAAAACAGAGTGAGAATAGCATGGTATAAACATGTAACAGGTTCGGGGTGACAGGCAAACATATACAGACTAAAGATAACACATAAAAGAATAGTACAACGAAAATTCTAGTTCAGGACAGCAGAACTGTACAGCACTAAAACTGAGATTCCCGTTGCTACAAAAATACAAATATGGATCCATCAAAGTATCTGGAAAATAGACGTCCGGACGAATCCAGCAAACATATATAAGTCATATAGTATTTCACAAAATCAAGTCTCAAAACAGGGTTGAATCCAGGAAACATGTTCAGTAAAAAATCAGAAGATTGTATTCAAAGTCAGGAAAAATGCATGAAAACTCATTAATTAAATCCACGAAAAATCTGGGGTATTTCCCTATATGTGTAGCATCAGAATATAAAGTATCATAATTTTCCAATGTAAATAGTTTAGTCAAAAAAAATTAGAAAATATCAAGATGCAATAGTTTTTTAAATCTGGAATTATAAACACTGCAGTACGAAAACAGCAATATCTCACAAACCATAAATCAAAATCCAAATTCGTCAAAATTTTGATAAAATAGATACAGTAGGCTAACTTTCATATTCAGAAATATTTTACAAACAACAAGTAGAATTATGACAAAAATTAGGTTCTTTACTGAATAGTATGAAAAATCTACTAGTATAGTAATTGTTTGGAAACATAGAATAGTTTGTGAAACTCATCAAATAAATCCACAAAAATTCAGGGTTAATCCCAATCAAGTCTAGTTGTCTGGTGCAAAATATTGGATCAAAATAATACTTTTAACATAATGATAAAAATATATTACTCTTCAGAATTCATATAAAACAAAATCTGGAAATCTCTCTACCCTTCTGTAGTAAAATAGACATAACTCACAACTCGTAAAACGAAACTGAGACCTGTCAGATGGGTTGGAAAATAGACAGTGTAACCCCTATTTTTCATTTTTCGTATTATCGGTGTATTTTTCTTCTTTCTTGAGTATTTATACTCTTCTTGTATTTTGGACCGTATATTGGAGTTGTTTTCAATATATATTCCTTTTGTTCATTTTTGCTCTTCTTGTGATTGATTTTTCTGTTCCTTGATTTGTTCTTGATCGTTATTATTATTTCGTTTTTCATTTGGTCCTTGTTCTCTTTGTTTTGTTCTTGGGTGCTCGTGGTGTTTTGGATGCTAATCCTATTGCTATTTATATTGCTTTTGATCCCTAATTAACTACCAAAACCAAATTATCCTACAATCCTATTTTAAATCCTATTCAAATCCTATTAAACCCAATCTCCTACTACTACTCCTAAACTACCCCTTAACCCAAATACCCACAACCCTAAACT
The DNA here is from genome assembly GCA_017893485.1 of Hemerocallis citrina. NCBI lineage: Eukaryota > Viridiplantae > Streptophyta > Magnoliopsida > Asparagales > Asphodelaceae > Hemerocallis > Hemerocallis citrina. The sequence goes on along the minus strand of CM030358.1, from coordinate 378,465,277 downwards.
CAACCCTATATAACTCTCCTACCAAAACCCTAACCCTAAACCCTACCGATCTCTCCTTCTCTCTCTGCTTTTCACCGTCAACCCCGACCATCACCCCGACTCCCATCCGCCTGCACCCTACTCTCATCGCCATCCCGACCAACACCCTAGCCGACCACCATCTCCCGAGCACTCCACCATCATCATCTTCATCCCTCTTCCGTCTCCCCTGTCTCCGGCATCGATAGCGTCAGCAGCATCAGGAGCAGCAGTGCCAGCATCGGCCAGCACGCCACTCCCGACCGCTCTCTCTCACTCTTGTTTGGGTTTGCGCGTGCACGGAGTTTGCACATGCGGATTGCTTGGTTCGTGGTTTTGGTTCGTGGATTTTGTTCGTTGTCGGGATCCATTCCCGTTATTCTTGGTGTTCGTTTCGTCTTCAGTTAAGACAGGTAACTTGTACTCAATTCCTTTGTATGATACAAGTCATAAATACCACTTGTAGTATAGTTGGATTCTAGAGACAATTCGTGTGTGATGTATTTTTGACGAGTATTGTCTCTATAGTGCTATTTGACCATAGTTGCCTCACGACACAAATTTGACATGAAACAACTTAAGTTTTGACCGTTCTTGATGTGATTATATTTGTGAGATAATTATGAGAATTTGGGTGATTGTTTGGATCCATGTGATATACTTGTTGTGGACATGCTATATACACTATTTCATGTTATTTGGACACTTATTAGACTCTATTTCATGTTTGGTTTTGTTTGAAACAAGTTTTGAATGATCTATGTTGGTTTTTTTTCTAAAGGAAATTCTGTATTTTGTCAATGATCTGTTTTGATGGCTATTTTAGACCATACTAAGGTCAGGATCTTAATTTCAATACTAAACATGATTTTTAGAGAAATATGTCTTCTTTCCAAATTTTCTGACAGAGATGGATTTCATTTTCGTATGTGTGAGATATGGTTGTTTTACTACAGAGTTGTATTATATTTCAAGATTTCGTTTCTTGATGATTTCGGTGACTAAACTATTTTGATACTAGTGCTAAATATATTATTTTGATCTGAAATTTTGCATAGTATTTCTATATCTATTTAGAGATTACCCAGAATTTTGGTCAATTTATTTGATAAGAATTATATGTCGTTTCATGCTTGTTTATAAAAACTATACTTGCTGGATTTTGCTCGCTGTTCTATAAAGATTTGTATTTTCACCCTAATTCCTTTTCCTGTATGAAAAATATTTATGAAGTATGAAAGTTAGCTTATTTTTTATATTTTCATCTCCCTTTGACGGATCTGGATTTCGTTTCACGGTTTACGAGATATTACAGTTTTCGTACAACATTATTGGGAATTCCAGATTTGCCAAACTATCGTTTCTTGATGTTTTCTGAGTTTTGTCGGCCAAACTAATCTTACTAAAAAATTTTGGAGCATTATAATCTGATACTAGACACATAGAGGAATACCTCAGATTTTTTCTGGAATTTATTAGGAAGTTTTAAAACTGTTTTCCTGACTTTGAATTCGATTTACTAATTTATGGCTAAACGTATTTTCTGGATTCAAATCAGTTTTGAGTTATGTTTTTTCTGAAACACTATATGACTTATGTGTATTCTCTGGATTTGGTTGGAAGTCTATTTTCCAGATTCTCTGACGGATTCAGGTTTTGACATTTGTGGAAACGGGAATCGCTGTTTTAGTATCGTACTGTCATTCTGTCCTGAATTAGGAAGTACCTTATTTTGTTCTGTTATGTGACTATCTTACCATATGTACATGCTTATCTGTAATTCTGAACATGTGGGTCATTATATCATACTAGATTTACTCTGTTTCATGCACATACACATCTGTTTGATAATAATTGTAAAATGATCAAGCCGGGATGTATGGGATAGATCTAGTAGTGGGAAAGTATAGAAATGTGTACTTAGAAGGGGGCCCGTGTTTTCCATATGATTATCTGTTATCTGTTGTTCTGTACCCTGTCTACATTACTTCCTATAGGAAGGTGTAGGGAAGAAAAGAACCACTAGGTTCTATCTGTCTATCTGGATCTGTTATCTGATATCTGTTTGTCTGAACCCTGAGTACATGGCCCTATATGATCCCCTACGAAATCTAAAAACGTAACTGTTTTGAATGAAGTAACCATATGATAAAAGGATGGCACATGAAGTGCTACCTAGTTAGTAATTAATACAAGACTTATAAGAATCTGTATCTGAATCTGAATCTGACATCTGTATCTGTATCTGATATCTAAATCTGTTATCTGATTTTCTGATCATCTGATTATCTGTTATCTGTCTGAAACTATCACTTGACACCATTATTTGAAACTATCTATATATTTGTTTGCATGCTGTTTGATTTTTGACACTTGACACATGTTAATATACCATGCTAGTTGATTCTGTTATACCATGTTATATATGTTTCTGCTATTATTTAGATTTGTTAGTTTTTCTTGTACTTGTATCCTGCATTACAAGCTGCCTGTAACTTGCATTGATGGATACTTGTTTTCTTTTTCCTTCTCCTGCAATTTATTGATTGCATATCAGGATGGTCGTTTGCCCGATGGTATTGGAGAAATGAAATATTAGTGCTGGACTTCTTTTTCTATTATCATTATATGTTGCTTTTGAACAATGAATTTGAGTATAAGGATTTTATTTGTATTTGGGCAATGTGACCCAGCATATACTGCAGGTGAGCTGAATCTGCCCAGTCTTGCTTTAGGAAAGCACTACGATTACATCACCACTTGACGAATTGACGGAAACAACCACTATTTATTATACTGTATTGCCAAAAGAATATGGAAACAACAACCCTAGTCGCCATCTCTATATCTGGTTTACTTGTAAGATTTACGGGGGTCGAAATATGGCTTTCAAATTAAGTTCCGAAACTTGTTCAGATCTGTTTATTTGAGAATATTATAATAATGGATTTCAATTAATTCTGTTGGCACTTTGTTTTGTTTTGAGATATATATGTCTGTGTGAGGATGATTCTTTTGGCTTCCGACTCTGATTATTCTGAGATTTGTTGTAATGATTCTGAACAACTTATGGATGATTCAAATCATTTACTGGGTTGAGTCGCGTGTCCGTATTCCGTATTCTTTTTGGGAAGCAGGGTGTGACAGACAGAATTCTCTACAAATCTTATTCACAAATAAAATTCATATACTGACCTTAATATGGTCTAAAATACTGATCAAAAGCAAGGTAACAGAAAATACAGAATTATTCTTCGAACATAAAACCGTCTAGTTCATGTAAAACTCATCCAAAGCAACCCAAACATGAAATATAGTGTACTAGATGTCCAATCAACATGGTATAGGGTATTTTGCAAGTCCACGACAAGTATAGCACGAATAACACATCGGTCACGTAATATCACAAAATAGCATGCATATATACATTCAAAAAGTGGTCATCCCTCGTTGTTTCATGTCAGGTATGTCGTGAGACAACTATGGTCCAATCAACACTATAGAGACAATAGATAACAGAGAATTCACACACAAATTGTCTTTAGAACCCAACTACACTACATGCATATTTAGTACCTATATTACACAATGAAAAGAATACAAGTTACTTGCCTGAGAGACGACGACGAGAACAACAAAGCAAGAGCAAGAATAATGGGAACGGATTCCCAGCACAACACAACGAACGGATCACGAACCAATCACGAACACAAACCATTGAACGAGATGATCACGAACAAGATCACGAACAACCGATCGTGAACAAGATGAAGACGATCAAGATCATGAACACAGCCGGACGGCCAGATCTCCTTGATGATGAAGATGGTGATGATGATCAAGATCGATCAATCAAATGGCTGCGATCAAAAGAAGTTGATGATCATCATGATCGTGACGATCAAGATGAGATCGGACGGCCACATCAAGGTGATCAAAACCTACGAAACAGCACACCCATCAATGGTGCACTGGCTTGGCGACAACCGGCGGCGGCGCACGGCGGATAGGCGGAGACGGGACTGGGCTGCCGGTGCGGTGGTAGAGGAGAGGCTTCCGGCGATGAATCGACGGGAGGTCGTGACGGAGGCTGACCTGTAATGCTCCTGCCCCTAGCTCAGACAATTTATACAATTTAGAAGACAAATTAGATACTATGTAGTACAACTGCCCAACACAGGCTGCCTCTCAAAAGGTGGT